>OU342639.1:4544267-5794267 GCA_910589415.1 Malachius bipustulatus
ATTTGGCCATGGAGAATGAGATCGCTATCATGACTCAGACTAATAACAAATTCCAAAGGAGGGTGATATTTGTCAGGAGGAACCAAACTGAGAGGAGACTTCCGGACACTTGTACCATTAGAACACAGCACTAGATCCAAGATTGAATTTAAATCGTTTTTAATCAGGTTGCATTGATAAAGGCTTAAAAGATTTATGCTATCGCATATTCTGGTATCACTCGACGACGTAGAGATAAATATGCCGTACTCGGCGTCTTCCTCACTTTTATGCCAGGTAGTTCTTGACTTTAGCTTGTAAGATAGATAGATAGATAAATAGATAGATATTTTATTTTCCACTTGTCATGTACATAGATATTACATTTATGGAAGTCAGGTAAATATTAACAACAGATACAAATTACAGTCTAACGCTTTGAAAACGAGCTATCAAAGATGGAGGCACAGCAGTGAATTACCAATTAGATGGTCCATTTAAAAATTCCTGCACTGAATAGAAGACATTGGCAGTCAAATATCCTTTAATTTTTCTTTTGAAATGGTAAATATTCAGAGATTTTATTTCATGTGGTAGCTTATTGTAGCATTTGAATAATAGACGGTTTTTATAAGACGTGCCCAGTCTTTATTTTTTGATGCTATGTGGTCCGCATATCTTGTCTAAATACCGCTGATATGATAATTTGTTCTAAAATTTATAATGTTTCTATGAATATACACCAAATTTTGCAGAATATAAATACACGGGAGTGTTAATATCTGGAAGGATTTGAAGAGCTCACGGCAAGAATCTCTAGGACCCTTGTCTGCTATAACCCTGACCGCTTTTTTTTTAATTTTAAAAACTCTTATACTGTCTTTAGCACCTCCCCACAATAACGTGCAGTAACTAAGGTAGCTGTGGATCACTCCAAAATATGCAGTTTTGACTGCATTGACATCTGCACATTTTCTTATCTGACGTAATACAAATATATGACGAGATAAGGTCGAACAAACCTCGTCTATCCCCATTTAAGGGAGTGGTCCAAGACCACCCCAAGTGCTTTGATAATTTGTTGTGGCTTATATTTTGGGTCAACTGAGAATGTCATAATCTTATCGCTTCACTAACTCGAAGGTCTGTCTCCGCTGCATTACAACATGTTAATAACCATAGTAGTGTCATCTGCGTACTGCGTAATGTTAGTTCTCTTCATGTGTTCTGCGAAATCGTTGATGTAAACAAGGAAAAGTGTGGGCCCCAAGATTGAGGCTTGAGGCACTCCACAACACGTCATCAAATCTCGCAACGAAACCTGATCTACTGACACATATTGAATGACTTCGCCCCACCAAATAACTATGAAACAATTTAAGTCAACAATAATCCAGCCTCTTATGCCAATCTTATTTAATTTGTCTAGCAATATCTCATGTGAGACGCAGTCAAAAGCCTTCTGGAGGTCACAGAACACCGCCGTTGTGGTCCGCGAATTCTCCAGACCTTCCACCACCTCAACTATTTTCCTTATTGCATCCCCAGTACTCCTATCTGATCTGAAACCAAACTGTTGTCTCCCCAGGATATTATTTGCCGTCAGAAATCCTGTGATTTTTTTACATAAAATATTTTCAAATATTTTACCCAACAGTGGCACAATGGCAATTGGCCTGTAGCTGTTGGGATTGTTAATATCTCCTTTATTCTTGTATATAGGAATTACCTTAGCCGATTTCAGAGCGAGAGGAAATATGACTCCAAGCAGGCACCTGTTGTACAAGTGAGTTAACACAGGCAAAACTGTTGTTATCGACGACTTCAAAATATTTAAATTAAGACCATAGCAGTCCGTCACAGCAGAACCATTGAGTGAGTTCAGCGAATCAAGAACATCAACGGCTAGCACAGGATCCATAAAGAACGATCCGTGAGAGGTGTTCCGGGTAGAACTCATAATATTCCCAACACCAAATCCCCTACCTTCAACTCTGTCATAATAGTTTCGACAGACTTCACGAAGAAGTCGTTAACTACGTGGTTTAATAGGGCATGTAACATTTTTCTGAATTCTCCCTCTCTGGTAGTTAATTATTTTCCACAAATCCCTGACTTTGTTTCGCGAGTTGTTTATACATATACAAATTGTAGGCAGATTTTTTGGCTTTTGAAATCTCTTCTGTAAAATTTCCTATAGTTTCTAAAATTAACCCAATCGCGAATGTCTTTGGTACAGTCAGCGATAACTTTTAATGCTGAAAATGTATCTCTCATATTCTTAAGTTCACTGGTAAACCATTTTATCGGATTGTCATCAATTTTTTTACATTTCACCATTGGAAAATTATCGAATATATAGCTCTGGAAGAGCCAACACAGTTTATCAAAAAGTTAATTTATGTCTCTTGAATCATCATAAAATGGCTCCCAGTTCAAACTTGACAAGTATTGTACCAAGCGGCGGATATCTGCCTCACTCGTTCTCCTGAATGCCCCCTCATCTCCTACTTTCGCTGAACACCGTGTCATAATATTCTGAGAGTTATGATCAGACAGCGCAGCCTCGATAACCCATGTAAGATGAACCTTTGTATTGAGTTCAAATAAATTTAGTGTTCTTCAGACCATCCTTTCAATAACATAACAATTTTTATGCAAATATGAAATTAAATACATGATTGATTAGAAATAGATCAGAAATTAGAGTAATTGGCTGAAGTTATTATTAATTTCAGTAAAATTATTACTGCGTTTTAAATATTTCAGATTTGTTTTTGTTAAACTAAAAATAGAAAAACTGCATAGTAGAAAGAAAAATTGCATAATCAAAATTCTTTAATAAGCCTATTGGTAAAACGCGTCCTTTAAAAATTAATTCGGGAAATTTTTTTATAAAAAATTGTGAAATTTTACTCGATTTTTATTTATACAATGTTGACTTTTTTATTAAATTTTATTTATTAAGTTCTCATTCTTTCATGAAATGCAGGTACACGGATCGATCTGAGTAAAATTTATCTCTCTCATTCCGATGAGGTTAATGAAAAAGGAAAAGGATTCTGAGGATTAAACTAACAATAAAAACAAATTCTATCAAAAGAGTATTTAATAATCCAATAGCAAATAAATAATAAATAATAATGGCAGTTATATGACACTCATCAGATCAATGATGAAGATGATAAAATTATGATTTAATGAAAAAGAGATCACAAGAATTACTTTTCTTTACAAATGACCCCTTAAAGGAGATTAAGGAATGGAAAAATCAGTCTTGTTTCGGAGGTAGGTACAAGTGCTCTCCCTTCAAGTTAAGATGCAGGATGCAGGTTCTGGTTCATCTCTCAAACGGGTTATTATTTTTTCTTGTCAAAAATTTTGACCGGGTGTTAGTTCCAATCTTCGACAAGAAGAACAATCTACATCAATCTCGTATTATTGCTTCGTATCGATGTTTATTTAATGTGAAATTTATTGTTATACCTATTAGGTCACTCCTGAATTCCTGGAGATCGTGTGGGAGATCATAGGGAGCAGAGTTTTGCAGCAAGATAATGTAGATGTAATAAAGTACAACTCATGGTAATGATATTACCAATAGCGACAGTCATATGGACTTTACGAAAAGCTAAATGGATACGCATATAATGCGGACAACCGCATAATCTTCCAGGTTCAAGCTTTCCAATTTCCATTCCCAATCCTGCATCTTTCTCTATAGCGGTTTTAACTTCAATTAAACGCAATAGAGGCGGAGTCAGGTAAAGGCGGAGTAGAAGCTCTATAATAAAGCACGTAACCATTCCGACAACCTGCAAACAAAAACAATATTAAATAAAAAATTTTGGGAAAAAATCAAACACCCAAACTTACTTGAACAGTTATATGAGGAGTCATCAGATCAGCATTATGGCTCCTCAGGAATATCGCTAGGGTGATGAAGCTAAGGACGGCATTGAGGAGGAAATATTTCGGAAAGAGGACCCTCTGAATTTCTCCAAAGATATGTCTGGGCATGTTGAAATAGAGTGATAAGCCGGAAACAAACGTCATCCAAATTTGGGCACCGAAGTGTAGACTGAAACATCCAAGGTAAAGAAGTGTCCAGAAGGATGAGACGTGCAACTGCTTGCTTCTGTTAGGGTAGAGAGAGAAAGCTACAAAACTCACTGCCAATGTAGTTACGACATGAGCTGGTTGTGTAGTTTCACACAAAACCCTGAAAAAGGGAAAGTACATTATAGAATCAGTTATTCATGACAGGTAATAAGGTTAGGTTAGGTTAGGTTAAATTATTATAGTTTATTAAGGTTATATCAATAATTTTCGCTCTTTTTATTGTCGGTTTAGAGGTAATTAAATATTGATATAGAGGTTACGCATTTTATAGGTTCATTTTATTGTTTAAAAAACTTATTAAATATTTATTTTGAAAATTTTTTAATCATTTTCTTTTCAAAAAGTTTTTAATGTTGGAGCAAAATATATTGCTTCCGTCTTTTATGACAATTTAATTGAATATATTTAAGTTAATTTGATAGTTAACCTATTTTATTTGTTTCAAATCCTCTTTGCAAAGTAGGTGCTAAGGATGAAGAATTGATGAATTGAAGATGAAATAAAAGTTCTGATTCTGAACTGGACTGGTGACTGGACCAACTGGCAACTGCGCAGCTGTTTAAAGTTGGGTAAATTAAAAAATCATTGGCAACCAGGAACTAGGACGAGTGTAAATTGACAATGACAATATTGACAATTAACAAGTACCATCAGTACCCAGACCCAGACCTACGTAGTTCCTGATGGGTTGAATGAAACTTCACGAGTTCGTTCGCAATGATAAGAATAAAAGACTGTTTATTCTGCTGTAATTGAATCACCTTAATAATTTTTCCATTTCCAATCGTCCAATTGTTTGAATGGAATTCTCTACTATACTATACACCCGTCATAAAATGTCAGATGTCAAATTCAAACCGCAAACTTCAAACGACATATCCCTAAGATATTAAATAGAGCTCCTGCTCCCACGCAATATGCATGCGATTCGAATGCAACCTCGCCGTAACGGCGATTATAGACTTTGATTCATTAATACTGTAGATAAGTCTTATAAAAATTATAAATATACAATGGAAACGTATGAACTTTTATTATTAATTGCTAAGCGAATTGTTACGAAATGTCAGAAGGTTAGAACAATTACAATCAATATTACAAAAATTTTGAAATACAATGTGCTAAATATATTATGAGGTTGCTAGGAAATATAGATAACAATATGCAGGCAGTCGTTATGTCGATAATAAAGATGTACCTAATTTGATTAAATGAACTAATTATTGGTGCACGTAACACTAATAAAATAATAAAAATTAGCTGGTAATCGGACTTTGAGATCTGTTTACTTATCAAAAAAGAGATTGTGGTAACAGCAACAGCATTTGAAAATTTAATTCATTTTTAATGAATTTAAACTTTAATAATGTTTTTAGTCGATTTATAATTGGTATTTAATAATCTAGTTTTTATTTCTAACATGATAGGTGGTCCGATCGTTGTAAATCTACATATTTTTACAATTTGTTTATAAATAATTATAAATAATTATATTTACCCACCTATACAGTGTGTCCCATAATATGTGGGCAATCTCCCGGATTTGGGTAAATTTCGTAAAAATAAATGAAAAAATAGCTTTAAAATTAATTCCTCAGAGACACCCCTATTGATATTGATATTGATATTGATATTGAGGGTGTCAGATGCGCTGCGACCTATTACAGATCTATTGTGCCCCCAGAGACACCCCTACAAAGATATTAGCTGTTGAAGTTGAGGGTTGAAAATCAATTTATTGCAATAACTTTTTTATTTCTTGAGCGATTTTGATAATTTTTGGTTTTATTTTGTATTATTTGGGACTGTTTAGAATAGTGTTTCATAATCTTTGGTAGCACATACATAGACCTCGGGATGGCATAACCACCTCATTCACTTGAAATAAAGCAATAAGAATAATAATTTTACAGTTTTTTAAGGTTAATTTTCTTTTTATTTGATATTTTTTACATAAAAAATGTATCTTTATTTATTTCGATAGAGCGAACCGTTATCGAGATAAACGTCCTTCTAATAGGTGATGCGTCGCAGGAACTTTCTAAATTTCAAGTAAATTTTAACAAGATGGCTGACCTTTGACAGTAAATTGAGCAGGAAACAAAACAAAAACTTAATTACATACACGTCAAATAGTGTCAAAGATTTCATTTCATGCAGATTCAATTCTAACTGATTTTAAAATGAGTTACACAAACGCTGAATACGCAGAAAATCAGTTAGAATTGAATCTGCATGAAATGAAATCTTTGACACTGGCGTGTATGTAATTAAGTTTTTGTTTTGTTTCCTGCTCAATTTACTGTCAAGGGGCAGCCATCTTGTTAAAATTTACTTGAAATTTAGAAAGTTCCTGCGACGCATCACCTATTAGAAGGACGTTTATCTCGATAACGGTTCGCTCTATCGAAATAAATAAAGATACAGTTTTTATGTAAAAAATGTCAAATAAAAAGAAAATTAATCTTAAAAAACTGTAAAATTGTTATTTTTATTGTTTTCTTTCAAGTGAATGAGGGGGTTATGCCATCCCGAGGTCTATGTATGTGCTACCAAAGATTATGAAACACTATTCTAAACAAGTCCAAAATAATACAAAATAAAACCAAAAATTATCAAAATCGCTCAAGAAATAAAAAAGTTATTGCAATAAATTGATTTTCAACCCTCAACTTCAACAGCTATAATATCTTTGTAGGAGTAATAATAATAAACTTTATTTATAATAGGACTTGCCTATAGTACATAAACAAATAAGTTTCATTTCGTTTACAGATAAATTATACCAATTACCCGAATTACAATACATGTATAATACACTCCCAAAAACACTCCCCACATATCAAGCAAAAGACAACAATTTTCATTCTTATTGACTAAACCTTAATCTGTACTTACAATTATATATTTACTCTATTCTACATGCTTTATGTACATCAATAATTATTACTTAGTTTTAGATAACGGTTTAATTTCTTCCTGAAAAGATTAATATTCTCCACCGTTTTAATATCATCGGGCAACGCATTATAGAGTTTCACGCCCTCATAAAATAAAGTTCTTTGCAAGGAGGTGGTTCCAACATACGGTATACTAAAGTTATTACCAGTTCTAATATTGTATCCCAGTACATCCGTCCGTCTCTGGAGAAACGAACGAAGATACTGAGGCAACTGTTCGCGATCTATCTTAAATACCAACTCCAAATTAGCTCTAACAATAATCTGCTCGACAGATAGCCAGTCAAGCTCTCTCAGCATGTCCTTTATAGGGGTATATCTACCACAATTTAAAATTATACGCATAGCTTTATTTTGTTGTACTTGAAGTTTCCCTATTTTTTCCTTTGTGCAAGCTATTAACAGTGAAGAACAGTAACTAAAATGAGGCAGTACTATAGTATTATAAACCAACCTTTTGCACCATATAGACAAATGCTTGGATACCCTGCTGAAGAAACCAATCTTCTTTGCCACCTTCTTGATTTGATAACTAATCTGACTCAAGAAACTCAGCTGCGCGTCTATAATGACACCCAAATACCTAAACTCCGGAACCAGTTCAATAATTGAATCATTTATTACTATGGATAACCCGGCTTCTCTATATCTGTTACAGTTTGCCTTTGTGCCTAGCACTATACATTTTGTTTTATCTGTATTTAATTTTAACTTATTTTTACAAATCCAGTTATGCAATTTTTCAAGTTCTTCGTTTAGAACATTTGTAACATCATCAAACTGATCCCCAGAGACCGATACCAAGGTGTCATCAGCGAAAAGATTTACAAAAGACTTCTCAAGCACATTGTGTATATCATTTACATATATAATGAACAAGGAGTGTCTCTGAGGAATTAATTTTATAGCTATTTTTCATTTATTTTTACGAAATTTACCCAAATCCGGGAGATTGCCCACATATTATGGGACTATAGGTAATTTAAATAATTTAAAACTTATAATTTATTTATTAATTTTATAAAATAAATAAATAAATAGATAAATATATATACATATGTACCTACAACATTAGATTTATGGAGTTCTGGCTGAGGTAAGTTCGTAAGTTAAACAGGGTCATTTTAGGAAGGGAAAAAAACTAAAATTCTTAAATTTAACGGGTGACCAGTGACAATACAACCAAATTGAAAAACTCTACAAATTTATCGTTTAAAAAAAAACATCACCATAAAACGAAAGTCCAGACTTGCCATTCAGAGAGCAACGAGTGATTTGTTTCTGTATTATCTGTTTCCAATAATAAGTCTAATTATATATGTCTGTTAAAATTAGTGGTGGTCCAGTGTAATTTATTCCGGACGTTTTGTTCACAACTACGACAGACATCATCATTGTAATTTGTTTGGCCTTGATTATAGAGATTGAGTCAGTTGTGGACGAAAAGTTCGAAATAATTGTTGCATTTGAGGGGGGAGGGGGTTGTTAACAATATAAATAATAATAAAAAATACTTACTTGTAAAGATTTGAATTTTTGAATCGTTTAATTAACGTTTCATTATAAGCAAACACTAATTTAGTGTACTGAGTAGAAATGGCGAGTGCGTCTTGCTCGTATTTCGGTTCATCTCCTTCTTTTCCGCTTGCTCCAGGTAGGGATAATCCAGGATTTAAGATATCAGTAAGAGGAGTAGTCCTTTCACTCATTACTTGATTTTCGGTGGTGTTAGTGTTACTCACGCACATTATTAATAAAACAATTAATTATTTAATAATAATTACAAAGTGGTTTGATAGTCTAGCTTTATTGCTACTTAAGTAGGTAATGCGTAACGTAAAACGTAATCAGACACTTAATATTGCTTTCACGAACCACCAGTAGTAGCAGGATCGGATTATAGTGATTATACTTCTGAGTGACTGATGGTGACTGAGCGAGCGAGGAGAATCCACAATGTTTTATATATGATTTTTGATTTTCTCTACTTTTTACCCCTCCTCTATACACGTTCCAGTCTGGCCAACGATGTAATCGTGAGATTTTTTTAATCGTTTAGAGTTTCGGCGGGTCACGCTCAAGCTTTTGTATGCATTATTACGGTCTTTAGCAGCTAGACCCTAAATCAAAATCAGCGGTAGGTGAAGAATGCAGGTGCTCAACTTCTTCATCGACTTCGATTTGAAGATCGACCAGTTTCGTTGTTTTTATTTATTTTATTATTTAATATTTAAATAATTTATGCTGAAATTAAATCCAGTAAAATTCTTAGACACCAATGACACTACTTATTGTAAGTGTAGAGTGTAGAGACTTTTCTTATTATAGATGAGAGATTATCTAAAAATAGATACACTCAAAATGTTATTTAAAAAAGTTGAAAAAAAACTTTTTTTAGGTACAGTACTGCACCAATAAGCTATGTATTGTTGTGTCTTCTAAGAATTTATTTATTTATTTTTTACTACTGCTACCTATTTTTTCCCCTTTCGCTACTTATTAAAACTTTATTTGATTCAAAAATTTTCAAAAATCATCAAAAATTACAATTTAGAAATAAGAATTCGATTCATCCCCAGATGTGCATTCTCTATTGGTAATTGATAGAACATTTTCTTATAACGTGAAATTCTCATTTTCGATCGTTTTTAAGACTCTTAATACCTAATATAGGTACAGGGAAATCATAAAACAATAGTGCGTTCAGAAAAGAGTTTAGGAATGTTTAATTTTTTCCTCTTAATTTATTGTTACAAATATGGGACACACATTTGTAGGTGTAACGTATATATTTAATTAAAATTAAATCAATAAAAATATGTTCATTTCAACCGCTTTAATAAATGGTATTTTGTATCATATCTAAAAGAAAAAAAAGTTTAATATAATTAAAATATGTCAAGTTCGAGAATTAATTACCTATTTATTATCCGTACCTACTCATACGGCAATCTTTTCTGTCTAGTTTCAGATATAAAAAAGTTCATAGTTTAATAGCGGTTTTTATTAATCATTGATTATAACATAAAAGGTGTATGATCTAATCGATAATAACTACATACATGAAATGGCGTGAGAATCACCTTTAAGTGATCAAAAATCAAAAATAATAACCAAGAAATTAATAAGATGATCAGATCAAAAAATCCATCAACTATCGCGTATGATGATCATGTGTGTTATGTAATGAATTGATTCAGTTATTTTTAGGTGATTATTTATTTTTATTATCATATCTAATATAATTAATAGTAAATTATGCAACAACGAAGGCTATATTAATACCTACATCAGCATTTAGGAGAGTACCTTATTAATCATCACACATAAGTGTATTAATAATAGCCATATCTTCGAGTTGCACACATTAGTTTTTCTACGAAAACCTATTTACCTAATAATAACTATAGTTATATTTAGTTGCTGAACGAACATTCTGAACGCACCCAAACATTCACGACTTTTTTGGCGTTTATGGAATGTCATTTTAGCCGTAGCAACACCATAATTAAGGTAAATAATGTGCTGCTATTGGTCAGTTTTTAAAATTAAAGTTTTTATCACATTCTGAACTAACTTTGCAAAATCTTGAAAGACCAAAATTTATAAGACTCTTCGTCGAAGTCTTTAATAAAATTAAAAATCAGGACTTAAAAAAATCTGACGTTTATTAATTATTGAAGTGTGGGACCAGGACCAGAGGTTCCAAAAATGTAAATATTATATATAGGTAACTTGAAGAAATCTTCCAATAGATTATGTATTGAAATTGATAAGTAAAAATTAATTAATAAAAAAAGTTAAAATTAAAACTTGTTCAAACCTTTATGATTAAGTAAATTGACATTTATAACTCAAGCATCAATACGCATGCGCAGTTGAACCTCTATGACTATTACATGCCGTTTCTGGAACTCAAAAATTAGGTACAACTTTAGAATAGTTATTTATTATTATTATAGTTATGAATTCCTATATGAATTCTATGTATTTTAAAATAATAATTTATTTACGTAGGTATTGTAGTTTAGTCACTCTATATTGATTGAGAACCGCTGACTTTTCTATTTAATTATTATAAATCCAATAAAGCACCCCAGTTTGAGAGCCACTGGTCAAGTTATAACAAATTGCATTAGAAATCAAATCAGGAAGGGTGGACGTGAGCTTGGTCGCGTATGCACTCTTCACAGATACAAAAAAACTAATATAGAAAAGAATGCTGTAAAGCCTCGTTGTCAAGTGGTAAGAATTAAGGACGATTTATGATAATTCTGTAGGTATTTTGGGTTCAATTTATTCAAACAATTATAATAAAAAATATACAAAACTGGTGCATTCAAGATTTACAGTTAATTCTTATGATAAGAAATTTAAATAGCACATTGATCAAAGTTTTTTTTATCAAAATACAGTTTATATGCCGAGGCGATAGTAATGGAAATGGTAGAGGGTAAGAATTTCAGAAAGGTAGATCTGACAACCTTGTAAAGATTCATGTCAGGCAAGTGTTCAAAAAATACAATTAACGGACGAAATCGAGGTAACACGAAAAAACACGACACTGTTATTACAATGGTACGAATCCAAGTCGAATGACCTGCCTTGCAGCGCTGCCAGATTATATTTTTTTCACAGGTTGAACTGATAATAATATTTTAAATTATTGTCATCATTTATTAATTTAATTATCATTAATACCTAAATAGAAAAAAATTAGTTGTATTATTTTTGAAAATTATAATTTTTGTTGATTTTTCTAAATATCATCAGATCTTATTGTTAACTCATTCTAATGATAAGAGTATTTAAACGTAAACTGACAATTGACAGTTTTGACATTTAACAATGTATGATACAGGTGTCCCTGAAATGACTTTACGGGTCTCTACCAATTATTCCTCGGGTGAAACTAAGTCGAGTTAAGTCAACTTATCTTCCAAAGTGTCTTATTAGTGCCAAAAGTGTTATATCTGAGATTGTTTTTTGATTAATAAAGCTAAAACGATGAAGCGATTTTGATGAAATTTGGTAGGACGTTATGGTTTTATGGGACAAAAAGGGCAGTATTAAAATTACTCATGACGTGTTATTTATTGCGTAAATCATGGGTCTTTTAGGTTTCGCACCCTTTGAACTTCTACGCCAATGGAATTTAAAAAAATTTAAATACCGAGAGTAGATTAGTAGACTCATTTTATACAAAAAAGGTATTCTTTATAAAAGTCGTCTAAACGTTATATTTTTATAGGAAATTTCGTATTTTTTTCCATGGGATTTTTTTGATTTACATTGAATAATTTCAGAACTGATATTTTGACATCTCCTAGCGGTCTAGTTGACTTAAATCGACTTAGTTTCACCCGAGGTTATGAGCTGTAAAGTTATTTCAAGGACACATGTAAGTGACTTTTTTTTCGAAGTTTACGTGTGAGATATCTTTAGGTTTAGGTTTAATGATCAGTAAATTTAGTTGATTTTCTTTTTGTACGAACTTACTACATAATTTTTGTACCTAAGATAAGTGTAATATAATTATTGTGAATCATATACTTATTACTGGTCATCTGTGAAGCGGGTTTTTCTCAAAGGAGAATGTTGAACTCGTTCATTATTTGGGGTTCTGTCGGCATTTAAGGCGAAATATAATAATTACATGTTGTGTTTACCTTATTATTGGTATTAACTGTCTTTTTTCTCTTTTCTGCTTTAAAGTGAGAAATATTAAATCTGGCAACCCTGCAAGAAATATTTACTTGATTTGCTATTCAAGTTACACTTATACTGTATAATGGGTTGCATAAACATTTATTAATTTAATTGTTATTAAATATGCAAAGTAGATGTTTCTGATGCCACTAGATGTCACTCCTCATCAGAAGTATTTCACATGTCATTTTATTTTAGTACAATGTCAGTCAAATATATCCATCTCACTCTCACTTCAAGAACACTGGAACACGCCAGCTGAATTTTCTTCTTATTCTATTCTATTAAGTTTACTTTACTTTACTATTACCACAGTCTATTACCCTATTACTACTACTTTTCATATCATAATTCAAATCCGTATATCGTGGCACATATCTGACGTTAGTGTTGGGCGATACCACGAAAAGTATCGATACAGCGTATCGATCCGTATCGGTAAACAAATTATCGATACTCGTATCGTATCGCTCCAAGAGTATCGATATTGTTAGTATCGATACAAAATATCGGTAGAGATAATAACATCAAAATAAGGATGAAAAATAAATATTTATTACTGAGAATGGTATGTGGTAGGTATATTAAATACATAATAATAATTACATACTTGATACATACATGTCAAATGGTATGTAATAAAATGAAATTAAAAAATGAGAATGTGTGCTCAATTATTGTTGTTATTGTTCATGACGTATTGTTTAGAACGGCTGTTCTGTTGACATTTTTTTACAATGTAAATAGGCAACTGTGATAAGGTGATTTTTTTTGTGTTTTGTCAACGCCAACTGAATTTGTTGTTATTATAGTGAAGTGAACTAATTTTCTGTAAGGTGAGTTGATTTTTACTGTATTTATTCAGAAAAACGAATGTGATTTTTCATTGTTTTTGAATATGTTTGATAGATTTAGCTGAAGACGATGTTTTTAGATGGTCCACATAATTAGTAATCTAATTACATACCTCATACCTACCTGCTACCGCTACCACTACCACTACCACATACCTTAAGTATGATGAAGGGGTGTCCGTTTTTCGCAGCATGCAGCATACGTAGGTAGGGTAGGTAACTTGCATTTTTTTAAAAGCAAACAATATACAAGGTTGGGTGAAAAAATAGTTAGCCATTCTGCCGATTATACAGGGCCTGTAAAGTTAGTATTCCGAGTAAACTGAAAAACCTACCGCATATTCCTTATTATTCCCCTCTTGTATTTGGGCGCTATTAGGTAGGTATATAGAGTGACTGAAGTTTTGAAATCTTTTTGGTAATCCCTGTTCCTGTTGCTTAAGTAGTTAACAAATTTACATCTGCAATCTGCGGTATTATTAACTTTTGCGCTGTTGCCAGATGTCAAAGTGCTCCCTTACCTGATACTTAAAAATTTTATTGTACATGATGCTGATTACTTCTATGAATCTGTCAATTTAGTGAATTAAACTGTCATTTTTGTTTTGTTAATTTTATGACATTTTAAACTCTTTTTTTTTAATTTTATGAATAAATTGGGCATAAATTAACGGTTCATGCAAAAGCTTCCCCAAAAATCTCAGTAAGTTATAATAAGGCGTCGGACCCTAAAATTTTAATAATTAGAAAAAATTAAGGTCATTATATACATCCGCGGCTCCTACAGTTTCACTATGGCACCTATATAGGGGTGGAGGACATACCTAATGGGACTTCCTGTATAGTGTATAGTAACACCAGGAAGGTATTAATTTGCTTTGCAAATGAAAGATAAGCGGACAAAAGGGCATCAAAAGAAGATCTTCCTGAGTGCGGGCCTGTGTAGAACAGCGAAAATCACAATAAACATGCAAGGTCAGAGTGTCGAGTGGACGGCGGAAATGCGTAATATCAACACCAGAGCCGGTCTAGTAACATACGCAACATACATGGCATGCAAACGTAGTCGGAATATAATAGCGAGCGATGTCGCGTATTTTGGAATATAAATGCAAAATAAATGCAAAATTCAAAATAAAAACTGTGCTATCGTTAATCTCGAAGATATTCCTTGCCCTGAAAGTGAACAAAAAATAGAAATTCGACCGTAGTGCCAAAGAGGCCTTAGTGGTGACCTTGATATTAGTTTGCAATGGCTGTTTTTAGCTTCTTACCCACCCAGCACCCCTATTTCGCTCCTCGGTCCCGAAAAAATGGATGAAACGTAGGAGCCGCGGATGTATACAATTACCAAAATTAATTATTGATTTCACATTATTTTTCACAATTATTGGTAAATATACAGAAGTTCTCTAGGAGGTTACAATGTACCTACAGTGTTGCCCGATTCAGTAGCTACATTTTTATGATATTATATATTTTTCAAATGTTACTTGAAACTACCAAGAATATCTCTCCTGAAATTTACTACCTTTATGAAGCCCTTTTTCTTTTTGTTTCTTTCTATATTTTACTTTCCTTATTTAATTTTCTTAAAACTTCAAGGGAGAGAAAACCAATAGCAATGACCAATAATCAACTTATCAGGTTCTGGTTGATTTCTTTTCTGATCATCTCCATTATACAGTAATATCGTTAGGTACGTATCGTAAAATCAATACAATCTGGCAACACTGTGCGACAAAATTGTCACCTGGCGCGTAAATTCCGTTTAAATCTCTTCGGGATACCTATTACCAGATCAGATTGGTGGTGATTGGTCTGGTAATAATTTTAATAATAATTATAGTAAATTATTGCAGTATATTATTCAGTAGAAAAATTAAATAAAACAGTGCTGACGCTGACAATTGACACCATTTTGTTTGTTCTGCTAATAAATAAAAAAAATTAGTTGGTTACAAAAAAAAAAAAAAATGATCGGCGATATTAACTAAATGAGGAAAATAGTCGAATCATGAAGATTTTCATCATAATTTCTGTCTCGGAGCTGATACGAAAGAGTTTTATGTGTCATTATTTTCGTAAGGCATTGTAGAATCACGATAAGATATCTGGAAACTCATAAATTGATCCGGAAAAAATCAGAATGGCTTCATACTGGAAGAAAAAGTAATTTCGAATTTTCATTCTCTTGCGATTAAGATGAGGGGTCAAGATTTTTCCTAGCTTTTCTGGTTGGGAAGTTATGAGTTCTTTAGTCCCATTTGACACAAAACAGCAATTTTGGGTGCCACGGTGATCGGAGCTGAGAGGTAGTCTTACATTTATCCTTAGTTTTTTAAGACATGGTAAAATAACGCTAAGCTAATTAGAGAAAATTTAAAAAAAATCAGGAAAATCTAAGAATAACTGCACATTCGAAAATATTTTCGCAAGAAAATTCAAACTTTCAAATTTGTTTTTTTTTTTTAATTTTTAAAAATATGTAATAAAATTTTTTTTTGCAAAATTTCCACTCTGACGATTAAGATGAGGGACTGTGAAACTTTTTTCTAGTTTCTTTTTTTCGTTGTGAAGCTTTAGTATTTTTTTTACATACATTTAACGGAGTTTCAATGGCTACTTGTTTTTTTTACCATTGAAGGTAATAAATAAATCATAATTTTTGTCCCGGAGCTGCTAGAAAAGAGTTTCATGTGTCAATATTTTCGTAAGACACGGTATAATTACGATAAGGTATCGCGTAAATCATAAAGTGATCAGGAAAAAAATAAAATGGCTTCATACCGGAAGAAAAAATATTTTCGAATTTTCATATTAGTGCCGCTGTAAAATTTTGGAAAATTATACAGGGTGATTCATGAGTGACCTTACATAGACCAATGGTGATAAGCGGACTTCAAGGCGGGTCGAAAACCACAAAAGAAATTTTTTTTTCGTGATTGGTGACGAAGTTACAGGGTGTTTTATGCCTCTGGTATAAAACTTTGATAGGCGATATTTCTGAAACGGCTGGAGATATTTTGTCGAAATTTACTAGGAATGGTGCATTCCGGAAACTCATCAAAACCGCATTCTGAGTTAATTAAAAATCCAGGACCGGACTTGAAATTTTTTGCCCCCATGGTCTTTGTTGAAAAAGTTAATTTTCTGACGATGTTTCTGAAAAACTGTCATCGAATTTGAAAAGATAAGAAAAAACTCTATAGAAATCATTCCTCAATTTGAACGGCACACCCAAACCGTCAAAAAAAAAATGTCAAAGTAAAACTTCTCAGTAAATTATCGTTTTCGAGCAGACATATTTTACTTTTACTTAATGTTCGTCTGAATTCCTTCAAATTTATTTTTTGACTTGTTTCTGTGGGAAAAATGTTTGACAGAAGGCCAAGCTTTATTACTGGGAAATCAGGTGTCAACTGCAAAATTTTCAGATTTCACTAATAATCACAAATCATTTCACTAATAAAGCACTGGGCATTTCTCAATCAAGAGTATCGGGAACCTTGAAAAAAAAGAAGAGCGCGGATGCATCCCTGTTACGTACAAAGCGTACAGAGGCTTCAACCATTCAATGAAGTTCTATTGAATGAACTGCGTAGAACTTTGTTTACTGATGAAGCTCAGTTCACGCGGGATGGTGTAACGAATAAAAAAAACTCCCACCTATGGGCATATGAAAATCCGCGCTCTGTTGTTCAGAAGAACTCGCAACAGATTTTCTATAAATGTGTAGTGTGGCATTGCAAAATGATACGCTAATAGGACGCCATTTTTTTGCTGGGCGGCTCACGGGGGAAATTTATTTACTTTTCCTACAAGTCATTTTGCCCGGCTTGCTTGCAGAGGCGAACGTGAACAGGCGTGCTCTTTCCTTCCAGCAAGATGGGGCACCACCGCATTTTTCTCGACAAGTCAGAGAGCATCTCCACAATGAGTACCCCAATCGTTGGTTCGGGCGCGGCGGCCCTCATTCCTGACCACCTAGGTCCCCCAACCTCACTGTTTTAGACTATTACCTATGGGGCCATATGAAGCAGGAAGTCTAAAAAACGGAAGTAAGTACCAGAGAGGAGCTCAGGACGCGAATACTCTGGTCTGGTAGTTGCTGATGAAATTAGAAACAACAGGCAAATAATTCAAAAAGCAAACCAAAATTTATGGAAACGCTGCAGGAAATGTATTGAAGTTGGTAAAGGACATTTTGAGAACCGTTTATAACATTAATATTGATAACATTTAATTTACACTGACATTTTTCCCACAGAAACAAGTTAAAAAATAAATTTGAAGGAATTCAGACGAACATTAATAAGTAAAATATGTCTGCTCGAAAACGATAATTTACTTTGACTTTTTTTTTTCGAGACGGTTTGGGTGTGCCGTTCAAATTGAGGAATGATTTCTATAGAGTTTTTTCTTATCTTTTCAAATTCGATGACAGTTTTTCAGAAACATCGTCAGAAAATTAACTTTTTCAACAAAGACCATGGGGGCAAAAAATTTCAAGTCCGGTCCTGGATTTTTAATTAACTCAGAATGCGGTTTTGATGAGTTTCCGGAATGCACCATTCCTAGTAAATTTCGACAAAATATCTCCAGCCGTTTCAGAAATATCGCCTATCAAAGTTTTGTACCTGAGGCATAAAACACCCTATAACATTGTAACCAATCACGAAAAAAAAATTTCTTTTGTGGTTTTCGACCCGCCTTGAAGTCCGTTAATCACCATTGGTCTATGTAAGGTCACTCATGAATCACCCTGTATAAAAGCAATTTTGATTTATTTTCAAAATGAGCATTCTCTTGCGATGAAGATAAGGGGTCAAGATTTTTCCTAGCTTTTCTGGTTGGGAAGTTATGAGTTCTTTAGTCCCATTTGACACAAAACAGCAATTTTGGGTGCCACGGTGATCGGAGCTGAGAGGTAGTCTTACATTTATCCTTAGTTTTTTAAGATATCGAAAAATAACGGTAAGCAATGGAGAAAATTGTAAAATAATCAGGAAAAACTAAGAATGACTGCATATTCGAAAATATTTTCGCAAGAAATTTCGAACTTTCAAATTTGAGTCTGTAATAGAACTTTGAAAAGTGGTAAAAAAATTCCATTCTTTGACGATTAAGATGAGGGGCCGTGAACATTTTTTCTAGTTCTATTGGTTTAGAAGTTATAATATTTTTTCACATCCAGCGAACGGAGTTGCAATTGCTACTATTTTTTTTTACCATTGAAGGTATTAAATAAATCATAATTTCTGTCTCGGAGCTGCTAGAAAAGAGTTTTATATGTCATTATTTTCGTAAGACATGGTATAATTACGATATAGTATCGCGTGAATCTTTAATTGATCAGGAAAAAATCAGAATGGCTTCATACCGGAAGAAAAATCAATTTCGAATTTTCATATTAGTACCGCTGTAAAATTTTGAAAAAAGTACATATATGAAATATTGATTTATTTTAAAAATGAACATTCTCTTGCGATTAAGATGAGGGGGTCAAGATTTTTCCTAGCTCTTCTGGTTGGGAAGTTATCAGTTCTTTCGCCCCATTTGACACAAGACAACAATTTTCCTTCGCTTGTCCTTGATATAATGACATTGTAGTTTCCGTGAAACCTACTCGCCAGCACGAACTTAGAGTAAAAATAAAGGTGACTGTTATCTCTTATCATGATATCCTGCCGCTCTTGTATTCATTCCGTTTTTCGTGCTCGCCATCGTCGGACTCATATATTAGTGACTAGTGTAAGCTAAAGTGACAGTGAAAATGCCCAAAAGGAAGCATACCAACCAAGACAGAAAAATGGAAATAAAGAAATTAAAAAAAGCAACTCAAGGAAATGAGTGATCAACTTAGAAATATTCAGTCGAGCAGCTTCTCATCTTCTGACATATCAGGTGTGTACCTAACATAGGGTGCAATCAGGTCTTTAATGGCGGGAAGTCCTAGAATAATAATAGCTTCTCAGATCTCATCTTCAAAATAATGAGGATATACACGGGCGTGTTTTTCCTTATCGACAATGACACATACTAGTAAATAGAAAATACAAAGAAGAAATGACGTGCGTCATTCTTTTGAAACTTTTCTCCTGTTTACTAATTTTATATTTATTTTTTGCTTTACTTTTGGTTGAAACCCCAGGACTTTGCTCGAAGCCGGGAATAAGAATCTCAAAGTAAAATATTATTAACAAAAGGCATAACGTGCGTTATTGCCGACAAACTTTTTTTAGAATACTTACTCTAGGTGTGCACCTAATTATTGGCATGATCTATATCTATAAGATTATTGCAATATATCATATTGCATTAAGGAGAATAACGGGCGTTATTTCCTTAAAACAAACCCAAAAAATGTAATAAATTATACTATTATGTTAGATTCAAACAATTTATATTTGAATGATGAGCAATAACAACAAACACGCTAACGAACATGACAGATTCATGGTAGCTCTACAACATGGTTGTGCAGCAATTGGGCTAGTGCTAGATCAAATTCTCCCAATCCAGGAAGAATCGAGCAACCTAAAGATACTTGCTGAGGCTTGTCAGCTGTTTACTAATGTGCATCATGCAATATCAATGCACAGAAAATATAAAATAGTACCTTATTCAACCATCTACCCTGCCAAGTACATCCAGAGCTCAACCAACTCAGTCTTTAAACTACCAGCGTTATCGACCCAAGGGAAGAATAAAGGAACCGAAGCGACCAATGGGTCAAGACAGCGGGGAAAATTTGCGAATTACCCACGCAGAGGATACAATCCTCAATGGTAAGCCCTTATGCAGGTATACTTCCCAAATTCCTACGAGCGTGGGAAGAGTTTCTCGTGACCCTGTAGTATTAAGCTGGGTAAAAGGGGTCAAAATTCCGTTTGACCAAAAAACCTAGACAATTTATTGAACCCTCTGTAAAAATTCCTTCAAATCACCTTTTGTGAATATCAAAAATCCATTGAAGAGTTACAAGGTATAGGTGGTATTGAAGAATGTCGCCCAATAAAGGGCCAATTTTTATCTCATTATTTCTTTATTAAGAAGAAAAACGACAAAAAAAAACAGGTTCATTCTAAATTACAAAAAAAAAAAAAACTTAACAACTATATTAAGGTTCCCCACTTCAAATTGGAGGACTATATAGGACAGTCCTGAAACTCTTGAGTCCAGGTTGCTATGTCTCAAATATAGATCTGAAAGACGCATATTTTTTGGTCTCAGTGAGAAAAAGGATATCGGAAATACCTTAGATTTCGCTTTAGGAACTCTCTTTACGAATTTACTTGCCTAACATTTGGTTTAAAGCCCCGTTCATATTTACTAAGTTAATATTTGCTTAAGCCAGTAGCAAAAAAAAAAAAAAAAAACTGCGACTATACTGGGTATAGTATTGGTATTTTATTTGAGCGACATTCTCATAATAGGTAACACCAAATCCGAATGTAGAAGAAGTACAGAAATCACTCTACGACTCCTGAGAGGCTTAGGTTTTATTGTAAATACACAAAAAGTAACTTAACACCCCAACGACAGATAAAATACTTGGGTTTTTTTATATAATACGGTAGATATGAGCATATCACTTCCGCTTGAGAAAATTCTGAAAATTAAAGATCTAATAATTAATTTACGCACAAATATAGGTAAAGGGCAGAAAATTAAGTCTCAGGCATTCTCAGTCGAGATTTTTTCGGATGCCTCACCAACGGGCTGGGGTGCCTTTCTGTAAAGAAGCCAAGAGTCATGGTTTTTGGGACAAACGTGAAAAACAGAGACATATAAATTATCTAGAAATTTAAGCTGCTTTTTATGCCTTAAAGTCACTGCTTAAAAATAAACGACACGCTCGAATATTGCTCCGAATAGACAACAAAAGGGCTATCTCATGTATAAATCGAGGGGGTAGCGTAAAATACTCTTATTTGAATAAAGCAACCGTGGAATTGTGGCGATGGTGTGAAGAAAATGAAATCATGGTTTTCGCCACCTATATTCCTTCCTCTGAAAATGTGGAGGCCGACAAGGAATCAAGGTTATTAACTATCGATACAGAATACAAAATCAATGACCTAGCATTCCGTTATATAGTAGAAAGATTTGGAGAACCTGAAATAGATTTATTTGCGACAAGAGTTAACAAGAAATGCGCTAGACATATTTCGTGGTTCCCTGATCCTGACTCCTTGTCGGTCGATGCATTTACGATAAATTGGTCGAAATACTACTTTTACGCTTTCCCCCCCCCCTTCTCTATTATTAAGAGGGTGTTAGAAAAGATCATAGAGGAGAAATCCCGAGGAATTATGATTGTGCCTTACTGGCGTTCACAACCATGGTATCCAATTTTTACAAAATTATTAGAAAAAGATACCATTATTCTTAAACCTGACCGAACACTTCTTATGTCCCCTTTCAGAACGAGCCATCCACTATACAAAGATATTTCCCTGGTGGTAGGGAGATTATCTGGAGGTCTTTTGTAAATAAAAGATCCATACCAAAATCTGCAGCGGAAGTTTTGATGGCATCCATAACAGAAGGAACTCTGAAACAGTATTCAGCCTGCTTAAAAAAGTATTGGTTCTTTTGCGCAAATAAAAAAACATGACCCATTTCTCTACAACCTGGATAGGTATTTGACATTCTTAACCGAAATGTTGGACAATGGCAGTTCTTATTCCGTTCTAAATTCCTACAGATTTGCCTTGAATTTAATATTCAATCCCATCGAAGCTAACGATGAAAAGATAATAAATAGATTTCTAAAAGGAGTGTCAAATATACGTCCTCCAAATCCAAAATACTCACATATCTGGAACCCCGACTCAATCCTCCAGTTTTTGGGAAGATGGTACCCACTTTCATAGAAAATTAGAAAGTTAGTAACTCTAATGGCCCTTACATCTGCAAGTAGAGTTCAAACCTTATCATTAATAAGAACAGACAAAATTTCCAAATCATTAGACAAGGTAGAAATAAAAATCCCCGATCGAATTAAAATATCAGCAGCAGGAAAAATACAGCCAACGCTAATTTTCCCAATTTACAAAGATAAACCGTCACTATATGCGTGGCGTCTACTATTGAGCTCTATTTAAAAAAGACAGCACCACTACGCAACAAAGAACAATACCTATTTATTACTCATAAAAAAACCACACCACAGAGCTTCATCGCAGACTATAAGTCGGTGGATTAAAACATCTCTCAAATTGGGTGGACTAGATACATCCCTCTTTTCAGCTCATAGTGTACGTCATGCATCAACTTTTGCCGCCCTAAGATCAGGCGTCAATATAAACCAGATCAAAAATACAGCTGGGTGGACAGAGTCCTCTAATAGTTTCTTCAGAATCTATAACATGCCACTCCAAGAGTCAAATGAAACATTTGCTAATGCCATTGTTATGACAAGTATACCTACCGGATAGGGCTCAAAATTTTTCAAGAGTTAAGTACATAGGTACTTAAACTCTGAACTAAATCAATTATTATCCTCTTAGGTGAGGTTTCTTTTTATAATACTCATAATTAGCATTATTCGTGAATGTATTTTTGGAATAGATGCATTAGTTTCGATTATTTATTCACTGTACTATTTGTATTACATATATTAATTATACCTATAACATTATAAAATATACTTTAGAGTAGGTACCTATATATAACAATTTTTTGTTCTTGCACATTAATCAAGTTGTTATAATAATAATTCCAGGTAATCTTTAATAAGTAATACCTTGAGTATTTAAAAAATCACTAAAGATTCTCTAAACAACTACAATGCAATTATATCAAGGACAAGCGAAGGAAAATTCAAGGATTAATTGACTTACCTATAAGGAAAATTAATCCTGATTTTCCGAGCTTGTCCGAAGATATAATTACTCACCCATCCCCACGTCAGGACCCTCCCCGGGACGTGATTTTTTTTATTTTAGCACTCCAACGGAATGAATACAAGAGCGGCAGGATATCATGATAAGAGATAACAGTCACCTTTATTTTTTACTCTAAGTTCGTGCTGGCGAGTAGGTTTCACGGAAACTACAATGTAGTTATATCTTCGGACAAGCTCGGAAAATCAGGATTAATTTTCCTTATAGGTAAGTCAATTAATCCTTTAATTTTGGGCATCACGGTGATCGGAGCTGAGAGGTAGTCTTACACTTATCATTAGTTTTTCAAAACATGGAAAAATAACGGTAAGCAATGGAGAAAATTGTAAAATAGCCAGGAAAAACTAAGAATGACGTGGATTACGCAAAAAAGGTGTTTTTTTTTTAGTTTTTTTACAAAATTTACATTTTCTCTCTATTAATCGGGAAGTATTTTTTTCTATTTCTGGTTGATAAGTTTTCATATACATATATTTTTTGACATCCATAGTGGGAGCTTCGATTGAATATTGATGTGCATTATTTTTATTGATCATTTTAATGTCTGACAATCACAGAAGAGCGAGGTTATGAAAGAATAAATGTTTTATTGTATTTAAAACTATCCATAATAGCGTGTTCCAATAATTAATAGGTAATTTCGATTAGTTTTATGATGTTACGCATTTCGAACACAATCACCTTTTCGTTTATTTGAATTCTGTATACCTAGATAATTAATTGTATTTCCACCAGTATTATCATCACTGAAATCTTAATTGTTATTAAATTATTCCATTTTCCGATGATGTCAACTTCTGTTGATAATCATGTAGTAGGTATGAGTAGGTAAATGATTAAGGCTGTTCATATTTTTATTTTTATCTATTTCGCATCTAATTCTCGATTCTAGTCTAGTCCAGTATTATTATTATAGGTAGGTATAGGTAAGTAATATATAGTTTTTGCGCTTTATCTTTTTCTCGGTCATTAAACAATAAATAGTGTTGTTCGATGATATTGTTTACATAAATTCCGTATCCTTAATTTTTATTATTTGATACTAATATATGTTTATTATTATTGTTTTTATCATGTTTGATCCTGCAAGGTCACCGTATGAAACATTGACTGGTTGTCTGTTTTTGATCATTCTTCAGTTCAAAAAATCAAGAATAATTATGAGAAGGGTGGGTGATGTGGGGGTGATTTAATACGCCGATCATTGGAAATTATTTATTTTTTATTTTTTTGAAGAAAAAAAAATGTCTGACCACCCTGTAACAGATTCAGGGCATACGTATAATGTATAATACATTATCTGGCTCCGACTTGAAATTTAACATTTATTTCATTCAAGTAGATACCTTACATGTGTTGTTTTTTTAAGGAATTTCCCCCAAACTATTGGAAGGTTTGATTGTGTTGGGCAGCGTTCAGTCTCTGTCAAACATGCTGCAGATATTTCTCTGGAGGTATCTTGAAAAAAATTAACAAGATTTCCTTACGAAAATCTTGGCCTGTTGGTGGCAGTTCTGGCCTTTGTTTTGTTTTGTGTTTTGTTCAAAATAGATATTACGTTAAAAATAAAAATAAAAATGGTAACATTTGCATTTGCTACGTATAAACAGCTTAAATTCTCATAAAAAGTTCTTAAATCTTGGCCCATCACCACGTAATTAGAAGCAAAAATTAATTATGTGCGGTTTGAAATTATCGAATTGATGAATGGGAAACCGTGAAATGGAACGTGATATCTGTTTCGATTTATAATGGAGTGTTTTAAATGTATGAGAGAATAAGAATTTGCATGAAATAGCTACGAGAAATCTTACATAGGTACTAGGTAGTCAAGTGAGGAAGGAACCTTCAAACCGAAGAATTAACCGAATGTTCATAAAAAGACCCCGACAGGAAAGTTTAATTTATTTTTTGTCGCGGATTTACGCTTCTGTTGATTTCATTTGTTAATGAAAAATTTAACAACCTTTCTTTTAGTTTTAGGTAGGCAAGTAAAGCCTACAAGGACGTATTATAAATATACGGATCTGATAATAGTATACCTATAATAGTGATAGTGTATAGTGTATGGTTGCTTTAAGTAATTGACTATATTTTCCTTTTTCTGGATGGTGAAACCTCGGGTGAAACAAAGTTTAATAAAGTTTGGAGATCATTTTAAATTTTAACAGACTGGAGGTTGATAACTGAACTTAAAAAAAAATGGGAGTGGGAGTGATGGATCTTAATGGTGACTCAGTTTGAAGTTTGAACAGCCTACCATATTTTTAAAAAACAATTGACGAACCTCTATAAGTATTGTAATGAAGCAGACTTAATTTTACCTGGAGAAAATTGAAATTTTAAATAAAAATACATAGGTACTCCTGTAAAAAGTGTGTTAATTAGACGAAAGAAAGAGTGGAACCGAGGTTTACCCCGACTTTGAAACCTGACTGAAGGGGTGACGGAGAAGGAACCCTATACCGTTCACATTCTCAAGATACGATCAATTTTGGTCAGTTTCAGACGCACAGTTTCGAGCAACGTCAAAAAGTGCACCCTGAACGATTTTTGGGAAAAGCGTTCTCGAGTTATGCTCGAGAGGTCAGGGGCGCACGAAGCTCTTAATGGTGAGAAGAAAATGGCACCCAGAGATTTTTGCTTTCTGTTTTCTCCAGGGACTCTGGTAATGATGTCATGTTAAGATGCCAATAGTTCAAGCTAGAGCTTCTTGAAGTGAGCCGGGATAAACCGAAGGAAAAACAAACTGCTATAGCGCATTCGATCGACCATCGTGTGAAAATTTTGTTTGACCACATCCTCGATAATTTTTTTCACCACCTCCAGAAAAAAGATATGATTTTTTTTATTTTCCGTTTCAGCTAACTTCACAATTCTGGTTCGAGCCCCAGAAATTAACCGTTTAGAGTCCAGAGGGATGTGAAGTTAGCCTGAACGAAAAACGAACCTTCAACCTGAAGTAGTTCAGTTCAGTTAAAAGTCGTCCAGAATTTATCACTTATTCTCGCTTGTAACACCGCTGATATTTCAATGTAGACTGCCCCCTGCTCAATGGCCTTCCATTCATTTATACACTAACAAGTTATTCCTTCTAGTAAGAGCAGTACGGCAGGTTATTTAAAACCATATATATACCTATGCGAATTCACCAGATCCGCCTGCTCTAATTTCGGGATCTCGCGTTTAGGATTCTTTGTTCAGATCTGGAATTTGGCGCGGTTGGTAAGTCGAGAACCATTCAAATGAATGCTCCCGTTTTGGAATTTTACATAAATAATTTTACATTTTTGGAATATTTCCTAAGCGCGGCCTGATCATGGAAAAAGTTATTCTCTCTTTTATGCTTAAAATTGAATTTTATACATGATGCTCGATTCTGACTACCCAGTTACAAAAAAAGCATAGGTCATTATACAGGGTGGTCCAACTTAAAACGTCAGGACTTTACCAAATGATAGATATCGTTAAAATAATGCCAGTTTCTCTAATACACTTATAGCCGGGAAAGCTTCCTTTTCAAGATACAGGGTGTTGAAGTTTTGGGGAAAAAAATAATGTTTTGTGAATATTGTCAAAACGGCTGCTTTAAAAAAATTGAAATTTGGCACGCAGCATGAGCTATAAGTATCTTTCATGATTTACGGCTTATGGTGATAAATTGCGAAAACCAGCGGCGGAGATATGGGTGTGTCATGGCCCCTTAAAAAAAAAATTGACGCCACTGACTCTATGGTTACTGACAATTGTTACAATAGTTAGGTGTTGTTTATTTCTGTTATTTAATTATTTAAGTCAAAGTTATTTGATTAGAATTTGTCTGTTATTCTTAAAATAGCTACGGATATTACCTAAGAAAACCTGAATTATCTCGAAAACGGTGCCAATTGTGAAAAAAATTAGAGAGTAATTTTTTGTTTTAAAAAGCATGGGGCATTGAATAGTATTATTAAATTTTTCATAGAGTCAGTGGCGTCAATTTTTTTTTTGGAAAAGGGGCGATTGCACACCCATATCTCCGCCGCTGGTTTTCGCAATTTATCACCATAAGCCGTAAATCATGAAAGATACTTAGCTCATGCTGCGTGCCAAATTTCAATTTTTTTAAAGCAGCCGTTTTGACAATATTCGCAAAACATTAATTTTTTTCCAAAACTTCAAATTTATTTTCAAAATGTATCTTGAAAAAAAATCTTTCCCGGCTATAAGTGTATTAGAGAAACTGGCATTATTTTAACGTTACCTATCGTTTGGTAAAGTCCTGATGTTTTAAGTTGGACCACCCTGTATACATCCGCGGCTCCTACAGTTTCACTATGACACCTATATAGGAGTGGAGAACATACCTATAGTAACACTAGGAAGGTATTCATTAGCTTTGCAAGTAAAAGGGAAGGCCACAAAACGACTTTAAAAATTGATTTTGGGAGTGCAACGAAAGTACGGTCCTGACACAAGCGCCGAGAAATACCACTAGTCTCGAATCTAACTACACTAACTACGCGGATGAAACCCTTATGACAATGGGAACCACTTCCAAACGTATACAGACGTGGACTCCCGATCCCGATATAACCGCTTTCTCATATCGTGACCAGAACACAGAATTTGATGTTACGATTTTTGGAATATAAATGCAAAATAAATGCAAATTTGAAAATAAAAATCGTGCTACTGTTATTCTCGAAGATTTTCCTTGCCCTGAAAGTGAAGAAAAAAATAGAAATTCCACCGTAAGTATCAAAGAGGCCTTAGTTGTGACCTTAATATTAGTTTGCAATGTCTGTTTTTAGCGTCTTACCCACCCAGCACCTCTAATTCGCTCCTCGGTCCCGAAAAAATTGATGAAACTTAGGAGCCGCGGATGTATACAATTACCAAAGCATATATTTTTAGCAACCTTTAGTTGCACATTTTTCGAAATATTTCCTAAACGAGGCCTCATCTTGAAAAAAGTTATTCTTTCTTTTATTTGTAGTTATTTTATATAATAAAGTTCTATTGTGGCTGTCCAGTTACTAGACACCATGTATTTGGTCACCAGATGTGCACCGGCTCACTTCTAAGCACACCTCTCATCTTAATTATTAGTCTCGTTGAAGTTTGTTTGTTATATCCAGTTTAAATGATGTCATCATTTTGATCCAGTTGAAAAAAAATCGCAAGCCAAACTATACGGGATGTATCCTAAAAGTAGGCACATAGTTAGGTTGTGTACTTATTACATACTTATTCTTTCACGCCAAGAGAATATTAATTGATGGCGTAATAGTTTTAATTTATATTTACATGCGCATCACACAAATCCTTTGATGATTTTAATCGTGAAACTCTGTTCGTTTCGTTCAGTCTGGTTTCTGATCCTGGTGTTGTTTACTATTATATTATACTACATACTATAAAAACTGAACAGTCTGTAGTTGTTTGTTAAATTGTTGGCTGCAAAGCTTCTTATTTATTTATAAAAATTGCCTTTCAAGTCTAGGATGATCTTATGAGGCGTGATCGTTTCTTAGTAATAATAACAAAATGATATTTTCAAAATGTATGTTGAATATTTATTTATTTATTTATTTCCTTTATTTCACAATAACAATAAATAAATTTAAAATTCATACAAATAACTAACAGGTGTAATAAAGAAGTCAACCTAGTAAGATAAATATAAGATTCAGATAACAATTTTATGATTTATTGTTGTAGATAGGTGAACTATTCATTGTTTTATGAAATTGTTTATGTCATTTTCATTTCATTAGCGTTTCCTAAAAATTCTTTCATACATTTTAAGGTAGCAGGTGTGTAGGTGTGTTTATTATTTTTATCCGGTTTTGAAGAAGTAGTCTTGTGGTTGTTGCGTTATTAAATTGAATATATTTCTCTTTTACAGCTTCTCCAGATTTTCCTTATCGTCGAAACGGTACAGTCATGACTAGATGACTAGATATGGATTCCGAGGAAGCTCTCGCATATTACCTCAATGAATTAAAAGATTGCCATCAGGAAATTGAAGTCGAAGAGGAATATGCTGTTCTAAATGGTAAGAGCATATGTAATAAAGTCTCTATTATTATACAGTGTGTTTCCAAAGTATGAAGAGATTTAGGAGTCGATCCATTGTTTTTTTTTTCAACATAACCTTAAACGTTTAAATACTTCCCGCCTAAATTTAAAGTGGTTAGTGAAATTTTTTGTTTCTCTTTGTCAGCCAGGAAAATTTTTTGTTTGAATATCGTTCGTCGGTGCGTGTTTTACCCTCGTAGCGCCCCTATTATTCGCTCCATGGCACCCTTTAGATTCTAAAGATTATGAATATTTTTCATTAAGAAATGACTATTGAATAAAACTTCATCATCCTGGCTAATTTCAGTTTAATAATGACGTAATAAGTAGGTACATTCCTCATGCGATATGATAATTCGAACGCACAGCCACGTACTCCGCAGATACAAGAAAACACCGCATCGTACGTCTTCATAGTATGTACTGGCAAAGCCTACTCGTATAGGGTTATTCACGCTGTACGTCATGGAAAATTATTTTTGTTTTATTTATTTATTTATTTATTTATTTATTTATTTATTAACTAGCCATTCAACAGTCCCTAGACCAATTACAGAATGGATATACAGAGGGTAACTAATATACAGAAATGTATTTATATTAACTAAAAATAGCGGAACAATTGAATGAATTTTACAGAATTAGGTAATATTACAAATTTAATTTAATTAACCCGTTAGGTTTTTAAAAGAACAGCCTTTACTTCCCTGGTCGATGCAGAAAAAATGTCAAGGGTCTGTTGAAATTTGCAGTAGAGAGAGCACATATTATAAATTGGAGAGTGCTGCATTAGATTTGTGCGTGCATGACTGAGGTAAAAAGTATTACTGAATCTCGCTTCGAGTCTTGGGGTAGCGATGTTTAAACGAGCCAGAAGGTTAGGACAGTCAATCAAATATGTCACCAGTTTATGCAAGAACAAGACTGCTGCAGACTCCCTGCGGGTTTTCAGACTTTGAAGTGAGAACTGGTTCAGCAGTGAGTCTTGGGGGTAACCTATTGGAGGATAAACAGAGGTGATCTTGTAGCTGAGAAATTTTAGAAAGCGGCGTTGTACATTTTCAAGCGAGTTTATGTGAACTTGTGAGCTGGGGGACCATACCACTGAAGCGTACTCCAGAGCAGGTCGGATCAGTGTCACAAACAGGGTGATACAAGTGTCGATGTTCGAAAACTCTCTAGAATGCCTTATGACCGCTCCAATGGATCTACATGCAGAATTATTGACATGAGCAATGTGATGTGAAAAAGTCAATTTTGAATCGAAGAAGACACCCAAATCCTTCACCGACTCAACCCTTGGAATGACCTCACCACCGATTGTGTAGCTACAGACCGCTTCGGACTTGCTCCTCGTATACGAGACAATGGCACACTTATTCATATTGATTTTAAGACAGTTTTTAGAGCACCAAGATGTTAAGGTATCCAAGTCTGTCTGCAACGGGGAGACACTGTCCGTCAATTGGATTTCAGAGAATATCTTCATATCATCTGCGTAAAGAAGGCACCCACAATTAAGATGTTGCGTGATGTCATCAATAAATACATTAAAAAGCAAGGGACCCAGCACTGATCCCTGGGGAACACCAGAAAAGACAGGGCTGGGATGCGAGCGAAAACCAGCGAGTTCGACATACTGAAATCTGTTTGACAGGTAGTTTCTTATTAGGTTAACAAGGCGCTGTGAGAAACCAAAGCAGTCGAGCTTCGAGATGAGGACGCTGTGGGAGATCGAGTCAAATGCTTTACTAAAAACTAAAATCCGTATAGATGACATCGACTTGGCGTCCAGCGTCAAGTGATTCGGAAATAGACTGGGTGAGAGAGGCCAAGTTGGTGATGGTGGATCTTCCTTTAATGAATCCGTGTTGAGAGTTAGAGAGTCGGTGTGCAACTGGTTCACTGATGAGATGGTAAACACAGAACTCAAAAAGTTTTTCAAAGTTACTGAGTAAAGCAATTGGTCTGTAGTTAGAAACATCGCATCTTTTTCCTTTTTTGAATATAGGGATAATTTTCGTCGATTTCCACCTATCTGGGAAGACGCCTGACTTCAAAATAATGTTGAAAATGTGCAAAAGGGGAGTTGACATGACTCTGGAGCAGTCCCTAACTATAAAGCCTGGAACCCTGTCAGGGCCCGCAGTGAGTTTCGGCTTAAGTTTTCTGGCAGCAAAGAGGAGTTCATTTTCGGTTAAGAGATAGGGAATATCGATGGTGACAGTGTTCTGCACGTTTTGTGATCGGGAAGAGTCGGGTGTGTTATGGTTTGTACTTGAGAAACATGAGGCAAAAAAGTCAGCAAAGCCATGTACTGACTCCTCAATACCATTGAACTCAGACCCAGAGTAAACCATATGCTGCGGTATACTGTTGCACGACTTTTTGTTGTTTACAAAGGACCAGAACTTTGTAGGATCATTACGAATGTTGGATTCTATGTTTGCTCGGTAGGTGGCGTGAGATAAGTAGATGTCTTTTTTAACTTGGGAACGGAGCAACCTAAAGTGGTCGTAGTGTGGACCACTTAATGTTGTTTTGTGGATAGAGACCCGTTACAGGTACATTTTAAAATGATATTCATATTGTTCAGAGTTTCCCAAAAATATGAAACATATCAAAGTTATGTTTTTTTTTTTAATGTCATTCTCCTATGTTATTGCGTTTTTATGCAACAATAGTACATTTGTACTATTTATTTGGGTCATTATTTACATCCGCGGCTCCTACAGTTTCACTATGGCACCTATATAGGGGTGGAGGACATACCTATAGTAACACCAGGAAGGTATTCATTTGCTTTGCAAATGAAAGGGAAAGCCACAACACGGCCTAAAAACACGGTTTTGAGATTGCGGAGAGAGTGCGGTCCTGACAAGAAGCGTCGATTAGATGCCGCGAATACGGATGTACCCACTTCAAGCGCTTCGAAGCGTGCAGTACCGGACTGGCGCGATATCCGCTTTCACATATCGTGTCCAGTCCACAGGGATTGATGCAATGATTTTTGGAATATAAATGCAAAGTAAATGCAAAATTCAAAATAAAAACTGTGCTATTAATCTCAAAGATTTTCCTTGCCCTGAAAGTGAAGAAAAAAATATAAATTCGACCGTAGTCTCAAAGAGGCCTTAGTTGTGACCTTAATATTAGTTTGCAATGGCTGTTTTTAGCTTCTTACCCACCCAGCACCCCTATTTCGCTCCTCGGTCCCGAAAAAATTGATGAAACTTAGGAGCCGCGGATGTAAATAATTACTTTTTTTTTTATTTAGCGACGTGCTGAGAAATCACAGATTTTTTCAAATTTTTCATCACCTCGTATAAACATTTTATCTAAACTGCTCAACAAATGAAACGTTACATGACCAAATTTGCCCTAACTTTGGCACTGATAAAATTTTGATTGTTTCAAGAAATTCAATTTTTATTTCGAGGGTTCACTAGTTCAAAAAGAGTTAAAACAAGACCGCAACAGGATGCGATCGTGCTATTTCGTTAGCTGTTCGAAGGTGTTCGTGTCATTAACATCTTATGCACGGTTATTCACGGTATATGCTACGGAAGATTATGGCCATATCCGTTGATTTTAATTTTACGAAGTTTTTAAAGGTAAATTTGAAAATTATTCATATTTTACAGTGTCCCAAAAATATAAAAAATCAAAGTTATGTTTTTTTTTAATAGCACACTTCCATATTTATTGCATTTTTTGATTATCTGAGAAGTTCTTTGCAGTGTATACAACGAAGACGGCTCTACATGGAGAAAAACGGCTTACATGTTCCTATTTTAACTTTTCATGTACTATCCTATGATGTAAACTGCTCAACAAATGAAACGTTACATGACCAAATTTGCCCTAACTTTGGCACTGATAAAATTTGGATTGTTTCGAGAAATTCAATTTTTATTTCGAGGGTTCACTAGTTCAATCCCTTGTTTATCAGTTCGTATGTTTGCAAGAACTTGGTACTTCACACAAAGTTTATATAGGGTGGTAAATAAAACAGTTCAAAATCTCAGAAAGTTCAGCTTGCTCCCATTTGATCAAAGATTTTTCTTTTTAAATTTCAACACAAAGATCATGAAGATGGACTCATATCTCGAAACGGTTTTCGAATTTTCCGATTATTTCTTTTATTTACAGGGTGAGCTCAAAAAAACTACTTTTTGATGTGGCAATGATAACTTTGTTACCGGTGACCCGATTTTCAAAATGTAAGGCTCGTTTTAAAGCTAAAGCTTCAAGCAAGAACACGCAAGTTTGATAATCGACTAAGGACAAAAATTGAAAATACAGGGTTGTATTAAAACTAACCCAAATCTAAATGGCTTCCGAAATCTGGTATTAAGGAAAATTTGAAATAAAGTTGAGTTGCTTTCAAACAAACCATTCATTCTGAATACTTCAAGATGTTCTTCGCTTGCATTAGTTAAGAATTATTGAGATATGAACAAAATTACAACTTCGTGTTTTCGAATGAGGTAGCCGCTTTGTTATTATTAGGCTTATTGTTTATCATATTATGGATGCCACTATTATTGATTGTTGTTTGACGGCCGATAAAACTGTTTTATTTATTGTAAGAATGAATTGACCACCCTTGTATCTCCGGATATAAATCCGCTTGAGCATGCTTGGAGCAGAATGAAAAAAAATCCTAAAGGAAGGGAAGGACAAATGGATAATTTGGATGATTTGGTGATAGCTATACAGGAAGAATGGGAAGCTACTCCCCAGCAGTTTTTACATCACCTGGTGGAGGGAATGCCATGAAGAGTTACTGCAGTTATAAAAGAGGCAAGGGAGGTCCGTCAAAATATTGGTATTTGGATACTCCCTATTTTTTTTGGAATGCCACAGTTTTTTGTACATAAATAATAAAACATTTTAATGGACACCTCTTAACCTTTTTTTTAACTGAACTTTCTTTACGATATGACAGGCTCAATTATTGCTGAGTGAATTAACAAGCCATCACGGTAAGTATTAACGGAAGTCATGCAAAGAAATCTCAGCTCAACCGACAATATAAAACAGTTTTATCAGCCGTCAAACAACAATCAATAATAGTGACATCCATATGATAAACAATAAGCGTAATAATAACAAAGCGGCTACCTCATTCGAAAACACGAAGTTGTAATTTTGTTCATATGTCAACAATCTTAACTCAAGCAAGCGAAGAACATCTTGAAGTATTCAGAATGAATGGTTCGTTTGAAAGCAACTTAACTTTATTTCAAATTTTCCTTAATACCAGATTTCGGAAGCCATTCAGATTTGGGTTAGTTTTAATACAACCCTGTATTTTCAATTTTTGTCCTTAGTCGATTATCAATCTTGCGTGTTCTTGTTTGAAGCTTAAGCTTTAAAATGAGCCCTACATTTTGAAAATCGGGTCACGGGTAACAAAGTTATCATTGCCACACCAAAAAGTAGTTTTTTTGAGATCACCCTGTAAATAAAAGAAATAATCGGAAAATTCGAAAACCGTTTCGAGATATGAGGTCCATCTTCATGATCTTTGTGTTGAAATTTAAAAAGAAAAATCTTTGATCAAATGGGAGTAAGCTGAACTTTCTGAGATTTTGAACTATTTTATTTACCACCCCATATAAACTTTGTGTGAAGTACCAAGTTCTTGCAAACATACGGACTGATAAACAAGGGATTGAACTAGTGAACCCTCGAAATAAAAATTGAATTTCTCGAAACAATCCAAATTTTATCAGTGCCAAAGTTAGGGCAAATTTGGTCATGTAACGTTTCATTTGTTGAGCAGTTTACATCATAGGATAGTACATGAAAAGTTAAAATAGGAACATGTAAGCCGTTTTTCTCCATGTAGAGCCGTCTTCGTTGTATACACTGCAAAGAACTTCTCAGATAATCAAAAAATGCAATAAATATGGAAGTGTGCTATTAAAAAAAAACATAACTTTGATTTTTTTATATTTTTGGGACACTGTAAAATATGAATAATTTTCAAATTTACCTTTAAAAACTTCGTAAAATTAAAATCAACGGATATGGCCATAATCTTCCGTAGCATATACCGTGAATAACCGTGCATAAGATGTTAATGACACGAACACCTTCGAACAGCTAACGAAATAGCACGATCGCATCCTGTTGCGGTCTTGTTTTAACTCTTATTGAACTTCCAGTCTATTTAATTATCGCACGCAAGCCACTGAATAAGCATATAATTATTATTATTAGTTGGGCGTGTCCTAGTAAGATGGTGTGTTATCAATTAATGTAAATACTTTTTTTCAAATTGTATGATGATGTTCTCATACAATCGTAGAGAAAAGAGCGTCTTCTTCTCGCTTCCGCGAGAAGAATTAGCTATTATTATTTGGACGTTCCAACAAGAACCGTCATCGTGAATAATAGATAGAAATAGATAGAATAATAGAAAAATTATCCGCTCGTTGAAGAATTTAATTCTGAAATTGCATTGCAGCGATTTATTCAACGAACTGTGAACGACGAGCTGTGATTATCTCACGCTGGAGTAATGGTTAAAAATTTTGGAATTTTATCATGAAAACCAAAAATACAGGGTGGGCCACGGTATACGAAACGGAAGATTATGGCCGTGTCTCTGGATTTTAGGATCTTTTTATTTTTGGAGTGGTTAGAGACCCAGCAGAGGTACGTTTTAAAATTATATTCATAATGTACAGGGTGTCCCAAAAGCATAAAACATATCAAAGTTATGTTTTTTTAAATGGAATGCTCCTATGTTATTGCATTTTTAGATTGTCTGAAAAGAGAAAATAAGATTGGCTTTTACAGTTGGTGCTTAAATTCAGAAGTTTTTGAGTTATAAATAAGTGAAAATCGTCATTTTTCAAGTTCATGGCCCTGTACAACGAAAACGGCTGAAGATAGAGAAAAACGGCTTACATATCCCTATTTTAACTTTTCATGTACTATCCTACGATGTAGATGAAATGTTTATACAGGGTGATAAAAAATTTGAAAAATTCTGAGATTGTCGCCAAATAAAAAAATCAAAGAATGCCCAAATGTTTCTATACCATAGGATAGTACATAAAAAGTTAAAATAGGGACATGTAAGCCGTTTTTCTCTATCTTCAGCCGTTTTCGTTTTACAGGGCCTTGAACTTGAAAAATGACGATTTTCACTTGTTTATAACTCAAAAACTTCTGAATTTAAACACCAACTGTAAAAGCCAATCTTATTTTCTTTTTTCAGACAATCTAAAAATGCAATAACATAGGAGCATTCCATTTAAGAAAACATAACTTTGATATGTTTTATGCTTTTGGGACAGCCTGTACATTATGAATATAATTTTAAAACGTACCTCTGCCGGGTCTCTATCCACTCCAAAAATAAAAAGATCCTAAAATCCGAGACACGGCCATAATCTTCCGTTTCGTATACCGTGGCCCACCCTGTATATCTCATTAAAAAAAAAGTTGAAAATGTTGTTCTTTTTTGGAAAAACTAACATTTTTCATCGAATGACGTTATAATAATATACAGTGTGGAACGCACTTATGGAATAAAAATCATTATTCGGAGAAAAGACGATTTTGAAAAAAAGCTCGTACACCTCAACTTAACACTTTTATTTGGCATCTTTTAAGGCTCAATTTGAATTTTTACCCCCACCATTGTAGTAATTTTTTTTTTAATGGCACTCTTCCGGTTTTTTTTCTGGGTCCAGAATTGTTTTCTACGGGGCTTTCCTTTGACTCAGTAATTACGACATTCTCTATTTTTTTAAATGAGACACCCTGTATATTATTGAATTTTAATATTTCCTAAGAAAATCTAGTTATAAAAGGTTATGAGTTATTAACAAGTGGAGATCGCAATTTTTCATTTTGAAAGCAGTGTAGGTGCATCAGAAACGCCCATCATGTCTCTATCTTAAATTTTTAAAGAAAGCTTTTTCTTTCTTCTTTTTTAACTTCTTCTTTTTTTAACTTTTTTAAAGAAAATTTCAGACCCGTTCAATAAGGTCTGATCCTGGAATTTTTCCATCAACCTTTTGTCAAAGTTTTGTGACGGAGAGACAAGAAGCCAAAAATTAATTTTAGTGAATTCTGACGAAAAATTATACTCGAAAATGATAATTTACTCAGAAGTTTTACTTTGACGATTTTTTGTCGAAGCGGTTTCTCCAATTTTTCAAATGTGATGACAGTTTTTCAGAAAAATGGTCGGAAAATTACCTTTATCAACAAAATACATAGGGGCAGAAAACACCCTGTATCTTTATAACCAATTAACAAAAAAGAAAGTTTTTCTTGTGTGTTTACCAGTGTCAGAAGTCCAGGACTTCTTTTTTAAAAAACAGACCAGGCGTTTTTTCAACAATGTCCTTTTTTTTTAAACGGACATTGTTAAAAAAATTCAAAATTTCACCTTTATGGATTGATTGCAGAAATTGGTGCGACAGTTTTGTATGTGAAATCGGTTTTGAGGTGCGATTAACCGTTTTTGAGATATAAACGCTTCAATGTTGCAAAAATTGGTATTTTAAATTTTTTTCGAATATTTTTTATTAAAAGACTAATGCCATATATTAGACCACCACCAACATTAACAAAGTCATGGAAGGCTTCATTGCCTTGGAATCGAATTCAATATCGCTGATGATGTCTTTCACAGTTGCAGACAGAACACCTGAAATAAGTTACACTGGAAAACGGCTGGCTACCCTGTATTATTATTATTTTGTTAAAGAATATCAATTCAATCCAATGGATCGTTTATATTATTTTTAGCAAACTTTCTAAATGAATGTGATAAAAAAAATAGTTCAAGTCGTCCTGAAAATCTTGACCTTGATCGGCCAGTCATTTTACCACCGCCCCAAACAGACCCTTATCGGTATGTTTTGAATTTAGAATTATTAGTAATCAAATTAGCTTATGACTTCGCAGAATTACGGTAATTGTTACATTTATCAAATATTCAATTAAGATTAGGCATTGATTTGATTAAGGCAACACGCGGCAATAAATTTTTTAATCACAGGTATTTAACTATGTAAACAATAAAGTCATAAATGTTAAGCGATTGCGGAACTTCATTTGTAGTCGAACGTTCGGTCAGTTTGCTAAAAAAAAGCTCCGGTATTCTTTAAACTACTAATTTGATTAATAATTGGGTGAGAAGTTTTAATGGAACAGGAATTTTGAGTCCTGGCTCCTCAAAAAGGTCCAATCGCGCCGTTTTGACTTTCGAATTATCGCGCAAGTGCAACCATGTGGAGATCTGCAGTGCTCTTTTTCTTAAGGACTCTGTTTTCTCTTAATAACAAGGACGACTCAGGTGAGCTCTATTAGCTTTTTTTTAAATAACCTGAGGGGCCTAAAATTGTCTTCTTTTGCATTTCAATGAGGAAGGTATTTGGAAGAGTGTGCAGCTGCTAAGTCAATTTGGTTTTTGTTTTAAATGTAATTTTTCCATCAAAGTGTTTAATCCCTGGGGAATACCTACATATATCAATGTTCTATCACTCTTTTCCTTCTTCATTTCAACGACTTTATTCTGGTTCAGTTTATATTTTTAAAATATCCGCTGATCCAGGAATTGTGTATTCAACTTGATCAATTTCTGCTCCAGTAATAATGAGTGTAGGTGTTCCCTTGAGATTGTTCTTCCATTCTTATCCTCTTTACTTCAACGATTTTCTGGCCGTATTTAGGAACTATCCACAGATCTCTTAATTATTTTTTCAAAGAGTATTTAGCTAATAACTAATTAAAAAATCAACATGGATGAATTGAATATTTCTAAATCTGAAGAAACTGAGTAGTAGCGATTTTTTTCACTAAATATTGATAAAAAAAACTCCTGTTGATTTAGTGATTTAATTGTGATGCTGAAATTGGATCTTAATAAGGGTAGATGATGCATGATCTCACCAAATTCAACAAAATAATTAGAGAACCGCCGTAAGAGCAATTATACCTTTTGAGTAGGGACATTACATGAATAATTCGGAAATTTGGCGACAATGCAATGGGAATCCAGGCACTGGCAACACTTCTTACACGTCGATCTCCAATCAATGAGTAATCATATTGTTGATAAGAATTGTTTACAATTATTATTACAATACATACGATTGTAGCTGTTTAGCACTGATGTCAGATTTATACAAAATGTTTCACATTTGGTAATAAAAAATTGTATATATTTTTAACCAATAAAGTCATTGTTTTTTTTTTTTTTTCAAAAAGTCACCATAGAAAATTTTCAAGCTCCAAAAATGACCATTTCACTTGCTTTGAAACGTTATATCTCGAGAAGGGAAAGTCACCGGTTTCAGTTCCGGAATTTATCATGTCAGTTGCACCTACTGGCGAAAATTGTGCGACATTTTTGATGACATAAATTACCGAAAAGTTTTGCGCAAGATGGGTTGTTCAGGTTGCTGACTATGGAACAAAAACAAAACATGTCGAAAAATTTAGAAACTTTTTGCTCACCTGCAACCAATCCCCCCCCCCAAACCGATGGTTATGCGTGCCGTTAGCACGCATGTCTTCGAAAAATCCATCACAAGGTTCTTCCACATCAATCTTATAGATCGGGTTTTCTCTTTGGACCGCTGAAACAATTGGGTGGCTGAAAATTTCAAGAGCCGATACTGATGAGTTTGTGCATCGAAAACCAAAATTTGTTGTAACCTTGAGAGGTAGGTACTGAATACTGTCTCCACTGAGGCTGAAGAAGCAAAAGAAAAAGCAAAAAAAAAAAAAATCGTTTTGACACAACTTGTGATTGGTACTACTGAATTCTACTGATGTTTTTCGTACTGTAAATCGGGGAGCGAGCATTCAATTTCCCTCTAGTCCCACGGCATCCAAAGTAGCACTTTTTCTCTGTAAAGTATTCAGAGCAAAGAGATTTTGGAGAAATAAACATCATACCTATAAAAATTCTGAATATCTCATCAATAATTATTGTTGATAGCATTTGATTATTCATTCCTTTCATTCGCTTGAATTAAATTTATCTGCTTCAGAATTTGATCAATTTTGAAATTAGTTCAATCTGTCATTTTGACAATCACCTTACTTCTTGGCTGCACAATGTCTTTGAACCAGACAACCCTTTGGTCAGTTAACAAAGGGTATAATGATAATGTCATCCTCCGATCAGTCTTCCAAAGAGATACGATTTCTGGTTCAGCATGTAGTTGTATTGGTGCGGATAACTTCACTCACAATTCAGCTTGCGTGGAACGGTGTCAAAAAACGGGCCATGTAAAAAATGCGTTTTGTAATTGCGATATTTCCAATTTTTTTATAAAAAATTTTACTTAGGGGTATAAAAATCGTACTTTGGAAACTATTTCCCTGGTCTTGTCAAGCTGTGTAATATTCACTAACTAATCTCTTTATTGAGTATAGAAGCGGAAGAAGCAGCTGAGTTTCTACAGAATGCCGGTCTGTCCGATCTGACCAGGCTGTACTATGAGGGGAAAGAGATCAGTGAGAATCTAATAATCGACTCGATCCGTCAACGTAATCTTACAAGGAAACAAGCCCAGACAATCAAGTCACGTGTTCACACTCTCAACAAGACACTTTGCAGCAGACAGCCTCGCAGAAAGCACCGACAGGACATCCGTGAAGTCACCTGGAACCCGGAGGTGATACCCTGAGGCTGGGATTTTTGATTTCTTTTATGCGGAACACAATTTCCTGTTACAGACCACCAGCAATGGGTCTCGTAGTGCTACTCCTGATTCTCTTGATTCTGTCGGCGTTAACGAAGCTTTCATATCTGATGATGAATTACACCCAAACATTAATTCCTTGTATGTTACGTAAGTTTATTATTAGGAGATTGAGAGAATTAAGATTTTTATTAATTACAGACCTGATGTGGCATCCAGCTCGGTTTTCAAGCGAAAGATAAAATGGACCTCGAGCGAACCTCTGAAAACTGGCTGTGTAGCGCATCTAGAATCGGATTGTGTTGTTTTGAAGCAGTACCGTCCTCTTAACGAGAATGGAAGTCTACCTCGATCTACAAGGGAACGTAGCGGCAGCGACCCTACTACCGACGTTATCCTTGAAACACTGAAACCAAGCCTGTAAGGTTTATACTACCTTGTCATATTTACACATATCTTCTTTAATCAAATGAGTAAATTTACAGGAATGAGCCAAGTTCATCTAAACACCAGAATAATAAACTCTCCCGAAGCCAGACTAATTTGGTTACATCTTCGTCGATCGAGAAAACAAATGATGCTCCTCTTGCCGGGGCAGATAACTACGAGCTTATGAGCTTTGAAAATTGCATGAAGCAGAACGATTTGGAAATACAGGTCGGTAGATGGTAGATGGTAGACTTTGTTATCAAATTTATAAAAAGTATTTTAATCTTGCAGGTCTGCGAGATTGAAACTGAGGGTATTTCTATTGACGATTTTACTGACAGCGAATATCAGCACCTCAAGCCGTTATTGTTTGTCGAAGTAATTTCAATTTTTGATCAATATAAAATCACTTATCGCAAGAGGAAGGCTAATATTAAATCAAAAGGTGGCAATGTATTCGGGGTTAATGTACAGACGTTAGTTATGAGAGACATGCCAAAACCTACGGATAATTCGATGGTGCCTCAAGTAATCCAAGTGCTTTTGCACGAGCTGAATGAACGTTGTCTTGGCGAGCACGGCATTATTCGCATTGCTCTTCAGAAGCAAAAATTGGACACTTTGTGCTCCGAGATAGAAAACAAGTTCTACAATTCCAGGGAGGAAGTCGAGAAGCAAATCAGAGAAGCACACGCGCATGATTTAGCTTGTACCCTCAAACGGTTATTGAAAGAGTTACCAGAGACCTTGTTTACGTTAGAAATGTTTGATATGGTCTTCAAAACTAACCGTAAGTACACCCATTCTTTATTAAACCGGTTTTTATTTATTTTTTTAAATTTATTTAGTGATTCCAAATAACACTGATAAAATGAAAGCGATGAATTTAATAGTATTGATGCTCCCGATTGAGCACAGAAATACCCTGAGAGTTGTTCTTCAATTTTTATTGAATGTAATCATGAACGAGCCTGAGAATGGTATGAATTTACACAACGTCGCCATGCTTATGGCCCCTTCATTTTTCCCCCCGAGGCTTATCTTACCAAAGTATGTATTTATTTATCATTATCTGTAATAATTATAAATAATTTTTATTGATTTAAAGGGATCAAGATAAGCCGTTGAAGAATATATCAAATGAAGAAGTTTTGAAGCAGTTGAACGGCGCAGCAGTCTGCTGCTCTATTTTGGAGGTTTTATTGAAAGGTGGGGAGAAATTGTGGATAGTGCCCGGCTCGTTGGCGGAACAAGCTAAAGAAGGTCACAAGAGAGCTCAAGTGCGCAAGGATTTTAACAGAAATAAAAAGAGAGATCCGAAATTGGTATGTTCTTGAATATTGGCTGTTTTTTAAATTATTATTTTTGAGTGATTTTCAGAGGTCTTCCAAGGTGAAATTGATTAGAAGCAGTACTATGTACGACCAGAGTGCCATAAGTTCTCCAAGAATGATGGCCGAATGCCGGCTACAGTCTACTCATTCCTAATGTACCATAATGTACCCGTAACAGTTGGTGCCTTTTTTTATCAAGTATAATAATATTTTTTCAGGTTCGATATTAAATAAAATTTTATAATTTATTAAAATATTCCCTTACGTTGTGATAGAATGCTTATACATACATTAATTTATATTTATAATAACATTGTCATGATCTTACAGATCAGTGCCAAATAGAAACTTTTTACACATATTCTAGTTTTATTTAATCTGTTCTAACGTAGTGTTTGATTATTTGAGGAAACATCGAATTATTAATTACCCAGGACAGTTTGTTTGCTCAGTCAGTCAGCAGTCCCAATCACGACGATGGATTTATCAGTATTATGAATACAAAACCCAAGAAATTAATTATACTTAGAAGATAGATAAGCGTTTACAAACCTTTTGATTGCCGAGATTCTGATGTGCTGCGGTGTGTTAACTTCTCTGTTTATACTGATTTAATTTGGTACTTTTTTTATTGAAAATACACATGCACTGCAGAGAAATCTGAGCAATAAGCTCCCACGGCAAAAAGGTACCCCATAGAACACCTCAAAATTATAAAGTGAAAATGGCTGAAAAACATGTAAGAAACGTGTTACGTCCGTCGGACTAGTAAAAATTTGTTATTTTTTATGAATTTTGCTAAAAAAAATTACTTTTTTATTCAAAACACCTTGAAATTTATACAATTTGTAGAAAATAAACCTTAAATATTTAAAAAAAAAATTGTCTCGCTGACAATTTCTGTTAATAAGTAATTTTGTAAAAAAAAAAATGAACAACAACAATAAGGTCATCAACAATATTTGCAGGATTACTGTCGGTTCTCTCGACTCTTCAATTTCAATGGACCGTGGAAGACTCGTCAATTTAATCTTTCTCCTTCATACACTGAGAGAAATATTATTCTTGAAAGAACTAAAGGCTGAAGGTATTTCCTCCAGAGAATTTATTTAGTTATAAGAACAACTTTATCATTTACAGTACCAAATCTTAGTTGAATTCACTAAAATTGAGCAATTGATTGAATTAAATAATTTAATTGAAGCTCATTTTGTGTAACGAAGTATTTTCCATATTGGCATAATAATATTACTCATAGCTAACAATCTAAGAATCTGTACTGGAACATAATTCAATCCCAGCAAGTAAACATATAAAGTTATCTTGTTTAAAGAAATCAAAGATTCTTAGAAGTTAGAAATTTGTGAGACAAATACGTTTTTCTTGCCGGAGGTAGGAATAAATGTTTAACAGAATATTCCAAACATAGTTACGTGAAATATATCAGATTTTCATTATTCCAACTATGGTATGATTGTGTCAAGTAAAAATTTCTTGCGTCGTGTACTGAGAGGGTTCCATAATAGAACGTTTGTATTGAAGGAATTATACCAGAATTATGGCAATAAATATTTCTTTATTTACTGTAATAGATTCATCTAACTGTGCAACCTCAGATAAAAACACATCAGTCGCCATTATAGACGCCATCATGATGTAGCTGCGTTCGTCAAATGTGGTTGTTGCTAATAATTTATCTAAGTAAAGTTTTCTTGCTTATTTAATATAAATAAATAGTTCGGTTTTATTTTTGATATTCTTTTGCAGCTTTGTTTGTATAAATCTGACAAATCGTGAAGTTCAAATCACAGAAAGCCGTCATTACTGTTAGCTTGGTATAGGTACCTACCTACTTAAATGGATTTCAGACAAACCAAACCAATAAATGGTACAGTTTTGACTCGTCCCGGTCTACGCGTATATAACAATAATTAAAGGTAATTTATATATTTAACATTACTATGGACAAATGGATGATTAATATGGACAGCAAAATGTGCAGATACTTTTTATTGTTATATTGTTGATCGGGATGAGGAGAGCCGTGACGCTGCGCATTTTGTACCTTTATTGAGTGGAAATTTTTTATTTATTGCTTGGGATTTCGGTTATTGGTAATATTATTATTTCACCAAGAACCGAAGTCTCAACCAATAAATAAAAAATTTCAAAACGAAAAGTTCAATAAAATATTACCAAATTTTTAGGTTAGGTAGGTTAGATAAGGTAGGTAGGAAAAATGCAAACTAAGATATGATTCGGAGAAGAGTTTCATTTAGTTGAGAGAACTCAAAGTAATATTGAGAGAACCTGATAATAGTTCTGCCCAGTTTTATTAAATTGACATAAGAAAGCTTAGTGTGATTCACTGAATTATTATTTAGTTCACAGCAGAAAGTTTTATTTGCAATCACTTTTATACAGTATCTTATGGCAACTAATTCTTGGTTGGATATCTCAAATTCTGGAACTAAATAATTTAGTTGACGCAACTAAATATTTAGTTGCTCGTTATCAATTAAATAATTTAATTGGCGGAATTGCAAATTTACTTCCGCCAATGAAAAATTTTTCTCAGTGTAGGGGGCCAGACCCATCAGCACAAAATATGATTAAGTTTGAGACTCTGGGTAGCTTCGAAAGGGAATTAAGTGTAATTTTTGATAAATAAAAAAAATTCATGCATGATAATATTAGCAATTCAATTTTTTTGTTTTCGTTGTTCCCAGAGTTTGATAATAATAATTAAAACATGTATCATTCTGTAAAATACCGTTCCTTTTCGGTCTTCCAGGAAACGCTAGAGTGCAAATTCTTTGGTGCAAACCATCATCCCTCTTATTAACTTTTAAGCGTAGGCCAGAGATTTTACGAACATTTATTTTATGGTACTTTTTATTATTAAATTTTACAAATGAAAACCGTAGGTCGTAATCCATTTCAAGTCTGGATCATTACTATTTCTAGGCCTGTATTCCAAACCTATCCAGTCTTCATATCCGCTTGATGCAAGGAAATTCAGAACATATTGATAATCTATTTCACCAGGAACGTTTGGTTCATGCCTGTTGGGTACTTGAGCTATCTGTACGTGTCCTACAAAAGGCAAGAGGCTTGCAATGGAATTAGTTATATCACCTCTGATCTGCTGTAAATGGAATATATCCAACATTAACTTTAAATTAGGACTATCAATCTTCTTAACAAAGTCCAGAGCTGCAATAATAAGTAAGTTTATTAGTTCTCTTTATATTTAACACGGTTTGCAATTAGTTCACTCACCTTTTGTGTAGCAATTCATGTAGTAATTGGGAAGTGAATATTTATTGATTGGTTCAATCAGTCCGATTATGCCTTCTTTTTCGAATAAACTTATCGCGTATCGAAGGTTTTTTTCGAATACTTCGTCGTGATTGTTTGTTATTCCATCATTGACTACACCAGACATTATATGGATCCTGTAAAAATGCAAAAAAAATGCTTTAGCGACTTTGCAAAACACGAGCAAAATCTAAAATTTACTTCTTTATTTTCAAACATTTAGCATAATTTAGAGTTTTATTTATACTCTCTTTGAACTCGTCCTCTTTTCCAGGAAGGGCTGCAAATCCAAACTCTCCTTTAAGGGCATTCCCTGAAACAACAAAACAACACATAGGTATTAGATGACAATTTAAAAATGCAGAAGCCTTATTGTATGTACTGTAACGTATGTACCTGAGTAAGTGTTAATGAGAATTTGCTGAACTTTAGCTGAAGCCGTTGCACTGACTACTTCATCCAGGGTGACCGAATCAGGCGGGAACCCACTCTCTACCGCTTTAAATCCTGCTCTTGCAGCGTGTTCGTATCTCCGTATGAAAGGCACTTCCGTGAACATAAAACTCAAGTTGGCACAAAACTTTGCCATTTTTTAAAATTAAATTAATTACACTGTGAAATTATGTTATTGCTTCTAGACTGACACTATTATCTAATTGTTGTGATAAGATAATAACTATTGTTTGTTATTACTTATAATTATAAGTTGTATGTATCCAAGTACCTTAATAAGTTACTTAATGGAAATCGTTTTTATTGTTGTTGATTCAATAAAGAAATTCAATTAACGAATTAATATACTAGAAAATTGTTTTATTGTAATTTAACAGTTGTTTGTTATCATCAAATTATTAAAGGTCATCTTTATGGTTACAGCTAGTACAGTAATATGGTATAATATGTCATAGGTCAATTCAATTATTATCAAGCTATAACACATAATATTTGTTTATAATGATGTATTAAACAAGCAATAAAAATCATTTTGTACTTATTAGGTACCCTTTTCTATTTTGAAGGGAAAATATAATAAATAAACTGTTTATTTATTATATTTTCCCTTCAAAATGGAAAAGGATAAACTTTTAATCCTTCAGAAGAGGTCACCTAGATTCAAACGGTAAATTAACGCGCCAGCTGACTTTTACTAGAATCAGTGCCCATTGTACTTTATCTTTATTAGTGAGCGTTATTTATTGTGATTGTACTCACAACCGCCACTATTAAATTCTCATTGTACTGTTAACTGTCATTTGTCATATCTGTCACTCGCATTTGACATTTGTTTGTTGCTGTCAACTAAGTACTGACACTGATGACAGTAAATTTAGGTCGTCTATTACTGATGCTGGAGTGCGTTCATAATAAACGCCGTGTGAATGATAAACAACCTACCGGGCGAATAGACGCCGACAGTGATGACGTCAGTAGGCGGGGCCAACGGCCAGGGTTCCATACAAACAAACGTTGTTTACAGGTTTGACGTTTACAGGTTTGCCAGCTTTGATGGAAGTTGTCTCGTCAAACATCAAAAAGCTCTAATGAGGTCTCTCATTAGTAGAACTTCAAAAGTGCTGCAAATGTGATGGCATTTTATACCCTTAGGACAAAACAACTATACTTTTCCCAATGAGATAATCATCCTTCAATTCAATCTGTAAATTTAAAAAAACAATTAACGCTATTAGGTTTTGTTTTTCATGCTGGCGGGTACTGTTCCACGAATTATTTTAAGTTCCGCCTCGAACTCCATTTTCTCAACATGGCCAGATTCTACAGCATTTTCACCTTTGAAAATTTCTATGGTTTCTTCGTAAAACAAACTGAGGATAAACTTGAAATTTTACGGGAACATCCAAATCAAACCACTCAATCAATAAATAAATACCGACAGACGTACTATAACTAAAAGTACCTAACTGAACTGCCTAAAGCCTAATTTTAACTAAACTAAAATATTCAGTATTCATTCACTATAATGGCATCATTGGCATCACTAATGACTTCAGTAATGGCTTCACTAATCACTTCGATGAGTTCGATGTAAGTGGCGATTGGTGACTGGCGGTCGTGGCGGGGGTGAAAACATCACGTCAAACTTCAGGAAAAATCACGATAACTGACAACAATGACCACGTGAAGGGTTTGTTTGTATGGAACCAGAACCACTTAGCCCCGCCCTGTGACGTCACACTGATGGCGTCTATTGTGTGTTGTTTTAAAGTGAACGCTCTCAGAGAAGTTTTCGACAGTAGTTGTACATAGCCTAATTTTTTTTCAGTAATAAATACTTTTCAATCCCTGCGTTCAATGCAGGATGCAGGTATCAGTTTTCCGCTCCGTTACATGGATCGCTTCGCTACGTATCGCTAGCGACAACGTTGAACGCTGCGCTCCGCCGATTCCGCTCCATTCATTTTGTTTTGACTTGACTTTGAAACATAACCTTATATTTTCATTTATGAAAAGCTTAAAGGTCTCTTTAAAAATTTTTAATTACATAAATTAAATTAATATTTTGTGTATAAAGCTGGGTCTATACCTATAGCTTTTTTAACCGTAAATTTAGGATTCAGCTGTTAAGGTTAAGTTCAAATATAGCATTCCAGCAGTATCAGCGTTTACACAAATTTACAGAGATTCTACGAAGTAAGGGTTGAAAACATAAATTTTAATTCAATTCTTTACATGAGCAATTAAATTGACATGTAATAATATGTAAATTAAATTACACAGCCAATTTTCATGTAAAGAACGTAAAGAATGTAAACAATATAAATAATTGATTTCACTATGAAATACAGTTATGAAAGCTTAGATTTGAAAATTTATTATCTTCTAGTCGTCCACGGCCAATGATTTGTTGAATAAAGTTATTCATAAATTAACTAAAATAAAACGATTTTGGTACTGGTTTACATTTTTATAATAATTGAATTCATTTCTTTTATACTTCTTCTTCTTCCTTCTGATTTGCCTATGCCTACTAATAAAACTATATAGATATACTATCCTATCTTTCTCAATCTTCCGCATTAAACTAAATACCTAAACCCTAAACTAAACCTTAATTTTTCTCCAAATTCTTGTTAAACTGAAAATTGTGCAACATTTGAACATTTCTCTAATTTAACCGACTCTGTATTTCCTGTAGTTTAGGAGATCCCCAATGATGACCACTTGAATTGAAAGTGACCATGCATTTTCCGACGGGTGACGATGACGAGTGACGACTGACAACTGACGGACGACAGCACGACACGACAGTGACGTTCTAGTCGGACAGATACAGTAGACGCGTGCATTAACAAAAAAAAGAGAATGATGTTTAGCTGATTTACACACATCACCTCATAGTATTTATTGGTTTACATTCAACATTAGTTCCTTTCTTATTATTATTATTAATATACCATCCACCCCACTCACGAGTCCCACACGACGGTAGTTACGGAATTTATCTAGATATGAAACGAATAAATGCGCACGGCGCACGCGCAACGAACATATTTTCAAGTGAAAAATTAGGGAAGTATTAATACCTATATTATGTATTTAAATTGAAATAATAAATATAAAAGCTAATATTTATAATTCTTGTTTATATATTTACAGTAAAAACTTATTTTTGTTTTACTTTTGACAGTTCACTTATTAATTATTGAAATTTTAGGTTTAGGTAATAATTTTTGTTTTCTGTTGTCTTACTAACTAAATGCGAAATTGTGCGAAGGCCATTAAGAAATAAAAGACTGTTATCTATCGTTTTTCGAGTTTTCGCACTTTTCGCTTTCTTTTCCAAATCTGAAGCCAAAGGGGTGACAACGCGACTAGACTAGGTAAGAAATAAAATTATTAAAAATTGGTTTATATGACTTGGGTGGCAAAGAAACTTCAATGACGCTGTCCTAGGTAAAAATGTTAAAGATTGTAATGTTAGAAATGATTTTTTTTTAGAATTTAAATTTTATCACTACGTTTACGCATGCGTTTCCTCATTTAAATCTCCCGTAAATACTTGAATCAAACTTGTTACTTGTTATATTAATCCAAAATTCAAATATAATTATTAATATAGTCTAAGATGATCTATAATCTATAAAACAAGAAGTGCAGATCCAGCATACATAATTAACTTATTCATAATGTTGTTTTGTTCGTCAATTCAAACGTATTCGTAATTACGCCATGAATTAAATTCGCCCTCCAGCTCTAAGTGGGCTTTGAAAAATTTTCAACCAGTAAGCAAGCACCTTGCTTCTAAAACAAAATTGCCTCGCGTGGCGAAACGACGCTTTCAAATGGTCTTCGGTTTATCACATATTGTGAATTGACAAACGCATTTGATTTTTCTTCTGTGGATAATTGAGTTGAATGCTGATCATTATGTTATTGATATCAACTATAATTTCTAATAATAGCAAAATTGAAAAGTGTTCATCAATCATTAAATGTGTTAGTAGGTATTATAGCCCGTCCGATAAGTCATAAGCCAGAATTCTGGAAGTGTGTGCTACCTCCATATCTCGGAAATACCCGCTTGATGTATGTGCATCGGGCCGGAAAGACAATATAAGCGACACGTCTTTCACCAGTTCACGCTTATAGTTAGTTAGCATTTGCGTACCCTTGAATATACGTTTCAAGATCCGCCCGCCACTGCGTACAAATATCAAACCATGGCAGATCCTTGCGTCTCTAAAAGAGAGAACGTTATCGGCTTACTCCTTTCTGAGATTTTTAGTTCATGATATATCGTACGAGCTGTATACAGGGTGATTCATGAGTGACCTTACATAGACCAATGGTGATAAGCGGACTTCAAGGCGGGTCGAAAACCACAAAAGAATTTTTTTCATGATTGGTTACGAAGTTACAGGGTGTTTTATGTCTCAGGTACAAAACTTTGATAGGCGATATTTCTGAAACGGCTGGAGATATTTTGTAGAAATTTACTAGGAATGGTGCATTCCGGAAACTCATCAAAACCGCATTCTGAGTTAATTAAAAATCCAGGACCGGACTTGAAAGTTTTTGCCCCCGTGGTCTTTGTTGAAAAAGTTAATTTTCTGACCGTGCTACTGAAATACTGTCATCGAATTTGAAAAGATAAGAAAAAACTCTATAGAAATCATTCCTCAATTTGAACGGCACACCCAAACCGTCTCGAAAAAAAAATGTCAAAGTAAAACTTCTCAGTAAATTATCGTTTTCGAGCAGACATATTTTACTTATATGTTCGTCTGAATTCCTTCAAATTTATTTTTTGACTTGTTTCTGTGGGAAAAATGTTTGACAGAAGGCCAAGCTTTATTACTGGGAAATCAGGTGTCAACTACAAAATTTTCAGATTTCACTAATAACGAATACGCAGGCATTATGTTTGTGTATGGTTTCTGCAATGGAAATTCAAGAGCAGCTGCGAGAGAATACCATAGAAGATCACAATCGAAGAACACCGGCCCATGTAACGTTTCGCGTCTGTTTTCCAATTTTCTCGAAACCACGGCATATTTCCCTGAGTTCAAAGGAATGCTGAACCTCAATTGGAAAATCTGAGCCATCAAAACATCGTGGAGATGGTGGCAGTAAATCCAAGTACAACTACGCGAAGAATTGGGCAAGCACTGGGTATTTCTCAATCAAGAGTATGGGGAACCTTGAAAAAAAGAAGAGCGGGGATGCATCCCTGTCACGTACAAAGCGTACAGAGGCCAACCATTCAATGAAGTTCCATTGAATGGACTGCGTAGAATTTTGTTTACTGATCGAAGCTCAGTTCACGCGGGATGGTGTAACGAATAAAAAAAACTCCCACCTATGGGCATAGGAAAATCCGCGCTCTGTTGTTCAGAAGAACTCGCAACAGATTTTCTATAAATGTGTAGTGTGGCATTGCAAATGATACCCTAATAGGACGCCATTTTTTTGCTGGGCGGCTCAGAGGGGAAATTTATTTACTTTTCCTACAAGTCATTTTGCCCGGCTTGCTTGCAGAGGCGAACGTGAACAGGCGTGCTCTTTCCTTCCAGCAAGATGGGGCACCACCGCATTTTTCTCGACAAGTCAGAGAGCATCTCCACAATGAGTACCCCAATCGTTGGTTCGGGCGCGGCGGCCCTCATTCCTGACCACCTAGGTCCCCCAACCTCACTGTTTTAGACTATTACCCATGGGGCCATATGAAGCAGGAAGTCTAAAAACGGAAGTAAGTACCAGAGAGGAGCTCAGGACGCGAATACTGGTAGTTGCTGATGAAATTAGAAACAACAGGCAAAAAATTCAAAAAGCAAACCAAAATTTATGGAAACGCTGCAGGAAATGTATTGAAGTTGGTAAAGGACATTTTGAGAACCGTTTATAACATTAATATTGATAATAACATTCAATTTAAACTGACATTTTTCCCACAGAAACAAGTCAAAAAATAAATTTGAAGGAATTCAGACGAACATTAAGTAAAACATGTCTGCTCGAAAACGATAATTTACTGAGAAGTTTTACTTTGACTTTTTTTTTCGAGACGGTTTGGGTGTGCCGTTCAAATTGAGGAATGATTTCTATAGAGTTTTTTCTTATCTTTTCAAATTCGATGACAGTTTTTCAGTAGCACGGTCAGAAAATAAACTTTTTCAACAAAGACCATGGGGGCAAAAATTTTCAAGTCCGGTCCTGGATTTTTAATTAACTCAGAATGCGGTTTTGATGAGTTTCCGGAATGCACCATTCCTAGTAAATTTCTACAAAATATCTCCAGCCGTTTCATAAATATCGCCTATCAAAGTTTTGTACCTGAGACATAAAACACCCTGTAACTTCGTAACCAATCACGAAAAAAAAAATTCTTTTGTGGTTTTCGACCCGCCTTGAAGTCCACTTATCACCATTGGTCTATGTAAGGTCACTCATGAATCACCCTGTATACAATAATTTATGCTAGACTATAAGATATTTTCAAGTCTTGAGACGATAGATGGGGACAAAAAAACACTCATGATGGACCTTGTACCATATAAACCATGGTGTAAAAACATGAAACCAGTTCGCTTGAAACTTTTTCTTTTTGGGTTTGGTTCGCCAAAACTATTAGCCATGAGACCAGAACCTTCGTTATTTCTATTTGCGAATATTTTCCTCGTCTTCTTGAAGACGACCTACCTGGCTAAGCCATTAAGTAGTATCACTAATCATATAATATGGTCTCTTCTCGGAGTATTGGATTGAAATTTTTTGTAGCATGTCATAAAGTGACTTGCTAGGAAGTGACATGGAAGTCATAAAGACTTCCTACTGGTTCCTGGGGTCTAAGGCAGCCGTTGTTGGCTGCTTATCAGGATATAAGGATACACAAACTACACGCCAACAAGTGGACTCTTGCCAATCTTTGTCGATGCTTTATACCCGTTACCAAGATGTTCTTAACCAGTATAGACTTCTTTGGAAGTTTTCTCGTCTTAGATTGACGATTCCCTTTACCTCCTTAGGGTTGTCAACAGTTTTCCAGTTCATCAAGCTTGTCTTACAACTTGCACTGAACTGGGTATAGTTCTCATTGCTTCAATTGCTATTTCGACTGCATTACAGCTCGAGAAGCACTAGACTTGGAAGCATAGCTCTGAATCAATAGTAACATTCATTGTACTCATGCTGGAAAATAATTGCTTTTATATTTTTTATAGGCACGTATTCTCTAAGGACTTTGCATTGTTTTCTCAATTTGTGTGCGCAATTTTTCCTAATAGCTTTCTCAACACGTGTATTTCATTGTCTCTTTCAAAAATACATTCATTTTTTTTTTAAGCTTTGAGAACTATTTGTACAAAATAAGGGAGAAATGTGAAAAATATTTTTTTATTCACTGCATTCTTTTTTGAAATTTATTTACAAGCCTATGAAATAATGTAAAGAAAAACCAAAATAATAATAATATAGATTATTAATCTGTTGTGTTACTACTTTTTTAGGTTCTTCCACAGTAATTCTTAGAGCGCTCGCCGAGACTTGGATCGCTCTATAATGCATCGACGTCGAGCAACTATATCACGGCTCAGTGAGCCTTACCCTTCCAAGACTAGATTTATTTTCAAGACTGTAGTGCTTGGTTTGTTAGTGCACATACTTGTCATCATGGCAACCATGGAGATGAATTTTTCGAGCCCAATCGATGACGGGATATTACCTGTAGAGGATGTATCCCCGCCGATATCCAACAGAGTTGTGCTGTTTGTAGCAGACGGTTTGAGATCGCAGGCGATATACAACACCACAGAAAACATAACGCCCTTCCTAAAGTAAGTAAAATTATTTGACCGTGCAGTCCTCACACTGATAATAAAATAACAATAACTGACTCTCCTATAAAACATATTACCTATATGTTTTTGATATAAATATAAGTAGACAATTTATAGCCCCTTATCCCACATTGCTATACCCTATTAAATTTGTAATTGGAGTGGGAGTCGGGCAATACATAATTTGAAATCTCTTTCTATTTAAAAAATGTTTGGGGCTAGTTTTGTTTTTATTCGAATGCTGCTTTTACTTTACGTTTTACACATTTTTCTGGGTATACGTTTGCACGTGTCTAACCAACCGATACATTCTCCCCTTTTCAGCTACATACGTACCAGCAAGGGCTGCTGGGGCATATCATTGGCTCGAGTGCCGACCGAATCTCGACCTGGCCACGTAGCAATGTTAGCGGGGATATATGAAGATCCCAGTGCGGTTTTCAAAGGATGGAAGTCAAACCCCGTCAGCTTTGATCATATTTTACTGCAGACAAAAAATGCTTGGGCTTGGGGTAGCCCTGATATCATTTCAATTTTCACGAGAGGTATTATTGATATAAATATTTCAGTGTTTTTGTTTTACTTATGGTCGTTATTCACAGAGGGTCAATCACACATTGTCCCGTTTATGTACGACAGTTCAATGAAAGACTTTGGCCAGCGCAATACCAGCGTTCTTGACACTTGGGTTTTTGATAAACTGAGTGAATTTCTCGACAAATCCCAGAAGTCTCAGCAGATACAGGAATCTAAAAGTATGTTTTTCTTGCATTTGTTGGGAATTGATACCGCTGGCCACGGATTCAAGCCACGATCAAGGTATGTATGTAGCAGTAATTATCGTTGTAATTGAATTTATCTTTTTTTTTTTTGCTGTATTTTAGGGAGTACATCGAAAACATAAAAATTGTTGACCAAGGCATCGCCCAAATTGTAAAAAAATTTGAAAACATCTTCAAGGACAATGCGACCACTTACATATTTACTTCTGACCACGGCATGACCGATTGGGGATGGCACGGGTCAGGATTTGATGTCGAAACTCACACCCCGTTTATAGCTTGGGGTGCCGGAATCAAACGATCTGATACTGCTTTCGCCCTCAACCAAATAGACATCGCTCCTTTAATGTCCAATCTACTTGGCATCAACATTCCCGTCAATTCATTGGTAATGTAAATTTATTATTATTTTTAAGGTTCTAAAAAATTAATACAAAATTAGCACGAAATAAGTTGTTTTCAAGTTGATAAGTGGAAAGTGACCAATCAAGAGACAGTATAAATAATAATCATACCATTAACATTAGATTCTTTGCTAATATGACAAAATTTGCTTTTCAGGGCATAACTCCTTATAAATGTTTAGACGTTTCCAATGAAAATTTGAAAAAGATTATGCTCAAAAATATTCAACAACTAGTAAGAATTTACGAATTGAAATTCTCTAAAATAAAGAGTGGGAAACTGCCGCTTGAAGTACCTGATGACAGACTGATATTGATTAACAGGAAAATTGACCATTTACGCAATGTAATTGACGACCAATTCTTGGCAGAATTATTTGTAAGTACAAAATAAAAAAATTCAAATATGCACCCAAGTATTGACATTTGTGTGTATTTTCAGGTGAACGATAGTTTAGATACAATGAGACTGCTATTAGAAGGAATCCACTACTACCACAACTATAATAAACGAGTAATTTCACCATTCATCTCCTTTGGATTTCTTATGTGGTTAATTCATTTACTGATTATGACTGTTGGTTGGGATGATGTTTTGCAGGCGACCAATCGCAATTCAGAAGTCAAAATCACTCATATTATCTTTGCTGTATTGGTTTTTGGTAGTCTGGCAATGAGTTTCATCTGTTGTAAGTGTCTTTTAAATCTTTTAATTGTCATATCATACAAAAAAATTCTTATAATCAGAAGTATTCAAATATATGGAAAAGCAAGCACTCTGCGGAAAAATGTTTTTCACAAAAGTGGTTTTGTTCGGCGAGGGATATCGCTTGAACATAAAAACTATCCTGCACCCCTCACCGCTTGCGGAGGAATGGGGATAACTTGGAAAATTTATATAACAACCCTTGTTATTTATTGCGAAGTTGTTATTTAAAATTTCAAAGTCATCCCCACTCCTCCGCAAGCGGTGAGGGGTTCAGGGTATTGGTATTTGGTATTTTAACTAAATGTGAGAGATGGTTTATTAGGTTCCAAACACTGAAGCCAGCGGGCTTATTGTATTTCTCACATTTAGATTCTCCTTGATTAGAAGAGCTCCGTTCCTTTGACAAGGTTTAGCAGCCCGCTAACCAAGGTTTTTTCCGCCAGATGGCTCCCGGAACTGATTGGTCCCAGGACCGCATAGCGCGTTCGTGCGAGTGCTGGACACTCGAATATCACATGAGAAGCTGTCTCGTCTTCTTCATTGCAGAGTCTACAAATTGGGTCTTTCTGTATATCCCCAGTTTATGTGTAGGTGTACTCTTAGGTGGCAGTGTCCTGTGAGAAGACCCACCACCGTGGGGTTCAGGGTAGTTTTTGTGTTCAAGAGATATCCCTAACCGAACAATCACTTTTGAAAAAAAAACATATTTCCACTTTCCACAGAATGCTTACTTTTCGAGATATTAGAATATTTCAGATTATAAAAATCACCCTATATACAAGGTAGCTCACCAAAAACTTTCCATTTCGGATTACACCTTTGTGAGGCAATAAACAGAATAAACTGGCATGTCAGTTTTAGTAACAAAAGGGACATCTTTTTTGAATAATGCCTGAATTCCAACCCATAAAAGTTACGTTTACCATTTAAATCTTGAATTGTAACCTCTATCTTGTGATACTTATACACAGTATTGAAAAAGAATTGGTACGCTTCAATAAATCCCTAAATTATGAGTTTTGAAAAAAAAATTAAAAACGTCTATTTTATCATTCAATAAACTTTCTATTGATGTACAAAAATTTATACAGGGTGTTCCTTGGCTCAGTAATGACGACATTGTCTATTATTTTTTTTTAATATACAAGGTGTCCAGGTATGAGTGTAAGAGCTACACGTGGCGACCTTCCTTGGACTATTTTGAGTAAAAAAATCTTAATACGTCTTCACGGTTCCACAGGAGGTCATCAAAGTTAAAAATTCTGGGTCACAAATTTATTGCACTTCTGTTTCCTTTTGCAGTTACGGTTAACATTTTCAAAGACTTTTGCAAAGTCTTATTTCATTTAATTTTCGTAACAGTGCAATTATTAACTTTTTTAACATTTCCTATTTTTTTTTTTTAGAAATGTTAAAAAAGTTAATAATTGCACTGTTACGAAAATTAAATGAAATAAGACTTTGCAAAAGTCTTTAAAAATGTTAACCGTAACTGCAAAAGGAAACAGAAGTTCAATAATATGCATATTTGTGACCCAGAATTTCTAACTTTGATGACCTCGTGTGGCACCGTGAAGAGGTTTAGAGCATTATTGTATTAAGATTTTTTACTCAAAATAGTCCAAGGAAGGTCGCCACGTGTAGCTCTTACACTCATACCTGGACACCCTGTAGAGTGGTAAAAAATCTGATAATTTTTGTCACCCTGTATTAAAATTTACTCCACATAGGCCCGTATTCATCAATAAATATAACCCCTGGGGTTATATTTTGGAACATGTCATTGGTTTAAAATTCGTAGCGTTCGTAGGGTTTGAGCATTAGACCAATCAGCTGTCAGAAAATTCAAACTATAACCCCAGAGTTATATTTTGAAGTTTGATGAATATGGACAATAGTGGGATATAACATGAAAAGTTAGGATAGGGACATGTAAGCAGTTGCCTGATATCTTGAATCGTTTTTCGTACACTGCTTTTAAAATGAAAACTTGCGATTTTCACTTGTTTATAACTAAAAAAATGTTTAATTTAAATCGCAACAGTAAAAGTCATTATTATTGCATTTTCTCAGACAATAAAAAAATACAATAATATACAGAGGTTGTCCTATTAAAAAAAAATAGATAATGTCGTCATTACTGACCCAAAGGAACACTGTGTATAATTTTTTCTTCTTCACATCAATAGACAATAAATTAAATAATAAAATTGACCTGTATTATTTTTATTTTATTTTAAACTCATAATTTAAGGATTTATTAGAGGTATACCAAGACTTTTCAAGACTGTGTATATTTTGAAATGGCATTTAATTATGTATCTTACCAACCAACCTTGTTTAATTAAGTTTAAGTGAGATTGACTGTCGATTGAACATTAGTTCACCTGTTTATTGTAAAAGTACGGTGAAGGAGATTACACTGTAGCACCTTTTGAGACAGCAGCGTTGTCAGATTGAACATTTTTAATAATGTTTTCTAAGGAATCTATAATCTATGATTCAGTGAGTTCACTGATACGTAAAGTGAATCTGAAAGTTTTGAATAGTTTCTGATTAAAAATATTTTGTTTTGCAGTTGCTGGATATCCACATTATTACATCATATACATGTTATTTCCGGCTATAATGTGTGCAACCCTTATAGGGGAATCAAGAAGACTTGTAACACTTATAACAATTTTCATATTCTATTTTAAGAGAAGAATTGTGCATTGTATAAAAACATGTGTTGTGTGCGTAATTAGCGTTTATTTAATGGTAATTTTCTTGTATATATCTCTAAATATGACACTTTTAAATTTAAATGTTCTGAATCTCGTGGTATATATCAATATATCGACAGCAACAAAACAAAAAATATGCAGTGTTATTCTGTTAAATTCATGAAAATATTTTTTTAAATACTGAATTAGGTTTATTGATACTACTTTACTGGGAAATTGTGTGACCTTGTACATTAAAAAAACTTGACCATTAAAAATACAACATGCAGGCCGCAAAACTTAATCGGCCGTTGTCATAGCAACGGCCATTAACCTAAATGTCACTTATGCAGAGTGTTCAGTTTATATCTTCATAACTTTGGCAAACGGTAGATCTTCTAAAAATAATTGGGATTTTTACATAAAGTTGTTTGAAAGTTTTATTTTCGAGATGCTGAATAAGGGTGTTAAACATGAAAGAGAAAAATCAATTTCATTAAATATTTATTTTCTAAACAGTTTAAGATATTTTTCTCAATTTTGGTATAAGTTAATATTAATAGAGGCTTAAAAGTTTTGTGAACTTTTCAGACAAAACCAGTGGCATGGGGCTATGGGAGTTCTTTTTTATTTTACCCGAACTTCTGTGCCATTGAAGAAAATCAATATTTTAAAACTTATTTTGCAATTTTATGTTATTTTTATTAAAAAAAAAACTCTTAATAAAGGTGTCTAGGAGGCTTAGTTTTTGAGATATTTTGATTATTATAATCGAGATTACTTAATTAAAACTACTGTAAGCTTCAAAGTGCTCTTAAACTTAAATATATCACTATTTTGTGTCTGTTAATGTCGACAGTTGATACGAGACAGTATTAAGGTATACAAATCACTGTAAATACATTTTGAAATTTTTTATTTACATATTAATTTTTTTAATAAAAGGGTGTATTAAAAAAAAATTGATATTTTTTTAGCATTTATTGCGAATATTTATTATCAGTTTTCATAAAATAATTCAAAATATCTCATAAACTAAGCCTCCTAAAGACCTTTATTGAGAGTATCTTTTTTCATATTACAATAATATAAAATTTCAAAATAAGTTTAAAAAAAATGATTTTCTCTCATGACGTAGAAGTTTGGGAGATTAAAATAAAAAAAGAACCCCCATAGCTATGCCACTGGTTTCACCTGAGAAGTTTTATTTTACTTCAAAATTTTACCCCTCTATTTATATTAACTTATACCAAAATTGAGAAAAATATCTCCAATTGTTTAGAAAATATTCAATAAAATTGATTTTTATTTCAATTTTAACACCCTGTATCTCGAAAATAAAACGTTTTAGAGCAAAGTTTTATAGATAAAAATGCAATTATATTTACGTGTTCTGTCGTTTGCCGGACTTATGAATATACACTGAAAAACCCTATACAGGCACAGGGTATACCAGAAGCATGGATCATACAAAGTCCATTGGGGGGCATCTGAAAAAAAATCCCATAAGCAGTGGTCCGGATGTTTACGGTTTTCGAGTTATTTGTCATTTTATGGTTTAAAAAAAATAGATAAATTACATACAAAATTGTTACATTTTGATAAGAAAAAAATTAATAAAAAATTTTGCTTCTTTTTTGTAAATAAACTTCTTAGCGCTATAAATGTTTGAGAATAATGTCTTATTCTTACAGTTGTTAGTATGGAATTGTTCTTTTCATATTATAAAAGTTGGAGGCAATTTTTTTCTTCTTTTAGTGTTAAAAAAAAACATTGTGACAATAATTGGGTGACCATAAAAAAAATGACGCACAGAAAATATGAACATTACTCGGAAAAACTTCTACGTTTTATGCCCTTACTGCCTAATGTTACGTTTATTAGATTATGCCCACTCAAAATTTAAATTTTGCAAAGTTAGAAGAATGTTTAATTTTGAAAGTTATCGTCCTATGGTAATATAATATTAATAATAATAATAAAGTTTATTTAACCATTCAAATATACCAAATGTGAAAAACTTCTGCTTCGGAAACTGCGTAAGTTTAAAAACTTGTCTGAAGTTTCCGTGCAGTTATATGTTACATACCTATTATAATATTTTACCACTCCTGATCAACAGATTAACAGGTATATATTTCATGTATTGGAAAACAAAGGAAATAAAAACGACAAAAACAATACACGAAATTCAAAGACATGAACAGAATCCAAAAAAATAATTCTATCTTATTAACTTGGGTCTATTTTCTATCATCCACATAGTGATTTTCTTCGCTGCATTTTTATGCTTTAAGCTGTTTTTCAGTGTAACTGACAAAGTGTTATAAGTTTTATGTCCTATGAAGTAGTATGATCTCTGTCCTATAGTCTTTCTAACAGTGGGCTGCCCTATATTTTCCCCACTGTTCTCTCTAGTTCCATATTTATGTTGTGTTGCAGCCTGAAGCAAATCATTTCTGGCAAGGTAAATGACTGAAACTTTATAAAAAATTTCTCGTACGGTTAAAACTCTGCACCTCTGTGTCCAACAGTTCATCCGTTGGACACAGTGTACTTAACCCATAAATAATTTTTAGTATTCTCTTCTGTACTACTTCCAGCGGCCTCATCGTGATGGCATATGCACCTCCCCATGCTACTATCCCATACAACAACAATGACTGCACCAAGGAATAATAAAGGACCAAGTTTTCATCTAAACTAAGAATATTTTTTGTCTGTCGAAAAAGATATGACAGCGACCTGATTTTTCTTACTAACTCCTTTATATGTAGATCCCATTTTAGGTATCTGTCAAATATGACTCCCAAATATTTTGTATTATTAGCCCTATCTATGGTCCATTGTATCTGTCTATGAGGTAGATTAATTTTTATATTTTGATTTTTGAGCATTCCCAAGATATTATTTGCAAATAGGAGATATTTTGTTTTTTTAAGATTCACAGATAATAGGTTTTTGTCAAACCACTCCATAATTCTCCGCATATCAGCTATCATGTTTACCTCTAATTTATTCATAGTTCCAGCTTCTACGAATAGCACTGTGTCATCAGCATATGATATCAGAGTGCCATTATTCCTAATCTTTAGAAGGCCATCTATATTATATTATAAAAAGAATAGGACCGAGCACCGTCCCCTGGGGTATACCAATGGTGACGTCTCTCTCGACGCTATGTGTTTCTTTTATTTTTACTAGTTGTGTTCTCTGATGCAAGTAGTTTAAACATTCCACAGCACAGGCCTCTGACACCAATATTTTCTAATTTTTCTAGTAAAATGTCATGCGGCACAGCGTCAAATGCCTTAGCTAAGTCTATAAAAATACCACCGCATGGTCTTCCTTTATCTAAGCATTTATATTTTACCCACTAGTAGAGCTATAGCATCATTGGTACTTTTTCCCTCACTAAATCCAAATTGTAGACCCGACAATGACTTAGTGTCTTCCAGAAATCTTACTAATCTTTCGATTATAGAATTATAGAATAACAAAATAATTAATTAATAATATGAACAATAATACATATGAATTGGGTTTCAATTATGTTACTTATTTGTTAGTAGAATACAATCGTTTTCCTGCTCTGAAAAATCGGTTCCTGAACTTTTACCTAGGAAAACAAACCGCCACCTAGGAGACCGAAATTTAGTTCAGTATTTTCAGAGTAGGAAAACGATAAGTAGTGAAAAATTCGTGTTTCATAAATTGTCTTATTTTTTTCTTTAATAAAACTATAACATGTCATCGTCGTATGCTTAATATGCTTAGGTACTGTAAATATATGTAATTGAAACCCATTTCATATATTATTTTGTTTATATTATCTGTAGGACGAGAACTTTCAAAATTTTCAAAATTTCAAAAAAACATTTCAACTAACTTTGCAAGGGAATAAAACGTAGAAGTTTTTATGAGTAATGCTCGTTTTTCTGAGTAATGCTCACGTTTTCTGTGCGTGAATTTTTTTATGGTCGCAATTATTATCACGATGATTTTGTTTTAACACTATAAAATCGAAGAAAAACGACACACAACAAAATTGGATAAGATACAAAATTATTTATTATTTATTTCATTTCCATGGTAACATGAAAGTGGTCTTTATTATTTACGACGAAAAAATTAGAAAGATTATTAAGGATACAATAATAATTATTGCACAAAAAATTTTGTGTGCACCGTGGCCGCGTCATTCTTTACCGTCCTCGAGGTTACCTTGCCTCGGCGGCAATCTTCCTCTTTGTATGTTGAAGAATGAAATTGATAAGTATGAACGGTTGGAGGGATAAATAATAATAATAGGAATAGGTATACGCTTATGAACGTTCTTTATTGGAATGGCGAATTGATACATTGGAGATGGTGGGGATGTGGCGCATGTGCATACATATCACATGCGCATACATATCAGAAATTATACAAATAACTATTATTTATGATCAATAAATTTTTATTTTTTTAGATTTTGGGCTTTAAACAACAACCATCTTGGTTTAGCATTTTGCTATTCCTGCAACTGTATTGGCTGCAAATGTCACCAAAGTTTTCAGTTTATACAGGAACTGATGCAGATTATGCATTTTTGTTTGAAAAATTCTGCTGGATTTCGATGAACATCTTATTAGCAACGTTTCCTGCATTACCATTGTGGGTAACTTCACACCAATATTGGTTGTAAGTATGGATAGTTGATATTTTACTGTATCATTTTTAATAATTGATATTTTGCAGTGTCGGTGGCTTTTTTGTTTGGACCATTGTGAATTTTAATCGGTCGGAGAAAATTCACAGTAACTTCCATTTGACAAAATTCGTTTCATTTTCTTATAAAGTGCAACTGTATTTCTTTACGCTGTCGTTTATATTTATTCAGCTTGTTGATAACGGATTTATTAGTTCAACTTCTTTTTGGAAAGTGTTGTCTTGGATACTGAGTGGTAAGTATAGTAACTGTAGAGCCCCGTTTTATAAAGCCAAAGTCTACAGCCTGCTGTGGTACTATCGGAGTGTTATCTCTAACACCATGTTAATCTTGCTTTTTAAGACCAGGCGTAATTTATTTTTCAATTTCATCTCCATTGATTACGGTTTACGGTAATACTTTGTTCATTATAAAGCAAAACTTAATTAGTATTTGACTGTTTCCTCATTGCAATTAATCATTTTTATTTTAGGTGTACCAGTGGTAATCATCCCATTTGTTCCCTGTTTCCAGTTAATGCGTTTAACAGCGATAACTTTTGGCTTTGCCTCTTATTACACGTTGATGTCCAGCGGATCGGAAGTAATGTTCATGGCAACGTACATAATCATTTTGTTTATGTGGTTAAGAGTTGAATCCAGGAGCAACCCAAATGTATTTAAACATCAGGTTGTTGAAAGTGCCCACTTCAGGAGTTTTTCTGTGTTGGGGGATGATGCATCAATTTCTACTGATAACATGAGAATTGCTTCGCAATATGTATCCTTTGATTATTGTAGTTTATAGCGGTGGGATATTGCTGTGGCATGCAAGTTTTATACTGGAGGGTGCTTCCACATTTGTCACAGAAAATTTATTTGTGAATATTCTACTTACGTGGTAAAACCTAAATTTTATAAATTCAAACTTTCAGGCAACTCACAATGAATGACCACAGAGTTATTAGAGTTATTTTATTCTATTCTATAAGATTCTATATTTTTTATCCAAAGCCTTAAGTATTACCTACTAAACTTTTTGTCCTCTTATAAAAGTTTCATATCTTTGCATCATTTTCCTGTAATTAATTTTTAATGATGGACTTACGCCATGGAAACGTATTTGTGAAAATCTCATTTTAATTAAAAAATGAATTTTTATTTCACAGAAACAATTATATTCACGTTTATTGGCCTTGAGATAAAACAGTAGTAGGCGGTAAAACTAAAGTTTTCCATTTAATTCATGTTTAATTCATAATGGAAAATGTGTATTCAGTCGACCCCCTTCACAGGACTGTAATTTGAAAAGGGGGCCGTTTAAGACATAAATAATAGCGGTTAAATCGACATATTCATAAGCCAGGAATCTGTGGGACACGTTGTTGAAATTAATTTTTAAACTACAAAAAAGATTTTCACAAAAATACGTTTTCAGTAGTGTAGGTCCATGATAAAAAAATAATTACGGGAATAGTTACATTTGAGTTATAAACAAATGAAAACCGCGATTTTCGCTTTTCAAAGCGACGTAGGTACATCGAAAATGGCTCTGCCTGGGTATCGGAAAGTAGTACTGTTTGCATGTCGATATTTTAACTTTTCATGTACTATTATGGTAGATATATATTATATTATCATAATATATACAGGACGAGTCATTAATGACGCATTTCCTCTTGAGACATTTTAGAGGGCAATTCGTGCAGCACAGGAAAAATAGTAAAAAAAATATTTCTTGTAAATCGACCGCGATACGAAGAGGTAAAGTTGAGAGTTCAACTTCTTTATTATTGACAGTTTTAAAGAAACTGTTTGCTTAGAACAGGGACTCTTGATATGGTGGAATACCAGAAAACTGAAGTTGATTAATATAACTTCAAGCCGTGCTTTTGGATAAATTTATTTGATGATATTTGAAAAAGGAGGCCATAGTATCTATTTTAAGCAAACAGAGTCTTTAAAACTGTCAATAATAAAGAAGTTGAACTCTCAACTTTACCTCTTCATATCTCGGTAGATTAACAAGAAATATTTTTTTTTGCTATTTTTCCTGTGCTGCACAAACTGCCCTCTAAAATGTCTCAAGAGGAAATGCGCCATTAATGATTCACCCTGTATAATAATAATAATAATATTATAATGATAATACAGAATAATTATAATTCATTAATTATACACTGTGTTACATAGGAAAGGAGACGGGAAAACACTACAGTGAATATTATTAAGGATCCAAGCCACTCTGGTTTAAAAGATGATAGTTTCCTAGGAAACTGTATTTTTTGAAGGATGTCATTTATTTTCAAAGTATTGTTGAAATATTCTGTACACATATCCCCGCTATGTTACCTTTTCTATGCATCACGGTGTTCACCTGTATAACAATTTCATCCACACAATAGGATACCGTGTGAAAAATTAAGGGACATGTAAGCCGTCTTCTGATATCTTGAGTCGTTCCCAAAGGTAAAATGCTTTGAAAATGGAAACCTGCGATTTTCATGTGTTTATAACTCATAAATCACTCGTTACAAACTTCAACTTTAAGAACATTCTTACTGAATTTTCTCAGATCATCTGTAAAATGTAATAATAATATATACAGGGTTTCTATTTAAAATAATAAAGTTGTATGACGTACAGCGTAATTGAGCCACCCTGTATAGCTGAAAATAATTTTAGGTTACAGATAGCTTCCATGCAACTTTAGCTTTTACATTTTTTTTTATATTTTGAAAGGCAAGGTCACTAGGAATGCCCGACACACTCCCCCTGTACCGTTCACTTGAATATAATATTTTTTGTGATGATGTAGCAATCTTATAGAATAGGGCATACCTATAATATTCTATTAGAGACGGAAATTAATATTTAATAACAAGAATGGGATGAAGATTTAAAGTTTTATTATTACACAAATACAATATCTCAAGTTATAGGGAACGATCTCGTTCAGGGCACCGCTAACAGATAAGTGCCCTGATGCAAACGTTCGGGGCTTATATAACCTACGATTAGATACTTGAGACTAAAAAACATTTTATATTTTAACGACTATGGGCTCCACCAGTTGGCCGCTTCAGACATCTGAAGGGTCCCTTGAAGAGGCTGGGTGTAACCCCATCCTTGGAATGTGTGTATGATAAGCTAACAATTCAAAGTGTAATTATTTGAAAAGGTGATGAGGGTTGGAAATTCAGGAGGTGTTTGAGATAAATTTTACACAATTTTTATATCAAATTTATTATTTGTGATTGTGTTTAATCCTTAATGATTATTAGATATGTTTTTTAATGATTGGATATTTTTGCACCGGAAATGCAACGAACTTGAACTTCTTTGATCCAATATGGACAAGATGTTTTGTAACGGTCTTCAGTCCGTTCACAATGACTGCACTGATAATTATGAAGATCATAATACCATTCATCCTGGTGACTTGTTTTTTCAGAGGAATCATTATTACGACAAGACTTAACTCTTCAGCAATCTTATCTTACATTATTTTCATAGCGGATTGCTGCTTCCTGCAATTTCTGTTCTCGGTTAAGAATGTCGGGTCATGGTTAGAAATCTATACAAGCATTTCTAATGTAGTCATCATGGGAGTGTTCATTATTGTAATTCTATTACTTTATGGTATAGCATATTTGCTTACCACTGTATTCATTCCTGAAAAGCTCATTCGTTCGACTCTGAAGTATTTAAAAATATCTGATTTCTGTGAATATCATAGATATTTTGTCGATGAGTATGATTTCACTCGTGGTGATTATGATGATGTGACTCATCGTGAGTGAATTAACAAATTATTTACTTTCATTTCTGTCACTGTTAGGTAAAGCCTATTTATTTTTGTAAAGAAAATTATATTTTCTTACACTTTTTTACCTAGTCGTGGTAATTTGTTATGTAACACTACTGTGATAAAAAGACTGGTTTTAAGCATCACTGTTGTGATAATGATTGGCAGATGAGTGGCAGAGTGATAATGAGTAGGTATGTTATTTTTGTAAAGAAAATCGTACTTCCTAACACTTGTTTAGCTACTCTTGGTAATTTGTATAGTGATGTGAAATTCCCAGAACAATAAAACTAGGAAATTTTCCAAAAATGATACCAAATACACTGACAAAATTCAAATTCTTAGGAATATTATTGTTAGTGTCAGTTTCCTCTTCTGATGCCATGATCAGATTTCCTTTTTGGCATTTTGAAGTTAATACGATTCACTCAAACTTTAAGCACTATTTCCACAATACTACGAATTTATTGCAAAATAAAATAACTAATATTGTAATATTATATTAATAATATTAGTCTATTATATCTATTAATAACTAATAGAACTACCTACTATTATTAAATCTATGAGTATTATTACGAATATGGCAGTAAATTTGAATGTTGTAAAGTTTCCAATGGGAAATTTCTCAACTCATGTCCCTAGTAATTTGTTATGTAAAGGCAACTGTGATTAAAAGACTGGTTTTAAACACTGTTAGGCAGTCATAATCAGTATTTATTTTTGTGAAGAAAATTATATACACGAGGGCGGGTCGATAAGTTCGTGACTTTTTGAATGAAACACAGGTTTTCAGATAAAAAATTATTTTATGACAATTTGTCCAACGTTAAATTGAACGCAAAATTGAAACCACCGAGCCATAAAAAATAATGCCTAATGAGCACACGAAATTCACTTTTGGTTAATTTTTTTTCCATTTTCTTCTCGAATCACGAGGTAGTCTGCTATCGATGGCTGTAAAACACAAACTAAAAGACGCAGCTTATTGAAATTTCGACAGGAGTCAACTAATAGTTGCCTGTTGACAGAAGCAGTGTTTCAGATAAGAGGCGGGAAATTCAAAAAGTTACGGACGTATTAACCCGCCTTCGTATTTTCTTACATTTGTTTACCTAGCTTTGGTAACTTTTCATGTAACGCAACTGTGATTAAAAAGCTGCTTTTAAGCGCTGTCAGAGAAAGTCATAAAGAATCAGTATATATTTATTTTTGTATAGAAAATCATATTTTCTTATTACTCTTGTTGTCCTAGCCTCATCATGTAACTCAACTGTGATTAAAAGGCTGGTTTTAAGTGTCACTGTTAGACAAAGTGATAATCGTTAATATTTTTGTAAAGAAAGTCACATTTTTGTATAGAAAATCATATTTTCTTATTACTCTTGTTGTCCTAGTGAATTGTCATGTAACGCAACTGTGATTAAAAGGCTAGTTTTGTACTTAAATATTTAAAGTGCTTTAGTATTGGTTAGTTACTTAATATTGTTGTGTTAATGTTAATATAATATAATAGCTATATTTTTTGTAGTTAAAAAGTTACAGTTAAATAATTTTAAGTATTGACTTTATCAGAGACAGTTAAAGTCCTTTACAGTGTTGTGTCAATGAGGAAAATCATTCCCTTCTTAAAATTATATTTCATTCAAAAAAAGTACTTTCGCTAATTCGTTTGAAAATACTGTCAACTTGATACATCCCATAAGCAAGGATCGTCCCTTTAATCACCCTATTATCGTAATGACCAATGAAACCCTTTCAATGTATAATATTAGAACAAAAAACTACATGAAAACATATACCGTGTGTCCCCGGATAGGTGAAACGACTCTTATAAAATACAACAATTTTTTTATTTTAATTTCAATTTTTTGGGGTTCAGCCCTGCTTGGTTAAAGAATAATTTCTAACAAAATTTTAGTTTTGAAAAATCAAGCATGCCTTGGAAATTTCCAAGAAACCGGTTTTTCTGTTGAGTAAAGTGCCTTTTATGTGGTAAATACGAAAAAATGTTATTTGAAAAAGTTGTTCAGAATCAACATTTAGATCCGTATACCAAATTTCAAAATCATAGGCCAACTTTGATCTTTTACATTTACTTTTATGTTTATTTTACAAATCAAAGAATTTCATTTGTAACAAATACTGATATTGACAAATTGCTATTGTTATGGATACAATTTGGTTTTTCCATGGCAGTCATTGTGACAAATTATGAAATTATTTGATTTGTGAAATTAACATAAAAATAAATGAAAAAAATAAAAGTTGACCTATGGTTTTGAAATTTGGTATAGGGACCTAAATGTTGATTCTGAAGAACTTTTTCAAATAACATTTTTTCGTATTGGCCACATAAAAGGCACTTTACTCAACAGAAAAACCGGTTTCTTGGAAATTTCCAAGGCATGCTTGATTTTTCAAAACTAAAATTTTGTTAGAAATTATTCTTTAACCAAGCAGGGCTGAGTCCCAAAAAATTAAAATTGAAATCAAAAAATTTTTGTCTTTTATAAGAGTCGTTTCACCTACCCGGGGACACACGGTAGAATGTGATTTTAAAAAATTTACTGCAGAGTAGTTTAACTATGATGTTTGTAATAATATATAAAACTATGTAACCTGATCAAAAACATTCATGTTATTATGTTCATGTGTTTTAAAGTTACCTGGGGATCATTGTTGGTGGTGTTCTATTTGTTCATGATCATGACATAAGTTCGATTGTTGTCTCATGTACGAGCTACCTATACTAAATTTGTCCAAGAAAAGTCCCAATAGTAACTCTCGAAGCCCTTCCCATGAGTTACGACACTATTGGATCATATTCATTCATGAAAAGACTTTAGTCTTTTCGATTATTTAAACATAAACATTAGCTAATAACTCGAATTGTGATACCACAATATACTTCCCTGATCAAAGAACTTCCCTTTAAGAAACTCAAGAAATTTTTTTTTAACGAATTTAACGCCAAGTTGTGAGGCGTTAGTCGAGAAAAAATCTTGTTTCTGTGCAATAATCATCCACATAAATGTAGGTACAATAATTATTATTTTGAGTAGGTACTTATTAGTTGAGAATTGATCAGTTTTTGTTCTTTACATTTTCCATAATAATAAAATTGTTTCTTTGGAACGTAAAAAATAAGTTTCATTTATCTCATACCATCTGATATTACCATTCATTCATTTATAAACCTATATCAGTTTTAGGAACTAAAATTACGTTTTTTATATTTAGTAAAATACATTAATTCCATCCATCCCCTAGCTATGAATAGTTTTTGTTGCTTATAAATTTTGTATTTTCTTAATAAAATTAAAAATGTACAAACTTTTTATTTAAGAACTCATATTCCCAAACCTTTATATACATAAAAGTTTATTCTTAGCTACGAGTGATTCATAACATGCACTTTTTTCCACGTTTCTTAGTTCATAAAATGTATGATTAACATGAAGAGTGCATAAAGTCAAAACGAGTGAAATAAAGTGTCGTAGCGGGTCATTATTTAAAGCTTATTGACATAACTAACACGTTACTGCAAGCCGGCCAACAAAGTACAGTACAAGTTCTAGTGAGCGGCCCGATCGCAAGTGTACTGAGTTGTCCACGAGACGCTGAACGTAACTACATAAATATAAGTTGAGTTATTGTTTGTGCTTGTTTTTTAAAGTTTTTTTACAAATAAAATTGAGTGGACCCAAGAAAAGTGCTTACAAATAATAGAAAAATATAACGCCAACCTAACTATTTACAACAACATTAAGAAGACGCAAAAGTGAAATAGCTGCAGATTACAACATAAAAACCAAAAGGAATCTAAAGAACAGAAGTGAAGTTTCCCCAGGAGTTATTTTTTAAGTAAATCTCCCATCGCGCTGTTTAGTCGGAACAACTGGATCAGTCCCAAGCCGAATGCTCATTTGCAGCTCGCTTAAAATCATGAGCACCCCGAATGAGCGGCTCAGCATGTTCGAAGCACTCATTCGGAACTTCAAATGTGTACGCAGCTTAACATGCACAAGGGCATAGCGGTGTAATTGTGCCGTGAGCAAAACGAATAAGTAATAATAATAATGATCATTATGTAGATGAGCGACCAGTCGCACTCAGGCATACCACATGAACTGCCAGATAGTATGGGTTTCTAGGAGTATCATGGTACTACAGAAAGTCTGTGCAAATTGGTAACAAGGGAGATATTCGCTTTGCTATAACTGTAAGTTACCATTGAGATGGCCTTATTTGACGGTGTTTGGAAATTTTTCCTTGCCGTTCTCGAATGGTCCATTAGTATAGGACCGACCTCAATAAAGTGATACTACTAGTAAAAATTGTAATGAAGTGCGACTGGCCGCTCATCTACATAATTATCATAATAATTATTGGTCGACAGTCTACCGTTAAAAATGTTAGTGTTAGATACAAGGTTAGATATTGGTGATAGTCATGTTCTAGTTGACCTGTATGGTGTGGTGTATGGCTACCTACAGAACTTACCTGTTGATTTTTGATTTAGTAGCTGCATTTTTACATTATATTTTTCATTTTTCAATAGAGATTAACTGAAAACTGAAACTGGCCAGAATCTGTGAATCTGATCTAAGAATTCTAAGATCTAATTAGTCTCTTGTCATTAGTCAGGTTAGGTTCTCTTAAGTGATGTCACAGAATAGGTAGTAACTAGACTGTGTAACTAGTAACTGTGGTAGCAAATACACTAGACTATAATACGTCCAACTCCGGCAATTTTACATGCATTTCGAAGGCAGCCGCCGTTAACTGACCCTGAGGATGGGTTAACACCCGAAACCGGTCAAAAAGATATTTTACAAGTTTTGAACGAAAATTCTCGATTTTTCTGTTTCCGGCACTTGGATTTGTATTCACTTTCAGCAATTGCCATTAGGCTACACTTCATAGAAAGAATAAGTAAGAATAAGGGTAAAGGTGCTCTATCGCGACGGTTTTACCCCTCTCCGAGCCGACAGGCTCTCAGCGTTACCACATGAAATCCGTGCCTCCGTTCTCCTACGGCCTTAAAGTGTCATTTTTGGTTACAAATAATATTAAAACACAAATGTGCTGCAGTAAGTCAGGTCTTTGGTCAGGGTAGGTTTTTTTCCTTCAAATGTTCGTAAAATGAAAAAAAACCTACCATGACCAAAGACCTGACGGAACGGGTAGCTACTATTACGGTCTCGTGCGAAAGCGGGCAGGAAGCGCGCAGGATTGTCTGCAGAACGTAGGAAAAGGGCTTGCATATGGCAACACTGAGAACGTATTGGAGCGTAGCAAGCAGAGACAGTGGAGGAAGGCCAGCGAAGGGGTAAAACCGTTGCGATACAGCACCTTTACCAGAATAAGAAACCTGCAATAAATAAAGTCGATCACCTTTGCTAAGTACAACTGATTGACATCTGTTAATTGCTTTAGGATCCCTGATGAATTATGTCAAATAACTAAATATATTCAATTATTGAAGTCTCTTGAATAATAATGCAATAAAAAACAATAAATCAGGCCGCAGTGGAAGGGTGTCATTTTTGTTTTAACTTGGGAGGGTGGGAGCAGCTAGGTGTTGTCTCGCACATTATGGTTTATGGTACATGCATTTGAAACATCCTATAGAATTTTATTTGTATTAACAAATTATTAAAACTTAGTTTTTTGCCCAGTTGAAGCTTTTGTTAAATAAATGTTGACTGCGGGTGATAGCGCCCCTGCTCCCCCCAAGCCTTTGACGCCCCTAAGCAACTGCCCTCCTGGTATGTATTGCTTTACGGATAATTCGGCCCTGCTTAGTACAGAGTTATGCCCGATAAAAACTTTGTAGATACTCTCACACTACCCAAAGCAATGGTAATAAGTAGTTATACAGGGTGTCCGGTAAGTACCCCCTAATCTCTCGGGAGCATACAGGAGAGGTCAAAAAAAACCTAGTCTGTCATAAAAAAATTTCCTACAGTGTCCCCAAACGGAGATATGGAGCCCTAAAAGGGTGCCCCGCAATTTACTTTTTTGGCTCTAACTTTTGAACCGACCTGTATAATTGGATGGAATTTAAACACTTTATAGAGGCCACAGAGAGCCATCAGGCCATATTAAAGTCGATGTTTGCCGTCGTCAGGGAAGTCAGGAACGGACTTACCATCATACTCGTTGAGTTGAAATTTTGACAGGTGTCACTTTACAGAGCTACAAACTATTTTTTTGAATAGTCTAATACGAATCTTTAAAAGAGGTGCTCTTAATTTATTTCGGTAAAACTGACGGTTTTCGAGATAAATCGGTTTTTAGGTATGCGAAACACTCAAAAGTTACTAATGCTAAACACAGACAGGTGAAAATCAGGTTCTTGTTGATAAACCTACCTACATAATGGATTGCTATTGACGGAACTTGATCAAAATTAGCATAAAAGTCGATTTATCTTGAGAACCGCTAGTTTTATCGAAATAAATTAAGAGTACCTTTTGTGAAGATGAATGACCAGCGTATTTAAAAAATTAGTTTTCAGCGCTTTAAAATGACACCTGTCAAAACTTTGACACAATGAGTGTAGTGGTAAGCCCGTTCCTGACTTCCTTTAAGACGTCAAACATCCCTTCTGATATGGCTTAATGACTCTTTATGCATGGCCTCTATAAAAAAATTAAAATTTCATCAAATTATACAGGTCGGTTCAAAAGTTAGAGCCAAAAAAGTAAATCTTAGGGTACCATTTTGGGGGTCGATCTGTATCTCCGTTTAGGGACACTTTAGGAATGTTTTTTTTATGACAGACTAGGTTTATTTTGACCTCCCCTGTATGCTCCCGAGAGATTAGGAGATACTTACCGGACAGCCTGTATACAATAGTTTGAACACCCTATCCAAATGTGTGATTGTTCTGTACTTAATTAAATGCTAGTTCTTTAAAATATAATAATTTTAGTTCTAAAAACATTTTTTTATCCCAGTTCACTTGGAACAGCTGTTCCAAATATACAATCGCTTGGAGATCAAGGCCGTTCACACAAACACATAAAGATTATAAAAACAAAGCATGTCCTTTATGAAAATTTACTTAAAAATTTTAGCAAACACAAAACGAATTAATAGATTAATCAAGGGAGTTAACTTCACGTTACCCTCAACAATTCCATAGAATAAGAAACATAAGAACAAGTCTACAATCTACAATTTTAACTTAATAATAAATAATTGATAAATATGAAAAAAAAAACTCAACAATAATTAAATACTTTTTGTATTCACATCAGTTTAGTGTGAAATAAATAATTCTTAATCTAACTTTGGTCCTTTTTCGATACTCTTCAACTCCAGGGAGTTGTCTTCTTTAATTAACTTCACTTTCCCCGCTTTCTTAAGAACTGCAATAATTATTTAAATTTAATTTCTCCAACCTCCAACTATTTAGTAAACTTTAAATAATAATAACGTAACTGTAACTAAGAAGTAGAATAATAATACTCACCAAGGAGATCCTGAAATGCTCTGGCAACGTTATGCCGATTAACAGGCTTCACGCAAACGTCGCTGATTTCAATTGCTTTGTCCTGATTCCAATTACTAACGCATTCGACGATGTTACGTCTCCTGTAACAGTAGAGTAAGTATTAATGATCGCAGTTTCATAAATGTATACTGCCGAGTAAGGATACAACATATAAAGGGATCGATAGTCTAACGGTTAAAGGCGTCGTCCTGTTCATAAGAAAGGCAACCCTGTGAGATCTTTATTTTTCATCCCATTTGAATAATTCAAAAACCCCGTTCAGAGGCTCAAAGCTGGCTACTCATAATTGAAAATGTCATTCAATTGAACGCAATACTTCTGTGATATGATTGTCAATTATTGTTTTTCTCTAAACGACAACTTTTGCCTGATTCTAATAAGAAGTCAAATAGAGTTTAATCGCGCAAAAAATTAATAACTTTTTGAAATAGCTTCAAAATTAGATATAAACAGCCCTTACAAAATTCCAATACTCACCTAATGTCTGTAATTTTCTTGTCAGCATCGTAGTTAATTTCTGTTATCCTGAAAAATTTAAACACATACGGTAAACATCATTGTGAAAGCAAATAATTTACTACATTATTATTACGCAGTTGTACTTACTGGGGGGCTTTCCTTAAGCGCGGTTGTGAGGGAATTACATTTTCAGGTCCAATCTCCTCTCCGATAGGAACGATGGCGGTCACTATTTCTTCCTGGACCTCCTTTCCAGTCAAGATGGACGATATTTGCTGTTCTTGTAACTCTTCCACATCTTTCTGTGCAACCACTACATCTGTAGATTTGTCATCCATTATTCTATAAAAAAAATAATTAACTTTAATACAATACAAAATTACGTAAATTGCCACTTACAAACGCCTGCGTTTTTGTAGTGGCTCTCCATTGACTGCAATAGTGTGTGCGATCGTTTGTTGACTGTAATTTAAAAAAATTAAAAATTAATAAGTCACAATGTCGAATAAAAAAAAACATTGCGTCAAAGGATGAACACTCACAGTGCAGGCAAAATAGACGGTGCGACCAAGGGCGTGGATGCTGCAACCGGCAGTTTCCCACCCAAACTGGTTGAAGTTTTCGGGACAGCAGGAGACTCCATAATCGGATGTACTCTGAGGTCACCAGACAAGGGAGTTCTGGTTAGTGACGTAATGGTTCCCTGATGCACAGGGAAACTCGCCGAGTTTGTGGGCACAGATGATGCACTTCCTTGTATGTCGTGAGACTGCTGAGCTGCCATCTCTATGGTTGGGTAACTCTCCCAAAGAGTTGCTAGCCGGTAGTCGGTCGATTGCTCCTCGTTGATTGATGGTAGGTCAGGTGTGTACGTATGCAGAACGACTTCCTGCGGGTAAAACAGAATTACCATTTGCTGAACTTTACAAGAAAAAATGTGCTCACCGGAAAACGATCGATGTAACGAGATTTTTTAAGCCGCCAGTTCAAACGAAACTTCCTAAATATCAAAGATGGATCTTTGTGTTCTTCGACGACCTGAAATTTTATTTATCGATTAGTTATTATCATTATTAATACTATCACGAAATCGCTAAAGAATCGAGCTGCTTACTTGTGCCCTTTGGGCTGCCTTGCGTTTCTTGTCAGTTGGTTGCATTGGAGTTGCTGCGTCAGACTGCACTGTTTGAACTGGTGCAACTTCGGTCAAAGCTTGAGCAGCTGTCGAAACATCCTGTTGTTGTGCTGGTTAAATTAAAATTTATCAGTTACTAACTCTACGATAATAGCTCTCTGCTCTCTGCTCAATAAATATTGACTTATTTAAGAGCTTCAACAGCACAATATAGTCTAGAACAAGCTAGTACATTCTGAAACAATTCAGAGCATTTTTGAACTTTCTCAACTATTCTCGAGAATTCTGGAACATTCTGACTATTCTCGAACATTCTCCCAACAATGTTTCATTCTCAAACATTTTTAAACGTTCCTCAAACATCCTTCTTCTGACACAGTTATATCTTACCAACAGCTGCATTGATCTGCTCTTGCGGTGGTACCTCCTCCTGCGCCGGTACCTCCTGCTCCTGTTCGACTATTGGAGCAGATGTCTCGGGGCCGTCTTTGGTGGCGTGTACTTGTGCCACCGTAACCACTAGCGTAGGACTGCCCGTAGACGACGAATCCGAGTCCCACGGAAGTTTCTTTGTTCGCTTGGCAGGTTCCTAAATCATTACATACGCGTTACTCAAATGGTACTTTTGCAAGGTTGGTATTACTACCTGCGGCGGTGGTGGTGGGTTATCGACTTGAGGGGTCGTTCCATTAAGTTCGATTAGCTTCGGTCCTGCGGGAGCCTGCTCGTCAACCTCATTCCAGTTTCTATCGATGAACATAGAAATCCAAAAATGAGTTAATCGGTAAGAATAATGTAATCGTCACTCGGCTCGAAACGATCGGCCACTTCACTGAATCCGGGTGTTTGAATGCGGAAGAGAAAGAGGAAGGATGTCAGAAGGCGCTTGAGTGTTATTGTTTTGCAGATGAAGTAAGATTAATAAGAGGAGGCCATGCAATAATAATCGATAATAATATCTTGTGAGCAAATTAAAATGTAATCTAAAATAGGCAGGCTTTGTCTGAGATTGAATGACTGTAAAATTTCTGATTTGCAGTTATTCAGTCTCAGGCATGTTATACATTTTTATCCAAAGCTTGCCTATATTGTGTTTACATTTGCTCGCTCAATGCTCGCATGATATAATTACCGTAACAGAAAAGAGAAATTTAGCTTGAGGGGATTCGAGAGTGCAATAGTTACGACCTGTTAGCAAGGCTAACCGGTGGGAATAGGAACAACAAGGACCCGGATCTATATCCAATCGATGTTGGCTAACGATGCGCGGGTAACAAATTTATCGGGGGATCACGACCGTTTCTCCTTCCTGTTCCTCTCACGGGGCTGACATTAGTATGATAAGATAACTAACAGCTCACGCTGCAACTGGATCTCCATCTCTCCTGGTTGGACCTGACCTCCGAAAAACGTCTCAATATATTCTTGCTGAAAAATAGAACGGGTCATCTTGAAAATGGGGGCGAGTAATGATGACGTTTGCTTACGTTAAGGGGCTGCTCCCTGCCGATTTCGTCTCGGATAGTGATCTCATCGGCACGAGCCATCCCGACGGTGAGAACGTCCTCCAGATTCCCCGGTACCTGGAGCTCATCATCCAGCATGCGCCCCTCATCCCTCGCTTCTCTTTTCAGCACTGCCTCCAGTTCGGCGCGTTGCTTCTTGCCGCGCTTGACACGCGTCACCGGCGTCGGGGGCGTCGGAAACTGACCTGACAAGTCCAGGGCCAACGGCATCCTAAAAATGAACAAAGTTTTCGATCAAGTTTAATAATAATTATGCGCAGTAAGAGACACTATACTTACTCAATCACTAGAGGTCTGGTTATTTTAGTCATCATCACGAACAGTTCATCTGCGATAAAACGATAAAATTAGAAGAAAAACAGTTGAATACTAATTCGGCTAGAACGCGACTACCTACCTTGAAACTGGATGACTTGCTGCCGATAAATTTTTATAATCCCGTCTGTGAGCACCGCAGTGAGTCTCAATGAGAAACGGTGTCTTGGAGTGCTCGCCTCTGAACTGAAGTAAGTCATCACTTCATCGCTGAAATAAGATTTTGGTAAAAGCGATTGTTTTTAAATGCGGAGTGGTCAGAGTCGTGTTACCATAGCGTGTTGATATTGGTTTCTTTGATTTGTTTTTTGTCCAGATGCCTGACACCCCGAGTGCCTGCGATCCAGGCCATTTTAAACCTGCCATTGTTCTGCGACCCCAAAATCCTCAAATCGAAGAACATCTTCTTTTTCTTCAACAGAAAACAATTATAGTTAGGTACTCAGTAATACAGGAATGCAACAGGAATAAATTTTGTGTTGATATAAAACAACAGCGGGGGCCGATTATATTCAATTCAAACTGACTTACCTCAGATTCACTTTCGTTATTAATCGATTATTATTATTAATAATACCTGCCGGAACTAGGACTATATAAATTTAGCACTTAGGTATAGTAAATTCACCAAAAAATAGACCTAAACTCAACAGACAAATAATGGAAAGAAAAGTCTCACTGATAGCGTCCTTTCTTGATTCAGATATGACCGTTTTGCTTTTTTTAGCGCCAAACCGCCAAATCATCATAAAACTGTAACGGTTTTTCGTTAAAACCAGTAGACAATGCAATTTCAAAAATTGATAATAATAAAAACAAATAAATTCAACCCTATTCGACGTTTTTGAATTCAAATCACCCTGTTTGGAATGTTTGGACCAATCAACAGCCTCATATTGATAACGAACGCCCAGAATTCATTTATCAGTTGTCGCTTGTCAAATGTCACTTTGGTTTCCCATAAAAGTATAATTTGCGCTCAGAATCACTAAAATCTAAGTATTATGATGCCGACAGTGTGACGTCACGGTTCCAACTAAACAAACGTCAACGTCAATTTCGTCGCAACACACGACGATGAAGAGCGCGCTTCCCGTTCGAGCGCATATGTTCGAATATACGTATTAGAACAAGGATGATACTTTAAGGCCTTATTTCTCGTTACTATTAGGTACTTGCCGGCGCAAAAATTCAATGGTACCTTGTTACTTGAGACACAAGCTATCCGAAAGTAGGAAACAAATCGCCCTATACCCATGCCGCTCAAGTCAATATTTACCAAAATTTTGGATTTGCTTAACCACCTTTAATTCTTTAAAAATTTAATTGTAAAAAAATATGAAAACATAAATATACTAGAGTGTATGAAAACAAAAAAAAACAACTACTACATTATCAATAGAACAGAAATTAATCACCAAAAATGCTTTTGTTTATCTGAAAACCAGGACAAAGCTGACACACGATATGGCGCTTACAACCACTTGTCTTGTCTTGTGATCGACTTCGACTAGTTCTTAGTTCAATCAAGATCATATAATGGAGAGAGAATGTATTCAGTACACTAATCAACGAGAAGTAAAGTAGGTAGTTTATTTATATATTGTTTTCTTGCTTGTTGAATCAGAAAATTATTCACATTGTAAAAAATCACAAGTTCGCAATAAGCAAGCATGCATGGTGGTAATTGGTAAATAGTGTAATAAATAAATAACTAAAATAGTGTAAATACCAGCACCACAGTCAGGGTTGCCAATTTCACTGTAAACTTTTGGTTACAGTAAATGCGAAATTTTTAGTGATAAAAATTAAACTACCGACCGACGGCTCGAGCTCGATGGAAAGCTTAAATACGATTTAGTTCAATTCAATTGATCACGTCAATGGCTGAAAACAACCTCAATAAGTCAAACTTCAGGACCACGTGAACTTAAAACTTTAACTAAATCACGACAACTGACAACGATGGCTACCTGAACGGTTTGTTTATTTGGAACCGTTTACGCTTAGACCTTCATAGGTTATGTATTTATGTAAACAGCTGCTCAAATTGATGTTACTGTCTTGAGTCAGTCTTCTATCTACTCCCTCTTGCATCCATATACGTCACAACGCAATTGGTATACTTTGGTGGCAGTTTACTTTACTTTTCACTTCAGAAGCACAACATTATCTATCCTAAGAGCTTACTTACTCTAAGAAACGTAAACATTGAAGCTCAGATTGACAACCTTGACATGCACAAAGAATCAAATAACAAATATGACATTGATATTGACTTATTTGTTGAATTTGTATTTATTTCTTTTTATTCTTTAATGGCTTGTACTTATTTATACATATTGCCAGTTCCAGTTGTATTTGGTATTTATTTATTTACCTTCTTCTTTACCTGTACTGTTCTGTATGATAGAAAAAGACAGGTGAGAGGGTGACAGGTGCTAGTCGCAAGCAAGCAATTATGTCCCTCCTCCCATGTCATTTACATGAATTACATATTAATGTACCAATATAAAAACAACAATTTTTATAATAACAATCTCAGCATTTTTCGGTATTCCTGTGCCTGGTATTGATCAAACATTTGTATATTTTTTATGTAGAATAAAAAATGTTTGCCAGACCTTTTCTAATTACGGTAAGATCAGTTAATTGAATTAAATAGTTACAATAAAAGGAGATTTTCTATTTGTTTGTATGAGTTGCTAAGGAGTGACTAATCAAGTGACTGACTAATAGCTTGATTTTAATATTTGTAGTTACCTCAAGACTGATCTAAGCAACAAAATCAGAAATGTTAATTTTATTTCTGTTGGCTGCTGCAATTACTAAAGGTAATGGCTTGGAAAACACATTTCTAGGATGCTATAAGGAAATACCGTCAAATCAAACTCGAATTATAAGTAATCTTTACAATAATAGAGTCCTAGATTTAAATTATGCAAATTTCTGCACACAGACATGCAGAAACAAATATTACTGGTTAGTATTTAAATAGAAATTTTATGACACCCTCACTCATTTTTATATATTCTTAGGTATTCTATGATAAATGCTGACCGAATATGTAAATGTGCAAATTATCTAGGAGAAGTAGCGACCATATTAGATCCTTGTGAAAAGTACTGCGAAGCCTGCGATTTAAAACCGACGCTAGTAGACGTATATAAAACAGGAAATGAAGGTCTGTAATATACTGACCATTCATTATACGCTTTTATTATATGATTAACGAACATCATTTCAGCTCCAGGACCTCCAAGAAACTTAACAATATACAATATAACGGAAACAAGTGCCAAATTGAAATGGCAGGAGCCAGAATCATTCATATCGATCCGTTCTTACGAGATCAAAGCACTTATATTGCACACTTTTTCAACTTTCGCCCCCATAAGCCCTGAATGGATATACTCCAATAACACCTTCCAGACCGAACTCATTACTCTTCAGTCTGCTACCAAATACAACATGACAGTTGCTGCTGTCGCCTCAAATGGTGCCTCAACAACCACATATCAGATAATGCAAACTAAACTTGCCGGTCAGTGTTAATTTTTTAATACAAGAGGACCATAAAAAATATTTTGGTAAATGTTAAGGAGAGCGGCCACTCGCATTGACTTGCGATTGTTACACTATTCTGTTGCGATTTTTATGTAGTTTCACATTTTGAAGGTGTTTTTTCCCGGTGTTTTCCCAACAAACATACGGGACCGTGGAGCGAATAGGGGTGCTGGGTGGGTAAAATACACGCACTAGATTCTATTTTCGCTAGTTTTGAGCACCTCTCAAGGCACTTCTATTAAGGTCACTTTAAAACTAAGGTCCCTTTTTCTCTAACAGAGACGCTTCGTTAAGGTCATCCGAGCAGAGAGGCATCACCGCTTGCAGATAGCTTCCTCAGTCCGTCCCTGTCTCCGTTTAAATTTCAATGCGTGCCGTTGCGCATAATATTGCACAATATTACATCTTTTGGTGGTAGCCTACCTCCCCTTGTCCCCCCCCCCCCTATCCTACCTCGTTTCCCCTCCCATTGTTTTGTCCCTTCCCAAGCAACAGAATACAGTGCATTACGAGAGTGATTTACGCATTTATCAAAAATTAATTATACACTCACCTGATGTACATACTACATAATTCCATAATTTTCCGCTTACACCAGTTGACAATTTGTTAGGGCAAGGAAAAACTGTCCCGCTCGTCCGCATACAAAACATACCCCGCTCCAGCACTTATCTCACACCCCGTACACGTATTATAATCGCACTGCATTTTTTTCGTTTTGATGGGTAGATACGATCGCTCCTACCTCCAACTTTAAACTAACTCTTTCCGATACGATTGCGAGTCTCTATTAAAAGGCACTAAAAGGCACAAATGGAAATATGAACGTATTTTAATGTAGACCGTATATGGAAGGAAAAGTGAACAATCGTAAATAATATGAATATAAAATGATCCGTCCTCCGGCGTGAGCTAGATCAGACTGCCAGTCTTTTCACTCTTTTCCTCCGTGTTTGATTCGTCCGCAGCAAACGACGTTCCCCACCTCCACCGGCTGGTACCCCGGGGAAGTCCCTGCCTGCCTACGAGCGTTCACGTCGTTCAATGAGCCAGGCCATCCGGTTGACCTATTTTTAGCGCTCACACTATTCAAGTTGAATGTTTCATTCGTTCTCGTTTCATATTTGTTTGTTTGGCTCGCTCGTTTCAGTCGATGGCCTTGACACAACCTGCTTCCTCCGGCGATGTCAGTGTCCTTAGTTTCTACAGCTGCTACTCGCGTAGTCGCGTATTACCTATCTACTGCCAGATCCGTATTAGTTATAATTTTCACTCGTTTTCTTCTAGACCCTATAACTCCCTTATTATACATTACCGGCGGATAAGATTTATACCACGATGTTCCTAGTGAGTAGGCCTATCGCGTGGTATATATAGTATGTGGGAGTGCGAGTGGCCGCTGTTCTTAACATTCACCAATATTTTTTTAATAGTTTTGTCAGGTTAATTACTTTTCCAGCTGCTGCTTCCTATAATTTATTTTATTATAATATTTATTACTATAATTGATTCAATTCCACTTAAAAACATTTGCATCAAATTCTCTTTTTTTCTTTGTAGCTCCAGACAATCCTCCGCCTCAACCAAAAATAATAAGAAATGATGGAACCAAGATAACAATAAAAATGACCCCTGTCGTTAATAATAATGGTCCCGTTAGTTCTTATCACATTGTTGTTGCAAACAGCGACGATATGTCATCACACTTTGAGGACATAAGATCTTATGATGAGTCAAGAAAAAATGGCGACAGTGATTATATAGCTGCCGAAATAAAACCGGAAGTATGTGTTTGAGCTGAGTGAGATTATTTTTTCTTTTGCTGAGATTTGGTGAAAATTTGTTCAGGCCAGGTCTTAGAAAGGCATCTTTATAAGGGTATTGTGATGAACTCGTTCATGATCTTTTTTGCAGGATATCAATAAAGAATTCATAGTAGGTGATGGCAAATATTACGGACAATACTATAATGCTCCATTGGACCCTAACACTGATTATGCGATTCGTTTGGGGGTGGTGAGTCGTCTTGATGCAGTCACACGTGTTACTTATAATTCAATCAGCCGCATCCATAATGGAGTCCTAGTCTTTGATGTTGAAACTAGCGATTCGCCAGCCGTTATTGTGGGTCTGTCGGTCGCTATAGGTCTTCTTACTTTCATGCTGATTGCTGGGATAATTGGATTTGTCATTTTGAAAAATAGAATCGAAAGGAGAAGACGTCAATTCACTGACAATCAAGAGCTAACTCTCCAGGGACCTATGATCGAAGTGGTAAGTGTTAATCTGAAGCAATCGTTATGTAAGTACATCGAGACCTAAATATTAACAGTTGTGATTTACAGGAGAATAACGGATACATTCACGAAGAAGAACACATTCCAATAAATCATTACTCGCATTTAAAACAAAAAGTCAGAACAATTCCGCCTAGTAATTTAAAAATCGAACCGACGAATCTCTTGGGGGTGGGCAAGTTCGGACGAGTGAACAGCGGAACTTTGCAACAAGACAACACATTCATACCGGTGGCCGTTTATAGTATTCACGATAAGAAATTATCTGCCGATGATAAGAAAGTAATGCTCAAGGATTTAGATCTGTTAATAAAGACTGGTAAACATAACAACATTATTAATCTCATCGGGACCTCAGAGACTGCTCAGATTGTCTGTGTCGTCTTGGAGTATATCTCGATGAATTTAAAAGATCTACTTCTGGGAAGTAGGGATAACATTCCGGGGAAGTTTAGTAATATGACCGAGACTCAAGCTTTGAATATTGCTCTACAAATTGCACAAGGGATGGCTTGTCTCGAACAACAAAAGGTTAATAGAACGGAATTGTATCAGTTTGATTCTATGAATAGTTCTCGTTTCAGATAATTCATAAGCAATTATGCGCTCGAAGTATTATGGTATCAAATGGTTTCGTTCCTAAAATTAGTGCCTACGGTTTAGCCCAGTACTACGCACATAATAAAATACCGGATTATACTCGATGGGCTTCTCTAGAAACTTCCAAAGGACAAATTCCGATTAATTCCAAGAGCGACGTTTGGTCATTCGCTTGCCTTTTATGGGAAATTTGCGTTCTCGGTATGTTTCGTATTTATCAAGTTGACTCATAGTAACAGACTCTATTTTTAGGAGGGACTCCTTATGGAACCGTTAGTAACAATGAGATACCTAACAAAATAATCCAAGGATTGAGGTTACCACAAATGAAATATTTCAGCGACGATTTGTATCAGTTGATGCTCGATTGTTGGCAGATCGATCCGGACGAGAGGCCCTCGTTTGAGCAGCTAGTCGGTGCCATCGATCAACTCAAGCAAAGTGACTTAATTCCCCATCTAAGCTTTAACCTTTATCCTGGTTTTCAGTATGAGCAATTCTATTCTGATATGGAGCTAGCAGTTAGACCAATGTTTTAATTTATTAAACCTGTAACGCTGGTAACTTTTTATTTGTGAATTTTTTTACAATTTTGTAATTATTTTTTCCATAGAATTAAGATGTGACTGTGTTCTACTTTTACAATTTTATACTTACATGACTTACCTTTTTTAGACACTAAATATATTTTGTATACAGTTTCAGTGCTTTTTTTAATTTATTATGTTAACCAAAAAGCGTGCATCAGACAATTCCACAGACATGAAATTTTTTTTTATCTCTAGCTCCAGTAATTAGATAACTTATTGATCAGTAGATACTTTACAAATGAGAGACAAACACCAACAGATAATAATTATTGTAAAGGTTAGGGATAGAAATCAAGTAAACAGAACTGAGTGGATTATATATATAATATATATATATATATTTATTTTTTCTAAGCAGATTTACAATTTTGTTTATACAATAAAAACTAAAGGTCCTAATTCTTAGCACCTACAAAACTGATGGCACAAAAATACCTCACAGCCATATACAAATACATTTAGGTGCTGTAAAATAAAATAAGCAAATTTTCTCATAATAATAAAATCAAATTATAAAACTTTCTAACATTTAAAATAATAAAAAAAAAACAATCTTCTTAAAACAAAATTTGTAAATATATGCTAAAATGAAATGGGAAGAAAGAAGTATACGATTGAACATCAGTTGAGAAACTTCCTGCACTTCTTTGATCCACAAGTGCACGGGATTTTGTCTTCTTCGAATGGAAATTTGTAATCGTACGTCAGCTCTTCTCCGTAGTTAATTTTCCTAAGGGCGAAAATTATGATGTGCTTGTGCCCCTGCAGTTCCACCACTTTTGAGTAACAATTAGGCTGAAAAAAATCATTACTCATTACTAACAATGAAAACTAGAACCGGCAAGTTGTACTAGATTTATTCATTGGCTTGCAATAATTATTGTTAACTAATGAGCTTTGTACTTGAAATCGTAATTGATTCCGGGCTGGTGTGCCGTGGTCTACAGCTGCGATCTTTGTACTTATTTGGTTAGATTTACAATGACAATTTTCAAAAATTGTGGAACATTTTGAAAGTTCAGTTGTATTGTTTATTTCATTGCAAAGCCCTTTTTTATTAAAAACTGGAGATTAGTTGCTTAAAAAAACGGGAATAGTGTTCTTAACTATACCTCAGTCGACCAACAGATATACAGTCAAACCTGGATAAGACGGACACTGAATAAGGCGGAAATCTGTCTATCACGGAATTTTTTCCCGGTCCCGAATTAAGCTATACACATTACATGTTAACTTCCACTGCTCAAGTCGGAAACTGCGTAACGCGGAGACGGAACACGTTTTTTAACCTTATGTCTGCATAATTTCACCTGCATAAGACGGAAGCGGACCGACGTCGCCACCTAAAACTCTTTACCTCGGCATGTTCTCGCGCGTCTATCCTACTCTCACTTCTCGGAATTTTTATTGCGGCAATAAAAACTGTCTGTAGGTACTTATGCACTTCCTGTATAGCCCTGTTCGGATTCAATTTTAGTCAATTCTAAAGCTCCAACTGTGAGCATTAAATTATTTTTAGTAGGTACAATATTCGATACGTCTGCAAATAAAAAATTCAACACTCTAACACTGAAATCTTTAGAAATCTATTTTAATAGATTTAATTATGTGTTATGAAAACAAAAAATTAGCTTAAGCTTCTCGCGGAAAAATATAAGTGTGGTAAAACACAAGTTTATGATATTTTGAAGAATAAGGACAAAACAAAATCAGATTGGCTCGTGGGAAAACGTTCTATCGATGCTAAAAAAAAATGTACGTACTGTTGGGCATATTCCGTGCTAAGCAGGTTTGTTTCCGGTTTAGACAGTTGTTGTTGTTTAAGCCGGAAACCTGTATAAGACGGAATTCATTTTCGGTCCCAGGCGTTTCCGGGTTATCCAGGTTTTACTGTAGTAATAAAACTGCGCACAAACTTTTAAGGTCCAAGTAGTCACATCTGTAGGCAGATAGTGCCTTATTTATTGGTTACCTGGTTCCGGTAAACCAATGAGAAGGGCATTCTAAGGTTTGTGTGTATAATTCTTGTGTATAAGGTCTGCCTACCTGGATTGTAAACTTACCGCACACTTTTATTACTATATCTTTTGGCCGACTGAGGTTTAGTTCCACTCGGGAGTACTTTTAAATTTGAAAACAAACCAACTAGCCACAGAGAAACTTTTACATATATAAATAGATTAAAAAGGCGAGACTGGTATTCACAGACACTAGACATTGCTTTCAATAGCACCTATCTAGAATAAATCAATTGATACATGTGATCCTTGAAATAAGCATTTTATCTAAAGGTACACCTCTGAGAAATACAACTGCTAATAACAGTACTGTTTAGCCCCCACACAAAAGGCTACTACAAAAAAAAAAATAAAACCCGTTCTGCCTGGAAAGCAGGCGGCCGGGTATAAGGAGGCGTTCCTTATTAATAATTACAATAAAAGTGGATAAGTTATTCCAATAAATTATTAAATTGGGTGGCGGGGAATTAATAAATGTGGAATACAGGCGAGTGTGACGATAGAAATAAGGTAATCTTACCAGGAAAACAAATGAGAACGATTGTTAATCAGATCGGCACCTGGCCGTAGGCCAAGGCCAGTCCAAATTTATCAAAAGCTTAAGGGGGTCTATTTAGTATAGTAAGTAACACCCTACTACAATTTGATTAATAAATTAGTCACATTACAACTTACATCACAAGAATGATTGATGAATCTTGCGGCATTTCCTTTCATTGTAGCATCGACTACTAAATTATCATCCACTCTGAACATGTAACAACCAATTCCTTTCGAGTTGTAGTATTTCTCTCTTTTATCACATAAAATTGATCTTATAACCTGAAAAATGATTATATTGAGTCGTGTAAATTGAAATTACAACGAATCATCACTCACCTCTCCTGAGTACTCGATGACCATTTCAGCAGCGTCAAAGCCTTTTAAACAAAACAATCCTCGTCTGTGAATCTTCGACCTATACACACCAACCGAGTATTTAGTGGATTGTTTTAGCTGCCTGAATCTTTTCGATAATGGTACGCTCGATATGGAGTTCCTCCTGGAATAAAACAAACAAAGAAACTAGTAGAACCGACAAAACGGTTAATATAATAATAAGAATATTACCTGGGGAGTGTTTCTGTCTTGCTTAAATTCGATACGAGTATTCTATGCTTGGAAGCGAGCCAGCCGAACATGTCATGGGAACAATCGTTCTTCACATTAGCATACGGTATGAACCTCGCGGCTCCATACAAGTGTCCAATGGAAACCTCATCATCTTCCGAATGACCGGTGAAAGGTAATATAAAAGTCGGTTCATATTTCGTACACTGCCCAGCTCCGGGCAGTTGCTCTAATAGATACTTGACGTCATCCAAATTCAAACCCATCAAATTGAGACCTTCAAGCGGATTTTTTTCTACCTCTGGCAACGGGGGCAAGTTGTGAAGCGAACGAGCATTTTGAACTGCTTCAAAAACTTTACTCCACAAATCTGCGACACTGGTTGATGAGTACCGGTAACCATCGGGCGTTTCAATTGTGTACAACATCGTCGGCACTTTCACTATCGATTTTTTACCGTAGATTATATTCTGAGCAGGAATAATGCCGTTCATATTTGCATTAGAAGTGGTGCTGGTGGTGGTGGAGGTGCCGGTGTTGGTGATGGTACTGATGATGGTGCCGGTGCTGTTGCTGCTTGTGCTTAGAGGTAATAATGTACATGGAGAATTGTTATAATTACTAATACTAGTATTCGTGATAGCACTGGTACTGGTACCGGTACTAGTACTAGCACTAGTGATGGTACAACTAGTGGTATTTTTACTGTTGCGGTGTTTATTTCCAATTTTTGTACTTGAAGTTCCACTTGATGCTTCATACAGTGATGTTTCTACAGTCTTTACTGATGATTTAGTGTTGCTGTAGGTAGAAATGTATGGTGGGGCAACTGAAGATTCCTCTGGGTATGATCTTTTGATTGGCGCAAGTACAGGTACATTTGTATTAGGTATTAGAGTTGATGAACTGGCTTCAATTTTGGGTCTTTCCATTTTTGACATGACACTTGTGGGCACATTCGAGACGATCGATGCTAACGAATTGAGCGGGGATACTGACGGCGAAGACTGAACCGAGAGAGTTGGAGATTTATCAAGCTTGTATCTCTTTCCGTTCGGTGCCAGTATCGGGGTGGATATCTTTGGAGGATCGTTAAGTGAAGTACTCGATATTGGATTTGGAAGACGGTTGGAATTCAAACAACTGGAAAATCGAACAATGCTACAATTCTTGGCGGAAGATTTAACAGCAGGAGTGGTGGTTGTCGAAGTGGTATTACCGATATGTGTGGTTTGTTTTTGTGCTGAGAAACGACGCGGGTCTGTCTTTTCATTGCAGGGTATCTTCTGAGTGACGAGGTTAGAATAGGATTGGACATCGTGCCTGCCAAGTAAGGGCATATCTCTAGAGATTGTTTTCTTCACCGATTTCGTTAAAGCTTTATCCGATAACGGTTTAAGCAAATCATCATCGAATCTTTTAACCTTTTCAACCTCTTGACGTTTCACATCTCTATTGATGACCCGTTTATTTTCTTTCGACGATACGGGAGGTGGAGCTCGCGCCGGCATCTGTTTGTCTCTCTCCTTAATAACCTTATCACCGTCATCGATCTTCTTTACATGAATAACTTTCTTCATCGGAAGTACTCGGTTCATCGGTCTGGTTTGCTTGGCGACGATGATCTTTGGTTGAGGTGGCACCACATTCGTCGGTATATTTTGTTCTTTCTTGACGATCAGCGGTGACGAAGGCAGATTTATAACTTTCTTGATAACTTTCGGCTTGGAATTATTATTAGAAGCACACTCGCTTTGGGTTATTTTTAATGTTCGAGGTGCTTCGGTCGTAATGGTACCTAGCTGAAGTTGAGTCGGTTGAGTGTAAGTGAGCTGTAGAGGCACCGAGCCGAGAATTTGTCCCGAGCTGACTACAACATAAGTATTTGTCGGAATATCTAGCACCGGAACAGGAACCGATTCCATTTTACTGGTCTGAAATACTTGCGTTGTGGTTTGGTAACTGCTGTTTGCTGTAATTACACCGGGAACGGCGGTAGGTAAGATCTGCTGCGAAGCCATTACCGTGTTTTGTATGATGGTCTCAAAGCCGTAATAAACCGGCGGTTGCGTGAATGTGATCGGAACGTTATTATCGATGATGTATTGCGGTTGTTGTTGTTGAATGACGACAGTTTGTGGCATCGTTTGGATCTGCGGCACTGGTGCTGGTGCCGGTGCCGGCACCACTTCAGTTTGAATTGTGAGCGGTTGTATCGGCTTGTAATCATTTTGCTGCTGGTAATTATTACTGGCACCAGCAATGAGCGAGACGTAATTTGGCATAACAATCGTCGGTTGAGTCTCCTGTTGAATTGTATACTCGTTCGGTTTATTGTTATGAGCCCTCATCCCCATCCCCATAGATTCAGTGCTTTGCATCATTATATTACTCTTATCAGTTGTAACGATGTTCATAAGCTGGCCGTACTGATCGACGGCAGGTTTTACGTATGAATTAACGTTCGTTAATAACTTCCCACCATTAATGATGATTTGTTGGTGAGGTTCGATGTTTAGATACGGATTCCTGTTAATATACTGTAACGATTGATTCGATAAAGAAATACCTTGAAAATCCATTTGATTCTCATCGAGAATAACTCCGGAAGCTGAATAATTGAGGTATGATGGCGGTGCCGGTGGCGGTGCTGCGTTGACTTGATCGACAGATGGATGTATATGAATATTAATCGGCGGTAAATAATCTTCATATTGTGATTTGCTGCTGGAGCAAGTCCTGAAGCGAGAGTTAGTCGTTCGTTTGTCAGGTTCGTCAAGGATGTACCCTGGCGCTGGTGCAGCTGGTTCGGAGCTAGTTGTCGGTTTGAATTTAGAATCTTCAACAATGAAAAAATCATCATCCTCCTCGTACTCTTGTTTAGTACAGTTAGAGCTGCTTGAGGTGGAGCTTGAGCCTGAGCTGGAGCTTGATCGAGAGCTTGTGTTTGGTGTGTGCTCGGCTGGAGCTGATACGTTAATCATTGTGGCGGTGTAGTCTTGCTCATTATGAGGAGTATCGAGCTGAGGGATGTATCTATTGACAGGTAAATTAGTTACTTCGAGTGGATATTCAGCCGGTGCAGCTGGTGCTGGTTCGTTAATCATTGTGGCATACTCTTGCCTGTCATGAGAATTATCAAGCTGAGGTACGTATGTAATCGTTTTGGCATTGACAGGTAAATTATTTACTCCGATTGGATATGCGACATTATTTTTATTATCCATAATGAAATTATTATGAGGCACAAACTGCGTTGAATTATAAACGTGATCATCTTTTGACGACGTAGAGATTATATACTCGTGCTCCATAACCTCCGAATCACTTTCACTGGTTATTTGTTCGCAGGATTCTAAATGTCGTCTGAAGCTTAACCTAGTTCGATACGTACAATGACACCGGGAGCAAGTTACAGGCTCCTCCGGAATTTTAGTCTTAATCTGAGATTCCTGATAATCACAATCGCTGCCGCTGTCTATATTCCCATCGAGTTGCGGTATTGAACGAGATTCTCTAATCGGTTGATCTAAATTGTCGTCGTCGAAAGTTCCATCTAACTGCAGGACTTGCAAAAATATATTATTCGACGAGACGTTTAATTTTCGTTTCTTCAAAACGGGCGAAATGGATCGGTTTAGTTTGCAACTCAAAGTGACACTGCACGAGCGGTTTTTATCGGTTGATTCGATTTTCGATTTGACATCGTCGATATTTAGATCGTCACCGGCAGCAAATTTCGGGAATATATCTTGCAGAGATATCCCGTTTAATAAATCACAAGGGATTTCTTTTAATATCGCATCGGTTATCTCTGGCGAAAGGAGATCGGCCCCTTGTTGATTCTCTTCCTCAATTTCATCGTCTTCAGTATCGACGAGATGACTTTTATCCACTTCTTTAAACCAATTGTTCATTTCTTTCATTTTCTGATTTACCGAGCTCAAGGATAAGGAATGATCAATGGTGAAGTTTGTGTCCGATGTCATGTTTTCTCCCACAGGATAATTAATGGCGGAAGTTGTTATGGTGTACGATGTTATTTTCCAGGGTTCAATTGTTGACCAGAACATTCTAGTGCAATTAAAACCGATCGGTATGATATTTTTAACATTATCAGACAAGACTGAGTTGATCTTCCCGAGACTGTTGATTTGTAACGATCCGATCATAATGTGGATTTTCTCGAATTGAGGCACATTTTTTGATTCCTGTTTCTCAATAAAGACAGGTCTCGATACGGTAAAGTCTTTGCACAATTGCGGACTGCCGGACAATAAATGCGATGAACAGTAAATCGAATTATTCATCAAAAACTGACACTCGGTCGTTTCGGCGCAGTGAAAATGAAATATTTTACTGCACAATTTGAAGGAGCAGTTCAATGTCGCCCCATTTTCTTGACACAACGTACAGGACGTAGTTTTACCACGTGAAATGCAATACCCGACGTTCTTCAAACGTCCGTCCATGGTTTCATAAACTTCTGAAGACCAGATCACACAATTAGCGTGGACCCATTCGTTCTCTCTACAATATAAGAGTCTCGATTGTTTGTTACTCAATCCGTCTCCTTTTAGCTTACATAAAACACAAATTCGGGTATCTTCTTGCACTGTCAAGTCGGAATATTGAACGTTACTACGTTTCATTGTTAAATTCGATAGAAGTTTCTCTGATATAATGTCCATTGGACTAATCGAAGAGTTGGAAAAAAACGGGAATACTTTCAATAAAATTGAGCGATATAGATTCAATAATTTTTCCGATCCGCTACAAGATAGTATTTCTTCCATTTCGGAATTAAATTCCGCTACTGATTTATATAGATTCGAATAGATTTTACTTCTTATCACACCAAATGGCAAATCAATATCACAAGAATTAATATCTTCCTTCTTCTTGTCACTTTCAATATCACCACCTTCTGTCACTGGCTGAATTCGTTTAATTAGGTTGAGATATTTGTCTGAATTCTCATTCAAACTCGAAGGAATTAATTTCATCAGATTTCTGGTACTCTTATTCTCAATCAGTTCTTGGAGGATGTTGTTGAAAATATTGCTTAATTTAAAATAAACTGCTGCACTCCAATACGGTACATTATCTTTCGAACAAGCCTCGCAAATGTACCCCATCGAATCTGGCAGAACTCCTAAAATTGCTCTTTGTTCGATTCTTATTTTACAACATTTCAAATGCATCCATTTTCTACAAACACCACACTCTAAAATCTGGAAAAATTTAAAGTGTTAATGATAATAAATTAACATAATCCGTCATATGTTTTACTCTTACCTCACTGTCATTTTCGAGAATACTATTAAAATATATATCTTGACATAAAGGGCACTTTTTGTCATCAATTTTCAACTTAAAACACGAAGAACATAAAGGTACGTTTAAAAGGTAATTTTTAATATTGCTAGATCCACACTCTTTACATAATAAGCACTGAGAACAAACCTAAAAAAAAAGCAAAAGAATTACCTCCTCTGTTTTGTTTACATGAACCATAACCAGGAATGATCCAACCAATGTATAATAAACTGTGCGTTAAAACTATATTCAATGTGTTGCTTTAAGGGACTTCGACTCCTAATCAAAGTCATTTTAAAACTTATTGTTAAGAGATAACACCAGTGACACAGCACTTCTGAATTTATTCTGGAAGTAGAGGTTATAGGAACATTGAACATCTGTTCTTCTTGTTTATCTAGATTCTGGGCTATTATACAGACAGTTGGAGGGACATGTCATTTGATCTGTAATATTGTATTCTAAAAAAACTCTACAATGAACTGAGGTTCTCTTATGTGCCATTTTGGAAAATGACAGATATTTATATACACCCTATTAATTAAGTATCTATTAAGTAAGTACACTAATGGCATTTATTAAGTGTTTGCACCTGAGGGTTTATCATGAAAAGATTCAACAACAAAAAAATTAATAAAGTGATTAACATAACCAAGAAAATGGAATAAGTAGAGATCATTAGTGTAGAGTGTAGGTACTTTGACATGAAATGAATTCAGAATGAATTTCAGAAAAAGTAAACTTCAGCACCTTAAAAGATGATTTCCTTCTTGGCAGTTTTTTTTATCAATTTTTATAATAATTAAACTAATTTTATGCAAATTTCATTTTTAATATAGCAGACCACTCAAAATCGGAAAATAAGAAAAACAAGACAAGTAAAACAATGGATTTTACCAATTTTATTGTAGGATTCAATCCAAGACATGACATTTTTTCTAGGGCCTACCTAAATTATTAAGGTTTCACTTGCTCACACGATAGAAGTAAGATCAGAAGTAAAGAGAAGAAAAAGAGCAGTTTGGAATGTGAACGTAAAGTGAGACAGTTCAACTAAAAGAGTGACAAGTTGTGAAGGACAATCTGACAATTAATTAATTGGAGGTTATATTAATATGAACAATACACTACTTGCCTTTTTGAGGGAAAAAAAGGCAACAAAGAAGTGCTCAAATTTGTAAAAAATCTAATTTTGTTCCATAAAAATCGCAAATTCTCAATTTCTGTTTCTCTCTCCCACACGTAGCAGCACAATAGGAACACATCACGACATGATTTGTGTTTGTAAGAAAGAAAACAAAAATTCTTGACAAAAACATTATTCTTTGGTTATATTTACTGTCATCTATTGGTAAGATAATAGTACAAAAATCTGAAATTTGTAGAAAAGTGTAAATAATTGATCTAGAAATCTGAGGTTATGACTGACTTAATCAAGACAGCACTATTGTCGGTCTCAGGTTACATTTCAGTAAGAATAAGTGAACCTGACAACACTGCTATGGCTATGCTATCTAGAATAGAGAACCGGTTGATTCTGGACAATTATCCCGGTTGATCAGTGACATCTAGCAACTTAACTTGAAATTTTGTAAATTCTAGTGAAGTGAATAAAAACGTTGATGAACCGAACAGGGTTATGAACAAGAGTATAGGTTAATTGTTTGTTGTAACAGAAGATTGTTTATTTTTATTTTACCATTATCGGAGGATAAATGAGATCTAAATAAAGCTTATTACGAAAAGAAATTCCTACTAAAATTTAAAAAATGAATCATTCCTGGTTACAATAGAATTTTTCTAATAAAAAATAAACAAAAAGCTACTTACAAAAAGTCCATCTCTTCGCCTATTAACAACCACGCATTTCTCATGGTAAACTTTCGAGCACTTCTGGCACTCCAATTTAGCATTATCGTCGTCAACATTGCAAGCCTTGCAGGTCGTGCAACGTGGACACAACCACGGCTCCTCGGTGTTCACGGGTCCCTGTTTGAGGCAGAACGGATGGTAGGGTTCACAGCAGAGTAGGCAATGGAGGAGGTCCTCCTTTCCGGCGCTGCCACAGAACAGACAAACGGCACGCAAGGGGAAACTCTCGGCAGAGAGTAAAGTTCTACCGGAAAGGAAGCTGGGTATGGGACGGCGCAATGAAATTGAGTTACGGCCAGTTATCGTCGAGGGGTTCTGATTCGCTTTGGACTGCAACAGGAGAACAACGATTAGAGTTGATTTGATAGCAAGAAGATATAAGTGAATGAAGAGTTAAAACTTACCCTAGTATCGTAATTAAGAGATAGAATTGGACCTTTCTGTCTCTTCTTCTGTTGAATGCAAGGCACATTTGGTTGATTACATCCAATCGGTTTTTTATCAGTACTGTAGGCGGAATTATCAGTTCCGTTCTTGAATTTATTCGATCCTAAGCCTTTCTTTCTCTGCAACGGTACACTAACATCTACTTCTTTAACATTATTCGTTTGTTTCTTATTATTATCAAAAGGGAAAGTGGCAAGAGTTTGTCCTAATACTATCGACGCACTGCGGCATACATGCTTCACTCTGGGTCCTTTAACATCAACTTTTTGTCTTTTGATCATTTCTACACTCGCACTGGTTAAATGATTATCGTTACTCACTGGGCTCTGTGACTTTATGGCGCAGCTTCTATTTTCTACCTTTGGTGGTTTGATTTTATTTTTCACTGGAATAAATTCACTGGGTAAATTAGTAACGCTAACGCCAACGCTATCACTACCTGACGTAGCAAAGGAACTCTGCATGTTCTCAGGCAATAATTCGATTAGACTGGTTTTCAACGATGAAGGCATTTGAAACGAACGAAGGCACATTTTCAACCAACACGCAGGACACCTCGATCTGTACGCAGATCTAATCAGTTTGCATTGCTGGCTTCTCATAATCGGAGGCACGTGGCACATGCCGAAACCCTTTAAGCAGACCAACGTGGAAGCGCTACTCTTGCACGCCAGACGCTTGATCATCTTCGATATGAACTTCCTGCACGACTCGCAGCTGTAAATGTTGAACTTGCACGCTTGTTCCATGAAGCGATAAAAACGGACAGCGCCGCAAACGCCACAAGTCACAGTTCCTGACTGGGAGGTTTCGTTACTGTTACTGGAAAACGGACCGATCGACTTGGCCGTCGTTTGAGAATGGATCTTTAATCTGGCCTGTCGTAGGATCACGTGCTTCTTTGATATTCGATCGCTAATTGAATTGCAGAAGGATTTATTGTTGAATTTACTCGTCTTCTCGCTGATCCTCTTCATGGTGATTACTTTTGAAGCCTTTACGCAGATCGTCTTGGCCAGAACTTTCCTTTTCAAGCCTGTGTTTTCATTTAAATCGACGTTGATAAATCTTTTGTTAGGTTTGATGACACGTGATGAATGTATGCTTCTCGACGGCAGGACAAATTTACCGACGATGCCTTTGCTTTCGAAAGCGCTCCTCGTGAACTGCCTACCGACGGTATCGACCTTCTTCGGAATTCGCTTTCTAGATTTTTGGATGTTTTTCAGTTTGGTTTTGAAACCACTCGCCCTAAGATCACCAATCATGCTTTTCTTCGTTTTCCTTCTCTTCTTTACTTTGCAATTTTCAATTATTTTCACGCAAGACTTCGACTGCAGATCCGCATTTAAAATGGATCGATCTTCGTTATCGCTAGAACCCTCCTCGTTGTTCGACTGAAATTACATAGCGATTATAATAAAAAGATAAAAACCAACTACTAAGTTAGTTGTCAAATCCAAAAACACTGGCAGAGACCGTCAAAACAGTTTTACAAATTACAATAGCGATTTTCACTATAATTATTGTAACCTCGTTGACAATAACCTCGATAATGTTGGTAACTCCTTATATATTAAAAAAAAACACACACAAATTTAAAAGTTTTACAAAAGTTATGTTACACTTACATTATGTTTTATTTAAGCGAATAAATGATTAATTTCTGACAGATATTTTTTATTTTTTTTCTTAAAAGGGGGAGCATCGACCTTCACTATGTAGTTAAGACAAAGTGGCTCCACACCGGTAATATGGGTTTGGAGCCTCTTGCTCATACACCCAGCCTCAAGTATGCCAAATAGATAGTAGAACGGACAACACAGACACCCAGAGTCTTCACCGAGAATCGAACTCAGTCCGCCGGGTCCAGTGACTCAGCAGACCGCCCACTGAACCACTCGGCGTGTTCATTCTGACAGATATACAAATGAAAGTTTAGATGACATTGACAAATGCACTAAAAATTTGACATATCTGACATTTAGTTGGGTAATGAAACTACTCCCAATTGTAGGGTACCTGTATTACCGACACTGACGCTTACTGCTTAATAGGGTAGAGGTAGAGCATTCACTCGTTGACGTTTACTTGACTCGGATAAGTTTGAAAAGCTGGATGTCGCATTTTTGGCCAACTTAATCAAAGGCCTAGGTAGCAAGTGGAAAAAAGCAAAGTTTGAAAAAAAAAATTAACACAACTAGAGGAGGAATCGTTTTTCAGTGAGTATTAAAAGCATATTCCTGGTCTATGAAGCTGGTGTAGACTTTAGCATTTGGTATCATTTTTAATTCAATACATTAAGCGGTTATTAAGCACATTAAGCACCGAACACCGAAGACAGAGTGGTCTATAAGACCCTCCCATACTGATCCTTACAAATAAGATTCAACAAGGTTTAATAATAAAACCTACCCGACAAATTTCAGGTATACGAAGCCTCCTTTTGAGAAGACACTGATCGAGGCGATCAAAGGTCTTACTGAGATCCATTACGGAAATTGTGAGTGCCTTATTTTCTGCAATCGTAACTGCCTGCTGGGTGCATATCCGAGTAACAGAATAAATATTAACAGACGACTATAAGTTTAAAAATTAAAAAGTTCCCACAAGCAACGCAAACAAATAAAATTTTTAGAGAACCGGATGCCAATAGTGAGTTATTATTGGACAACAAAGGTCCAGTTGCCAGTTTTATTATTTAATCTCAGTTGTACATTCGTTTATAATAACGGCAGCAACTGCTGATAATATTTCAGTCGGTCTCAAAACCTCAAATTTAGGTAGGTCTCAAATTTAATCATTACAGTTACAGCTTCATAAAAGATTGTCTTTTCCGAAAAACCAAAAAGCACAGGAATTTCGAGCTCTTCAATGGAATTTTCGTGCTGTCTCTAGTTTTGACGTAATTTTCCAGAAAATAGAGGAAAATTTTATTTTGGAGCTAGAATTTGACCTAAATTTGGAATTTTTTTTAAATCCTACTCCCCAAAAAACGAACATCACAAGGATTCCGAGCTCTTCAATGTGAAAAAAGGAGTTTATCTCGATTTTCCATAAAATGGACGATAATTCCATTGAAAAAAGCGTGAAAATAGCTCGAAACTCTTATGATTTTTGCCTTTCTCTATACAGGTGTCCCATTTATTCTGCAAAACAATCCGTGTGAGGGTACTTCTCTCCTGAATAATGTGAGTTTGTCCAATAACATTTTTTTTTAGAATCTTGAAACTTGTTGACAGAAATACAGGGTGTTGAAGTTTCACAAAAAAATTATAATTTCACTACAAGAAGTCAGAATAAAAAAAATACAATTATTGTCAACTTGATCCAAAATTTTCATTTTTTCCTGGCCCACTTTCTGATAGTAACTCCAAAAGAAAAAGCCGACCAGCGTAGGTACATGGTAAATGAAACAAAATTTTCTGTTAAAAAAGGTTGCATCACTAGTCAGCTTTTTCTTTAGAGTTCCTATCAGAAAGTAGCAGGTACCCACACATCGATTGTTTAAAAAATATCGAGTGTAATGTGAGCATTATGACGAATAATTTCCCGATTTTTCGGAAAAAGCTGAAGAGCTACAACAAGCAGCTCAAAAATACTATTGATAAGCTTGACAATCCATTGTTATTTGTTTGGTAAATATCTAGATGAGCGGCATGGGTATAGGGCGAAATGGCTTATACTATCGGATAGCTCGTGTCTCTAGGAGTATCAAGGTACCATTGAATTTTTGCGCCGGCAAGTAATAGTCGAGATATAAGGCCTTAAAGTGTCATCCTTGCCCTAATACGTGTATTCGTCATATGATTGCGCTCGACGTGCTCGAACAGGAAACGCTCGATTGTCGTGTGCCCGACGGATAAGCGAGCTGCCTGTTCGCGCGTATAATGTTTGAATACACGTATTAGGGCAAGGATGAAACTTTAAGGCCTTATATCTCGACTATTACTTGCCGGCGCAAAAATTCAATGGTACCTTGATACTCCTAGAGACATGAGCTATCCGATAGTATAAGCCATTTCGCCCTATACCCATGCCGCTCATCTAGATATTCACCATTTGTTTTTTAAAATGTTTATTTTTACAAAGCTGTAATGCTCAAATTTGGGACCTAAAAAAATTGCTAGATATCAAAAAAACTCAGAAAATGCTGATTAACTGATTAACCTAAGCAGGTCATTGTGAAGTTGTTTTTTTTTGTGTAAAAAATGCTAATTAATCGAGACACAGGTCACTGCCAGGTTTGTTTATTGTTAAAAAAAATTGAGAGTAAATTCTGATTAATCTAGATGAGTCCCAGACAGGTAATAAATGAATGGGCGTCTAATTGAGTGTGGTGGATAGTCCAGTTTATTTTTATTCATTTACAGGTAAATAGGTGTTTTTATAAGTCTGACCTTTATACAAAGACGTGACATCGAGACGAAATGTGACCCTAGTTTGAGAGTGGGCTTGGCAAACAACAAGAGTGGTTACACAATATGTAATCCAAGTTTCAGGTGTATTTTACCCACCCACAACCCCTATTTTACTCCCACGGTCCCATTAGATTCTAAAGGTCATTCTCACAAACAATTACCTTTATTTTTAGAATGAGTCTTATACGTAATATGTCTAGAAATTATGAAAAAAATGCGACTTGGACGTCATCGAGAAATAATAACTGAATCAATATTTTAATTTCATATACAAAACTTTTATCGTGTGAACCGCAAAATTTGCTATAGTTAGCTCTAATCGTCCCATAGCATCCGACCTGCTCCAACCGACCGTACATAGGACTAGTAGTGTTCCCACAAAATCCAAAGCCTGCTAGCCCCTGTTATATAGCAGTGGGCACACAAACAACAGTTCGAATGAAATATATAAACTTTTGCTTTACTCACTAAGTGGGTGGGTACTAATATCTAGAAAAAAAAAAAAAAAATAGGTGAGAGTAAAGCTAAACTAAAAAAGATGCCCCAGCAGTAAGGGCCAGGTCAGGTTGCATATTTCATTTCACCAACTAAGCTAGAGCTAGTGCTATGAGGAGGTTATGCCATTTGAGGTACAATTAAAATAAATTTAGTCTTTCTGGAAGTATCAGTGGACATGAGAGATTATTAGAACGTAAATTAAACTAAAAACTAACCTTTCCATTATTCTCATCTTCATTGAACGAAGCCGAAGCACTAACACTAGAACTAGAGCTAGCACTAGTACTACCACTGCCAGCACCAGTCGCAGATCCTTCCTGATCGGAGTTCTCTCCCGCTGGTGGTAAAACATTGACCCTTTTCTTGAAAATGTGCTTGGATGGTTTCCCTGGGAACTTAGATCGGCCCATATTTACCGAAACAACGGCGGCTCGAGTTTCATCCCAACCTTACCCATGACAAACACTCATACCCAAACATTTATGGTCGGGTACTCTGAATTTTAACCGGTATTTATTTCAGTTGCTTGTTCGTACGAAATTACTCTAGCCTACAACTCCACTAATAAACGATTAATAACTCACATTTGCCTAGAATTCGCCGTTTCAAGCTTGTAAATACAGCCATAATAAAAACCTGAAACAGCGCTCATTTTTATGCGAAACGACGACGACGAGGGAAAGTTGTGTTTCTGTTTCTGTACCGAGTGGAGCTGGAGCGTCACGTCGTAAAATATACGATATTTCACGATTGTATGTATAATGGCAATATGGTAATTAAAATAAAAAAAACTTAAAAAATTGACAAACTTTAAGATTGACAATTAAAATTCGCAGATCGCAACGAAAGCGTCACTCACTTTTGAACTTTGGAAACTTCTAATAACAAGTAACAATAATATGCCAATATTGGCGACTCCACCGCGAACTACTACTACAAGATTGAAGAGACCGTTGTAATTTAAGGTTAGCTTGATGTTTGGTTGATTTGACAGTGACAGATAGCAATCGGTAACAGAACCAGAACAGAAAATTTGTAAACTCATCTTAGCTGCGTTCGGATATTAACTCTATTTGCTCGATTCACTCTATAAAACCGTTCGGGTATTCGTTAAATGGAGCGAATGGAGTAAACAGTGAATAGAAGACACTATTACACTACTACCTACACGCCGGAAGACTTAACTTAATTATTTATGACTCTAGCGTATTTATTATTCTTTTTTTCTTCTGCAAAATTAATTTTATAAAATATAAAATCAAATCATACCCCTAAAATCGAAAGAAAACAGCGGATTAGAGTAGACAGTTGAGACACTAGGTGCGTTCGGCTATTGACTCTATTTGCTCTATTCACTCCAAACCAGTTCGGGTATACGTTATGGAGTGAATGGAGTGAACGGAACACCGTTCGGCTATTGGTGAATGGAGTGAATAGAGTTAACTCCACAAGCCCTACCTCGCTCAAGTAGAACTTGCTCTTTTTTTTAGTTAGTTTGTTTATCTTAACCTAAAAACTGTGTTTGTTTAAATTAAAAATATAAAATATTTATTGGGCAACAAAATGGAAATTAATAGTGAACAGCTCTATGTCTTTTCTATCAAGTTTTTAAACGTCGTTTTTGTCATTCTAAAATGTTGCAGAAATGTGATATCTCTCATGCGTGGTATAATGTTTTCCGCATAATTCGGTATTTTTTCTATCACATTTTCGTCACCACTATCAGAAGAATCTGAGATAAAATATATTTCCTTTGCGTAATTTAGTACCGCGCCACTATAATAGGTATAGATTATTTTGTTGTCTAACTTGGTCTTGATGTTTTAAATTTTGATTTAATGAATACAAAGATCAATACTATTTATCAATCAATATTATAAGTTGAAAAGTGAATGCTATTATACTACTTAACAAAAATAAACAATTAACTGGATAAACGATTGTTCTGAGCGTGAGCATGTGTATAATTTAAATTTAAAAAAATCGTCATAACCTTGCAACTAGACGATTGGACAGTTGACACTACTGTTGACAGCTATCGAGCGTTCGGGTTAAAACTGTTCCATGTACTGCGGGTGTACCCGCAAAGCTCTCACTCCTGTTCTGTTCTAACTCCGGACCTAATACCCGAACGCAGCTACTGTGTGCCATAATTCCGCGTCCGGAACACACCATACAACTACACAAGATATGTCAGCATGAGACTGAAAACTCGTCCGCGCTGCGCATGACGTCACTCAGTTGATTGTAATTCGAGCACCAACGGAAGCATTGAAAATATTTTGAAGGTGGAAGTCAATATTTGTGGGGTGTAATGAAAAATGCTGGTACTTTTGAAGTGCTGGTGATATGATACAAATCATTTATACATAATTGTCTTTGCTATGCTAGCAAACTAACAAAGTAGATATCTCTTTTCGTGTCGTTTCTCTTGCATATGATTCTCACATCCCTAATACTTATCGCACACCGAACCATTTTTGCCGTTAGACAGTCAGGTACTCAAGTCAAACTATATAAAATTATTTATATATTTAAAAATTTGTGTGTTGCTATATGAGCTAGATCTCGAAGCCAAAATTACCAGAGTGGAGCGACTGTGTCTTACCTATACATTAAGACCGATCTCGCCGCTCTTATTAAAAATTTTTTATATCGTTGGAAAAAAGTACTTATTACAGCACTGCGGTAATAAAATTTACTGTAGGTATACTATTAAAAGAAGAGAATTAGCCGCTTTTAAAAGAAGGGACCACATACTCGCAGATCCGTATTTTCCTCAAACGGGAAATTCAATAGAAGGTCATCTCAGATGTGTCGGGCAGTCACAGAATCGATAGAGCTGTGGCGCTCAGTCCATAGCGACATTCGTCGCATCGTCGTAAATTTAACCTAAAATGCTACTTGGGATGTGGGTTATTCTTATTATATATGATTAGATATGATTATATTATTATAATATCATATCGTTAGTCCTCCCCCTTTCCATATATCAAGAAGGTTTCGGTTTAGAATTTTCTGTGATCCCGGTCGGGGATTTTGCAATTATCATTTCATGAAATTCGTTGTCAGCAATGCTCGAGTGAAATTGAAAAATCCCTATCAGGATCGCAGAGACGCAAAGAGATTTTTTTGCCGAATTTCGAGGAGAAAAAGATCTCCCCGCATCTCTGTGATCCTGGTCAGGGATTTTGCAATTATTATTTCATGAAATTCGTTGTCAGCAATGCTTGACTGAAATTGAAAAATCCCTATCAGGATCGCAGAGACGTGAGGAGATTTTCTGCCGAATTTGAGGAAAAAGATCTCCTCGCATTTCTGTGATCCTGGTCGGGGATTTTCCAATTATTATTTCATCAAATTCGTTTTCAGCAATGCTCGAGTGAAATTGAAAAATCCTTATCAGAATCGCAGAGACGCGAGGAGATTTTTTGCCGAATTGAAGGAAAAAGATCTCCTCGCATCTCTGTAATCCTGGTCGGGGATTTTCCAATTATTATTTCATCAAATTCGTTGTCAGTAATGCTCGAGTGAAATTGAGAAATCCTTATCAGGATCGCAGAGACGCGAGGAGATTTTTTGCCGAATTGGAGGAAAAAGATCTCCTCGCATCGCTGTGATCCTGGTCGGGGATTTTGCAATTATTATTTCATCAAATTCGTTGTCAGCAATGCTTGACTGAAATTGAAAAATCCCTATCAGGATCGCAGAGACGCGAGGAGATTTTTCGGCGAAATGAAAGAAAAAGATCTCCTCGCATTTCTGTGATCCTGGTCGGAGATTTTGCAATTATTACTTCATGAAATTCGTTGTCAGCAATGCTCTAGTGAAATTGAGAAATCCCTATCAGGATCGCAGAGACGCGAGGAGATTTTTTGCCGAATTTGAGGAAAAAGATCTCCTCGCATCTCTGTGATCCTGATCGGGGATTTTGCAATTATTATTTCATGAAATTCGTTGTCAGCAATGCTTGACTGAAATTGAAAAATCCCTATGAGGACCGCAGAGACGCGAGGAGATTTTTCGGCGAAATGAAGGAAAAAGATCTCCTCGCATTTCTGTGATCCTGGTCGGAGATTTTGCAATTATTATTTCATGAAATTCGTTGTCAGCAATGCTCTAGTGAAATTGAGAAATCCCTATCAGGATCGCAGAGACGCGAGGAGATTTTTTGCCGAATTGGAGGAAAAAGATCTCCTCGCATCGCTGTGATCCTGGTCGGGGATTTTGCAATTATTATTTCATCAAATTCGTTGTCAGCAATGCTTGACTGAAATTGAAAAATCCCTATCAGGATCGCAGAGACGCGAGGAGATTTTTCGGCGAAATGAAGGAAAAAGATCTCCTCGCATTTCTGTGATCCTGGTCGTAGATTTTGCAATTATTATTTCATGAAATTCGTTGTCAGCAAAGCTCGAGTGAAATTGAAAAATCCCCATCCGGATCGCAGAGATGCGAGGAGATTTTTTGCCGAATTGGAGGAAAAAGTTCTCCTCGCATCTCTGTGATCCTGGTCGGGGATTTTGCAATTATTATTTAATGAAATTCGTTGTCAGAAATGCTCGCGTGAAATTGAAAAATCCATATAAGGACCGCAGAGACGCGAGGAGATTTTTCGACGAAATGAAGGAAAAAGATCTCCTCGCATATTTCTGTGATCCTGGTCGGGGATTTTGCAATTATTATTTCATGAAATTCGTTGTCAGCAATGCTCGAGTGAAATTGAAAAATCCCTATCAGGATCGCAGAGACGCGAGGAGATTTTTTGCCGAATTTAAGGAAAAAATCTCCTCGCATTTCTGTTATCCTGGTCGGGGATTTTGCAATTATTATTTCATGAAATTCGTTGTCAGCAGTGCTCGAGTGAAATTGAGAAATCCCTATCAGGATCGCAGAGACGCGAGGAGATTTTTCGGCGAAATGAAGGAAAAAGATTTCCTCGCATTTCTGTGATCCTGGACGGGGATTTTTCATTTATTATTTCATGAAATTCGTTGTCAGCAATGCTCGCGTGAAATTGAAAAATCCTTATGAGGACCGCAAAGACGCGAGAAGATTTTTTGCCGAATTGGAGGAAAAAGATCTCCTCGCATCTCTGTGATCCTGGTCGGGGATTTTGCAATTATTATTTCATGAAATTCGTTGTCAGCAATGCTTAAGTGAAATTGAAAAATCCCTATCAGGTACGCAGAGACGCGAGGAGATTTTTTGCCGAGTTGGAAGAAAAAGATCTCCTCGCATCTCTGTGATCCTGGTCGGGGATTTTGCAATTATTATTTCATGAAATTCGTTGTCAGCAATGCTCGAGTGAAATTGAAAAATCCCCATCAGGATCGCAGAGACGCGAGGAGATTTTTTGCCGAATTTAAGGAAAAAATCTCCTCGCATTTCTGTGATCCTGGTCGGGGATTTTGCAATTATTATTTCATGAAATTCGTTGTGAGCAATGCTCGCGTGAAATTGAGAAACCCTATCAGGATCGCAGAGACGCGAGGAGATTTTTCGACGAAATGAAGGAAAAAGATCTCTTCGCATCTCTGTGATCCTGATCGGGGATTTTGCAATTATTATTAATGAAATTCGTTGTCAGCAATGCTTGACTGAAATTGAAAAATCCCTATCAGGATCGCAGAGACGCGAGGAGATTTTTCGGCGAAATGAAAGAAAAAGATCTCCTCGCATTTCTGTGATCCTGGTCGGAGATTTTGCAATTATTACTTCATGAAATTCGTTGTCAGCAATGCTCTAGTGAAATTGAGAAATCCCTATCAGGATCGCAGAGACGCGAGGAGATTTTTTTGCCGAATTTCGAGGAGAAAAAGATCTCCTCGCATCTCTGTGATCCGGGTCGGGGATTTTGCAATTATTATTTAATGAAATTCGTTGTCAGCAGTGCTCGAGTGAAATTGAGATTCCTATCAGGATCGCAGAGACGCGAGGAGATTTTTCGGCGAAATGAAGGAAAAAGATCTCCTCGCATTTCTGTGATCCTGTGCGGGGATTTTGCATTTATTATTTCATGAAATTCGTTGTCAGCAATGCTTGACTGAAATTGAAAAATCCCTATCAGGATCGCAGAGACGCGCGGAGATTTTTCGGCGAAATGAAGGAAAAAGATCTCCCCGCATTTCTGTGATCCTGGTCGGGGATTTTGCAATTATTATTTCATGAAATTCCTTGGCAGCAGTGCTCGAGTGAAATTGAGAAACCCCTATCAGGATCGCAGAGACACGAAGAGATTTTTCGGCGAAATGAAGGAAAAAGATCTCCTCGCATTTCTGTGATCCGGGTCGGGGATTTTGCAATTATTATTTCATGAAATTCGTTGTCAGGAATGCTGGACTGAAATTGAAAAATTCCTATCTGGATCGCAGAGACGTGAGGAGATTTTTCGACGAAATGAAGGAAAAAGATCTCCTCGCATATTTCTGGGATCCTGGTCGGGGATTTTGCAATTATTATTTCATGAAATTCGTTGTCAGCAATGCTGGACTGAAATTGAAAAATCCCTATCAGGATCGCAGAGACGTGAGGAGATTTTTTGCCGAATTTGAGGAAAAAGATCTCCTCGCATTTCTGTGATTCTGGTCGGGGATTTTGCAATTATTATTTCATCAAATTTCATCAAAAAAGTATGTGGCTGAACTTGAATTTATTAGTAATATTTTAAAATCTCAGTCAGCTGCTTCCGTGAAGTCGTTATCTACACCAGCCAATTTTTTGTCTGACGGTTAAAAATCTCAGGCAAGTTTTTTGTCCAATTCAGATACCGTCGATAACAGTGCGAAATCATACGCATCAGCTGTTAAAGTAAATAAGGAATCGCATATTTTACTTGTAAGGTCATTGAATCAAAACAAAACCGGTGAGGATGTAGAGAGGGAGATCAAATCAAGGATTAGACCATCAGGCTCCATCCAGGCTGCAGTGTTGGGAACCAGGAGAATAAAGAATGGCTTTTTGATCAATTGTGATGACGGTAAATCATTAGATAAACTAAGGGAAACTATTGATAAACAGGTAGGCGAAACATACAATGTTACTGGGCCAAAAAGGTTTAATCCCAGGTTAATTATATACAGTTTGTCGATTCAGATTCTGCTGAGGACCCAGAGTTTGTGACTAATTTAATAATTGCAAATAATTTAAATTGTACTGCCGATGATATTAAGGTTATAACGAAAATGAAATTTAAAGACAATGTAAATGTTGTGCTAGAAACATCTTCTGTTGTTTTTGGGGATATAATTAGGAGGGGATTTCTTTATTTTGGGTGGTCAAAATGTTACGTAAAGGAACATTTTAGTCTTGTTAGATGTTATAATTGTTGTAAATTTGGCCAGTATAAGAAGGACTGTAGAAATACCATAACCTGTCCGAATTGTACAGAGCCTCACGAGAGAAAAGTATGTCAGACCCAGAATTTTACTGTGCAAACTGTTTATTTTCCAACACTAAATATAAAACCAACTACACTACTAACCATAGTGCAAATAGTCCGAAATGTTCTTTTTACTTGAATCAGATAGATATGCTGAAATCTAGGATTCACACTATGCTAAGTAAAGGAAAGAAACTACTTAAGTTGGCTCACTTTAATGTATGCTCTCTTTTTCCAAAGCTCGATCAGCTAGTAGATGTAATTATTGAAAATAAGATTGATATAGTTTGCATAACTGAAACGTGGCTGAACGAAAATATCGATGATGATTCCAGGATTTAAAATGGTCAGAAGTGATCGGGTTGGCCGTGTTGGTGGGGGTGTGGGATTGTATGTTAGGGATTCTGTGGATACAAGGATTGTATTCGGCAGCTTCACATCTGTTGGGGGTGTGGAGCACATGTGGCTGTCCTTGGGTGTAGATAGGAGAGTTATTTTGTTGGGGATTATTTATCGTACGGCAGCTTGCAATTTAACAAATTTTGTCACCTACTTAGATAACGTTCTGTCCTTTGCTGTACCTCAGTATGAGCACATAATTGTCACTGGTGATGTAAATGAAGATCAAATGCGTACAAATTCGGTGGCTGGTGCATTTGACTCGTATGATTTTGTACAGTTAATTGATGAGCCTACGCGTATAACAAGGACATCTCAGACCTTGTTGGACGTAATTTTTACAAATAAATCTGACATGGTTATTGACTCGGGAACTATAGATCATTCAATGTCTGATCATCGAGGAGTCTTCAGTACCATAAATTTGGAAACTGTGACAAGGACACCATTAGTTGTAACATACAGAGATTTTAGGTATTTCTCCCCAACAAGTTTTCATGAGGATTTGCAGAGTGTCCCGTTTCACAATATTGTGTATGAAGACGACATCGACTTAAAACTTGACTTATTTAACTATTATATCTTGTCGATATTTGAGAGACATGCACCCTTCGTTCAGTCTAGAATTACCAAGCGAATTGCTCCTTGGCTGACCCCCACAATTCGAGACATGATGAAGCTAAGAGATAGGGCTTTGTCAAGGTATAAGGCTACGAAAGATATTGCTGATTATATCTATTATAAGGACCTTCGAAATACAGTCACTGACGCTGTCAGACGAGAAAAGTCTGCCTATTTTGCTTATCAGTTGAACCAGAGAAATTCTGGGAAACTTTGGAAATCTTTAAAGTCCTTAAATATAACGAAGACGGAGTCTAGTAATCTTATTCATGATGGTCTCATGGATCCGGACCGATTCAATGACTACTTTTTGTCGGTCTACAGCCCTGAGGATTCATGTCAGGATAGCACAGATTATTATAGTAAGCAGAAATTCAAGACGGGTGTTAGTTTTTGTTTCAGATTGGTTTCTTCGGACGAAGTTAGGCGGATGGTGATGGATTTGAGGTCGAATGCAGTAGGTAACGATCATATTTCGGCAAAAATGCTCCAGCTTTCTTTGAATGTCGCACTGCCCTTTATCACACATATAGTGAATAGATGTTTGGAGGTCGGATGTTTTCCGCGGGACTGGAAGTATTCTCTCGTTAGACCACTATCGAAGGTTAAAAGACCAGAAACTATCCAGGACTTTCGTCCCATAAGTATTCTACCTTGTATGTCTAAAGTCCTCGAAAGAATTATAAGTAAACAAATTTATGATTTCATAACCACAAATGATATAATCACTTCCAGGCAACCAGGGTTTCGTAAAAATTTTAGTACAACTTCTCTTTTGCTGGATTTATCTGACGATATTCTGAGGTCTCTTGACAAGGGTCACGGTACAATTCTGACCCAACTAGATTTTTCCAAGGCATTTGATACACTGGATCATAAGCTGCTGTGCGCTAAATTACAATATTATGGCTTTGACGAGGTCTCTGTGGGATTCTTCAGGTCCTATCTTGACTCTATATAGGTATCAGAGTGTCGTGATGGGCAACCATTCTTCTGGGTTTTCACGTGTTACTTCCGGAGTCCCTCAGGGATCCGTCCTTGGACCGTTACTTTTCTTGATTTATACAGCAGATTTATGTAAGACTGTGGATTCCGTAAGCCTTCACTCCTTCGCGGATGACACCCAGGTGTACTACTCGTTTGATCCGTCTATGCTATCGAGTGCTGTGGATAGCATAAATTCAGATCTATGTAATATATCGGAATACTCTAAGTCACATAACCTAAGACTGAATGGCTCCAAATGCCTTGCAGTCTGCTTCTTTCCTAATAATCACAGGGATTGGGATCCAAATAGCGTCATCTTAAAGATTGATGATCATGCCATCCCCATCAAGGGAGTATCCAAGAACCTTGGAGTGGTCTTTGATTGCCGACTTAGGTTTGATGAGCATGTTACCCTCTTGATAAAGAAGTCTTACCTCGTTCTGAGACATTTATACAGAAATCGACATTTTTTAAATTTGACTCTGCGAAAGCTTCTGTGCGAATCACTGGTCTTGTCAATTTTAAATTATGGCCTCGTGCTTTATTACCCCTGCTTGGACCATGCTGCAAAATATAGGCTGCAAAAAATCCAGAACGCCTGTTGCAGGTTTATATATGGTCTGAAAAAATTCGACCATATATCACGGAAAATAAATTGCCTTAAATGGCTTAAAATCGAGAATGTTTTCAGATATCATATGGCAACAATGGTATTTCGAATTCTGACTTCTTCGATGCCCTCTTACTTGAGAGATAAGTTAGTGTTTCGCGGGGAAGCTCATGATGTACACATCAGGCATCCGTTTACACTCATGCTACCCAAGTATAATTTGGCTATATTTTGCCGTTCTTTCACCTATAATGCAGTCACTATATACAATGGTTTACCTGTGAAAATGAAAATGCGTTCTATTCGCCACTTCAAAGAAAAACTCAGACTGTTTCTTCTGGATAGACAGTGAAACGCAGGCATATGCGAATACCTTGAGGGGGGAGGGGGATTGTACCTAATTATAATTATATATGTATACTGATAGTAGTAGTGGTTATAGTGGTGTATAGAAGGTCGAGAATATATATTGTAAAAAATTGAGATTAAATTTACATAAAATGGGGTGGGTACTGCTGAGAGTGCTGCTGGGTTTGACATGTCTTGACATTTCTGTTTGTGAGGTTTCTCTTTTCTCTTTTTTGTTTAAGTTGCGAGTTAGTTGGTTGCCGGGGGGTGTTTATGTTTGATTATTTATGTTACCTATCATGATTTTACTACTGTTCTGATCTAGATTAAGAGTGTTAATTGCAGTATCTATAGTTTAGTTTAAAATTATTGTGATGGACATTGATAAATTCTGTATGTTTTCTTGTTTATTAGAGAGGTTAAGTGGAGTAGCTTTAAGCTAGACTTCGCCTCTTCATGTGAAACAGTATTGTATATGACGATACTTACAAATAAAGGCTCTTATTATTATTATTATTATATGTGTTCCAATCTGGTGGGCTGGGTTAGTTTAAATTGCTGACTCCCTTCTTGCTAACCACAATTTGAGGAACGCCTTTGATGTACCTGATGACAAGATTACTCTCCCCAGCATCAACACGAGATCGTAGTTCCTCCTTAAGCTCTCTGTAATATTTGTTTTGTTTGGGAGTGCGGTCAGAGGACACACGCACAGCACCAAACTCGGGATGAGTTTGGAGAGAAGAACGCAACCTCCCAACTGCCTTAAGAACAGAAAATACACGTATCTCATCTGGGAAGGTAACACGTAATGGTCTGGGAGTTTGACGATCAACATTGTTACGTCCCAACCGGAAGGTCCGCAAGGTAGAGGATCCATCCACAGCTAATGAAGGCGAACTGCTACTACTCCGGGAAACAAACTGCAAGAAACCTTCAACAAAACAATTGTCGTGCTCTCGGGAGCTCTGGCTCGTGGCGTTTGCTGAGTCCTCAGGTACCCCATAGAAAATAATATTCCTGCGGCGTCTCTGACGGTCTGCCACTTCCTCCACAATCTCCTCAAAGTCGAGTGCAGGAGATTCATGATCAGAAATTTTCTTCTTTAGATTTTCCACTACGACAACAAGTGATTTGATAGCAGCATTCAACTCTGGTATCATCTTACAGGCACTACATGTGATGGGACCTGTGGAAAGATCAGACTCGCGGGGGGCAGAATTAGCTGCACTCTGCAAACAAATATCGCACCTCCACTGAAGGCCTGGAGTTGCCTTCATCAGATCAACAAGTTGCTTATTCACTCCAATACATTTAATGTGATAAAAGAGAGTACATGTTGAGCATTTAATCGTTGGTATTGTCGGTGTTACCGCACCACTACATTTATTGCACAAGCAGACCATTCTCGGAAAAAGTATACAATCCGGCAACAGTGAGTAAAGCGAAGAATTAATTATACTCTCCTTTAACGTACGTACTGGTACCAAGGCAGATAACACTATTTTGAACTTAAAAGATAGAACTAAATGCAACCAAATCAAGCCACTGCACCACTAAACTTTAATCCAAAACTATCGAAAAATGTTACGTTATGCAGTCAAGACAACTGCAAGATGAGATCCAGCACTGCAGCAGAGATCTATCTTGAAATCGATATATTTCTAACATTTATACGTACAGTAGCTTCCGTAAATTAACAAATATACGCGGAGCAAGAAAATACAATTCAATACGTTCTGTTGATGCGTATATGAACATTTCATGAAATAATAAATGCAAAATCCCCGCCCAGGATCACAGAAATGCGAGGAGATCTTTTTCCTTCATTTCGCCGAAAAATCTCCTCGCGTCTCTGCGATCCTGATAGGGATTTCTCAATTTCACTCGAGCACTGCTGAAAACGAATTTCATGAAATAATAGTTGCAAAATCCCCGACCAGGATCACAGAAATGCGAGGAGATAATTTTCCTTCATTTCGCCGATAAATCTCCTCGCGTCTCTGCGATCCTGATAGGGAGTTTTCAATTTCAGTCAAGCATTGCTGACAACGAATTTCATGAAATAATAAATGCAAAATCCCCGACCAGGATCACAGAAATGCGAGGAAATCTTTTTCCTTCATTTCGCCGAAAAATCTTCTCGCGTCTCTGCGATCCTAATAGGGATCTTTCAATTTTACGCGAGCATTACTGACAACGAATTTCATGAAATAATAATTGCAAAATCCCCGACCAGGATCACAGCGATGCGAGGAGATAATTTTCCTTTATTTCGCCGATAAATCTCCTCGCGTCTCTGCGATCCTGATAGGGATTTTTCAATTTCAGTCAAGCATTGCTGACAACGAATTTCATGAAATAATAATTGCAAAATCCCCGATCAGGATCACAGAGTTGCGATGAGATCTTTTTCCTCCAATTCGGCAAAAAATCTCCTCGCGTCTCTGCGATCCTGATAGGGATTTTTCAATTTCACTTAACCATTGCTGACAACGAATTTGATGAAATAATAAATGCAAAATCCCCGACCAGGATCACAGAAATGCGAGGAGATCTTTTTCCTTCATTTCGCCGAAAAATCTCCTCGCGTCTCTGCGATCCTAATAGGGATCTTTCAATTTCACGCGAGCATTACTGACAACGAATTTCATGAAATAATAATTGCAAAATCCCCGACCAGGATCACAGCGATGCGAGGAGATCTTTTTCCTCCAATTCGGCAAAAAATCTCCTCGCGTCTCTGCGATCCTGATAGGGATTTTTCAATTTCACTTAACCATTGCTGACAACGAATTTGATGAAATAATAAATGCAAAATCCCCGACCAGGATCACAGAAATGCGAGGAGATCTTTTTCCTTCATTTCGCCGAAAAATCTCCTCGCGTCTCTGCGATCCTAATAGGGATTTCTCAATTTCACTCGAGCATTGCTGACAACGAATTTCATGAAATAATAAATGCAAAATCCCCGGCCAGGATCACAGAAATGCGAGGAAATCTTTTTCCTTCATTTCGCCGAAAAATCTCTTCGCGTCTCTGCGATCCTAATAGGGATCTTTCAATTTCACGCGAGCATTACTGACAACGAATTTCATGAAATAATAATTGCAAAATCCCCGATCAGGATCACAGAGTTGCGATGAGATCTTTTTCCTCCAATTCGGCAAAAAATCTCCTCTCGTCTCTGCGATCCTGATAGGGATTTTTCAATTTCACTTAACCATTGCTGACAACGAATTTGATGAAATAATAAATGCAAAATCCTTGACCAGGATCACAGAAATGCAAGGAAATCTTTTTCCTTCATTTCGTCGAAAAATCTCCTCGCGTCTCCGCGATCCTAATAGGGAGTTTTCAATTTCAGTCAAGCATTGCTGACAACGAATTTCATGAAATAATAATTGCAAAATCCCCGACCAGGATCACAGCGATGCGAGGAGATCTTTTTCCTCCAATTCGGCAAAAAATCTCCTCGCGTCTCTGCGATCCTGATAGGGATTTCTCAATTTCACTCGAGCATTGATGACAACGAATTTGATGAAATAATAATTGCAAAATCCCCGCCCAGGATCACAGAAATGCGAGGAGACAATTTTCCTTCATTTCGCCGATAAATCTCCTCGCGTCTCTGCGATCCTGATAGGGATTTTTCAATTTCAGTCAAGCAATGCTGACAACGAATTTCATGAAATAATAATTGCAAAATATCCGACCAGGATCACAGAAATGCGAGGAGATCTTTTTCCTTCATTTCGGCAAAAAATCTCCTCGCGTCTCTGCGATCCTGATAGGGATTTTTAAATTTCAGTCAAGCATTGCTGACAACGAATTTAATGAAATAATAATTGCAAAATCCCCGACCAGGGTCACAGCGATGCGAGGAGATCTTTTTCCTCCAATTCGGCAAAAAATCTCCTCGCGTCTCTGCGATCCTGATAGGGATTACTCAATTTCAGTCAAGCATTGCTGACAACGAATTTTATAAAATTATAATTGCAAAATCCCCGACCAGGATCACAGAAATATGCGAGGTGATCTTTTTCCTTCATGTCGTCGAAAAATCTCCTCGCGTCTCTGCGATCCTGATAGGGAGTTTTCAATTTCAGTCAAGCATTGCTGACAACGAATTTCATGAAATAATAATTGCAAAATCCCCGACCAGGATCACAGCGATGCGAGGAGATCTTTTTCCTTCATTTCGCCGAAAAATCTCCTCGCGTCTCTGCGATCCTGATAGGGAGTTTTCAATTTCAGTCAAGCATTGCTGACAACGAATTTCATGAAATAATAATTGCAAAATCCCCGACCAGGATCACAGCGATGCGAGGAGATCTTTTTCCTCCAATTCGGCAAAAAATCTCCTCGCGTCTCTGCGATCCTGATAGGGATGTCTCAATTCCACTCGAGCATTGCTGACAACGAATTTCATGAAATAATAAATGCAAAATCCCCGACCAAGATCACAGAAATGCGAGGAAATCTTTTTCCTTCATTTCGCCGAAAAATCCCCTCGCGTCTCTGCGATCCTAATAGGGATTTCACAATTTCACTCGAGCATTGCTGACAACGAATTTCATGAAATAATAAATGCAAAATCGCCGCCCAGGATCACAGAAATGCGAGGAGATAATTTTCCTTCATTTCGCCGATAAATCTCCTCGCGTCTCTGCGATCCTGATAGGGATTTTTCAATTTCAGTCAAGCATTGCTGACAACGAATTACATGAAATATTAATTGCAAAATCCCCGATCAGGATCACAGCGATGCGAGGAGATCTTTTTCCTCCAATTCGGCAAAAAATCTCCTCGCGTCTCTGCGATCCTGATAGGGATTTCTCAATTTCACTCGAGCATTGCTGACAACGAATTTGATGAAATAATAATTGCAAAATCCCCGCCCAGGATCACAGAAATGCGAGGAGATAATTTTCCTTCATTTGGCCGATAAATCTCCTCGCGTCTCTGCGATCCCGATAGGGATTTTTCAATTTCAGTCAAGCATTGCTGACAACGAATTTTATGAAATAATAATTGCAAAATCCCCTACCAGGATCACAGAAATGCGAGGAGATTTTTTCCTTCATTTCGCCGAAAAATCTCCTCGCGTCTCTGCGATCCTGATAGGGATTACTCAATTTCAGTCAAGCATTGCTGACAACGAATTTTATGAAATAATAATTGCAAAATTCCCTACCAGGATCACAGAAATGCGAGGAGATTTTTTCCTTCATTTCGTCGAAAAATCTCCTCGCGTCTCTGCGATCCTGATAGGGATTTCTCAATTTCACTCGAGCATTGCTGACAACGAATTTCATGAAATAATAAATGCAAAATCCCCGACCAGGATCACAGAAATGCGAGGAAATCTTTTTCCTTCATTTCGCCGAAAAATCTCCTCGCGTCTCTGCGATCCTAATAGGGAGTTTTCAATTTCAGTCAAGCATTACTGACAACGAATTTCATGAAATAATAATTGCAAAATCCCCGATCAGGATCACAGAGTTGCGATGAGATCTTTTTCCTCCAATTCGGCAAAAAATCTCCTCGCGTCTCTGCGATCCTGATAGGGATTTTTCAATTTCACTTAACCATTGCTGACAACGAATTTGATGAAATAATAAATGCAAAATCCCCGACCAGGATCACAGCGATGCGAGGAGATCTTTTTCCTCCAATTCGGCAAAAAATCTCCTCGCGTCTCTGCGATCCTGATAGGGATTTCTCAATTTCACTCGAGCATTGCTGACAACGAATTTCATGAAATAATAAATGCAAAATCCCCGGCCAGGATCACAGAAATGCGAGGAAATCTTTTTCCTTCATTTCGCCGAAAAATCTCTTCGCGTCTCTGCGATCCTAATAGAGATCTTTCAATTTCACGCGAGCATTACTGACAACGAATTTCATGAAATAATAATTGCAAAATCCCCGATCAGGATCACAGAGTTGCGAGGAGATCTTTTTCCTCCAATTCGGCAAAAAATCTCCTCGCGTCTCTGCGATCCTGATAGGGATTTCTCAATTTCACTCGAGCATTGATGACAACGAATTTCATGAAATAATAATTGCAGAATATCCGACCAGGATCACAGAAATGCGAGGAGATCTTTTTCCTTCATTTCGGCAAAAAATCTCCTCGCGTCTCTGCGATCCTGATAGGGATTTTTAAATTTCAGTCAAGCATTGCTGACAACGAATTTCATGAAATAATAATTGCAAAATCCCCGACCAGGATCACAGCGATGCGAGGAGATCTTTTTCCTCCAATTCGGCAAAAAATCTCCTCGCGTCTCTGCGATCCTGATAGGGATTACTCAATTTCAGTCAAGCATTGCTGACAACGAATTTTATAAAATTATAATTGCAAAATCCCCGACCAGGATCACAGAAATGCGAGGAAATCTTTTTCCTTCATTTCGCCGAAAAATCCCCTCGCGTCTCTGCGATCCTAATAGGGATTTCTCAATTTCACTCGAGCATTGCTGACAACGAATTTCATGAAATAATAAATGCAAAATCGCCGCCCAGGATCACAGAAATGCGAGGAGATAATTTTCCTTCATTTCGCCGAAAAATCTCCTCGCGTCTCTGCGATCCTGATAGGGATTTTTCAATTTCAGTCAAGCATTGCTGACAACGAATTTCATGAAATAATAATTGCAAAATCCCCGATCAGGATCACAGAGTTGCGATGAGATCTTTTTCCTCCAATTCGGCAAAAAATCTCCTCTCGTCTCTGCGATCCTGATAGGGATTTTTCAATTTCACTTAACCATTGCTGACAACGAATTTGATGAAATAATAAATGCAAAATCCTTGACCAGGATCACAGAAATGCAAGGAAATCTTTTTCCTTCATTTCGTCGAAAAATCTCCTCGCGTCTCCGCGATCCTAATAGGGAGTTTTCAATTTCAGTCAAGCATTGCTGACAACGAATTTCATGAAATAATAATTGCAAAATCCCCGACCAGGATCACAGCGATGCGAGGAGATCTTTTTCCTCCAATTCGGCAAAAAATCTCCTCGCGTCTCTGCGATCCTGATAGGGATTTCTCAATTTCACTCGAGCATTGCTGACAACGAATTTGATGAAATAATAATTGCAAAATCCCCGCCCAGGATCACAGAAATGCGAGGAGATAATTTTCCTTCATTTGGCCGATAAATCTCCTCGCGTCTCTGCGATCCCGATAGGGATTTTTCAATTTCAGTCAAGCATTGCTGACAACGAATTTTATGAAATAATAATTGCAAAATCCCCTACCAGGATCACAGAAATGCGAGGAGATTTTTTCCTTCATTTCGCCGAAAAATCTCCTCGCGTCTCTGCGATCCTGATAGGGATTACTCAATTTCAGTCAAGCATTGCTGACAACGAATTTTATGAAATAATAATTGCAAAATTCCCTACCAGGATCACAGAAATGCGAGGAGATTTTTTCCTTCATTTCGTCGAAAAATCTCCTCGCGTCTCTGCGATCCTGATAGGGATTTCTCAATTTCAGTCAAGCATTGCTGACAACGAATTTCATGAAATAATAATTGCAAAATCCCCGATCAGGATCACAGAGTTGCGATGAGATCTTTTTCCTCCAATTCGGCAAAAAATCTCCTCGCGTCTCTGCGATCCTGATAGGGATTTCTCAATTTCACTCGAGCATTGCTGACAACGAATTTGATGAAATAATAAATGCAAAATCCTTGACCAGGATCACAGAAATGCAAGGAAATCTTTTTCCTTCATTTCGTCGAAAAATCTCCTCGCGTCTCCGCGATCCTAATAGGGAGTTTTCAATTTCAGTCAAGCATTGCTGACAACGAATTTCATGAAATAATAATTGCAAAATCCCCGACCAGGATCACAGCGATGCGAGGAGATCTTTTTCCTCCAATTCGGCAAAAAATCTCCTCGCGTCTCTGCGATCCTGATAGGGATTTCTCAATTTCACTCGAGCATTGATGACAACGAATTTGATGAAATATTAATTGCAAAATCCCCGCCCAGGATCACAGAAATGCGAGGAGATAATTTTCCTTCATTTCGCCGATAAATCTCCTCGCGTCTCTGCGATCCTGATAGGGATTACTCAATTTCAGTCAAGCATTGCTGACAACGAATTTTATGAAATAATAATTGCAAAATTCCCTACCAGGATCACAGAAATGCGAGGAGATTTTTTCCTTCATTTCGTCGAAAAATCTCCTCGCGTCTCTGCGATCCTGATAGGGATTTCTCAATTTCACTCGAGCATTGCTGACAACGAATTTCATGAAATAATAAATGCAAAATCCCCGACCAGGATCACAGAAATGCGAGGAAATCTTTTTCCTTCATTTCGCCGAAAAATCTCCTCGCGTCTCTGCGATCCTAATAGGGAGTTTTCAATTTCAGTCAAGCATTACTGACAACGAATTTCATGAAATAATAATTGCAAAATCCCCGATCAGGATCACAGAGTTGCGATGAGATCTTTTTCCTCCAATTCGGCAAAAAATCTCCTCGCGTCTCTGCGATCCTGATAGGGATTTTTCAATTTCACTTAACCATTGCTGACAACGAATTTGATGAAATAATAAATGCAAAATCCCCGACCAGGATCACAGAAATGCGAGGAGATCTTTTTCCTTCATTTCGCCGAAAAATCTCCTCGCGTCTCTGCGATCCTAATAGGGATCTTTCAATTTCACGCGAGCATTACTGACAACGAATTTCATGAAATAATAATTGCAAAATCTCCGACCAGGATCACAGCGATGCGAGGAGATCTTTTTCCTCCAATTCGGCAAAAAATCTCCTCGCGTCTCTGCGATCCTGATAGGGATTTCTCAATTTCACTCGAGCATTGCTGACAACGAATTTCATGAAATAATAAATGCAAAATCCCCGGCCAGGATCACAGAAATGCGAGGAAATCTTTTTCCTTCATTTCGCCGAAAAATCTCTTCGCGTCTCTGCGATCCTAATAGAGATCTTTCAATTTCACGCGAGCATTACTGACAACGAATTTCATGAAATAATAATTGCAAAATCCCCGATCAGGATCACAGAGTTGCGAGGAGATCTTTTTCCTCCAATTCGGCAAAAAATCTCCTCGCGTCTCTGCGATCCTGATAGGGATTTCTCAATTTCACTCGAGCATTGATGACAACGAATTTCATGAAATAATAAATGCAAAATCGCCGCCCAGGATCACAGAAATGCGAGGAGATAATTTTCCTTCATTTCGCCGATAAATCTCCTCGCGTCTCTGCGATCCTGATAGGGATTACTCAATTTCAGTCAAGCATTGCTGACAACGAATTTTATGAAATAATAATTGCAAAATTCCCTACCAGGATCACAGAAATGCGAGGAGATTTTTTCCTTCATTTCGTCGAAAAATCTCCTCGCGTCTCTGCGATCCTGATAGGGATTTTTAAATTTCAGTCAAGCATTGCTGACAACGAATTTCATGAAATAATAATTGCAAAATCCCCGACCAGGGTCACAGCGATGCGAGGAGATCTTTTTCCTCCAATTCGGCAAAAAATCTCCTCGCGTCTCTGCGATCCTGATAGGGATTACTCAATTTCAGTCAAGCATTGCTGACAACGAATTTTATAAAATTATAATTGCAAAATCCCCGACCAGGATCACAGAAATATGCGAGGTGATCTTTTTCCTTCATTTCGTCGAAAAATCTCCTCGCGTCTCTGCGATCCTGATAGGGAGTTTTCAATTTCAGTCAAGCATTGCTGACAACGAATTTCATGAAATAATAATTGCAAAATCCCCGACCAGGATCACAGCGATGCGAGGAGATCTTTTTCCTCCAATTCGGCAAAAAATCTCCTCGCGTCTCTGCGATCCTGATAGGGATTTCTCAATTTCACTCGAGCATTGCTGACAACGAATTTCATGAAATAATAAATGCAAAATCCCCGACCAGGATCACAGAAATGCGAGGAAATCTTTTTCCTTCATTTCGCCGAAAAATCCCCTCGCGTCTCTGCGATCCTAATAGGGATTTCTCAATTTCACTCGAGCATTGCTGACAACGAATTTCATGAAATAATAAATGCAAAATCGCCGCCCAGGATCACAGAAATGCGAGGAGATAATTTTCCTTCATTTCGCCGATAAATCTCCTCGCGTCTCTGCGATCCTGATAGGGATTACTCAATTTCAGTCAAGCATTGCTGACAACGAATTTTATGAAATAATAATTGCAAAATTCCCTACCAGGATCACAGAAATGCGAGGAGATTTTTTCCTTCATTTCGTCGAAAAATCTCCTCGCGTCTCTGCGATCCTGATAGGGATTTCTCAATTTCAGTCAAGCATTGCTGACAACGAATTTCATGAAATAATAATTGCAAAATCCCCGATCAGGATCACAGAGTTGCGATGAGATCTTTTTCCTCCAATTCGGCAAAAAATCTCCTCGCGTCTCTGCGATCCTGATAGGGATTTCTCAATTTCACTCGAGCATTGCTGACAACGAATTTCATGAAATAATAAATGCAAAATCCCCGGCCAGGATCACAGAAATGCGAGGAAATCTTTTTCCTTCATTTCGCCGAAAAATCTCTTCGCGTCTCTGCGATCCTAATAGGGATCTTTCAATTTCACGCGAGCATTACTGACAACGAATTTCATGAAATAATAATTGCAAAATCCCCGATCAGGATCACAGAGTTGCGATGAGATCTTTTTCCTCCAATTCGGCAAAAAATCTCCTCTCGTCTCTGCGATCCTGATAGGGATTTTTCAATTTCACTTAACCATTGCTGACAACGAATTTGATGAAATAATAAATGCAAAATCCTTGACCAGGATCACAGAAATGCAAGGAAATCTTTTTCCTTCATTTCGTCGAAAAATCTCCTCGCGTCTCCGCGATCCTAATAGGGAGTTTTCAATTTCAGTCAAGCATTGCTGACAACGAATTTCATGAAATAATAATTGCAAAATCCCCGACCAGGATCACAGAAATATGCGAGGTGATCTTTTTCCTTCATTTCGTCGAAAAATCTCCTCGCGTCTCTGCGATCCTGATAGGGAGTTTTCAATTTCAGTCAAGCAATGCTGACAACGAATTTCATGAAATAATAATTGCAAAATATCCGACCAGGATCACAGAAATGCGAGGAGATCTTTTTCCTTCATTTCGGCAAAAAATCTCCTCGCGTCTCTGCGATCCTGATAGGGATTTTTAAATTTCAGTCAAGCATTGCTGACAACGAATTTCATGAAATAATAATTGCAAAATCCCCGACCAGGGTCACAGCGATGCGAGGAGATCTTTTTCCTCCAATTCGGCAAAAAATCTCCTCGCGTCTCTGCGATCCTGATAGGGATTACTCAATTTCAGTCAAGCATTGCTGACAACGAATTTTATAAAATTATAATTGCAAAATCCCCGACCAGGATCACAGAAATATGCGAGGTGATCTTTTTCCTTCATTTCGTCGAAAAATCTCCTCGCGTCTCTGCGATCCTGATAGGGATTTCTCAATTTCACTCGAGCATTGCTGACAACGAATTTCATGAAATAATGAATGCAAAATCCCCGACCAGGATCACAGAAATGCGAGGAAATCTTTTTCCTTCATTTCGCCGAAAAATCCCCTCGCGTCTCTGCGATCCTAATAGGGATTTCTCAATTTCACTCGAGCATTGCTGACAACGAATTTCATGAAATAATAAATGCAAAATCGCCGCCCAGGATCACAGAAATGCGAGGAGATAATTTTCCTTCATTTCGCCGATAAATCTCCTCGCGTCTCTGCGATCCTGATAGGGATTTTTCAATTTCAGTCAAGCATTGCTGACAACGAATTTGATGAAATAATAATTGCAAAATCCCCGCCCAGGATCACAGAAATGCGAGGAAATCTTTTTCCTTCATTTCGCCGAAAAATCTCTTCGCGTCTCTGCGATCCTAATAGAGATCTTTCAATTTCACGCGAGCATTACTGACAACGAATTTCATGAAATAATAATTGCAAAATCCCCGATCAGGATCACACCGATGCGAGGAGATCTTTTTCCTCCAATTCGGCAAAAAATCTCCTCGCGTCTCTGCGATCCTGATAGGGATTTCTCAATTTCACTCGAGCATTGCTGACAACGAATTTGATGAAATAATAATTGCAAAATCCCCGCCCAGGATCACAGAAATGCGAGGAAATCTTTTTCCTTCATTTCGCCGAAAAATCTCTTCGCGTCTCTGCGATCCTAATAGAGATCTTTCAATTTCACGCGAGCATTACTGACAACGAATTTCATGAAATAATAATTGCAAAATCCCCGATCAGGATCACAGAGTTGCGATGAGATCTTTTTCCTCCAATTCGGCAAAAAATCTCCTCGCGTCTCTGCGATCCTGATAGGGATTTTTCAATTTCACTTAACCATTGCTGACAACGAATTTGATGAAATAATAAATGCAAAATCCCCGACCAGGATCACAGAAATGCGAGGAGATCTTTTTTCTTCATTTCGCCGAAAAATCTCCTCGCGTCTCTGCGATCCTAATAGGGATCTTTCAATTTCACGCGAGCATTACTGACAACGAATTTCATGAAATAATAATTGCAAAATCCCCGACCGGGATCACAGCGATGCGAGGAGATCTTTTTCCTCCAATTCGGCAAAAAATCTCCTCTCGTCTCTGCGATCCTGATAGGGATTTTTCAATTTCACTTAACCATTGCTGACAACGAATTTGATGAAATAATAAATGCAAAATCCTTGACCAGGATCACAGAAATGCAAGGAAATCTTTTTCCTTCATTTCGTCGAAAAATCTCCTCGCGTCTCCGCGATCCTAATAGGGAGTTTTCAATTTCAGTCAAGCATTGCTGACAACGAATTTCATGAAATAATAATTGCAAAATCCCCGACCAGGATCACAGCGATGCGAGGAGATCTTTTTCCTTCATTTCGCCGAAAAATCTCCTCGCGTCTCTGCGATCCTGATAGGGATTTCTCAATTTCACTCGAGCATTGCTGACAACGAATTTCATGAAATAATAAATGCAAAATCCCCGACCAGGATCACAGAAATGCGAGGAAATCTTTTTCCTTCATTTCGCCGAAAAATCCCCTCGCGTCTCTGCGATCCTAATAGGGATTTCTCAATTTCACTCGAGCATTGCTGACAACGAATTTCATGAAATAATAAATGCAAAATCGCCGCCCAGGATCACAGAAATGCGAGGAGATAATTTTCCTTCATTTCGCCGATAAATCTCCTCGCGTCTCTGCGATCCTGATAGGGATTTTTCAATTTCAGTCAAGCATTGCTGACAACGAATTACATGAAATATTAATTGCAAAATCCCCGATCAGGATCACAGCGATGCGAGGAGATCTTTTTCCTCCAATTCGGCAAAAAATCTCCTCGCGTCTCTGCGATCCTGATAGGGATTTCTCAATTTCACTCGAGCATTGCTGACAACGAATTTTATGAAATAATAATTGCAAAATTCCCTACCAGGATCACAGAAATGCGAGGAGATTTTTTCCTTCATTTCGCCGAAAAATCTCCTCGCGTCTCTGCGATCCTGATAGGGATTTCTCAATTTCAGTCAAGCATTGCTGACAACGAATTTCATGAAATAATAATTGCAAAATCCCCGATCAGGATCACAGAGTTGCGATGAGATCTTTTTCCTCCAATTCGGCAAAAAATCTCCTCGCGTCTCTGCGATCCTGATAGGGATTTTTCAATTTCACTTAACCATTGCTGACAACGAATTTGATGAAATAATAAATGCAAAATCCCCGACCAGGATCACAGAAATGCGAGGAGATCTTTTTCCTTCATTTCGCCGAAAAATCTCCTCGCGTCTCTACGATCCTGATAGGGATCTTTCAATTTCACGCGAGCATTACTGACAACGAATTTCATGAAATAATAATTGCAAAATCCCCGACCAGGATCACAGCGATGCGAGGAGATCTTTTTCCTCCAATTCGGCAAAAAATCTCCTCGCGTCTCTGCGATCCTGGTAGGGATTTCTCAATTTCACTCGAGCATTGCTGACAACGAATTTCATGAAATAATAAATGCAAAATCCCCGGCCAGGATCACAGAAATGCGAGGAAATCTTTTTCCTTCATTTCGCCGAAAAATCTCTTCGCGTCTCTGCGATCCTAATAGGGATCTTTCAATTTCACGCGAGCATTACTGACAACGAATTTCATGGAATAATAATTGCAAAATCCCCGATCAGGATCACAGAGTTGCGATGAGATCTTTTTCCTCCAATTCGGCAAAAAATCTCCTCTCGTCTCTGCGATCCTGATAGGGATTTTTCAATTTCACTTAACCATTGCTGACAACGAATTTGATGAAATAATAAATGCAAAATCCTTGACCAGGATCACAGAAATGCAAGGAAATCTTTTTCCTTCATTTCGTCGAAAAATCTCCTCGCGTCTCCGCGATCCTAATAGGGAGTTTTCAATTTCAGTCAAGCATTGCTGACAACGAATTTCATGAAATAATAATTGCAAAATCCCCGACCAGGATCACAGCGATGCGAGGAGATCTTTTTCCTCCAATTCGCCGATAAATCTCCTCGCGTCTCTGCGATCCTGATAGGGATTTTTCAATTTCAGTCAAGCATTGCTGACAACGAATTTCATGAAATATTAAATGCAAAATCCCCGCCCAGGATCACAGAAATGCGAGGAGATCTTTTTCCTTCATTTCGGCAAAAAATCTCCTCGCGTCTCTGCGATCCTGATAGGGATTTTTAAATTTCAGTCAAGCATTGCTGACAACGAATTTCATGAAATAATAATTGCAAAATCCCCGACCAGGATCACAGCGATGCGAGGAGATCTTTTTCCTCCAATTCGGCAAAAAATCTCCTCGCGTCTCTGCGATCCTGATAGGGATTACTCAATTTCATTCAAGCATTGCTGACAACGAATTTTATAAAATTATAATTGCAAAATCCCCGACCAGGATCACAGAAATATGCGAGGTGATCTTTTTCCTTCATTTCGTCGAAAAATCTCCTCGCGTCTCTGCGATCCTGATAAGGAGTTTTCAATTTCAGTCAAGCATTGCTGACAACGAATTTCATGAAATAATAATTGCAAAATCCCCGACCAGGATCACAGAAATGCGAGGAGATTTTTTCCTTCATTTCGCCGAAAAATCTCCTCGCGTCTCTGCGATCCTGATAGGGATTTCTCAATTTCACTCGAGCATTGCTGACAACGAATTTTATGAAATAATAATTGCAAAATCCCCTACCAGGATCACAGAAATGCGAGGAGATTTTTTCCTTCATTTCGCCGAAAAATCTCCTCGCGTCTCTGCGATCCTGATAGGGATTTCTCAATTTCAGTCAAGCATTGCTGACAACGAATTTCATGAAATAATAATTGCAAAATCCCCGATCAGGATCACAGAGTTGCGATGAGATCTTTTTCCTCCAATTCGGCAAAAAATCTCCTCGCGTCTCTGCGATCCTGATAGGGATTTTTCAATTTCACTTAACCATTGCTGACAACGAATTTGATGAAATAATAAATGCAAAATCCCCGACCAGGATCACAGAAATGCGAGGAGATCTTTTTCCTTCATTTCGCCGAAAAATCTCCTCGCGTCTCTACGATCCTGATAGGGATCTTTCAATTTCACGCGAGCATTACTGACAACGAATTTCATGAAATAATAATTGCAAAATCCCCGACCAGGATCACAGCGATGCGAGGAGATCTTTTTCCTCCAATTCGGCAAAAAATCTCCTCGCGTCTCTGCGATCCTGATAGGGATTTCTCAATTTCACTCGAGCATTGCTGACAACGAATTTCATGAAATAATAAATGCAAAATCCCCTACCAGGATCACAGAAATGCGAGGAGATTTTTTCCTTCATTTCGCCGAAAAATCTCCTCGCGTCTCTGCGATCCTGATAGGGATTTCTCAATTTCAGTCAAGCATTGCTGACAACGAATTTCATGAAATAATAATTGCAAAATCCCCGATCAGGATCACAGAGTTGCGATGAGATCTTTTTCCTCCAATTCGGCAAAAAATCTCCTCGCGTCTCTGCGATCCTGATAGGGATTTTTCAATTTCACTTAACCATTGCTGACAACGAATTTGATGAAATAATAAATGCAAAATCCCCGACCAGGATCACAGAAATGCGAGGAGATCTTTTTCCTTCATTTCGCCGAAAAATCTCCTCGCGTCTCTACGATCCTGATAGGGATCTTTCAATTTCACGCGAGCATTACTGACAACGAATTTCATGAAATAATAATTGCAAAATCCCCGACCAGGATCACAGCGATGCGAGGAGATCTTTTTCCTCCAATTCGGCAAAAAATCTCCTCGCGTCTCTGCGATCCTGATAGGGATTTCTCAATTTCACTCGAGCATTGCTGACAACGAATTTCATGAAATAATAATTGCAAAATCGCCGCCCAGGATCACAGAAATGCGAGGAGATAATTTTCCTTCATTTCGCCGATAAATCTCCTCGCGTCTCTGCGATCCTGATAGGGATTTTTCAATTTCAGTCAAGCATTGCTGACAACGAATTACATGAAATAATAATTGCAAAATCCCCGATCAGGATCACAGCGATGCGAGGAGATCTTTTTCCTCCAATTCGGCAAAAAATCTCCTCGCGTCTCTGCGATCCTGATAGGGATTTCTCAATTTCACTCGAGCATTGCTGACAACGAATTTGATGAAATAATAATTGCAAAATCCCCGCCCAAAATCACAGAAATGCGAGGAGATAATTTTCCTTCATTTGGCCGATAAATCTTCTCGCGTCTCTGCGATCCTGATAGGGATTTTTCAATTTCAGTCAAGCATTGCTGACAACGAATTTTATGAAATAATAATTGCAAAATCCCCTACCAGGATCACAGAAATGCGAGGAGATTTTTTCCTTCATTTCGCCGAAAAATCTCCTCGCGTCTCTGCGATCCTGATAGGGATTTCTCAATTTCAGTCAAGCATTGCTGACAACGAATTTTATGAAATAATAATTGCAAAATCCCCTACCAGGATCACAGAAATGCGAGGAGATTTTTTCCTTCATTTCGTCGAAAAATCTCCTCGCGTCTCTGCGATCCTGATAGGGAGTTTTCAATTTCACTCGAGCATTGCTGACAACGAATTTGATGAAATAATAAATGCAAAATCCCCAACCAGGATCACAGAAATGCGAGGAAATCTTTTTCCTTCATTTCGCCGAAAAATCTCTTCGCGTCTCTGCGATCCTAATAGGGATTTCTCAATTTCACTCGAGCATTGCTGACAACGAATTTCATGAAATAGTAAATGCAAAATCCCCGCCCAGGATCACAGAAATGCGAGGAGATAATTTTCCTTCATTTCGCCGATAAATCTCCTCGCGTCTCTGCGATCCTGATAGGGATTTTTCAATTTCAGTCAAGCATTGCTGACAACGAATTTCATGAAATAATAATTGCAAAATCCCCGACCAGGATCACAGCGATTCGAGGAGATCTTTTTCCTCCAATTCGGCAAAAAATCTCCTCGCGTCTCTGCGATCCTGATAGGGATTTCTCAATTTCACTCGAGCATTGCTGACAACGAATTTGATGAAATAATAATTGCAAAATCCCCGACCAGGATCACAGAAATGCGAGGAGATCTTTTTCCTTCATTTCGCCGAAAAATCTCCTCGCGTCTCTGCGATCCTGATAGGGAGTTTTCAATTTCACTCGAGCATTGCTGACAACGAATTTGATGAAATAATAATTGCAAAATCCCCGACCAGGATCACAGAAATGCGAGGAGATCTTTTTCCTTCATTTCGTCGAAAAATCTCCTCGCGTCTCTGCGATCCTGATAGGGATTTCTCAATTTCACTCGAGCATTGCTGACAACGAATTTGATGAAATAATAATTGCAAAATCCCCGCCCAGGATCACAGAAATGCGAGGAGATAATTTTCCTTCATTTGGCCGATAAATCTCCTCGCGTCTCTGCGATCCTGATAGGGATTTTTCAATTTCAGTCAAGCATTGCTGACAACGAATTTTATGAAATAATAATTGCAAAATCCCCTACCAGGATCACAGAAATGCGAGGAGATTTTTTCCTTCATTTCGCCGAAAAATCTCCTCGCGTCTCTGCGATCCTGATAGGGATTACTCAATTTCAGTCAAGCATTGCTGACAACGAATTTTATGAAATAATAATTGCAAAATCCCCTACCAGGATCACAGAAATGCGAGGAGATTTTTTCCTTCATTTCGTCGAAAAATCTCCTCGCGTCTCTGCGATCCTGATAGGGAGTTTTCAATTTCACTCGAGCATTGCTGACAACGAATTTGATGAAATAATAAATGCAAAATCCCCAACCAGGATCACAGAAATGCGAGGAAATCTTTTTCCTTCATTTCGCCGAAAAATCTCTTCGCGTCTCTGCGATCCTAATAGGGATTTCTCAATTTCACTCGAGCATTGCTGACAACGAATTTCATGAAATAATAATTGCAAAATATCCGACCAGGATCACAGAAATGCGAGGAGATCTTTTTCCTTCATTTCGGCAAAAAATCTCCTCGCGTCTCTGCGATCCTGATAGGGATTTTTCAATTTCAGTCAAGCATTGCTGACAACGAATTTCATGAAATATTAAATGCAAAATCCCCGCCCAGGATCACAGAAATGCGAGGAGATCTTTTTCCTTCATTTCGGCAAAAAATCTCCTCGCGTCTCTGCGATCCTGATAGGGATTTTTAAATTTCAGTCAAGCATTGCTGACAACGAATTTCATGAAATAATAATTGCAAAATCCCCGACCAGGATCACAGCGATGCGAGGAGATCTTTTTCCTCCAATTCGGCAAAAAATCTCCTCGCGTCTCTGCGATCCTGATAGGGATTACTCAATTTCAGTCAAGCATTGCTGACAACGAATTTTATAAAATTATAATTGCAAAATCCCCGACCAGGATCACAGAAATATGCGAGGTGATCTTTTTCCTTCATTTCGTCGAAAAATCTCCTCGCGTCTCTGCGATCCTGATAAGGAGTTTTCAATTTCAGTCAAGCATTGCTGACAACGAATTTCATGAAATAATAATTGCAAAATCCCCGACCAGGATCACAGCGATGTGAGGAGATCTTTTTCCTTCATTTCGCCGAAAAATCTCCTCGCGTCTCTGCGATCCTGATAGGGAGTTTTCAATTTCAGTCAAGCATTGCTGACAACGAATTTCATGAAATAATAATTGCAAAATCCCCGACCAGGATCACAGCGATGCGAGGAGATCTTTTTCCTTCATTTCGCCGAAAAATCTCCTCGCGTCTCTGCGATCCTGATAGGGAGTTTTCAATTTCAGTCAAGCATTGCTGACAACGAATTTCATGAAATAATAATTGCAAAATCCCCGATCAGGATCACAGCGATGCGAGGAGATCTTTTTCCTCCAATTCGGCAAAAAATCTCCTCGCGTCTCTGCGATCCTGATAGGGATTTCTCAATTTCACTCGAGCATTGCTGACAACGAATTTTATGAAATAATAATTGCAAAATCCCCTACCAGGATCACAGAAATGCGAGGAGATTTTTTCCTTCATTTCGCCGAAAAATCTCCTCGCGTCTCTGCGATCCTGATAGGGATTTCTCAATTTCACTCGAGCATTGCTGACAACGAATTTTATGAAATAATAATTGCAAAATCCCCTACCAGGATCACAGAAATGCGAGGAGATTTTTTCCTTCATTTCGCCGAAAAATCTCCTCGCGTCTCTGCGATCCTGATAGGGATTTCTCAATTTCAGTCAAGCATTGCTGACAACGAATTTCATGAAATAATAATTGCAAAATCCCCGATCAGGATCACAGAGTTGCGATGAGATCTTTTTCCTCCAATTCGGCAAAAAATCTCCTCGCGTCTCTGCGATCCTGATAGGGATTTTTCAATTTCACTTAACCATTGCTGACAACGAATTTGATGAAATAATAAATGCAAAATCCCCGACCAGGATCACAGAAATGCGAGGAGATCTTTTTCCTTCATTTCGCCGAAAAATCTCCTCGCGTCTCTACGATCCTGATAGGGATCTTTCAATTTCACGCGAGCATTGCTGACAACGAATTTCATGAAATAATAAATGCAAAATCCCCGGCCAGGATCACAGAAATGCGAGGAAATCTTTTTCCTTCATTTCGCCGAAAAATCTCTTCGCGTCTCTGCGATCCTAATAGGGATCTTTCAATTTCACGCGAGCATTACTGACAACGAATTTCATGAAATAATAATTGCAAAATCGCCGCCCAGGATCACAGAAATGCGAGGAGATAATTTTCCTTCATTTCGCCGATAAATCTCCTCGCGTCTCTGCGATCCTGATAGGGATTTTTCAATTTCAGTCAAGCATTGCTGACAACGAATTACATGAAATAATAATTGCAAAATCCCCGATCAGGATCACAGCGATGCGAGGAGATCTTTTTCCTCCAATTCGGCAAAAAATCTCCTCGCGTCTCTGCGATCCTGATAGGGATTTCTCAATTTCACTCGAGCATTGCTGACAACGAATTTGATGAAATAATAATTGCAAAATCCCCGCCCAGGATCACAGAAATGCGAGGAGATAATTTTCCTTCATTTGGCCGATAAATCTCCTCGCGTCTCTGCGATCCTGATAGGGATTTTTCAATTTCAGTCAAGCATTGCTGACAACGAATTTTATGAAATAATAATTGCAAAATCCCCTACCAGGATCACAGAAATGCGAGGAGATTTTTTCCTTCATTTCGCCGAAAAATCTCCTCGCGTCTCTGCGATCCTGATAGGGATTACTCAATTTCAGTCAAGCATTGCTGACAACGAATTTTATGAAATAATAATTGCAAAATCCCCTACCAGGATCACAGAAATGCGAGGAGATTTTTTCCTTCATTTCGTCGAAAAATCTCCTCGCGTCTCTGCGATCCTGATAGGGAGTTTTCAATTTCACTCGAGCATTGCTGACAACGAATTTGATGAAATAATAAATGCAAAATCCCCAACCAGGATCACAGAAATGCGAGGAAATCTTTTTCCTTCATTTCGCCGAAAAATCTCTTCGCGTCTCTGCGATCCTAATAGGGATTTCTCAATTTCACTCGAGCATTGCTGACAACGAATTTCATGAAATAATAATTGCAAAATCCCCGACCAGGATCACAGCGATGCGAGGAGATCTTTTTCCTCCAATTCGGCAAAAAATCTCCTCGCGTCTCTGCGATCCTGATAGGGATTTCTCAATTTCACTCGAGCATTGCTGACAACGAATTTCATGAAATAATAATTGCAAAATCCCCGACCAGGATCATAGCGATGCGAGGAGATCTTTTTCCTCCAATTCGGCAAAAAATCTCCTCGCGTCTCTGCGATCCTGATAGGGATTACTCAATTTCAGTCAAGCATTGCTGACAACGAATTTTATAAAATTATAATTGCAAAATCCCCGACCAGGATCACAGAAATATGCGAGGTGATCTTTTTCCTTCATTTCGTCGAAAAATCTCCTCGCGTCTCTGCGATCCTGATAGGGATTTCTCAATTTCACTCGAGCATTGCTGACAACGAATTTCATGAAATAATAATTGCAAAATCCCCGACCAGGATCACAGCGATGCGAGGAGATCTTTTTCCTCCAATTCGCCGATAAATCTCCTCGCGTCTCTGCGATCCTGATAGGGATTTTTCAATTTCAGTCAAGCAATGCTGACAACGAATTTCATGAAATAATAATTGCAAAATATCCGACCAGGATCACAGAAATGCGAGGAGATCTTTTTCCTTCATTTCGGCAAAAAATCTCCTCGCGTCTCTGCGATCCTGATAGGGATTTTTCAATTTCAGTCAAGCATTGCTGACAACGAATTTCATGAAATATTAAATGCAAAATCCCCGCCCAGGATCACAGAAATGCGAGGAGATCTTTTTCCTTCATTTCGGCAAAAAATCTCCTCGCGTCTCTGCGATCCTGATAGGGATTTTTAAATTTCAGTCAAGCATTGCTGACAACGAATTTCATGAAATAATAATTGCAAAATCCCCGACCAGGATCACAGCGATGCGAGGAGATCTTTTTCCTCCAATTCGGCAAAAAATCTCCTCGCGTCTCTGCGATCCTGATAGGGATTACTCAATTTCAGTCAAGCATTGCTGACAACGAATTTTATAAAATTATAATTGCAAAATCCCCGACCAGGATCACAGAAATATGCGAGGTGATCTTTTTCCTTCATTTCGTCGAAAAATCTCCTCGCGTCTCTGCGATCCTGATAAGGAGTTTTCAATTTCAGTCAAGCATTGCTGACAACGAATTTCATGAAATAATAATTGCAAAATCCCCGACCAGGATCACAGCGATGCGAGGAGATCTTTTTCCTTCATTTCGCCGAAAAATCTCCTCGCGTCTCTGCGATCCTGATAGGGAGTTTTCAATTTCAGTCAAGCATTGCTGACAACGAATTTCATGAAATAATAATTGCAAAATCCCCGACCAGGATCACAGCGATGCGAGGAGATCTTTTTCCTTCATTTCGCCGAAAAATCTCCTCGCGTCTCTGCGATCCTGATAGGGAGTTTTCAATTTCAGTCAAGCATTGCTGACAACGAATTTCATGAAATAATAATTGCAAAATCCCCGATCAGGATCACAGCGATGCGAGGAGATCTTTTTCCTCCAATTCGGCAAAAAATCTCCTCGCGTCTCTGCGATCCTGATAGGGATTTCTCAATTTCACTCGAGCATTGCTGACAACGAATTTTATGAAATAATAATTGCAAAATCCCCTACCAGGATCACAGAAATGCGAGGAGATTTTTTCCTTCATTTCGCCGAAAAATCTCCTCGCGTCTCTGCGATCCTGATAGGGATTTCTCAATTTCACTCGAGCATTGCTGACAACGAATTTTATGAAATAATAATTGCAAAATCCCCTACCAGGATCACAGAAATGCGAGGAGATTTTTTCCTTCATTTCGCCGAAAAATCTCCTCGCGTCTCTGCGATCCTGATAGGGATTTCTCAATTTCAGTCAAGCATTGCTGACAACGAATTTCATGAAATAATAATTGCAAAATCCCCGATCAGGATCACAGAGTTGCGATGAGATCTTTTTCCTCCAATTCGGCAAAAAATCTCCTCGCGTCTCTGCGATCCTGATAGGGATTTTTCAATTTCACTTAACCATTGCTGACAACGAATTTGATGAAATAATAAATGCAAAATCCCCGACCAGGATCACAGAAATGCGAGGAGATCTTTTTCCTTCATTTCGCCGAAAAATCTCCTCGCGTCTCTACGATCCTGATAGGGATCTTTCAATTTCACGCGAGCATTGCTGACAACGAATTTCATGAAATAATAAATGCAAAATCCCCGGCCAGGATCACAGAAATGCGAGGAAATCTTTTTCCTTCATTTCGCCGAAAAATCTCTTCGCGTCTCTGCGATCCTAATAGGGATCTTTCAATTTCACGCGAGCATTACTGACAACGAATTTCATGAAATAATAATTGCAAAATCGCCGCCCAGGATCACAGAAATGCGAGGAGATAATTTTCCTTCATTTCGCCGATAAATCTCCTCGCGTCTCTGCGATCCTGATAGGGATTTTTCAATTTCAGTCAAGCATTGCTGACAACGAATTACATGAAATAATAATTGCAAAATCCCCGATCAGGATCACAGCGATGCGAGGAGATCTTTTTCCTCCAATTCGGCAAAAAATCTCCTCGCGTCTCTGCGATCCTGATAGGGATTTCTCAATTTCACTCGAGCATTGCTGACAACGAATTTGATGAAATAATAATTGCAAAATCCCCGCCCAGGATCACAGCGATGCGAGGAGATCTTTTTCCTCCAATTCGGCAAAAAATCTCCTCGCGTCTCTGCGATCCTGATAGGGATTTCTCAATTTCACTCGAGCATTGCTGACAACGAATTTCATGAAATAATAATTGCAAAATCCCCGACCAGGATCATAGCGATGCGAGGAGATCTTTTTCCTCCAATTCGGCAAAAAATCTCCTCGCGTCTCTGCGATCCTGATAGGGATTACTCAATTTCAGTCAAGCATTGCTGACAACGAATTTTATAAAATTATAATTGCAAAATCCCCGACCAGGATCACAGAAATATGCGAGGTGATCTTTTTCCTTCATTTCGTCGAAAAATCTCCTCGCGTCTCTGCGATCCTGATAGGGATTTCTCAATTTCACTCGAGCATTGCTGACAACGAATTTCATGAAATAATAATTGCAAAATCCCCGACCAGGATCACAGCGATGCGAGGAGATCTTTTTCCTCCAATTCGCCGATAAATCTCCTCGCGTCTCTGCGATCCTGATAGGGATTTTTCAATTTCAGTCAAGCAATGCTGACAACGAATTTCATGAAATAATAATTGCAAAATATCCGACCAGGATCACAGAAATGCGAGGAGATCTTTTTCCTTCATTTCGGCAAAAAATCTCCTCGCGTCTCTGCGATCCTGATAGGGATTTTTCAATTTCAGTCAAGCATTGCTGACAACGAATTTCATGAAATATTAAATGCAAAATCCACGCCCAGGATCACAGAAATGCGAGGAGATCTTTTTCCTTCATTTCGGCAAAAAATCTCCTCGCGTCTCTGCGATCCTGATAGGGATTTTTAAATTTCAGTCAAGCATTGCTGACAACGAATTTCATGAAATAATAATTGCAAAATCCCCGACCAGGATCACAGCGATGCGAGGAGATCTTTTTCCTCCAATTCGGCAAAAAATCTCCTCGCGTCTCTGCGATCCTGATAGGGATTACTCAATTTCAGTCAAGCATTGCTGACAACGAATTTTATAAAATTATAATTGCAAAATCCCCGACCAGGATCACAGAAATATGCGAGGTGATCTTTTTCCTTCATTTCGTCGAAAAATCTCCTCGCGTCTCTGCGATCCTGATAAGGAGTTTTCAATTTCAGTCAAGCATTGCTGACAACGAATTTCATGAAATAATAATTGCAAAATCCCCGACCAGGATCACAGCGATGCGAGGAGATCTTTTTCCTTCATTTCGCCGAAAAATCTCCTCGCGTCTCTGCGATCCTGATAGGGAGTTTTCAATTTCAGTCAAGCATTGCTGACAACGAATTTCATGAAATAATAATTGCAAAATCCCCGACCAGGATCACAGCGATGCGAGGAGATCTTTTTCCTTCATTTCGCCGAAAAATCTCCTCGCGTCTCTGCGATCCTGATAGGGAGTTTTCAATTTCAGTCAAGCATTGCTGACAACGAATTTCATGAAATAATAATTGCAAAATCCCCGATCAGGATCACAGCGATGCGAGGAGATCTTTTTCCTCCAATTCGGCAAAAAATCTCCTCGCGTCTCTGCGATCCTGATAGGGATTTCTCAATTTCACTCGAGCATTGCTGACAACGAATTTTATGAAATAATAATTGCAAAATCCCCTACCAGGATCACAGAAATGCGAGGAGATTTTTTCCTTCATTTCGCCGAAAAATCTCCTCGCGTCTCTGCGATCCTGATAGGGATTTCTCAATTTCACTCGAGCATTGCTGACAACGAATTTTATGAAATAATAATTGCAAAATCCCCTACCAGGATCACAGAAATGCGAGGAGATTTTTTCCTTCATTTCGCCGAAAAATCTCCTCGCGTCTCTGCGATCCTGATAGGGATTTCTCAATTTCAGTCAAGCATTGCTGACAACGAATTTCATGAAATAATAATTGCAAAATCCCCGATCAGGATCACAGAGTTGCGATGAGATCTTTTTCCTCCAATTCGGCAAAAAATCTCCTCGCGTCTCTGCGATCCTGATAGGGATTTTTCAATTTCACTTAACCATTGCTGACAACGAATTTGATGAAATAATAAATGCAAAATCCCCGACCAGGATCACAGAAATGCGAGGAGATCTTTTTCCTTCATTTCGCCGAAAAATCTCCTCGCGTCTCTACGATCCTGATAGGGATCTTTCAATTTCACGCGAGCATTGCTGACAACGAATTTCATGAAATAATAAATGCAAAATCCCCGGCCAGGATCACAGAAATGCGAGGAAATCTTTTTCCTTCATTTCGCCGAAAAATCTCTTCGCGTCTCTGCGATCCTAATAGGGATCTTTCAATTTCACGCGAGCATTACTGACAACGAATTTCATGAAATAATAATTGCAAAATCGCCGCCCAGGATCACAGAAATGCGAGGAGATAATTTTCCTTCATTTGGCCGATAAATCTCCTCGCGTCTCTGCGATCCTGATAGGGATTTTTCAATTTCAGTCAAGCATTGCTGACAACGAATTTTATGAAATAATAATTGCAAAATCCCCTACCAGGATCACAGAAATGCGAGGAGATTTTTTCCTTCATTTCGCCGAAAAATCTCCTCGCGTCTCTGCGATCCTGATAGGGATTACTCAATTTCAGTCAAGCATTGCTGACAACGAATTTTATGAAATAATAATTGCAAAATCCCCTACCAGGATCACAGAAATGCGAGGAGATTTTTTCCTTCATTTCGTCGAAAAATCTCCTCGCGTCTCTGCGATCCTGATAGGGAGTTTTCAATTTCACTCGAGCATTGCTGACAACGAATTTGATGAAATAATAAATGCAAAATCCCCAACCAGGATCACAGAAATGCGAGGAAATCTTTTTCCTTCATTTCGCCGAAAAATCTCTTCGCGTCTCTGCGATCCTAATAGGGATTTCTCAATTTCACTCGAGCATTGCTGACAACGAATTTCATGAAATAATAAATGCAAAATCCCCGCCCAGGATCACAGAAATGCGAGGAGATCTTTTTCCTCCAATTCGGCAAAAAATCTCCTCGCGTCTCTGCGATCCTGATAGGGATTTCTCAATTTCACTCGAGCATTGCTGACAACGAATTTGATGAAATAATAATTGCAAAATCCCCGACCAGGATCACAGAAATGCGAGGAGATCTTTTTCCTTCATTTCGCCGAAAAATCTCCTCGCGTCTCTGCGATCCTGATAGGGAGTTTTCAATTTCAGTCAAGCATTGCTGACAACGAATTTCATGAAATAATAATTGCAAAATCCCCGACCAGGATCATAGCGATGCGAGGAGATCTTTTTCCTCCAATTCGGCAAAAAATCTCCTCGCGTCTCTGCGATCCTGATAGGGATTACTCAATTTCAGTCAAGCATTGCTGACAACGAATTTTATAAAATTATAATTGCAAAATCCCCGACCAGGATCACAGAAATATGCGAGGTGATCTTTTTCCTTCATTTCGTCGAAAAATCTCCTCGCGTCTCTGCGATCCTGATAGGGATTTCTCAATTTCACTCGAGCATTGCTGACAACGAATTTCATGAAATAATAAATGCAAAATCCCCGACCAGGATCACAGAAATGCGAGGAAATCTTTTTCCTTCATTTCGCCGAAAAATCTCCTCGCGTCTCCACGATCCTAATAGGGATTTCTCAATTTCACTCGAGCATTGCTGACAACGAATTTCATGAAATAATAGTTGCAAAATCCCCGACAAGGATCACAGAAATGCGAGGAGATCTTTTTCCTTCATTTCGTCGAAAAATCTCCTCGCGTCTCTGCGATCCTAATAGGGATCTTTCAATTTCACGCGAGCATTGCTGACAACGAATTTCATGAATCAATAGTTGCAAAATCCCCGACCAGGATCACAGAAATGCGAGGAGATCTTTTTCCTTCATTTCGCCGAAAAATCTCCTCGCGTCTCTGCGATCCTGATAGGGATTTTTCAATTTCAGTCAAGCATTGCTGACAACGAATTTCATGAAATAATATATGCAAAATCCCCGATCAGGATCACAGAGTTGCGATGAGATCTTTTTCCTCCAATTCGGCAAAAAATCTCCTCGCGTCTCTGCGATCCTAATAGGGATTTCTCAATTTCACTCGAGCATTGCTGACAACGAATTTCATGAAATAATAAATGCAAAATCCCCGACCAGGATCACAGAAATGCGAGGAAATCTTTTTCCTTCATTTCGCCGAAAAATCTCCTCGCGTCCCTACGATCCTAATAGGGATTTCTCAATTTCACTCGAGCATTGCTGACAACGAATTTCATGAAATAATAGTTGCAAAATCCCCTACCAGGATCACAGCGATGCGAGGAGATCTTTTTCCTTCATTTCGTCGAAAAATCTCCTCGCGTCTCTGCGATCCTGATAGGGATTTTTCAATTTCACTCGAGCATTGCTGACAACGAATTTGATGAAATAATAATTGCAAAATCCCCGACCAGGATCACAGAAATGCGAGGAGATCTTTTTCCTTCATTTCGCCGAAAAATCTCCTCGCGTCTCTGCGATCCTGATAGGGAGTTTTCAATTTCAGTCAAGCATTGCTGACAACGAATTTCATGAAATAATAATTGCAAAATCCCCGACCAGGATCACAGCGATGCGAGGAGATCTTTTTCCTCCAATTCGGCAAAAAATCTCCTCGCGTCTCTGCGATCCTGATAGGGATTTCTCAATTTCACTCGACCATTGCTGACAACGAATTTGATGAAATAATAAATGCAAAATCCCCCACCAGGATCACAGAAATGCGAGGAGATCTTTTTCCTTCATTTCGCCGAAAAATCTCCTCGCGTCTCTGCGATCCTGATAGGGAGTTTTCAATTTCAGTCAAGCATTGCTGACAACGAATTTCATGAAATAATAATTGCAAAATCCCCGATCAGGATCACAGAGTTGCGATGAGATTGTAGCGTGCGCTTTTCCGTAGTTATCCCGAATGAATTTACGCATGGAAGGACTTCCAAGATGGCGTTTCTTTAGTTTGATACCCTCCGCAAGTTCTATAGTTTGAGGTATAGTAACAGGATCGAGTTGTGAGTCTGTCAGTCAGAGCCGTCAACTGCCAGTCAGAAGAACTGAACGTCAGCGCAGTGGAGCAAGGTGGACGAGGACGATATCGATTTTATTTGGTGAAGGAGAACTGAACGAGTTAGTTGTTTCTTGTTGGTCGGAATCATTGAGTGATGGTGTTCAGTGAGATGGTGTTATTTCGTTTGTTATTTCGTGTTGTGTGGTTAAAAACACAGGTATGAAGTTGTTGTTTTAGTCCTATTTATCAAAACTAATATTTTGTGTCGTTCCTACATACAGGATGAGATTTGTGGATAACCATTATCATAGATTGGAGTAAAGAAGCTCGATATGGATGATGTAATCTGATCGGTAAGGGAAGATGGCGATTGGTAAAATTTCAGATAGTAACTATTTAATTTGTTTTCAGAGCTTCTAGTTCTCTTCTACTTTTTTTTTCTTTTTTCCTTTTTGTCTATACGTCTTTTTTCTTCATGGCTGGTTTCATTGTGGGTCCGAATTGTGGTGCTCAGTTTGGGGTTCAGGAAGTCCTGTGTATGGCTGTGAGAATGGCGTCTTTCTGATGAATGGCAGCCATTTCTTTTTTCTTTGTGGTCCAGACTGAAAATGGGCTTCTGACGTCACCAACCGAGGAAGGAGGAAGCGGCGTGTTGCATCCTGCTCTTCTGGTCATCCCTCTTACGGTTCTTCAAGTGGAAATGCGACTTAACCAACAAAAAGGTACCTCGTCAATGTTATTTTGGTGATTAATACATATTCTCCAAAGAAAAGAGAAGTATATACCTACCAAGTGTTGTTGTTATTTTGACTCAGTAAAATTATTTTGCCTATAGATGAGTTAAAGATCTCATCCAGACAATAATGTTAGTATTTTGCAAATTTGGATTATGCCAAGGTGACAGCATGTAACATTAATTTTAAATAATAATTAAAATAAATTTTTAAGAGAATGAAATAGAAATTGGCCAATTTAAGTAGGTTTAGGAAATCATTTTTAATTAACTTTCTATGAAGAGTATGGTGATCCTACCTGGATCTAGCATTTAGTCTTATTATTGTTCTGTTTTCGAATCTTGTATCTAGTATGTAGTTGATAAAGGAAGAATCCTAGTTGTATCTATTTGTCTCACAATACAATATCTCATCTGCTGGGAAATTTAATGTTGTAAATTGGAGAAGTCCAATAAATTGTTAATTTTTTTTTGTGAGTTTTATTTTAGTATCTGTGTGGCCTGAATAATAAAAAAGACACAACGTAGGGCAGGTCAGTTATGTAAATTTTGAATCATATATATTTTTTATTTATTTAGACGATCATGTGGACGAATTTGTAGTTTCATCATCATTTTTTTTTAAATTTTTATACCCTCTGTCCTGTTTTGTGTACAAACAAATTTGAAGGTACACAAACGGGATCAGAGGGAAAAGCACCTTCCTTTCGCTCATTTTTTTTTAGTTTTTCTTTTTGGCCTGATTAATTAAAAAATTTTTTTGTGAGCGAGCGAAGGAAGGGTTGCAAATGGTGCCAGTGTCCAGCACGGAGTTTATTTTTGGATAATATTGTATTGTGAGAAATTTTTTATGATTATGTGTACTTATGTGTTTAAAACGTCAGTTAGCACGTTTTGGATTTTTATGATTGTGTGTACCTATATTAACGACATTTGGTAATAATAAGTAAGGTTAATTAACAACGGTAAATAATACTACTAATATTTTTGCAATTTTGAGCAATACTAATTGATAAGGTACCTATACATTGTGCGTTCCAAATCAAGGTTTCTCTATTTGAGTGTTTTTGTAGTTTTGATATTTGTGTATCTTTATATATTAATCAAGATGAGTTCAGAGTTAGGGACTAGCTTTGAAGTAGCTCATTTGAGAGTTAAGGAGATTAAGTATGAGATCTTGTTGAGAAACGAGGAGCCCTTATGGGACAATAACATGCGTAGGACCCAATTAAGTAGGTTGATAAGATCAGAAGTAGTAGTACCAACAGTTTCACCGTTAGATTTTGATGAAGATTTAGAGGCATGTAGGCAAACTCTTAATAACATAGAAGTGTCGTTAGGGAAAATTAAATCAATTGAGGAAAATTTTCCATTATATAGCAGATTATTGTCTAGGATAGTTCATTTGAAGCTGAGAATAGGGCGATTAAATGACTGTAGTGCTAGTGAGGTCGTTTCAAAAGATCAAATACGTCATGATTTTGAGAATTTAAGTAAGAAGTTTTCTGAGGTTAACACATCGTTGCCATTGTTGCCAGCTGGAAGCTCTAGTCCAGTTGACTCTTGGTGGACTGTAGACAGCAGCTCTATCGTAGAAACGATTTCAACCAATACGAGTACTAGTTCACAATTGCTTTCTGCAACGAACCCTTTTAGAGACGATTTTATTGGAGATTTTAGTTTTTTGACAGTTTCCGAGCCAGGTAGTTATAATGATAAGCTGCCTAGGGATAACTCATATAGTCCGAATCCTTTCTCAGTACCAGATTGTTCAAATATTCCGCAGAATTTAAGGGTGAATCAAGTTAACGTTAGGAATAAGGTATCTACTCCCGTTCATAAGTGGAATTTGACGTTTTCTGGGAAAGAACAAGGTTGCGAGGTCGTGAAATTTTTAGAACGTGTCAAGGAATTGAGCGAGGCTCGAGGAGTTCCTTTAGATGAGGTGTTTAGTTGCGCAGTGGATCTTTTTAAAGAACCAGCACTTTCCTGGTTTAGGAATATTAAACATCAAGTTAGGACGTGGGACGAATTAGAATGGCGCTTGAGGTCAACGTTTATCCCTCCGAACTACGATGAAGATTTATTAGCCGAAATTAGATCATTTAGGCAGACTAGTGGGGAAAGTGTGGTTACATTTTTGGCTAGGATTAGGATGAAATTTTCTCATCTTTTGGTACCATTGTCCACTGCAGAACAAATCAAGATCGTAAGGAGAAATTTATCTCCAGATTTGAATAGTAAATTATGTCTTTTGCAGATAGAGTCGTTTGAGCAGTTAGAATATTTTTGTAGACAGATAGCTGTCAATTCGACACCAAATAGTTGGGCAGTAAACAAGAAGGTTTACCGTAAACCTGAACAGGTGATTGAAGTAACAGAGCCACCCAAGAAAAAGGAGTCGAAAACTCCTAAAGAAGATTTTTTGTCATCTAAATCTCGTTGGGTGTGTTGGAATTGTGATGGTGCTGGTCATTCGTTTATGGAATGTACTCAGCCCAGGAAGTTTTTCTGTTTTGGTTGTGGTCTAAAGGACGTTTCTAAAAGATCCTGTCCTAGGTGTGGTGAGAATGCAAATTCTACCACAGTTTCAAAAAACGATTTAGGGGGCGAGCGGCGAGGGACAACCGTTCCAAACTCCCGAAAACAGCCTACTATGGAGACAGGCGCAGTCCCAAAAATTCCGAAGTAGTTGAAGTTATTGATGAGACAGTGGTGGGTATAGGTAATGAACCTGACCACTGTAATAATAAGTTGATGAGTGTAGATTTGGATAGGGGTGATACTGATATTTGTCCGATGTTTAAGAAAAAGTTACATGATAATAGGCCTTATATACCTATAGTTATTGAAGATAGACAATATTTGGGTTTATTGGATACTGGTGCAAATTTATCGATTTTGGGTTCCAATGTGGAAATTTTATGGGAAGGTAATGACACTTTTGTCAAGGATGTGGATGGGACGAATGTGACTATCGCAGATGGTAGCTCACAGGAGTTGTTAGGTTTTGTCACGTTTCCAGTAAGTTTCGAGAATAAGGTTATCGATTTGAGATTTGCTGTAGTACCTTCTATTTCGCATTCCATTATTTTGGGTGCAGATTTTTGTAGATTGTCGAACATCAATTTAAATTTTAAGAACAGGTCTTATCAGGTAGGACAAATTGAGGCATCAACTTCTTCCAAGGCAGATTCTAATACTTTTCTAGCCGAGCTTTCATCTGATCAGGGCAAGGTGTTGTCTGAAGTTATTACTAAATTTGAGACTTTGTCGTCAACAGCACCAGGGAGAACAAATATCATCTCTCATTTTATTGACACTGGTGAGGCTAGACCAGTTAAGCAAAGGCAATATCCATTATCGCCGATGCTTAATAAAATTTTGCATAAGGAGATCGATGCTATGTTAGAGTCTGGAGTAATTGAGAAAAGTATGTCTGCATGGGCATCCCCAATTTTAATGGTTCCAAAATCAGAACCAGGTACATATAGGTTATGTTTTGATGGCAGAGGTTTGAATCAGGTAACGGTTAAGGATTCTTATCCCTTGCCATTGATTGATAATATTTTGAATAAGGTAGGTGGTAAGAAATATCTTTCTTCCATTGATATTACTAAGGCTTTCTGGAATATTCCTTTAGAAGAAACATCGAAGCAAAAGACAGCTTTCCAAGTTCAAGGGAGAGGTCTTTTTCAATTTGTAGTTATGCCGTTCGGTCTATGCAATGCCGCGCAGACACAACAGCGGTTGATGGACAGATTATTTATGGATCCAAAATTTGAGGATAAAGTTTTTGTGTATCTCGATGATATCGTTTGTGTTTCTGAGGATTTTGATGAACATGTCAAGTTGTTGAATGAAGTTTTTGAGATTTTGTTTTCTGCGGGTCTGAAGGTGAATATTCCGAAATGCCAATTTTGTAGAGATTCCCTAACATTTTTGGGTTACATAGTAGATAGGAATGGGTTAAGAACTGACCCAGATAAGGTCAAGGCTATAGCGGAAATGCCATCTCCGCGAAACACTACCGAGGTTCGAAGGATAATGGGAGTGTTGCAGTGGTATAGAAAGTTTATTAAGGACTTTTCGACCATTTCTGAATCAATCACCTCGATCATTAAAGGTCGAATAAAGAATGCCCCCATTGTTTGGACTGAAACAGCCGAGTCAGCCTTATGTAATTTGAAGGAGAGATTGATCTCTAATCCTATTCTTGTTAGCCCGGATTTTGATAAGCCATTCTTTATCCAGACGGACGCGAGTGACGTCGGCATTGGGGCAGTATTATACCAGCTTCGAGATGGCTTTGAACATCCTATCGCTTATGCGTCCAGAAAACTCTCTAAGGCCGAAACCAAGTATATGGCGACGGAGAAAGAATGTTTGGCAGTTATCTTTGGTATTGAGAAATTTAGAGGTTATGTTGAGGGCGCAGATTTCACTGTAGTAACTGATCATGCCAGTTTACAGTGGCTGTACAGAATTAAAGATCCCATGGGTCGTATCGCCCGTTGGACAGTTAGGCTTAGTTGTTTCAGGTTCAAGATAGTCCATCGTCCAGGAAAGGATATGGTAGTACCGGATTTGCTTTCGAGACAGATTGCTTCAGTTGAAGTTCAGAATTTAATTCCTGACCAATGGTATGCTGATATGATCAATAAGATACAATGTGATCCACAGAAGTATCCAAATTTTCTCGTGCAAGGTAGTGCTATTTATAAACACATTAAGAATAATCATGACATTGAAACGAACCAGTCAAACTGGAAGTTGGTAGTTCCTACTAAAAATCGAAAGGAAATTCTTGAGCAATGTCATGATAGTCCAACAGCAGCTCATTTGGGAGTGCATAAGACCTTGGCACGAATTTTAGAGAGGTATTATTGGCCTGGTATTAGAGAGACGGTTAGGAGGTACGTGTCATCTTGTACTACGTGTGGAGCACACAAATCCACCAATAAACTTCCTGCCGGAGCTTATGGTAAGAAGAGATCTGTCGACTTTCCATTTCAGATGATTTCTTTAGATTTGATGGGACCATTTCCACGGTCCAAGTCAGGAAATACACAATTGTTGGTTGTCACAGATGCTTTTTCAAGATTCGTTTTAGTCCAGCCTCTTTCGAAAGCTACAGCTTCGAAAGTTGCCAAGTTTTTAGAGAACCAGGTATTCTTGATATACGGGGTACCTCAGATTGTGGTTTGTGATAACGGTGTGCAATTTACATCTAAGGAATTTAAGGCACTTATGAAAAAGTATCATGTACAGCGAGTTTGGTATAATGCACGTTATCATCCCCAAGTTAACCCTACTGAGAGGGTAAATAAAGTATTAGGTTCTGCAATTAGCTCCTATGTTAAGGAGGACCACAGAACTTGGGATGAACATTTGCATGAAATTGCACAAGCTATTCGGACAGCAGAGCATGAAGCCACTGGTTTTACTCCTGCTTTTCTTATCTTTGGTAGAAACGTCCCAGTGGATGGACAGTATTATGGTGATGTAGGTTTGAATTCGTATGATCCAGTTCAAATTTCGGATAAGTTAAAGTGGCAATCGGAAATTTCGAAAGTTCCGAAATTGTACCCACAAATTCAGGCTCGAGTTCAGAAAGCGTATGACAAAAATTCTTCCAGGTACAATCTGAGACGGAGAGACATTCGTTATCAAGTAGGTGACAAGGTCTGGAAGAAAAATTTTGTGCTTTCCGATAAGGTGACTGGTTTCGCTAAGAAACTAGCCCCTAAATATGTTCCTGCTCTCGTAACGAAAGTTAAAGGGAGTGGTTTAGTTGTTGAGTTGAGTAATGAGTCAGGGAAGAATTTGGGTGAATTCCACATTCAAGATCTTAAGCCTTTTGTAAGTATCGATGATTAGTAATTTTGTTTTAGTAAGGATCATTTTGGAAATCGTTGTTGTTAATTAGTAAATCTTATCTTTTGTCTAATGTCCTGAGTAAATTTAGTTTAGATGTGATAGAAGTTTTCAGGTCACAGAACTTTGGAGTTCAATGCCGTGTGGAAGTTCTCCAGGTCTGTGTTAGGTATCTTTTGTATCCCGGAGCCAATAGGCAGCCCATTGGTGTAAGTCCTGGAGGTCTGTGTGAGGTCCTTAGAGATGAAAATCCTACCTTGTTGGTACGTTAGTAGGAAAAATTTTCAGATCTATGTGAGGTAGACTGTGTTTAGGAGTAATTAACCTAAATTACATGTCAAAGTTGTTTAAAGAATTTCAGGAATTCTGAATTCTGGTAATTCTGATATTGAGTATAAATTTGTTGGATTACCAAGAGCAGTTTTCTATCTTTTTGAGTAAGGAGAAAATTTTTGGAAGATTAGTGTCAGTTTAGGAAATCAACTAAACGAATTTTAGTCTTGAGCTGATGTCTTTTCTTTCTAAATAAGTCTTAGTTATGTTGTGTCTATCGAGTCTATCACAGAAGTCTTCACTAATATTTACCAGACAGTTTTGAGTATCGTCAAGTAGTTTTGAGTAACTATTTGTAAGTTTTGAGTAAAGTTTTGTCTTTAGTAGTTCAGGTAATTCACGTTAAGATTTCTAAAAGGATCTATTTACATTTTAGGGTAATTTTGACTAACGATTAGTTTTTCGAAATTTTGTTTTGAGTTTTTAGGTAGGACTAATTATCGATACAATTAGTTAGTTGATATTTGGTATTGGTATTTTCAAAATTAATGATTGTGATCATTGATTATGACATTCTGAGTGTAAGTCTGTTTATCGATGAGTCTGGATCTTGAGTTCGCCCCAAGATGGGCCAAGGTCATTTTCATCTTTCATATCTTTTGAAGTTTAGTCTTGGGCAAAGGCCCCAAGTATTGTTTTGTTTTGGTTTCGGATTCCGGTGCCTTCGGGTATTGGAATAAGTGTCTTCCCGTATTTTCATTTCAATATTCGCAGGTGAAGGGGTCGGAATGTTTATAATTAGTCTATTAGTACGGTCAGTAAGACCATTTTGTTTCTTTAGGAAGAACATTTATGATTAGTCTGTTGGTACGGTCAGTGAGACCATTTTGTTTCTTTAGGAAGAACATTTATGATTAGTCTGTTGGTACGGTCAGTGAGACCATTTTGTTTCTTTAGGAAGAACATTTATGATTAGTCTGTTGGTACGGTCAGTGAGACCATTTTGTTTCTTTAGGAAGAACATTTATGATTAGTCTGTTGGTACGGTCAGTGAGACCATTATTGTTCTTTAGGAAGAGCGTTGTATATATGTACATAGAAGTCAATGGAAAGTATAGTGGATATTGTTCTTGTGTTCTTGATGAGCAAAAAAATGGTATGTTATCCCATTTTATTTTGGTTGGAGGGGTGGTGTAGCGTGCGCTTTTCCGTAGTTATCCCGAATGAATTTACGCATGGAAGGACTTCCAAGATGGCGTTTCTTTAGTTTGATACCCTCCGCAAGTTCTATAGTTTGAGGTATAGTAACAGGATCGAGTTGTGAGTCTGTCAGTCAGAGCCGTCAACTGCCAGTCAGAAGAACTGAACGTCAGCGCAGTGGAGCAAGGTGGACGAGGACGATATCGATTTTATTTGGTGAAGGAGAACTGAACGAGTTAGTTGTTTCTTGTTGGTCGGAATCATTGAGTGATGGTGTTCAGTGAGATGGTGTTATTTCGTTTGTTATTTCGTGTTGTGTGGTTAAAAACACAGGTATGAAGTTGTTGTTTTAGTCCTATTTATCAAAACTAATATTTTGTGTCGTTCCTACATACAGGATGAGATTTGTGGATAACCATTATCATAGATTGGAGTAAAGAAGCTCGATATGGATGATGTAATCTGATCGGTAAGGGAAGATGGCGATTGGTAAAATTTCAGATAGTAACTATTTAATTTGTTTTCAGAGCTTCTAGTTCTCTTCTACTTTTTTTTTCTTTTTTCCTTTTTGTCTATACGTCTTTTTTCTTCATGGCTGGTTTCATTGTGGGTCCGAATTGTGGTGCTCAGTTTGGGGTTCAGGAAGTCCTGTGTATGGCTGTGAGAATGGCGTCTTTCTGATGAATGGCAGCCATTTCTTTTTTCTTTGTGGTCCAGACTGAAAATGGGCTTCTGACGTCACCAACCGAGGAAGGAGGAAGCGGCGTGTTGCATCCTGCTCTTCTGGTCATCCCTCTTACGGTTCTTCAAGTGGAAATGCGACTTAACCAACAAAAAGGTACCTCGTCAATGTTATTTTGGTGATTAATACATATTCTCCAAAGAAAAGAGAAGTATATACCTACCAAGTGTTGTTGTTATTTTGACTCAGTAAAATTATTTTGCCTATAGATGAGTTAAAGATCTCATCCAGACAATAATGTTAGTATTTTGCAAATTTGGATTATGCCAAGGTGACAGCATGTAACATTAATTTTAAATAATAATTAAAATAAATTTTTAAGAGAATGAAATAGAAATTGGCCAATTTAAGTAGGTTTAGGAAATCATTTTTAATTAACTTTCTATGAAGAGTATGGTGATCCTACCTGGATCTAGCATTTAGTCTTATTATTGTTCTGTTTTCGAATCTTGTATCTAGTATGTAGTTGATAAAGGAAGAATCCTAGTTGTATCTATTTGTCTCACAATACAATATCTCATCTGCTGGGAAATTTAATGTTGTAAATTGGAGAAGTCCAATAAATTGTTAATTTTTTTTTGTGAGTTTTATTTTAGTATCTGTGTGGCCTGAATAATAAAAAAGACACAACGTAGGGCAGGTCAGTTATGTAAATTTTGAATCATATATATTTTTTATTTATTTAGACGATCATGTGGACGAATTTGTAGTTTCATCATCATTTTTTTTTAAATTTTTATACCCTCTGTCCTGTTTTGTGTACAAACAAATTTGAAGGTACACAAACGGGATCAGAGGGAAAAGCACCTTCCTTTCGCTCATTTTTTTTTAGTTTTTCTTTTTGGCCTGATTAATTAAAATTTTTTTTTGTGAGCGAGCGAAGGAAGGGTTGCAAGATCTTTTTCCTCCAATTCGGCAAAAAATCTCCTCGCGTCTCTGCGATCCTGATAGGGATTTTTAAATTTCACTTAACCATTGCTGACAACGAATTTGATGAAATAATAAATGCAAAATCCCCGACCAGGATCACAGAAATGCGAGGAAATCTTTCCTTCATTTCGCCGAAAAATCTCCTCGCGTCTCTACGATCCTAATAGGGATTTCTCAATTTCACTCGACCATTGCTGACAACGAATTTGATGAAATAATAAATGCAAAATCCCCGACCAGGATCACAGAAATGCGAGGAAATCTTTTTCCTTCATTTCGCCGAAAAATCTCCTCGCGTCTCTGCGATCCTAATAGGGAGTTTTCAATTTCAGTCAAGCATTGCTGACAACGAATTTCATGAAATAATAATTGCAAAATCCCCGATCAGGATCACAGCGATGCGAGGAGATCTTTTTCCTCCAATTCGGCAAAAAATCTCCTCGCGTCTCTGCGATCCTGATAGGGATTTTTCAATTTCACTCGAGCATTGCTGACAACGAATTTGATGAAATAATAATTGCAAAATCCCCGACCAGGATCACAGAAATGCGAGGAGATCTTTTTCCTTCATTTCGCCGAAAAATCTCCTCGCGTCTCTGCGATCCTGATAGGGAGTTTTCAATTTCAGTCAAGCATTGCTGACAACGAATTTCATGAAATAATAATTGCAAAATCCCCGACCAGGATCACAGCGATGCGAGGAGATCTTTTTCCTCCAATTCGGCAAAAAATCTCCTCGCGTCTCTGCGATCCTGATAGGGATTTCTCAATTTCACTCGACCATTGCTGACAACGAATTTGATGAAATAATAAATGCAAAATCCCCCACCAGGATCACAGAAATGCGAGGAGATCTTTTTCCTTCATTTCGCCGAAAAATCTCCTCGCGTCTCTGCGATCCTGATAGGGATTTTTCAATTTCAGTCAAGCATTGCTGACAACGAATTTCATGAAATAATAATTGCAAAATATCCGACCAGGATCACAGCGATGCGAGGAGATCTTTTTCCTCCAATTCGGCAAAAAATCTCCTCGCGTCTCTGCGATCCTGATAGGGATTTTTAAATTTCAGTCAAGCATTGCTGACAACGAATTTGATGAAATAATAATTGCAAAATCCCCGACCAGGATCACAGAAATGCGAGGAGATCTTTTTCCTTCATTTCGCCGAAAAATCTCCTCGCGTCTCTGCGATCCTGATAGGGAGTTTTCAATTTCACTCGAGCATTGCTGACAACGAATTTGATGAAATAATAATTGCAAAATCCCCGACCAGGATCACAGAAATGCGAGGAGATCTTTTTCCTTCATTTCGCCGAAAAATCTCCTCGCGTCTCTGCGATCCTGATAGGGAGTTTTCAATTTCAGTCAAGCATTGCTGACAACGAATTTCATGAAATAATAATTGCAAAATCCCCGACCAGGATCATAGCGATGCGAGGAGATCTTTTTCCTCCAATTCGGCAAAAAATCTCCTCGCGTCTCTGCGATCCTGATAGGGATTACTCAATTTCAGTCAAGCATTGCTGACAACGAATTTTATAAAATTATAATTGCAAAATCCCCGACCAGGATCACAGAAATATGCGAGGTGATCTTTTTCCTTCATTTCGTCGAAAAATCTCCTCGCGTCTCTGCGATCCTGATAGGGATTTCTCAATTTCACTCGAGCATTGCTGACAACGAATTTCATGAAATAATAAATGCAAAATCCCCGACCAGGATCACAGAAATGCGAGGAAATCTTTTTCCTTCATTTCGCCGAAAAATCTCCTCGCGTCTCCACGATCCTAATAGGGATTTCTCAATTTCACTCGAGCATTGCTGACAACGAATTTCATGAAATAATAGTTGCAAAATCCCCGACAAGGATCACAGAAATGCGAGGAGATCTTTTTCCTTCATTTCGTCGAAAAATAAAATCTCCTCGCGTCTCTGCGATCCTAATAGGGATCTTTCAATTTCACGCGAGCATTGCTGACAACGAATTTCATGAATCAATAGTTGCAAAATCCCCGACCAGGATCACAGAAATGCGAGGAGATCTTTTTCCTTCATTTCGCCGAAAAATCTCCTCGCGTCTCTGCGATCCTGATAGGGATTTTTCAATTTCAGTCAAGCATTGCTGACAACGAATTTGATGAAATAATAATTGCAAAATCCCCGACCAGGATCACAGAAATGCGAGGAGATCTTTTTCCTTCATTTCGCCGAAAAATCTCCTCGCGTCTCTGCGATCCTGATAGGGAGTTTTCAATTTCAGTCAAGCATTGCTGACAACGAATTTCATGAAATAATAATTGCAAAATCCCCGACCAGGATCATAGCGATGCGAGGAGATCTTTTTCCTCCAATTCGGCAAAAAATCTCCTCGCGTCTCTGCGATCCTGATAGGGATTACTCAATTTCAGTCAAGCATTGCTGACAACGAATTTTATAAAATTATAATTGCAAAATCCCCGACCAGGATCACAGAAATATGCGAGGTGATCTTTTTCCTTCATTTCGTCGAAAAATCTCCTCGCGTCTCTGCGATCCTGATAGGGATTTCTCAATTTCACTCGAGCATTGCTGACAACGAATTTCATGAAATAATAAATGCAAAATCCCCGACCAGGATCACAGAAATGCGAGGAAATCTTTTTCCTTCATTTCGCCGAAAAATCTCCTCGCGTCTCCACGATCCTAATAGGGATTTCTCAATTTCACTCGAGCATTGCTGACAACGAATTTCATGAAATAATAGTTGCAAAATCCCCGACAAGGATCACAGAAATGCGAGGAGATCTTTTTCCTTCATTTCGTCGAAAAATAAAATCTCCTCGCGTCTCTGCGATCCTAATAGGGATCTTTCAATTTCACGCGAGCATTGCTGACAACGAATTTCATGAATCAATAGTTGCAAAATCCCCGACCAGGATCACAGAAATGCGAGGAGATCTTTTTCCTTCATTTCGCCGAAAAATCTCCTCGCGTCTCTGCGATCCTGATAGGGATTTTTCAATTTCAGTCAAGCATTGCTGACAACGAATTTCATGAAATAATATATGCAAAATCCCCGATCAGGATCACAGAGTTGCGATGAGATCTTTTTCCTCCAATTCGGCAAAAAATCTCCTCGCGTCTCTGCGATCCTAATAGGGATTTCTCAATTTCACTCGAGCATTGCTGACAACGAATTTCATGAAATAATAAATGCAAAATCCCCGACCAGGATCACAGAAATGCGAGGAGATCTTTTTCCTTCATTTCGCCGAAAAATCTCCTCGCGTCTCTGCGATCCTAATAGGGATCTTTCAATTTCACGCGAGCATTACTGACAACGAATTTCATGAAATAATAAATGCAAAATCCCAGACCAGGATCACAGAAATGCGAGGAAATCTTTTTCCTCCAATTCGGCAAAAAATCTCCTCGCGTCTCTGCGATCCTGATAGGGATTTTTCAATTTCACTCGAGCATTGCTGACAACGAATTTGATGAAATAATAATTGCAAAATCCCCGACCAGGATCACAGAAATGCGAGGAGATCTTTTTCCTTCATTTCGCCGAAAAATCTCCTCGCGTCTCTGCGATCCTGATAGGGAGTTTTCAATTTCAGTCAAGCATTGCTGACAACGAATTTCATGAAATAATAATTGCAAAATCCCCGACCAGGATCACAGCGATGCGAGGAGATCTTTTTCCTCCAATTCGGCAAAAAATCTCCTCGCGTCTCTGCGATCCTGATAGGGATTTCTCAATTTCACTCGACCATTGCTGACAACGAATTTGATGAAATAATAAATGCAAAATCCCCCACCAGGATCACAGAAATGCGAGGAGATCTTTTTCCTTCATTTCGCCGAAAAATCTCCTCGCGTCTCTGCGATCCTGATAGGGAGTTTTCAATTTCAGTCAAGCATTGCTGACAACGAATTTCATGAAATAATAATTGCAAAATCCCCGATCAGGATCACAGAGTTGCGATGAGATTGTAGCGTGCGCTTTTCCGTAGTTATCCCGAATGAATTTACGCATGGAAGGACTTCCAAGATGGCGTTTCTTTAGTTTGATACCCTCCGCAAGTTCTATAGTTTGAGGTATAGTAACAGGATCGAGTTGTGAGTCTGTCAGTCAGAGCCGTCAACTGCCAGTCAGAAGAACTGAACGTCAGCGCAGTGGAGCAAGGTGGACGAGGACGATATCGATTTTATTTGGTGAAGGAGAACTGAACGAGTTAGTTGTTTCTTGTTGGTCGGAATCATTGAGTGATGGTGTTCAGTGAGATGGTGTTATTTCGTTTGTTATTTCGTGTTGTGTGGTTAAAAACACAGGTATGAAGTTGTTGTTTTAGTCCTATTTATCAAAACTAATATTTTGTGTCGTTCCTACATACAGGATGAGATTTGTGGATAACCATTATCATAGATTGGAGTAAAGAAGCTCGATATGGATGATGTAATCTGATCGGTAAGGGAAGATGGCGATTGGTAAAATTTCAGATAGTAACTATTTAATTTGTTTTCAGAGCTTCTAGTTCTCTTCTACTTTTTTTTTCTTTTTTCCTTTTTGTCTATACGTCTTTTTTCTTCATGGCTGGTTTCATTGTGGGTCCGAATTGTGGTGCTCAGTTTGGGGTTCAGGAAGTCCTGTGTATGGCTGTGAGAATGGCGTCTTTCTGATGAATGGCAGCCATTTCTTTTTTCTTTGTGGTCCAGACTGAAAATGGGCTTCTGACGTCACCAACCGAGGAAGGAGGAAGCGGCGTGTTGCATCCTGCTCTTCTGGTCATCCCTCTTACGGTTCTTCAAGTGGAAATGCGACTTAACCAACAAAAAGGTACCTCGTCAATGTTATTTTGGTGATTAATACATATTCTCCAAAGAAAAGAGAAGTATATACCTACCAAGTGTTGTTGTTATTTTGACTCAGTAAAATTATTTTGCCTATAGATGAGTTAAAGATCTCATCCAGACAATAATGTTAGTATTTTGCAAATTTGGATTATGCCAAGGTGACAGCATGTAACATTAATTTTAAATAATAATTAAAATAAATTTTTAAGAGAATGAAATAGAAATTGGCCAATTTAAGTAGGTTTAGGAAATCATTTTTAATTAACTTTCTATGAAGAGTATGGTGATCCTACCTGGATCTAGCATTTAGTCTTATTATTGTTCTGTTTTCGAATCTTGTATCTAGTATGTAGTTGATAAAGGAAGAATCCTAGTTGTATCTATTTGTCTCACAATACAATATCTCATCTGCTGGGAAATTTAATGTTGTAAATTGGAGAAGTCCAATAAATTGTTAATTTTTTTTTGTGAGTTTTATTTTAGTATCTGTGTGGCCTGAATAATAAAAAAGACACAACGTAGGGCAGGTCAGTTATGTAAATTTTGAATCATATATATTTTTTATTTATTTAGACGATCATGTGGACGAATTTGTAGTTTCATCATCATTTTTTTTTTAATTTTTATACCCTCTGTCCTGTTTTGTGTACAAACAAATTTGAAGGTACACAAACGGGATCAGAGGGAAAAGCACCTTCCTTTCGCTCATTTTTTTTTAGTTTTTCTTTTTGGCCTGATTAATTAAAATTTTTTTTTGTGAGCGAGCGAAGGAAGGGTTGCAAGATCTTTTTCCTCCAATTCGGCAAAAAATCTCCTCGCGTCTCTGCGATCCTGATAGGGATTTTTAAATTTCACTTAACCATTGCTGACAACGAATTTGATGAAATAATAAATGCAAAATCCCCGACCAGGATCACAGAAATGCGAGGAAATCTTTCCTTCATTTCGCCGAAAAATCTCCTCGCGTCTCTACGATCCTAATAGGGATTTCTCAATTTCACTCGAGCATTGCTGACAACGAATTTCATGAAATAATAAATGCAAAATCCCCGACCAGGATCACAGAAATGCGAGGAAATCTTTTTCCTTCATTTCGCCGAAAAATCTCCTCGCGTCTCTGCGATCCTAATAGGGAGTTTTCAATTTCAGTCAAGCATTGCTGACAACGAATTTCATGAAATAATAATTGCAAAATCCCCGACCAGGATCACAGCGATGCGAGGAGATCTTTTTCCTCCAATTCGGCAAAAAATCTCCTCGCGTCTCTGCGATCCTGATAGGGATTTCTCAATTTCACTCGACCATTGCTGACAACGAATTTGATGAAATAATAAATGCAAAATCCCCCACCAGGATCACAGAAATGCGAGGAGATCTTTTTCCTTCATTTCGCCGAAAAATCTCCTCGCGTCTCTGCGATCCTGATAGGGATTTTTCAATTTCAGTCAAGCATTGCTGACAACGAATTTCATGAAATTATAATTGCAAAATCCCTGACCAGGATCACAGGAATATGCGAGGTGATCTTTTTCCTTCATTTCGTCGAAAAATCTCCTCGCGTCTCTGCGATCCTGATAGGGAGTTTTCAATTTCAGTCAAGCATTGCTGACAACGAATTTCATGAATCAATAGTTGCAAAATCCCCGACCAGGATCACAGAAATGCGAGGAGATCTTTTTCCTTCATTTCGCCGAAAAATCTCCTCGCGTCTCTGCGATCCTAATAGGGATTTCTCAATTTCACTCGAGCATTGCTGACAACGAATTTCATGAAATAATAGTTGCAAAATCCCCGACAAGGATCACAGAAATGCGAGGAGATCTTTTTCCTTCATTTCGTCGAAAAATCTCCTCGCGTCTCTGCGATCCTAATAGGGATCTTTCAATTTCACGCGAGCATTGCTGACAACGAATTTCATGAATCAATAGTTGCAAAATCCCCGACCAGGATCACAGAAATGCGAGGAGATCTTTTTCCTTCATTTCGCCGAAAAATCTCCTCGCGTCTCCACGATCCTAATAGGGATTTCTCAATTTCACTCGAGCATTGCTGACAACGAATTTCATGAAATAATAGTTGCAAAATCCCCGACAAGGATCACAGAAATGCGAGGAGATCTTTTTCCTTCATTTCGTCGAAAAATCTCCTCGCGTCTCTGCGATCCTAATAGGGATCTTTCAATTTCACGCGAGCATTGCTGACAACGAATTTCATGAATCAATAGTTGCAAAATCCCCGACCAGGATCACAGAAATGCGAGGAGATCTTTTTCCTTCATTTCGCCGAAAAATCTCCTCGCGTCTCTGCGATCCTGATAGGGATTTTTCAATTTCAGTCAAGCATTGCTGACAACGAATTTCATGAAATAATATATGCAAAATCCCCGATCAGGATCACAGAGTTGCGATGAGATCTTTTTCCTCCAATTCGGCAAAAAATCTCCTCGCGTCTCTGCGATCCTAATAGGGATTTCTCAATTTCACTCGAGCATTGCTGACAACGAATTTCATGAAATAATAGTTGCAAAATCCCCGACCAGGATCACAGCGATGCGAGGAGATCTTTTTCCTTCATTTCGTCGAAAAATCTCCTCGCGTCTCTGCGATCCTAATAGGGATCTTTCAATTTCACGCGAGCATTACTGACAACGAATTTCATGAAATAATAAATGCAAAATCCCAGACCAGGATCACAGAAATGCGAGGAAATCTTTTTCCTCCAATTCGGCAAAAAATCTCCTCGCGTCTCTGCGATCCTGATAGGGATTTTTCAATTTCACTCGAGCATTGCTGACAACGAATTTGATGAAATAATAATTGCAAAATCCCCGACCAGGATCACAGAAATGCGAGGAGATCTTTTTCCTTCATTTCGCCGAAAAATCTCCTCGCGTCTCTGCGATCCTGATAGGGAGTTTTCAATTTCAGTCAAGCATTGCTGACAACGAATTTCATGAAATAATAATTGCAAAATCCCCGACCAGGATCACAGCGATGCGAGGAGATCTTTTTCCTCCAATTCGGCAAAAAATCTCCTCGCGTCTCTGCGATCCTGATAGGGATTTCTCAATTTCACTCGACCATTGCTGACAACGAATTTGATGAAATAATAAATGCAAAATCCCCCACCAGGATCACAGAAATGCGAGGAGATCTTTTTCCTTCATTTCGCCGAAAAATCTCCTCGCGTCTCTGCGATCCTGATAGGGAGTTTTCAATTTCAGTCAAGCATTGCTGACAACGAATTTCATGAAATAATAATTGCAAAATCCCCGATCAGGATCACAGAGTTGCGATGAGATCTTTTTCCTCCAATTCGGCAAAAAATCTCCTCGCGTCTCTGCGATCCTGATAGGGATTTTTAAATTTCACTTAACCATTGCTGACAACGAATTTGATGAAATAATAAATGCAAAATCCCCGACCAGGATCACAGAAATGCGAGGAGATCTTTTTCCTTCATTTCGCCGAAAAATCTCCTCGCGTCTCTGCGATCCTGATAGGGAGTTTTCAATTTCAGTCAAGCATTGCTGACAACGAATTTCATGAAATAATAAATGCAAAATCCCCGACCAGGATCACAGAAATGCGAGGAAATCTTTTTCCTTCATTTCGCCGAAAAATCTCCTCGCGTCTCTGCGATCCTAATAGGGAGTTTTCAATTTCAGTCAAGCATTGCTGACAACGAATTTCATGAAATAATAATTGCAAAATCCCCGATCAGGATCACAGCGATGCGAGGAGATCTTTTTCCTCCAATTCGGCAAAAAATCTCCTCGCGTCTCTGCGATCCTGATAGGGATTTTTCAATTTCACTCGAGCATTGCTGACAACGAATTTGATGAAATAATAATTGCAAAATCCCCGACCAGGATCACAGAAATGCGAGGAGATCTTTTTCCTTCATTTCGCCGAAAAATCTCCTCGCGTCTCTGCGATCCTGATAGGGAGTTTTCAATTTCAGTCAAGCATTGCTGACAACGAATTTCATGAAATAATAATTGCAAAATCCCCGACCAGGATCACAGCGATGCGAGGAGATCTTTTTCCTCCAATTCGGCAAAAAATCTCCTCGCGTCTCTGCGATCCTGATAGGGATTTCTCAATTTCACTCGACCATTGCTGACAACGAATTTGATGAAATAATAAATGCAAAATCCCCCATCAGGATCACAGAAATGCGAGGAGATCTTTTTCCTTCATTTCGCCGAAAAATCTCCTCGCGTCTCTGCGATCCTGATAGGGATTTTTCAATTTCAGTCAAGCATTGCTGACAACGAATTTCATGAAATAATAATTGCAAAATATCCGACCAGGATCACAGCGATGCGAGGAGATCTTTTTCCTCCAATTCGGCAAAAAATCTCCTCGCGTCTCTGCGATCCTGATAGGGATTTTTAAATTTCAGTCAAGCATTGCTGACAACGAATTTCATGAAATTATAATTGCAAAATCCCTGACCAGGATCACAGAAATATGCGAGGTGATCTTTTTCCTTCATTTCGTCGAAAAATCTCCTCGCGTCTCTGCGATCCTGATAGGGAGTTTTCAATTTCAGTCAAGCATTGCTGACAACGAATTTCATGAATCAATAGTTGCAAAATCCCCGACCAGGATCACAGAAATGCGAGGAGATCTTTTTCCTTCATTTCGCCGAAAAATCTCCTCGCGTCTCTGCGATCCTGATAGGGATTTTTCAATTTCAGTCAAGCATTGCTGACAACGAATTTCATGAAATATTAATTGCAAAATCCCCGATCAGGATCACAGCGATGCGAGGAGATCTTTTTCCTCCAATTCGGCAAAAAATCTCCTCGCGTCTCTGTGATCCTGATAGGGATTTTTCAATTTCACTTAACCATTGCTGACAACGAATTTGATGAAATAATAAATGCAAAATCCCCCACCAGGATCACAGAAATGCGAGGAGATCTTTTTCCTTCATTTCGCCGAAAAATCTCCTCGCGTCTCTGCGATCCTGATAGGGAGTTTTCAATTTCAGTCAAGCATTGCTGACAACGAATTTCATGAAATAATAATTGCAAAATCCCCGACCAGGATCACAGCGATGCGAGGAGATCTTTTTCCTCCAATTCGGCAAAAAATCTCCTCGCGTCTCTGCGATCCTGATAGGGATTTCTCAATTTCACTCGAGCATTGCTGACAACGAATTTCATGAAATAATAATTGCAAAATCCCCGATCAGGATCACAGAGTTGCGATGAGATCTTTTTCCTTCATTTCGCCGATAAATCTCCTCGCGTCTCTGCGATCCTGATAGGGATTTTTCAATTTCAGTCAAGCATTGCTGACAACGAATTTCATGAAATAATAAATGCAAAATCCCCCACCAGGATCACAGAAATGCGAGGAGATCTTTTTCCTTCATTTCGCCGAAAAATCTCCTCGCGTCTCTGCGATCCTGATAGGGAGTTTTCAATTTCAGTCAAGCATTGCTGACAACGAATTTCATGAAATAATAATTGCAAAATCCCCGACCAGGATCACAGCGATGCGAGATCTTTTTCCTCCAATTCGGCAAAAAATCTCCTCGCGTCTCTGCGATCCTGATAATGATTTCTCAATTTCACTCGAGCATTGCTGACAACGAATTTCATGAAATAATAGTTGCAAAATCCCCGACCAGGATCACAGAAATGCGAGGAGATCTTTTTCCTTCATTTCGTCGAAAAATCTCCTCGCGTCTCTGCGATCCTAATAGGGATCTTTCAATTTCACGCGAGCATTACTGACAACGAATTTCATGAAATAATAATTGCAAAATCCCCGACCAGGATCACAGCGATGCGAGGAGATCTTTTTTCTCCAATTCGGCAAAAAATCTCCTCGCGTCTCTGCGATCCTGATAGGGATTTTTCAATTTCACTTAACCATTGCTGACAACGAATTTGATGAAATAATAAATGCAAAATCCCCCACCAGGATCACAGAAATGCGAGGAGATCTTTTTCCTTTATTTCGCCGAAAAATCTCCTCGCGTCTCTGCGATCTTGATAGGGAGTTATCAATTTCAGTCAAGCATTGCTGACAACGAATTTCATGAAATAATAATTGCAAAATCCCCGACCAGGATCACAGCGATGCGAGGAGATCTTTTTCCTTCATTTCGGCAAAAAATCTCCTCGCGTCTCTGCGATCCTGATAGGGATTTCTCGATTTCACTCGAGCATTGCTGACAACGAATTTGATGAAATAATAATTGCAAAATCCCCGCCCAGGATCACAGAAATGCGAGGAGATAATTTTCCTTCATTTCGCCGATAAATCTCTTCGCGTCTCTGCGATCCTGATAGGGATTTTTCAATTTCAGTCAAGCATTGCTGACAACGAATTTTATGAAATAATAATTGCAAAATCCCCGACCAGGATCACAGCGATGCGAGGAGATCTTTTTCCTCCAATTCGGCAAAAAATCTCCTCGCGTCTCTGCGATCCAGATAGGGATTTTTCAATTTCAGTCAAGCATTGCTGACAACGAATTTTATAAAATTATAATTGCAAAATCCCCGACCAGAATCACAGAAATATGCGAGGTGATCTTTTTCCTTCATTTCATCGAAAAATCTCCTCGCGTCTCTGCGATCCTGATAGGGAGTTTTCAATTTCAGTCAAGCATTGCTGACAACGAATTTTATAAAATAATAAATGCAAAATCCCCGACCAGGATCTCAGAAATGCGAGGAGATCTTTTTCCTTCATTTCGCCGAAAAATCTCCTCGCGTCTCTGCGATCCTGATAGGGATTTTTCAATTTCAGTCAAGCATTGCTGACAACGAATTTCATGAAATAATAAATGCAAATTCCCCGCCCAGGATCACAGAAATGCGAGGAGATAATTTTCCTTCATTTCGCCGATAAATCTCCTCGCGTCTCTGCGATCCTGATAGGGATTTTTCAATTTCAGTCAAGCATTGCTGACAACGAATTTTATGAAATAATAATTGCAAAATCCCCGACCAGGATCACAGAAATGCGAGGAAATCTTTTTCCTTCATTTCGCCGAAAAATGCCCTCGCGTCTCTGCGATCCTGATAGGGAGTTTTCAATTTCAGTCAAGCATTGCTGACAACGAATTTCATGAAATAATAATTGCAAAATCCCCGACCAGGATCACAGCGATGCGAGGAGATCTTTTTCCTTCATTTCGGCAAAAAATCTCCTCGCGTCTCTGCGATCCTGATAGGGATTTCTCGATTTCACTCGAGCATTGCTGACAACGAATTTGATGAAATAATAATTGCAAAATCCCCGCCCAGGATCACAGAAATGCGAGGAGATAATTTTCCTTCATTTCGCCGATAAATCTCTTCGCGTCTCTGCGATCCTGATAGGGATTTTTCAATTTCAGTCAAGCATTGCTGACAACGAATTTTATGAAATAATAATTGCAAAATCCCCGACCAGGATCACAGCGATGCGAGGAGATCTTTTTCCTCCAATTCGGCAAAAAATCTCCTCGCGTCTCTGCGATCCAGATAGGGATTTTTCAATTTCAGTCAAGCATTGCTGACAACGAATTTTATAAAATTATAATTGCAAAATCCCCGACCAGAATCACAGAAATATGCGAGGTGATCTTTTTCCTTCATTTCATCGAAAAATCTCCTCGCGTCTCTGCGATCCTGATAGGGAGTTTTCAATTTCAGTCAAGCATTGCTGACAACGAATTTTATAAAATAATAAATGCAAAATCCCCGACCAGGATCTCAGAAATGCGAGGAGATCTTTTTCCTTCATTTCGCCGAAAAATCTCCTCGCGTCTCTGCGATCCTGATAGGGATTTTTCAATTTCAGTCAAGCATTGCTGACAACGAATTTCATGAAATAATAAATGCAAATTCCCCGCCCAGGATCACAGAAATGCGAGGAGATAATTTTCCTTCATTTCGCCGATAAATCTCCTCGCGTCTCTGCGATCCTGATAGGGATTTTTCAATTTCAGTCAAGCATTGCTGACAACGAATTTTATGAAATAATAATTGCAAAATCCCCGACCAGGATCACAGAAATGCGAGGAAATCTTTTTCCTTCATTTCGCCGAAAAATGCCCTCGCGTCTCTGCGATCCTGATAGGGAGTTTTCAATTTCAGTCAAGCATTGCTGACAACGAATTTCATGAAATAATAATTGCAAAATCCCCGACCAGGATCACAGCGATGCGAGGAGATCTTTTTCCTCCAATTCGGCAAAAAATAATAATAATAATAATAATAATAATAATAAAGCGCCTTTATTGGATATATTGTACAATACTATACAATACTATATTACAATGGCATGAGGCGAAGTCTAGCTAATCGCTACTCCACTCAACCTCATTACTAATATAAATGTATTATGTAAGCACAACATTCAAATAATATGAGCTTGAGACACTGTCAACAATAAGCAGATATAACAACAAAGGGATAACTGAGTGCAACCAATCAACAAATTCAGTAAATTAAACTAAATTAAATTATATTAAATTAAATTAGCCCCCGGCCAGGTGCAAAGCCTGTCCTGCTCTCCGAACGAAGTCCGACCTATAACGCTTTTTAAAGCAATGTAGAGTAGCATTCTTGAAACTATCAGGTATAGAATTATACACAGAGACGGCGTTGTACGAAAAACATTTTCTAAACGAGGCAAGGCGATATCTCGGCATCATTAAAGTTCTACCATGTCTAATAGTTCGTCCATGCATGTCGCCTCTAAATAAAAGCTTTTCCCTAAGGTAAGAGGGAGAAGATGTAGCCAGAACCCTAAAGACGAATGATCCCATGTGATACCTAAAAATGTCGTCCACTTTAAGCCATCCAAGAGTGTTTATTTTCTTGGATACCCTGTCATGTTTGCGAAGACCATATACAAACCTGCAACAATAGTTTTGAATTTTTTGGAGCCTGTATTTAGTCGTTTGATAAAGGCATGGATAGTACAAAAGTAAACCATAATTTAGAATGGAGAGAACCAAGGTCTCGCAAAGTTTCCTCCTTAATGCAAAATTTAAAAACTTTCTATTCCTGTACAACTGTCTCAGGACCAGATAGGACTTCTTTACTAAAAGAGAAACATGTTCTTCAAATCTGAGCCTGCAGTCAAATATCACGCCAAGATTCCTAGCCGTCTGAGAGGTCTCAAGAACATTTCCCTAAATGACTAGTTGTAAATTATCAGTATCTACAGGAACAGAACCAGGAGAGAAATTCATAACGTTGCACTTTTTAGAGTTTAGCCTGAGATTATGTGCCTTTGAAAAATGTTCTATGTTTAAAAGGTCATAGTTAATGAGTTCTGAAGCAATTCGAGCTAGTTCCGGTTTAAAGGAATAATGTAGTTGGATATCATCAGCAAATGAATGTATATTAACGAAATCTAGGGATTTCCAGATGTCAGAGACATAAATTAAAAAGAGCAACGGACCCAATACCGACCCCTGCGGGACGCCAGAGGTGACTTGAGAAAATAACGATGACGAATTCTCAACCACAACCTTCTGTTGCCGATCATCCAAGTAGGACTGAAAGAAGGCACAAGACGTGGCATCAAAGCCATAGTATGCAAGTTTGGAACACAAAAGTTGATGATCCAAGGTGTCGAATGCCTTTGAAAAATCAAGCAGGACAACCGACGTAGCGAGTCCAGTGTCCAGCGATTTAATAATATGATCGACAATATCGACAAGCAACGTGGTTGTACTAAAGCCCTTGCGAAAGCCAGACTGAGACTCGGGTATTATCCGCTGCTCAATAATATATTCGTATACCTGCTTTGACACCACCTTTTCCAAAATCTTTGACATAGTTGGAAGGATGCTTATAGGACGCAAGTCACTATAAGTTTGAGGAGTCTTCGTCTTCGGTAGCGGCAAAACAATGGAGCTCCTCCAAGCCTTCGGAAAGTAGCCAGACTCTAAACAAGTATTTACAATATGCGTTATGAATGGCGCAACGACGTGTGCACAATATTGAAGCATTTTTGCCGTTACATTGTCAACTCCTACTGCGGCAGACTTCAGACCCATTACAATGGATATAACCTCCTCGACTGTGCACATTTTAAACTGAAATGAGACATTTTCATTGTATTTTCGCATGTTATAGTAATGAGTGGTCTCCTGACAGTTATTTTTTTTAGTGAATACGGACAAAAAGTACCTGTTTATCTGATCAGCATTCCTTAAGTTAATAGGAATCTCAGTTGAAGTTCTATGCTTAGTATTAAGTTTATCAATAGCTCTCCAAAATTTCCTGCTGTTATGACTCTTGGACAAAAAGTCGAGGTAAGCGGACTTTTCCCTTCTAATGGCGCCAGTAACCGTATTACGCAGATCCCTATAATAAATCAGATCAGTCGCGCTTTTAGTACGTTTATACCTACTCAGCGCACCGTCACGCAGTTTCATCATGTCGCGGATGTTAGGAGTCAACCAAGGAGCAAATGGTTTGCTAACTCTGGACGAAGTAAATGGAGCATGTAAATCAAACAAATAAATGATGTTCTCTACAAAGAATTTGACTTTCTCATCAATATCTTTCATATACAAAATCTCCTCGCGTCTCTGCGATCGTGATAGGGATTTTTCAATTTCAGTCAAGCATTGCTGACAACGAATTTCATGAAATAATAATTGCAAAATCCCCTACCAGAATCACAGAAATGCGAGGAGATTTTTTCCTTCATTTCGCCGAAAAATCTCCTCGCGTCTCTGCAGCGCCGGATTACAGATTTGTAGCGCCCTAGGCTAATTAAATAACAGCGCCCCTTTTTAGTTGAATTTTAGTAATTGTCGCCCCCTCTCCCCTCTTATGGAAAAATCTCTATCTAAGGAATGGCAATTTTTTGTATGTAAAAATTACTAAAATTAGACGTTAATAGAAAGAAATTTGAAGGTATTTCATTAGGTAAATTCTGCTGCGCTTTTTGTGAGTAAATTATGTCAAAGATATGCTAGCATTATAGAGTCCAACCGGGGGGTCTGGGGGGTACGGAGTATCCCCCAGGAATGAGGGGGGTTCGGGGGTTCCCCCCCGAGAAAATTTTTGAAAAAACAAGTGCGAAAATGTTAATCACACTATAAGGAATAACTGCATTTATACTGTTAGCTATACATTTTCGCATTACGTTCAAGCATTGGAAAGGTCCGCCGGATAATATATATAGAGTTGAATAGAAGTTAGGTTAGAGCCACCATCTGGTTTTAATATGCCCAAAGCCTTCGTTGTTCGATATCGTCAATTCAAGAACAACAGATGCATATGTGTCACGAATTTGTCAAGAAAAGCAAAATAGTATAGAACTCTATAGGTACCTACTTTTATTATAGAAGAACATGAATCAGGTCCGCGGGTAGTCTGTACAGGCCAGAGCCGTGATATTTGGGGCCTATGGGCTATGGGCCACTGAAAGTAATGCGCCCTTTTCTCAGATGAAGATGAAATGCGTAAAGAATAGCTAACGCTGGGAATAAGCCAATGACGACTGATGGATTACAAATAAGTTAGTGCAGTATGAATTCTAAATAATTTAACACTAGTTATGTATGTCCGGCTCCAAAGAAAATGCGCAGCAAGCGAAATTATTTTCAATGTTAAAAGTCACGCAATTTCCCACTACTTAGTTAAACATGAAGGTACTGAGATGTGAAAACTATAATAACTAAATGACTAATAAATAATCACAAAAAATATTATACTTCAATAAAAACATCCGCCACCAAAAGGCTTGCGCCCCTTGCCTACAGCCCTATTAATTCTGTGGTTAGAAAGGCCCTGATTATGTAATATTGTGAAAAGTTGCCCAGGATCCTGCAAGCGCCCCCCGCCTCCTTGACTATACTACCCACCCACAGTAATTAATTTTATCATGATATTTTGATAATTTTTGTTATTGTTATGAATTAAGATGTTTTTTTCTCCCGCCCGCCGCCCCTATGAACTTGTCGCCTGCGTGCGGGCAGTAGGTAGGTATTATATTATCCTAACTCGGAAATGTATATTTCAATATTTTTAGTACCTAAGTATTTATGCATTTACACATTTACAAATTTTAAGGGCGCCTCCAGCGCCCCACCAGGCTTTGCGCCCCTAGGCTACAGCCTAGGTAGCCTTGTGGGTAATCCGGCGCTGCGTCTCTGCGATCCTGATAGGGATTACTCAATTTCAGTCAAGCATTGCTGACAACGAATTTCATGAATCAATAGTTGCAAAATCCCCGACCAGGATCACAGAAATGCGAGGAGATCTTTTTCCTCCAATTCGGCAAAAAATCTCCTCGCGTCTCTGCGATCCTGATAGGGATTTCTCAATTTCACTCGAGCATTGCTGACAACGAATTTCATGAAATAATAAATGCAAAATCCCTTACCAGGATCACAGAAATGCGAGGAAATCTTTTTCCTTCATTTCGCCGAAAAATCTCCTCGCGTCTCTGCGATCCTAATAGGGAGTTTTCAATTTCAGTCAAGCATTGCTGACAACGAATTTCATGAAATAATAATTGCAAAATCCCCTACCAGGATCACAGAAATGCGAGGAGATTTTTTCCATCATTTCGCCGAAAAATCTCCTCGCGTCTCTGCGATCCTGATAGGGATTACTCAATTTCAGTCCAGCATTGCTGACAACGAATTTCATGAATCAATAGTTGCAAAATCCCCGACCAGGATCACAGAAATGCGAGGAGATCTTTTTCCTTCATTTCGCCGAAAAATCTCCTCGCGTCTCTGCGATCCTGATAGGGAATTTTCAATTTCAGTCAAGCATTGCTGACAACGAATTTCATGAATCAATAGTTGCAAAATCCCCGACCAGGATCACAGAAATGCGAGGAGATCTTTTTCCTTCATTTCGCCGAAAAATCTCCTCGCGTCTCTGCGATCCTGATAGGGATTTTTCAATTTCAGTCAAGCATTGCTGACAACGAATTTCATGAAATAATAATTGCAAAATCCCCTACCAGAATCACAGAAATGCGAGGAGATTTTTTCCTTCATTTCGCCGAAAAATCTCCTCGCGTCTCTGCCCTGATAGGGATTACTCAATTTCAGTCAAGCATTGCTGACAACGAATTTCATGAATCAATAGTTGCAAAATCCCCGACCAGGATCACAGAAATGCGAGGAGATCTTTTTCCTCCAATTCGGCAAAAAATCTCCTCGCGTCTCTGCGATCCTGATAGGGATTTCTCAATTTCACTCGAGCATTGCTGACAACGAATTTCATGAAATAATAATTGCAAAATCCCCTACCAGAATCACAGAAATGCGAGGAGATTTTTTCCTTCATTTCGCCGAAAAATCTCCTCGCGTCTCTGCGATCCTGATAGGGATTACTCAATTTCAGTCAAGCATTGCTGACAACGAATTTCATGAATCAATAGTTGCAAAATCCCCGACCAGGATCACAGAAATGCGAGGAGATCTTTTTCCTCCAATTCGGCAAAAAATCTCCTCGCGTCTCTGCGATCCTGATAGGGATTTCTCAATTTCACTCGAGCATTGCTGACAACGAATTTCATGAAATAATAAATGCAAAATCCCCGACCAGGATCACAGAAATGCGAGGAAATCTTTTTCCTTCATTTCGCCGAAAAATCCCCTCGCGTCTCTGCGATCCTGATAGGGAGTTTTTAATTTCAGTCAAGCATTGCTGACAACGAATTTCATGAAATAATAATTGCAAAATCCCCGACCAGGATCACAGCGATGCGAGGAGATCTTTTTCCTCCAATTCGGCAAAAAATCTCCTCGCGTCTCTGCGATCCTGATAGGGATTACTCAATTTCAGTCCAGCATTGCTGACAACGAATTTTATAAAATTATAATTGCAAAATCCCCGGCCAGGATCACAGAAATATGCGAGGTGATCTTTTTCCTTCATTTCGTCGAAAAATCTCCTCGCGTCTCTGCGATCCTGATAGGGAATTTTCAATTTCAGTCAAGCATTGCTGACAACGAATTTCATGAAATAATAATTGCAAAATCCCCGACCAGGATCACAGCGATGCGAGGAGATCTTTTTCCTCCAATTCGGCAAAAAATCTCCTCGCGTCTCTACGATCCTAATAGGGATTTCCCAATTTCACTCGAGCATTGCTGACAACGAATTTCATGAAATAATAAATGCAAAATCCCAGCCCAGGATCACAGAAATGCGAGGAGATAATTTTCCTTCATTTCGCCGATAAATCTCCTCGCGTCTCTGCGATCCTGATAGGGATTTTTCAATTTCAGTCAAGCATTGCTGACAACGAATTTCATGAAATAATAAATGCAAAATCCCCGCCCAGGATCACAGAAATGCGAGGAGATAATTTTCCTTCATTTCGCCGATAAATCTCCTCGCGTCTCTGCGATCCTGATAGGGATTTTTCAATTTCACTCCAGCATTGCTGACAACGAATTTCATGAAATAATAAATGCAAAATCCCCGCCCAGGATCACAGAAATGCGAGGAGATAATTTTCCTTCATTTCGCCGATAAATCTCCTCGCGTCTCTGCGATCCTGATAGGGATTTTTCAATTTCAGTCAAGCATTGCTGACAACGAATTTCATGAAATAATAATTGCAAAATCTCCGATCAGGATCACAGAGTTGCGATGAGATCTTTTTCCTCCAATTCGGCAAAAAATCTCCTCGCGTCTCTGCGATCCTGATAGGGATTTTTCAATTTCAGTCAAGCATTGCTGACAACGAATTTCATGAAATAATAGTTGCAAAATCCCCGACCAGGATCACAGCGATGCGAGGAGATCTTTTTCCTCCAATTCGGCAAAAAATCTCCTCGCGTCTCTACGATCCTGATAGGGATTTCTCAATTTCACTCGAGCATTGCTGACAACGAATTTCATTAAGTAATAATTGCAAAATCCCCGACCAGGATCACAGAAATGCGAGGAGATAATTTTCCTTAAATTCGGCAAAAAATCTCCTCGCGTCTCTGCGATCCTGATAGGGATTTTTCAATTTCACTCGAGCATTGCTGACAACGAATTTGATGAAATAATAATTGCAAAATCCCCGACCAGGATCACAGAAATGCGAGGAGATCTTTTTCCTCAAATTCGGCAAAAAATCTCCTCACGTCTCTGCGATCCTGATAAAGATTTTTCAATTTCAGTCATGCATTGCTGACAACGAATTTCATGAAATAATAATTGCAAAATCCCCGACCAGGATCACAGCGATGCGAGGAGATCTTTTTCCTTCAATTCGCCGAAAAATCTCCTCGCGTCTCTGCGATCCTGATAGGGATTTCAATTTCACTTAACCATTGCTGACAACGAATTTGATGAAATAATAAATGCAAAATCCCCGACCAGGATCACAGAAATGCGAGAAGATCTTTTTCCTTCATTTCGCCGAAAAATCTCCTCGCGTCTCTGCGATCCTGATAGGGATTTTTCAATTTCAGTCAAGCATTGCTGACAACGAATTTCATGAAATAATAAATGCAAAATCCCCGCCCAGGATCACAGAAATGCGAGGAGATAATTTTCCTTCATTTCGCCGATAAATCTCCTCGCGTCTCTGCGATCCTGATAGGGATTTTTCAATTTCACTCCAGCATTGCTGACAACGAATTTCATGAAATAATAAATGCAAAATCCCCGCCCAGGATCACAGAAATGCGAGGAGATAATTTTCCTTCATTTCGCCGATAAATCTCCTCGCGTCTCTGCGATCCTGATAGGGATTTTTCAATTTCAGTCAAGCATTGCTGACAACGAATTTCATGAAATAATAATTGCAAAATCTCCGATCAGGATCACAGAGTTGCGATGAGATCTTTTTCCTCCAATTCGGCAAAAAATCTCCTCGCGTCTCTGCGATCCTGATAGGGATTTTTCAATTTCAGTCAAGCATTGCTGACAACGAATTTCATGAAATAATAATTGTAAAATCCCCGACCAGGATCACAGCGATGCGAGGAGATCTTTTTCCTCCAATTCGGCAAAAAATCTCCTCGCGTCTCTACGATCCTGATAGGGATTTCTCAATTTCACTCGAGCATTGCTGACAACGAATTTCATGAAATAATAATTGCAAAATCCCCGACCAGGATCACAGCGATGCGAGGAGATCTTTTTCCTTCAATTCGCCGAAAAATCTCCTCGCGTCTCTGCGATCCTGATAGGGATTTCAATTTCACTTAACCATTGCTGACAACGAATTTGATGAAATAATAAATGCAAAATCCCCGACCAGGATCACAGAAATGCGAGGAGATCTTTTTCCTTCATTTCGCCGAAAAATCTCCTCGCGTCTCTGCGATCCTGATAGGGATTTTTCAATTTCAGTCAAGCATTGCTGACAACGAATTTCATGAAATAATAATTGCAAAATCCCCGACCAGGATCACAGCGATGCGAGGAGATCTTTTTCCTCCAATTCGGCAAAAAATCTCCTCGCGTCTCTACGATCCTAATAGGGATTTCTCAATTTCACTTAACCATTGCTGACAACGAATTTGATGAAATAATAAATGCAAAATCCCCGACCAGGATCACAGAAATGCGAGGAGATCTTTTTCCTTCATTTCGCCGAAAAATCTCCTCGCGTCTCTGCGATCCTGATAGGGATTTTTCAATTTCAGTCAAGCATTGCTGACAACGAATTTCATGAAATAATAATTGCAAAATCCCCGACCAGGATCACAGCGATGCGAGGAGATCTTTTTCCTTCAATTCGCCGAAAAATCTCCTCGCGTCTCTGCGATCCTAATAGGGATTTCTCAATTTCACTCAAGCATTGCTGACAACGAATTTCATGAAATAATAATTGCAAAATCCCCGACCAGGATCACAGCGATGCGAGGAGATCTTTTTCCTCCAATTCGGCAAAAAATCTCCTCGCGTCTCTACGATCCTAATAGGGATTTCTCAATTTCACTCAAGCATTGCTGACAACGAATTTCATGAAATAATAATTGCAAAATCCCCGACCAGGATCACAGCGATGCGAGGAGATCTTTTTCCTCCAATTCGGCAAAAAATCTCCTCGCGTCTCTACGATCCTAATAGGGATTTCTCAATTTCACTCGAGCATTGCTGACAACGAATTTCATGAAATAATAATTGCAAAATCTCCGATCAGGATCACAGAGTTGCGATGAGATCTTTTTCCTCCAATTCGGCAAAAAATCTCCTCGCGTCTCTGCGATCCTGATAGGGATTTTTCAATTTCAGTCAAGCATTGCTGACAACGAATTTCATGAAATAATAATTGCAAAATCCCCGACCAGGATCACAGCGATGCGAGGAGATCTTTTTCCTCCAATTCGGCAAAAAATCTCCTCGCGTCTCTACGATCCTAATAGGGATTTCTCAATTTCACTCGAGCATTGCTGACAACGAATTTCATGAAGTAATAATCGCAAAATCCCCGACCAGGATCACAGAAATGCGAGGAGATAATTTTCCTTAAATTCGGCAAAAAATCTCCTCGCGTCTCTGCGATCCTGATAGGGATTTCTCAATTTCACTCGAGCATTGCTGACAACGAATTTCATGAAATAATAATTGCAAAATCCCCGACCAGGATCACAGCGATGCGAGGAGATCTTTTTCCTCCAATTCGGCAAAAAATCTCCTCGCGTCTCTGCGATCCTGATAGGGATTTCTCAATTTCACTCGAGCAATGCTGACAACGAATTTCATGAAATAATAAATGCAAAATCCCCCACCAGGATCACAGAAATGCGAGAAAATCTTTTTCCTTCATTTCGCCGAAAAATCTCCTCGCGTCTCTGCGATCCTAATAGGGATTTCTCAATTTCACTCGAGCATTGCTGACAACGAATTTCATGAAATAATAAATGCAAAATCCCCGCCCAGGATCACAGAAATGCGAGGAGATAATTTTCCTTCATTTCGCCGATAAATCTCCTCGCGTCTCTGCGATCCTGATAGGGATTTTTCAATTTCAGTCAAGCATTGCTGACAACGAATTTCATGAAATAATAATTGCAAAATCCCCGACCAGGATCACAGCGATGCGAGGAGATCTTTTTCCTCCAATTCGGCAAAAAATCTCCTCGCGTCTCTGCGATCCTGATAGGGATTTCTCAATTTCACTCGAGCATTGCTGACAACGAATTTGATGAAATAATAATTGCAAAATCCCCGACCAGGATCACAGAAATGCGAGGAGATAATTTTCCTTCATTTCGCCGATAAATCTCCTCGCGTCTCTGCGATCCTGATAGGGATTTTTCAATTTCAGTCAAGCATTGCTGACAACGAATTTCATGAAATAATAATTGCAAAATCCCCGACCAGGATCACAGAGATGCGAGGAGATCTTTTTCCTACAATTCGGCAAAAAATCTCCTCGCGTCTCTGCGATCCAGATAGGGATTTTTCAATTTCAGTCAAAGATCCTGGTCGGGTATTTTGCAATTATTATTTCATGAAATTCGTTGTCAGCAATGCTCGAGTGAAATTGAAAAATCCACATCAGGATCGCAGAGACGCGAGGAGATTTTTTGCCGAATTTGTGGAAAAATATCTCCTCGCATTTCTGTGATCCTGGTCGGGTATTTTGCAATTATTATTTCATGAAATTCGTTGTCAGCAAAGCTCGAGTGAAATTGAAAAATCCACATCAGGATCGCAGAGACGCGAGGAGATTTTTTGCCGAATTTGTGGAAAAATATCTCCTCGCATTTCTGTGATCCTGGTCGGGGATTTTTCAATTATTATTTCATGAAATTCGTTGTCAGCAATGCCCGCGTGAAATTGAAAAATCCCAATAAGGACCGCAGAGACGCGAGGAGATTTTTCGGCGAAATGAAGGAAAAAGATTTCCTCGCATTTCTGTGATCCTGGTCGGGGATTTTGCAATTATTATTTCATTAAATTCGTTGTCAGCAATGCTCGACTGAAATTGAAAAATCCCTATCAGGATCGCAGAGACGCGAAGAGATTTTTCGGCGAAATGAAGGAAAAAGATTTCCTCGCATTTCTGTGATCCTGGTCGGGGATTTTGCAATTATTATTTCATGAAATTCCTTGTCAGCAGTGCTCGAACGAAATTGAAAAATCCCTATCAGGATCGCAGAGACGTGAGGAGATTTTATGCCGAATTTGAGGAAAAATATCTCCTCGCATTTATGTGATCCTGGTCGAGGATTTTGCTATTATTATTTCATGAAATTCGTTGTCAGCAATGACCGCGTGAAATTGAAAAATCCCTATAAGGACCGCAGAGACGCGAGAAGATTTTTGGAAGAAATGGAGGAAAAAGATCACCTCGCATATTTCTGTGATCCTGGTCAGGGATTTTGCAATTATTATTTCATTAAATTCGTTGTCAGCAATGCTCGAGTGAAATTGAGAAATCCCTATCAGGATCGCAGAGACGCGAGGAGATTTTTTGCCGAAATGAAGGAAAAAGATCTCCTGGCATTTCTGTGATCCTGGTCGGGGATTTTGCAATTATTATTTCATGAAATTCCTTGTCAGCAGTGCTCGAGTGAAATTGAGAAATCCCCATCAGGATCGCAGAGACGCGAGGAGATTGTTTGCCGAATTGGAGGAAAAAGATCTCCTCGCATTTCTGTGATCCTGGTCGGGGATTTTGCAATTATTATTTCGTGAAATTCCTTGTCAGCAGTGCTCGAGTGAAATTGAGAAATCCCTATCAGGATCGCAGAGACGCGAGGAGATTTTTTGCCGAAATGAATGAAAAAGATCTCCTGGCATTTCTGTGATCCTGGTCGGGGATTTTGCAATTATTATTTCATGAAATTCCTTGTCAGCAGTGCTCGAGTGAAATTGAGAAATCCCCATCAGGATCGCAGAGACGCGAGGAGATTGTTTGCCGAATTGGAGGAAAAAGATCTCCTCGCATTTCTGTGATCCTGGTCGGGGATTTTGCAATTATTATTTCATGAAATTCCTTGTCAGCAGTGCTCGAGTGAAATTGAGAAATCCCTATCAGGATCGCAGAGACGCGAGGAGATTTTTTGCCGAAATGAATGAAAAAGATCTCCTCGCATTTCTGTGATCCTGGTCGGGGATTTTCCTATTATTATTTCTTCAAATTCGCTGTCAGCAAAGCTCGAGTGAAATTGAAAAATCCCCATCAGGATCGCAGAGACGCGAGGAGATTGTTTGCCGAATTGGTGGAAAAAGATCTCCTCGCATTTCTGTGATCCTGGTCGGGGATTTTGCAATTTATATTTCATGAAATTCGTTGTCAGCAATGCTCGAGTGAAATTGAGAAATCCCTATAAGGACCGCAGAGACGCGAGGAGATTTTTTGCCGAATTTGAGGAAAAAGATCTCCTCGCATTTCTGTGATCCTGGTCGGGGATTTTGCTATTATTATTTCATGAAATTATTTGTCAGCAGTGCTCGAGTGAAATTGAGAAATCCCTATCAGGATCGCAGAGACGCGAGGAGATTTTTTGCCGAAATGAAGGAAAAAGATCTCCTCGCATTTCTGTGATCCTGGTCGGGGATTTTCCTATTATTATATCATCAAATTCGTTGTCAGCAAAGCTCGAGTGAAATTAAAAAATCCCCGCTAAGGCTCACAGAAATGCGAGGAGATAATTTTCCTTCATTTCGCCGATAAATCTCCTCGCGTCTCTGCGATCCTGATAGGGATTTTTCAATTTCAGTCAAGCATTGCTGACAACGAATTTCATGAAATAATAATTGCAAAATATCCGACCAGGATCACAGAAATGCGAGGAGATCTTTTTCCTTCATTTCGTCAAAAAATCTCCTCGCGTCTCTGCGATCCTGATAGATAGATAGATAGATAGATATTTTATTTTCCACTTGTCATGTACATAGATATTACATTTATGGAAGTCAGGTAAATATTAACAACAGAATATATAAATTACAACCTAACGCTTTGAAACGAGCTATCAAAGATGGAGGCACAGCAGTGAATTACCAATTAGATGGTCCATTTAAAAATTCCTGCACTGAATAGAAGACATTGGCAGTCAAATATCCTTTAATTTTTCTCTTGAAATGGTAAATATTCAGAGATTTTATTTCATGTGGTAGCTTATTGTAGCATTTGAATAATAGACTGTTTTTATAAGACATGCCAAGTCTGTATTTTTTTGATGCTATGTGGTCCGCATATCTTGTCTCAATACCGCTGATATGATAATTTGTTCTAAAATTTATAATGTTTTTATGAATATACACCAAATTTTGCAGAATATAAATACACGGGAGTGTTAATATCTGGAGGGATTTGAAGAGCTCACGGCAAGAATCTCTAGGACCCTTGTCTGCTATAACCCTGACCGCTTTTTTTTTAATTTTAAAAACTCTTATACTGTCTTTAGCACCTCCCCACAATAACGTGCAGTAACTAAGGTAGCTGTGGATCACTCCAAAATATGCAGTTTTGACTGCATTGACATCTGCACATTTTCTTATCTGACGTAATACAAATATATGACGAGATAAGGTCGAACAAACCTCGTCTATGTGGGGTCCCCATTTAAGGGAGTGGTCCAAGACCACCCCAAGTGCTTTGATAATTTGTTGTGGCTTATATTTTGGGTCAACTGAGAATGTCATAATTTGAGTTTTTTCTTTATTAAGTTTTAATTTATTAACTGTGAACCAGCTTTCAGCTTTTCTTATCGCTTCACTAACTCGAAGGTCTGTCTCCGCTGCATTACAACATGTTATAACCATAGTAGTGTCATCTGCGTACTGCGTAATGTTAGTTCCCTTCATGTGTTCTGCGAAATCGTTGATGTAAACAAGGAAAAGTGTGGGCCCCAAGATTGAGCCTTGAGGCACTCCACAACACGTCATCAAATCTCGCGACGAAACCTGATCTACTGACACATATTGACTTCGCCCCACCAAATAACTATGAAACAATTTAAGTGCTACGCCTCTTATGCCAATCTTATTTAATTTGTCTAGCAATATCTCATGTGAGACGCAGTCAAAAGCCTTCTGGAGGTCACAGAACACCGCCGTTGTGGTCCGCGAATTCTCCAGACCTTCCACCACCTCCTCAACTATTTTCCTTATTGCATCCCCAGTACTCCTATCTGATCTGAAACCAAACTGTTGTCTCCCCAGGATATTATTTGCCGTCAGAAATCCTGTGATTTTTTTACATAAAATATTTTCAAATATTTTACCCAACAGTGGCACAATGGCAATTGGCCTGTAACTGTTGGGATTGTTAATATCTCCTTTATTCTTGTATATAGGAATTACCTTAGCCGATTTTAGAGCGAGAGGAAATATGCCTCCGAGCAGGCACCTGTTGTACAAGTGAGTTAACAAAGGCAAAACTGTTGTTATCGACGACTTCAAAATATTTAAATTAAGACCATAGCAGTCCGTCACAGCAGAACCATTGAGTGAGTTCAGCGAATCAAGAACATCAACGGCTAGCACAGGATCCATGAAGAACGATCCGTGAGAGGTGTTCCGGGTAGAACTCATAATATTCCCAACACCAACATCCCCTACCTTCAACTCTGTCATAATAGTTTCGACAGACTTCACGAAGAAGTCGTTAACTACGTCCGGTTTAATAGGGCATGTAACATTTTTCTGAATTCTCCCTCTCTGGTAGTTAATTATTTTCCACAAATCCCTGACTTTGTTTCGCGAGTTGTTTATATACAAATTGTAGGCAGATTTTTTGGCTTTTGAAATCTCTTTTCTGTAAAATTTCCTATAGTTTCTAAAATTAACCCAATCGCGAATGTCTTTGGTACAGTCAGCGATAACTTTTAATGCTGAAAGCGTATCTCTCATATTCTTAAGTTCACTGGTAAACCATTTTATCGGATTGTCATCAATTTTTTTACATTTCACCATTGGAAAATTATCGAATATATAGCTCTGGAAGAGCCAACACAGTTTATCAAAAAGTTCATTTATGTCTCTTGAATCATCATAAAATGGCCCCCAGTTCAAACTTGACAAGTATTGTACCAAGCGGCGGATATCTGCCTCACTCGTTCTTCTCCTGAATCCCCCCTCATCTCCTACTTTCGCTGAACACCGTGTCATAATATACTGAGAGTTATGATCAGACAGGGCAGCCTCGATAACCCCCGACTCGTATGAACCCTGTTGCAAGTCTGTAAAAATATTGTCTATGCAATTTTCCCCTGTTTTTGTGATTCTTGTTGCATCATATATTGTTCTATGAAGACCATATTGACTAAAAAGCATTAGAATATCTTTGGATATAGATTCATTTTTATTAAATCTTATATTAAAGTCGCCAACAACAACAGTCCGGCCATTGCACTCACCTGTTATGTAACTTAGAACTAGATCAAGTTGCGTTATGAAACGATTAATGTCACCATTTGACGATGACCTGTATATACACACCACTACCACCTCGGGGTCCAGCAACTTTACACCACAAAATTCGGCATGAAACTCCAAGCAGAATTGAGACAAGTCAATGCTCTCCACTAGACAACCCTTTCTTGTGAAAATTGCCACACCACCCCTTCGTCTTTCCTTTCGGCTATAAAATGTAGATAAGTTATAATTAGATAAAAGTTTTACCTGCTGTATCTCCATCTCATTAAGCCAGTGTTCGGATACGGCTACCAGCTTAAAATACGGACATGTACTAAATAATAAATCCATCTCATCAGTTTTAGGGAAAAGTCCTTGAATATTACAATGAAATATACCGAGGTTATTATTATCATCAATGTTTACATCTCCATTTTTGAAACAAAAGTTGAAACGGTTGGCAGTTACACTCTGCGCACTCTTATCATTGGAGATACCAGTGGACATGGTTGTCAGGTTACGCTGGAAATCTTCCTGCCCGCGGAGAAAAACCGTTCGTAGTATCGGTTTATCTTTATACCTACAGGCCAGATGTCCATATCGACGAAGTTTTCACTGTTACTCTCATAAACACCAACTTTGAATGACGAGTACTCGTTTGGACGTTTTGACTGCAAACATTCTACTTGCGCCTCTGGAAAACGAGGTTTCAAGAACGCTTCCATGTCTTCTTTTTTTACCTCAGGTGCCACTTTGTAAATGTGGAAATAATGAAGTGTAGTTGCAGCTTTTATGTTGCTCTGGTTCTTATTGCTACCAATCATTGGTTTCTTGTATTTTCTTCGTCCTACTTTATGAAATCCCTCATCTTCATTCAGTCCTATTATTTCTTTCATTTTGCTCCTCGTCAATGCTTCTTCCAACTCATAACCACTAATCTCTGATCCGCCATTAGTAGATGCAGATCGAGTGTTAGAGGTCGTAGCCTTGCCAGTAATAACAGGTACTTCCAAATTTATTTGCGCACACCTAGGAGGGACCGATTTAGGTTCCTTACCAGGCGCTCTGGCAACCGTGGCGTATTCGACTTTCGACGATGATGACGTCTGCTGAACAATGGCTGACTTTTCTCCTTTTTTCAAAAAAATATTTTGTTCTTTCAAAATACTTATTAGATCACCTTGATATTCAATTATAACATCCTTTTGTTTAATTAATTCCTTTAAATAGGCTATCTCTATATCCTTCTCGCTCACATTCTCCCGACAAAAATTAACTTCACCGCCAGGTGATTTCACCTTTTCTACACCGCTGAACTCCCCTTGGACGTTTTGGCAGCATACTATCTCGCCCTCGCTCACCTTCTTCACCTTATTCTTAATTAGGGCAATACAACTGTTGTGCGACACACTGCCACACACCACACACTTGTATCCACCTTCTTTACACGGTTTTTTACATTTTTTACAGACCCCGACCGACTTAACAACTTCATCGCCGGCCATCTTGGTATAGGTATGATAGGGATTTTTCAATTTCACGCGAGCATTGCTGACAACGAATTTCATGAAGTAATAATTGCAAAATCCCCGACCAGGATCACAGAAATGCGAGGAGATAATTTTCCTTAAATTCGGCAAAAAATCTCCTCGTGTCTCTGCGATCCTGATAGGGATTTTTCAATTTCACTCGAGCATTGCTGACAACGAATTTGATGAAATAATAATTGCAAAATCCCCGACCAGGATCACAGAAATGCGAGGAGATCTTTTTCCTCAAATTCGGCAAAAAATCTCCTCGCGTCTCTGCGATCCTGATAGGAATCTCAATTTCACTCGAGCACTGCTGACAACGAATTTCATGAAATAATAATTGCAAAATATACGACCAGGATCACAGAGATGCGAGGAGATCTTTTTCCTACAATTCGGCAAAAAATCTCCTCGCGTCTCTACGATCCAGATAGGGATTTTTCAATTTCAGTCAAAGATCCTGGTCGGGGATTTTGCAATTATTATTTCATGAAATTCCTTGTCAGCAACGCTTAAGTGAAATTGAAAAATCCCTATCAGGATCGCAGAGACGCGAGTAGATTGTTTGCCGAATTGGAGGAAAAAGATCTTCTCGCATCTCTGTGATCCTGGTCGGGGATTTTGCAATTATTATTTCATGAAATTCGTTGTCAGTAATGCTCGAGTGAAATTGATAAATCCCTATCAGGATCGCAGAGAAGGGAGGAGATTTTTTGCCGAATTGTAGGAAAAATCTCCTCGCATTTCTGTGATTCTGGTCGTGGATTTTGCAATTATTATTTCATGAAATTCCTTGTCAGCAGTGCTCGAGTGAAATTGAAAAATCCCTATCAGGATCGCAGAGACGCGACGAGATTTTTCGACGAAATGAAGGAAAAAGATCTCCTCGCATTTCTGTGATCCTGTTCGGGGATTTTGCAATTATTACTTCATTAAATTCGTTGTCAGCAATGCTCGCGTGAAATTGAAAAATTCCTATCAGGACCGCAGAGACGCGAGGAGATTTTTTGGCGAATTGTAGGAAAAAATCTCCTCGCATTTCTATGATCCTGGTCGGGGATTTTGCAATTATTATTTCATGATATTCGTTGTCAGTAATGCTCGAGTGAAATTGATAAATCCCTATCAGGATCGCAGAGAAGGGAGGAGATTTTTTGCCGAATTGGAGGAAAAAGATCTCCTCGCATCTCTGTGATCCTGGTCGGGGATTTTGCAATTGTTATTTCATGAAATTCGTTGTCAGTAATGCTCGAGTGAAATTGATAAATCCCTATCAGGATCGCAGAGAATCGAGGAGATTTTTCGACGAAATGAAGGAAAAAGATCTCCTCGCATATTTCTGTGATCCTGGTCGGGGATTTTCCAATTATTATTTCATCAAATTCGTTGTCAGCAATGCTCGAGTGAAATTGGAAAATCCCTATCAGGATCGCAGAGATGCGAGGAGATTTTTTGCCGAATTTAAGGAAAAAATCTCCTCGCATTTCTGAGATCCTGGTCGGGGATTTTGCAATTATTATTTCATGAAATTCGTTGTCAGTAATGCTCGAGGGAAATTGAAAAATCCCTATCAGGATCGCAGAGACGTGAGGAAATTTTATGCCGAATTTAAGGAAAAATATCTCCTCGCATTTCTGTGATCCTGCTCGGAGATTTTGCAATTATTAGTTCATGAAATTCGTTGTCAGCAATGCTTGACTGAGATTGAAAAATCCCTATCAGGATCGCAGAGACTCGAGGAGATTTTTCGGCGAAATGAAGGAAAAAGATCTCCTCGCATTTCTGTGATCCTGGTCGGGGATTTTTCTATTATTATTTCATCAAATTCGTTGTCAGCAATGCTCGCGTGAAATTGAAAAATTCCTATCAGGATCGCAGAGACGCGAGGAGTTTTTTTGGCGAAATGAAGGAAAAAGGTTTCCTCGCATTTCTGTGATCCTGGTCGGGGATTTTGCAATTATTATTTCATTAAATTCGTTGTCAGCAATGCTTGACTGAAATTGAAAAATCCCTATCAGGATCGCAGAGACGCGAGGAGAATTTTCGGCGAATTGGAGGAAAAAGATCTCCTCGCATTTCTGTGATCCTGGTCGGGGATTTTTCTATTATTATTTCATCAAATTCGTTGTCAGCAATGCTCGCGTGAAATTGAAAAATCCCTATCAGGATCGCAGAGACGCGAGGAGATTGTTTGCCGAATTGGAGGAAAAAGATCTCCTCGCATTTCTGTGATCCTGGTCGGGGATTTTTCTATTATTATTTCATCAAATTCGTTGTCAGCAATGCTCGCGTGAAATTGAAAAATCCCTATCAGGATCGCAGAGACGCGAGGAGATTGTTTGCCGAATTGGAGGAAAAAGATCTCCTCGCATTTCTGTGATCCTGTTCGGGGATTTCCCCACACGTGGAGATAATTGTCTAGACAACGCCTTCAGTAATTTCAACGAAGGATCAGTTTTTGCAGATCCTGTTAAAACGGGATTCTCAGACCACAGGGGCTTTCAAATTCAGTTTTCAACTAATGAACACCATACTGCTACTGTCGTTAGAAAAATTATTCGACCGATTACTCCCGTTGGGAAATGTCAACTGTATAGATTTTTAGAGTGCATTGATTGGAATTATATATGTTCAGCGGATGAAGGCGTGAATTATAAGTTCAGCGAGTTTATTCGAGCCATATCTGCTGGCTGTGCAGAGTATTTTCCTAGTAAGACCGTACTGACTCATAAACGTAACAATAGACTCAGATGGTTCAATAGCGATCTGAGAAGGTTGAGAAATTTGATCTTGTTATTCGATGATCTGTTTAAGCAAACCGGTTTGGGATGTCATCTGGCTACCAAAAATAAGCTAAGGGGACATTACAGACAGGCTATAAAAAATGCAAAATTAGCTGCTAATGATAACTTTCTCAGATCAGCTCGGAATCCAGTAAAATCATCCTGGCAGATTATAAATGAGGGTCGAACACGTAGAAACAGTAACTGTGACAAAAGCTATGTCTTATCTCCTAGTAATTTCAATTCATATTTTGCCAGCATTGCGGATAAAATTGCGAATGAATTACCCAATTCGAATGTTGATCCTATAACAATGATGTGTGAATCCAGTAAATGTATTCCTTCAAATGCGGAATACTTTAAATTTGATGAGGTGTCTTGTATTGTAGTTAGAGATACTATTGATAGCCTTAAGTCAGGTAATGTGATGGATGTGGATGGTCTCAGTGTTAACATCATAAAATATATTAAAGATATAATTATCTTGCCTCTTACGAAATTAATTAATCAAAGCATCAGAGAGGGCGTTTTTCCTAATGTCTTGAAGAGGGCTGTGGTCATCCCAATTCATAAAAAAGGGTCAACCGACGACCCCGGAAATTTTAGACCTATCGCAATTCTTTCCGTTTTTTCCAAGATATTAGAACGAATTTTGAAACATCAATTGACAAAATATTTCGAACTATCAAATTATTTCACGAGTAGTCAGTTCGGTTTTCGCAGGGGTCGCGGCACAGTTAATGCTGTGATTGAGATGATAGATCACATTCTGAATAATTTCGAGAACGGAAAATTTACACACGTTAATTTTCTTGATTTGAGCAAAGCGTTCGATTGCGTTGATCACGTTACTCTGATACGTAAGCTGTATCTGTATAATCTGCACCCAGTTAGCATAAGACTTCTTACATCGTTCCTGACCCAGAGGGAGCAGACAGTAAGGTTGAATAATCAGAATTCTCCATTTCTACCTGTCAACAGGGGTGTGCCTCAAGGTTCAGTCTTGGGACCACTATTATTCCTGATTTTTATAAACGACCTTCCTGAATACATGAATGCGTCTTCTTCTTCGTCCTCTGCCTCTGTTCTCTTTGCTGACGATACAACGATTTTGAACTCTGACCATGATTTGGACGCCACTATTAGAGATGGAGTTAGAGCTGTTGAGTCTGTAAATTGTTGGTTCATTTCTAATGGACTCCAGCTCAATGTTGATAAGTCAGCATCTATGCTCTTTACAACGCGTCCTACAAACTCTGCGAATCTGGAGGACTACTGTAATCAGGTTAAATATCTAGGTTTACACATCGATAATAAGCTGAGATTTAGGACTCATGGAGAGATGGTGTGCAAGAGGTTATGCTCGGCCATATTCGTTCTTCGCAATTTGAAAGCCACAGTGTCTACACCCACACTTCTGATGGCTTTTCATGCTCTGTTTCAGTCCCATCTGAACTATGCACTCATAGTTTGGGGACACCTCAATATTCGGCATCACATCTTTAGATTGCAGCGGAGGGCGGTCAGGATTGTTGCTGGGTTGGGATACAGGGATGACTGCAGGCCTTCTTTCACAGAACTGAAGATATTGACCCTGCCTTCAATGTTTATATATCAGTGTTTGTGTTATGTACGAAAAAATCCTCACTGTTTCCATGATAACGCAGCCCATCCATATGCCACTAGATTTAAGCATGATTTAGGAATAGAAAGTCATCGACTTGCATCATCTGTCACTGGTGCAAGATTTTATGGCATAAAGTTCTTCAACAAACTATCTGAAGACTGTAAGGATCTTCAGATTTCGATATTTGCCAACAGACTAAAATTATATTTAATTTCTAAAGCTTGTTACAGTATAGATGAATACCTGGAACAGCGGCATGTCGATTTCTGAACGGTTATAAATTTTTTGTCATGGAAAAATTAACGTAGTTAGGTGGTTATGTATATGGACGCGTGTAAGAATATTGTACATTCAAGACACTAAATAAACTATTCTATTCTATTCTATTCTATTATTCTATTTTGCAATTATTACTTCATTAAATTCGTTGTCAGCAATGCTCGCGTGAAATTGAAAAATTCCTATCAGGATCGCAGAGACGCGACGAGAGTTTTTTCGAATTGGAGGAGAAAGATCTCCTCGCATCTCTGTGATCCTGGTCGGGGATTTTGCAATTGATATTTCATGAAATTCGTTGTCAGTAATGCTCGAGTGAAATTGATAAATCCCTATCAGGATCGCAGAGAAGCGAGGAGATTTTTTGCCGAATTGTAGGAAAAAATCTCCTCGCATTTCTGTGATCCTGGTCGGGGATTTTCCAATTATTATTTCATCAAATTCGTTGTCAGCAATGCTCGAGTGAAATTGGAAAATCCCTATCAGGATCGCAGAGATGCGAGGAGATTTTTTGCCGAATTTAAGGAAAAAATCTCCTCGCATTTCTGAGATCCTGGTCGGGGATTTTGCAATTATTATTTCATGAAATTCGTTGTCAGTAATGCTCGAGGGAAATTGAAAAATCCCTATCAGGATCGCAGAGACGTGAGGAAATTTTATGCCGAATTTAAGGAAAAATATCTCCTCGCATTTCTGTGATCCTGCTCGGAGATTTTGCAATTATTAGTTCATGAAATTCGTTGTCAGCAATGCTTGACTGAGATTGAAAAATCCCTATCAGGATCGCAGAGACTCGAGGAGATTTTTCGGCGAAATGAAGGAAAAAGATCTCCTCGCATTTCTGTGATCCTGGTCGGGGATTTTTCTATTATTATTTCATCAAATTCGTTGTCAGCAATGCTCGCGTGAAATTGAAAAATTCCTATCAGGATCGCAGAGACGCGAGGAGTTTTTTTGGCGAAATGAAGGAAAAAGGTTTCCTCGCATTTCTGTGATCCTGGTCGGGGATTTTGCAATTATTATTTCATTAAATTCGTTGTCAGCAATGCTTGACTGAAATTGAAAAATCCCTATCAGGATCGCAGAGACGCGAGGAGATTTTTCGGCGAATTGGAGGAAAAAGATCTCCTCGCATTTCTGTGATCCTGGTCGGGGATTTTGCAATTATTATTTCATGAAATTCGTTGTCAGCAATGCTCGCGTGAAATTGTAAATTCCCTATAAGGACCGCAGAGACGCGAGGAGATTTTTAGGCGAAATGAAGGAAAAAAATTTCCTCGCATTTCTATGATCCTGGTCGGGGATTTTGCAATTATTATTTCATGAAATTCCTTGTCAGCAGTGCTCGAGTGAAATTGAAAAACCCCTATCAGGATCGCAGAGACGTTAGCAAATTTTATGCCGAATTTGAGGAAAAATATCTCCTCGCATTTCTGTGATCCTGGTCGGGGATTTTGCAATTATTAGTTCATGAAATTCGTTGTCAGCAATGCTTGACTGAGATTGAAAAATCCCTATCAGGATCGCAGAGACTCGAGGAGATTTTTCGGCGAAATGAAGGAAAAAGATCTCCTCGCATCACTGTGATCCTGGTCGGGGATTTTGCAATTATTATTTCATGAAATTCGTTGTCAGTAATGCTCGAGTGAAATTGAAAAATCCCTATCAGGATCGCAGAGACGCGAGGAGATTTTTCGGCGAATTGGAGGAAAAAGATCTCCTCGCATTTCTGTGATCCTGGTCGGGGATTTTGAAATTATTATTTCATGAAATTCCTTGTCAGCAGTGCTCGAGTGAAATTGAAAAATCCCTATCAGGATCGCAGAGACGCGACGAGATTTTTCGACGAAATGAAGGAAAAAGATCTCCTCGCATTTCTGTGATCCTGGTCGGGGATTTTTCTATTATTATTTCATCAAATTCGTTGTCAGCAATGCTTAAGTGAAATTGAAAAATCCCTATCAGGATCGCAGAGACGCGAGGAGATTGTTTGCCGAATTGGAGGAAAAAGATCTCCTCGCATCTCTGTGATCCTGATCGGAGATTTTGCAATTATTACTTCATTAAATTCGTTGTCAGCAATGCTCGCGTGAAATTGAAAAATTCCTATCAGGATCGCAGAGACGCGACGAGATTTTTTTCGAATTGGAGGAAAAAGATCTCCTCGGATCTCTGTGATCCTGGTCGGGGATTTTGCAATTATTATTTCATGAAATTCGTTGTCAGTAATGCTCGAGGGAAATTGAAAAATCCCTATCAGGATCGCAGAGACGTGAGGAAATTTTATGCCGAATTTAAGGAAAAATATCTCCTCGCATTTCTGTGATCCTGCTCGGAGATTTTGCAATTATTAGTTCATGAAATTCGTTGTCAGCAATGCTTGACTGAGATTGAAAAATCCCTATCAGGATCGCAGAGACTCGAGGAGATTTTTCGGCGAAATGAAGGAAAAAGATCTCCTCGCATTTTTGTGATCCTGGGCGGGGATTTTCCTATTATTATTTCATGAAATTCCTTGTCAGCAGTGCTCGAGTGAAATTGAAAAATCCCTATCAGGATCGCAGAGACGCGAGGAGATTTTTTGCCGAAATGAAGGAAAAATATCTCCTCGCATTTCTGTGATCCTGCTCGGAGATTTTGCAATTATTAGTTCATGAAATTCGTTGTCAGCAATGCTTGACTGAGATTGAAAAATCCCTATCAGGATCGCAGAGACTCGAGGAGATTTTTCGGCGAAATGAAGGAAAAAGATCTCCTCGCATTTCTGTGATCCTGGACGGGGATTTTCCTATTATTATTTCATGAAATTCCTTGTCAGCAGTGCTCGAGTGAAACTGAAACATCCCTATCAGGACCGCAGAGACGCGAGGAGATTTTTCGACGAAATGAAGGAAAAAGATCACCTCGCATATTTCTGTGATCCTGGTCGGGGATTTTGCAATTATTATTTCATAAAATTCGTTGTCAGCAATGCTTGACTGAAATTGAAAAATCCCTATCTGGATCGCAGAGACGCGAGGAGATTTTTTGGCGAAATGAAGGAAAAAGATTTCCTCGCATTTCTGTAATCCTGGTCGGGGATTTTGCAATTATTATTTCATTAAATTCGTTGTCAGCAATGCTTGACTGAAATTGAAAAATCCCTATCTGGATCGCAGAGACGCGAGGAGATTTTTTGGCGAAATGAAGGAAAAAGATTTCCTCGCATTTCTGTGATCCTGGTCGGGGATTTTGCAATTATTATTTCATGAAATTCCTTGTCAGCAGTGCTCGAGTGAAATTGAAAAACCCCTATCAGGATCGCAGAGACGTGAGGAAATTTAATGCCGAATTTGAGGAAAAATATCTCCTCGCATCTCTGTGATCCTGGTCGGGGATTTTGCAAGTGTTATTTCATGAAATTCGTTGTCAGTAATGCTCCAGTGAAATTGAAAAATCCCTATCAGGATCTAAGATCAGCGAGTTGATTTTTTGCCGAATTGTAGGAAAAAATCTCCTCGCATTTCTGTGATCCTGGTCGGGGATTTTGCAATTATTATTTCATGAAATTCGTTGTCAGTAATGCTCGAGGGAAATTGAAAAATCCCTATCAGGATCGCAGAGACGCGAGGAGATTTTTTGCCGAATTTAAGGAAAAAATCTCCTCGCATTTCTGTGATCCTGGTCGGGGATTTTGCAATTATTATTTCATGAAATTCGTTGTCAGCAATGCCCGCGTGAAATTGAAAAATCTCCATAAGGACCGCAGAGACGCGAGGAGATTTTTTGGCGAATTGTAGGAAAAAATCTCCTCGCATTTCTGTGATTCTGGTCGGGGATTTTGCAATTATTATTTCATGAAATTCCTTGTCAGCAGTGCTCGAGTGAAATTGAAAAATCCCTATCAGGATCGCAGAGACGCGACGAGATTTTTCGACGAAATGAAGGAAAAAGATCTCCTCGCATTTCTGTGATCCTGTTCGGGGATTTTGCAATTATTATTTCATGAAATTCGTTGTCAGTAATGCTCGAGGGAAATTGAAAAATCCCTATCAGGATCGCAGAGACGCGAGGAGATTTTTTGCCGAATTTAAGGAAAAAATCTCCTCGCATTTCTGAGATCCTGCTCGGAGATTTTGCAATTATTAGTTCATGAAATTCGTTGTCAGCAATACTTGACTGAGATTGAAAAATCCCTATCAGGATCGCAGAGACTCGAGGAGATTTTTCGGCGAAATGAAGGAAAAAGATCTCCTCGCATCACTGTGATCCTGGTCGGGGATTTTGCAATTATTACTTCATTAAATTTGTTGTCAGCAATGCTCGCGTGAAATTGAAAAATTCCTATCAGGATCGCAGAGACGCGACGAGAGTTTTTTCGAATTGGAGGAGAAAGATCTCCTCGCATCTCTGTGATCCTGGTCGGGGATTTTGCAATTATTACTTCATGAAATTCGTTGTCAGTAATGCTCGAGTGAAATTGAAAAATCCCTATCAGGATCGCAGAGACGCGAGGAGTTTTTTTGGCGAAATGAAGGAAAAAGGTTTCCTCGCATTTCTGTGATCCTGGTCGGGGATTTTGCAATTATTATTTCATTAAATTCGTTGTCAGCAATGCTTGACTGAAATTGAAAAATCCCTATCAGGATCGCAGAGACGCGAGGAGATTTTTCGGCGAATTGGAGGAAAAAGATCTCCTCGAATTTCTGTGATCCTGGTCGGGGATTTTGCAATTATTATTTCATGAAATTCCTTGTCAGCAGTGCTCGAGTGAAATTGAAAAATCCCTATCAGGATCGCAGAGACGCGACGAGGTTTTTCGACTAAATGAAGGAAAAAGATCTCCTCGCATTTCTGTGATCCTGGTCGGGGATTTTTCTATTATTATTTCATCAAAATTGGTGTCAGCAATGCTCGCGTGAAATTGAAAAATCCCTATCAGGATCGCAGAGACGCGAGGAGATTGTTTGCCGAATTGGAGGAAAAAGATCTCCTCGCATTTCTGTGATCCTGGTCGGGGATTTTTCTTTTATTATTTCATCAAATTCGTTGTCAGCAATGCTCGCGTGAAATTGAAAAATCCCTATCAGGATCGCAGAGACGTGAGGAGATTGTTTGCCGAATTGCAGGAAAAAGATCTCCTCGCATTTCTGTGATCCTGTTCGGGGATTTTGCAATTATTACTTCATTAAATTCGTTGTCAGCAATGCTCGCGTGAAATTGATAAATCCCTATCAGGATCGCAGAGAAGCGAGGAGATTTTTTGCCGAATTGTAGGAAAAAATCTCCTCGCATTTCTGTGATCCTGGTCGGGGATTTTGAAATTATTATTTCATAAAATTCGTTGTCAGCAATGCTTGACTGAAATTGAAAAATCCCTATCTGGATCGCAGAGACGCGAGGAGATTTTTCGGCGAAATGAAGGAAAAAGATCTCCTCGCATTTCTGTGATCCTGGTCGGGGATTTTGCAATTATTATTTCATGAAATTCGTTGTCAGCAATGCTCGCGTGAAATTGTAAATTCCCTATAAGGACCGCAGAGACGCGAGGAGATTTTTAGGCGAAATGAAGGAAAAAAATTTCCTCGCATTTCTATGATCCTGGTCGGGGATTTTGCAATTATTATTTCATGAAATTCCTTGTCAGCAGTGCTCGAGTGAAATTGAAAAACCCCTATCAGGATCGCAGAGACGTGAGGAAATTTTATGCCGAATTTGAGGAAAAATATCTCCTCGCATTTCTGTGATCCTGGTCGGGGATTTTGCAATTATTACTTCATTAAATTCGTTGTCAGCAATGCTCACGTGAAATTGAAAAATTCCTATCAGGATCTAAGAGAAGCGAGGAGATTTTTTGCCGAATTGTAGGAAAAAATCTCCTCGCATTTCTGTGATCCTGGTCGGGGATTTTGCAATTATTATTTCATGAAATTCGTTGTCAGCAATGCTTGACTGAAATTGAAAAATCCCTATCAGGATCGCAGAGACGCGAGGAGATTGTTTGCCGAATTGGAGGAAAAAGATCTCCTCGCATCTCTGTGATCCTGATCGGGAATTTTGCAATTGTTATTTCATGAATTTCCTTGTCAGCAGTGCTCGAGTGAAATTGAAAAATCCCTATCAGGATCGCAGAGACGCGAGGAGATTTTTTCCTTCATTTCGGCAAAATTTCTCCTGATTTTTTGCCGAAATGAAGGAAAAAATCTCCTCGCATATCTGTGATCCTGGTCGGGGATTTTGCAAATATTATTTCATGAAATTCGTTGTCATCCATGTATGAGTGAAATTGAAAAATCCCTATCAGGATCGCAGAGACGCGAGGAGATTTTTTCCTTCATTTCGGCAAAATTTCTCCTGATTTTTTGCCGAAATGAAGGAAAAAGATCTCCTCGCATTTCTGTGATCCTGGTCGGGGATTTTGCAAATATTATTTCATGAAATTCGTTGTCAGCCATGTATGAGTGAAATTGAAAAATCCCTATCAGGATCGCAGAGACGCGAGGAGATTTTTCGACGAAATGAAGGAAAAAGATCTCCTCGCATTTCTGTGATCCTGGTGGGTGATTTTGCAATTATTATTTCATGAAATTCCTTGTCAGCAACGCTTAAGTGAAATTGAAAAATCCCTATCAGGATCGCAGAGACGCGAGTAGATTGTTTGCCGAATTGGAGGAAAAAGATCTTCTCGCATCTCTGTGATCCTGGTCGGGGATTTTGCAATTGTTATTTCATGAAATTCGTTGTCAGTAATGCTCGAGTGAAATTGATAAATCCCTATCAGGATCGCAGAGAAGCGAGGAGATTTTTTGCCGACTTGTAGGAAAAAATCTCCTCGCATTTCTGTGATCCTGGTCGGGGATTTAGCAATTATTATTTCATGAAATTCGTTGTCAGTAATGCTCGAGTGAAATTGAAAAATCTCTATCAGGATCGCAGAAAAGCGAGGAGATTTTTCGACGAAATGAAGGAAAAAGATCGCCTCGCATATTTCTGTGATCCTGTTCGGGGATTTTGCAAATATTATTTCATGAAATTCGTTGTCATCCATGTATGAGTGAAATTGAAAAATCCCTATCAGGATCGCAGAGACGCGAGGAGATTTTTCGACGAAATGAAGGAAAAAGATCTCCTCGCATTTCTGTGATCCTGGTCGGGGATTTTGTAATTATTATTTCATGAAATTCCTTGTCAGCAATGCTCGAGTGAAATTGAAAAATCCCTATCGGGATCGTAGAGACGCGAGTAGATTTTTCGACGAAATGAAGGAAAAAGATCGCCTCGCATATTTCTGTGATCCTAGTCGGGGATTTTGCAATTATTACTTCATTAAATTCGTTGTCAGTAATGCTCGCGTGAAATTGAAAAATCCCTATAAGGACCGCAGAGACGCGAGGAGATTTTTTGCCGAATTGGAGGAAAAAGATCTCCTCGCATCCCTGTGATCCTGGTCGGAGATTTTGCAATTATTATTTCATGAAATTCGTTGTCAGCAATGCTCGAGTGAAATTGAAAAATCCCTATCAGGATCGCAGAGACGCGAGTAGATTTTTCGACGAAATGAAGGAAAAAGATCGCCTCGCATATTTCTGTGATCCTAGTCGGGGATTTTGCAATTATTACTTCATTAAATTCGTTGTCAGCAATGCTCGCGTGAAATTGAAAAATCCCTATAAGGACCGCAGAGACGCGAGTAGATTTTTTGCCGAATTGTAGGATAAAGATCTCCTCGAATCTCTGTGATCTTGGTCGGGGATTTTGCAATTATTATTTCATGAAATTCGTTGTCAGCAATGCTCGAGTGAAATTGAAAAATCCCTATCAGGATCGCAGAGACGCGAGGAGATTTTTCGACGAAATGAAGGAAAAAGATATCCTCGCATTTCTGTGATCCTGGTCGGGGATTTTCCAATTATTACTTCATTAAATTCGTTGTCAGCAATGCTCGAGTGAAATTGAGAAATCCCTATCAGGATCGCAGAGACGCAAGGAGATTTTTTGCAGAATTTAAGGAAAAAATCTCCTCGCATTTCTGTGATCCTGGTCGGGGATTTTGCAATTATTATTTCATGAAATTCGTTGTCAGTAATGCTCGAGTGAAATTGATAAATCCCTATCAGGATCGCAGAGAAGCGAGGAGATTTTTTGCCGAATTGTAGGAAAAAATCTCCTCGCATTTCTGTGATCCTGGTCGGGGATTTTGCAATTATTATTTCATGAAATTCCTTGTCAGCAGTGCTCGAGTGAAATTGAAAAATCCCTATCAGGATCGCAGAGACGCGAGGAGATTTTTCGACGAAATGAAGGAAAAAGATCTCCTCGCATTTCTGTGATCCTGGTCGGAGATTTTCCAATTATTACTTCATTAAATTCGTTGTCAGCAATGCTCGCGTGAAATTGAAAATATCCTATCAGGACCGCAGAGACGCGAGGAGATTTTTTGGCGAATTGTAGGAAAAAATCTCCTCGCATTTCTGTGATCCTGGTCGGGGATTTTGCAATTATTATTTCATGAAATTCGTTGTCAGTAATGCTCGAGGGAAATTGAAAAATCCCTATCAGGATCGCAGAGACGCGAGGAGATTTTTTGCCGAATTTAAGGAAAAAATCTCCTCGCATTTCTGAGATCCTGGTCGGGGATTTTGCAATTATTATTTAATGAAATTCGTTGTCAGTAATGCTCGAGGGAAATTGAAAAAACCCTATCAGGATCGCAGAGACGTGAGGAAATTTTATGCCGAATTTAAGGAAAAATATCTCCTCGCATTTCTGTGATCCTGCTCGGAGATTTTGCAATTATTAGTTCATGAAATTCGTTGTCAGCAATACTTGACTGAGATTGAAAAATCCCTATCAGGATCGCAGAGACTCGAGGAGATTTTTCGGCGAAATGAAGGAAAAAGATCTCCTCGCATCACTGTGATCCTGGTCGGGGATTTTGCAATTATTACTTCATTAAATTTGTTGTCAGCAATGCTCGCGTGAAATTGAAAAATTCCTATCAGGATCGCAGAGACGCGACGAGATTTTTCGACGAAATGAAGGAAAAAGATCTCCTCGCATTTCTGTGATCCTGGTCGGGGATTTTTCTATTATTATTTCATCAAATTCGTTGTCAGCAATGCTCGCGTGAAATTGAAAAATTCCTATCAGGATCGCAGAGACGCGACGAGATTTTTTTCGAATTGGAGGAAAAAGATCTCCTCGCATCTCTGTGATCCTGGTCGGGGATTTTGCAATTATTACTTCATGAAATTCGTTGTCAGTAATGCTCGAGTGAAATTGAAAAATCCCTATCAGGATCGCAGAGACGCGAGGAGTTTTTTTGGCGAAATGAAGGAAAAAGGTTTCCTCGCATTTCTGTGATCCTGGTCGGGGATTTTGCAATTATTATTTCATTAAATTCGTTGTCAGCAATGCTTGACTGAAATTGAAAAATCCCTATCAGGATCGCAGAGACGCGAGGAGATTTTTCGGCGAATTGGAGGAAAAAGATCTCCTCGCATTTCTGTGATCCTGGTCGGGGATTTTGCAATTATTATTTCATGAAATTCCTTGTCAGCAGTGCTCGAGTGAAATTGAAAAATCCCTATCAGGATCGCAGAGACGCGACGAGGTTTTTCGACTAAATGAAGGAAAAAGATCTCCTCGCATTTCTGTGATCCTGGTCGGGGATTTTTCTATTATTATTTCATCAAATTCGTTGTCAGCAATGCTCGCGTGAAATTGAAAAATCCCTATCAGGATCGCAGAGACGCGAGGAGATTGTTTGCCGAATTGGAGGAAAAAGATCTCCTCGCATTTCTGTGATCCTGGTCGGGGATTTTTCTTTTATTATTTCATCAAATTCGTTGTCAGCAATGCTCGCGTGAAATTGAAAAATCCCTATCAGGATCGCAGAGACGCGAGGAGATTGTTTGCCGAATTGCAGGAAAAAGATCTCCTCGCATTTCTGTGATCCTGTTCGGGGATTTTGCAATTATTACTTCATTAAATTCGTTGTCAGCAATGCTCGCGTGAAATTGAAAAATTCCTATCAGGATCGCAGAGACGCGACGAGAGTTTTTTCGAATTGGAGGAGAAAGATCTCCTCGCATCTCTGTGATCCTGGTCGGGGATTTTGCAATTGTTATTTCATGAAATTCGTTGTCAGTAATGCTCGAGTGAAATTGATAAATCCCTATCAGGATCGCAGAGAAGCGAGGAGATTTTTTGCCGAATTGTAGGAAAAAATCTCCTCGCATTTCTGTGATCCTGGTCGGGGATTTTGCAATTATTATTTCATTAAATTCGTTGTCAGCAATGCTTGACTGAAATTGAAAAATCCCTATCAGGATCGCAGAGACGCGAGGAGATTTTTCGGCGAATTGGAGGAAAAAGATCTCCTCGCATTTCTGTGATCCTGGTCGGGGATTTTGCAATTATTATTTCATGAAATTCGTTGTCAGCAATGCTCGCGTGAAATTGTAAATTCCCTATAAGGACCGCAGAGACGCGAGGAGATTTTTAGGCGAAATGAAGGAAAAAAATTTCCTCGCATTTCTATGATCCTGGTCGGGGATTTTGCAATTATTATTTCATGAAATTCCTTGTCAGCAGTGCTCGAGTGAAATTGAAAAACCCCTATCAGGATCGCAGAGACGTGAGGAAATTTTATGCCGAATTTGAGGAAAAATATCTCCTCGCATTTCTGTGATCCTGGTCGGGGATTTTGCAATTATTACTTCATTAAATTCGTTGTCAGCAATGCTCACGTGAAATTGAAAAATTCCTATCAGGATCTAAGAGAAGCGAGGAGATTTTTTGCCGAATTGTAGGAAAAAATCTCCTCGCATTTCTGTGATCCTGGTCGGGGATTTTGCAATTATTATTTCATGAAATTCGTTGTCAGCAATGCTTGACTGAAATTGAAAAATCCCTATCAGGATCGCAGAGACGCGAGGAGATTGTTTGCCGAATTGGAGGAAAAAGATCTCCTCGCATCTCTGTGATCCTGATCGGGAATTTTGCAATTATTACTTCATTAAATTCGTTGTCAGAAATGCTCGCGTGAAATTGAAAAATTCCTATCAGGATCGCAGAGACGCGACGAGATTTTTTTCGAATTGGAGGAAAAAGATCTCCTCGCATCTCTGTGATCCTGGTCGGGGATTTTGCAATTGTTATTTCATGAAATTCGTTGTCAGTAATGCTCCAGTGAAATTGAAAAATCCCTATCAGGATCTAAGAGAAGCGAGGAGATTTTTTGCCGAATTGTAGGAAAAAATCTCCTCGCATTTCTGTGATCCTGGTCGGGGATTTTGCAATTATTATTTCATGAAATTCCTTGTCAGCAGTGCTCGAGTGAAATTGAAAAATCCCTATCAGGATCGCAGAGACGCGAGGAGATTTTTTCCTTCATTTCGGCAAAATTTCTCCTGATTTTTTGCCGAAATGAAGGAAAAAATCTCCTCGCATATCTGTGATCCTGGTCGGGGATTTTGCAAATATTATTTCATGAAATTCGTTGTCATCCATGTATGAGTGAAATTGAAAAATCCCTATCAGGATCGCAGAGACGCGAGAAGATTTTTTGCCGAATTGGAGGAAAAAGATCTCCTCGCATTTCTGTGATCCTGGTCGGGGATTTTGCAAATATTATTTCATGAAATTCGTTGTCAGCAATGCTTGACTGAAATTGAAAAATCCCTATCTGGATCGCAGAGACGCGAGGAGATTTTTTGGCGAAATGACGGAAAAAGATTTCCTCGCATTTCTGTGATCCTGGTCGGGGATTTTGCAATTATTATTTCATTAAATTCGTTGTCAGCAATGCTTGACTGAAATTGAAAAATCCCTATCAGGATCGCAGAGACGCGAGGAGATTTTTCGGCGAATTGGAGGAAAAAGATCTCCTCGCATTTCTGTGATCCTGGTCGGGGATTTTGCAATTATTATTTCATGAAATTCGTTGTCAGCAATGCTCGCGTGAAATTGTAAATTCCCTATAAGGACCGCAGAGACGCGAGGAGATTTTTAGGCGAAATGAAGGAAAAAAATTTCCTCGCATTTCTATGATCCTGGTCGGGGATTTTGCAATTATTATTTCATGAAATTCCTTGTCAGCAGTGCTCGAGTGAAATTGAAAAACCCCTATCAGGATCGCAGAGACGTGAGGAAATTTTATGCCGAATTTGAGGAAAAATATCTCCTCGCATTTCTGTGATCCTGGTCGGGGATTTTGCAATTATTACTTCATTAAATTCGTTGTCAGCAATGCTCACGTGAAATTGAAAAATTCCTATCAGGATCTAAGAGAAGCGAGGAGATTTTTTGCCGAATTGTAGGAAAAAATCTCCTCGCATTTCTGTGATCCTGGTCGGGGATTTTGCAATTATTATTTCATGAAATTCGTTGTCAGCAATGCTTGACTGAAATTGAAAAATCCCTATCAGGATCGCAGAGACGCGAGGAGATTGTTTGCCGAATTGGAGGAAAAAGATCTCCTCGCATCTCTGTGATCCTGATCGGGAATTTTGCAATTATTACTTCATTAAATTCGTTGTCAGAAATGCTCGCGTGAAATTGAAAAATTCCTATCAGGATCGCAGAGACGCGACGAGATTTTTTTCGAATTGGAGGAAAAAGATCTCCTCGCATCTCTGTGATCCTGGTCGGGGATTTTGCAATTGTTATTTCATGAAATTCGTTGTCAGTAATGCTCCAGTGAAATTGAAAAATCCCTATCAGGATCTAAGAGAAGCGAGGAGATTTTTTGCCGAATTGTAGGAAAAAATCTCCTCGCATTTCTGTGATCCTGGTCGGGGATTTTGCAATTATTATTTCATGAAATTCCTTGTCAGCAGTGCTCGAGTGAAATTGAAAAATCCCTATCAGGATCGCAGAGACGCGAGGAGATTTTTTCCTTCATTTCGGCAAAATTTCTCCTGATTTTTTGCCGAAATGAAGGAAAAAATCTCCTCGCATATCTGTGATCCTGGTCGGGGATTTTGCAAATATTATTTCATGAAATTCGTTGTCATCCATGTATGAGTGAAATTGAAAAATCCCTATCAGGATCGCAGAGACGCGAGAAGATTTTTTGCCGAATTGGAGGAAAAAGATCTCCTCGCATTTCTGTGATCCTGGTCGGGGATTTTGCAAATATTATTTCATGAAATTCGTTGTCAGCCATGTATGAGTGAAATTGAAAAATCCCTATCAGGATCGCAGAGACGCGAGGAGATTTTTCGACGAAATGAAGGAAAAAGATCTCCTCGCATTTCTGTGATCCTGGTGGGTGATTTTGCAATTATTATTTCATGAAATTCCTTGTCAGCAACGCTTAAGTGAAATTGAAAAATCCCTATCAGGATCGCAGAGACGCGAGTAGATTGTTTGCCGAATTGGAGGAAAAAGATCTTCTCGCATCTCTGTGATCCTGGTCGGGGATTTTGCAATTGTTATTTCATGAAATTCGTTGTCAGTAATGCTCGAGTGAAATTGATAAATCCCTATCAGGATCGCAGAGAAGCGAGGAGATTTTTTGCCGAATTGTAGGAAAAAATCTCCTCGCATTTCTGTGATCCTGGTCGGGGATTTAGCAATTATTATTTCATGAAATTCGTTGTCAGTAATGCTCGAGTGAAATTGAAAAATCTCTATCAGGATCGCAGAAAAGCGAGGAGATTTTTCGACGAAATGAAGGAAAAAGATCGCCTCGCATATTTCTGTGATCCTGGTCGGGGATTTTGCAAATATTATTTCATGAAATTCGTTGTCATCCATGTATGAGTGAAATTGAAAAATCCCTATCAGGATCGCAGAGACGCGAGAAGATTTTTTGCCGAATTGGAGGAAAAAGATCTCCTCGCATCTCTGTGATCCTGGTCGGGGATTTTGCAATTATTACTTCATTAAATTCGTTGTCAGCAATGCTCGCGTGAAATTGACAAATCCCTATAAGGACCGCAGAGACGCGAGGAGATTTTTTGCCGAATTGGAGGAAAAAGATCTCCTCGCATATTTCTGTGATCCTGGTCGGGGATTTTGCAAATATTATTTCATGAAATTCGTTGTCAGCCATGTATGAGTGAAATTGAAAAATCCCTATCAGGATCGCAGAGACGCGAGGAGATTTTTCGACGAAATGAAGGAAAAAGATCTCCTCGCATTTCCGTGATCCTGGTCGGGGATTTTGTAATTATTATTTCATGAAATTCCTTGTCAGCAATGCTCGAGTGAAATTGAAAAATCCCTATCGGGATCGTAGAGACGCGAGTAGATTTTTCGACGAAATGAAGGAAAAAGATCGCCTCGCATATTTCTGTGATCCTAGTCGGGGATTTTGCAATTATTACTTCATTAAATTCGTTGTCAGCAATGCTCGCGTGAAATTGAAAAATCCCTATAAGGACCGCAGAGACGCGAGTAGATTTTTTGCCGAATTGTAGGATAAAGATCTCCTCGAATCTCTGTGATCTTGGTCGGGGATTTTGCAATTATTATTTCATGAAATTCGTTGTCAGTAATGCTCGAGTGAAATTGAAAAATCCCTATCAGGATCGCAGAGACGCGAGGAGATTTTTCGACGAAATGAAGGAAAAAGATCTCCTCGCATTTCTGTGATCCTGGTCGGAGATTTTCCAATTATTATTTCATCAAATTCGTTGTCAGCAATGCTCGAGTGAAATTGAGAAATCCCTATCAGGATCGCAGAGACGCAAGGAGATTTTTTGCAGAATTTAAGGAAAAAATCTCCTCGCATTTCTGTGATCCTGGTCGGGGATTTTGCAATTATTATTTCATGAAATTCGTTGTCAGTAATGCTCGAGTGAAATTGATAAATCCCTATCAGGATCGCAGAGAAGCGAGGAGATTTTTTGCCGAATTGTAGGAAAAAATCTCCTCGCATTTCTGTGATCCTGGTCGGGGATTTTGCAATTATTATTTCATGAAATTCCTTGTCAGCAGTGCTCGAGTGAAATTGAAAAATCCCTATCAGGATCGCAGAGACGCGAGGAGATTTTTCGACGAAATGAAGGAAAAAGATCTCCTCGCATTTCTGTGATCCTGGTCGGAGATTTTCCAATTATTATTTCATCAAATTCCTTGTCAGCAGTGCTCGAGTTAAATTGAAAAATCCCTATCAGGATCGCAGAGACGCGAGGAGATTTTTCGACGAAATGAAGGAAAAAGATATCCTCGCATTTCTGTGATCCTGGTCGGGGATTTTGCAATTATTATTTCATGAAATTCGTTGTCAGCAATGCTCGAGTGAAATTGAAAAATCCCTATCAGGATCGCAGAGACTCGAGGATATTTTTCGGCGAAATGAAGGAAAAAGATCTCCTCGCATTTCTGTGATCCTGGGCGGGGATTTTGCAATTATTATTTCATGAAATTCGTTGTCAGTAATGCTCGAGTGAAATTGAAAAATCCCTATCAGGATCGCAGAGAAGCTAGGAGATTTTTCGACGAAGGAAAAAGATCGCCTCGCATATTTCTGTGATCCTGGTCGGGGATTTTGCAAATATTATTTCATTAAATTCGTTGTCAGCAATGCTCGAGTTAAATTGAAAAATCCCTATCAGGATCGCAGAGACGCGAGGAGATTTTTCGACGAAATGAAGGAAAAAGATCTCCTCGCATTTCTGTGATCCTGGTCGGGGATTTTGTAATTATTATTTCATGAAATTCCTTGTCAGCAATGCTCGAGTGAAATTGAAAAATCCCTATCGGGATCGTAGAGACGCGAGTAGATTTTTCGACGAAATGAAGGAAAAAGATCGCCTCGCATATTTCTGTGATCCTAGTCGGGGATTTTGCAATTATTACTTCATTAAATTCGTTGTCAGCAATGCTCGCGTGAAATTGAAAAATCCCTATAAGGACCGCAGAGACGCGAGTAGATTTTTTGCCGAATTGTAGGATAAAGATCTCCTCGAATCTCTGTGATCTTGGTCGGGGATTTTGCAATTATTATTTCATGAAATTCGTTGTCATCCATGTATGAGTGAAATTGAAAAATCCCTATCAGGATCGCAGAGACGCGAGGAGATTTTTTGCCGAATTGGAGGAAAAAGATCTCCTCGCATCCCTGTGATCCTGGTCGGGGATTTTGCAATTATTATTTCATTAAATTCGTTGTCAGCAATGCTCGCGTGAAATTGAAAAATCCCTATCAGGATCGCAGAGACGCGAGGAGATTTTTTGCCGAATTGGAGGAAAAAGATCTCCTCGCATCCCTGTGATCCTGGTCGGAGATTTTGCAATTATTATTTCATGAAATTCGTTGTCAGCAATGCTCGAGTGAAATTGAAAAATCCCTATCAGGATCGCAGAGACGCGAGGAGATTTTTCGACGAAATGAAGGAAAAAGATATCCTCGCATTTCTGTGATCCTGGTCGGGGATTTTCCAATTATTATTTCATCAAATTCGTTGTCAGCAATGCTCGAGTGAAATTGAGAAATCCCTATCAGGATCGCAGAGACGCAAGGAGATTTTTTGCAGAATTTAAGGAAAAAATCTCCTCGCATTTCTGTGATCCTGGTCGGGGATTTTGCAATTATTATTTCATGAAATTCGTTGTCAGTAATGCTCGAGTGAAATTGATAAATCCCTATCAGGATCGCAGAGAAGCGAGGAGATTTTTTGCCGAATTGTAGGAAAAAATCTCCTCGCATTTCTGTGATCCTGGTCGGGGATTTTGCAATTATTATTTCATGAAATTCCTTGTCAGCAGTGCTCGAGTGAAATTGAAAAATCCCTATCAGGATCGCAGAGCCGCGAGGAGATTTTTCGACGAAATGAAGGAAAAAGATCTCCTCGCATTTCTGTGATCCTGGTCGGAGATTTTCCAATTATTATTTCATCAAATTCCTTGTCAGCAGTGCTCGAGTTAAATTGAAAAATCCCTATCAGGATCGCAGAGACGCGAGGAGATTTTTCGACGAAATGAAGGAAAAAGATATCCTCGCATTTCTGTGATCCTGGTCGGGGATTTTGCAATTATTATTTCATGAAATTCGTTGTCAGCAATGCTCGAGTGAAATTGAAAAATCCCTATCAGGATCGCAGAGACTCGAGGATATTTTTCGGCGAAATGAAGGAAAAAGATCTCCTCGCATTTCTGTGATCCTGGGCGGGGATTTTGTAATTATTATTTCATGAAATTCGTTGTCAGTAATGCTCGAGTGAAATTGAAAAATCCCTATCAGGATCGCAGAGAAGCTAGGAGATTTTTCGACGAAGGAAAAAGATCGCCTCGCATATTTCTGTGATCCTGGTCGGGGATTTTGCAATTATTATTTCATGAAATTCGTTGTCAGCAATGCTCGAGTGAAATTGAAAAATCCCTATCAGGATCGCAGAGACTCGAGGATATTTTTCGGCGAAATGAAGGAAAAAGATCTCCTCGCATTTCTGTGATCCTGGTCGGGGATTTTGTAATTATTATTTCATGAAATTCCTTGTCAGCAATGCTCGAGTGAAATTGAAAAATCCCTATCGGGATCGTAGAGACGCGAGTAGATTTTTCGACGAAATGAAGGAAAAAGATCGCCTCGCATATTTCTGTGATCCTAGTCGGGGATTTTGCAATTATTACTTCATTAAATTCGTTGTCAGCAATGCTCGCGTGAAATTGAAAAATCCCTATAAGGACCGCAGAGACGCGAGTAGATTTTTTGCCGAATTGTAGGATAAAGATCTCCTCGAATCTCTGTGATCTTGGTCGGGGATTTTGCAATTATTATTTCATGAAATTCGTTGTCATCCATGTATGAGTGAAATTGAAAAATCCCTATCAGGATCGCAGAGACGCGAGGAGATTTTTTGCCGAATTGGAGGAAAAAGATCTCCTCGCATCCCTGTGATCCTGGTCGGGGATTTTGCAATTATTATTTCATTAAATTCGTTGTCAGCAATGCTCGCGTGAAATTGAAAAATCCCTATAAGGACCGCAGAGACGCGAGGAGATTTTTTGCCGAATTGGAGGAAAAAGATCTCCTCGCATCCCTGTGATCCTGGTCGGAGATTTTGCAATTATTATTTCATGAAATTCGTTGTCAGCAATGCTCGAGTGAAATTGAAAAATCCCTATCAGGATCGCAGAGACGCGAGGAGATTTTTCGACGAAATGAAGGAAAAAGATATCCTCGCATTTCTGTGATCCTGGTCGGGGATTTTCCAATTATTATTTCATCAAATTCGTTGTCAGCAATGCTCGAGTGAAATTGAGAAATCCCTATCAGGATCGCAGAGACGCAAGGAGATTTTTTGCAGAATTTAAGGAAAAAATCTCCTCGCATTTCTGTGATCCTGGTCGGGGATTTTGCAATTATTATTTCATGAAATTCGTTGTCAGTAATGCTCGAGTGAAATTGATAAATCCCTATCAGGATCGCAGAGAAGCGAGGAGATTTTTTGCCGAATTGTAGGAAAAAATCTCCTCGCATTTCTGTGATCCTGGTCGGGGATTTTGCAATTATTATTTCATGAAATTCCTTGTCAGCAGTGCTCGAGTGAAATTGAAAAATCCCTATCAGGATCGCAGAGCCGCGAGGAGATTTTTCGACGAAATGAAGGAAAAAGATCTCCTCGCATTTCTGTGATCCTGGTCGGAGATTTTCCAATTATTATTTCATCAAATTCCTTGTCAGCAGTGCTCGAGTTAAATTGAAAAATCCCTATCAGGATCGCAGAGACGCGAGGAGATTTTTCGACGAAATGAAGGAAAAAGATATCCTCGCATTTCTGTGATCCTGGTCGGGGATTTTGCAATTATTATTTCATGAAATTCGTTGTCAGCAATGCTCGAGTGAAATTGAAAAATCCCTATCAGGATCGCAGAGAAGCTAGGAGATTTTTCGACGAAGGAAAAAGATCGCCTCGCATATTTCTGTGATCCTGGTCGGGGATTTTGCAAATATTATTTCATTAAATTCGTTGTCAGCAATGCTCGAGTTAAATTGAAAAATCCCTATCAGGATCGCAGAGACGCGAGGAGATTTTTCGACGAAATGATGGAAAAAGATCTCCTCGCATTTCTGTGATCCTGGGCGGGGATTTTCCAATTATTATTTCATGAAATTCGTTGTCAGTAATACTCGAGTGAAATTGATAAATCCCTATCAGAATCGCAGAGAAGCGAGGAGATTTTTTGCCGAATTGTAGGAAAAAATCTCCTCGCATTTCTGTGATCCTGGTCGGGGATTTTGCAATTATTATTTCATGAAATTCCTTGTCAGCAGACTCGGGTGAAATTGAAAAATCCCTATCAGGATCGCAGAGACGCGAGGAGATTTTTCGACGAAATGAAGGAAAAAGATATCCTCGCATTTCTGTGATCCTGGTCGGGGATTTTCCAATTATTATTTCATCAAATTCGTTGTCAGCAATGCTCGAGTGAAATTGAGAAATCCCTATCAGGATCGCAGAGACGCAAGGAGATTTTTTGCCGAATTTAAGGAAAAAATCTCCTCGCATTTCTGTGATCCTGATCAGGGATTTTGCAATTATTATTTCATGAAATTCGTTGTCAGCAATGCTCGAGTGAAATTGAAAAATCCCTATCAGGATCGCAGAGACTCGAGGATATTTTTCGGCGAAATGAAGGAAAAAGATCTCCTCGCATTTCTGTGATCCTGGTCGGGGATTTTGCAATTATTATTTCATGAGATTCGTTGTCAGTAATGCTCGAGTGAAATTGAAAAATCCATATCAGGATCGCAGAGAAGCGAGGAGATTTTTCGACGAAATGAAGAAAAAAGATCGCCTCGCATATTTCTGTGATCCTGGTCGGGGATTTTGCAAATACTATTTCATGAAATTCGTTGTCAGTAATGCTCGAGTGAAATTGAAAAATCCCTATCAGGATCGCAGAGAAGCGAGGAGATTTTTTGCCGAATTGTAGGAAAGAATCTCCTCGCATTTCTGTGATCCTGGTCGGGGATTTTGCAATTATTATTTCATGAAATTCCTTGTCAGCAGTGCTCGAGTGAAATTGAAAATCCCTATCAGGATCGCAGAGACGCGAGGAGATTTTTCGACGAAATGAAGGAAAAAGATATCCTCGCATTTCTGTGATCCTGGTCGGGGATTTTCCAATTATTATTTCATCAAATTCGTTGTTAGCAATGCTCGAGTGAAATTGAGAAATCCCTATCAGGATCGCAGAGACGCAAGGAGATTTTTTGCCGAATTTAAGGAAAAAATCTCCTCGCATTTCTGTGATCCTGGTCGGGGATTTTGCAATTATTATTTCATGAAATTCGTTGTCAGTAATGCTCGAGTGAAATTGAAAAATCCCTATCAGGATCGCAGAGACGCGAGGAGATTTTTCGACGAAATGAAGGAAAAAGATATCCTCGCATTTCTGTGATCCTGGTCGGGGATTTTCCAATTATGATTTCATCAAATTCGTTGTCAGCAATGCTCGAGTGAAATTGAAAAATCCCTATCAGGATCGCAGAGACGCGAGGAGATTTTTTGCCGAATTGGAGGAAAAAGATCTCCTCGCATCCCTGTGATCCTGGTCGGAGATTTTGCAATTATTATTTCATGAAATTCGTTGTCAGCAATGCTCGAGTGAAATTGAAAAATCCCCGACCAGGATCGCAGAGACGCGAGGAGATTTTTCGACGAAATGAAGGAAAAAGATATCCTCGCATTTCTGTGATCCTGGTCGGGGATTTTCCAATTATTATTTCATCAAATTCGTTGTCAGCAATGCTCGAGTGAAATTGAGAAATCCCTATCAGGATCGCAGAGACGCGAGGAGATTTTTCGACGAAATGAAGGAAAAAGATATCCTCGCATTTCTGTGATCCTGGTCGGGGATTTTGCAATTATTATTTCATGAAATTCGTTGTCAGTAATGCTCGAGTGAAATTGATAAATCCCTATCAGGATCGCAGAGAAGCGAGGAGATTTTTTGCCGAATTGTAGGAAAAAATCTCCTCGCATTTCTGTGATCCTGGTCGGGGATTTTGCAATTATTATTTCATGAAATTCCTTGTCAGCAGTGCTCGAGTGAAATTGAAAAATCCCTATCAGGATCGCAGAGACGCGAGGAGATTTTTCGACGAAATGAAGGAAAAAGATCTCCTCGCATTTCTGTGATCCTGGTCGGAGATTTTCCAATTATTATTTCATCAAATTCCTTGTCAGCAGTGCTCGAGTTAAATTGAAAAATCCCTATCAGGATCGCAGAGACGCGAGGAGATTTTTCGACGAAATGAAGGAAAAAGATATCCTCGCATTTCTGTGATCCTGGTCGGGGATTTTGCAATTATTATTTCATGAAATTCGTTGTCAGCAATGCTCGAGTGAAATTGAAAAATCCCTATCAGGATCGCAGAGACTCGAGGATATTTTTCGGCGAAATGAAGGAAAAAGATCTCCTCGCATTTCTGTGATCCTGGTCGGGGATTTTGCAATTATTATTTCATGAAATTCCTTGTCAGCAGACTCGGGTGAAATTGAAAAATCCCTATCAGGATCGCAGAGACGCGAGGAGATTTTTCGACGAAATGAAGGAAAAAGATATCCTCGCATTTCTGTGATCCTGGTCCGGGATTTTCCAATTATTATTTCATCAAATTCGTTGTCAGCAATGCTCGAGTGAAATTGAGAAATCCCTATCAGGATCGCAGAGACGCAAGGAGATTTTTTGCCGAATTTAAGGAAAAAATCTCCTCGCATTTCTGTGATCCTGATCAGGGATTTTGCAATTATTATTTCATGAAATTCGTTGTCAGCAATGCTCGAGTGAAATTGAAAAATCCCTATCAGGATCGCAGAGACTCGAGGATATTTTTCGGCGAAATGAAGGAAAAAGATCTCCTCGCATTTCTGTGATCCTGGGCGGGGATTTTGCAATTATTATTTCATGAAATTCGTTGTCAGCAATGCTTGACTGAAATTGAAAAATCCCTATCAGGATCGCAGAGACTCGAGGAGATTTTTCGGCGAAATGAAGGAAAAAGATCTCCTCGCATTTCTGTGATCCTGGTCGGGGATTTTGCAATTATTATTTCATGAGATTCGTTGTCAGTAATGCTCGAGTGAAATTGAAAAATCCATATCAGGATCGCAGAGAAGCGAGGAGATTTTTTGCCGAATTGTAGGAAAGAATCTCCTCGCATTTCTGTGATCCTGGTCGGGGATTTTGCAATTATTATTTCATGAAATTCCTTGTCAGCAGTGCTCGAGTGAAATTGAAAATCCCTATCAGGATCGCAGAGACGCGAGGAGATTTTTCGACGACATGAAGGAAAAAGATATCCTCGCATTTCTGTGATCCTGGTCGGGGATTTTCCAATTATTATTTCATCAAATTCGTTGTTAGCAATGCTCGAGTGAAATTGAGAAATCCCTATCAGGATCGCAGAGACGCAAGGAGATTTTTTGCCGAATTTAAGGAAAAAATCTCCTCGCATTTCTGTGATCCTGGTCGGGGATTTTGCAATTATTATTTCATGAAATTCGTTGTCAGTAATGCTCGAGTGAAATTGATAAATCCCTATCAGGATCGCAGAGAAGCGAGGAGATTTTTTGCCGAATTGTAGGAAAGAATCTCCTCGCATTTCTGTGATCCTGGTCGGGGATTTTGCAATTATTATTTCATGAAATTCCTTGTCAGCAGTGCTCGAGTGAAATTGAAAATCCCTATCAGGATCGCAGAGACGCGAGGAGATTTTTCGACGAAATGAAGGAAAAAGATATCCTCGCATTTCTGTGATCCTGGTCGGGGATTTTCCAATTATTATTTCATCAAATTCGTTGTCAGCAATGCTCGAGTGAAATTGATAAATCCCTATCAGGATCGCAGAGAAGCGAGGAGATTTTTTGCCGAATTGTAGGAAAAAATCTCCTCGCATTTCTGTGATCCTGGTCGGGGATTTTCCTATTATTATTTCATCAAATTCGTTGTCAGCAATGCTTAAGTGAAATTGAAAAATCCCTATCAGGATCGCAGAGACGCGAGGAGATTGTTTGCCGAATTGGAGGAAAAAGATCTCATCGCGTCTCTGTGATCCTGATCGGGGATTTTGCAATTATTACTTCATTAAATTCGTTGTCAGCAATGCTCGCGTGAAATTGAAAAATTCCTATCAGGATCGCAGAGACGCGACGAGATTTTTTCGAATTGGAGGAAAAAGATCTCCTCGCATCTCTGTGATCCTGGTCGGGGATTTTGCAATTATTATTTCATGAAATTCGTTTTCAGTAATGCTCGAGTGAAATTGATAAATCCCTATCAGGATTGCAGAGACGCGAGGAGATTTTTTCCTTCATTTCGGCAAAAAATCTCCTGAGATGAAGGAAAAAATCTCCTCGCATTTCTGTGATCCTGGTCGGGGATTTTGCAAATATTATTTCATGAAATTCCTTTTCATCCATGTATGAGTGAAATTGAAAAATCCCTATCAGGATCGCAGAGACGCGAGAAGATTTTTTGCCGAATTGGAGGAAAAAGATCTCCTCGCATCTCTGTGATCCTGGTCGGGGATTTTGCAATTATTACTTCATTAAATTCGTTGTCAGCAATGCTCGCGTGAAATTGAAAAATCCCTATAAGGACCGCAGACACGCGAGGAGATTTTTTGCCGAATTGGAGGAAAAAGATCTCCTCGCATCCCTGTGATCCTGGTCGGGGATTTTGCAATTATTATTTCATGAAATTCGTTGTCAGCAATGCTCGAGTGAAATTGAACAATCCCTATCAGGATCGCAGAGACGCGAGGAGATTTTTTCCCGAATTGGAGGAAAAAGATCTCCTCGCATCTCTGTGATCCTGGTCGGGGATTTTGCAATTGTTATTTCATGAAATTCGTTGTCAGAAATGCCCGCGTGAAATTGAAAAATCCCTATAAGTACCGCAGAGACGCGAGGAGATTTTTAGGCGAAATGAAGGAAAAAAATTTCCTCGCATTTCTGTGATCCTGGACGGGGATTTTGCAATTATTATTTCATGAAATTCGTTGTCAGCAATGCTCGAGTGAAATTGAGAAATCCCTATTAGGATCGCAGAGACGCGACGAGATTTTTCGACGAAATGAAGGAAAAAGATCTCCTCGCATTTCTGTGATCCTGGTCGGGGATTTTGCAATTATTATTTCATCAAATTCGTTGTCAGCAATGCTCGCGTGAAATTGAAAAATTCCTATCAGGATCGCAGAGACGCGACAAGATTTTTTTCGAATTGGAGGAAAAAGATCTCCTCGCATCTCTGTGATCCTGGTCGGGGATTTTGCAATTGTTATTTCATGAAATTCGTTGTCAGTAATGCTCGAGTGAAATTGATAAATCCCTATCAGGATCGCAGAGACGCGAGGAGATTGTTTGCCGAATTGGAGGAAAAAGATCTCCTCGCATCTCTGTGATCCTGATCGGGGATTTTGCAATTATTACTTCATTTAATTCGTTGTCAGCAATGCTCGCGTGAAATTGAAAAATTCCTATCAGGATCGCAGAGACGCGACAAGATTTTTTTCGAATTGGAGGAAAAAGATCTCCTCGCATCTCTGTGATCCTGGTCGGGGATTTTGCAATTGTTATTTCATGAAATTCGTTGTCAGTAATGCTCGAGTGAAATTGATAAATCCCTATCAGGATCGCAGAGAAGCGAGGAGATTTTTCGACGAAATGAAGGAAAAAGATCGCCTCGCATATTTCTGTGAACCTGGTCGGGGATTTTGCAAATATTATTTCATGAAATTCGTTGTCAGCCATGTATGAGTGAAATTGAAAAATCCCTATCAGGATCGCAGAGACGCGACGAGATTTTTTTCGAATTGGAGGAAATAGATCTCCTCGCATCTCTGTGATCTTGGTCGGGGATTTTGGAATTATTTTTTCATGAAATTCATTGTCAGCAATGCTCGAGTGAAATTGAAAAATCCCTATCAGGATCGCAGAGACGCGAGGAGATTTTTCGGCGAAATGAAGGAAAAAGATCTCCTCGCATTTCTGTGATCCTGGGCGGGGATTTTCTTATTATTATTTCATGAAATTCGTTGTCAGCAGTGCTCGAGTGAAATTGAAAAATCCCTATCAGGATCGCAGAGACGCGAGTAGATTTTTCGACGAAATGAAGGAAAAAGATCGCCTCGCATATTTCTGTGATCCTGGTCGGGGATTTTGCAAATATTATTTCATGAAATTCCTTGTCAGCAGTGCTCGAGTGAAATTGAAAAATCCCTATCAGGATCGCAGAGACGCGAGGAGATTTTTCGGCGAAATGAAGGAAAAAGATCTCCTCGCATTTCTGTGATCCTGGGCGGGGATTTTCTTATTATTATTTCATGAAATTCGTTGTCAGCAGTGCTCGAGTGAAATTGAAAAATCCCTATCAGGATCGCAGAGACGCGAGTAGATTTTTCGACGAAATGAAGGAAAAAGATCGCCTCGCATATTTCTGTGATCCTGGGCGGGGATTTTCTTATTATTATTTCATGAAATTCGTTGTCAGCAGTGCTCGAGTGAAATTGAAAAATCCCTATCAGGATCGCAGAGACGCGAGTAGATTTTTCGACGAAATGAAGGAAAAAGATCGCCTCGCATATTTCTGTGATCCTGGTCGGGGATTTTGCAAATATTATTTCATGAAATTCGTTGTCAGCAGTGCTCGAGTGAAATTGAAAAATCCCTATCAGGATCGCAGAGACGCGAGTAGATTTTTCGACGAAATGAAGGAAATAGATCTCCTCGCATCTCTGTGATCTTGGTCGGGGATTTTGGAATTATTTTTTCATGAAATTCGTTGTCAGCAATGCTCGCGTGAAATTGAAAAATCCCTATAAGGACCGCAGAGACGCGAGTAGATTTTTTGCCGAATTGTAGGATAAAGATCTCCTCGAATCTCTGTGATCTTGGTCGGGGATTTTGCAATTATTTTTTCATGAAATTTGTTGTCAGCAATGCTTGACTGAAATTGAAAAATCCCTATCAGGATCGCAGAGACGCGAGGAGATTTTTTGCCGAAATGAAGGAAAAAATCTCCTCGCATTTCTGTGATCCTGGTCGGGGATTTTGCAAATATTATTTCATGAAATTCGTTGTCATCCATGTATGAGTGAAATTGAAAAATCCCTATCAGGATCGCAGAGACGCGAGAAGATTTTTTGCCGAATTGGAGGAAAAAGATCTCCTCGCATCTCTGTGATCCTGGTCGGGGATTTTGCAATTATTATTTCATGAAATTCGTTGTCAGCAATGCTCGCGTGAAATTGAAAAATCCCTATCAGGATCGCAGAGACGCGAGGAGATTTTTTGCCGAATTGGAGGAAAAAGATCTCCTCGCATCCCTGTGATCCTGGTCGGGGATTTTGCAATTATTATTTCATTAAATTCGTTGTCAGCAATGCTCGCGTGAATTTGAAAAATCCCTATAAGGACCGCAGAGACGCGAGGAGATTTTTTGCCGAATTGGAGGAAAAAGATCTCCTCGCATCCCTGTGATCCTGGTCGGAGATTTTGCAATTATTATTTCATGAAATTCGTTGTCAGCAATGCTTGACTGAAATTGAAAACTCCCTATCAGGATCGCAGAGACTCGAGGATATTTTTCGGCGAAATGAAGGAAAAAGATCTCCTCGCATTTCTGTGATCCTGGGCGGGGATTTTGCAATTATTATTTCATGAAATTCGTTGTCAGTAATACTCGAGTGAAATTGATAAATCCCTATCAGGATCGCAGAGAAGCGAGGAGATTTTTTGCCGAATTGTAGGAAAAAATCTCCTCGCATTTCTGTGATCCTGGTCGGGGATTTTGCAATTATTATTTCATGAAATTCCTTGTCAGCAGTGCTCGAGTGAAATTGAAAAATCCCTATCAGGATTGCAGAGAATCGAGGAGATTTTTCGACGAAATGAAGGAAAAAGATATCCTCGCATTTCTGTGATCCTGGTCGGGGATTTTCCAATTATGATTTCATCAAATTCGTTGTCAGCAATGCTCGAGTGAAATTGAGAAATCCCTATCAGGATCGCAGAGACGCAAGGAGATTTTTTGCAGAATTTAAGGAAAAAATCTCCTCGCATTTCTGTGATCCTGGTCGGGGATTTTGCAATTATTATTTCATGAAATTCGTTGTCAGTAATGCTCGAGTGAAATTGATAAATCCCTATCAGGATCGCAGAGAAGCGAGGAGATTTTTTGCCGAATTGTAGCAAAAAAATCTCCTCGCATTTCTGTGATCCTGGTCGGGGATTTTGCAATTATTATTTCATGAAATTCCTTGTCAGCAGTGCTCGAGTGAAATTGAAAAATCCCTATCAGGATTGCAGAGACGCGAGGAGATTTTTCGACGAAATGAAGGAAAAAGATATCCTCGCATTTCTGTGATCCTGGTCGGGGATTTTCCAATTATGATTTCATCAAATTCGTTGTCAGCAATGCTCGAGTGAAATTGAGAAATCCCTATCAGGATCGCAGAGACGCAAGGAGATTTTTTGCAGAATTTAAGGAAAAAATCTCCTCGCATTTCTGTGATCCTGGTCGGGGATTTTGCAATTATTATTTCATGAAATTCCTTGTCAGCAGTGCTCGAGTGAAATTGAAAAATCCCTATCAGGATTGCAGAGACGCGAGGAGATTTTTCGACGAAATGAAGGAAAAAGATATCCTCGCATTTCTGTGATCCTGGTCGGGGATTTTCCAATTATGATTTCATGAAATTCCTTGTCAGCAGTGCTCGAGTGAAATTGAAAAATCCCTATCAGGATCGCAGAGACGCGACGAGATTTTTCGACGAAATGAAGGAAAAAGATCTCCTCGCATTTCTGTGATCCTGGTCGGGGATTTTGCAATTATTACTTCATTAAATTCGTTGTCAGCAATGCTCGAGTTAAATTGAAAAATCCCTATCAGGATCGCAGAGACGCGAGGAGATTTTTCGACGAAATGAAGGAAAAAGATATCCTCGCATTTCTGTGATCCTGGTCGGGGATTTTCCAATTATTATTTCATCAAATTCGTTGTCAACAATGCTCGAGTGAAATTGAGAAATCCCTATCAGGATCGCAGAGACGCAAGGAGATTTTTTGCCGAATTTAAGGAAAAAATCTCCTCGCATTTCTGTGATCCTGGTCGGGGATTTTGCAATTATTATTTCATGAAATTCGTTGTCAGCAATGCTCGAGTGAAATTGAAAAATCCCTATCAGGATCGCAGAGACTCGAGGATATTTTTCGGCGAAATGAAGGAAAAAGATCTCCTCGCATTTCTGTGATCCTGGGAGCGGATTTTGCAATTATTATTTCATGAAATTCGTTGTCAGTAATGCTCGAGTGAAATTGAAAAATCCCTATCAGGATCGCAGAGACTCGAGGAGATTTTTCGGCGAAATGAAGGAAAAAATCTCCTCGCATTTCTGTGATCCTGGTCGGGGATTTTGCAATTATTATTTCATGAAATTCCTTGTCAGCAGTGCTCGAGTGAAATTGAAAAATCCCTATCAGGATTGCAGAGACGCGAGGAGATTTTTCGACGAAATGAAGGAAAAAGATATCCTCGCATTTCTGTGATCCTGGTCGGGGATTTTCCAATTATGATTTCATGAAATTCCTTGTCAGCAGTGCTCGAGTGAAATTGAAAAATCCCTATCAGGATCGCAGAGACGCGACGAGATTTTTCGACGAAATGAAGGAAAAAGATCTCCTCGCATTTCTGTGATCCTGGTCGGGGATTTTGCAATTATTACTTCATTAAATTCGTTGTCAGCAATGCTCGAGTTAAATTGAAAAATCCCTATCAGGATCGCAGAGACGCGAGGAGATTTTTCGACGAAATGAAGGAAAAAGATATCCTCGCATTTCTGTGATCCTGGTCGGGGATTTTCCAATTATTATTTCATCAAATTCGTTGTCAACAATGCTCGAGTGAAATTGAGAAATCCCTATCAGGATCGCAGAGACGCAAGGAGATTTTTTGCCGAATTTAAGGAAAAAATCTCCTCGCATTTCTGTGATCCTGGTCGGGGATTTTGCAATTATTATTTCATGAAATTCGTTGTCAGCAATGCTCGAGTGAAATTGAAAAATCCCTATCAGGATCGCAGAGACTCGAGGATATTTTTCGGCGAAATGAAGGAAAAAGATCTCCTCGCATTTCTGTGATCCTGGGAGCGGATTTTGCAATTATTATTTCATGAAATTCGTTGTCAGTAATGCTCGAGTGAAATTGATAAATCCCTATCAGGATCGCAGAGAAGCGAGGAGATTTTTTGCCGAATTGTAGGAAAAAATCTCCTCGCATTTCTGTGATCCTGGTCGAGGATTTTGCAATTATTATTTCATGAAATTCCTTGTCAGCAGTGCTCGAGTGAAATTGAAAAATCCCTATCAGGATCGCAGAGACGCGACGAGATTTTTCGACGAAATGAAGGAAAAAGATCTCCTCGCATTTCTGTGATCCTGGTCGGGGATTTTCCTATTATTATTTCATCAAATTCGTTGTCAGCAATGCTTAAGTGAAATTGAAAAATCCCTATCAGGATCGCAGAGACGCGAGGAGATTGTTTGCCGAATTTAAGGAAAAAATCTCCTCGCATTTCTGTGATCCTGGTCGGGGATTTTGCAATTATTATTTCATGAAATTCGTTGTCAGCAATGCTCGAGTGAAATTGAAACATCCCTATCAGGATCGCAGAGACGCGAGGAGATTTTTTCCCGAATTGGAGGAAAAAGATCTCCTCGCATCTCTGTGATCCTGGTCGGGGATTTTGCAATTGTTATTTCATGAAATTCGTTGTCAGCAATGCCCGCGTGAAATTGAAAAATCCCTATAAGGACCGCAGAGACGCGAGGAGATTTTTAGGCGAAATGAAGGAAAAAAATTTCCTCGCATTTCTGTGATCCTGGACGGGGATTTTGCAATTATTATTTCATGAAATTCGTTGTCAGCAATGCTCGAGTGAAATTGAGAAATCCCTATTAGGATCGCAGAGACGCGACGAGATTTTTCGACGAAATGAAGGAAAAAGATCTCCTCGCATTTCTGTGATCCTGGGCGGGGATTTTCTTATTATTATTTCATGAAATTCGTTGTCAGCAGTGCTCGAGTGAAATTGGAAAATCCCTATCAGGATCGCAGAGACGCGAGTAGATTTTTCGACGAAATGAAGGAAAAAGATCGCCTCGCATATTTCTGTGATCCTGGTCGGGGATTTTGCAATTATTACTTCATTAAATTCGTTGTCAGCAATGCTCGAGTGAAATTGATAAATCCCTATCAGGATCGCAGAGAAGCGAGGAGATTTTTTGCCGAATTGTAGGAAAAAGATCTCCTCGCATTTCTGTGATCCTGGGCGGGGATTTTCTTATTATTATTTCATGAAATTCGTTGTCAGCAGTGCTCGAGTGAAATTGGAAAATCCCTATCAGGATCGCAGAGACGCGAGTAGATTTTTCGACGAAATGAAGGAAAAAGATCTCCTCGCATTTCTGTGATCCTGGGAGCGGATTTTGCAATTATTATTTCATGAAATTCGTTGTCAGTAATGCTCGAGTGAAATTGATAAATCCCTATCAGGATCGCAGAGAAGCGAGGAGATTTTTTGCCGAATTGTAGGAAAAAATCTCCTCGCATTTCTGTGATCCTGGTCGGGGATTTTGCAATTATTATTTCATGAAATTCCTTGTCAGCAGTGCTCGAGTGAAATTGAAAAATCCCTATCAGGATCGCAGAGACGCGAGGAGATTTTTCGACGAAATGAAGGAAAAAGATCTCCTCGCATTTCTGTGATCCTGGTCGGAGATTTTCCAATTATTATTTCATCAAATTCCTTGTCAGCAGTGCTCGAGTTAAATTGAAAAATCCCTATCAGGATCGCAGAGACGCGAGGAGATTTTTCGACGAAATGAAGGAAAAAGATATCCTCGCATTTCTGTGATCCTGGTCGGGGATTTTGCAATTATTATTTCATGAAATTCGTTGTCAGCAATGCTCGAGTGAAATTGAAAAATCCCTATCAGGATCGCAGAGACTCGAGGATATTTTTCGGCGAAATGAAGGAAAAAGATCTCCTCGCATTTCTGTGATCCTGGGCGGGGATTTTGCAATTATTATTTCATGAAATTCGTTGTCAGTAATGCTCGAGTGAAATTGAAAAATCCCTATCAGGATCGCAGAGAAGCTAGGAGATTTTTCGACGAAGGAAAAAGATCGCCTCGCATATTTCTGTGATCCTGGTCGGGGATTTTGCAAATATTATTTCATTAAATTCGTTGTCAGCAATGCTCGAGTTAAATTGAAAAATCCCTATCAGGATCGCAGAGACGCGAGGAGATTTTTCGACGAAATGAAGGAAAAAGATCTCCTCGCATTTCTGTGATCCTGGTCGGGGATTTTGTAATTATTATTTCATGAAATTCCTTGTCAGCAATGCTCGAGTGAAATTGAAAAATCCCTATCGGGATCGTAGAGACGCGAGTAGATTTTTCGACGAAATGAAGGAAAAAGATCGCCTCGCATATTTCTGTGATCCTAGTCGGGGATTTTGCAATTATTACTTCATTAAATTCGTTGTCAGCAATGCTCGCGTGAAATTGAAAAATCCCTATAAGGACCGCAGAGACGCGAGTAGATTTTTTGCCGAATTGTAGGATAAAGATCTCCTCGAATCTCTGTGATCTTGGTCGGGGATTTTGCAATTATTATTTCATGAAATTCGTTGTCATCCATGTATGAGTGAAATTGAAAAATCCCTATCAGGATCGCAGAGACGCGAGGAGATTTTTTGCCGAATTGGAGGAAAAAGATCTCCTCGCATCCCTGTGATCCTGGTCGGGGATTTTGCAATTATTATTTCATTAAATTCGTTGTCAGCAATGCTCGCGTGAAATTGAAAAATCCCTATAAGGACCGCAGAGACGCGAGGAGATTTTTTGCCGAATTGGAGGAAAAAGATCTCCTCGCATCCCTGTGATCCTGGTCGGGGATTTTGCAATTATTATTTCATGAAATTCGTTGTCAGCAATGCTCGAGTGAAATTGAAAAATCCCTATCAGGATCGCAGAGACGCGAGGAGATTTTTCGACGAAATGAAGGAAAAAGATATCCTCGCATTTCTGTGATCCTGGTCGGGGATTTTCCAATTATTATTTCATCAAATTCGTTGTCAGCAATGCTCGAGTGAAATTGAGAAATCCCTATCAGGATCGCAGAGACGCAAGGAGATTTTTTGCAGAATTTAAGGAAAAAATCTCCTCGCATTTCTGTGATCCTGGTCGGGGATTTTGCAATTATTATTTCATGAAATTCGTTGTCAGTAATGCTCGAGTGAAATTGATAAATCCCTATCAGGATCGCAGAGAAGCGAGGAGATTTTTTGCCGAATTGTAGGAAAAAATCTCCTCGCATTTCTGTGATCCTGGTCGGGGATTTTGCAATTATTATTTCATGAAATTCCTTGTCAGCAGTGCTCGAGTGAAATTGAAAAATCCCTATCAGGATCGCAGAGCCGCGAGGAGATTTTTCGACGAAATGAAGGAAAAAGATCTCCTCGCATTTCTGTGATCCTGGTCGGAGATTTTCCAATTATTATTTCATCAAATTCCTTGTCAGCAGTGCTCGAGTTAAATTGAAAAATCCCTATCAGGATCGCAGAGACGCGAGGAGATTTTTCGACGAAATGAAGGAAAAAGATATCCTCGCATTTCTGTGATCCTGGTCGGGGATTTTGCAATTATTATTTCATGAAATTCGTTGTCAGCAATGCTCGAGTGAAATTGAAAAATCCCTATCAGGATCGCAGAGACTCGAGGATATTTTTCGGCGAAATGAAGGAAAAAGATCTCCTCGCATTTCTGTGATCCTGGGCGGGGATTTTGTAATTATTATTTCATGAAATTCGTTGTCAGTAATGCTCGAGTGAAATTGAAAAATCCCTATCAGGATCGCAGAGAAGCTAGGAGATTTTTCGACGAAGGAAAAAGATCGCCTCGCATATTTCTGTGATCCTGGTCGGGGATTTTGCAATTATTATTTCATGAAATTCGTTGTCAGCAATGCTCGAGTGAAATTGAAAAATCCCTATCAGGATCGCAGAGACTCGAGGATATTTTTCGGCGAAATGAAGGAAAAAGATCTCCTCGCATTTCTGTGATCCTGGTCGGGGATTTTGTAATTATTATTTCATGAAATTCCTTGTCAGCAATGCTCGAGTGAAATTGAAAAATCCCTATCGGGATCGTAGAGACGCGAGTAGATTTTTCGACGAAATGAAGGAAAAAGATCGCCTCGCATATTTCTGTGATCCTAGTCGGGGATTTTGCAATTATTACTTCATTAAATTCGTTGTCAGCAATGCTCGCGTGAAATTGAAAAATCCCTATAAGGACCGCAGAGACGCGAGTAGATTTTTTGCCGAATTGTAGGATAAAGATCTCCTCGAATCTCTGTGATCTTGGTCGGGGATTTTGCAATTATTATTTCATGAAATTCGTTGTCATCCATGTATGAGTGAAATTGAAAAATCCCTATCAGGATCGCAGAGACGCGAGGAGATTTTTTGCCGAATTGGAGGAAAAAGATCTCCTCGCATCCCTGTGATCCTGGTCGGGGATTTTGCAATTATTATTTCATTAAATTCGTTGTCAGCAATGCTCGCGTGAAATTGAAAAATCCCTATAAGGACCGCAGAGACGCGAGGAGATTTTTTGCCGAATTGGAGGAAAAAGATCTCCTCGCATCCCTGTGATCCTGGTCGGAGATTTTGCAATTATTATTTCATGAAATTCGTTGTCAGCAATGCTCGAGTGAAATTGAAAAATCCCTATCAGGATCGCAGAGACGCGAGGAGATTTTTCGACGAAATGAAGGAAAAAGATATCCTCGCATTTCTGTGATCCTGGTCGGGGATTTTCCAATTATTATTTCATCAAATTCGTTGTCAGCAATGCTCGAGTGAAATTGAGAAATCCCTATCAGGATCGCAGAGACGCGAGGAGATTTTTTGCAGAATTTAAGGAAAAAATCTCCTCGCATTTCTGTGATCCTGGTCGGGGATTTTGCAATTATTATTTCATGAAATTCGTTGTCAGTAATGCTCGAGTGAAATTGATAAATCCCTATCAGGATCGCAGAGAAGCGAGGAGATTTTTTGCCGAATTGTAGGAAAAAATCTCCTCGCATTTCTGTGATCCTGGTCGGGGATTTTGCAATTATTATTTCATGAAATTCCTTGTCAGCAGTGCTCGAGTGAAATTGAAAAATCCCTATCAGGATCGCAGAGCCGCGAGGAGATTTTTCGACGAAATGAAGGAAAAAGATCTCCTCGCATTTCTGTGATCCTGGTCGGAGATTTTCCAATTATTATTTCATCAAATTCCTTGTCAGCAGTGCTCGAGTTAAATTGAAAAATCCCTATCAGGATCGCAGAGACGCGAGGAGATTTTTCGACGAAATGAAGGAAAAAGATATCCTCGCATTTCTGTGATCCTGGTCGGGGATTTTGCAATTATTATTTCATGAAATTCGTTGTCAGCAATGCTCGAGTGAAATTGAAAAATCCCTATCAGGATCGCAGAGAAGCTAGGAGATTTTTCGACGAAGGAAAAAGATCGCCTCGCATATTTCTGTGATCCTGGTCGGGGATTTTGCAAATATTATTTCATTAAATTCGTTGTCAGCAATGCTCGAGTTAAATTGAAAAATCCCTATCAGGATCGCAGAGACGCGAGGAGATTTTTCGACGAAATGATGGAAAAAGATCTCCTCGCATTTCTGTGATCCTGGGCGGGGATTTTCCAATTATTATTTCATGAAATTCGTTGTCAGTAATACTCGAGTGAAATTGATAAATCCCTATCAGAATCGCAGAGAAGCGAGGAGATTTTTTGCCGAATTGTAGGAAAAAATCTCCTCGCATTTCTGTGATCCTGGTCGGGGATTTTGCAATTATTATTTCATGAAATTCCTTGTCAGCAGACTCGGGTGAAATTGAAAAATCCCTATCAGGATCGCAGAGACGCGAGGAGATTTTTCGACGAAATGAAGGAAAAAGATATCCTCGCATTTCTGTGATCCTGGTCGGGGATTTTCCAATTATTATTTCATCAAATTCGTTGTCAGCAATGCTCGAGTGAAATTGAGAAATCCCTATCAGGATCGCAGAGACGCAAGGAGATTTTTTGCCGAATTTAAGGAAAAAATCTCCTCGCATTTCTGTGATCCTGATCAGGGATTTTGCAATTATTATTTCATGAAATTCGTTGTCAGCAATGCTCGAGTGAAATTGAAAAATCCCTATCAGGATCGCAGAGACTCGAGGATATTTTTCGGCGAAATGAAGGAAAAAGATCTCCTCGCATTTCTGTGATCCTGGTCGGGGATTTTGCAATTATTATTTCATGAGATTCGTTGTCAGTAATGCTCGAGTGAAATTGAAAAATCCATATCAGGATCGCAGAGAAGCGAGGAGATTTTTCGACGAAATGAAGAAAAAAGATCGCCTCGCATATTTCTGTGATCCTGGTCGGGGATTTTGCAAATACTATTTCATGAAATTCGTTGTCAGTAATGCTCGAGTGAAATTGAAAAATCCCTATCAGGATCGCAGAGAAGCGAGGAGATTTTTTGCCGAATTGTAGGAAAGAATCTCCTCGCATTTCTGTGATCCTGGTCGGGGATTTTGCAATTATTATTTCATGAAATTCCTTGTCAGCAGTGCTCGAGTGAAATTGAAAATCCCTATCAGGATCGCAGAGACGCGAGGAGATTTTTCGACGAAATGAAGGAAAAAGATATCCTCGCATTTCTGTGATCCTGGTCGGGGATTTTCCAATTATTATTTCATCAAATTCGTTGTTAGCAATGCTCGAGTGAAATTGAGAAATCCCTATCAGGATCGCAGAGACGCAAGGAGATTTTTTGCCGAATTTAAGGAAAAAATCTCCTCGCATTTCTGTGATCCTGGTCGGGGATTTTGCAATTATTATTTCATGAAATTCGTTGTCAGTAATGCTCGAGTGAAATTGAAAAATCCCTATCAGGATCGCAGAGACGCGAGGAGATTTTTCGACGAAATGAAGGAAAAAGATATCCTCGCATTTCTGTGATCCTGGTCGGGGATTTTCCAATTATGATTTCATCAAATTCGTTGTCAGCAATGCTCGAGTGAAATTGAAAAATCCCTATCAGGATCGCAGAGACGCGAGGAGATTTTTTGCCGAATTGGAGGAAAAAGATCTCCTCGCATCCCTGTGATCCTGGTCGGAGATTTTGCAATTATTATTTCATGAAATTCGTTGTCAGCAATGCTCGAGTGAAATTGAAAAATCCCTATCAGGATCGCAGAGACGCGAGGAGATTTTTCGACGAAATGAAGGAAAAAGATATCCTCGCATTTCTGTGATCCTGGTCGGGGATTTTCCAATTATTATTTCATCAAATTCGTTGTCAGCAATGCTCGAGTGAAATTGAGAAATCCCTATCAGGATCGCAGAGACGCGAGGAGATTTTTCGACGAAATGAAGGAAAAAGATATCCTCGCATTTCTGTGATCCTGGTCGGGGATTTTGCAATTATTATTTCATGAAATTCGTTGTCAGTAATGCTCGAGTGAAATTGATAAATCCCTATCAGGATCGCAGAGAAGCGAGGAGATTTTTTGCCGAATTGTAGGAAAAAATCTCCTCGCATTTCTGTGATCCTGGTCGGGGATTTTGCAATTATTATTTCATGAAATTCGTTGTCAGCAATGCTCGAGTGAAATTGAAAAATCCCTATCAGGATCGCAGAGACTCGAGGATATTTTTCGGCGAAATGAAGGAAAAAGATCTCCTCGCATTTCTGTGATCCTGGTCGGGGATTTTGCAATTATTATTTCATGAAATTCCTTGTCAGCAGACTCGGGTGAAATTGAAAAATCCCTATCAGGATCGCAGAGACGCGAGGAGATTTTTCGACGAAATGAAGGAAAAAGATATCCTCGCATTTCTGTGATCCTGGTCCGGGATTTTCCAATTATTATTTCATCAAATTCGTTGTCAGCAATGCTCGAGTGAAATTGAGAAATCCCTATCAGGATCGCAGAGACGCAAGGAGATTTTTTGCCGAATTTAAGGAAAAAATCTCCTCGCATTTCTGTGATCCTGATCAGGGATTTTGCAATTATTATTTCATGAAATTCGTTGTCAGCAATGCTCGAGTGAAATTGAAAAATCCCTATCAGGATCGCAGAGACTCGAGGATATTTTTCGGCGAAATGAAGGAAAAAGATCTCCTCGCATTTCTGTGATCCTGGGCGGGGATTTTGCAATTATTATTTCATGAAATTCGTTGTCAGCAATGCTTGACTGAAATTGAAAAATCCCTATCAGGATCGCAGAGACTCGAGGAGATTTTTCGGCGAAATGAAGGAAAAAGATCTCCTCGCATTTCTGTGATCCTGGTCGGGGATTTTGCAATTATTATTTCATGAGATTCGTTGTCAGTAATGCTCGAGTGAAATTGAAAAATCCATATCAGGATCGCAGAGAAGCGAGGAGATTTTTTGCCGAATTGTAGGAAAGAATCTCCTCGCATTTCTGTGATCCTGGTCGGGGATTTTGCAATTATTATTTCATGAAATTCCTTGTCAGCAGTGCTCGAGTGAAATTGAAAATCCCTATCAGGATCGCAGAGACGCGAGGAGATTTTTCGACGAAATGAAGGAAAAAGATATCCTCGCATTTCTGTGATCCTGGTCGGGGATTTTCCAATTATTATTTCATCAAATTCGTTGTTAGCAATGCTCGAGTGAAATTGAGAAATCCCTATCAGGATCGCAGAGACGCAAGGAGATTTTTTGCCGAATTTAAGGAAAAAATCTCCTCGCATTTCTGTGATCCTGGTCGGGGATTTTGCAATTATTATTTCATGAAATTCGTTGTCAGTAATGCTCGAGTGAAATTGATAAATCCCTATCAGGATCGCAGAGAAGCGAGGAGATTTTTTGCCGAATTGTAGGAAAGAATCTCCTCGCATTTCTGTGATCCTGGTCGGGGATTTTGCAATTATTATTTCATGAAATTCCTTGTCAGCAGTGCTCGAGTGAAATTGAAAATCCCTATCAGGATCGCAGAGACGCGAGGAGATTTTTCGACGAAATGAAGGAAAAAGATATCCTCGCATTTCTGTGATCCTGGTCGGGGATTTTCCAATTATTATTTCATCAAATTCGTTGTCAGCAATGCTCGAGTGAAATTGATAAATCCCTATCAGGATCGCAGAGAAGCGAGGAGATTTTTTGCCGAATTGTAGGAAAAAATCTCCTCGCATTTCTGTGATCCTGGTCGGGGATTTTCCTATTATTATTTCATCAAATTCGTTGTCAGCAATGCTTAAGTGAAATTGAAAAATCCCTATCAGGATCGCAGAGACGCGAGGAGATTGTTTGCCGAATTGGAGGAAAAAGATCTCATCGCGTCTCTGTGATCCTGATCGGGGATTTTGCAATTATTACTTCATTAAATTCGTTGTCAGCAATGCTCGCGTGAAATTGAAAAATTCCTATCAGGATCGCAGAGACGCGACGAGATTTTTTCGAATTGGAGGAAAAAGATCTCCTCGCATCTCTGTGATCCTGGTCGGGGATTTTGCAATTATTATTTCATGAAATTCGTTTTCAGTAATGCTCGAGTGAAATTGATAAATCCCTATCAGGATTGCAGAGACGCGAGGAGATTTTTTCCTTCATTTCGGCAAAAAATCTCCTGAGATGAAGGAAAAAATCTCCTCGCATTTCTGTGATCCTGGTCGGGGATTTTGCAAATATTATTTCATGAAATTCCTTTTCATCCATGTATGAGTGAAATTGAAAAATCCCTATCAGGATCGCAGAGACGCGAGAAGATTTTTTGCCGAATTGGAGGAAAAAGATCTCCTCGCATCTCTGTGATCCTGGTCGGGGATTTTGCAATTATTACTTCATTAAATTCGTTGTCAGCAATGCTCGCGTGAAATTGAAAAATCCCTATAAGGACCGCAGACACGCGAGGAGATTTTTTGCCGAATTGGAGGAAAAAGATCTCCTCGCATCCCTGTGATCCTGGTCGGGGATTTTGCAATTATTATTTCATGAAATTCGTTGTCAGCAATGCTCGAGTGAAATTGAACAATCCCTATCAGGATCGCAGAGACGCGAGGAGATTTTTTCCCGAATTGGAGGAAAAAGATCTCCTCGCATCTCTGTGATCCTGGTCGGGGATTTTGCAATTGTTTTTTCATGAAATTCGTTGTCAGAAATGCCCGCGTGAAATTGAAAAATCCCTATAAGTACCGCAGAGACGCGAGGAGATTTTTAGGCGAAATGAAGGAAAAAAATTTCCTCGCATTTCTGTGATCCTGGACGGGGATTTTGCAATTATTATTTCATGAAATTCGTTGTCAGCAATGCTCGAGTGAAATTGAGAAATCCCTATTAGGATCGCAGAGACGCGACGAGATTTTTCGACGAAATGAAGGAAAAAGATCTCCTCGCATTTCTGTGATCCTGGTCGGGGATTTTGCAATTATTATTTCATCAAATTCGTTGTCAGCAATGCTCGCGTGAAATTGAAAAATTCCTATCAGGATCGCAGAGACGCGACAAGATTTTTTTCGAATTGGAGGAAAAAGATCTCCTCGCATCTCTGTGATCCTGGTCGGGGATTTTGCAATTGTTATTTCATGAAATTCGTTGTCAGTAATGCTCGAGTGAAATTGATAAATCCCTATCAGGATCGCAGAGACGCGAGGAGATTGTTTGCCGAATTGGAGGAAAAAGATCTCCTCGCATCTCTGTGATCCTGATCGGGGATTTTGCAATTATTACTTCATTTAATTCGTTGTCAGCAATGCTCGCGTGAAATTGAAAAATTCCTATCAGGATCGCAGAGACGCGACAAGATTTTTTTCGAATTGGAGGAAAAAGATCTCCTCGCATCTCTGTGATCCTGGTCGGGGATTTTGCAATTGTTATTTCATGAAATTCGTTGTCAGTAATGCTCGAGTGAAATTGATAAATCCCTATCAGGATCGCAGAGAAGCGAGGAGATTTTTCGACGAAATGAAGGAAAAAGATCGCCTCGCATATTTCTGTGAACCTGGTCGGGGATTTTGCAAATATTATTTCATGAAATTCGTTGTCAGCCATGTATGAGTGAAATTGAAAAATCCCTATCAGGATCGCAGAGACGCGACGAGATTTTTTTCGAATTGGAGGAAATAGATCTCCTCGCATCTCTGTGATCTTGGTCGGGGATTTTGGAATTATTTTTTCATGAAATTCATTGTCAGCAATGCTCGAGTGAAATTGAAAAATCCCTATCAGGATCGCAGAGACGCGAGGAGATTTTTCGGCGAAATGAAGGAAAAAGATCTCCTCGCATTTCTGTGATCCTGGGCGGGGATTTTCTTATTATTATTTCATGAAATTCGTTGTCAGCAGTGCTCGAGTGAAATTGAAAAATCCCTATCAGGATCGCAGAGACGCGAGTAGATTTTTCGACGAAATGAAGGAAAAAGATCGCCTCGCATATTTCTGTGATCCTGGTCGGGGATTTTGCAAATATTATTTCATGAAATTCCTTGTCAGCAGTGCTCGAGTGAAATTGAAAAATCCCTATCAGGATCGCAGAGACGCGAGGAGATTTTTCGGCGAAATGAAGGAAAAAGATCTCCTCGCATTTCTGTGATCCTGGGCGGGGATTTTCTTATTATTATTTCATGAAATTCGTTGTCAGCAGTGCTCGAGTGAAATTGAAAAATCCCTATCAGGATCGCAGAGACGCGAGTAGATTTTTCGACGAAATGAAGGAAAAAGATCGCCTCGCATATTTCTGTGATCCTGGGCGGGGATTTTCTTATTATTATTTCATGAAATTCGTTGTCAGCAGTGCTCGAGTGAAATTGAAAAATCCCTATCAGGATCGCAGAGACGCGAGTAGATTTTTCGACGAAATGAAGGAAAAAGATCGCCTCGCATATTTCTGTGATCCTGGTCGGGGATTTTGCAAATATTATTTCATGAAATTCGTTGTCAGCAGTGCTCGAGTGAAATTGAAAAATCCCTATCAGGATCGCAGAGACGCGAGTAGATTTTTCGACGAAATGAAGGAAATAGATCTCCTCGCATCTCTGTGATCTTGGTCGGGGATTTTGGAATTATTTTTTCATGAAATTCGTTGTCAGCAATGCTCGCGTGAAATTGAAAAATCCCTATAAGGACCGCAGAGACGCGAGGAGATTTTTTACCGAATTGTAGGATAAAGATCTCCTCGCATCTCTGTGATCTTGGTCGGGGATTTTGCAATTATTTTTTCATGAAATTTGTTGTCAGCAATGCTTGACTGAAATTGAAAAATCCCTATCAGGATCGCAGAGACGCGAGGAGATTTTTTGCCGAAATGAAGGAAAAAATCTCCTCGCATTTCTGTGATCCTGGTCGGGGATTTTGCAAATATTATTTCATGAAATTCGTTGTCATCCATGTATGAGTGAAATTGAAAAATCCCTATCAGGATCGCAGAGACGCGAGAAGATTTTTTGCCGAATTGGAGGAAAAAGATCTCCTCGCATCTCTGTGATCCTGGTCGGGGATTTTGCAATTATTATTTCATGAAATTCGTTGTCAGCAATGCTCGCGTGAAATTGAAAAATCCCTATCAGGATCGCAGAGACGCGAGGAGATTTTTTGCCGAATTGGAGGAAAAAGATCTCCTCGCATCCCTGTGATCCTGGTCGGGGATTTTGCAATTATTATTTCATTAAATTCGTTGTCAGCAATGCTCGCGTGAATTTGAAAAATCCCTATAAGGACCGCAGAGACGCGAGGAGATTTTTTGCCGAATTGGAGGAAAAAGATCTCCTCGCATCCCTGTGATCCTGGTCGGAGATTTTGCAATTATTATTTCATGAAATTCGTTGTCAGCAATGCTTGACTGAAATTGAAAACTCCCTATCAGGATCGCAGAGACTCGAGGATATTTTTCGGCGAAATGAAGGAAAAAGATCTCCTCGCATTTCTGTGATCCTGGGCGGGGATTTTGCAATTATTATTTCATGAAATTCGTTGTCAGTAATACTCGAGTGAAATTGATAAATCCCTATCAGGATCGCAGAGAAGCGAGGAGATTTTTTGCCGAATTGTAGGAAAAAATCTCCTCGCATTTCTGTGATCCTGGTCGGGGATTTTGCAATTATTATTTCATGAAATTCCTTGTCAGCAGTGCTCGAGTGAAATTGAAAAATCCCTATCAGGATTGCAGAGAATCGAGGAGATTTTTCGACGAAATGAAGGAAAAAGATATCCTCGCATTTCTGTGATCCTGGTCGGGGATTTTCCAATTATGATTTCATCAAATTCGTTGTCAGCAATGCTCGAGTGAAATTGAGAAATCCCTATCAGGATCGCAGAGACGCAAGGAGATTTTTTGCAGAATTTAAGGAAAAAATCTCCTCGCATTTCTGTGATCCTGGTCGGGGATTTTGCAATTATTATTTCATGAAATTCGTTGTCAGTAATGCTCGAGTGAAATTGATAAATCCCTATCAGGATCGCAGAGAAGCGAGGAGATTTTTTGCCGAATTGTAGCAAAAAAATCTCCTCGCATTTCTGTGATCCTGGTCGGGGATTTTGCAATTATTATTTCATGAAATTCCTTGTCAGCAGTGCTCGAGTGAAATTGAAAAATCCCTATCAGGATTGCAGAGACGCGAGGAGATTTTTCGACGAAATGAAGGAAAAAGATATCCTCGCATTTCTGTGATCCTGGTCGGGGATTTTCCAATTATGATTTCATCAAATTCGTTGTCAGCAATGCTCGAGTGAAATTGAGAAATCCCTATCAGGATCGCAGAGACGCAAGGAGATTTTTTGCAGAATTTAAGGAAAAAATCTCCTCGCATTTCTGTGATCCTGGTCGGGGATTTTGCAATTATTATTTCATGAAATTCCTTGTCAGCAGTGCTCGAGTGAAATTGAAAAATCCCTATCAGGATTGCAGAGACGCGAGGAGATTTTTCGACGAAATGAAGGAAAAAGATATCCTCGCATTTCTGTGATCCTGGTCGGGGATTTTCCAATTATGATTTCATGAAATTCCTTGTCAGCAGTGCTCGAGTGAAATTGAAAAATCCCTATCAGGATCGCAGAGACGCGACGAGATTTTTCGACGAAATGAAGGAAAAAGATCTCCTCGCATTTCTGTGATCCTGGTCGGGGATTTTGCAATTATTACTTCATTAAATTCGTTGTCAGCAATGCTCGAGTTAAATTGAAAAATCCCTATCAGGATCGCAGAGACGCGAGGAGATTTTTCGACGAAATGAAGGAAAAAGATATCCTCGCATTTCTGTGATCCTGGTCGGGGATTTTCCAATTATTATTTCATCAAATTCGTTGTCAACAATGCTCGAGTGAAATTGAGAAATCCCTATCAGGATCGCAGAGACGCAAGGAGATTTTTTGCCGAATTTAAGGAAAAAATCTCCTCGCATTTCTGTGATCCTGGTCGGGGATTTTGCAATTATTATTTCATGAAATTCGTTGTCAGCAATGCTCGAGTGAAATTGAAAAATCCCTATCAGGATCGCAGAGACTCGAGGATATTTTTCGGCGAAATGAAGGAAAAAGATCTCCTCGCATTTCTGTGATCCTGGGAGCGGATTTTGCAATTATTATTTCATGAAATTCGTTGTCAGTAATGCTCGAGTGAAATTGAAAAATCCCTATCAGGATCGCAGAGACTCGAGGAGATTTTTCGGCGAAATGAAGGAAAAAATCTCCTCGCATTTCTGTGATCCTGGTCGGGGATTTTGCAATTATTATTTCATGAAATTCCTTGTCAGCAGTGCTCGAGTGAAATTGAAAAATCCCTATCAGGATTGCAGAGACGCGAGGAGATTTTTCGACGAAATGAAGGAAAAAGATATCCTCGCATTTCTGTGATCCTGGTCGGGGATTTTCCAATTATGATTTCATGAAATTCCTTGTCAGCAGTGCTCGAGTGAAATTGAAAAATCCCTATCAGGATCGCAGAGACGCGACGAGATTTTTCGACGAAATGAAGGAAAAAGATCTCCTCGCATTTCTGTGATCCTGGTCGGGGATTTTGCAATTATTACTTCATTAAATTCGTTGTCAGCAATGCTCGAGTTAAATTGAAAAATCCCTATCAGGATCGCAGAGACGCGAGGAGATTTTTCGACGAAATGAAGGAAAAAGATATCCTCGCATTTCTGTGATCCTGGTCGGGGATTTTCCAATTATTATTTCATCAAATTCGTTGTCAACAATGCTCGAGTGAAATTGAGAAATCCCTATCAGGATCGCAGAGACGCAAGGAGATTTTTTGCCGAATTTAAGGAAAAAATCTCCTCGCATTTCTGTGATCCTGGTCGGGGATTTTGCAATTATTATTTCATGAAATTCGTTGTCAGCAATGCTCGAGTGAAATTGAAAAATCCCTATCAGGATCGCAGAGACTCGAGGATATTTTTCGGCGAAATGAAGGAAAAAGATCTCCTCGCATTTCTGTGATCCTGGGAGCGGATTTTGCAATTATTATTTCATGAAATTCGTTGTCAGTAATGCTCGAGTGAAATTGATAAATCCCTATCAGGATCGCAGAGAAGCGAGGAGATTTTTTGCCGAATTGTAGGAAAAAATCTCCTCGCATTTCTGTGATCCTGGTCGAGGATTTTGCAATTATTATTTCATGAAATTCCTTGTCAGCAGTGCTCGAGTGAAATTGAAAAATCCCTATCAGGATCGCAGAGACGCGACGAGATTTTTCGACGAAATGAAGGAAAAAGATCTCCTCGCATTTCTGTGATCCTGGTCGGGGATTTTCCTATTATTATTTCATCAAATTCGTTGTCAGCAATGCTTAAGTGAAATTGAAAAATCCCTATCAGGATCGCAGAGACGCGAGGAGATTGTTTGCCGAATTTAAGGAAAAAATCTCCTCGCATTTCTGTGATCCTGGTCGGGGATTTTGCAATTATTATTTCATGAAATTCGTTGTCAGCAATGCTCGAGTGAAATTGAAACATCCCTATCAGGATCGCAGAGACGCGAGGAGATTTTTTCCCGAATTGGAGGAAAAAGATCTCCTCGCATCTCTGTGATCCTGGTCGGGGATTTTGCAATTGTTATTTCATGAAATTCGTTGTCAGCAATGCCCGCGTGAAATTGAAAAATCCCTATAAGGACCGCAGAGACGCGAGGAGATTTTTAGGCGAAATGAAGGAAAAAAATTTCCTCGCATTTCTGTGATCCTGGACGGGGATTTTGCAATTATTATTTCATGAAATTCGTTGTCAGCAATGCTCGAGTGAAATTGAGAAATCCCTATTAGGATCGCAGAGACGCGACGAGATTTTTCGACGAAATGAAGGAAAAAGATCTCCTCGCATTTCTGTGATCCTGGGCGGGGATTTTCTTATTATTATTTCATGAAATTCGTTGTCAGCAGTGCTCGAGTGAAATTGGAAAATCCCTATCAGGATCGCAGAGACGCGAGTAGATTTTTCGACGAAATGAAGGAAAAAGATCGCCTCGCATATTTCTGTGATCCTGGTCGGGGATTTTGCAATTATTACTTCATTAAATTCGTTGTCAGCAATGCTCGCGTGAAATTGAAAAATCCCTATAAGGACCGCAGAGACGCGAGTAGATTTTTTGCCGAATTGTAGGATAAAGACAATTAAAACGATATTAAAACGAAAGTCGCAGTCAATTTACGCTCCGTGAATTACACCGAATAAGTGGTGTACTACTTAGAATACAAACGTAAAAAATATGTCATTTTGAAGATGAAAATGTGCTTGATTTCGTTGTGAATTTATTTTGCTTGGATCTAGGAAGGTTCTCCTTAGTTTTGTGTTCAATTTGGGCTCTATAATAGTTGAATTTATTTGTGATTTATCATTTAAGATAATACTATCTGCCTTGATACCAATTATTTTCAAGAAAGTAATAATTCATTCATCAGCTTGCATACTGTTGTCAGATTGTACACTTTTTCCGAAAATGGTCTGCTTCTGCAACAAATGTAGTGGCGCGGTTACACCGACAATACCGGCCCTTAAATGCTCAACGTGTACTCTCTTCTACCATGTAAAGTGCATCGAATAAGCAACTTGTGGATTTGATTAGAGCCACTCCGGGGCTGCAGTGGACGTGCGAAAGTTGTTTACAGAGTGGTGTTACTTCTGCCTCTTGTGAGTCGAACTCCACAGCCCCTATAACATGTAATGCTTGCAAGATGATACCTGAGCTAAGTGCAACCATCAGATCACTCGTTGCAGTTGTGGATGACTTGAAGAGGAAGCTGTCAGATCGTGGGTCTCCTACGCTAGACTTTGAGGAGGTTGCGGAGGAAGTGGCTGATCGTCAGAGACGTCGCAGAAATGTAATCTTCTATGGAGTTCGTGAAGACTCATCTGACTCCTCGAATCGGACCTCCAAGGAGAACGATGCAGGTTTTATTGGTCAATTTTTGGAGTTCATCAACCAGAGTGGTAGTTTGCCGAGTTTGCCGCCATTGAATGCAGATGGATGCACTACCTTTAGATTGGGACGCTACAGTGCCGATCGTCAAGTACCTAGGCCACTGCGCGTTGTTTTTCAGGACGAGAGATTGGTGTTTTCGGTGATTAAAGCGGTTGGGAAGTTACGTTCTTCTCTCCAGGCTCATCCTCAGTTTGGGGCTGTTCGTGTCTCCCTTGACCGTACCCCCAAACAAAACCAATATTACAGGGAGCTCAAGGTCGAACTTGAGTCTCGTGCAGATGCAGGAGAAAAAAATCTCGTGATCAGACACATCAAGGGTGTTCCTCGAATTGTGGTTGGTAAAACAAGGATCAGGAATTTAAACTAACTCAGCCCATCAGATTAGATCAACTTTCTTGCTACTATCAAAACGTACGTAGCCTCAGGGGTAAGAATGAACAGTTTTATATATCTTCCTGTGACTTCGACTATGATGTAATAGGTATTTCTGAGACATGGCTCGATAGTGATATTGTGGACTCCGAGTTTACTTCTACCACCAATTATAATGTATTTAGGAGAGACAGAGATTTTCAGGCCGTTGGACTCTCAAGGGGTGGAGGTGTATTGTTAGCTATAAAAAACTCAATTAATGTTGCATCTGTTGACCTGACCAGGCTCCACCGGGCATTGCCTTGTATAGATGTTGTCGGTTGTAAATGTAACGTTGGAAATTATGTATATTTTATTTATGTCATTTATATAAGCAGGACACCGCAACCCCGGGATCTTGAGACTTTGCTTTGTTACTTTGAAGAAATGCATCAATATCACAGAAATATAATAATTATGGGTGATTTTAACATCCCATATTTTAATCTTGATGCGTCACACGAACTAAATTCATTACTGTCTAACTTTGTCAATTTTTTAAAATTAACTCAATTTAATAGTGTGCGAAATTGTAATGACAGATTACTGGATTTGGTTTTTTCTAATTCTCACCTCACGGTCTCTCATGTACTGGATCCATTGTTGATTGAGGACGCACATCACCCTGCTCTATCAGTTTCGGTTACTGTCGAACCCATGTCTACATCAAAATTCACTCGAAATGGCGGAGTTAAACGTTATAACTTTAAGAAGGCGGACTTTGCCGCCATGTATAGGGACCTGTTGGATGTCGACTGGTCTACTTTACAGGGAGACTCTGACCTTGATCTGGTATGTGACAATTTTTATAGTATTCTCTATTCCATATTCGATAAGCATGTACCTTGCATTCGTGATAGAGGTAGGGCTTATCCACCCTGGTTCGATCGAGAAATTGTGATCAACCTTCGAAAAAAAGAACAGATGTTTAGGAACTGGAAGAGGTCAGGCATGATACATTTTCATCGCGAGTTCGTTAGACTTCGTTCGGTGCTCAAAACCCAAATTAAAAACTCTTACAGGTCGTATCTGATCAATGTCCAAGATTCACTTATAGCTGACCCTAAGCGACTCTTCTCATATATAAACTCTAAGAAGGGCATTACAAGAATACCAGGTAAGATGCGGTATAATGGACACGAATTTTCAGACTCCCAGAAGATCGTCGATGCATTCTCTTCTTTTTTCAGCTCTACATTTCTAGCAGCCCCCTCTACTTTACTAAGTAGCGATGACGATGGAGGTGTTAATATGCCTTCGTTAAACATCCAATGCTTTACAGAAAATGATTACTTCGAAGCATTAAGAAAGATTAAACCAACTCTGACCTGTGGTCATGATCAAATTCCATGTTTCTTGGTAAAAGGGTGGAGAGAAGTCATAGTGAAACCTCTACTTATTATATTTAATAGTTGCTTAACACGCGGTGCCTTCCCCACCCGTTGGAAGTTGACCAGGGTATGTCCAATTTTTAAGAGTGGTGACAAATCTGAAATTTCCAATTATCGTCCTATATCATTGTTGTCAACTTTTTCAAAGATATTTGAGATCATGCTATACAAGCAAATCTTCAACCATGTGAAGAGCTATATATCCCCATGTCAGCATGGATTTGTTGAACGCAGATCTACAGTGACTAATCTGGTACAGTTTACGCAGCATGTTTCTGGCATATTGGACAGGAGGGGCCAAGTCGACGTTGTGTACACCGATTTCTCTAAGGCGTTCGATCGAATTGACCATCATGTGATCATTGCGAAATTGAGTAACTTCGGCTTGTCTGATAATTTAATCTCCTTATTTAGATCGTATCTTTGCACCAGACAGCTCTACGTCTCGTTTAATGGGTTCAATTCATCCACTTACACAGCTAACTCTGGAGTTCCTCAAGGATCAAATCTTGGCCCTCTTTTATTCCTGATGTTTATAAATGACTTGCCGAATCAAATCAGCAGCCACATCCTGATGTTCGCAGATGATGTAAAAATTTTCCGTCCTATATTCTCTGTACAGGATGCAGTGGCTCTTCAGGCTGATCTTACTGTCTTGTCTGACTGGTGCATTAAGAATCACTTATCTCTGAACATCGAGAAGTGTAAAATAATGTCATACTTCCGAATCAAATCTCCAATTGTATTTACTTACACTGTAGCTGGAAATCAACTGACTCGTTCCAACCCTACCAAGGATTTGGGAGTAACTTTTGATGCCGAGTTGACATTTTCTCAACACGTGACTAATGTATCATCTTCATCAGTTAAGATGCTGGGATTCATTATTCGCAATACTAGATCGTTTCAGAGTGTTCACTGTTTGAAGACTTTATATTTTTCTTTTGTCAGATCCAGGTTAGAGTATGCAATGATGGTTTGGTTCCCTTTATATAATAATAAGGTTTGTTTATTGGAAGCTGTGCAACGTAGGTTCCTCAAGTTTTTGTGGCTCAGAAAATTTCATAGATACCCCCATCAGGGCTTCCCGTATGAAATCCTTCTGCGGACGTTTGAGTTTGAGTCACTGGGTGAAAGACACAGAATTTGTTGCTTAGTATTTTTGTTTAAATTGCTACATGGCTGGATTGATTCCCAATTGCTGCTGGAAAGCATTGATTTATTTATCAGTCGTCACAACAGTAGATCCCAGTGCCTGTTTCGCCTAAAAAACCCGAAGACCAGTGTTCTGTTAAAATCACCCTTATATAGAACCTGTTCATATTACAATGCTATAAGCCGCACGTGCGATGTGTTTTTTCAAACATTTAATTCCTATAAGAAATCTATTGTCGGCCTATTATAACAGGAAATCTTGATCTAGGTATAGTTATATGTGCCTGGTTCATTAATGGGTTAATGGGTCTCAACTCAACAAAAGTTTATGAAAATGTATGCTTTAGTTCTATTGTTTGTGTTTTAGGTATTATATTATTTCGTTTTGGTTTTTATTTTTTGAGCAAATATTGTTTTTTTTTGTCCTGTAAATGGATATTGTAATCTGTTGGGCAAATAAAGTTATTATTATTATTATTATTATAAAGATCTCCTCGAATCTCTGTGATCTTGGTCGGGGATTTTGCAAATATTATTTCATGAAATTCGTTGTCATCCATGTATGAGTGAAATTGAAAAATCCCTATCAGGATCGCAGAGACGCGAGAAGATTTTTTGCCGAATTGGAGGAAAAAGATCTCCTCGCATCTCTGTGATCCTGGTCGGGGATTTTGCAATTATTATTTCATGAAATTCGTTGTCAGCAATGCTCGCGTGAAATTGAAAAATCCCTATCAGGATCGCAGAGACGCGAGGAGATTTTTTGCCGAATTGGAGGAAAAAGATCTCCTCGCATCCCTGTGATCCTGGTCGGGGATTTTGCAATTATTATTTCATTAAATTCGTTGTCAGCAATGCTCGCGTGAAATTGAAAAATCCCTATAAGGACCGCAGAGACGCGAGGAGATTTTTTGCCGAATTGGAGGAAAAAGATCTCCTCGCATCCCTGTGATCCTGGTCGGAGATTTTGCAATTATTATTTCATGAAATTCGTTGTCAGCAATGCTTGACTGAAATTGAAAACTCCCTATCAGGATCGCAGAGACTCGAGGATATTTTTCGGCGAAATGAAGGAAAAAGATCTCCTCGCATTTCTGTGATCCTGGGCGGGGATTTTGCAATTATTATTTCATGAAATTCGTTGTCAGTAATGCTCGAGTGAAATTGAAAAATCCCTATCAGGATCGCAGAGAAGCTAGGAGATTTTTCGACGAAGGAAAAAGATCGCCTCGCATATTTCTGTGATCCTGGTCGGGGATTTTGCAAATATTATTTCATGAAATTCCTTGTCAGCAGTGCTCGAGTGAAATTGAAAAATCCCTATCAGGATCGCAGAGACGCGAGGAGATTTTTCGACGAAATGAAGGAAAAAGATATCCTCGCATTTCTGTGATCCTGGTCGGGGAGTTTCCAATTATTATTTCATCAAATTCGTTGTCAGCAATGCTCGAGTGAAATTGAGAAATCCCTATCAGGATCGCAGAGACGCAAGGAGATTTTTTGCAGATTTAAGGAAAAAATCTCCTCGCATTTCTGTGATCCTGGTCGGGGATTTTGCAATTATTATTTCATGAAATTCGTTGTCAGTAATGCTCGAGTGAAATTGAGAAATCCCTATCAGGATCGCAGAGAAGCGAGGAGATTTTTTGCCGAATTGTAGGAAAAAATCTCCTCGCATTTCTGTGATCCTGGTCGGGGATTTTGCAATTATTATTTCATGAAATTCCTTGTCAGCAGTGCTCGAGTGAAATTGAGAAATCCCTATCAGGATCGCAGAGACGCAAGGAGATTTTTTGCCGAATTTAAGGAAAAAATCTCCTCGCATTTCTGTGATCCTGGTCGGGGATTTTGCAATTATTATTTCATGAAATTCGTTGTCAGCAATGCTCGCGTGAAATTGAAAAATCCCTATCAGGATCGCAGAGACGCGAGGAGATTTTTTGCCGAATTGGAGGAAAAAGATCTCCTCGCATCCCTGTGATCCTGGTCGGGGATTTTGAAATTATTATTTCATTAAATTCGTTGTCAGCAATGCTCGCGTGAAATTGAAAAATCCCTATAAGGACCGCAGAGACGCGAGGAGATTTTTTGCCGAATTGGAGGAAAAAGATCTCCTCGCATCCCTGTGATCCTCGTCGGAGATTTTGCAATTATTATTTCATGAAATTCGTTGTCAGCAATGCTTGACTGAAATTGAAAACTCCCTATCAGGATCGCAGAGACTCGAGGATATTTTTCGGCGAAATGAAGGAAAAAGATCTCCTCGCATTTCTGTGATCCTGGGCGGGGATTTTGCAATTATTATTTCATGAAATTCGTTGTCAGTAATGCTCGAGTGAAATTGAAAAATCCCTATCAGGATCGCAGAGAAGCTAGGAGATTTTTCGACGAAGGAAAAAGATCGCCTCGCATATTTCTGTGATCCTGGTCGGGGATTTTGCAAATATTATTTCATGAAATTCCTTGTCAGCAGTGCTCGAGTGAAATTGAAAAATCCCTATCAGGATCGCAGAGACGCGAGGAGATTTTTCGACGAAATGAAGGAAAAAGATATCCTCGCATTTCTGTGATCCTGGTCGGGGATTTTCCAATTATTATTTCATCAAATTCGTTGTCAGCAATGCTCGAGTGAAATTGAGAAATCCCTATCAGGATCGCAGAGACGCAAGGAGATTTTTTGCAGATTTAAGGAAAAAATCTCCTCGCATTTCTGTGATCCTGGTCGGGGATTTTGCAATTATTATTTCATGAAATTCGTTGTCAGTAGTGCTCGAGTGAAATTGATAAATCCCTATCAGGATCGCAGAGAAGCGAGGAGATTTTTTGCCGAATTGTAGGAAAAAATCTCCTCGCATTTCTGTGATCCTGGTCGGGGATTTTGCAATTATTATTTCATGAAATTCCTTGTCAGCAGTGCTCGAGTGAAATTGAGAAATCCCTATCAGGATCGCAGAGACGCAAGGAGATTTTTTGCCGAATTTAAGGAAAAAATCTCCTCGCATTTCTGTGATCCTGGTCGGGGATTTTGCAATTATTATTTCATGAAATTCGTTGTCAGTAATGCTCGAGTGAAATTGATAAATCCCTATCAGGATCGCAGAGAAGCGAGGAGATTTTTTGCCGAATTGTAGGAAAAAATCTCCTCGCATTTCTGTGATCCTGGTCGGGGATTTTGCAATTATTATTTCATGAAATTCCTTGTCAGCAGTGCTCGAGTGAAATTGAGAAATCCCTATCAGGATCGCAGAGACGCGAGGAGATTTTTTGCCGAATTGTAGGAAAAAATCTCCTCGCATTTCTGTGATCCTGGTCGGGGATTTTGCAATTATTATTTCATGAAATTCGTTGTCAGCAATGCTCGCGTGAAATTGAAAAATCCCTATCAGGATCGCAGAGACGCGAGGAGATTTTTTGCCGAATTGGAGGAAAAAGATCTCCTCGCATCCCTGTGATCCTGGTCGGGGATTTTGCAATTATTATTTCATTAAATTCGTTGTCAGCAATGCTCGCGTGAAATTGAAAAATCCCTATAAGGACCGCAGAGACGCGAGGAGATTTTTTGCCGAATTGGAGGAAAAAGATCTCCTCGCATCCCTGTGATACTGGTCGGAGATTTTGCAATTATTATTTCATGAAATTCGTTGTCAGCAATGCTTGACTGAAATTGAAAACTCCCTATCAGGATCGCAGAGACTCGAGGATATTTTTCGGCGAAATGAAGGAAAAAGATCTCCTCGCATTTCTGTGATCCTGGGCGGGGATTTTGCAATTATTATTTCATGAAATTCGTTGTCAGTAATGCTCGAGTGAAATTGAAAAATCCCTATCAGGATCGCAGAGAAGCTAGGAGATTTTTCGACGAAGGAAAAAGATCGCCTCGCATATTTCTGTGATCCTGGTCGGGGATTTTGCAAATATTATTTCATGAAATTCCTTGTCAGCAGTGCTCGAGTGAAATTGAAAAATCCCTATCAGGATCGCAGAGACGCGAGGAGATTTTTCGACGAAATGAAGGAAAAAGATATCCTCGCATTTCTGTGATCCTGGTCGGGGATTCTCCAATTATTATTTCATCAAATTCGTTGTCAGCAATGCTCGAGTGAAATTGAGAAATCCCTATCAGGATCGCAGAGACGCAAGGAGATTTTTTGCCGAATTTAAGGAAAAAATCTCCTCGCATTTCTGTGATCCTGGTCGGGGATTTTGCAATTATTATTTCATGAAATTCGTTGTCAGTAATGCTCGAGTGAAATTGATAAATCCCTATCAGGATCGCAGAGAAGCGAGGAGATTTTTTGCCGAATTGTAGGAAAAAATCTCCTCGCATTTCTGTGATCCTGGTCGGGGATTTTGCAATTATTATTTCATGAAATTCCTTGTCAGCAGTGCTCGAGTGAAATTGAGAAATCCCTATCAGGATCGCAGAGACGCAAGGAGATTTTTTGCCGAATTTAAGGAAAAAATCTCCTCGCATTTCTGTGATCCTGGTCGGGGATTTTGCAATTATTATTTCATGAAATTCGTTGTCAGCAATGCTCGAGTGAAATTGAAAAATCCCTATCAGGATCGCAGAGACTCGAGGATATTTTTCGGCGAAATGAAGGAAAAAGATCTCCTCGCATTTCTGTGATCCTGGGCGGGGATTTTGCAATTATTATTTCATGAAATTCGTTGTCAGCAATGCCCGCGTGAAATTGAGAAATCCCTATTAGGATCGCAGAGACGCGACGAGATTTTTCGACGAAATGAAGGAAAAAGATCTCCTCGCATTTCTGTGATCCTGGTCGGGGATTTCCTATTATTATTTCATCAAATTCGTTGTCAGCAATGCTCGAGTGAAATTGAAAAATCCCTATCAGGATCGCAGAGACGCGAGGAGATTTTTTGCCGAATTTAAGGAAAAAGATCTCCTCGCATCTCTGTGATCCTGGTCGGGGATTTTGCAATTGTTATTTCATGAAATTCGTTGTCAGCAATGCCCGCGTGAAATTGAGAAATCCCTATTAGGATCGCAGAGACGCGACGCGATTTTTCGACGAAATGAAGGAAAAAGATCTCCTCGCATTTCTGTGATCCTGGTCGGGGATTTCCTATTATTATTTCATCAAATTCGTTGTCAGCAATGCTCGAGTGAAATTGAAGAATCCCTATCAGGATCGCAGAGACGCAAGGAGATTTTTTGCCGAATTTAAGGAAAAAATCTCCTCGCATTTCTGTGATCCTGGTCGGGGATTTTGCAATTATTATTTCATGAAATTCGTTGTCAGCAATGCTCGAGTGAAATTGAAAAATCCCTATCAGGATCGCAGAGACTCGAGGATATTTTTCGGCGAAATGAAGGAAAAAGATCTCCTCGCATTTCTGTGATCCTGGGCGGGGATTTTGCAATTATTATTTCATGAAATTCGTTGTCAGCAATGCCCGCGTGAAATTGAGAAATCCCTATTAGGATCGCAGAGACGCGACGAGATTTTTGACGAAATGAAGGAAAAAGATCTCCTCGCATTTCTGTGATCCTGGTCGGGGATTTCCTATTATTATTTCATCAAATTCGTTGTCAGCAATGCTCGAGTGAAATTGAAAAATCCCTATCAGGATCGCAGAGACGCGAGGAGATTTTTCGGCGAAATGAAGGAAAAAGATTTCCTCGCATTTCTGTGATCCTGGACGGGGATTTTTCATTTATTATTTCATGAAATTCGTTGTCAGCAATGCTCGCGTGAAATTGAAAAATCCCTATCAGGATCGCAGAGACGCGAGGAGATTGTTTGCCGAATTGGAGGAAAAAGATCTCCTCGCATCTCTGTGATCCTGATCGGGGATTTTGCAATTATTACTTCATTGAATTCGTTGTCAGCAATGCTCGCGTGAAATTGAAAAATTCCTATCAGGATCGCAGAGACGCGACAAGATTTTTTTCGAATTGGAGGAAAAAGATCTCCTCGCATCTCTGTGATCCTGGTCGGGGATTTTGCAATTGTTATTTCATGAAATTCGTTGTCAGCCATGTATGAGTGAAATTGAAAAATCCCTATCAGGATCGCAGAGACGCGACGAGATTTTTTTCGAATTGGAGGAAATAGATCTCCTCGCATCCCTGTGATCTTGGTCGGGGATTTTGGAATTATTTTTTCATGAAATTCGTTGTCAGCAATGCTCGAGTGAAATTGAAAAATCCCTATCAGGATCGCAGAGACGCGAGGAGATTTTTCGGCGAAATGAAGGAAAAAGATCTCCTCGCATTTCTGTGATCCTGGGCGGGGATTTTCTTATTATTATTTCATGAAATTCGTTGTCAGCAGTGCTCGAGTGAAATTGAAAAATCCCTATCAGGATCGCAGAGACGCGAGTAGATTTTTCGACGAAATGAAGGAAAAAGATCGCCTCGCATATTTCTGTGATCCTGGTCGGGGATTTTGCAATTATTACTTCATTAAATTCGTTGTCAGCAATGCTCGCGTGAAATTGAAAAATCCCTATAAGGACCGCAGAGACGCGAGTAGATTTTTTGCCGAATTGTAGGATAAAGATCTCCTCGAATCTCTGTGATCTTGGTCGGGGATTTTGCAAATATTATTTCATGAAATTCGTTGTCATCCATGTATGAGTGAAATTGAAAAATCCCTATCAGGATCGCAGAGACGCGAGAAGATTTTTTGCCGAATTGGAGGAAAAAGATCTCCTCGCATCTCTGTGATCCTGGTCGGGGATTTTGCAATTATTATTTCATGAAATTCGTTGTCAGCAATGCTCGCGTGAAATTGAAAAATCCCTATCAGGATCGCAGAGACGCGAGGAGATTTTTTGCCGAATTGGAGGAAAAAGATCTCCTCGCATCCCTGTGATCCTGGTCGGGGATTTTGAAATTATTATTTCATTAAATTCGTTGTCAGCAATGCTCGCGTGAAATTGAAAAATCCCTATAAGGACCGCAGAGACGCGAGGAGATTTTTTGCCGAATTGGAGGAAAAAGATCTCCTCGCATCCCTGTGATCCTGGTCGGAGATTTTGCAATTATTATTTCATGAAATTCGTTGTCAGCAATGCTTGACTGAAATTGAAAACTCCCTATCAGGATCGCAGAGACTCGAGGATATTTTTCGGCGAAATGAAGGAAAAAGATCTCCTCGCATTTCTGTGATCCTGGGCGGGGATTTTGCAATTATTATTTCATGAAATTCGTTGTCAGTAATGCTCGAGTGAAATTGAAAAATCCCTATCAGGATCGCAGAGACGCGAGGAGATTTTTCGACGAAATGAAGGAAAAAGATATCCTCGCATTTCTGTGATCCTGGTCGGTGATTTTCCAATTATTATTTCATCAAATTCGTTGTCAGCAATGCTCGAGTGAAATTGAGAAATCCCTATCAGGATCGCAGAGACGCAAGGAGATTTTTTGCAGAATTTAAGGAAAAAATCTCCTCGCATTTCTGTGATCCTGGTCGGGGATTTTGCAATTATTATTTCATGAAATTCGTTGTCAGTAATGCTCGAGTGAAATTGAGAAATCCCTATCAGGATCGCAGAGACGCAAGGAGATTTTTTGCCGAATTTGAGGAAAAAATCTCCTCGCATTTCTGTGATCCTGGTCGGGGATTTTGAAATTATTATTTCATGAAATTCGTTGTCAGCAATGCTCGAGTGAAATTGAAAAATCCCTATCAGGATCGCAGAGACTCGAGGATATTTTTCGGCGAAATGAAGGAAAAAGATCTCCTCGCATTTCTGTGATCCTGGGCGGGGATTTTGCAATTATTATTTCATGAAATTCGTTGTCAGCAATGCTTGACTGAAATTGAAAAATCCCTATCAGGATCGCAGAGACTCGAGGAGATTTTTCGGCGAAATGAAGGAAAAAGATCTCCTCGCATTTCTGTGATCCTGGGCGGGGATTTTCCTATTATTATTTCATGAAATTCGTTGTCAGTAATACTCGAGTGAAATTGATAAATCCCTATCAGGATCGCAGAGAAGCGAGGAGATTTTTTGCCGAATTGTAGGAAAGAATCTCCTCGCATTTCTGTGATCCTGGTCGGGGATTTTCCAATTATTATTTCATCAAATTCGTTGTTAGCAATGCTCGAGTGAAATTGAGAAATCCCTATCAGGATCGCAAAGACGCAAGGAGATTTTTTGCCGAATTTAAGGAAAAAATCTCCTCGCATTTCTGTGATCCTGGTCGGGGATTTTGCAATTATTATTTCATGAAATTCGTTGTCAGTAATGCTCGAGTGAAATTGATAAATCCCTATCAGGATCGCAGAGAAGCGAGGAGATTTTTTGCCGAATTGTAGGAAAAAATCTCCTCGCATTTCTGTGATCCTGGTCGGGGATTTTGCAATTATTATTTCATGAAATTCCCTGTCAGCAGTGCTCGAGTGAAATTGATAAATCCCTATCAGGATTGCAGAGACGCGAGGAGATTTTTTCCTTCATTTCGGCAAAAAATCTCCTGAAATGAAGGAAAAAATCTCCTCGCATTTCTGTGATCCTGGTCGGGGATTTTGCAAATATTATTTCATGAAATTCGTTGTCAGCAATGCTTGACTGAAATTGAAAACTCCCTATCAGGATCGCAGAGACTCGAGGATATTTTTCGGCGAAATGAAGGAAAAAGATCTCCTCGCATTTCTGTGATCCTGGTCGGGGATTTTCCAATTATTATTTCATCAAATTCGTTGTCAGCAATGCTCGAGTGAAATTGAGAAATCCCTATCAGGATCGCAGAGACGCAAGGAGATTTTTTGCAGAATTTAAGGAAAAAATCTCCTCGCATTTCTGTGATCCTGGTCGGGGATTTTGCAATTATTATTTCATGAAATTCGTTGTCAGTAATGCTCGAGTGAAATTGATAAATCCCTATCAGGATCGCAGAGAAGCGAGGAGATTTTTTGCCGAATTGTAGGAAAAAATCTCCTCGCATTTCTGTGATCCTGGTCGGGGATTTTGCAATTATTACTTCATGAAATTCCTTGTCAGCAGTGCTCGAGTGAAATTGAAAAATCCCTATCAGGATCGCAGAGACGCGACGAGATTTTTCGACGAAATGAAGGAAAAAGATCTCCTCGCATTTCTGTGATCCTGGTCGGGGATTTTGCAATTATTACTTCATTAAATTCGTTGTCAGCAATGCTCGAGTGAAATTGAGAAATCCCTATCAGGATCGCAGAGACGCAAGGAGATTTTTTGCCGAATTTAAGGAAAAAATCTCCTCGCATTTCTGTGATCCTGGTCGGGGATTTTGCAATTATTATTTCATGAAATTCGTTGTCAGCAATGCTCGAGTGAAATTGAAAAATCCCTATCAGGATCGCAGAGACTCGAGGATATTTTTCGGCGAAATGAAGGAAAAAGATCTCCTCGCATTTCTGTGATCCTGGGCGGGGATTTTGCAATTATTATTTCATGAAATTCGTTGTCAGTAATGCTCGAGTGAAATTGAAAAATCCCTATCAGGATCGCAGAGAAGCTAGGGGATTTTTCGACGAAGGAAAAAGATCGCCTCGCATATTTCTGTGATCGTGGTCGGGGATTTTGCAATTATTATTTCATGAGATTCGTTGTCAGTAATGCTCGAGTGAAATTGAAAAATCCATATCAGGATCGCAGAGAAGCGAGGAGATTTTTCGACGAAATGAAGGAAAAAGATCGCCTCGCATATTTCTGTGATCCTGGTCGGGGATTTTGCAATTATTATTTCATGAAATTCGTTGTCAGTAATGCTCGAGTGAAATTGATAAATCCCTATCAGGATCGCAGAGAAGCGAGGAGATTTTTTGCCGAATTGTAGGAAAAAATCTCCTCGCATTTCTGTGATCCTGGTCGGGGATTTTGCAATTATTATTTCATGAAATTCCTTGTCAGCAGTGCTCGAGTGAAATTGATAAATCCCTATCAGGATTGCAGAGACGCGAGGAGATTTTTTCCTTCATTTCGGCAAAAAATCTCCTGAAATGAAGGAAAAAATCTCCTCGCATTTCTGTGATCCTGGTCGGGGATTTTGCAAATATTATTTCATGAAATTCGTTGTCATCCATGTATGAGTGAAATTGAAAAATCCCTATCAGGATCGCAGAGACGCGAGAAGATTTTTTGCCGAATTGGAGGAAAAAGATCTCCTCGCATCTCTGTGATCCTGGTCGGGGATTTTGCAATTATTATTTCATGAAATTCGTTGTCAGCAATGCTTGACTGAAATTGAAAACTCCCTATCAGGATCGCAGAGACTCGAGGATATTTTTCGGCGAAATGAAGGAAAAAGATCTCCTCGCATTTCTGTGATCCTGGGCGGGGATTTTGCAATTATTATTTCATGAAATTCGTTGTCAGTAATGCTCGAGTGAAATTGAAAAATCCCTATCAGGATCGCAGAGACGCGACGAGATTTTTCGACGAAATGAAGGAAAAAGATATCCTCGCATCCCTGTGATCCTGGTCGGAGATTTTGCAATTATTATTTCATGAAATTCGTTGTCAGCAATGCTTGACTGAAATTGAAAACTCCCTATCAGGATCGCAGAGACTCGAGGATATTTTTCGGCGAAATGAAGGAAAAAGATCTCCTCGCATTTCTGTGATCCTGGGCGGGGATTTTGCAATTATTATTTCATGAAATTCGTTGTCAGTAATGCTCGAGTGAAATTGAAAAATCGCTATCAGGATCGCAGAGACGCGACGAGATTTTTCGACGAAATGAAGGAAAAAGATATCCTCGCATTTCTGTGATCCTGGTCGGGGATTTTCCAATTATTATTTCATCAAATTCGTTGTCAGCAATGCTCGAGTGAAATTGAGAAATCCCTATCAGGATCGCAGAGACGCAAGGAGATTTTTTGCAGAATTTAAGGAAAAAATCTCCTCGCATTTCTGTGATCCTGGTCGGGGATTTTGCAATTATTATTTCATGAAATTCGTTGTCAGTAATGCTCGAGTGAAATTGATAAATCCCTATCAGGATCGCAGAGAAGCGAGGAGATTTTTTGCCGAATTGTAGGAAAAAATCTCCTCGCATTTCTGTGATCCTGGTCGGGGATTTTGCAATTATTACTTCATGAAATTCCTTGTCAGCAGTGCTCGAGTGAAATTGAAAAATCCCTATCAGGATCGCAGAGACGCGACGAGATTTTTCGACGAAATGAAGGAAAAAGATCTCCTCGCATTTCTGTGATCCTGGTCGGGGATTTTGCAATTATTACTTCATTAAATTCGTTGTCAGCAATGCTCGAGTGAAATTGAGAAATCCCTATCAGGATCGCAGAGACGCAAGGAGATTTTTTGCCGAATTTAAGGAAAAAATCTCCTCGCATTTCTGTGATCCTGGTCGGGGATTTTGCAATTATTATTTCATGAAATTCGTTGTCAGCAATGCTCGAGTGAAATTGAAAAATCCCTATCAGGATCGCAGAGACTCGAGGATATTTTTCGGCGAAATGAAGGAAAAAGATCTCCTCGCATTTCTGTGATCCTGGGCGGGGATTTTGCAATTATTATTTCATGAAATTCGTTGTCAGTAATGCTCGAGTGAAATTGAAAAATCCCTATCAGGATCGCAGAGAAGCTAGGGGATTTTTCGACGAAGGAAAAAGATCGCCTCGCATATTTCTGTGATCGTGGTCGGGGATTTTGCAATTATTATTTCATGAGATTCGTTGTCAGTAATGCTCGAGTGAAATTGAAAAATCCATATCAGGATCGCAGAGAAGCGAGGAGATTTTTCGACGAAATGAAGGAAAAAGATCGCCTCGCATATTTCTGTGATCCTGGTCGGGGATTTTCCTATTATTATTTCATGAAATTCGTTGTCAGTAATGCTCGAGTGAAATTGAAAAATCCCTATCAGAATCGCAGAGAAGCGAGGAGATTTTTTGCCGAATTGTAGGAAAAAATCTCCTCGCATTTCTGTGATCCTGGTCGGGGATTTTGCAATTAATATTTCATGAAATTCGTTGTCAGCAATGCTCGAGTGAAATTGAGAAATCCCTATCAGGATCGCAGAGACGCAAGGAGATTTTTTGCCGAATTTAAGGAAAAAATCTCCTCGCATTTCTGTGATCCTGGTCGGGGATTTTGCAATTATTATTTCATGAAATTCGTTGTCAGCAATGCTCGAGTGAAATTGAAAAATCCCTATCAGGATCGCAGAGACTCGAGGATATTTTTCGGCGAAATGAAGGAAAAAGATCTCCTCGCATTTCTGTGATCCTGGGCGGGGATTTTGCAATTATTATTTCATGAAATTCGTTGTCAGTAATGCTCGAGTGAAATTGAAAAATCCCTATCAGGATCGCAGAGAAGCTAGGGGATTTTTCGACGAAGGAAAAAGATCGCCTCGCATATTTCTGTGATCGTGGTCGGGGATTTTGCAATTATTATTTCATGAGATTCGTTGTCAGTAATGCTCGAGTGAAATTGAAAAATCCATATCAGGATCGCAGAGAAGCGAGGAGATTTTTCGACGAAATGAAGGAAAAAGATCGCCTCGCATATTTCTGTGATCCTGGTCGGGGATTTTGCAATTATTATTTCATGAAATTCGTTGTCAGTAATGCTCGAGTGAAATTGATAAATCCCTATCAGGATCGCAGAGAAGCGAGGAGATTTTTTGCCGAATTGTAGGAAAAAATCTCCTCGCATTTCTGTGATCCTGGTCGGGGATTTTGCAATTATTATTTCATGAAATTCCTTGTCAGCAGTGCTCGAGTGAAATTGATAAATCCCTATCAGGATTGCAGAGACGCGAGGAGATTTTTTCCTTCATTTCGGCAAAAAATCTCCTGAAATGAAGGAAAAAATCTCCTCGCATTTCTGTGATCCTGGTCGGGGATTTTGCAAATATTATTTCATGAAATTCGTTGTCATCCATGTATGAGTGAAATTGAAAAATCCCTATCAGGATCGCAGAGACGCGAGAAGATTTTTTGCCGAATTGGAGGAAAAAGATCTCCTCGCATCTCTGTGATCCTGGTCGGGGATTTTGCAATTATTATTTCATGAAATTCGTTGTCAGCAATGCTTGACTGAAATTGAAAACTCCCTATCAGGATCGCAGAGACTCGAGGATATTTTTCGGCGAAATGAAGGAAAAAGATCTCCTCGCATTTCTGTGATCCTGGGCGGGGATTTTGCAATTATTATTTCATGAAATTCGTTGTCAGTAATGCTCGAGTGAAATTGAAAAATCCCTATCAGGATCGCAGAGACGCGACGAGATTTTTCGACGAAATGAAGGAAAAAGATATCCTCGCATCCCTGTGATCCTGGTCGGAGATTTTGCAATTATTATTTCATGAAATTCGTTGTCAGCAATGCTTGACTGAAATTGAAAACTCCCTATCAGGATCGCAGAGACTCGAGGATATTTTTCGGCGAAATGAAGGAAAAAGATCTCCTCGCATTTCTGTGATCCTGGGCGGGGATTTTGCAATTATTATTTCATGAAATTCGTTGTCAGTAATGCTCGAGTGAAATTGAAAAATCGCTATCAGGATCGCAGAGACGCGACGAGATTTTTCGACGAAATGAAGGAAAAAGATATCCTCGCATTTCTGTGATCCTGGTCGCGGATTTTCCAATTATTATTTCATCAAATTCGTTGTCAGCAATGCTCGAGTGAAATTGAGAAATCCCTATCAGGATCGCAGAGACGCAAGGAGATTTTTTGCAGAATTTAAGGAAAAAATCTCCTCGCATTTCTGTGATCCTGGTCGGGGATTTTGCAATTATTATTTCATGAAATTCGTTGTCAGTAATGCTCGAGTGAAATTGATAAATCCCTATCAGGATCGCAGAGAAGCGAGGAGATTTTTTGCCGAATTGTAGGAAAAAATCTCCTCGCATTTCTGTGATCCTGGTCGGGGATTTTGCAATTATTACTTCATGAAATTCCTTGTCAGCAGTGCTCGAGTGAAATTGAAAAATCCCTATCAGGATCGCAGAGACGCGACGAGATTTTTCGACGAAATGAAGGAAAAAGATCTCCTCGCATTTCTGTGATCCTGGTCGGGGATTTTGCAATTATTACTTCATTAAATTCGTTGTCAGCAATGCTCGAGTGAAATTGAGAAATCCCTATCAGGATCGCAGAGACGCAAGGAGATTTTTTGCCGAATTTAAGGAAAAAATCTCCTCGCATTTCTGTGATCCTGGTCGGGGATTTTGCAATTATTATTTCATGAAATTCGTTGTCAGCAATGCTCGAGTGAAATTGAAAAATCCCTATCAGGATCGCAGAGACTCGAGGATATTTTTCGGCGAAATGAAGGAAAAAGATCTCCTCGCATTTCTGTGATCCTGGGCGGGGATTTTGCAATTATTATTTCATGAAATTCGTTGTCAGTAATGCTCGAGTGAAATTGAAAAATCCCTATCAGGATCGCAGAGAAGCTAGGGGATTTTTCGACGAAGGAAAAAGATCGCCTCGCATATTTCTGTGATCGTGGTCGGGGATTTTGCAATTATTATTTCATGAGATTCGTTGTCAGTAATGCTCGAGTGAAATTGAAAAATCCATATCAGGATCGCAGAGAAGCGAGGAGATTTTTCGACGAAATGAAGGAAAAAGATCGCCTCGCATATTTCTGTGATCCTGGTCGGGGATTTTCCTATTATTATTTCATGAAATTCGTTGTCAGTAATGCTCGAGTGAAATTGAAAAATCCCTATCAGAATCGCAGAGAAGCGAGGAGATTTTTTGCCGAATTGTAGGAAAAAATCTCCTCGCATTTCTGTGATCCTGGTCGGGGATTTTGCAATTAATATTTCATGAAATTCCTTGTCAGCAGTGCTCGAGTGAAATTGAAAAATCCCTATCAGGATCGCAGAGACGCGAGGAGATTTTTCGACGAAATGAAGGAAAAAGATATCCTCGCATTTCTGTGATCCTGGTCGGGGATTTTCCAATTATTATTTCATCAAATTTGTTGTCAGCAATGCTCGAGTGAAATTGAGAAATCCCTATCAGGATCGCAGAGACGCAAGGAGATTTTTTGCCGAATTTAAGGAAAAAATCTCCTCGCATTTCTGTGATCCTGGTCGGGGATTTTGCAATTATTATTTCATGAAATTCGTTGTCAGCAATGCTCGAGTGAAATTGAAAAATCCCTATCAGGATCGCAGAGACTCGAGGATATTTTTCGGCGAAATGAAGGAAAAAGATCTCCTCGCATTTCTGTGATCCTGGGCGGGGATTTTGCAATTATTATTTCATGAAATTCGTTGTCAGCAATGCTTGACTGAAATTGAAAAATCCCTATCAGGATCGCAGAGACTCGAGGAGATTTTTCGGCGAAATGAAGGAAAAAGATCTCCTCGCATTTCTGTGATCCTGGTCGGGGATTTTGCAATTATTATTTCATGAGATTCGTTGTCAGTAATGCTCGAGTGAAATTGAAAAATCCCTATCAGGATCGCAGAGACTCGAGGAGATTTTTCGGCGAAATGAAGGAAAAAGATCTCCTCGCATTTCTGTGATCCTGGGCGGGGATTTTCCTATTATTATTTCATGAAATTCGTTGTCAGTAATACTCGAGTGAAATTGATAAATCCCTATCAGGATCGCAGAGAAGCGAGGAGATTTTTTGCCGAATTGTAGGAAAGAATCTCCTCGCATTTCTGTGATCCTGGTCGGGGATTTTGCAATTATTATTTCATGAAATTCCTTGTCAGCAGTGCTCGAGTGAAATTGAAAATCCCTATCAGGATCGCAGAGACGCGAGGAGATTTTTCGACGAAATGAAGGAAAAAGATATCCTCGCATTTCTGTGATCCTGGTCGGGAATTTTCCAATTATTATTTCATCAAATTCGTTGTCAGCAATGCTCGAGTGAAATTGAGAAATCCCTATCAGGATCGCAGAGACGCAAGGAGATTTTTTGCCGAATTTAAGGAAAAAATCTCCTCGCATTTCTGTGATCCTGGTCGGGGATTTTGCAATTATTATTTCATGAAATTCGTTGTCAGCAAAGCTTGACTGAAATTGAAAAATCCCTATCAGGATCGCAGGGACTCGAGGAGATTTTTCGGCGAAATGAAGGAAAAAGATCTCCTCGCATTTCTGTGATCCTGGTCGGGGATTTTGCAATTATTATTTCATGAGATTCGTTGTCAGTAATGCTCGAGTGAAATTGAAAAATCCATATCAGGATCGCAGAGAAGCGAGGAGATTTTTCGACGAAATGAAGGAAAAAGATCGCCTCGCATATTTCTGTGATCCTGGTCGGGGATTTTGCAAATATTATTTCATGAAATTCGTTGTCAGTAATGCTCGAGTGAAATTGAAAAATCCCTATCAGGATCGCAGAGACTCGAGGAGATTTTTCGGCGAAATGAAGGAAAAAGATCTCCTCGCATTTCTGTGATCCTGGGCGGGGATTTTCCTATTATTATTTCATGAAATTCGTTGTCAGTAATACTCGAGTGAAATTGATAAATCCCTATCAGGATCGCAGAGAAGCGAGGAGATTTTTTGCCGAATTGTAGGAAAGAATCTCCTCGCATTTCTGTGATCCTGGTCGGGGATTTTGCAATTATTATTTCATGAAATTCCTTGTCAGCAGTGCTCGAGTGAAATTGAAAATCCCTATCAGGATCGCAGAGACGCGAGGAGATTTTTCGACGAAATGAAGGAAAAAGATATCCTCGCATTTCTGTGATCCTGGTCGGGGATTTTCCAATTATTATTTCATCAAATTCGTTGTTAGCAATGCTCGAGTGAAATTGAGAAATCCCTATCAGGATCGCAAAGACGCAAGGAGATTTTTTGCCGAATTTAAGGAAAAAATCTCCTCGCATTTCTGTGATCCTGGTCGGGGATTTTGCAATTATTATTTCATGAAATTCGTTGTCAGTAATGCTCGAGTGAAATTGATAAATCCCTATCAGGATCGCAGAGAAGCGAGGAGATTTTTTGCCGAATTGTAGGAAAAAATCTCCTCGCATTTCTGTGATCCTGGTCGGGGATTTTGCAATTATTATTTCATGAAATTCCTTGTCAGCAGTGCTCGAGTGAAATTGATAAATCCCTATCAGGATCACAGAAATGCGAGGAGATTTTTTCCTTCATTTCGGCAAAAAATCTCCTGAAATGAAGGAAAAAATCTCCTCGCATTTCTGTGATCCTGGTCGGGGATTTTGCAAATATTATTTCATGAAATTCGTTGTCATCCATGTATGAGTGAAATTGAAAAATCCCTATCAGGATCGCAGAGACGCGAGAAGATTTTTTGCCGAATTGGAGGAAAAAGATCTCCTCGCATCTCTGTGATCCTGGTCGGGGATTTTGCAATTATTATTTCATGAAATTCGTTGTCAGTAATGCTCGAGTGAAATTGAAAAATCCCTATCAGGATCGCAGAGACTCGAGGAGATTTTTCGGCGAAATGAAGGAAAAAGATCTCCTCGCATTTCTGTGATCCTGGGCGGGGATTTTCCTATTATTATTTCATGAAATTCGTTGTCAGTAATACTCGAGTGAAATTGATAAATCCCTATCAGGATCGCAGAGAAGCGAGGAGATTTTTTGCCGAATTGTAGGAAAGAATCTCCTCGCATTTCTGTGATCCTGGTCGGGGATTTTGCAATTATTATTTCATGAAATTCCTTGTCAGCAATGCTTGACTGAAATTGAAAACTCCCTATCAGGATCGCAGAGACTCGAGGATATTTTTCGGCGAAATGAAGGAAAAAGATCTCCTCGCATTTCTGTGATCCTGGGCGGGGATTTTGCAATTATTATTTCATGAAATTCGTTGTCAGTAATGCTCGAGTGAAATTGAAAAATCCCTATCAGGATCGCAGAGACGCGACGAGATTTTTCGACGAAATGAAGGAAAAAGATATCCTCGCATTTCTGTGATCCTGGTCGGGGATTTTTTAATTATTATTTCATCAAATTCGTTGTCAGCAATGCTCGAGTGAAATTGAGAAATCCCTATCAGGATCGCAGAGACGCAAGGAGATTTTTTGCCGAATTTAAGGAAAAAATCTCCTCGCATTTCTGTGATCCTGGTCGGGGATTTTGCAATTATTATTTCATGAAATTCGTTGTCAGCAATGCTCGAGTGAAATTGAAAAATCCCTATCAGGATCGCAGAGACTCGAGGATATTTTTCGGCGAAATGAAGGAAAAAGATCTCCTCGCATTTCTGTGATCCTGGGCGGGGATTTTGCAATTATTATTTCATGAAATTCGTTGTCAGCAATGCTTGACTGAAATTGAAAAATCCCTATCAGGATCGCAGAGACTCGAGGAGATTTTTCGGCGAAATGAAGGAAAAAGATCTCCTCGCATTTCTGTGATCCTGGTCGGGGATTTTGCAATTATTATTTCATGAAATTCGTTGTCAGTAATGCTCGAGTGAAATTGAAAAATCCCTATCAGGATCGCAGAGACTCGAGGAGATTTTTCGACGAAATGAAGGAAAAAGATCGCCTCGCATATTTCTGTGATCCTGGTCGGGGATTTTGCAAATATTATTTCATGAAATTCGTTGTCAGTAATGCTCGAGTGAAATTGAAAAATCCCTATCAGGATCGCAGAGACTCGAGGAGATTTTTCGGCGAAATGAAGGAAAAAGATCTCCTCGCATTTCTGTGATCCTGGGCGGGGATTTTCCTATTATTATTTCATGAAATTCGTTGTCAGTAATACTCGAGTGAAATTGATAAATCCCTATCAGGATCGCAGAGAAGCGAGGAGATTTTTTGCCGAATTGTAGGAAAGAATCTCCTCGCATTTCTGTGATCCTGGTCGGGGATTTTGCAATTATTATTTCATGAAATTCCTTGTCAGCAGTGCTCGAGTGAAATTGAAAATCCCTATCAGGATCGCAGAGACGCGAGGAGATTTTTCGACGAAATGAAGGAAAAAGATATCCTCGCATTTCTGTGATCCTGGTCGGGGATTTTCCAATTATTATTTCATCAAATTCGTTGTTAGCAATGCTCGAGTGAAATTGAGAAATCCCTATCAGGATCGCAAAGACGCAAGGAGATTTTTTGCCGAATTTAAGGAAAAAATCTCCTCGCATTTCTGTGATCCTGGTCGGGGATTTTGCAATTATTATTTCATGAAATTCGTTGTCAGTAATGCTCGAGTGAAATTGATAAATCCCTATCAGGATCGCAGAGAAGCGAGGAGATTTTTTGCCGAATTGTAGGAAAAAATCTCCTCGCATTTCTGTGATCCTGGTCGGGGATTTTGCAATTATTATTTCATGAAATTCCTTGTCAGCAGTGCTCGAGTGAAATTGATAAATCCCTATCAGGATTGCAGAGACGCGAGGAGATTTTTTCCTTCATTTCGGCAAAAAATCTCCTGAAATGAAGGAAAAAATCTCCTCGCATTTCTGTGATCCTGGTCGGGGATTTTGCAAATATTATTTCATGAAATTCGTTGTCATCCATGTATGAGTGAAATTGAAAAATCCCTATCAGGATCGCAGAGACGCGAGAAGATTTTTTGCCGAATTGGAGGAAAAAGATCTCCTCGCATCTCTGTGATCCTGGTCGGGGATTTTGCAATTATTATTTCATGAAATTCGTTGTCAGTAATGCTCGAGTGAAATTGAAAAATCCCTATCAGGATCGCAGAGACTCGAGGAGATTTTTCGGCGAAATGAAGGAAAAAGATCTCCTCGCATTTCTGTGATCCTGGGCGGGGATTTTCCTATTATTATTTCATGAAATTCGTTGTCAGTAATACTCGAGTGAAATTGATAAATCCCTATCAGGATCGCAGAGACGCAAGGAGATTTTTTGCAGAATTTAAGGAAAAAATCTCCTCGCATTTCTGTGATCCTGGTCGGGGATTTTGCAATTATTATTTCATGAAATTCGTTGTCAGTAATGCTCGAGTGAAATTGATAAATCCCTATCAGGATCGCAGAGAAGCGAGGAGATTTTTTGCCGAATTGTAGGAAAAAATCTCCTCGCATTTCTGTGATCCTGGTCGGGGATTTTGCAATTATTACTTCATGAAATTCCTTGTCAGCAGTGCTCGAGTGAAATTGAAAAATCCCTATCAGGATCGCAGAGACGCGACGAGATTTTTCGACGAAATGAAGGAAAAAGATCTCCTCGCATTTCTGTGATCCTGGTCGGGGATTTTGCAATTATTACTTCATTAAATTCGTTGTCAGCAATGCTCGAGTGAAATTGAGAAATCCCTATCAGGATCGCAGAGACGCAAGGAGATTTTTTGCCGAATTTAAGGAAAAAATCTCCTCGCATTTCTGTGATCCTGGTCGGGGATTTTGCAATTATTATTTCATGAAATTCGTTGTCAGCAATGCTCGAGTGAAATTGAAAAATCCCTATCAGGATCGCAGAGACTCGAGGATATTTTTCGGCGAAATGAAGGAAAAAGATCTCCTCGCATTTCTGTGATCCTGGGCGGGGATTTTGCAATTATTATTTCATGAAATTCGTTGTCAGTAATGCTCGAGTGAAATTGAAAAATCCCTATCAGGATCGCAGAGAAGCTAGGGGATTTTTCGACGAAGGAAAAAGATCGCCTCGCATATTTCAGTGATCCTGGTCGGGGATTTTGCAATTATTATTTCATGAGATTCGTTGTCAGTAATGCTCGAGTGAAATTGAAAAATCCATATCAGGATCGCAGAGAAGCGAGGAGATTTTTCGACGAAATGAAGGAAAAAGATCGCCTCGCATATTTCTGTGATCCTGGTCGGGGATTTTCCTATTATTATTTCATGAAATTCGTTGTCAGTAATGCTCGAGTGAAATTGAAAAATCCCTATCAGGATCGCAGAGACTCGAGGAGATTTTTCGGCGAAATGAAGGAAAAAGATCTCCTCGCATTTCTGTGATCCTGGGCGGGGATTTTCCTATTATTATTTCATGAAATTCGTTGTCAGTAATACTCGAGTGAAATTGATAAATCCCTATCAGGATCGCAGAGAAGCGAGGAGATTTTTTGCCGAATTGTAGGAAAGAATCTCCTCGCATTTCTGTGATCCTGGTCGGGGATTTTGCAATTATTATTTCATGAAATTCCTTGTCAGCAGTGCTCGAGTGAAATTGAAAATCCCTATCAGGATCGCAGAGACGCGAGGAGATTTTTCGACGAAATGAAGGAAAAAGATATCCTCGCATTTCTGTGATCCTGGTCGGGAATTTTCCAATTATTATTTCATCAAATTCGTTGTCAGCAATGCTCGAGTGAAATTGAGAAATCCCTATCAGGATCGCAGAGACGCAAGGAGATTTTTTGCCGAATTTAAGGAAAAAATCTCCTCGCATTTCTGTGATCCTGGTCGGGGATTTTGCAATTATTATTTCATGAAATTCGTTGTCAGCAAAGCTTGACTGAAATTGAAAAATCCCTATCAGGATCGCAGGGACTCGAGGAGATTTTTCGGCGAAATGAAGGAAAAAGATCTCCTCGCATTTCTGTGATCCTGGTCGGGGATTTTGCAATTATTATTTCATGAGATTCGTTGTCAGTAATGCTCGAGTGAAATTGAAAAATCCATATCAGGATCGCAGAGAAGCGAGGAGATTTTTCGACGAAATGAAGGAAAAAGATCGCCTCGCATATTTCTGTGATCCTGGTCGGGGATTTTGCAAATATTATTTCATGAAATTCGTTGTCAGTAATGCTCGAGTGAAATTGAAAAATCCCTATCAGGATCGCAGAGACTCGAGGAGATTTTTCGGCGAAATGAAGGAAAAAGATCTCCTCGCATTTCTGTGATCCTGGGCGGGGATTTTCCTATTATTATTTCATGAAATTCGTTGTCAGTAATACTCGAGTGAAATTGATAAATCCCTATCAGGATCGCAGAGAAGCGAGGAGATTTTTTGCCGAATTGTAGGAAAGAATCTCCTCGCATTTCTGTGATCCTGGTCGGGGATTTTGCAATTATTATTTCATGAAATTCCTTGTCAGCAGTGCTCGAGTGAAATTGAAAATCCCTATCAGGATCGCAGAGACGCGAGGAGATTTTTCGACGAAATGAAGGAAAAAGATATCCTCGCATTTCTGTGATCCTGGTCGGGGATTTTCCAATTATTATTTCATCAAATTCGTTGTTAGCAATGCTCGAGTGAAATTGAGAAATCCCTATCAGGATCGCAAAGACGCAAGGAGATTTTTTGCCGAATTTAAGGAAAAAATCTCCTCGCATTTCTGTGATCCTGGTCGGGGATTTTGCAATTATTATTTCATGAAATTCGTTGTCAGTAATGCTCGAGTGAAATTGATAAATCCCTATCAGGATCGCAGAGAAGCGAGGAGATTTTTTGCCGAATTGTAGGAAAAAATCTCCTCGCATTTCTGTGATCCTGGTCGGGGATTTTGCAATTATTATTTCATGAAATTCCTTGTCAGCAGTGCTCGAGTGAAATTGATAAATCCCTATCAGGATTGCAGAGACGCGAGGAGATTTTTTCCTTCATTTCGGCAAAAAATCTCCTGAAATGAAGGAAAAAATCTCCTCGCATTTCTGTGATCCTGGTCGGGGATTTTGCAAATATTATTTCATGAAATTCGTTGTCATCCATGTATGAGTGAAATTGAAAAATCCCTATCAGGATCGCAGAGACGCGAGAAGATTTTTTGCCGAATTGGAGGAAAAAGATCTCCTCGCATCTCTGTGATCCTGGTCGGGGATTTTGCAATTATTATTTCATGAAATTCGTTGTCAGTAATGCTCGAGTGAAATTGAAAAATCCCTATCAGGATCGCAGAGACTCGAGGAGATTTTTCGGCGAAATGAAGGAAAAAGATCTCCTCGCATTTCTGTGATCCTGGGCGGGGATTTTCCTATTATTATTTCATGAAATTCGTTGTCAGTAATACTCGAGTGAAATTGATAAATCCCTATCAGGATCGCAGAGAAGCGAGGAGATTTTTTGCCGAATTGTAGGAAAGAATCTCCTCGCATTTCTGTGATCCTGGTCGGGGATTTTGCAATTATTATTTCATGAAATTCCTTGTCAGCAATGCTTGACTGAAATTGAAAACTCCCTATCAGGATCGCAGAGACTCGAGGATATTTTTCGGCGAAATGAAGGAAAAAGATCTCCTCGCATTTCTGTGATCCTGGGCGGGGATTTTGCAATTATTATTTCATGAAATTCGTTGTCAGTAATGCTCGAGTGAAATTGAAAAATCCCTATCAGGATCGCAGAGACGCGACGAGATTTTTCGACGAAATGAAGGAAAAAGATATCCTCGCATTTCTGTGATCCTGGTCGGGGATTTTTTAATTATTATTTCATCAAATTCGTTGTCAGCAATGCTCGAGTGAAATTGAGAAATCCCTATCAGGATCGCAGAGACGCAAGGAGATTTTTTGCCGAATTTAAGGAAAAAATCTCCTCGCATTTCTGTGATCCTGGTCGGGGATTTTGCAATTATTATTTCATGAAATTCGTTGTCAGCAATGCTCGAGTGAAATTGAAAAATCCCTATCAGGATCGCAGAGACTCGAGGATATTTTTCGGCGAAATGAAGGAAAAAGATCTCCTCGCATTTCTGTGATCCTGGGCGGGGATTTTGCAATTATTATTTCATGAAATTCGTTGTCAGCAATGCTTGACTGAAATTGAAAAATCCCTATCAGGATCGCAGAGACTCGAGGAGATTTTTCGGCGAAATGAAGGAAAAAGATCTCCTCGCATTTCTGTGATCCTGGTCGGGGATTTTGCAATTATTATTTCATGAAATTCGTTGTCAGTAATGCTCGAGTGAAATTGAAAAATCCCTATCAGGATCGCAGAGACTCGAGGAGATTTTTCGACGAAATGAAGGAAAAAGATCGCCTCGCATATTTCTGTGATCCTGGTCGGGGATTTTGCAAATATTATTTCATGAAATTCGTTGTCAGTAATGCTCGAGTGAAATTGAAAAATCCCTATCAGGATCGCAGAGACTCGAGGAGATTTTTCGGCGAAATGAAGGAAAAAGATCTCCTCGCATTTCTGTGATCCTGGGCGGGGATTTTCCTATTATTATTTCATGAAATTCGTTGTCAGTAATACTCGAGTGAAATTGATAAATCCCTATCAGGATCGCAGAGAAGCGAGGAGATTTTTTGCCGAATTGTAGGAAAGAATCTCCTCGCATTTCTGTGATCCTGGTCGGGGATTTTGCAATTATTATTTCATGAAATTCCTTGTCAGCAGTGCTCGAGTGAAATTGAAAATCCCTATCAGGATCGCAGAGACGCGAGGAGATTTTTCGACGAAATGAAGGAAAAAGATATCCTCGCATTTCTGTGATCCTGGTCGGGGATTTTCCAATTATTATTTCATCAAATTCGTTGTTAGCAATGCTCGAGTGAAATTGAGAAATCCCTATCAGGATCGCAAAGACGCAAGGAGATTTTTTGCCGAATTTAAGGAAAAAATCTCCTCGCATTTCTGTGATCCTGGTCGGGGATTTTGCAATTATTATTTCATGAAATTCGTTGTCAGTAATGCTCGAGTGAAATTGATAAATCCCTATCAGGATCGCAGAGAAGCGAGGAGATTTTTTGCCGAATTGTAGGAAAAAATCTCCTCGCATTTCTGTGATCCTGGTCGGGGATTTTGCAATTATTATTTCATGAAATTCCTTGTCAGCAGTGCTCGAGTGAAATTGATAAATCCCTATCAGGATTGCAGAGACGCGAGGAGATTTTTTCCTTCATTTCGGCAAAAAATCTCCTGAAATGAAGGAAAAAATCTCCTCGCATTTCTGTGATCCTGGTCGGGGATTTTGCAAATATTATTTCATGAAATTCGTTGTCATCCATGTATGAGTGAAATTGAAAAATCCCTATCAGGATCGCAGAGACGCGAGAAGATTTTTTGCCGAATTGGAGGAAAAAGATCTCCTCGCATCTCTGTGATCCTGGTCGGGGATTTTGCAATTATTATTTCATGAAATTCGTTGTCAGTAATGCTCGAGTGAAATTGAAAAATCCCTATCAGGATCGCAGAGACTCGAGGAGATTTTTCGGCGAAATGAAGGAAAAAGATCTCCTCGCATTTCTGTGATCCTGGGCGGGGATTTTCCTATTATTATTTCATGAAATTCGTTGTCAGTAATACTCGAGTGAAATTGATAAATCCCTATCAGGATCGCAGAGACGCAAGGAGATTTTTTGCAGAATTTAAGGAAAAAATCTCCTCGCATTTCTGTGATCCTGGTCGGGGATTTTGCAATTATTATTTCATGAAATTCGTTGTCAGTAATGCTCGAGTGAAATTGATAAATCCCTATCAGGATCGCAGAGAAGCGAGGAGATTTTTTGCCGAATTGTAGGAAAAAATCTCCTCGCATTTCTGTGATCCTGGTCGGGGATTTTGCAATTATTACTTCATGAAATTCCTTGTCAGCAGTGCTCGAGTGAAATTGAAAAATCCCTATCAGGATCGCAGAGACGCGACGAGATTTTTCGACGAAATGAAGGAAAAAGATCTCCTCGCATTTCTGTGATCCTGGTCGGGGATTTTGCAATTATTATTTCATTAAATTCGTTGTCAGCAGTGCTCGAGTGAAATTGAGAAATCCCTATCAGGATCGCAGAGACGCAAGGAGATTTTTTGCCGAATTTAAGGAAAAAATCTCCTCGCATTTCTGTGATCCTGGTCGGGGATTTTGCAATTATTATTTCATGAAATTCGTTGTCAGCAATGCTCGAGTGAAATTGAAAAATCCCTATCAGGATCGCAGAGACTCGAGGATATTTTTCGGCGAAATGAAGGAAAAAGATCTCCTCGCATTTCTGTGATCCTGGGCGGGGATTTTGCAATTATTATTTCATGAAATTCGTTGTCAGTAATGCTCGAGTGAAATTGAAAAATCCCTATCAGGATCGCAGAGAAGCTAGGGGATTTTTCGACGAAGGAAAAAGATCGCCTCGCATATTTCAGTGATCCTGGTCGGGGATTTTGCAATTATTATTTCATGAGATTCGTTGTCAGTAATGCTCGAGTGAAATTGAAAAATCCATATCAGGATCGCAGAGAAGCGAGGAGATTTTTCGACGAAATGAAGGAAAAAGATCGCCTCGCATATTTCTGTGATCCTGGTCGGGGATTTTCCTATTATTATTTCATGAAATTCGTTGTCAGTAATGCTCGAGTGAAATTGAAAAATCCCTATCAGGATCGCAGAGACTCGAGGAGATTTTTCGGCGAAATGAAGGAAAAAGATCTCCTCGCATTTCTGTGATCCTGGGCGGGGATTTTCCTATTATTATTTCATGAAATTCGTTGTCAGTAATACTCGAGTGAAATTGATAAATCCCTATCAGAATCGCAGAGAAGCGAGGAGATTTTTTGCCGAATTGTAGGAAAAAATCTCCTCGCATTTCTGTGATCCTGGTCGGGGATTTTGCAATTATTATTTCATGAAATTCCTTGTCAGTAATGCTCGAGTGAAATTGAAAAATCCATATCAGGATCGCAGAGAAGCGAGGAGATTTTTCGACGAAATGAAGGAAAAAGATCGCCTCGCATATTTCTGTGATCCTGGTCGGGGATTTTCCAATTATTATTTCATCAAATTCGTTGTCAGCAATGCTCGAGTGAAATTGAGAAATCCCTATCAGGATCGCAGAGACGCAAGGAGATTTTTTGCCGAATTTAAGGAAAAAATCTCCTCGCATTTCTGTGATCCTGGGCGGGGATTTTGCAATTATTATTTCATGAAATTCGTTGTCAGCAATGCTCGAGTGAAATTGAAAAATCCCTATCAGGATCGCAGAGACTCGAGGATATTTTTCGGCGAAATGAAGGAAAAAGATCTCCTCGCATTTCTGTGATCCTGGGCGGGGATTTTGCAATTATTATTTCATGAGATTCGTTGTCAGTAATGCTCGAGTGAAATTGAAAAATCCATATCAGGATCGCAGAGAAGCGAGGAGATTTTTCGACGAAATGAAGGAAAAAGATCGCCTCGCATATTTCTGTGATCCTGGTCGGGGATTTTCCTATTATTATTTCATGAAATTCGTTGTCAGTAATGCTCGAGTGAAATTAAAAATCCCTATCAGGATCGCAGAGACTCGAGGAGATTTTTCGGCGAAATGAAGGAAAAAGATCTCCTCGCATTTCTGTGATCCTGGGCGGGGATTTTGCAATTATTATTTCATGAGATTCGTTGTCAGTAATGCTCGAGTGAAATTGAAAAATCCCTATCAGGATCGCAGAGACTCGAGGAGATTTTTCGGCGAAATGAAGGAAAAAGATCTCCTCGCATTTCTGTGATCCTGGTCGGGGATTTTGCAATTATTATTTCATGAAATTCCTTGTCAGCAGTGCTCGAGTGAAATTGAAAAATCCCTATCAGGATCGCAGAGACGCGAGGAGATTTTTCGACGAAATGAAGGAAAAAGATATCCTCGCATTTCTGTGATCCTGGTCGGGGATTTTCCAATTATTATTTCATCAAATTCGTTGTCAGCAATGCTCGAGTGAAATTGAGAAATCCCTATCAGGATCGCAGAGACGCAAGGAGATTTTTTGCCGAATTTAAGGAAAAAATCTCCTCGCATTTCTGTGATCCTGGTCGGGGATTTTGCAATTATTATTTCATGAAATTCGTTGTCAGCAATGCTTGACTGAAATTGAAAAATCCCTATCAGGATCGCAGAGACTCGAGGATATTTTTCGGCGAAATGAAGGAAAAAGATCTCCTCGCATTTCTGTGATCCTGGGCGGGGATTTTGCAATTATTATTTCATGAGATTCGTTGTCAGTAATGCTCGAGTGAAATTGAAAAATCCATATCAGGATCGCAGAGAAGCGAGGAGATTTTTCGACGAAATGAAGGAAAAAGATCGCCTCGCATATTTCTGTGATCCTGGTCGGGGATTTTCCTATTATTATTTCATGAAATTCGTTGTCAGTAATGCTCGAGTGAAATTAAAAATCCCTATCAGGATCGCAGAGACTCGAGGAGATTTTTCGGCGAAATGAAGGAAAAAGATCTCCTCGCATTTCTGTGATCCTGGGCGGGGATTTTGCAATTATTATTTCATGAGATTCGTTGTCAGTAATGCTCGAGTGAAATTGAAAAATCCCTATCAGGATCGCAGAGACTCGAGGAGATTTTTCGGCGAAATGAAGGAAAAAGATCTCCTCGCATTTCTGTGATCCTGGTCGGGGATTTTGCAATTATTATTTCATGAAATTCCTTGTCAGCAGTGCTCGAGTGAAATTGAAAAATCCCTATCAGGATCGCAGAGACGCGAGGAGATTTTTCGACGAAATGAAGGAAAAAGATATCCTCGCATTTCTGTGATCCTGGTCGGGGATTTTCCAATTATTATTTCATCAAATTCGTTGTCAGCAATGCTCGAGTGAAATTGAGAAATCCCTATCAGGATCGCAGAGACGCAAGGAGATTTTTTGCCGAATTTAAGGAAAAAATCTCCTCGCATTTCTGTGATCCTGGTCGGGGATTTTGCAATTATTATTTCATGAAATTCGTTGTCAGCAATGCTTGACTGAAATTGAAAAATCCCTATCAAGATCGCGGAGAAGCGAGGAGATTTTTTGCCGAATTGTAGGAAAAAGATCGCCTCGCATATTTCTGTGATCCTGGTCGGGGATTTTGCAAATATTATTTCATGAAATTCGTTGTCAGTAATGCTCGAGTGAAATTGAAAAATCCCTATCAGGATCGCAGAGACGCGAGGAGATTTTTCGACGAAATGAAGGAAAAAGATATCCTCGCATTTCTGTGATCCTGGTCGGGGATTTTCCAATTATTATTTCATCAAATTCGTTGTCAGCAATGCTCGAGTGAAATTGAGAAATCCCTATCAGGATCGCGGAGAAGCGAGGAGATTTTTTGCCGAATTGTAGGAAAAAGATCGCCTCGCATATTTCTGTGATCCTGGTCGGGGATTTTGCAATTATTATTTCATGAAATTCGTTGTCAGTAATGCTCAAGTGAAATTGGAAAATCCCTATCAGGATCGCAGAGACGCGAGGAGATTTTAAGGCGAAATGAAGGAAAAAGATCTCCTCGCATTTCTGTAGAATCGTGGGGATTGGATTTGGAGATAAGAATGTCAAAAATGAGTCAGTTGAGACCCCATCCCCGAGTGTTCGTGAAACTTCTGGAAGGTTCCGGAAGGTTCTAGAATATTCGAGAATATTATGTTTATGTTCCGAAACGAAATAGTTAGAATTTCTGGAATTGTTAGATATTTGAGAGTGTTCGAAAATAAAACAGGTTTGAGGTTGCTTGAGAATGTTTTAGAATGTTCGAAAACATTTCGAAATTTTGTTGCTCTAAGATATTATAGAATTTCCAGAATGTTAAAGAATACTCTAGAATAGCCTGCTGGTTTGTTCTTTACTGTTCCTAAATGTTCTAGAACGTTCTAGCGTGTTCCAGGAATGTTATAAGTATATTCTTAAGAATTAAAAAAAGAAGCATTTGGTTTTTGTGATTTCTAATAAAATTCCATACATAACACGTCATGAAAGTTAGCTTTTACAGGACTCGGCAGCAAATTGCAGTAAATAAAAGTAGACTATGAAGCTTTTATAAATAATCGAAAAACTGAGATCGAAAAATGAAAAAAATAAATAAATAAACTCCGGACAAGCGCGAGTTTGAAATCGTAACTGATATCGGGTATCGGGGTGTTGTGCCATGGTACATGGAGATTCGCTCCGAACGTTTCGTCTACAGCTGCTGTAGATATCATCAGCGGTTACGTATTCAATTTCAAAAGCGATTCCAGTTTCGTTCGATAATATAGGCTAGTTGCATAAAAATAATTATAAAAATTCACGAATGATACATTTTGAACGCATGCGGCAGTATTTTTTGACAGTGTTTGGGTTTAAGTGCCTACTTTTTTTTAACAGATTTACAAAGAAAAATAAATTTCCAACCATTTGAGCGAAGGAAGTTAGGAGAGATAGAGAATAGAGAGAGGAAAAGATGTCCATTTTAAATCCGATTCCAGCTATCATTCTTAGGAATTTTTGTTTATTTTCTGTGGAACGTTTCACCCTGTATAACAAATCGAACCCAAGCTGTTGACGAAAGAGGCTGCCGCATAAAAATTATTGGAAAAATGTAAAAATGGTAAACTGCCGTCTTTGGCAATGCTACTTAATTATTTAAAACTTAGCTATACATATGGTGTTTACTGTAAGGTTGGCCAAACTTCACAGGCTGATTCTTCAGACTAAAATAAACAAAAAATTTTCCATTAACATGTGTTTGGAAATGCACCGTTTTTGAGATACAGGGTGTCGAAGAAATATTATTTTTACAGTTTTTTCAGGATATCTCGGGAACCGTATGAGATACATGTTCAGCTCTTATACACACTATGTACACACTATTTCCCGTATATTCGTTGTAAAATACAGGTTTTAAAAAAATTCAGTGGCGTTGATTTAGGGTATTTTGGGGGTTTCGGCCCCCTAATTTCTACGCCACTGGAATAAATGAGATTTTAAGCAGCGCCTTTGAACCGTCCATGCTTTCTACATCAAAAAGGTACTCTTGGTTAACGGCTCTAAAATGAACCGTTTCCGAGAAAAATGTCATTTTATGAGAGAAAACATTAATTGTAGGAATAAGTTTTCACTTACTTTCATTTTTCCAAAATGCTGTTGAAAATCGTTAAAAAGTGGCGTTTTCTCTCATAAAATGCCATTTTTCTCGGAAACGGTTCACTTTAGAACCATTAACCAAGAGCAGTACCTTTTTGGTGTAGAAAACGTGTGCGGTTCAAGGGCGCTGCTTAAAATCGCATTTATTCCAGTGGCGTAGAAATTAGGGCGTCGAAACCCTCGAAATACCCTAAATCTACGCCACTGATTTTTTTAAAACCTTTATTTTATGACGAAAATAAAGAGATCGGAGAGCACATAGTGTGTATAAGAGCTGAACATTGTATCTCATACGGTTCCCGAGATATCCTAAAAAAACTGGAAAAAGAATATTTCCTCGACACTCTGGTATATCTCAAAAACGGTGCATTTCCGGACACACGTTATAATGGGAATTTTTTTGTTTATTTTAGTCTGAATAAGAATCAGCCTGTGAAGCCAACCTTACAGTAAACACCCTGTATTTAATGACTTAAAATTTCTTGATTTTGTAAGCGGAATTGTAGTACCTTAGGTACCTAGATTATTGAACAAATAAGATTCTGGTTAAATGTATTTAAAAGTTTGTTGACTAGCGGAACTGAGACTAGACCAAGAAGTCTGGTAATGGTAAAAACATGTATTGAAATCAATTCGCTACTTCAATGGTTCCATTTCGCGGCTGGCACTTCTTAATACTTGAAAAAACAATATTTAATCTCAATTGATACAGTTTTCTCTCCTTTTTTCACCAATGACTACTTATTGCTTAGTTTGGTGTCGGTTTATTGGATAGAGGGGCTAGAATAATCTATATATTTCTCGGATCATCGGTTCTTCTTTCTATTATAGTTCATTCATAATTTTTCTTATCTCAGCGAACGAGCATTAAATGGTGTAAGTGCTGTGCCCATCTTTCTATCGATTTATCTATAAAAATCATATCAAATCAAATTAAATTAAACTAAATTAAACTACCCACCCAGTGAATATAATAATTATTTAGTTGTGCTTATTCGTTATATAATATTTCTTTACTTATTTGCTTAAAATATTGTGTTTTTTTGTTTTATTTTAGTGTTGAAGACAAAATGATAGTGATTTTTTTAGCCATTTTTGTCTGTAAGTAACTGATTTATTTATTTTATTCTGCATGCTTTAATTAAGTACATCATATAATAAACTACACTTAAAAAAATATATATCATAACTGTTACCTAAGACCGTTATGAAAATTTTGATGGCACCATCTTAATAAAAGACGATAACGCCAATCGAAATGAATTTTATTACCAGTGCCGACCTACTGCTCGTTCGACTATGGGGATGTGGAGGTGCTCCAAAACTACGACGTGGAGTACGCTGCAATAACCGACAACCAGGGGGGCCAACAAGGGGGCCAGGATATGGGAAAAATTGGTTACAGCTCGGGGAGCAGTCTGAGGAGCATAGCTGAAGGTTCTTCGGACTCGGCCAACGACGCTGTTAATAACCAGGACGCAGCTGGTCATCAAGCTGCTTATGTCGCGAAAAACACACTCGCCCAAGCTGCTGGTGCGGTAAGTAATTATGACAGTATTCGATCATGAAACTATTTTTGATTCGATTATAACGAACTGGAACTTGAAATTTTCCTCGCTATAAACGAATTTCATTAAAAACGATTTTATTTTTGGTACCTTATAGATTTTTTATATTCACTCGTGTAATATTTTTATTTCAGAAAATTTAAATCACCATCTAACATTTAATAAAAGGGAGTTTAAAATTAATTAATAAATTCATGAGCGATGCTATAATAGTAGTAGAAGAATAAGTGAGTCATAGACCGCTTAATTATCATTGCTTGCCTGTAGAACTGTGAAATGAGCATGTAATACTTTACTCATAACGATCCTGCATGAATAATGATTAACTGCTGCAAAATTATAATTAACTCAACGCTTTTTAAATCATTTTTATGACCACCCCGCAAAAATTTGTTTAAAAAAAATCTCAATAATCGGAGGAATTCTCCTGAATTTAATTTTCCCCTCTAAAATAAAAAAAAATCAATACGTGTTCAAGCCACCCTCACCTTTCCCTTTCCGTGCAGACTTCACATTATTTATTACACGAAATTCCGTTTTTATATTTTGACAGCTTTCAGAAACGTTTATCGTTCCCATAAAGCGTTCAAGGACAATTTCTAGAAATTTATCTTAATCGTCTATCAAAAACGCGCCACCAATTTTCGCACATTGACACCTTTCAAGTGTCAGAAACGTAATTTTGATGCCTGTTTTAAAGCGTCGGCTTGTTTCCCAAAAATTACATTGACATGACATTGTTTTGACAATTTATAGTAGCCTCCTGTCAGAACCGTCACGTTTTTTTGATCGATTCCAGAGCGTCAGTAAGATCGATTTCGCAAAAGTGGATTTCTCATTTAGGTACTACTTATTTATAAACTTTAGGTATTTCACAGCTTCCATTGATCAGAAACGTCAGACGATTCCATCATAGCTTTACCTGAAAATTCCTGCAAAAATTCAAAACGCAGAACGTGTGATGAAATTTTCTGGTAAAGTGCTCATTTTATAAAATCTTCTTTTGGTAAAAGTTAAACCTGAAAGAAACGAAATGTTATGCTTCCCAGAGAGCTGTTCGGAAGGATCTATAATTTTTAAATTTTCAGAGATTTCCGGTTTTGTGAGAAACATCACACTTTTTAGTGTGGAACCTTTGCAAAAAATTATGATCCCATTTCGACATCTTCATAATGTCACTTCCTTGCTGTGATTTTTTTACTGTCCAAACTGGCGCAGTCACCACGATGCGAAAAAGTTAAAAAGTGTGAACTTTCTCAAACTTCTACTTTTTCAAGCAAAACGTCGACGTTTTAAATCTCTCTACGATCACCAAAAATAATTGAAATGAGCGCGATAAACAGTAATGAACAGTGATGAACAATAAAAAACTTCTCTTTGACGCTTTACCGTTCATAGAGGCTTTCTCTCTCTGTGCTGGATGCGCCGTTACTGTCACGCTGAGTTGGGTAATCTGTACGAGTACATGACATGTCCATGAAACTAAATCAGGACAATTATTTAACAATCAATTGATGTACCGTACGTTTCGGTGCAAAAACTCTAGCCTTGAAAATAAAAAAGTACCAAACACTTCTGGACTCCGAATACCACAGAAAATATAAAAACCATGAAAAACTGTTATTGGTAACTCCGAGACCATGAAGCCGTGTTAATTTAGTAATGATAAATATTGTCTTTTTAAAAATAACTGCCTTATTAGTAGAAGAAAGTCACACAGATCTGAAGACAATTCTTCCAATCTCCGGCTGGTACTGGAGCTCGGATACTGGAGTAGCGTTCATCTGATCATAGTTTACAGGCTTTTAAAGAATCTTTTCTCAATTCTCAATCTCGGGAAGAGGAAAAAGTCACAAGGATGCAAGTCAGGCGAATAAAAAGAAGCTGATGAGGAGGCATGAGAGAAAATGTTGCGAGAAAGGCTCATTTTTTTGGTCGATAATGCGATGCTTGGTCTCACACGGATGACCAGACCACATTGTCGCATGGAAGTTTTTCAAGAACCTTTCGGTCAATGGGTTGATTGACTGTTTGGCATTGGGTTGCCATTGCATTGACCCAAGTCTGAAATAAAACCTGATACGATGAGATTCAATCGCAAGTAAGTTACCATGACATGACCACCATGAAGAAACCTTCTGGCTTTTGATATAGGTCGGGAATTGCTATAAAGTTGCCTTTAGATGACAAAAAGGTCTTCTCCCAAGGAGAATGGAAACTCCTTCAACGAAGAATCAAAAAATTCGTGTTCTTTAGACTTTTAGCTCTTTGCTTCTGCTTTTAATTTTCTATAAATTGTTATTGAATTGAAGTAGAAGATGTATTGAATTAATCGGATTATCCCAAACATTTAAATTTTTTCATGACTATTTGCTTATTAAAAATTATTCGAAGTTTTTTATGACAATTCATCAGGTAGGTACGTGGTACATTGAAGGACTGCAATAGAGTGGTCTAAATTAAAAAAAAAACAAAAGATAATTCAATTAGCTGCCAGAATAATTAGAATGGTTGAATCTTCACGATCATGGTTGAATGATACCCATGCACTCTCTCCTATTTGGTACCTAATCGGGTTGTCAGTTCTACGGTGCGAAATCAGGTGACCGTCAAAATATTCGGGTGCGTTCAGCAACTAAAACTTTTTTCGCCTATGGGTTCGTATCTAATTTTAATAATCATACTCATGGAATAATAGTTTCCATTCTTATTGCATGATATATTATTAGTGCATCATTAAAAATAAAAATCGATTAATCTATTACCGTATATTGATATAGATGGTGGGGAGGGTGATTACATTATTAAAAACATAATTATTAAAACGACGTTTCAAGCATAACTTTACATAATCCTACTGCGGATCTAGATAACGTTTCCTCGGTTTAAGAAAATTTAGGTTTGGCCTGTGGTTAGTGCTAAGAATAAATATGCAATAAATATATGCAACATGCAATCTTAATTTTGTGTAAATACCTACGCAAACGCAATATCGTAAAAGCTTTCGATCTTACTACACGGATTATAATTCTCTGGTTTACGATAATTTGAATTTTATACTTTTGTTGCGTAATAACAATGATGCATTACCATTACAATTTCGCTTTTTAATGCGTCGTTTCTTTCATTATTATTGTTACAGGAAAAAGTGTGAAATTGTAATTGCGGACAACTAAATCTCTATAGGTAGGTAGGTACTCATTATGACATGCTTCATTTGACATCTTTCAGCTATTTGCATAAATAGTGTTACACAAGTTCAAGTAGCTTGGTCGTCCAATTTTAACAATCTCACACATTCTCGAATAAAAATGATAAAATATTAATAATTTACAGAGAAATGAAAGTAGGTACTGCATTGAGTTATGCAGTTCCAGTTCTAGTTGCACTTCACTGAAAATGACCATTTTTTTGCATTTTTTTTACAATGACTCGTACCAGGATACAGTCTAGGAAGCACGTCGAAGCTCGATCATGGCGAGTGAAATTTTACGGAAGTATTATTGAAAAATGAACTATTAATCAATCACATTGCGAACACGAAATTGTTCAGCAGTTTTTTCCTTGCGGTTGCCAACATGCCAACTTGTAATATTCTGGAATTCAAGCGACACGACTCACCTCTATCAAGCTCCAACCCAAGCCTCTTGAATTTTTACGTACAGGTTCATATACATATACTTACAGGGTGTTTACTGTAAGGTTGGCCAAACTTCACAGGCTGATTCTTCAGACTAAAGTAATGGAAAAAACTTATATACAGGGGTGTCCGGAAACACTTCCTAAGAAAAAGATACCTACGCCTTCAAAGTTTCAAGAATTTCAGTCTAAAAATTTATTAAACGATAAAAATAATAACGGAACAACCTTACAGTCAACACCCTGTTTATAAGAATTATTAGTAACCATTCATTATTAGTAACCATAGCCTCCGTTATTATTTTTATCGTTTCATAAATTTTTTAAATTAAATTCTTGAAACTTTGAAGGAGTAGGTAGGTCTTTCTTAGGAAGTGTTTCCGGAAATCCTGTATATATATTTTTTTTTCATTATTTTAGTCTGAAGAATCAACCTGTAAATCAACCTTACCTACAGTAAACTCGCTGTATATGTAAGCGTGTAGACGGTTGTCAAAAAGAGATTTTTCAAAATTCAAATTCAAATTCCAAGGGGTAGAAACAGCCCTTCATCATTTCTTTCTCTAATCACGTTGTGAACACGACGGTTGTCAGCTTGTATAATTTTCCGGCGACATAACTATATCTCATAAAATGGACTTTTGCTACTAATAAAAAAAATTGAAACGCAGGCATCAGCGACAGCTCAAGCAGCCCTAGCGGGCAAACAAATAATCCTGCAAGGACTCGAGCAGCAGTACCGTGACGCCCAAGTCGGTCTCCAAGGAGAAAAAGACCAGTTGATGCAAGCCCAAAGGGCGGCGGATGCGACTCGTAAAGCCGCCCAAGAGGCCAGGCAACATGTCAACGTTCTTACTAACACCCTCAACGCAGCCCAGGTACCCATTGACAGAATAACTTTTATTACAGGATGCGTCATTTTAGTAAAGACAAACTTTTATAAAAGACAAAAACGAAATACGAAAATAAAAAATCTCTTCACGCTAATAAAATTTTAAATTTTTTTTTCTGAATGTAACTTTTATCTACTACCCTACTGTATTAGTACGCATATATGTATACAGGGTAAGTCATTGATATGGGAAAGCTCGATTGCACCTACACCATTAAAGATATCGAAATGAACCAAAAAGTGCTGTAAATGGGAGGGTAAAGTGCAGTTTGTAAAATTATTTTCAGATACACAGGATGTCCCAATATCGCTGTACGCCATACAACTTTGTTATTTTAAATAGGACACCCTCTATATTATTACATTTTCATATTGTTTGAGAAAAGTTAAAAAGAATGGTTTGTAAAGTTGAAGTTTGTAATGAGCGATTTATGAGTTATAAACAAATGAAAATCGCGATTTTTCATTTTCAAAGCAGCTTATATTGAAAACGGCTCGAGATATGGAAAAACGGTTTACATGTCCCTATCTTAATTTTTAATTTGGTATCCTATCATGTAGCTGAAATTTTTATACCGAGTGATGAAAATAATCAAATTTTTTACCACTCTGTATAAAAATTTCATCCATCCAATAGGATACCGCTTGAAAAGTTAAGATAGGAACATGTAAACCGTTTTTCCATATCTCGAGCCGTTTTCAATATAAGCTGCTTTGAAAATGGAAAATCGCGATTTTCATTTGTTTATAACTCATAAATTGCTCATTACAAACTTCAACTTTACAAACCATTCTTTTTTACTTTTCTCAAATAATCTGAAGATGTAATAAAATAGAGGGTGTCCCATTTAAAATAACAAAGTTGTATGGTGTACAGCGATATTGGGCCATCCTGTGTATCTGAAAATAATTTTACAAACTGCACTTTACCCTCCCATTTACAGCACTTTTTGGTTCATTTCGATATCTTTAATGGTGTAGGTGCAATCGAGCTTTCCCATATCAATGACTTACCCTGTATACAGGGTGTCAATTTGAAAACTTGCCATACCTGAATTCCTCTTGAAATATTTTTCTCAAAGAAATCTCGAAACAGGTCAATTTTTAAATTTAATTTATGTTCTATTGCTGTATAATTTTTTCGATACAGGGTGTACCTTATTGGCTCAGTAATGACATTGTCTATTTTTTTTAAGGAGATACCCTGTATATTAATACATTTTCAGATTGTCTGAGAAAAGCCAGTAAATTAAGAATGGTGTTCACAATAGTTATGGCGTTTAGATTGATTTCTTTGAGAAACATTTTTTTAAGGGAGACTTCGGTCATTTTCGGGTTTCATGGTCAAGATGATAGGATGACTTTTGGTGGGTCGTCGTAAGTCCATAAATATGAATACGCAGCATAAGTTGATTCAGGTTCTCGTTTCATGCATTTGTAACGATGAAAAGCAAAAAGAACATAAAAAAATGTAAAGTCAACCTCATAGAGAAAATTATTAAGAAAAAAAGTGACGCATTCTCTAATATAAATAACAAATAGAGAGAGTTTAACAATTTTCAGACCGTTTTGCTTTCTCTAGGCGGCGGCGGACCACGTAACTCAAGCGGCATCGGAGGCGGCAGGTGAGCTTGCTGCCCAACAAGCCATGGTGGGCTCGGCGCAACAAAGACTCGAGCAGCTCGGCAAACAATTGCATGGGGTGCGCATCGACTTTGAAGCTACGCGAGCTGCAGCCATGAAAGCTCAAGCTGCCGCTCAAGCTGCCGCTGCTAATGCTGCGGCCGCAGCTGCTGCAGCTGCCGCCGATCTTGCTTCCAAAGCTGGTGGTAAGACGGCGGGTGGTGGTGGTGGTGGGAAATCTGGAGGCGGAGGAGGCGGCGGAAACGGAGGAGGGAAGAAAGCGGCAGGAGGTGGAGGAGGTGGAAATGGAGGCGGACAGGGACAGGGAGGGAAGTTCATACAGAGCGTTGCGGGGAATGGTAACGCTGCGTTTGTAGAAACGGAGTTTTATAGTCCGTTTTATTATAATGAGAGTGCATGATTGTTTGTTGTTATTATTGTTAAGTTTTTTATGTTTAAATAAATATCTTAAATGTACTTTTGGTATTTATTGTTTTCTATACACTTCATTGAGTCCAAATAAATTAATCACAATTCCTTAACTATTTCGAGGGGCATTGAGGGGCATCAATTAATCAACAAAAAATAACCCTCAAATTTATAGCTATACGAATATAACTCAGAACAAAATAAATAATTCATCTAATTTGTAAAAAAAACTAGGTACTACAAGATCTATAATATTAATTAATTAGCTAGTCAGTTGATTCATCTCCATTTCGTTCATATTACACGTTGGATATATCATAGGCTAAAACAAATAAAGAAAAAGTGAATAGAAGAAAACAGCCCTCAACCACATCTCTTTTAGGTAGGTACTATGAGTGCAATATTAGTTTAAGCCAAAACCAAAATAACCTGTAGCATCTACTAAGACTAAAACCTGTAGTAAAGTCTAAAATCTAAGTAGAATACTAAAAATTTTCGGTCGGAAATTTAGACCTAGAGAGCTGTGGGTGGTGGCAGCGACGAAGAGGAACGCATAGAATAGGATGGTGAGGTTATTATAATCGATGTAGGGGTTGTTACCGGCGATGACTGTGGACTAGAAAGCTTGTGATTCGGTGATCTGCAGGAACAGGAAAAGCAACACAACATCTTACATCCATTTCTGTCCAAGTATCGAAATATGACGTAGACGAAAGGATCGATTGTGAAGTATCCGCACATCAACATGTCAGCTACCTTACTTGCCACTGCCAGGGATGCTGCTTTTGGGTATAACTGCGACATTATTATCATTATCTGGAATGATTAATAAGGATCATGTAATCAAAATAATTGAATTAAATTATATGAAGGCATATCAACAATTTTAATCTCTCTCTCTTTTATTAAACATAAAGTCAGTCAGTTAAATCTGTATCTGGGACTGATCATACAAGAAAAGTGACACGTGAATTTTTATATCCATTGCCTAATTAGAGATATGTCACAAGAAAAAGTTGTGGAGAGAGTTAAGGAGAATCATTCCATTACACATTTTTTTATGACTCCAAAACAAAAGTGTTAAAAAATAGTCTGATTTTTAATATATGTCTTACCATCTGAGGTCCCCAACAGCAGATAAAAATGACACAAAGAATCGCCATTAGTTTAGCAAAAGCAATCTCTTCAGGTGTTTGATGACTCTTGTTGTTAACTTTATTATTAATAATCGTAGCTTTGCTGACTCTTCTAATCAAAACTCGTCGTTGTCTAATTCTGAGAAGCTCCCAGATCACCGAAAGGTTGCACAAAGCTATGCATAAGCAAAGAGCGCAGCCTGTAATTACAATTACGGTTAGTAAATAAAATACAGACCTATGTCAATAGTTATTACCGATTACTAGAAACATGTAAGCGTAAACTAAATCCCAAAAGGATCTAGCATCTTTGTATCTTGCACAATAACCATTTTCATAGTAGAGACCAAATCCGGCGAATGGGAGATATGACCATAAGAATGCTAACGTCCATAGAATGAATATCGTGTTTCTGATGAATTTATATGTGACGAACTGAGAATGAAAATTAATCAATGAAACAAAAATTTATAAAAACAAGAAGAACACTCACCTGTTGATAAAGGAACGGTCTGGTTAATGCAAGCCATCTCTCAACCGCCATCACAAGAGCCACACATCCAGACGCGATACCAAAAGCCCTCATCGCAACCAAACTGACACAAATCCATCGTCTCGGGATGCTTTTGATTTTGTTAATATTAATTGTGGTGAGCATTCCAACAGCAGAAATCAGATCGATCGCTGCCAGACAAGTCAGCATCAAGACGTGCTTCTTGTTCCTGTGTCGTGCGGACCTCTTCAATATCCAGAGAGCTGCAACATTTCCTATCACTCCTAAGACGAAGGTTGAGGTTATCAGAAGTTCTTTAACTAAGGTGAAACCTGGAAGCTTTGACTCTGCTCTAGCATCCATTTGGATTGGATTAGTTGATCATCGTGGTTGTTTCATCAATTAATTATCATCGACGATATTTGGTTCAGGTCTGGAATAAACGAACTATTTGGTTTTTGCTTGTCTTCTTTCTCTCTAATTGATATTAAATGGGATATTAAAATTACACATGCGCCTGACAAGAATTATATCGTCTTAGATTACAATTAACAGGTTGAATTTCTGGTGTATTGAGTTATTAGGTAATAATGGTTATCGGTAATTATGTAATATGGCAAACATTAATTTGTTTACTACTGTTTGAATCTAATGGCCTATTGACTTACAAATTCTTCAAGAGCATTCAAGGGGTGATTTGGTGTGTAAGCTGCTGATGAGGTTTTAAACACAGACACAAAATAGCCTGCCATTATAACACAATCTTGGCAAATTTTACCCTGCCTTTATTTCTCACAATGGTCTAGGACAAATGATATAATTATGCAGCAGTCACTTTTAGGTATATTGTGATATTTTTAACCATTAATTGTTAAAGGTTCTACAAAGAAGGGGTGATCACACTTTCACTTCCATTCAACTGCGCGAGACAGATGTAGCCAATCCCTTGAAAAAATTTTTCTGTCAAATAGAGACATTTTGAATTTTCATGGATCCACATTTTCCCAAACAACATTTTGTCCTATAGATTCCTGTCATAATTAAGTAAGGAATCGTCGCCCTGGCAAAAGAGACATTTTTCATCATAATTTACCATAATTTACTTAAATCTACAGGGTGATTCATGACTAGTGCGGCATATTTAATTGCTTGGTAGGAGACATCGAGGCTAGATCTACGACTTTTTTTTGCCAACAGGTACCTACGAAGATACTTATCGACAAATTGAAAATAAAGGATCGTACTCGAAATGAAATAGTTTCCTCATTTTAGACAGAAAAGCGGATTTTCTGATCAACTTTCGGATTCGGAAAGTACAGGAAGTACTGGTCGAAGTGTCATGTTCGATTTAAGAAGCTCATTTCAAAGCATTTTCCTCTACTTTCCGAAATCCGATTGAAAAATGTGCTTTTCCTTAAAGAAAAATGCGAACAACTTTTCTTCAAGTACGGCCCTGGTTACGAGATTTAAAAGACTGGCAATAGGCTATCCCGTAAATTCGTAGCACGAGTCACGACAGCGTTTGAAATGATTTTCAATAAATTTTGAGACACATTTTGTGCGGAAAAATGGAACATTGAAGTTTCGGCAAGTGCGCAAAAATTCTTAATTTTATTTTATTTTGTGAAACTGTTCGAAGTGTGCCATGCGATTTAAGAAGCTTATTTCATAGCATTTTTCCTGTAATTTCTGAATCCGATGTCGTTTTTCCAGAAAGCCGATTTGAAAATGAGCTTTTCTGTAAAAAAAAAATGCAAAACCATTTCTTTTCAAGTACGGTCCTGGATTTTCAATTTATCGATAGGTCATCTTGAAATGCCTTAGTAGAAGAGTGTTTCAGCTAAATTTTGTAGAATTTCATCAAACCGTTGCAAAGATTTGCCGTTTAAAATTTAAGCCCAAACAGAAAACAGCCTATATTTTCGTATATGTTTGTAACATGAGGATTTGTAAAATTAATCAATTGGTCTGAGGTGCGTGAAGTTAGCATGGAAAAATCCAAGCTGGGGGTGAAACATTAATCCATATGTTCAATAGATCACATTTTACCTTCTCTCATTTTTTTTAATACGAGAGAAACAAATTTTTCGGGTAAAATACAAGAAGTCGAAAAATTTGTTTGAGCGCCTTCCAAAAAAAGTTATTTAATACCAAATTTTCCCCTGGAAGATTTGACATCGATGATTTAGTTTTTCTTCCTCCCCTGATACGGATAATATCATTTTTTAAATCAGGTCAAACTTTTGACATTGTGCTTAAGCTGAGAGAAGATTTTGACAATTCATAATTTCGTTTTACTCCCCTCTATGAAGTAGCCTGAATGAATGACAACTACATATTAGTAACATTTCTAAACCCAAGCAATTTCTGAGTGCAGGGAATTAGAAAATAAAGGAGGGGAGAATTTTCCAATGACCATTCCCCATCTCCACATGATCCCGAACAAACCACCTTTCTTTTGGAAATCATTTAAAAACTAGGAAGAGCTAAAATCGTCTCTAGATTAGAGAAAAACGAAACGTTATCAACCCCTTCGATGTTTCTCACTTTATGAAATTAGTCCACATTTCGAAAAATTTGTAATTTTTCTGGCTTAATTCTCAGGGTATGAAAAACCGATATGGGGCTAAAATCTTCTAGAAGTGTATTTGGAATGGGAAAAATGTATTCAACCCCGTTCGCTTCAACCCCTTTCATATTTTCCCTTTGAAAAATGTAATTGCCTTGGTTAATTGTGAGGAGGTGAAAAAACTAAAGTATGGAGGGTAATATTTTCGAAGGGGGTACTTTTATTCTCTTTTTGAAGTTGGCCCGGATTTTGAAAGTAAGTATGTCAGTTTTTGATTAACACTTTTTTCGTCACATTGCAGAAAAAGTTTTGTTATAAAATAACATTTTTTGGGAGGGGGTAAAATGAGATGAATTGTGGGAACAAAAACCTTTTAATCGTGACAGATCGTATGAAAATTGGGCATCGGTTAAAATTGTTGAAATTCAAATATATTTTGACGAAGATTATGAAGTTTGTGAAGTTTGACAAGAAACTGTCAAAATCTCCCAAATCATAAATATAGAACACATTTCTTAGTTTGTTCTTAGGTTGCTTTTATGGTCGCTTAATTAAATGCTGATGGGTAGAACTGAATTCTGACAGGTGCGAATTATGCCTTTTGACAGCTAAATGCCAAAATGTCTCAAAAAATAAAGAAATTGAAGAAAAAATTGATCATATGAAAATTTGGCCTCGGTTAAAATTGCTGAAATTCAAATATAGTTTGACAAGAAACTGTCAAAATTTCCAAAATCATAGAACCCATATCTTAGTTGATAGGGTTGCTTTTATGGTAGCTGAATCAAATGGTGATGGTAAAACTGAATTCTGACAAGTGCTAATTGAGGTTTTTGATAGCTAAATGTCAAAATGTCTCAAAAAATCAAAATCATAAAGAAAGTGACTCTCTCGTTTGAAAATATTGTACTACCGTTGATTGATCGTGATTAAAAGTCTCCATGGGTTTAAATTTAGAAGTATCGACCTGCTTGAGCTTTTCTATTTATATACAGAGGTGACCCAGATTTAATTGATCAGACCATATGCATTTGAACAATTCAATGGAGTTATAGTGTTAATTACCGTGAACAATTAATTAGGCCGAAAAAATTAAATAATTAAACAGCACCCAGTTTTTGATATTCGATTCTCGATTTAAATGTTTTTCAGATTCATATGAATGAATCTGATGAACTCCTACAAGACTTACAAAGTACTTTTTTCAAAACTTTTTTTAAGGCTTATCTTCAAGACTTCCGTTCATGACTTATTCAGGACTTTTTCTAATTGGCAGGTGGTAGAACTCAATTCTGGATAAAGCATTGGATTCACCGATCATAAAAAAACCTTTCAACAATTAAAGAAATGCGATCAAAAGAATCGTTGTAATAAATTTTTACAGTTAGCTGCCAAAAAGCTCAATTTGCACCTACCACCAGAATTCAGTTCTCATTCAGCGACCATAATACCTAGATTGTGGAGATTTTGATTTGTCAGTCAACTGTCAAAAGTTAACTGACATTGGATTCTGGGACCAATTTTAACAGTTAGCTAGAGATTTGATCACCATCAATAATTGAATTTCAGCAATTTTAACCGAGGCATGATTTCCATTTTTTGATCCGTCATTTTCGTAATGAAAACTGAAAAATCGGAAAACTTTCATTCTTGACAGTTTCGTTAATTGCTGTCATAAAGGCGTGGGGAATTTTATGGGTCCTTTTCGATTTCATATGATATGGAAAAATAACGTAAAAAAGACCTAAAGTTACCGAGCGTGTGTAAAAAATCCTTTATAGAAACGTCACATTTCACTTCCCCCAACTGCGAGAACGTTTAGCAATATTCCTCTCACTTCAAATTAAACGTTTTACATTTGCACGATCACGCTTTAAAAAGAAGAAAAAAAAACTGTGGTATGTAATTATGTAAAAGCGGGTACCAGCGGACGTGGTTGATCCGTTCAAACTGATCTCAAGTTCTTTTTGCAAACAGGCGAGCACATCAATCAGTGATCATTGCATCCTGTTTATATTAATAACATTTCAATAATTTATTCAAGACACAGGAGACAATAATCGAGTATCGGTGGTATAATTATTTGTACTTTAAATTCAAGAGTCGTTGTTATTTTGTTGTCTTTTTTCGCACATCGGGCGGTATCGTACATCTTTGTTCAATGTAGAAGGCGGTCAGAAAAGATCAAGCATTCTTTAATGATTATTCACTGATGATGGTTGAAATTAAGCCAAAAAGTTGCAATTCCGAGAAGCATCATTATACTCTCAATAATGTCATTAAAACTTTCCCAGATGATCCTCATCTATAAGAAATGAAAATTTGAAAGGGGGGCACTTGTGGGTAGGTACTTGTAGAGACGCATTTTTTTTTTTGTACAAATATAAGGAATTTGACCAGTATTTAAGCCCAAAAGTTCTTCTTCGGGTAGCTATGAACGTTTTGAAGAAGAGCCCATTCGCGATTTTTCTGTTTTCACTTGAATCGAGAAAAAAATTGACGACTTTAAAAAAAATATATTAAACGTCATAACTTTTTTTACTTCCAAAACCGGTAAAGTAAACTTATTTCATTTAAAAATCTCAATACTAGGTAAATCGAGTTTTAAGCTATAGGTCAGCTAAGAAATAGGAACTAGGAGTTCTGCTAGAGAAGAAATTTGCTGAAAGTTCTTCAAAAGATGAAGTTCTGAGGTTGTGTAATTTCACATGTTTTTTCCTGTATCCAAGTTCTGTGTAAATTCAAGGAAACGCTCTAGAGCCGCCATTTCTTCCTCTAGGAAGTAAAAATTTGTCTCCTTTTAAAACGTGCGCGCTTCCAAGAATCCTTTCGAAAATGAATTGAGAAGTAATTTTTTCTGGAATTTAGAATTTTTTTGCACCAACCCACCTATCTCGATTTTTCTCGCTAAGAGAATGACGCAGCAAGATTCTACTGACAATGTTTTTTAGGGAAAGCGCAGACCCACTGTGCACGGAACCTAAAGGAGACGTTGCAATTGTCACGGTTTTTGTTTCTTCCGTAACATCCCAGAATGGATAATGTATCGTTTCTTTTGCAACCACCCGCATGAATCCTAACATAGATGTTACTTTTGAAGTAAAAATGAAACTTTTTTTTTAACGTTTATGAATAATATCTGAAACATTTCTCGAGAGACGCTAATCTGGCACAAGTTTTACGATATCTCCAGGTAGCTTTGCCATGTGTATTTCACATGCTGGGACTTAACAGTGTTTGCTGGGTTGTTTCACTAATAAGACTTCTCATGCAACATGTTTTCAATGTAACGTTTCTGGAACAGTACTTATGGACAGAATTTCAACTGAAACGTTTATGAGGGCGGACCGTTTGATAAACGTTAAACGTCTCTGCATTGTTACAGAGACAACACCACCAAACGTTTCAAGCTATCGTGTGTCTTCGTTTCAGCAACGTTACAGATACAGTTATTTGCACAGTATGGGGAGGTGCACATTTTATAGAGTATTCTCGAAAAAAGGTATTTGGTATTAAAAAATCGCGATTTTTTGTCACTTTTTATACAGAAAATCAATTGTTTGTTGAATTTTTTTAGACAAATCAAAAAAGTAGCAGAAGCGTGTGATAGAGAGGTTCATCGTCTAAGGTCGACAAAACTGACATAAAAAAAGATTGGCGAACATTTTTTTATCAGAAACGGCGTCCTAACCCAACGAAAAGTTGAATGATAACTTTTTGGGGTTCACCAGAAGCTTTTTTTATTTGATAAATTTCCCCCAAAGTTCGTCGTTTTCCGGATACCTATCTCAAAAAATAGAATATGTCAATTTTAACGAAAATATAAAGTGCAACGTAGATTAGAAAAATACGCGACGGCAGTCTCCAAATTTAAATTAAGGTTTCAAATTTTTTTTATATATCGGTGGTTTAATAAAAATAGGGTTAGGTGACGTAGAGGGTCAAAAGCGGTATAAAAAAATAACACAAAAAAAGGTGACAGATTTTTAGTTTGACTAAATCTACTAACTTAAGAAAGGGCCGAAGGTCCGAAGTCGCCAATAGTCTCAATTTTTTATTTTTGAAATTAACCCAAACTTTCCTCCATAAATGTTAGACACCATCCTATAGGTACCATATGTGCAAGTGCAAGTGATGTCAGATTAAAAGAATAGCGTTTAATATTAGAAAATAAATTTGAATTCACTCATTAATAATGCACGCTTCAAACCAAAACCATTATGACCAAAAAAAAAGTAAACAAAAAACGGTAAAATTCAATTAATAAGGAAACTGGTAAACAACTCCAATATTTTATGAACGCTCTGTATAAATACCGCGAAGAGTAGGTACCTTACTTCCTATTTAAATTTTGTAAGTGTGTATCCAGTTTAAATAATTAAAAATCCAGTCACAAACAATCCACATTTGGACTAGATGAGGTATGAGGTAGACACCAGGAAATTCCATTCTTCAGACGATATTATTCTGCTATTTGTTGTTATTGTTTATTGTTTATTGTCAACCCTTATTACTTATTCGATCTCAGTTAAAAAATAGTAAACAAACTGCAGCATGCAAAAATTATACTCACGGTTAATTATTATTAATTTATTGAAAATACTCACAATAATAATTATTAATTAAGTCATAAATTTTCACTCGATTTTCGTTTTTAGTACTAATAAGTTTAATATTAAACTATTCGCGCATCACCGTTCGTTAAATTTAGACACCGGCACGAAGAAGGCGCTTTGAAGAGTCTTTTGCTAATTTTATTTTTAATTATTTCACACAAAGCTTTGATCGGTAAATTATTATACTCCACACATCAACAGATAATAATTTTTGTGATTCAACTAATATGAGATACGCTATATTAACCCAGCGCGTTTATTATTATTCTTATTATCATTATTATTAATAATAAAAATAAAACAACACATGTACACCCTGGAGGGAGTATTTTTTATACTGAAGCTTCTTTTATTGGTATCCAGAAGCGAAGAATAATCCCATAAATTTTCCAATCCATAACAACCCATTAAACTATAGGGGATCAATGTACTTTAATTAATATAGGAAGTTAACCCTAATTATTTTATTTATTACAACCCTTAATAAATAATTAAGAAATATAAATTAAAATAATATTATGGGCTTTAAGTTCAACCAGTGACCTGCTACGCTGGACTAAAAGCCGCTATACTTCAAGGTATGCGCCTGCTACTACCAAAGCTAGGCAACCAGTTATTCACATAATTAGTGGAATGAAGCTGGAAATTTACGTTATAACTCCCAAAATTTAATTCAGGAAAATTACAAGGAAAAGTGCTACGAAACGGCTGCTGGCCATATAACTGCTGAATTCTGAGCTTTTTGCCACTAATGCCCAATACAACTTGCATAACTTATGTTGGCAACAGTTTTCAACCGTGAAGGCGCTGTCAATTTTTCTTTTAACTTACAGCTTATAAACAATAAATGAGGTAAACATTCAAGAGATGATTAATTGAATTAATTGAGAAGGACGCTTCATTTTTTTATTTTTTTCATTAAAAAGACACACTCACGGCAGGGAAATCCCTATGACGATCTGGGAGCGGTGCATGAGCGGAGATATCGCTTCACGTTTACTTTGAATCATTGCAGGTTGTATGCCTCAGGAAACACTTCGCTTGGAATGTTATTCCAAACGGTTCTGTACATGAATAAAGAAGTCTGAAAATATGGTGGTGCGAGGTGTAACGAGCTGAACCTGATAGTCAGTTGGAGGACTCTTTTCTGAATGGAGTCAAGTAATCTCAGGGCACTCGTGTGGGGTTTTATTTGTTTCTCCCATCATCGAGCGCGTCCCCAGGAACACAACACAGAGATAAAAAACTGCTGCTGGAACATGGACTGAAAAACGTCCAACATGAACACAAAGAAATAAGAGAGAAACTGAATAGTGAGGAAAGATTCCGGAACGATTCTAAAACTCCACGCCAAGCCTCACATAGAGCAAGCAGAGTGGTCAAACACTGCCTGGCAAGGGACTCAGTAAGGCAACGAAACCTAAGGGGCGCTACAGCGAGGCAGTGTCTGGGCTCAAAATGGCGGTGATAGACAGACGTCATCCTGAATTCACACTGGATCAGGGGAAGGTAGAACTGATCCAGAAAACACTAGTAGATGCGATGGATAGCATACTCTTTGGGGAGCATCAGTCAAAAACAGGGTTCTATAGATGCGCACTGCGCAAACACACACACAAAAGCCTGGCTCGTGGAAATGGTTGCAATCCTGGGCGGCCTTGACAACAGTCGAGGCCAAAGACTAAGAGAGCGAGGGTTCTGGTCTTCATTTTCATCCCAGGGCCAGAAGAAGAGGAACTAGTAAGGATACGTTTAGAAAGGCAAAATCCAGGTCTAAACGTATAAAGCTGGCTGCAACTCAGCAAAAAAAAAATCTAGCACATGCAGTAGGACGGCAGCAGTTGCTTTTGCTGTGGCAGTGAGGAAGTTTGATGGGGCCCTCATTCAAGAACCTTGGATCAATAAAGGTAAGATAATGGGACTGGTAGAAGCGGGAGAACTAATTCAACAGTAGATCCTCTGCATCCTCCAGAGCCTTCATATTAGCCAAGAGAGGTCTCAAATAGTTCCGCTAATAAATCTCTCTTCCGGGAACTTAACGGTAGCAAAAATCAAAACAGGCAGCGGGAATATGTCGAGGGAGATCATTCTCGGATCAGCATATTTCCCGTATGACGCCCTGGAATCGCCACCACACAAGGAGAGAGAACTGTTAGAAGTTCTACTGCTGTTACCTATACTCAATCTTAGATTGATAAAGGTAAGATCGTGGTAAAATAAAAATAAAAAACACAACGTAGGAGCATGTAAGGTTAATATCGAGATAAATCCGATTATAGTTTCTCCTGCTGCTCGCGTGATTGCGAAATTGAGTCGCAATTATAGTCACTATTGGGCCAAAAATTCGTTATAGAAGACATCTTGACTGTCTAAAGTTTAAAGGACACCGTGAAATGAGCATTGATTCTGACTTCTAACTCGAAGAACATGAAAATTTAGGTCTGTTGCTATTGTAGCTTCATTGATTATCTTAGGTATGATATCTTGGAATCTAGTGAAATTTTGACGGGGAGGAGGACGGGGGGGGTCGAAATTATTACACAATTCTTGCTGGCTCACGTGATTTATGCATTATACAGTTATCCCCTGAAATTTCACAAAATCAACAAACTAACTATAAATCAATTTTTTTTTTAATCGAACTGATGAAAGAAAGTGGTCCAGTATTGCATTCTATAGCTATATCAGCCAACCCGTTTCAAAATAGCGCCTTAGCGTAGCGAAAATTTAAATCATATTATAAACCAAGGCTTCTCGATGAGCTACGAGATGGAGACATTTTTCAGTTTTTGAAAAAAAATTTAAATAAAAAAAATTCTCACTGGGTAGTAACGTCGTAGCAAATGTTTTAATTTTTTTGAAAATACACCTCCTGCGGTGGTTGATGCTTGAGAGAAATATTTGATATGCCACGGAAGAGTAAAATGTCAAGATGCAATGATTGAGACAGTGTAAATAAAAAATTGAAAACCGTATTGATGACGTAAATGAGACTTATAAGCGAAAGAATGATCGCCGAGAAATTTTGTATTCAATAAGCATCTTCGACTGATTTTTTTTCAAGGCAAACAATGACATTGTTCTATTCTATACAAGGTGTCTTTAATAATAATTATTATATTATATTATATGTATATTGTATACGTATAAATGGTTATTTATTTCCGGCGCCTGTATACCTATACCCATATTAAAATGTTCTAGATTCCTTAAAAATTGTTACAATTAATTAATAATAATGAAAAATAATATTTACCTCGGAGGGGTTCACCTCGCGACCAAGTATCACTGACCATTGCTAGCGAATGTTTTTTGGGGGGAACAATTTGGCGTTCATTAATATGTAACAGCCATTTATTTGCCTTAAATGGGAACCAGGACGTCATTTTGCATACGCTCTCTTTGAAATAATCATATAAGTAATATTGTTCTAAAATATACAGGATGTGTCAGAGTATCACTATAGTATCAAGAGCCTTACTTTTTATAAGATGATTGAGGTAATAAAATACGTTACGGAAAAAGTTTTAGCAATTACTTTATTTAAAATAAATAAAAAATGTTGATATCACATTTGAATGATACACAAAACCTACCATTAGTTGCTGTGGAGAGACAAGGCAGTTCCACCGAAAGTTTTTTTACACATTTTTGGACTTCACTCAGTGCCTGAGAATTAAAAAAAATCCAAAAATAATGTTACCCAACCAACATTTTGCCTGATTTTGATTGGGGATAACTTTCGAAATTCCCAAGAGATTTCGATTTTGTTTTCGCATGTCAGCAGTCCTATCCTTACTTTTCTGTTTTATTGGACCTAAACTCAAAAAAACTGTCAATAAATTTTTTTCAGGGTTATATGTGAATGCGTGCAGAAACAAACCGTTAATTAAAATTAAAATTAATTTTGAACTCAACTCTTACCTGAAATGTGGTAAGCATGTTGAAAACATGCATTATTATCGGAGCTAAAAATTAAGAAAATTTAAATTAAAGTTTTATTTATGAACCGGTTTTCTTCAAAATTTGTGTTTCTCATTTCTTGATCCCATTTAATTTCATTTTTTATTTCAAAACTGTCTTGACTTCTTCCATGATCTTAGCCTCTGTTTAGAATCTTGGTTTCGAAAATTATCACCATTAGCGCCATAAACTTGTAAATTTTCCCACTAAAATTTCAATTATACTCCGATTTGGCTCATTTCTTTACGTTATTATAGTTTTTTAGATTTTTTAAATTTTTTAGTTTATAGACTTATAGATTTAGACTTAAACCAGGTATAGTTTAGACTGTCCTCTCCCTGTGTCCTGTGTTAGAGAACATATCTTGAATACCACCACCACTATTATTGTAATATAAATTTCAAAAAAAATGTCACCAAATTTTTGATTTTTTTAAGTTATTTCTTTTTCAAACGGCACATCTATAGGTACTCTATTTTTCATATATCGGTATCATAAATATACCGACAAACTTTTAGGGGTAGTAGGGGGCGTCAAAACAAACATTTTATTCTCAATAGAAAAATAAAAAATAAAAAGTTTTTTGGTATAACTCCCTGTATATTTGGACTTCTTTTGATGAAACTCGGCATGAACAATAAACAAACAAATATCTTCAATATTGCTATTTCAGGTTTTGTAGAAGTCTGCCAGTGGCGTAGACATTCAGAGTTTTTTCTTTTTTGTTACTTTTTTTTATTCCTCTTTTTCATTCCTCTTTTCATTTCCTATTTTTAACTTCACCAGCTTTATTGCAAATAAAAAAAATGTTATTCAATAGAACAAAAATTATTTCATGTTCTTTTTTTATACGACGCACCGTTTTTGAGATATTTGAAGTTTTCTCAGGTAATGTTGGCTCATTTACATTGAAAATAATCGATTATTTTTTATGATTAGTGGGACATTGCCTGAAGAAATTTCAAATGTCTTAAAAACGGTGCGTCGTATGAAAAAATTAAAGAATACTTTTTTGTTCTAAATAGCAGTAGCTATTGAAATTTTTTTGTATTTGCAATAAAGTCAGTGGCGTAGAAGATAGGTAGGGAAAAGTGGACCCAACTCTGAATGTGTACGCCACTGGAAGATATCAATAAAACCTGAAATAGCAGAATTAAACATCTTTGTTTTTTTATTGTTTACGCCTAGTTTCATCAAAATCCGTTTAGATTTACACGAGTTATTAAAATAACCGAAAACTATATTTTTCAAAATTTCAACCGTGTATTAAAAAAACGAAGCGTTTTTGGACAAATGTTTATTTTGACGCTCCCTATTATACCCCTAAAAGGTTTTCGGCATATTTATGATACACCTTGTATATTCTTATTAATTTTGAACTCTGGGGTAAAATAAAAAAAAAAATTGTTAAAGTTTTTTTGTTCAAAATTTATGTCTTCCGTTTCTTTATTTATTTCAAACCTGGCTTGAAATTAGCAGGATGACTTCCTCCACTTCCAGCTAGAACCAAAGCGTGTTTCGAATCTTGGAAAATTATCATCATCGCAGCAGAGCTAAAAACTTGAAAACTTCCTGATTTCCTAATAGCCTCTCAAAATATTCACTTATAATCCAATTAGTCTCAAGTTTTTTACTATTTTTGTTTAATCTTTTTGAGCTCACATTTGGATTTTGATTCTGACAATTTTAAAATTTAACAGGAAACAATTTTACTTTTTACTGCCCTCTTAACGTGTTAGTATCTTTAAAACCACCACTTTCAGTGTATACAGGGTGTTCTACAAGCTCTATGACAAACTTTGACAGATGGTAGGTTGCTTGATTTTAAACGTATTTTTTTTAATAAACATGGTTCCGATTCGTTTTTGTTTAGAAGTTACAAGCATTTAAAAAATCGTAATTTTTCAAGTTCAAGGCCCTGTAAAAGGAAGACGGTTCAAGATAGAGAAAAACGGCTTACATGTCCCTATTTTAACTTTTTATGGACTATCCTATGGTATAGAAACATTTGTACTTTCTTTGATTTTTTTAAATGTGGAGAAATCTCAGATTTTTTCAAATTTTTTATCACCCTGTATAAACATTTCATCTACATCATTGGATAGTACATGAAAAGCTAAAATAGGGACATGTAAGCCGTTTTTCTCTATCTTGAACCGTTTTCCTTTTACAGGGCCTTGAACTTGAAAAATTACGATTTTTTAAATGCTTGTAACTTCTAAACAAAAACGAATCGGACCCATGTTTATTAAAAAAAATATGTTTAAAATCAAGCAACCTACCATCTGTCAAAGTTTGTCATAGAGCTTGTAGAACACCCTGTATAATAAATATAAAAAATGTATTTTTGTTTTTTATTATTTACTTTGACAATTTTTGATTATTATCCGATCTTCCTTATACTTGACAGAAATTTTATTTTTTACACGTCTACAAATTTACAACTTTAATCTTGTTGAAATAATAATAAAGTGACCATACTGAGAACTCAAAACTAGAAAAAATACAAAAAAGCGCCATAAAGTATTTATTTATGATAGTTTTTGTTTTTTTTTACGAATTTTTGAGCTCAAATATCTTTACCTGAAGTAGGATTTTGAATCGAAGTATGTAAGTAAGTTGTAGAATGTTACCTTAAAAAAATTGAGGTACTCGACTGTACAATTTCTGGACATTTCGTCAATACTTGACTGTACAGGGGAGAAAGAAATCAATGCACGAGTGTAGGAAAAAAAATCCAAGACCTGCGAATTATTAAATTGTGCGTAGTTTGAAACTTTACTCATTTTCTCTTTTTAAATGTATTTCAGGCGTAGTGAAAGGTGCATATTAAAAAGCCGAAGTATACTCAAAAGTCACAACAAACCGTAGGTAGGTAGGTCTTAATGAGTATAAAGACAAATCAATAGCCTGTCGTATTGGAGTCGGGTTTTAACCCATCGTCCTGACAGTTGTCAAGTCTGGAGCGCCCGAGAACCCAAATAAAGAGTTTTAGACTCAGGCAGCAACACACATCCAACCAGACTACCAAAAGCACGGACGGCCGTTTCGGTCTCATTAGACCTCGTCAGCGTACTATATTGGAGAGTCTGGAAGGATATGAATCGCTGCATGAATCGAAAACCCTATATGGAATCTCATTCAACCGGTTACCAGTGACCTCGAGACAGAGCGACATCTATCAAGAGAAACAACAGGCTCCCAGCAAAACAAAACTCCAGTGTGTAATATGGGTTGCAGACACTCCAGGGGCTACGAGACTGACATCAAATATGCATATTAAAAAGCCGAAGTATACTCAAAAGTCACAACAAACCGTAGGTAGGTAGGTCTTAATGAGTATAAAGACAAATCAATAGCCTGTCGTATTGGAGTCGGGTTTTAACCCATCGTCCTGACAGTTGTCAAGTCTGGAGCGCCCGAGAACCCAAATAAAGAGTTTTAGACTCAGGCAGCAACACACATCCAACCAGACTACCAAAAGCACGGACGGCCGTTTCGGTCTCATTAGACCTCGTCAGCGTACTATATTGGAGAGTCCGGAAGGATATGAATCGCTGCATGAATCGAAAACCCTATATGGAATCTCATTCAACCGGTTACCAGTGACCTCGAGACAGAGCGACATCTATCAAGAGAAACAACAGGCTCCCAGCAAAACAAAACTCCAGTGTGTATTATGGGTTGCAGACACTCCAGGGGCTACGAGACTGACATCAAATATGCATATTAAAAAGCCGAAGTATACTCAAAAGTCACAACAAACCGTAGGTAGGTAGGTCTTAATGAGTATAAAGACAAATCAATAGCCTGTCGTATTGGAGTCGGGTTTTAACCCATCGTCCTGACAGTTGTCAAGTCTGGAGCGCCCGAGAACCCAAATAAAGAGTTTTAGACTCAGGCAGCAACACACATCCAACCAGACTACCAAAAGCACGGACGGCCGTTTCGGTCTCATTAGACCTCGTCAGCGTACTATATTGGAGAGTCCGGAAGGATATGAATCGCTGCATGAATCGAAAACCCTATATGGAATCTCATTCAACCGGTTACCAGTGACCTCGAGACAGAGCGACATCTATCAAGAGAAACAACAGGCTCCCAGCAAAACAAAACTCCAGTGTGTAATATGGGTTGCAGACACTCCAGGGGCTACGAGACTGACATCAAATATGCATATTAAAAAGCCGAAGTATACTCAAAAGTCACAACAAACCGTAGGTAGGTAGGTCTTAATGAGTATAAAGACAAATCAATAGCCTGTCGTATTGGAGTCGGGTTTTAACCCATCGTCCTGACAGTTGTCAAGTCTGGAGCGCCCGAGAACCCAAATAAAGAGTTTTAGACTCAGGCAGCAACACACATCCAACCAGACTACCAAAAGCACGGACGGCCGTTTCGGTCTCATTAGACCTCGTCAGCGTACTATATTGGAGAGTCCGGAAGGATATGAATCGCTGCATGAATCGAAAACCCTATATGGAATCTCATTCAACCGGTTACCAGTGACCTCGAGACAGAGCGACATCTATCAAGAGAAACAACAGGCTCCCAGCAAAACAAAACTCCAGTGTGTAATATGGGTTGCAGACACTCCAGGGGCTACGAGACTGACATCAAATATGCATATTAAAAAGCCGAAGTATACTCAAAAGTCACAACAAACCGTAGGTAGGTAGGTCTTAATGAGTATAAAGACAAATCAATAGCCTGTCGTATTGGAGTCGGGTTTTAACCCATCGTCCTGACAGTTGTCAAGTCTGGAGCGCCCGAGAACCCAAATAAAGAGTTTTAGACTCAGGCAGCAACACACATCCAACCAGACTACCAAAAGCACGGACGGCCGTTTCGGTCTCATTAGACCTCGTCAGCGTACTATATTGGGTCAGCGTACTTTATTTGGGTTCTCGGGCGCTCCAGACTTGACAACTGTCAGGACGATGGGTTAAAACCCGACTCCAATACGACAGGCTATTGATTTGTCTTTATACTCATTAAGACCTACCTACCTACGGTTTGTTGTGACTTTTGAGTATACTTCGGCTTTTTAATATGCATATTTGATGTCAGTCTCGTAGCCCCTGGAGTGTCTGCAACCCATATTACACACTGGAGTTTTGTTTTGCTGGGAGCCTGTTGTTTCTCTTGATAGATGTCGCTCTGTCTCGAGGTCACTGGTAACCGGTTGAATGAGATTCCATATAGGGTTTTCGATTCATGCAGCGATTCATATCCTTCCGGACTCTCCAATATAGTACGCTGACGAGGTCTAATGAGACCGAAACGGCCGTCCGTGCTTTTGGTAGTCTGGTTGGATGTGTGTTGCTGCCTGAGTCTAAAACTCTTTATTTGGGTTCTCGGGCGCTCCAGACTTGACAACTGTCAGGACGATGGGTTAAAACCCGACTCCAATACGACAGGCTATTGATTTGTCTTTATACTCATTAAGACCTACCTACCTACGGTTTGTTGTAGTGAAAGGTATCTACAGATCCCAAAAATTTTTCTGAGTATTTTGATATGTAGTTCATTTAGTTTCGTTCAGCATTTAATTTATGGTATCAATAAATACGATAAGCGAATAAATTTATTTTACAGAACATAAGGAAGTTATTAAAGCGGTTTATGGTCGTGAATTTCACGTAATATAGCTTTCTGTCAGAGGTACAAATTGTTGACAGAAGGTGCAATTTCCCCTAGAAAAATCAATTCAGGACGTGGGCGAAAGAGAAAGAGAACAAGAAATCCTGAATTTGAGTTAGGTTTTTAGTTGAAAATTTTTCTTGGAGTTGCCTAAGAGAAGGGTATTAATTCACTCTAAGTGATTTTCTCACTCCTGCCCTGCAGTAGGTGGTTAACACAACAAAAATTTTTGAAAAGACGATCATTTATTTAAAATTTTGAATTTTATTTTGGGTATCAATACGTGGGTGGGGCTTTCGAAATCTGACATGTCCTGCTCGACAGGCCAAGGTGATTAATTTTATTTTTTTTATTTTGAGACAAGCCATTAGGCAAAAGTAAGATTATAGAGAGTCCCACTGAAGGGGGAAGGAAAAAGGCTTCAATTTATATAGGGATTGTTCCTGGATTGTGGAATAAAAAGAATATACAGAGTGAGATTTGTTACATTTTATTTATAAACAATGTAATTTTTTAGACATATAAAATTACAACGAAGTATAATCTATTTTTAGTCACTCTCGTGTTGTTGGTGCTGGTGCTGGTAGTGATGGTATTGCCCTTATAACTCACATGAAAATACAAATGCAAATGTAACATCTACAGGGTGCTATAGTTATTTGTTTATATAATTTCGTTGCAATTACAAATTACAAGCTTGTTTTACATGATATACCTGCTGCAGTTGAATGCTTCATTTTTTCAATACACAATACATTTACTTATTTTTTTTTTTAGTTATTTTTCGCATTCATCTGCGATATACTTAAAACCCGAAAATATTAAACTGAGAAACTCCTAATTTATTGTACAGTGCGATTGACTAGGTGTGTACTTTGTTAGAAATAGTGCGAAAACGTGGATACATCTTAATCTATAGAAGCTGAACAACTGTCTAAGAAATACATTGCGTTATTCCTATAATATCAATAAAAGAATACATAGTGCAATATAAATATGTATTAGGTATATGTTTTGGTATATACATTTATTAATATAAGATAAAACAAACATTTTTGACGCATTTAACTTTATTAATTAATATTTGTGTGTTATTTTACATAAATAATAAATATCTTCTCTGCAAGAGTCCTCGCATCTTCTTAAACTCAAAATGCGCATGTTAACAAGGGAAAGTAACGCCTAGATCGATATGGTAGTCCGACGAGGTCCCTTCAAGGAAGAACCGCATCCAAGAAATACTCAGAAATGAAAAGGAGAAACGGGAGAGCAATAGAGAAGAATTAAAAAAAAAATGACCCGTATTACGAACATTGCTAATCAATTAGGGCATTGACAAAGAAGAAAAAAACTTGACAGGCCTAAAATAACAACAATCAGGAAGATAAATTTATATAAGGACTAAGTGGTAGGTATATATGGAAGAAGGGGGAGAGAAATGACCCGTATTACGAACATGTTAATAAATACAATGAAGAGAGGAAGAGTTTAAGGTTAAAAACCTAAAAATAATAGGAAGGCGGATGAGTGATTGAAACGATTATATAGAAGGAAATTACGACCCGTATTACGAACATACAAATAAATACAATGACCGAGAAGGAAAAAAATATTTACCATACTTACAACAACAGGAATATGGAGGACTAAGTATTAGTACCTATAAATAGAGAGCTAAAGATTGAAAGTATGAAAGCAATGAATCTACGATGAAATAATGAAAAAGGGGAACGGCGATATCCATACCACGATCATGTGAATGAATAAGACAATGCAAAGAAGAAAATTAAAGTTAATTGGATCAAGGTAATAATAATTACCAAGAAAAAAAGACGCGAGACTAGAAACAGATAAGGTAGAACGTGATTAAAGAGAGAGAATTGATGGAAAACAGCAGAAGTATATTAGAATAGAAAGCTCTGCGGTAGAAAAGATAAAGATAGACCCCGTATTATGAAAATGGGATTGATAGCAAGGACAAAGAAGAAGAAGATAGAGTATATATAGTCTGTCTCTGGACGTCGTGGCGTAATGAGCATCTTAAGATTGTTTTTAAAATCAGATACGACGTTTTGGCAAAAGAGTCTTAATTCAAACTGGCGTATCTCCCTCAGTTACGCCACTACGTGCGGAGCTCGATATATTATATTTGTATAATAGAAAGTTTTGTATGTGATATAATATGACATGTAAATACGATTTTTTGTACCAAATCGTGCAAATTTTTGCATCGAAAAATGCTGACAATAATAACTATATTATTTCTATTATAATATTGGTAAAGACTTACAATTAATTATGACATTGACATAGATAATATATATATGTATATAATTATATTTGTTATTATTTTTTTTAAATGCAAGGTAAGTATGTTTCATATACTTTCGTTATATAATAAACCAGCCCAACTTCTTTAAAGTTCGACACGCCTTCGATCGAGAAACTTCTCACACTTACTTTGCCTTTTATTTTATAAAACTCCAATGAATATAAGGTACTAGGGTTACAACTACAGGTACTTGATGAATTAATTATTATTAATTATACTTTAAAGTTTAATTAAAACAATTAAAATCAAGATTGAGTAGGTAAATTGAATAGTAGGGGGATAACTTAAGTACACAAGCATGCAACATTGAAAACTTAATTGAAACTATAATCAAAGACTGTTTATTATGTTTCATATGCTGTGCCAATCCTTCAGTTGATTATCCTTGATAAAGCTGCTAGGATTATCGATGCCAGAAACGGAAGTATACTTATGGAAGAAGCTGAAATGTTCAAATCAATAGTTAATTATCACATCACCCCGTCAATGCAACAAGATTCCGAACTTATTTTATTACAGAATCATCCCAAGCAATTACAAGGACCACGACTCAACGACATAAGCCGTTGCAGGTAAAATTAGCGCACATAACGAATAAACCGATTAACATATCATGGAAAAATACGCGAAGAAGTATTTCGGAAATACGCCGTGGTTATGCTGCGGAAACTATGGAAACTGTGGAGGATTTGGCATCCCGCGTTACGTCAAATCGAAATGAGTCAGCGTCTGACTCAGGAATCCATGACATCATCGGAGAGACCGGGCCGGTTGCTGTGGTGGAGATGGCTAGAGGAGGGGGTATGACGTCACCCCTACTACACCAAAATCGAAGACATCTAATCCAGGAAAAATAGAAGCCCGAGTCCCCCAAGCCTCTATCTACCCAAACCTCCCCAAACCCAAACGATGCGAAATATCCCAATTCGCAGACGATACGACGATTTACTTCTCCAGCGGAAGACCGCAAATAACTCGTGAGAAAAGTCCTCCAAACGGATCTACACAACTGAAACCGATAGTTAGAAAAATCAAAACGGCGAATCGAAGTCAACGAAACCAAAACAACAGGAATCTACTTCATCAGAGACAACACCCGAGGAAGACAACCGAAATCCAAAGAAATGACAATCAAGTGGAAAAGAGAAGCCAAATATCTAGGAGTGATCCTAAACGAATGGTTCGCTTCGAAAAGCAAGCCAGAAAGATCCGGAAAGGAATCAAACAGGCAATCGGGTCGCTCTACTCACTAATCGGCGGAAAACGCAAGGTGAGCCCGGAAAACAAAATCAAGATAATCAAGACGATACTGATACCCATCGTAACCTACGCTGGAACGACTTGGCAAGCATGCCAAAAGTCTTACAGGTCAGTTGCTCAGAGCGCAATCAACAAAGCCGCTAGGATGGCAGTCGTGGCGCCCTAGATCATGACAAACTAACAAATCAGAGACGAAACGGGATTCGAAGAGCCGAGAGACATCATCACGAGGCAGATCCTTAAACTCGTGAAGTCAATGGAAAGCCACGAAAACCCAACAGTGAGACTTGATTCAGCAAACGAATCAAGGAAACACAGAAACGACATCTTCAGCGTGAAAAGATACGTTGAAGAACACGGAATCGAGATAAACCCGAAAAGGAAGAGGCCCTGTTAAGCAGCGAAAAACCAAACACCAAAAAGGGACAAAGACACCCCAGTGAGAGAGACATCCAAGCGATACCCTAAAACGCGAAACCCACCAAATTGCTGTGGAAAAACCAATCGAGAAAACCAACCCCCATAGTGACAAAGACACTCAAAGTGAAACCCCAAAGTGACAGTGACAAATCAGTGAAGCGTGAGAAAGTGAAGGCTCCCTCGGTAACAGGCAGGAGAAATCTTGAAATCGTCATCACGGCAAGCAAATGAGGAAGCTTCAGATCTCAGATCCAGATATCAGTGAACACGAGGAGTGCAAAACGTTCTGAGCAAACCTCCATGGACCACGAAAACAGCAGAACGGAATTAATCGTCTGCTCAGCATACTTCCCGGGAGATAGATCTGCCGAACAACCTCCTCCTACAATAGTGCGAAATCTGGTCGCCTATTGTCGTGGGAACAACTTACAACTTATCGTTGGATGTGACGCAAACTCGCACCACCTAGCTTGGGGGAGCACGGACATCAACGAAAGAGGTGAGTCGCTTTATAACTTTATAATAGGTGAAAAACTTATTGTGAATAACATCGGCTCCAAACCAACCTTCGTCACAAAAAATAGACAGGAGGTACTAGATATAACATTCAGCTCAAACTTTATAAGCAATAGGATAACCAACTGGCAGGTATCCTCTGAACCTTCCTGTTCAGACCATAGACAAATAGTGTTCGACATCGAAATAGGTCATAGACCTATTGTGGAATATCGTGATCCAAAAAGAACAGACTGGAGCGGATATGAAAAATCCCTCCAGACTGGACTTGAGACCGTTATCCCCACAATAAAAAATCGTGATGATATTGAAATTGCGGCGGAACAAGTCCGGAACGCAATAATATCAGCCTATCACGAAAACTGTCCACCAAAAACGAAGAGAAACGACAGGAAAGTCGACTGGTGGAACAAAGACCTAGAGAAAAGAAGAAAAGAAGTTCGACGACTCTTCAATCGAGCTAAAGAGATGGGTAACTGGGATGAATACAGAACTAAGCTAACGGAGTACTACAAAGAGATCAGACGATCTAAAAGAGAGTCCTGGAGAAGGTTCTGCGAGAGCATCCATGATCTGCCTCGCAGCGCCAGAATTCACAAGATTCTCTCAAGAGATCCGACACAGCCATTTGGCTCGATAAAACGACCAGACGGTTCATTTACGGACTCAGAAAAGGAAACGTTAGAACTCCTAAAGGAAAATCACTTCCCAGGTAGCTCGCCTCTGTACAATCAGTGGCAGCTGAATTCCGGAGGACGTATAAATCGACCTCAAAAATCGGAATGGAAAGTCTGCCGCTCGATCATTACAGCCAAGGCAATTGAAAACGCTGTAAAAACTTTTCAGCCTTTCAAGACACCTGGAGAGGACGGCATCTTTCCTGCCCTATTACAAAGGGGCATAAAGATACTGACGTCCTCTCTTATAAAATTATTTAGGGCTAGTCTGGCATGGAACTACATCCCATCCAGCTGGGCGGCAACAAGGGTGGTGTACGTTCCCAAAGTGGGCCGTACAGAGCCACACCCTAAGTCATTCAGACCCATTAGCCTTACATCCTTTATACTGAAAAGTCTAGAGAGAATACTGGATGTACACATCAGGAGGAGTGTCTTAGTTTCACACCCTCTGAATGTGCACCAGTATGCCTATCAAGCTGGCAAATCAACCGATTTGGCACTTAATAACCTCGTGGGGAAGATCACCAAGTCTCTTGACAACAAAGAGATCATGGTGGGAGTCTTCCTCGACATAGAAGGAGCATTTAACAATGCATTACCAAACTCACTGTATGAAGCAGCAGTTTCCAGAGGAATAGAACCGGTCATAAACGGCTGGATCCGTAATATGCTAGATAGTAGGATGATAACGACCTCGATGGGAGGAGTTGAAGTCAGTTTCAGGCCGGGGAGAGGGTGCCCACAGGGAGGAGTACTCTCCCCCCTACTATGGACCCTTCTTGTAGACGACCTGCTGGCGATCCTCTCCCTATGGAGAGTTGAAGTTCAAGCATATGCGGATGACCTTGTAATAATGATCAAAGGAAACTCCGAGAGGACAATATCCAATGTCCTTCAGGAAGTTCTTCAAGTCACGTATCAGTGGTGCGAGAGGGAGCAGATGTCTGTAAATCCTCGCAAAACTGTTATAGTACCATTCACTAGACGAAAAAGGCTGGAAGACCTTATACCACCTACTCTTCAAGGAGTAGTTATACCATTTGCGGAGGAGGCTAAATATCTAGGTATCACACTTGATAGGAAGCTACTATGGAACTCCCATCTGGAAAAGATTATCCACAGAGCAAAGCTCTCCCTATGGAGTTGCAAAAAGATCTGTGGAAGAACTTGGGGCACTGGTCCCAAGCAAATACACTGGATATATGTAACGATCATTAGGCCAATGATCGCATATGGCTGTGTAGCTTGGTGGTCCAAAGGCTTACAAGCCTTGGCCAAAATGAAGCTGTCAAGTCTGCAAAGACAAGCATGCCTGGCAATCAGTGGAGCAATGAGCACCACACCGTCGGTGGCTATGGAAATACTTCTGGACCTTCCTCCACTCCATATATACTTGGAAAGAGAGGCCAGATGGACAACTTACAGACTACTACAGGTAGCACGAAGCACACAAATGGCTTGTGTCATGGAACGGACCAGTCTACTGGACGACACTCAAAGTCACAGTCTTCTGGGTATGCCCTCAGACATGATGCCATACACAACAAACCACTGCACTGCATACAACGTCCTCTTTCCAAGCAGAGACGAATGGGAGCGTAACTCAAACGACCTCCTCAAAGCAGACCTCACGTGGTTTACCGACGGTTCAAAGACTCCAACGGGAGTTGGATCCGGAGCGTACGACGCTGGGTCAAGACGAGAATTCTTTGCAAACCTGGGTCAGTACGCAACAATATTTCAGGCAGAAATTTATGCCATTGTACTCAGCGCGCAGATGCTGGTTGAAACGCACTGCACGCAGAAAACAATTAAAATCTTCTCAGATAGCCAAGCGGCCCTAAAAGCCCTTTGCTCCATTCGTTGCAATTCCAAACTAGTATGGAACTGTCAAGCAGCACTCAATGAAGTAGCTAAAAACAATAACTTGACTCTGGTCTGGATTCCAGGTCACTCCGGCCTTGGAGAGAACGAAATAGCCGACTCTCTGGCTAGAAGAGCAACTGAATCCAAATTTACAGGACCGGAACCTGCTCTTGGCATATCCTCAAATACTGCCAAAACAACAATAGACACCTGGGCGGAAAACAAGGTACTTCGGTACTGGCAAACTCTACCAGGATTAACTCACTCTAAGACCTTCATTGAGGGACCCTCGAGAAACAGAGCTAAAAAGCTACTGGAACTCAAAAGGACTGACCTAAGGGCCCTAATAGGCCTATACACAGGACACTGCAAAGTGAACCACCACTTACACAGGATGAATCTAGCCGATAACGCAGAATGTCGCCTGTGTTTGGAGGATGTAGAAACAGCAGAGCATGTACTATGCAACTGCCCCGCCTTGGGAAGAACCAGGCACTCAACGTTCGGAAAAGTACTTCTCTCTCCGAGAGACCTGGATACATTCACACCATCTAAGGTCATTAGCTTTTTAAAAAGCAGTGGCCTGCTAGAGTGGATGTAAATTACTTAGGTATGAGCCACAATAGACCGCTTGGTCGCAGTGGAGGTGTCACTAATCGACCCACTCATTATATAACTAAACTAACTAACTAAACTACAGGTCAGTTGCTCAGAGCGCAATCAACAAAGCCGCTAGGATGGCAGTCGTGGCGCCCTAGATCATGACAAACTAACAAATCAGAGACGAAACGGGATTCGAAGAGCCGAGAGACATCATCACGAGGCAGATCCTTAAACTCGTGAAGTCAATGGAAAGCCACGAAAACCCAACAGTGAGACTTGATTCAGCAAACGAATCAAGGAAACACAGAAACGACATCTTCAGCGTGAAAAGATACGTTGAAGAACACGGAATCGAGATAAACCCGAAAAGGAAGAGGCCCTGTTAAGCAGCGAAAAACCAAACACCAAAAAGGGACAAAGACACCCCAGTGAGAGAGACATCCAAGCGATACCCTAAAACGCGAAACCCACCAAATTGCTGTGGAAAAACCAATCGAGAAAACCAACCCCCATAGTGACAAAGACACTCAAAGTGAAACCCCAAAGTGACAGTGACAAATCAGTGAAGCGTGAGAAAGTGAAGGCTCCCTCGGTAACAGGCAGGAGAAATCTTGAAATCGTCATCACGGCAAGCAAATGAGGAAGCTTCAGATCTCAGATCCAGATATCAGTGAACACGAGGAGTGCAAAACGTTCTGAGCAAACCTCCATGGACCACGAAAAATCAGCCCGGAATCAACCATGATCTCAAGGGCGTGGTTACCTCAAATCTAGTTTTCACAGTTCTCACAAGAAATTTGCTTTCCTAGAAAATTTTTTCGAGACGTTCTTACTTTTAGAAACGAGTGAGTACTGCACCAATTCCACCATTACTGGCATCTTCTTCCTTAACCTTGCCAGGAACAAAAAAGTCGTCTTGAGATGTTTAAACGCTTCTTGGCATTCCTCGCTCTATTGGAATCACATCTTTTCTTCTGTCAGTCAAGTTTATGGTTTTGGGATGTTAGCAAATCATGGAACAGACCATCGGTGATGGGTACAAAGACTTAGTTTTGGATATGGGTCATTCTTTCATGCATTGATTCGATTTTCTGGTTACCTACTGCCACACCACTTCTTCATCGGTGTTTATATTCGAACGTCGTGACCCATGATGACCCTGATCCCGCATCAGTGATGTCGCGCCAGCTCTCCCTGCCTTCGTAATTCCTTATTATTTTTGCCACTGGGAATTTTTTCCTGGGATGGTCGGCTTCTTCATGCCATCTCATCGAATGACAATGCCCCACAAAGGACGTGATACCTAGGATCGAAGACATTTGTTCTATGGGTGGTCCATGGTATTGGTAACATCTTTCTGTAGGATGTCATTTCAAATCCTTCGATTCGTTTACGGCAATCTGCGTTAAAGGGTTTCAAACCCTTTGTAAGGGGAAAACGGAGCGCAGAATTACTCTCATTTCTCTCGATTTAAAACAAAACATTTTAACGTTCAGTTCACTGTCTTCTGAAAGTCTGGTAATAAACAATGATAGGTGAAAATCGCACGCTGCCCTCTTTTCTTTGCCAACTCCATGTGAAAACAACTGAAGTTATTACGGGCGACACAACGTACTTCTTAGGAAGAAGGGTTCTAACCACTTTTGACGATCACATCACGACTAGGCCAAGGGGAAAGGGGAAAGGAAGTGAGCTTTTCTCACACAGATAAGCGGACCCGGGGTTGGGTGATTACAATAGTTTGGTGAGAGACGTTTTTGTAATTCCTCTTCTCTTTAGTTCCAGTTGTTTGAAACGCCAGCACTAAGGTAGATAGTGTCTACTTCGACGCTGGTCGCCTCTATCCGGTGTATTAGGTTTCACTTCCGTGAAACTACCACCTCTACTACAGACTAAATGCTCAAGATACTGCACTTTGAAACAGATGTCATTTCTTGAGACTAAGCTGCAGACCAGAAGCACGCAATCGCTGGAATATCTCCTTCAAGCTCTTCATGTGGTCTTCAAAGGTATATATATACCACAATATTGCAGAACAGTACCTTCAGTACCGTTTCCATTAATCTTTCAACTAAGGAGAACTGCAATTCTGGATGCAGAGGACACAAGAAAGAAGAATGTGGTAAAGTGCTGAGGAGGCTTTCGTCCAGAAATGGACATTGATAGGCTGAGAGAGAGTTTTATCGAATACCATGTAAAAAAAGAGACAAAACCACCTAAATTTTAGCTGGTCAGTCGATACACTTCTAACGATTCCTATATGATAGAAAGAGACTATAGCGTGCAGCAAAGACCCGGAAAATGTAAGAAATAATTTTTTTAAGAAGAAACCCAATTTGGATTATTAAAGGTCAAGACGTAGTGATAGGATTACGCAGTAGCCTCATACCTGCAACGATTGTGACGCAGCTAAATAAGCGATTTCGGTGTAAGCCAACGTAAGCAACAGTTTCGTTACTATTCTCGTCTAACCCTTAATCAATCATAATGATCCGACACATCATAATTAACATAGATTGACGTGTGACGTGTTGTATATTACCAGGACTAGACGGGATATGAAGGAGGAAGGTTTAATATTTCTAGCGTGTTCTGGACTATTAAATTAATTGCTTATTACCTAGGTACTTTATAGGTATAGCTAAAGGAAGAACTAATAAGGAAATAAGGGATGAAGGATATACTTAGATAAATTACGTGATTTAAAATTGGAATTTAAAAATAAACTCACCCCCGCAGTAGGATTGTTTTTCCACTAATCCTTCTTGACATGTGCATATTTTTACATCTGACGTTGGAAGCTCACTGATGGTTCTATTGTTTTTGCTCTTCGGTGGTAGACAATCTGCTCCGTCTATGCACTCATCATCGGTACCGCATAAATGTTGAGGGGCTGAAAAAGTAAGTATAGATGTCAAAAAAAAACGTATTCTAAGTATTAGTAAGATATTAAGAGATACCATTATAAAATATCAAGTAACAATAAAACCATAATAGGCAACACTAAATCATTATTCTTGGTAAAGTTTCACTTCTTATAGATGCTTAAGACCGATAAAGTTATTTTACTTCAAGTAGTCTCTTAAGAAAATTAGTGCTCCTGTGTTGACACTAATAAAGCGCGCAGTTTGATTAGACGCAGTCGTTCTGCTCAGTCATCCTTGATCTTATTCTCAGGTCTTTATGACAGTTGCATGATAATTTTAGGCGCTGTAAAAAGTTATTTTTGACTCAAAGACATATTCTTTGATTGTTCTTAATGTCTTGTCGTGTTCTTATAAGTTTATGGAATAATAAATATTATTTTTGATAATGCAAACTTATCGGAATGAGTTTGATTCATTCACAATTTTTTATAAATGGAAGGGGGGGCGTCATGTAGCAGGTTGGAGAGGAGGGATAAGGGAAAATTTATTTTGTCGTAACTTATCGAGAAAATGCCCCACTGTGCAAAGAACTGTATTTGTAACGTTGCTGAAACGAAGACACGATAGCTTGAAACGTTGGTGGTGTTGTCTCCGCAACGATGCAGAGACGTTTATGAAACGTTAAATGTCAGCCCTCATAAACGTTTCAGTTGAAATTCTGTTCCATAAGTACTGTTCCAGAAACGTTACATTGGAAAAATGTTTCATGAGAAACCTTATTAGTGAAACAACGCAGCAAACACTGTTAAATCCCAGGCATGTGAAATATCTCAAGAAATGTTTCAGATTATATTCACAAACGTTTCAAAAAAAAAGTTTCATTGGGTTCAAAAGTAACTTCTATGCTCAATTTCTTTTGAATCGCCTCTCGAGAAATGTTACAGATATTATTCAGAAACGTTTAAAAAAAAAGGTTTCATTTTTATTTCAAAAGTAACTTCCATGCTGGGACTCATACGGGTAGTTGCAAAAGAAACGATACATTATCCATTCTGAGACTATTCCCTTGGGATGTTACGGAAGACACTCGTGTGTCTTTATTACACTCGTGTGGTGTAATAAAAAAATTACAACACTGTGTTGATTCTCATTACACAACAGAGGTATATGTGCAAAGGCTCACTTTCAGGTAACGCAAGTTGTTTTGTAATTGTCAAATTTCATATAAGGGAGTAGATAATATGCTTTTCATCATCATGTGGGCTCCAATATGGCGGATGTTCCTCAATTTTGAGTTTTCTTAAAATAAAATACAACGACTTTAGTGTGTGCAGTTTGTATTATTTATTGTAGATGGATAAGTATAATTATCTTCCTCACCTTCGACATTTCTATATAAGTATAATTTGGCAAGTATTATGTCGATTGTTAGGTACGTTGCTTATTGAATTGTATATTAATGGATTTGATTTATATTAAGCGAATTCTGTTTGATCGAAGTATATTGAAGCGAGCTAATAATCCATCTCAGTTTGGTCAATAATTACTTTAAAAAGTCATAAACGTGGGTGTTGTTGAAATTGAGGGGCTACTAATAAATAAGAAAAATATTGATCGCACTAAAAATATTGCTTATTAGTTATTAGGTTGGTAGGTAGGTAGGTACCGATACCGACATGGAACGTCTAACCACATTAAAAATTACTAAAAATAGATCTGTGCGCTATTATTGCATGGTTAGCCAGATATTTGATAATCGATGCCCGTATATATAAAAATCTACTTAGATATAGATCAGATTTAATAAATTGGAATAGAATCTTTATGGTTGCCTTAATGACCTTCCGTAAGCAAGACGATAAAACAGGAAATTATATCGCTAGTTGCATATTCAGATACAATGCAGATTAAGTGGTACAAACTATGCGCGTTTCAAAGTATTTTACCAACGTAATCTGGCTTTGCGATATGAAAAGCATGAAAAGTGGAGGGCAATTCGTTCGCGTTTAGCAATTACCAACTTGACCAGTCATTGATCAAACTAGAGGCAAAGCTTTATATTCATAAGTATGCCCGTATTTTCTCAAGATCGATAACTTAAGTATATGGTTATATGTATGCAAAAATATTCAGAGGTCATATATGAGGGTAATGTTGGAGAACTTGGCGTTTTTTTTACCTACGTTTACTTTCAGCTTGTTAATGCATTTCAGGATATTTCTGTAACACATTACATTAAATACAATGTACCTACGCGCATACTTGATGCTAATAAATGTAAATAGGAGTCTTTGCGTTATTTCAAAAAGTTGCATTAAGCCACAATTACGACCATTCTTTGTAACTTTGTCATTGTCACATCTAAATAAGCACTAAAACGACTGGTCATCGAATAACGCAATACTCATTTGTTTTTCTGCTTTCACCATTGCGATCGCCAAAAAAAGCAACAAATTTTGTAACCCTAACTGCTACCATGCCCCTTGCATGAAGAGAAATAAAAAGGTATTTTTCCTGAATTCTGATAACATTCTTTTCAACCAGGTAGATCATCATAATCACCTTCCCTTGAATCAATTAGCGATGAAAATAAAAATCCTGGATAAAAAAGAAATCGCCCAGGGGGTTTTCCTTCACCTTGAGGGACCATTTAATAATACTTCGTTTACTGGAGTGGAAACTACTGCAAGAAGATTGATGACACCACAAGACTGGAAGGCAACATCAGGTATTTTTGTTGACCAATTACTTGGTGAAGACGATATGCAATCAGTTGTCAAGCCTTTTGGTATCATCTTGATGCAAAACTGACGAAGGACATATACCTGTAGATGCAGAAGGTCACAGACAGAAGCAAAATGGCCTTGATGACCTACAGAAGGTTATGTAAAATGTGGGGACAGTGATTCATGCTTGGCAAATTTGCTTGGCAAAAAACAAAATAGTACAATAGAATCGTTCTTTCGGGTTTCCTCACTCATCAGCCAACAACTAAGTGCAGTGCCCCCCTCCAGTGTGCATATAAGCAGGCTAGTCCTACTAGTAATGATTGCAAAGTAGACCATCATAATTGTTTTATCATCAGTACTAGCAATCATCATTGCTAGTAGGCTTAGCCTGCTTATATGCACACTGGAGGGGGGGGGGGCACTGCACTCAGTTGTTGGTACTTGTCTTGGTTAGCTGGGGTGTATCCTATGGCGCAAACTGAACCCATCATGGATTTTACTCTTGTTTCATAGTTGCAGAGGTTTAACATGCTCTGGATAAATTTGACACCATATTCCAGGCTGAAATACTCAAAATGAAAGTGCCGTACCCCAAAATTTTGCCCGATTTTGATTGGGGATATCGTTCGATATTTCTGCTTCATACTACAATTTTTTTTTTCTACAGGTGGTGATATATGAAGACGTGCTTACTTGGCGGTTTTTGGTAGGTAGACAATTTTTGCAAATAAATTTATCACCTCGAACGACATAAAGTCACCTCGAGACGGTTTTGAATTTTTTTTTGCCAACACCTGGATTTATTTACAGGGTGATCGCAAAAAACCAAAACTGTTTGCTCTTGAAGTCATAGGTGAAGTCTCGAGGTGAGACATCAAAAGCCTCGAAATTTGCTCATCAAAACTTAGAATTGGAAAAAAGGGGCAACTAAAGGCAATATCCAAAGTTATCCCCAATCAGGGAAAATTTTTGAGTGCGACACTTTCATTTCTGAGTAGCGTATAGATGTAATGAGTTGCAGATATTAGAAAAAAAAACTCTTAATAATTGACAAAAAAATGGTGTCAAATAAGTCAGTCGCACATTTCTGAGGTTAGAAGAATGAGTTTTATGACAGGCGCGTCTGACATTTTAGATTCCAAGGAACGGTTGAGTGTGAAGAAAATCATTCCGCCAAAGGGTGGATCTTCTTAGTTGATGTGGATGTAATAGCCCCCCACTACTCATCGTCTGGTAAAATTCTGGTCTGCTGACAGACCAAACTTGGCATCATAAATGTGGTAGCTTCCTTTTTTTTCTTGAGGGGATTCTTCTCGAAAAAGAGATATAAGCTTCCATTTCTTCAGGAGCTAGATTAGCTTAAATAAATAGATCATTTGAATCGATATTAACAATCCAGTCTGGGAAAAGTTCGATTATGTTCCTTGAGTTCTTTTTAGTCAACTGATTTATAGTGCAAAATTTTGCGCAGTGTGTATGCTCGTTTTTGCCACTCTTTCTGGGAAATAGACGATGTCAGTGATGACGTCAGTGGGCGGAGGTAACGGAAATGGTTCCAAATAAACAAGCATGTTGCAGGTTTGAAAATTTTGCTCTAAACTGTCAAATCAAGCATCAAAGCTCTAATTTCTCATTAGAACATATGAACAAAGAGTTTCTTTCTAAGCTATGGTGTCTTTTTTTATAATGTACAGTGTAATAACAGTAAAAGTGTTATTTTTAGCATTAAAAATAAAACTGTTAGAGCTCGAAGGAAACCTAAAATATGATTTAGCTCAATGGCGATTGGAGTTCAATGCCTAAGAACAACGTGGCCGTGGCCTCAAACTATGTCAAACTTCAGGATGAATCACATTCACGACGTGAACTTCAATCTTCAACTACACTAAATCACGACAACCGACAACAATGGCAATGTCAAACTTTGTTTATTTGGAAACATTTCCACTCGACCCCGTCCAGTTACGTCACACTGACATTGATGTATGGTTGCAGTGTGAGGAATCCAATGAAGATTTTTCTGTGATTGTATGGGACTAAGAATTTATTGTTAATAAGAGATCCAGAGTAAGACCACAAAATAACTGATAGAAAAGATTGGGATTAAGATGGTTTCTTTTGCACTAACATAAGTTACCATCCATATATGCTTGGTACCTACTTGTTTGGTGGCTTGTTATCAACAAAGTTCCAAATTTTCCTCTATTTGCCCGGATATCCAAATGTAGGATCATTTTAACTCATAACATTTCAACCGCAGGTGCGTCATCCATGAAGACTTTTCCTCCCCTCCCTCAAAGTGGAATCTTTATTGACAAAAGGGAAATGTTTTCTCAATTTTATGATTATTATGAATTTAACGTCTCCAATGACAATTTACAGTTACACCTACTAATTTTCCTCTGGTTTCAGTGTCAGGAATAAATCAATCCTGATGTAGGTGACTAGTTTCAGGTTCTTTAACATTGGCACCACTTCTAAAATATGCATGAACTTTTCAACAAAGCCCATGTCAAAAGTATAGTTAATGGCAGCTTTATTTAATTTCCCTGCCGAGGTATTTTCGTAAAGCAGTTACATGTTAAATCCAGGTGCTGATTGTATCTCATCTATAAATGAGACAGGCGACTTAAAATAGGGCCTTTCATAGCCCAAGACTAAGACTTATGCCCTACGCCCTACGTCTTATGGTTCGCACTGTTCCAAATCCATACATGAATATTAACTACCCAGGTCTGGGTTGACCTCTTGGCGTGTACAAATAAACAGCACACAGAACGTTTTCTAATTATTTTCCCGAACTTAATTTCCTCAGATAATCTTCCAGCAATCAGTCCTTCATTCTTTGTCATTAATGAATCGTTCGGCATGGAAGAAACTAAAGAAGGATAACGGAATTGATAGTTGAATATCTAAAGACTCGACGATAAGAAAATCGCCTTTCTGGACTTGCCAACACGCAATATCGATTCTCTTGGGTTGTGTTGGTGTTGGTGTTGGGGTTGGTGGTAGTGGTATAGTGGTATAGTGGTAGTGGTGCAGGTGGTCTTGCTTGTTATATAGTTTTCTCTCGACAATGACCTTATTTTGTATTTTTATTATAAATTTATTTGAGTGACTTTTTTGGGACGCACGTAACAGACAAGTTGTTCCGTTGAGATGTTTATTTTATTTGTAATTGATTTTGAAGTTCTATATTCGACTTTATAACCCAATAAAACCGGGATTATAGGCAATTTCCTTTCCTCTGCATGACATGAGCCGTTTTAACGCTACTTAGTCACGATTAGTACATGATTTCTTGGATTAGGGAGATTTAGAATTTGATAGGTACTCGCTTGAAAATACATATTTTCTTTATTCGTGATATATGGTAGGCCTATTTTCGCGACTATAACAAAACATGGACGCCAAAGTGGAATTTTGAGTTTATGCCAAGTAATTAACGCCATCTTTACACGTTCTCGTCAGAATGATCATTTTATACGTTCAATGCAAATTACTCAAATGCAACCTGGTAATAACTGACAACCATTAGCGATTTTTATAAAGTTTCACAACAGAGGGCCATGTTATGCATTCCATCAGCGGGATAATCTTTAATTATTAAATTACATCAAGTGTCCCCCAGAATTCTTTTTACTCTTCCCCGTTTGACGAATCTACTCCCCAGGCAGCAGTCACATTATAATGACGTCATTTTTGGCCCCCGATTACATATTACCAAAAAAAATCACGTGATTGTTATCGTTATTTCTCTAACGTGATATTTACGACGTCACTCTAACGTCGTTTTTTTGGTTATTTTCAGGCAAACTGAATATTTGAATCTCTATAAGTTTTACCTTATTATAAATTATTTTTATATAAAGGAGTAAATTTTAATGCTTTTTGTACCTCTTGCTTGTACAAAAGTGCCCCTATCAATTTCTCATCGGACTCATTAGTCTTGTAAATGTTGCAACGTCGCGTATTCGTTTGTTGTTTCTTCATAGGAGTGCTGAGACATAATAACGTCATTTCTAAAGTCCTAATGACGTTGGGATGACCAAAAAATCACGTCGCAGCCTGGGTCAGAGCCCATAATAATATGCAGTTCAGCAGTTAAACGAGAGAAATTGAAAAGAACAAATTTTCAGATTGCGCAATTTTTTTCTATATCAATTTTTGATATTTAAATAAACAATCGATAACCGTCAATCGAGCTTCGATCTAATGATCGATTAATTATCTTTACCTACGCGTCAAGCTTCCTTTTCGTTTTCTGATGTTGACGAGTGAACATTAACTTTACTCCCGTCGCTTTCCCCAATAACTCTCCTTGGCTTTTTTTTTGGATTTACCAATAATAACGAAGTAAAGTTATAAGGTAGAAATGCATGAAAAAGAACTCGAACGTTAGCAACAAAAATTATGTGAACGGCTTTGCTGCATCTTCGACCGTTTTCTTTTTAACACTCAGTTGAGTGCGTCAAAAATCGTGGTATGACCCCTCAAATGCGTGGGATGAAGTTAAGAAAAAATAGTCACATTTAGGTCGGATCTTTTCTTGTTTCCATAGCATTAACCCTATGGCCAGTCTTGAAAATGGTGACCCTGTCCCAGTAGGTATAATGTGTCATCTATTCGATCTAACTCATTACGTCATTTGATGAATCGAAATTTTTAATGACTGAATATCTGACTCTCTTTTCAGTAAAGAGAAATGCTTTTGACAAATCCTAGGGTCCCAACGCTGGAAAAAAGCAGGAAAATGCAAATCGCTTGCGGCGTTGTTTTCAGGGTGCGTGCCATTTCCCACCTGAACCTGCCTGTCTGACTGGACCTAAAAAAATGTCTGCATTTTTTTACCATCTCATAACAGTATAACTTGTGTGACCTTGAACTGTAACAACTATAACAACTTGAACCTTGAACGGCATATTTGGCCGCCCGACATTACCCCCCTCCACTCCACCCTTGACCGTGTAACTTATAAGTTGTCTCCTAAAAATATTTACACCGGGGTCCCAAACACACAAATGGGGCATTGTTGATGCCCCTAAGTTACAGCATATCTAGCCTTGGGGGTCATTCTGGTCAAAAAGTCTTAGAGATGTTATTAAAAATGCGTTGGTAAAAATTATTGACATTATTGATCTGTTTTTTTTTGTGAATGGAATGGTGAGAATCCAAAATGGCTTTGTATTTTTGTTCCTCTTCGCTTTTTCAAAAAAGTTTAAGAACCAACGTTGTAGCTATTAATTATATTATTCAACTTTCTTCTCTAGGATTATTGTTATAAAAAAAAAATTTTAAACTACTTTTTGAAATTTTGGGTAGTAAAAATGTACACGAAACTGTTAATAACGTAAGTACCTTCAATTTGAATGTTTAACGAAGTTTATGCCATTCATCATACAAAAGTTATGGTTGCCCAAAGTCGCACTTGCGCGTAAATAATGGCTCCGGAAACTTTATTGTTAGTGGAGCGAAAGTCAAAAAGTCGCTCCGTTGTTGATTTTTTCACGTATAACCAGGTCAGACCTAATAGGTTTTGTTAATTGCGTAACTCTGCATTCAAAACGGCTATTTACGACATTTTTTGGTCGGTCAGGACTTTTATATTTGAAAAAAACATAAAAATTTTTGGTTGTTAAAAAATGAACGTTTGAACATTTACATGACTAATGCCCGTATTCACAAACGATAATTTCCTAAATAATTACGTAATCAATTATCCCCATCTCATTCTATTGCAAAAAAACTGCATATCTCCATCTCACTCATTTAATTAACTACGTAATTATTTAGGAAATGATCGTTTGTGAATACGGGCATATATCTTGAAAAGTAATTAAGGTATTAAAATGATTCTTTCATCAAATTACAGCAGAGAAGTGGGCGCTTCTAATAAAATGATACAACCGCTGTATGTTGCAAAACGTGTATTGCTGTTTTCACTAAAAGCGACAGACTTTTTTATTTTTGAAAATGTTTACAGACATGCAGCGAAAAAAATGAAGCTAAGATATAGTAGAAGTTTTTCTATACTAAGTACTCTCTGTAGGAATTGCCGTTTGGTAGCACTATGACTTTTTTATCAACTGATGCCGCGTCAATATTGTGTGCTATCCTTAAATAGAGGAAGGGATGAGTCAAGAGCGAGCCTACATTATTTATCTACACATTATTATGTTATATAAACATATACAGGGTGTTTACTGTAAGGTTTCCCAAACTTCACAGGCTGATTCCTCAGACTAAAATAAATTGTGTCGGAGAAATATTATTTTTCTAGTTTTTTGACGATATCTCGGGAACCATATGAGATACAATGTTCAGCTCTTATATACAAACTATGTGCTCATTCCGCCGTAAAATAAAGGATTCTAAAAATTCAGTGACGTAGATTTAGGGTATTTTGAAGGTTCCGACCCCCTAATTTCTACGCCACTGGAATAAATGCAATTTCAAGCAGCGCCTTTGAACCGCCCATGTTTTGTATACCAAAAAGGTACTCCTGGTTAACGGGTCTAAAGTGAACCGTTTCCGAGAAAAATGGCATTTTATGAGAGAAAACATAACTTTTTAACGATTTTTCAACGCCATTTTGGAAAAATTAAAGTAAGTGAAAATTGATTACTCCTATAATTAATGTTTTCTCTCATAAAATGCCATTTTTCTCGGAAACGGTTCACTTTAGAGTCATTAACCAAGAGTACCTTTTTGGTATAGAAAAGATGGGCGGTTCAAAGGCGCTGCTTAAAATCGTATTTATTACAGTGGCGTAGAAATTACGGGGTCGAAACCCTCAAAATACCCTAAATCTAGCCCACTGAATTTTTTTATATTTTACAGCGAAAATAAGGGGATCGGTGAGCACATAGTGTCTGTAAAAGATTAACATTATTGTATCTCATACGGCTCCCGAGATATCGTCAAAAAACTGTAAAAATAATATTTCTTCGACACCCTGTATCTCAAAAACGGTACATTTCCGGACACACATTAATGGGAATTTTTTTATTTTAGTCTGAGGAATCAGCCTGTGAAGTTTGGCCAATCTTACAGTAAACACTCTGTATAATAATTAATGTTATATAATATATTATATAATAATTATACAGGGTGCGCAGAAAGTCTGGCAACAGTCCAATAAATCTTTCAGTTTTGAGTTTCGGAAAAATAAATGCAAAAACAGGTCAATTTTGTAATTTAATTTACTTTCTATTGATGTAAAAAAATTTTATGCAGGGTGTTCCTTGACTCAGTAATGCAGCATTTTTTTACTTTTTTAGGAAAACTTATTTGAAAAAGTCATTTGCCTTGATGAATTCTATAAACAGTCAAAAAAAGCACCTCCTTAATAAAAAACGCCCTGTCAAATTAAATTCTGAAAATGTTTTACTGGTTAGTTGGAATCCTTTTAGAGTTTTATTCAACAACGTGTCTTCAATAATGGAGTGCCTCATTTGTAGAAAAGCTGTGAGTGTTGAAGACAAAACAATTGCACAAAAATTGAGAATACCTAGAAGGTTTGTTGTCATTAATAATTAATTGTTTGTGCGTAAAAACGGCAAGATGAATCCGGAAAGCAAATTATGTTGCAAAAAGAAAGTATTTTAAGTGAAAGTTTTTAGTTAACTATATCATAGGGACTACGGGTAAAGTTATTAAAACTAAACTTGAATTTTAAAAAAATCGTCGATAGCTCAATTAGATTTAAAGTGTTAAATTAGTATAAGTGGCAGCTGGTTATACGCCGACAAAAACAGTACATTTTCCAAAAATAGATTTTGTGTTAAAATCAAGATGGCGGCGGTGCGCATTTTTAGATGTTTTTAATTGAAAATACGGTCTTGTGGTACGAAAGATGTCATAACGAAGAGTAGAACAAAATGGCGACATTATATTTTCATTTTCATTCCACTTACTCGTTGTTCCGCCATTTTGTTCTCACTCCAAATGGAGACAAGATTTTTTTTTTTAAATTTTCCTCGTTATGACGAACGTAATTAAAAATCTGTGCATGAGATAATCATCGATTTTAAAACGCCCTGTATTATCAAAATATTGGTCTGATAGTGCTGGAAACAAACTCTGCTCCCTTGTAGAAGAGTTAATTACCAACAAAAATTAAAATATCCTTGAAAATATTCACCAATATTTTCAAAATTTGAAATTTAAAATCGGTAATTATCTAAAATATTTTTAATTACTTTCGTGCAACCGGCTCTTAATGATGTATCATAAGACTATATATTTCCAATTCAAAAAATCCGTCACCATCTTGATTTTGACAGTGATAAGTTTACGTCTTAAGTAAGAAGTACCTAAGTCTCAGTACTTAAGCCAAAAAGGGAAAATATTTTTTTTAATAGCTGTTACTTTTACAATATTTATTCCGGAAAAAAAATGACTTGCAGAAAAAAATTAATTTAGGCTCCTAAAAATTTTTCAAAAAGGGGAATGGAAAAAAAGAGACGTCAGCTTTTTTTCAAAAAAGGCACTTTCAAAAAATTTCCTCAATTTGACTGTTCATGCGTCGTCGTAAAACTTAATTTTGTGTTAATTGTTTAATAAGGAAAAAAAAATTCAAAGCGCCGTGTAAGTAAATTTTACCGTTACATTTTTCATATTTTTTTTTGTGCGTCATCATGATTATGGAAGAATTTATTGCAATTCTAATTAGACAAAAGTTTTTACCCTGAAAAATTCCCAAAAGAGTTCCAAAAGCAGTGGAAGCAAGTTTTGATAACTGCTCTCTGTTGCTTTCAGTGGCATGACTTATGATGGTTACGTTTCAATAAGTGCATTGCGTGATTACAGTTTAATGCAATCCTTTAGAATTTCATGAATGAGATGATCAAGTTGCCTCAATCATCACATCCCCTCCCCATCATCTCTCATGCATTCACGTTGAAGACTTATTTGGTATCAGATTAAAATTTGAGTGTAATCATGATAAAGTGCAAGGCTAAATTAATAAAAAAAAAACTTACCTTTCTTGACATCTTTGCATTTACCGTTGATGGGATAAGAATTATCACCGCACAAGCAGTACATTCTAAGACATGTAGTTCCTTTTATAAATGAGCAGTTAGCTTGAGTGGTACAATGTTTAGCTTGAGCTAAAACAATAAAATCTGTTAGAGAGAACTAAACATTTTTGCAGAAGAGCTTTTGACGAGTTTGCTAGCCCTTTCAACAATTATCAAGCAAAACTCTTCTTCTTCTGCAGAGAAACGTCCAATCATCAAATCGTACCACTATTATCACAAACAAAGAAATTCAAACAAACGAACACCAAAAATCCTTACCAGCAGGTTGTGGTGCAGGTTGAGCGTTATTACTATTAGACTTCCCAAACGTGGTAAGCCCATGGGCATGGTTGAACCCAGCCAGCACTAGTAGGAGATTCAAAGACACGGCCACATATAAAGCATTCATCTTGCACAACCGTTCAACTAGCACCAGGGTCTAAATAACTAGCACTATGACTTTCTGAAGACTGGACGAGGATCACTTCAACCGCGTATTTTCGCGACGGGGGCGAGAGACGCGTGCGTCGACGTCGGTGGTCAGTTCAGCAGGCGCCAAGAACTGGTTTAAAGATGGAAGCTCGTGATAAGATCGCTCTAGACTCCCGAGACCAATGCGGCATTGCACGCGAACCATTACGTCATTCCCTGCAATGGGCTGGACATAGATCGTTCTTTAATAACGTCAACACTTTGGATTTGGGAGAGAGGGGAATGCCAGGGATGTAACATTTTGCAGATTCTTTTTCTTTATACCTATACATATTACTTGAGCTAGTTATGTAATTCACTAAAAGTGACAATAATTATTTGCTGAGAGTGGTTTCAGTTTTTTTGAGGGATAAACCAAAAGAGGTCATCAGGAAAAGTTTAATAAAAAAAAATCAGCATATCTCGTGGTCTTGATGTTAAGATGACCTAGATTCAAGCGAAATTAATCTTTTCTCTATTTCTGAAGACAGGAAGGAAAGATAGGTACCTAGTGATAGTGGTTGGCGTCGGTAGTTAACTTAAAGAAGTTGGCGAGGGAGGTTAAGAGGGAAGAGGGAACAGACCGAGGGTGACCGGTTGAGATATATGCGAACACGTTATCTTCCCATCTTCCTCTGAAATACGAATACCTGCAGTGAAATTAATAGTGCCCTATCACGAACCTTTAATCTAACTTTATTTACAGTTCCTGCTCGAAATGTTCAAATCTCACTTAGGTAGGTACAAGATCCGGAATTATATTACCTTGCAGGAATACCAAGACCTGGCAATATTGGCAACTTTCGCTGTTCGTCCTTAACTTATTTGAATTCAATTTGTACCAGCACCAGTCTGCCAGTAAATAAAAATAACTGTTGAGCTTTGTTAAATTTTTTATGTGGAATGCGTCAGTCATTTGTTAAAAAAGTATTCGAGTTTGATCGGAATCTAGCTCTTATATTGACCGTGCGAAAAAGCAAACAAAGGAATCTAAATAAAAAACCCATTGTGTAGCTATACTTAATAATGAAAGTAGGGAATAATGAGAGTTTTGCTTATTACCGGCAGCAACAGGTAAAATAAAAGTGAACTGGAATTACATCAACGATTTACTTTGGCAGGTATGACGCTGCTGCGCTACCCAACAATCACCCACAATATCGCTTCTCTTGTTATACCCACTACAAAGAAGTAAACAAGAAAAGAATCCGATATAGAAAAAATGATAAGCAAATTGTAATTTATGACGGGGAATCGTGCAGGACGAAACCACTGTTGTTGCTGCTTGTTGTTTGTTGTTTCATTTCTTCCAGCGCCAATAATAAGAAATGCTTAGCAAGCACAGTGTTGTGTAAGCCCCGCAACTTTAGTTGTAACGAAGTGCGAACTTTTGAACTTCTGCGGCACGTAAGGAAATTCTAATAACGGGGTGCTTTATTCTATACTCAAGAGGCATACCTGAGGCAATATTGATCTTTGTAATCTCCAGCAAAAATCAATTCGGTGTTTATATTCAATGACGTCGCGTGCAATAATACTGGATAAAATCTGAGCAAAACCAGCTAGCACAAGACTCACGAAACTTAACTCTTCGGCCAGTGGTGGAGAAGTTTCTTGTCCCACTGAAACTTTTAACTGGCGTTAATTAATCTCAAGGTCGTCTAATGCTTCTGTTACGACCCAGAAATTATGTTGACCATATTCTTTTAATTCCAGACTTTATGCTTACCCTAAAAACTCCCTTAATTAACGTTTAAATTGTCACTTTTTTCGCATCAACCACCTCCCTTGAAACTTTTCAATCCCCCCAGGAGGGTACCTAATTAATTATCCCCTTGGAATTTTCAAATATAGATTTTAATCGTCATTTTTTTTTATTAAAAAAAATGACGTACAAAATCCAAAAAGTTTATGGTTACTGAATAGAGAATTCAATTACCTTTATTCAAATGGCCTATGTCATACAACCCTCTTTAAAATTTGAAAATATAGAAGGAGAGTTAATTGCCCTTCTGAGGGAGTTAAGAAGTTAGAAGAGAAAATGTTGCGAAAAAAGTTACCATTAAAATTGATGGGTTTTGGATTGGGGTCAAAAGTAGCCCATTTTCTTTTTCTTTTGAGTCCACATTTTTATTACATGCATGGTTATACCTGACCTTTTTTTGAGGAAATTGCCCCCAATTTCACCCTTTTTAAGCGAAAATTGGGGTAAGAATGATAATGAGAAGAAATGGCAAGTATACTCAACGATTAATTAATAATAATAAATAACAAAAGTAGGTCGTTTGAGTATAAAGCACATACAGTGCATTTTACTAGCCTGCTAGGTGGGTTCGGAGAATTACTCCATCGCCCATAACAGTTGTCATGCTGGCAGTGCCTGAAACTCCAATCGAGAGGAGTTTCCAATATCCAACAGCAGAGCCTTCCAGAGTACCAAATCAATCAATTGATTGATTTTTATTTATTGATTGATTGTTATTTATTATTATTAATTAATCGTTGAGTATACTTGCCATTTCTTCTCTTATTCATGATTGTCAATCAACTGGCATTGGCGGTGTCTGAAACTGTAATATACTTAGAGTGAACTCACGGTTAGTTCTTTAGAATGACCGCTAGATGTCGCTCTACTTTACACCGCACGGAATTCCGTGTTAATTCTTAGCTTACGAGGGGCCGGCTTCCGTTCATCCGACAGCATCCTCCAGACACTCCAGATGCAGCACACTGATGAGTTCCAGTAGAACGAAACACGTGTCTGTGCTTGATTTGGTACTCTGGAAGGCTCTGCTGTTGGATATTGGAAGCTCCTCTCGATTGGAGTTCCAGGCACTGCCAGCATGACAACTGTTATGCATGGGCGATGGAGTAATTCTCCGAACCCACCTAGCAGGCTAGTAAAATGCACTGTATGGGCTTTATACTCAAACGACCTACTTTTGTTATTTATTATTATTAAGAATGATAATGATACGTACTTTTCTTCGTTTTCCAACGGTGCGCTACAGATTTATCCGGTAACACTAGATTTACTTTACACATTTGGAAAAAAAAAACATTACAATTTTGAGAGAAAACGAGATGGAGATGGAAATAAAAAAAATTATACACACATTAATAATGAGCCATTTCTTCGGAACATTTCTTATAACCGTTTCCCAGGATCCTATTAAAAAAACAGAAAACAAACTATGCTATCTAGCAAATAATTATTGCGAAACTTTACCTCTGTGTTAGTTGGTACCTGCTCTCATCAACGCAGAGGGTCAAAAATAATTAATTTTCTGGGTACTTTGATTCACTTATAGTTCGCATTTGTTAAAATTAAAATACTTACTATTCAAGAAAACAAATTAATCCGTCGCAGACAGACCGCTGGTATATTTACTCTTTGAAGTGCTCGAGTCTACCGAACCAAAACCTCCTCTCAGCGTTGCCAACATTAGTGAACATTGGTGACTTGTTATGAAATCTGGTGAAATTTGGTGGTTTTGGAAAAAATCTGGTGAAATTTGGTGTGATTTTTCAGGTAAAACACAATCTGGTGAAATCTTTCTCTGCTTCCTGATTTTCACACCGATGTCGAGTCCCTTCCGCGATCAGTCTCTACTTATCTCTCTCTGAACTGACAAAGGTCACTCCCACTATGTTGTCAATTTGACCACCAGCCGACCATATATCCAGATCGCTTCCCCAGCGTATCTGGATCCACCGGCATTATCCGCACGAACTACTGCTCTTAAACCAACATATACGGATGTACGGGCCGGATACTTTCTTCGACTAATCTCTGGCCGCTCAAGGACAGGGAACTCCTACAAAACCCTCATGGACACCCTCGCGTGGTTCTGCCCTACCAGGGTAGTGCCGGACTTACCGGCCAAAACTCTCCTATAAGCTTCTTCTTCCAGCAGAACCCGGTATCACCTTAAAAGGCATTTCGTCCGAGTACTGTGATCATGTACTGATTGTTAGAACTGATAGACTTGTAGAAGTGGCCTTGAGATTCTTGTATTGATATGGCGCATAAACTCCAGCAGAAGAAAAAGGATCAATGGGGCGTCCTGAGAGAGAAGTCCTGAGAAGAAGTCACCATTCCACCAAAATGGGTTGTGGGTAGCACATGGTGGAAAGAAAGTCACTAAGAAAGATGCGCTGGGTATGTTGAAGGGTCTATGTTGTCTACGAGAATAGTTGAAACCAATGTGGGCAAGAACTCCATCCAGATAAATACAACTAAAGTATGTCCACAAGGAGGAGTGCTATCCCCCCTTCTGTGGAGTCTGGTCGTCGACGAACTCTTCGGGCTACTCACCGAGAACGGCATTACTTGCATTGGGTATGCCGATGACATCGTCATAATAGCCAGAGGTAAATTTGAAAGTACTCTCTGCGACATTATACAGAGAGGGTTAAATATATTCCTGAAATGGTACCAGGAAGTAGGAGTAAACATCAACCCTACAAAAACAACATTTGTACCATTCACAAGAAGACTCAAGCTTCCAAAAATCAAAGTCATACGCTTGAGCGAAGTGGATTTAGAATGGAAGCAGAACCAGCACCTGGACAAAACAGTAAGTAAAGCCACTACCGTACTCATGGTGTGCAGGTGAATGGCTAGCAGAACATGGGGCTGTAACCCACACATTCTGCGCTGGATGTACACCATGCTCGTGAGACCTATCATCACATACGGAGCGGTTTCTTGGTACAAGAGAACTAAGCTAGCAACAGCAAGGAAAAAACTTGAGAAGATTCAGAGACTTGCGTGTCTCTGCATCACAGGAGCAATGAGAACCTGCCCAACCGCTGCATTGGAATTAATCCTGGATCTGGACACTGACACCACTACATCTGGCGATAGAAAGAAGAGCTGGAGAAGCTCTACTTAGGATGTCAAGAGTAGGAATCAGGAGCGTACGGCGAGCCACTGAGGGTCGACCCTTGGGTGGCTGTGAGCAGGGTCTCTTGACACTGCCAAAAGACAAAACTATTAAGAAATTCATTTTCGAGAGGAACTTCATCACGAAACTGTCTACGAAAGAGGAATGGAACAATACCTCCAACTGTATTCTCAAAGAAAGTACGATCAAATGGTACACAGACGGCTCTAAAACCGTCGAGGGAACCGGGGCAGGAATCTATGGGCCACGCACCATGTACTCCAAACCAAGAAACCTCGACAGGAACTACAAAAACACAAAAAATACAAATATTGACGGATAGTCAAGCAGCCATAAAGACGGTGAGCTCTTCGATCATCAGCTCCAACATGCCTTGGAGTGCCTAGGAAGACTTAATGAATTAGGCATGAAAAATAAAATTCACCTCAAGTGGATACCGGGCCATTCCGGAATCGAGGGAAACGAACGTGCCCACTCATTGGCAAGAAAAGGAGCATCGAAACTCTTCATAGGACCAGAACCATTCTGTGGCCTCGAAGATACTTTCTTCAAGGCAGAACTCCAAAAGGAAGAAGAAAAACTGAGAGAAACCCATTGGAGGAACCTCTCAGGGTTGAGACAAGCCAAAGAACTTGTCGAAGATACTCTTCAACCTCAGCAAGGAACGTCTCAGAACACTGACGGGATTCCTAACGGGGCATTGCAAGCTCAAGCAACACCTGAGGAAGTTGGGCATAGAAGAAAATGGTGTCTGCAGTTTCTGCAGGAAAGGAGACGAGACACCACGTCACCTGCTGCTCTGTAATGTAAGTAATGTTCTGGGCCACCACCAGCTAGAGGCAGGGAACTTACCCGACTTTGATCCTCTCAAAATCCTGAAGTTTCTCAAGGAAACGGACTTGGAGAGGGTGCTTCACTAAAGGGATTCCACACCAGTAGAGGGGATACAATAGACCTTTTAGGTCGCAGTAACTTGTTCACCCTCAAAGATACAAATACAATGTTGAAGGGTCTCGTCAATATGGGCATCATGGTGAAGATCGTCATCAAAATTGACGAGAATGTCATTGCAGTGAAGGGTTTCTTATATGGGATTGTAGAAGGTTATTATTAAGATGTTCGGCCATAGTAAATTTCAGAGAAGCACTGATAATGAGGCGAAGAGACACATTATGGTTGTGTATCTTTGGCAGTTCATAAAGTCAGGAGGGCTTCGGTATTCATAATCTGATGCCTTTGTCTTGATCGGGAATTTTGGAAGTCTTAACCAGCTGGCTGGTCCATTGAGTTCATTTTCCCTGACAGTTTTTCTCATTTATGGGATTTCAATATCTATTGGGCTTTATTACTAATCAAGGTCAAGGAATATCAATAAATACAATAAAATAAAATAAATGAGTAGTAAAATTGGCATGTTTTATGGTGAATTTCACTTTTAGAGATTGAAGATCTTGCATGGACGTAATTAATTACTTGAAAATAAGTACAGCGCACGACTGAATGTAATTCCTGTACAAAATAATTATTTTATTTCAACAATGTTGACGTCGCTGGCTTACGAAGGAAAATCTCCTACATCTACAGGTATGATTTTTAATCGCAAACGCGAAATCTAACAGAGGTGAAAGGAATAATGTGGTCAGGTCTCCCAACGTAGGGGTGGTTTTGGCAGTTATCAAGTTAACCTTTCAGTTGTTGTTCGGCAATCCTCGGCTGATTTGCATCATGAATAACGCACACAAGGACGTGGAAAACTTCGCCTTTACCATACTATGATAGAATGCCTCTGATACAGAGTTTACGATACTCATTTACTTTTCCTGACCGCTTGAATAGTTAATTTTATTCACCTTCGCTTTTGATATGCCCGGCTGATAGATTTCCTCGGGCCTTGCTAATACATATTCTGTTAAAGCTCACGGTTGTAGTTAGCCAAACAACCATAAAATCTCTAGCTGTTAATTCTCTCACACGATTGACTTTGACATTTTTTCTTCGAATAAATAATTCTATTATTAATGACGCTGGCGCAACCTTGAACATGGTCAAGGGAAAACTCCCTCTAGAGGTTCGGTTTATGTATAAATCAACCACCTCGAGTATTAATTTCTCGGTCTCCATCATAAATTAAGCGAACAAGAAAGAGGTCAATTTTTATGTAATACCTAGTTAGGTAGGTACCTTATACTTGCTCCGAGCCAACAAGCGGATGTCATGTTACATTACAAGCAACAAGCAATTCGTAACTGGAATTTCCATCCGTCTATCCGTTGAAGAAGTGTTGTAAGATTTAATTCAGTCATCGCATCTTCACACACGTGAAGATTCATATTAATGTTTTACCATGCAGCGAAATTTCTCTCTGCAGGATCTAAAGTTGAAGATACGGGGTCTCCCATATGAAAGTAACATAAAACGTCTTGCGCATTAATAGCCATTTTTGACGTTAGGTTGTTGCAATTTTTCCTAAGTATTGTGAAAATTTCAGGTCAATTTCTTTTGAAACGCGCCCTAAAATTGATACTTTATAGAAATTTATTGGAAATTTTGACCGATTTTATATCTTCCACTGGCAAACTAATTATAAAAAAAAAACAATTTTTTTGGCATAAGTATCTATTTTAAGATACGTTCTTCTTATTCTGTTAATTTGGTTGAAAATGTATGTTTAGTTTCGCAATTACAGGTGTTCAAAAAACAGCCGTTTTTACAAAAGTACAATAGCCTTTATTTTGAAATGATTTGGTCGATATATGTCTCAAATGGAATACCAAATAACTCTCTCCAGATTTCTAAGTATTACAAAAATTTTAGTTTCCTAAATTCAAACTACGACCTGTAATCGAGTGGCAAGACTGGCAAGTACTGGGTTTTGCAAAATTTTGCAAGGAAACCCTGCACATGCAAACAACGTTTCTTTAGGTAGTTGAAAAAAACACACAATCTTCCATAGGTTTTACAAGGGTTTGAAATTTTATGCTTAAGGCGTTAAAGATAAAGCTACAGGGGAGTTTTGAAAACTAAAAATTTGAAATTTTCAAGGAATAAACATCATGTGAAAATATTCGAATATCTTCGACATTTGTCTTATTTGATTCTTGAAATTTTTCAGAGTTGAGGGTTATTAGTATAGTTGTCTACTGGAAAAATTTCAGCTCAATTCCTTCAAAAATAGGCTCATATATAAACGGTTATAGAAATTTAGCCATTTTCACACTTTTCCTACCCACGCCACTGACTTATTAATAGAAATAACGCGAATTTGTTCCATTTACTCAAATTTCAAATAATGTTCTTCCACGTCTGTTAATTTGGTTTAAAAGTTTTTTCTATCTAGGTTATACAAGGGTTAAAAAAAAAATAGCAATTTTTCGTAAAACTCATTTTGAAACGACTTGGCCGATTTTACTCAAATGCAATACCAGATCACTCCTTGTGGATATCTTTCTCCCACAAAAATTTTAGTCCCCTAGATTGAAAACTGCGACCTGAAATGAGATGACAAGAACCAAATTTCTGGAATTTTGGAAGAACAGCCTGTAGAAGTAACGCGACTTTTGGAATTTTTTTTATGAAAATCAAACATCATCCAAAATTTTTACAAGAGTAAAAAATTTCGTTCACCATTCTTGAAAGATGAAACTATAGGAGCGTTTTTAAATTTTTGATAATGTAAATATCATGTAAAACAATTCGAATATCTCCGCCATTTTTCTTATTTTCTTCTTGAAATTTTTTAGAGTTAAGGGCTATTCGTAAAGTTTTCTACTGTAAAAATTTCAGTGCAATTTCTTTAAAAATGTGCTCATAAACGGTTATAGAAATTTAGCCATTTTTACCTTTTCCTAAAATTCAATCCATATTGAAACGGCTAGATCGATTTTACTCAAATGCAATACCAGACCATTCCTTGTAGATATCATACTCCCATAAAAAAATTTAAGCCCCCTAGATTGAAAACTACGACCTAAAATGATACCACAGGAACGTTTTTTTACGGATTTTGAAGGGACACCTGTAGAAGTAATGCGACTTTAGGAAACTTATTTTAAACGAAAATTTGCAGCCCTCTGTAAGCTCAACAGAAATTCAAAATTTTGTGGAAAAAAACTTAACAAATAAACCTACAAGAGCATTTTAAAAGTCCAAAACGTGAAATTCTCTTAAGTAAACAAATAATGAATATTGAAACGAATATTGAAAACTGAATTATTGAAGAGTCTTGAAGTGATACCACAAGAATCGAATTTCTGGAATTTTGGAAGGACACCCTGTAAAAGTAACGTGACTTTGGGAAATTTTATATTACGAAAATCAAACGTCATCCCAAAGTTTCACAAGAGTAAAAAATTTCTTCCACTAATCTTGAAAGATGAAGCTACAGGAGCGTTTTTAAAATTTCTGAGAAATAAACATCATGTAAAAAAAATTCGAATATCTCCGCTATTTTTTTTTATTAGTTTCTTGAAATTTTTGAAGGCTAAAGCTTATTAGTATAATTGTCTACTGTGAAAATTTCAGTTCAATTTCTTGAAAAATGTGATCATGAACTGTTATAGAAATTTAGCAATTCTTACCCTTTTCCTACCCACGCCACTGACTTGTTATTAAAAAAATAGAATCTTTCTTACACTAACGTAGCGTTCTAAAAACGTTATTTCAATCCTGTTGATTTAATTTTAAAATAATTTCCCATCTTGCCTATACAGAGATTTTAGATTTTAGAATAGAGAAAAAAGCAATTTTTCCTAAAATTCAAATAGCAGACATTTTGAAACCGCTCTAACGATTCTACTCAAATGCAATACGAACAGACCACTCCTTATTGATATCTTACCCCACAAAAATTCATCCCCCTGGATTGAAAACTGCGACCTGAAATGGAGGGTAAATAACGTCTTTTTTGGAATTTGGAGAGACACCTTTTAGAAGTAACGTGAATTTGAGTTTTGAGGAAACTTTGGTGACGCAAATTCAAAGATAAAGAATTTTGAGGGGCATTTTGAAAATCTAATGATGAATAAATGAATAAATAAATTAATAAATAAATAATATGAATATATCTGGTGGTCAGGTGAATTTTGGAAAACCACTTTTTCATAATGTAAAGTAGTATGGTGTCCTCAATTGGGTATTTTTTAATAAAAATACACTAAAATGTGCAACTCCTTCTTTTGCAACTTTTGTATTGTACAAAATTACACCTGAAACTGTAAATTCTTACAAACAAAGTTGTCGTGCATGTCAACAGATTTTTTCCCTTTGTAGGGAACAAACGGGATCCAGTGGCGTAGTTTATACGAAAATAGTTGTACTAAGTAGCTAAATTTCTATGGTTCGATAGGGAATCTCCATAACTGTGAGATATACAAAAAAATTGACATCCTTTTTTTTGAGGAAACATCAGAGGTGAAAAACAAAATTTGCTTTCGTGTTTTGTTTGTGAAACCTCAATTATCCGATTTTTTTCCGATTTTTGAACAATGCAATTATCAGGAAATAATTTAGAAATTATTAGTGAATTTTTTTGAGTGAGTGGAATGCAGTGGCGTGTCGATTTTTCCCGAAAAATTCAAAATTTGGGTTTAATTTGTCGAGACTATATCCTCAATGGCACCGTATCTAGCCAAAAGTCACGCTTTTACCAACAACTAAATGTCACCAGTTCACCAGTACCAGTTGCATAAAGTTCACCGTTTTTAGATATTTCGAAAAAAAAACCTTTGAAATCAAAAAAACTCACCTGTAACTTGGATTTTAGAGACAGAGGGAAACTGAGTTTTTCTTTAAGTTACAGAAGGTCAAAAAAAAATTAAAACCTTTGTGCCGAATAAAAAGTTATTCGAGAAAATCGAAATTCTGATTTCTTTTTTTTTCAGATTTTTTTTTAAAGTTTCAAATGATATTTCCTATAAACTCCAAAAAACACTTCCAATTATTTTCGCTTTGTGTTGATGGCATGTTTTTCCAGAAAAGTCGCTTTCGCTTAGATATGACGTCACAAAGTTTAACAATTTTTATAATTTTTTAAGGGCTCATTTTGAGCCTTTACAAAAATGTTGTCATTTATTACAAAAAAATGAGTCTTTAAAATGTTTATGAAATCTCGAGACGAAATGGTTCACCAGAAAGTAAGCCCCAGAATACTACAAAGGAGGTTATGACAACATCCCTAAGACCGTTCCCATAAAGCTATTTGAACAGTCAGGGCACAAATGGCAAACAAACGGATTGAAATAATGACAATCGACTTTTTTGGTCACGCAGAAATCTGCCACTTCAGTTTGGAGACCTGGAACTATATCAGACAGCTATTGAAGACGAGTTTATTTTTCTACCTGGCAGCATCCAACAATATGGGCTGAGTTGATCCAAAAGAAGGTATCCAGAGAATTGGAGTAGAAGACTTGGTTCTGCCTGAGCTGGAGAGGATTCCCCGTGGAGTTCAACAAGACTGCGTGATTTGGTGTAACATTTCGCTAAGCAGCGATAATATCTTTACTCATGCGACCATATTTTCCAACAATTTGGTTTTGATTGCTATGTATTTTTTTGTATTTGGTTTTGATTGCCTGCCATTTTTAATGGACTACTTCTCTCTCAGACCTTTTTGGTCCCCAAACCGCCACCTTGGGGACGCTGTCAGAATTTCGCTTGCATTTAAGTTTTTCAACTTCTCATGCTTTCACAACATAATGCAGAAAAATCAAGACAGGAAGATATTACATGATGAATTTGTCTTGCTGGATATGTGTACACTTCATCAATGGCCACAAAATATTTTTTGAAAAAAATATAATTATTATATGAAGATTTTATTGTTTTCTTTCCTGGATCATCCTGTACATAGGCGTATCACCTGTTCTTTGTCTCGCAACTCTTACACAACAAACTCAGAATTCCCCGCTAGAATAATAATTAATGCAGAGTGAAACTAATCAAGCTAACAAATCGCGGCGTCTCTGGACAGCTCATAGCCACTTTCTTCGAAGGTGGGCATCATGCTTTTACAATTCCATTACACCGGCTACTATAGTTAGTAGGTACCTGCCTACCTATACCTATTTTATTATATCCGATACGGACGAGAGAATTAACAAAGTGAAATGATTCCGAACGAAAGTAAAAAGCAATGACACATGAAAGAGATGCTAGTGGGAGAGAAGAGAACTGAAGAAGGGAGGAGTTGCTTCTGCTTACTCACTTTCTTCTGGTTGTTATTCTTGTAGTGTAAGCGGATTCGGGTCATACATAATGTCTATCTAAGTTAGTATTAAGGTGTCAAGTGTTAATGGAACTGGAACTGGAACTGGAACACATCATCTCATAATGCACACATGGAAAATCCTAATCGGTACGTCTACTAATACTAATTCATCCCTTAACTTAAAGAGATAAACCATAAAACTTTCCAATCTCTCCTTTTATCATTTTAGAGATATATTTAACACTATGCGCTCTACTACCCTCAACAACCCCACAAGCCTACGAATACCGTCCCTATTACACTCGTACTGGGCTACCGCCCCCTAGATACCATCGTCCTCACGTACTGATCCGTCAAAGAGTAGAAAGTTCAGGAGAAGGTCTTCTACCAGATCTGAGCAAAGTGACTGAGACTTTAGGAGCTCTCAACACCCTCGGGAAGTATCTAGTGAACATGACTCGTGGGGATCAGCAGGATTTACAACAAGAGTTACCTACAGCCATTTACACCCTCAGTAAGAACGTACTGGGGAGGAATATAACCGACACAATCGCGCCTATCGTGAGAGAAGCTTTACCGATACCAGCAGTCGTTAAAGATGATCTTGACGTACAGGAAACGGCTGTTGTTACAGCTCAACAAGAGGACGAAGTAGATAATGGGGATTATGTCAGCTGCACCACTCCTGAAGGATTGAAAGGGTAAGTCGATTCTTATAGTCAAAAATATTTACTACCTAATTACTGACTTAAGGAATTTTTCAGACAGTGCGATGATTTAAGTAATTGTCCTCACTTGCTTCTAAACCTGGAGAATCTCAGACAGTCCCTCTGCTTCAAACGAATATTCGAACCGGGAGTGTGCTGTCAGAGATCTACAATTCCAGAAAGCGCTTTCCCTCCACCAACATTCAGACCAACCACTCTTCTCAAACCTGTTACTACCTTCACCGCAGCCAGTACCACCAAAACCACCAGCACCACCAGCACCACCACCACTACCAGTACCACAACTACTACTACAACCACCCCCAGAAGTACCACGACTAGCAGGATTAAACCCCAAGATAGTGATTATTTATATGAAGGTTAGTGTTAAGTGAAAAAAAGAAGATTTACTGAAACGAATGTACAATTATTGCAGACTGTGGACAACAAGAGAATGCGAATTTTCGGGTTGTCGGAGGACAAGAAGCTGCTCCGGGATCGTGGCCTTGGATGGCAGCTATTTTCTTACACGGAACCAGAAGAACGGAATTTTGGTGTGGAGGTACCCTAATTACTCTCAAGCATATTCTTACTGCTGCTCATTGCACCATTGATTCGAGGCAAAGACCGTGAGTATATTGGAACGTTGAAAAAAGCCCAAAAAATAAAAAAGAGGAATTTGGAAAAGGGGAAAGAATTATTTACTGTGGTTGAATGAGCTAGTTCTTGAGGCCAAAAACTTACCAGTGTGTAGCAACTACCTACATCTTTCTCTTACTCAGCAAATTTACAAAAATTTAATGTTTATTTTGAGTTAGAATTGATCTTCGCATGCGCAAACTAACAAGATGCAGCTGACTGAATGTTATATATGTGCAAACGCCATTAAAAGTATCGAAGAAGAATTATGACGTCTGTAGGGCACTAATCTTCTGTTTGACTTTACAATCATATTTTGCATGGTTAGATTGCACTCTCATTTTTTATAATGAAACAAACCTGGTAGTTTTTAATCATGCGAAATTATTTAATTATTATGCCAATTCTTGCTTGTTAATAATTATTTTTTATTACAGCTTCGCCCCACGTCAATTCTCAGTCCGTCTAGGCGACATCGATTTGAAATCAGATCGTGAACCATCGAGTCCCATCTCTTTGAAGGTATCCCGCATTACAGCCCATCCACGTTTCAGCAAAATTGGTTTTTACAATGACATTGCGGTTTTGACATTGGAGAAACCCGCCAGGAAGACTCGCTTCGTGATTCCTGTTTGCCTACCAGCCCCTTCAATGCGCGGGGAGCTGTTTGTGGGGAGAAGAGGCACCGTAGTTGGATGGGGAACGACTTTTTATGGAGGCAAAGAAAGTACTGTCCAAAGAGAAGCAGTGCTTCCTGTTTGGAGGAACAGGGACTGTGATTCGTCGTATTTTCAACCAATAACAGCGAATTTTATTTGTGCAGGATACGCCGAGGGTGGTACTGATGCTTGTCAGGTGTGTATATTTTGTCTACTTAGCGACCACATAAAGGGTTTTATAACTGTCAGAATAAATATTCGATCTATCATCGTTTCTATATTTTCTGTGATGTGCCGAAATCGTCTTTCAATATTCAAAGATTTGAATTTGCGCAATGCGCCCACAGCAGTACAGCACCTTATTCGAAGCAATCCTGCTCAGATCTGGAATCTAGCGCGCTGAGTAGATCGAAAATCAGGTCACCTTGTAGGCATCACAATAATACTGGCGCATGATCAACTGACTTACATTTATTTCGATTATCTTCTCTAAAGACTAGTCTATCCAGTAATTAGGACAAGTAGCGTTTTGTGAAGTGTGTTAATATGTATCTGTTTTATCTACAGGGTGATTCTGGAGGTCCTCTAATGTTGAATTTGAATACAAGATGGACGCAAATCGGAGTGGTATCGTTCGGTAATAAATGTGGAGAGCCTGGTTACCCTGGAGTTTATACAAGAGTTACAGAGTATTTAGATTGGTTAGAGAAGAATATACGAACTTAAATTATATTTAAACAAATAAAGCTAATTTTTTTCTAATAATCTTTTATTTACATAAGGCTATAGTGGAAAAATAATACATAGGTATACATATAGAGCTATGTACTTACTTACTTACTTGTATCTATGAGAGAGAAATAATACATTCTTATCACAATAGTTAAACCTATATGTATATATATACTTATATAGGTGCAATACAAAAAATGTTACCTAATAACAGATAACACAATAAACTAATAATAACAGTAACAGTGGCGGAGTAGCCGGAAGAGATCTTCATTTTTAGAATTTTTTATTCAGTACTGTCGAAACGGAGAATCGCCCTGCCGGGTATTTCTGAGTTGCATAATTTATGAATAACCGTCGAGGCTTCATCAGCTGAATAATCAGTATGAGGCGGGGGTATGATCTGAAATTTAAAAAAAATCACTCGAACCTAAGTCCAAATGAATTTAAAAAGAAAACTCACCTTTCCACTAGCTACACTATCAACAAGTTTCCTGAGTAGTTCAATGGAACCATAAGTGATTGGTTCGATCTTGATATGTCTTTCAATTGCTAATTGAGAGAATTTTGGCAATAAACGTTCAACTACATCGTCACTGATCAAAACCACACCACCCTGAGTAAAAAAAATTCATAAATCTTAAGCGCCCATTTCAAAATTATATGTGATGACTTACTGGGTGAAGACACTGAATCGACCTATGAAGGGATCTTGACGTCGTACCAAAATCAATAACAATATCAACCAACCCATCGCAGGCATTCATAGTTCTCTCTATTAACTGCTTCTCATAAACGTCTTCATTCCATTGCACCAAATTAATCCTATCAATAATTATAATAACTATAGATAGTAGCACGGATAATAAAAAAAGCAACACTCACCCCTTCATCTGTCCAGCAATACCAAATCCATCATCTTTCAAAGTAGCAACCGTCACTTTTACTTTTTCCTTCAACTCTTCTACACCAAAATCAGCCTCTGCCACTTTAATAGCCCAAAGTGCCAGCCCACCAGTACCAACAATAAGTACCTTACATGGCTCACTTCTTTCTCCCTGCCTCAAAATACGATTTACGTGGTCTCTTGCCGTCACAACTGCACTTTTCGCCAGAAGAGCTCCCGTGGGTAACATAGCGGCAACGCTCAGGGATAGAGAATCAGGGACTGGGATCAAGTAGGACAAATCGGGGACTGTGACGTAATCGGCGTAGCAATCCGGCAGACCATCGTGTGGGTACAGAATTACTCTTTGACCAGTGCAGATGGAGGGGGTAGTTGGAGCAGATGGGCCCAATTCATCTACTACTCCGGCTACTTCATAACCTGGAATAATTATTTATAGTTCAGAAATCATGCATTTATTTGAGATGGAGAAGATCGTCATACCTGCGAAAAGTGCGCCGTCTCTAAGTCCATAATGGGCAGGAGTATAAAGTCCCTCTTCTGTCGAATTTGAAGAAGAGACGCTGGAGCGTCTACGCCTGTAACAAGCACCAGCGCAGACTACGCGGATCCTGGCACCTGTTGATGGTACTTCGGGGACGGGCACCTCGAAACTGAAGACGCAATCACGGAGAATGGGTCCTGGTGATTCTATTGACACTTGACGGCATAGTTTGTTCATGCTGCTCTTGCGTGAACTACAACTGAAATTTTGGTTTATTAAGCAAAATCCAGTCTGGTTGTCATATTTTTGTTATTAGAAATAATTCCAGGTGTTCATATCAGAACTCGTAGCTAAAAAGTTGGTTGCATACAATAAGCCTAATCTGTGCGTAAAATTCAAACCAACGCAAGCAAGCAGATGAATTTACCATCCCTCCTTCTCCTGCCACCCTCATTCCCGTTTTCACGAAGAAAATCCTACATTCGTCACCAGAGGTGACCAGACGAATTCAAATCGGTTCCGCTATGGTCCTGCATGAATAACTAATAACTGAAAACTCAACCTAAATCACTCTAATTAAATTAAATCTCTAAACTCATTAATCGGTAATTAAAGTGACTAGTGTCTAATCGGTTGTGGCATCAGCAGTCAGAGAATTCCAGCAACTGACACTCTCTCTCCAAGATGAGTGCACTATTATTATTTTTTTATTGCCTGGCTTTTGGTCTTAAACATCAAATCACACCAGGTTTGATCCGCCTTGGATTATTTAAGGAGCAAGGATGAAGAGAAAGTAACCGGTTGTGGTGGCCTTTGCTAGTATTTTTTTTTTAATTTTAGGAATAAGGATACTGAGAGTAGTAAGTAGCAAGTAGAACGAATAGGAATAGGGAATAGTGCACCTGTGTAGGTATTGTAGAGAGAGGACGTGTCGGGGGAACGCAGGGACCTGGCGCGTAGATACATCCCTAGAGAATCAAAATGTTTTAATTTCATTAAAGTATTTGACTAATTACAATTCTTGTTTATCCCGTTCTTGGTAATTTGACACTGGTGAACTAAACGTGTAAGTACTTTTTATGTATTGCGCAGACTCGTATTTTGTATCCTAAGGCCTACTAAATTGAATGTCAATCAAATAGTGTTTTTGAGAATTTAGATTTTGATCAATTACGATCACTATTCACTGCTCTCTGCACCAAGCGAAGCGCTTTATTAAAGGTGGAGTAACGATTTTGGATTTTTTACCATTTTTATGGACAATTCAAATTACCGTGACTTTCTTATTGTAACTCTCAAGATGGCCGGAAAAGGCTCTTAAATTTCTTTTTTTATTTTCAATCACTTTTAGATTTCCATATTTTTGAATAAATTTTTTTACTGGTGCATTTTCAAGTTTTCGCTCAAATGAACAATCGTATACAATTTTGGTCCAAAAAGTTTTCAAAAACTCCTTTTCGTCTAATTTAAACATTATTAGAGGAAGACCAAGATCATTTGAGAGAAAATGGCGTTATACAGCTTAGGACACATAAAAATGAGAACGAGGTGCGCAGAACGGGGTGAATCGAAGACTGGCTAAGTCGGTTTGTCGCCGATAGCCGAAGGATTCCGACTCAAGGGGGCCTCCAACTAAAATTAACCCAAAAGAATTGTCTCGAAAGTTCTTAAAAAGAGGTGGTTTATACTTGGGGCTTCAAAGGGTTGTTTATTGTTTGTTGGTCAGGTTGACATAGAGATCTAACCACCGGGCCACCACTGCAAAGCACAAATGTACTAATTATTGCCAATCTCATAACATGGTCACTTTGATTTGGCGATAACTAAATACAAAAGCAAAACTTCATACGACTTCATTTAGAAAACAAAAAAGGTTTACATTTCCGTTTGGTTATCGGTAAATCGGCTGAAACCTTTACAAATCAGACAAAATCATTGGAAAGTGACGTAAAGGTCACTTGGTCAAGGCATCCAGTCAGAGTCAGAAGAAGAAGAACAAACTCTCAGTTTCCCTTCCCAAGATTGTGGTGCCTGTACCACTACCACTATCACTACCAACGCCGGGTTTACCGAGGAGCAATGACGCAATTGCGCCGAGCTCCACATACTAAAGAAAAAATTTCAAGAAAATTTTTTCTCGAAAAATGAATAAAATTCGAAATTTTTGGCCGTGACGCTGTTTCCAGGATGCGTGGGTCCCTTAACCCCCCCCCTCCGATCCTTGAAAAAAATTTCACGAAATATCCTAAAAAAAATTAGAATTATTATACTTCATCTGTCAATAAAACGCATCAGTATATTTAACATCGCTGTAATGAAAAGTGTTGCAGATTCAGCTGCCTTTAAATCGTGTAGACACAGATGTGTATGTAAACAAAGATTTCTGACGAGAAAAAAAAATTAAACGTGGAATTGCTGATCCAGGGTGATGCACTTTTTTTTTTTTGGGGGGGGGTGGTCTTGGAAAGAGGTGAAAATGTAAAATGTAACCCTGACACTGCTCCCAGCTTCAGGTGTGTAGGAGGTAGGAGAGAGAAGAGAAAGATTTCGCTCTCGTACGTCGAATACCCCCGAATACCCCCCCCCTATACCCCGAATTATTTAAATTATTCATCTTAAATATGTTATTAATCGTCAACATCATATTTTGCATCTATTGTGGAATTATCTTTCAATTATTTGGTTGTTCTACAGCATTGGTGTAAATTAACCATCCTAACCGTATACAAACAGAATTTTAAAAACTCTATAAAAAAATGGAAATCCAAAATGGCGGCCAAAAAAATTGAAAAGCGTATCCCAGCCATCTTGAAAGTTAAAATAAAAGTTAGGGTAATTTTGAATTGTTCATAAAAAGTCCCCTAAAAACTTCTAAACTAAAAAAATATCTGTTTATAAGTAAAAATAAAAATAAAACACAAATCCTCATTTTTTGAAATCTTGAACACTAACCGTGATAATATAATGAATGACGAAAAGCTAGAAATTTTCCAAAATTTCGTGGGCCAATGTAGTTTTCCACAAGTAGTGAAGACTAGATGAGGGTTTAAATTAAACATAGACTATTGCATTTTTTTTAAATTTACGTGGGACGTGAACGAATCAAAAATTATAAATTTCAATAAACCGGAAAATTAATTTTCCGAAAAACAGGAAGATGCGTGAATCGATAGCCAGCCGTTTTGTTAAAAATCAACCCATCAATAATGTTCTAGATCAACAGTTTTTAAATTGCCGCCTTGACACCGTTCATTAGCATCATTAATAATTTATTGTAACGAAGTCAACTGCAATCACGTTACATATTAGGTACTCATATACATAATTTATGCACATAACTTCCATTAATTAGTTCAAAATTACAAATAATGTATATAACAATCAGAACCATAAAATACGTCTACCCGCACGGTACACGACGTTATTATACATATTACTATTATAGAGATACAAAATTCACAGGGCGGGAGTGATCGAGTCTCTTTTCTGTGATCCCCCTATCGGAAATCTGAAGACCGAAGGACGCTTAAATTCGTCATCGAGTTTGCAAGAAGAGTAGAAAATTAATTTACTTTATTCTCTAATAATATCACCGATCAAGATTGATTATGGAATAGTTTTTAGCAACACCCTCCTAGACTGACAATTGACACCTTCAACATTTTACCGGTTTAATGAGTTTTAAATTGAGTCATAAAAAGAAACACTTATTCGTATTTCGTTGGTTTATTGCAATAACAAGTTCAAAGCCGACCACGTCCTTTCAATAAATTATCCAACAATTAGGTCGCCATCATTTTGTTATTTATTATTATTGTTTGTTCAATTATTTTTCACAAGGCGCTTGCCGCTTGCAAGGTCTTTCATGTTGCATGACAACTTGCACCGTTAAAAGAGTGCGATAATCGCTGAATCCTCATCTTGAATCCTTGAAATTTCGGACCAAGTTTTAACTATAGGTAGGTATAATATTAAAGTAACTCATAAGAAGTTTCTTTAATATTTATTTTCGTCTCCATATAAACACATTTAAATTGAATGGGTTAATTCATGACTTGTAAATTGTTAAACAAACTTCCGCATTGGAATAATTATGTAATAATAATAGATAGGTAACAATTGATTGTACGCCGATATTTACAAATAAACGCAGACTTTAATAAACCGCCTTGAAACTTAATTTGTTTATTGTAAATAATATTTCTGTTGATATAAATTAATTAAATAAAAATATACCTTCCAGTTCCAGTGGATAAAGTCTCATCAAGGGGGTAGCTGTCGTTACAATCAACATCAGCAGCAGGCATTTTTAATCAGTCACACCAATTATCAAAATATAATTAATAAATAATTAAAAACACCACTCGAGTAGATACAAAATTATTTATTTATGTACGTAGAGGTGATAAGCAACAACACACGTCAACTCGAATCGAATGTGGGACAACTGAGCGTGAAGTGTTTGGGCTGGAGGCTTTTAAATTCGTTGATGTTTACGCTGATCCCGCTCCCGATGTTGAAACACGTGTTCTGGACGTGCAATGACATTATTATAGTTAAACAATAGCACTAGCACTATTAGTTACTAGCTACTGCTTGAAATAATTAATTTTCCGCGATTAAAAACGTCTGACGAATTTCGAAATAAAAGGCGTCATACGGACCTGGCCTTACGAGCATTTTTGGCCTATATTATATATTTGGCTGGGGTCCATCACTAATATCCACCCCCAAAATAGAAGATAATTTTAAAGATGAAAAATTGAAACTTGAAGATTAAAAAAACTTTTTTCCGTTCGGGCACCAGCAATAAAAAAAATCTGATTTAGCGATAAAGTGGTGAAAAAAATTGATTTTTCTTTCATAAAGTGGTAGAAATCGATTAATAAAATCAAAATCGCTGAAACGAAATATCAAAAAGCTAATTGCTAAGGCCTTAATCAAATAAAATGTAGTATACAGAAATGACAGGTAGAATGATTGATTTATGGTGTTGGTGTGTAATAAAGTGACCAATAAAATCTGAAGAGAGTAGATGCCATAAATTCTTGAGTAAACATATAGTAGGTAAAATCTCCATTGTGTCCAAGCCTTTAATGGCATACCCCCTGTGAACTGGCACTACACTACTATTTACTCAAGAATTTATGATACCTACCCTTTTCGCATTATATTGATCACTTTATCACCAACACCATAAATCAATCATTCTGCCTTTCCCTTCTTTATAACAAATTTCATTTAATTATGGCCTTGTAATTAGGTTTTTTTTGTATTTCTTTCAAGCGATTTTGATTTTATTAATCGACTTACACCTATGTATTGAAGAAAAATCGATTTTTTTTTATCACTTTACTACCAAATTACAGTTTTTTTATCTCTGGTACCCGAAGAAAAAAAATTAATTAAGTAATCTGATTGTGCCATTATATATGGTCCTATTTTAATTACACGAATCCTCAAAATTTCAATTGTTTATCTTTAATATTAATTAACATCTAACTCGGCGGTGGACATAAGTGACGATAGACCACCCTGTATGTACATGTGCCCATTTTTCGACGCTAATAATGGGCATGAGAATATCTAATTTTCAAGATATTAGAGAAAAAATTGTAATTTTTTTTATTAAAAATAGACTAAAGCTCAATTTTTTGATTTAGACATTTGGTGAGTTTTTTAATGCTTTATTATTGATAATTAGTTTTTCTTATGAGCACCATTTTGGATTTTAGTATTTTAATAAAGCGCTTTTGTTTAAGAATAATTTTTTGCACTTTTTAATTTTATTTTTCTGCATTGAGAATTGAGACTTCAAAATTTCACGTGGCGGGCTATTCTGACAGGATAGATTTATCGTTCAAAGTTTCCTCATCCTTTTGACAAAAAAAAATTTATTTTGGACTTTTATAAAAATTGTTTTTTTTTTTAATCATAGCACTTATAGTCGTTGAAAACGAAAATTGAAAACTTCATTGCTGTATTTAATAGACGTAAAGCGTTCTTACTAGAAAGTGAAACCAGAAAGTATAATTATATTGACAGAATTTTGGAAAACCATTTTTCGTGATCTGGGGTCTGGGGGTCATGATTGATGAGTTTGGGTGATTTTCTAAAAGTGATGTCGTCCTCAATAACACAACGTAGGGGCAGACCATGTTAAATTGAGAATTAATATTAATGTAATGACAAATTTCTCATTTGTTTGTGTTGGTTTGCTGGAGGTATGAAGTCCTGTTAATTATTATTAGTTTTTTGAAGGAGGGGGGCTAATTCTACTGACCTAGTTTTTCCAACACCATTATGGTAATGGAAGGAAATAATTCATAATTAATTATAATATTTCGAAATCATCAAGTTTTATTAGAAAATTTGGTTTAAGTTAAGTTGACTTTGATAACATCAGCAAATATGCTGGGTTATTTTTATATGTTTAAAGATATTTCCAAATTAATGGAACTAAATTAGTTCCCAGCCTTTTCGCTTTATTATCGACGAGAATAGATAAAGATTAGATCACCGATTGTTGGTCAAATCAAATCTTATATTTAGGTAGGTAGGTAGGTATATAATTCGATTCTAATTTTAGAAGCAGACAACTTAAAGAAGGAAAAACTTAATGGAATACAAGAAGCGAAATTGGTTGTATTTTTCCAGTTACAAGATTAAATTTTTTTATTAACATTGAAGTATGTATGGTTACATGCTTAATTATAGAAAATAGAGCTAGATTTATAATAAACTCAAGGAAACCCGAGTTATTATTGTTTATCCTGTTACCATGTTACCAACTCACATCGAGCACTGGCATGATGCGTGATCCCCATTCACTTACCCATTTAAATTTTTCTGTTTTTGATGACTAATTATTGTTGTGGAAGGTTTAAAAATGTTTTATTAAACGTTACTTTGTCTTAATTCATAAATTATTCAAATCAAGTTCAATCTATTGATTCAGCTTAATAATAAAATATATATAAGGTCCAGTCTTCCCATTTTCATATTCATAACATAATTGGGACTGTTCTTCTAACTTAATATTCTTCTTTCTCCCACACAATAACTTTGGGAAAATTAAAAAGAACACTAATATAATAATTTCTTATTTAGGAGGATATTTCAATATTTATACAATGCATAATGGATAATGATTTTGATAATAAGATTTTGTATTTGTTTCCCTAATATTTACATTTTCTGGTTACTCTAGTAACAGTATCAGCACCTATTTTAAAATCACCTGATCTTAGAATAAATAATTATAAAATTACAAAGCAAAATTCCGGTCCAAAGATTATCAACCTTCTTTAATTAACAACAAGTGAGCACCTTTCCTATTTGTTTGGTGATTTGGTATGTCTAAGACACGTTTTTGAGTTATTAGGTAGGTAACTGGTTACCTACCAGGAAAACTAATAATTTTCCTAGTACGAGTTATTTTATCACCTCGAGTCACTGACATGATTGGTGATACAAACCTGATGATAGCTCATGCATGGTTAGGTACGACTTGTGCACTGTGTACTTCAGCATAAAAAATATTATATCCTACGTCATAAAAATCATTAAAAAAAATCAATAATAAGACATCTCAAACTATATTCGTATATTTTTATTGAACCCTTGGTATAATACACAATGTGTCCACGGATGGGGTTATGAAAAGGAAAACCTTTCCAAACATTCATTTTAAGAAAAAAAACATTGTTTAGAAAATATTCTGCTTCATAAATAGTAGAACCAGGGAAAAAAAATTTTATAAACTTTTTGCTTCTCAAGAAAAGTCAGAAACCACACTAAATGATAAGAAAGGTTAGGGAAAGGTCTAGGAATACATTTTTCTTCCAAAATAATTTTTGTAAAATTCTTACTATCTGCTTGTACACCCCATTTCTATGGAAATCGCTTTGATAGGTCTATTTTTTTTTTTAATGCCAACTTCGGTCGTGTAACATATTTCGTTTTTCATCGTTTTTCGGCTAATAAAATCATCATCATGATTTGTTTAATGACAACTTTAATTTAACTCAATAAATTTAATTTAATTAAATTTAATTTGATTTAAAAATTTAATTTAATTTTTTTTAATTTAACTTGTGATAATCTTTGCAGAAGGTCCTTTTAGGGAGAATATTTTCCACTGCTCTCCAAACCGTTTCGCGAAAAAATTATTAACTTTCTAATTTTTTTTTTGAGAAGCTCATGCGCTACACCTACTCTAAGGTCTTTTTAATAAGAACATTTTCTCAGGATTTCACATGTGTTCGTAAATTAAAAAAAAAAAAAAACAGCGCTGTCAAAATTGTTGAGTATTTTAAAAATTCTTAAAATTGCTGTAATTTTTAAAAACATGACGTAACTTTTTTGGATTTACATATTTTACTTTAGCACGACCCTCTTTAAAAAACATATTTTTTTGCGAAAAATAATTTAAAATTTATCGGAAAATATTCTCCTCATAAATACTTTTGCAACGATACCATGTATCATAAGTATGGACGGGTGCTGTTTAAAAAATCATAATCATGACGTCATTGGGCCAAAAATCGATGACGTCACAAGAATAATTTATACGTCATCAGAAAATGGAATTTTGTGCGATATTTTATAACCCTGCTGTATAAAACGAAAAATCCGAATGGAAATCATCGAGGAAATCATAAAAACAAAGTAGTTTTTCTCGTATTAGCGACACCTCTATAAATTTTCATTCGAATTTTGGTTAAAAAAATGCACCTAATTACTTCTCGTGAGAATTTCATTAAAACGATTTTTAAAACTTCATGAAAAATGTTGAACACCCTTTTTTGGAAATAGTTTGAAATTATTTTGAGAACAAAACAAAAAACGCATATTTGATCGATTTTGGAATCAAGGCTGGCCTAAACGTAATCGCAGAATACTTATCAGTCCTATCTCGAAAATGGTAGGGCCAATAAGAAATTCGACTAGACAAAAATTTCAACTAAAAATTGTCCTAATCGAAAAATTGGGCGAAATTGTGTTGCTATGTTGTTTTTTTAAGAGCCGATGTAATAAAAATTAGATCGAGGAGTTAGTCGCAATTGTGTTTTTATGTTTTCAAAAATCAAAAACCAGCTTTAATAAAATTTGGAACAATTTATCATATTTTTAACTTTCTCAATTAAAGTGCTTATAAATAGAAACCTCTATCAAAAAATTGATCAAGATGTGTTTTAATCCAATATTCGATATCCTATAATTTTTTATTTCCAAAAAGTAGTTTAAAATAACAATTTTGTCAAAAAAAAAATGGACCTCTGCACAGATTTAATTGTGGACGCGCCTCGTGTGGTATGTACTGAAGTATGTGTACTCTTATATTATTATTATTATGATAATCTATAATAGTACACAGGTTGTGTACATTATGATATTAATAAATCAGTGTCATTATCATGGGTTATTATTGTGTAATATTATTATACTTTTATTATTATATACAATAAAGACTGAATTATTTAATTTTTAAATAAATAGTTCAGTATCAGTAGTTATGTACTAAATTAATGGTTTATTTAGTGATCATATTGATTAGTTTTTATTGTTCCAGTCCATTCTTCTCGTCACGTAGATACGGGGGTGCCTATATATAGAATATTATAATTATTATTATTATAGAAGATGGAGACGACTGGCAGTGATATTATACCTTTATTGTTAATCAATTAAGGGTCATTCGCCTTTCTTTGTTACCGGTATAGGTACCTACCTCCTTCTAGTGAAACAGAATTATAATTGTTTAATGAGGAGTGTTAATAATTGTACCTAGGTCTTGTTATTAAGGTATACCAAGAATGAAGGCAGCAAGAGAGAATTGATGCAAAGGCAATAAGTACCTATACCTAGTTAGATACAGCAAGCTGATAAGTGATAATCAACGGGTGAGGTCCATACAGCAAAAGAATTTCACGAAGAGAGGGAAACGGAGAAGGAAATTAAACCCCACGCGACCCAAAAGTCTCCGCCATTGGCATATGAAAAAAATTTGTTAGCATTAAAAAAGTTGCTAAAATCATTGATAAATATCTGTACATAAGCTGAGTTCTGCATGTATACCTATATCTCAAATGGTTCTTGAAGAATTATTATCTTAAAAATTATCTTTTTTTGACACCCGCTGTACCTCATGCACGGTGCATTTCCGGACATACGTAAATGGAAATCCTTAAAAAATTACATATCGCCCTGCAACTCGCCCTGCAACCTATACAGGGTGTCTCACGATGAGCGTGCGTTAGCCGTATATGGGAAACTGGGCATGACAGAAATTTGAAAATTTGTATACAGGGGTTTTACAAAAAAAAATGAATCGATGGAAAATATTTTCAAAATGGCGGCACTTCCGGTTATACGGGAAGTTGACTTGACGTGTCTTATTTTAAATGGGACACTCTGTATATTATTGCATTTTTGAATTGCCTGAAAAAATGCAATAAAAATGGCTTTTACAGTTCAAAATTCTACCGAGTGGTTTATGAGTTATAAACAAATGAAAATAGCAATTTTCCACATTCAAAGCAGCTTACATCGAGAACGGCTCAAAAGATATCGGAAAACGGCTTACATGTCCCTATCTTATATTTTCATGTGCTATCCTATTGTGTGGGTGAAATTGCTATAACATAGGGTGATGACAAATCTGATAAAATTCATGAAAAATCTGATAATTTTCATCAGCCTGTATAATAATTTCATCCAACGATATACTACGTGAAAAATTAGTATAGGGACATGTAAGCCGTTTTCCGATATCTTGAGCCGTTCTCGATGTAATAAGCTGCTTTGAATGTGAAAAATTGCTATTTTCATTTGTTTATAACTCATAAACCACTCGGTACAATTTTGAACTGTAAACGCCATTTTTATTGCATTTTTTCAGGCAATTCGGAAATGCAATAATATACAGGGTGTCCCATTTAATATAAGACACGTTAAGTCAACTTCCGGTATAACCGGAAGTGCCGCCATTTTGAAAATATTTTCCATCGATTCATTTTTTTTTGTAAAACCCCTGTATACAAATTTTCAAATTTCTGTCATGCCCAGTTTCCCATATACGGCTAACGCACGCTCATCGTGAGACACCCTGTATATGTACACCTATATTATAAATAAAACCTATTAATTTGAGAAAATATACAGCTTTCAAAAATTTTAAGATTAGCAGATTTAAGAGTAAAGGAAAAACAACAGTAGCTTTGAAAATAAATACTTCAAGAAGGTACCTATCTATGAACTGATAAACACTTATATACGTCATATAAAAAGCATAATTATTTATTCACAAATTATTTTACCTAAAAACAAAATTATAATAGGTGACTTTATATTATTAGAGTTAATGCACATTAAAAACCGATTTATTTTGAGTGTTTTCATGAAAACCTCTCGAGAATGCCTATATATTATTATATACCTGCTGTACCTACTGTAACCATGGAAAATATTATCCTACATTAGGTATAAATTTATTATAATATAAACAGTTAGCCATATCTATAAAGAGTGTTTTATTTACTGTACCTATACCTAATTGGTATATGTAATGTATAGGTACCTGATATAATTATTATAGGTACCCATACAGCACAAACATGTTCTATTCATATTCATAGAAATATTCTCTAATAAGAATATGAATGTTCTCAGAATGTACTTACTCAAATGATGATTGGGATATTCTTGAAGTAAAAAATGCTGTAAAAATGCTTTTGGATATTAGGTTAAATTTATTACCAATTTAGCTTGAAAAACAAGTTCGCAACTTAGGTATTAGGTATTTTATTTTACAAGTAACATCAACATAATTAATTATAACAATATAACATATATAAACATATTTATTCATCCATCATGTTCGTTTTGCACCCCTTCCGCAGCTTTGGCCTCGACCAACCAAATTTACCAGCTTGCATTGTGACAGCCTCACAGTTTGGGGTAATAAAATATAAAATGTCACAAAAAATCAAATAAACTACCCAAAGTAGGTACAACAATTTTTTTATAATTGCAAAAAGATTGCACCGAAATATTTTAAATGCTTCTACAACATTGCACTATCTCTCCAATGTCCAAAACTTGCAATATTTCAATGAAATATTGCAGAAATATTGCTGAGAAATATTTTGTGGCAATCTTTCTGGAAAATATTGAAGAAATATTTCAGAAATGTCTGTTTCATTTTTTGCATTTCAAAAGGCCTATATCAATATGTATGTACTACAATTATTAATGTTCATTTGATTTAGTAAATTAATAGATTATGATGGATTAATATATAAAAATAATACTCCTTTATCTGACCAAAACTTATGAAAATGATCATAACTGAAACAAACACAATTTACAAAACCTGACGTAGGTATTTAGAACTTTATATTATTTCATTTACTTACTTATTATTATTACCGAATATTAATTTCTCGATTCTAAAAAAATTCTCGTTCATAATGAATATGTCCTGCTATCTATATAGGAATTTCCTAAGAATATATTTTGAAAGAATATTGTTAAATTTGTATATTATTATTGTCACTTAAATAGAATATTCTCAAAATGTTTTTTGCTGCATGGGTACCTACCTAACATATAGGCACTTACCTTCCTCTGCTCTTTTCTTACATATGCAATATAGGTACACCCTTAATTATAACAATGTAAGTGGGTATATATTACCTACTATATATTCAATTAAAATTGGTAGGTTTGGTACCTAATAATTTACAGCAAATCTTAGAAATCAACTTGAATACTGGACAAAACAATAAAAAAAACATTACATTTTCACGATTCTTTACGGCAAAGCAACAGAACAGCGTCGTTGATATTAAGCAGCCACACACGCATGTGCGGTTACATTGACCCAATTATTTGTAGAAAAAATCTAATTGTAACAATACGGAGGGATGCCATTGTTTAGAGTGATTAGAATATAATAAGAACTATGAATAATCGCTTCTCCCCTCGCCCCAAATTTTTTATTTTAATGTGATTATGTGAAGGCTTAACTTTTGTTTATGCGTGAAAAAAAATTGACTATTTTTTGAACCCCTGTATGAGCAAGATGGCAAAAAAAACTTTGAAATCAAATTAACAGGATTGGAAGAAAATTATCTTAAATTTGAGTTAATGCAATAAAATATTTTATTAATATTTTTATTAATAAAGCCAGTGGCAAAGTCCGTTTTTTAATTGGGGCATCGTTTCAGCGATATGAATTTTTAAAATTCCAAATTTCGATTTTTGACCCTCTTTGGGGCTCGATTTGGGACACTTCCAGGCTTTTGCGACCCCCGATACCTTATATATTCTGAATCAGCGTTCCAAGTACTACCAGGAAAAAGCATCAACTCGATTTCGAAAATAATTTTTTGAGAAAAAAATGAACAAAGGGTCCCCCGTTTGATTTTTTTTTTCAATTTGGACGTCGTTTTTGGATGAAATCCTGGCCACTAATACTCTAAGCCACGGCGAATCTGATATCGAAGTCCGTTTTTCAATTGGGGCCATCGTTTCAGCGATATGAATTTTTAAAATTCCAAATTTCGATTTTTGACTCTGTTGTGGCTCGATTTGAGACAATTCCGGGCTTCGGCGACCCTTAATACCATATATATTCTGAATCAGCGTTCCAAGTACTACTAGAAAAAAGCATATCAGCTCGCTTTCGAAAAATATTTTTTTGGAAAAAAAATGAACAAACCCTTTGAAATTTTTTTTTTAGTTTGGACGTGGTTTTTGAACGAAATCATGGCCTCTAATACTCTAAGTCATGGCGAATCTGAAAACAGAGTCCATTTTTCAATTGGAGCCACCATTTCGGGGATATGAATTTTTCAATGTCGCAAATTTTCGACTTTTGACCCTCTTTGGGACTCGATTTGGGGCACTTCCAGGCTTTTGCGACCTTATACCTTATATATTCTGAATCAGCTTTCCAAATACTACCAGAAAACAGCATCAGCTCCTTTCGAAAAATTATTTTTTTGAAAAAAAATGAGCAAGGGTCCCCCCTTTGAAATATTTTTTTTAGTTTGGACGTGTTTTTTGAACGAAATGCTGCCCCTAATACTTTAAGCCATGACGAATTTGAAAACAAAGTCCGTTTTAGTGTATTTTTTGATAAAAAAATACACATATTGAGGATGACATCACTTCGAAAATCGTGATCTGGGGGTCATGATCCGTACCAAAATCATCCACTTTCAGAGTTATTGTTACCAGCATTGAGTGCTAATGTGTTGGACGTACTCCACTCATCTATGAAACTGATCAAGAAAACTTATAAAACTTGGAGGAGAGAATAATTGCAATAACTTTTGCTTCATGCTCGATTAGGTGTAACAGCCTCTTGGACAGTCATCGAATCCTATTATCAGTTACAATAGCCAAACTATTAGACTTTTGGTCAAACGATCTCCAAATGCAGCATGGCTTAGTTTGGTCCCTACTTAGATGGGTGACCAATTATAGTGGTAAAAAAAAGTTCCGTGACCGATCGTGCTCCGGGAGGTACGTTAAAAAGGGAGTCCTGGCTGCTTCACAGCACTCGTTAGGTTATGTCGGAGGCCCTTGAGGCTACTTGAAAACTTCTTAGACTTGGGTTTTACCACAGCAATTAATTTTTTTTTTTTTTATCGAATCTATTGATTTGATGTCATAATAGGCTAATTGAGTGAGTGGCCCATTCAACAGATAGGTATCAACAAAGCCAGTGCCAAGCTTTGTGATTGTGACATCCTGAGGTTGGGTGGTATTTGTAGTTCTCTTAGAATGCCCATCCGACCTCTCATGGGAAACTACCTGGTTCTATGCTTTTAATTTTTTTTACAGTCACACCTATGGACGGTGCTGTGTGGAATCGCTTGCATTCCACGTAGATACGTGTCAGGAGTAAAAAATAAAAAAGGAAAATATGTAATGACAAAAAAAGTCGCAAGAAAATTTGATAAAATTTAATACATAAGATCCTTTCAAAAAAAAAAAAATCTCGAACAAGATTTGCTGAATTAATTTCAATATGATACATATACAAAACGTTCATTCATATATACATACTTAAAAACATCATTTATATATATTTATAATTTATCGTTTAAACTAAGTCAATTCATTCGTACTTTAGCTAAAATTAAAGTCAAGACATAACTGGAAATCAATAAATTGCGACAAATTTCATTAAAAGGTACAAAATTCATCAAATAAATTAATATTAAAAAGATAATAATTATGAGAAAACACTTTTTGGACTTCGATTGCATGTACACATTAAGAGGTGAATAAAATTTATATACTCAAGAGCAGATTACAGCATGGGCCTCGAATTCGAGGACGTCTATCGTAAAAAATTAAAAAACTACCTTCATTTATTCTTGTCTAGACTGATTTCATTTAAGGGTATAGGGAAAAATGGGAGCTCCTAAACCATCTACAATCTGCTCCAAGGAGGAATGTAGAAACATGCAAATAGTACAAACGTTACACCGAACTCCATGATTGATGACAACTTTTTTTATGTTCTATCAAAAATCTGCCAAACGTAAGTATCATGTATTCAAATACTATAAACTGCTACGTTGCCTCCTTCGGTCAACACATTCTAAACACTTTACACTTAATAACTAGAAATCAACAATTATGCGGTATTTGTCAGTAAAACACTCGCGTAAATTAAAAAATACATGAAGGGGAACGAGCGAGCGAGTGCAAACCAATTATCTAACATGATTCCTCAAACTTCAAGTAATAATCAAGAAAACTGATTACTTGAAGCTCAAGCAACCACCCCTAAGTCTTTCTAAGCACTTTGGAAATCAATAAAATCACTACTTGTACTTAATAATAAATATAAATACCACTGGACAAACACTAGGCTGTTATACATTCATTAGATTTATCGTACGATCGTACGTACAATTATTGTAATTATAAAAAAAAGTGAGCATAGAAATTTGAAATTAACTTAAATTTAAGCGACTAGCAACACAAATTTAAATAACTGGTCCCTAGTTCCTTTTTATTTTGTTTGTTTCTCAATAATTACTAATAAAAAGAGACAAATTAAAAAAAGTGATCGCAAAAATCTAAAACTATATCACAACTTCTATTGCAATATCGGAAATAAAATAAAAAAAAAGAATTCGATCGCACGGAAATAACAACAAACAAAAATTAATCAACAACTACGATCATATATAATACAAATATGTAATTTTTATATACGGTACAACATATACCTGACTAAATTACAATGAAAAATTAATAAATTAATGGAACCAATAAATAAAATAAACCACCACACATTCTAATCAAAATATATAAATCGATTATATACACTTACATAATTAATTCTTTAAGTACATAGATATTCATGACGTCCAATTTGTACCTATCTTTATATAATTAATATTCAGCTTCAGGACGACATACCATGTATAATTATTATCATGTAACTACTGTCAATTGTCAATACATTATTTTAGGTTAGGCTTCCTACTACTCTGAGCTGTCAAAATTCTAACTAGTGAAACCTAACCTAACGAAAAAAAAACCTGTATTATTAACTATTGAATCGACAATCAACAATACACATAATAACAGTCAATGCAATGTACATTTAAAATTAGTTTACATCATAACCAAGTTAGGTGTTTGTATTTGTTAAACTGAATCACATCGATGCATGATTATCTCGCCAGTTTATGTAAAGTATTTAGAAAAAAAGAATCGACAAACAGGAGGGCTATAGTATTCGAATATTGTTTCAACGATAGCTGTCCGTACCCGACTCTGTGTCCCGACTGGTGGATAAGACTCGTCAGAAAGAAATAGAAACAGAACGAGAGATAGGAAAAGAAGAGGACTGGGATAAGAGAAAACCTTGCCGTCGCCAATCCCGATGGGTGCTGCCACTCTTGGAAGCTCACTTCTGTTCGTTCATTCAAAGGAATATCTGTAAACACAAGAAAACACTTATAGTCAGGACCAGGGATAAAGCTTATTCACAATTATAGCTCCTTCGTTCTTCGTAGATCTTTACTTTCTACTTGGACAAACCGCTATCCAATGAATACCCAACTTGATTCTAATCGAGATCGACTTTTCATGCTTACCCCAGAGACCAGTAACCATCTGCCGATTATAATTATTTTAATAATCCACCTATTAACCAAAAAAATTATCTACTCGATCACTTACTCTACTCGATATACCCAATATAATCAAACCTACAATATGTCTCAGATAAGTAGATAGTATGAAGTTAGGTTATATGGGCTAATAATGAAATGAAATGGTGCCAGGTATCAGCTAGACACTATAACATTCAAGAAACTATTTTAAACGATAAATTGACACTGCAACCGAGCGAAATGCTGCCAACATGACGCCAGCTCAATCGTATAATCATTTCCACCGTAATTGTAGAATCTGTATCAATTAATAGTAACTAACCGATTATGATAAAACTTCATATCATCTACTTATATGAAATGACCCCGATACTTTACTACGATCCGTTTCAAACACCTATCAACAGAAGTAGGTACTTAACCTCAATTATTGACCAAGTAAGAGAACAAATCTAACCTAACAATCGGAGTATAATTCGTGAACAAACTTTATTCATCACCAGCATTTGTGTTATGTGTGTGTCTCTGTGAGATTGTGGTATAAATAAACGTAACTATCATTAACGGTCGAGTGGTTAGAGAAAATATGAAAGGAACAAAATGACATCAATAGTCAAACGGCGGCGTTAAGGTATAAAGGAAGTGTATTATTAAATAAATTTAAATGTTTCGTTGAAGTGCCTGAGATGCTAAAGGCAGGAATAGCCTAGCATAAATCACCATCCCCATCTTGTTAGTACTAGAGGGTTAAAAAAGGGAGAAGGACAAGATAGTAGGCTTAGGCGTAGGCGCAGGAGTCCACCAGCCATAAAGGCCACAGCGAGGGATACTATACATTATTCATTATCTATTATTTATTGCATGAAATACTCAGGATGGTCCGAGTCTTTCTCAAACCTCTTGGCCTCCTCTTGCATGCTCTCTTTTATTTTCAAAATAGCAGCCGATTCCGTTTGGTCCTGCAAGGAAAGCGACCTTTTAGTAGTGGTTAATTGTCAGTCAGTTATCAGTACAAACTAGTCTCAAACAACAATCTATTATACTATCTATTATCTACCTTAGCTAGGACAAGCATTACTTAAGCACACCGTCCACCTCTATGTCACACTTGCTTCCTATCCTAGAGTCTTTATAGTTTATAGTGTCAGCAAAAATTTTATTTCATTTTATTTTATTCACTCAAATGAATGAATACATGAATGAATGAATGAAACTCCACCTTTCTTATACAGGGTACTGTCAAAACTTCGGAAGGTTATTCCCCATAACATTTGAAGGCATTATTCAAGATAATGTCCATAATAGTGTCCAAAAGTTCTAGCATGTATAAAAAATTTTTTTAAACAGGTTGATTGAAAAACGAATCATAATTCACAACTTGACTCTCGACTCTTAAACCTGAAAACTCTAGAAAACAAACAAATAACTGCAGCCATTACTCGCACTCCAGAAAGCTTCACAAACAAACAAAACAACGCACAACACAAGAGTCTACGCGAAACTGAACATTCCCACTTACATTCTCTCCCGGAGCTCCAAACCCTCCCAAATTATAATCTCCCATTCCGGATCCGCTGTCTTCCCTGGGTGTGCCGGGGCCACCGTTAGCCGGAGAATTCTTCATCCCATCCATTCCATCGCCGTTTAATACGGGACCCATCGAGTTCGGACCCATCGGCCCCATGGGTCCCGACTCGGGCCCGCCGCCCATTTGAAACTCGCCAGGCATGTTACCACCGACGGCCGGTTTCATCAACGTGTACATGTTCTCCCCGCCCGAGTTGGAAGAATCCTGCGGGGAAGGCATTATCGGAGTACCGGGACCCGGAGGACCAGCTGAACCAGGAGGACCGCCGTAATTACCCGGCGAGGACGAAGAGTAATTCATTGGCTAAAATAATTCCAATATTAATACGAAATATCGTCAACATTACAAATGACTCACGGTCGAAGTGTTGGGTTGCCATTGGGGTCTACCTCCGGGACCGGTCATAGACATGGGCGGCATGGGGCCTCCAGGGCCGAGACTGCTGTTCGGAGGAGGGCCTCTGAGACCCGGCCCGTATGAGCTTGGCCCTAAAGGCCCCATCGAAGGTCCCCTCGGTGGATTCATCCTGTTCATTGGGTTCATGCCGGGCGGACCTACGGATTTACTTATTAACTTGCATCGAGGTGTTATTATCGTACGCCACAATTATAAAACACCAGCATGCGCTGGTTGGTCGCAGGGCTCACACTCGCTAGAGTATAACCCGGCACTTGGCCTTTCCAGATCTTTACATCAATAATAAAAAATAAATAAATAAAAATAGCACATGTTGGTGTATTTGGTGTACTAGTATTTTAAACATTATAGCACAGAAGTGTTATTACATTGATTGTTTATTTACTAGCAATGATTAAAATAATATTAAAAACAACAATTAAAGGGGAAGCTGACAGGCAGTGTCTTTGTCGCTGGCGATACATACTAGCTGATCTAATAAAGTAAAGACGGAGCTGAAAGGTGTTCATTTAATTAGAGCTACAAATCTTACTAGCGAAAAGGTCTTAATGAAACATATTTTGGGACAAAAATAAATTTTCAACTAAACCTTTCTTTACAATCTTTAACAGAGCGTTAAACTGACAAATGACACCTGCAACATTTTGCAATATATTAACTCCAGTTTTTTATGCGATTAAATACGGAAAATTCCAGAGACCTGACTTTTTTTAAAATCATTCATATCAACCCAGGCAAAAATTACAAGTCCAGAGAATGTAACTTAATCATACTACCCAGCTTCCTTGTCATAGAAAATATAGTGACCGTATTGGAGACTTCTGATATTATCAAAGCCATCTCGATTAATATAATAATATGTAGTTATATTTGCAGCACCAAGGAGGAAGAAAGTTTAGGTGGTTACTTTTAAAATATCTCTGTGAGTTAGAAAAATTGAAGTTGAACGTTAAGACAAAGAGACAAAAAAGAATAAGCGGATGTGTCTAATAATGGTTTATGTATAGATGGCCTGAAAATAATTCAAGACAAAATAAAACCTGAGAGTTGCAATAAAGTTCCTTATTGATCCAACTGGGATTTCATTTTCACGACATCCTTTTCTGGTTATTATCCTCATGAAATTGACGCCAAAATTTTTTGTTTTGTTTCCTGGCATCAACATGCGAAAAGCGGTCTATGCTATGAACGTAAGAAAAAATTCTTCAACAGAAGCTCTGCGGGCCCCTACAAGGGGGGAACCCTGAAGATGGCCATCAATATTTCTGAAACATGTTGACATACATTATTATAAAACCTAATGAAGGATTGATTTTTTTATTCAATTGATTCATACCTACTTTATTGATTTTATTTTGAATCTGACACTTCTATAGTATTAATTTTAGCTCTATTCCTCTATCTCTTTGTTCCTATTCAAACATTTCTCTCATCTTTCAACTCGAATGAGTGAATGACTGACAAGTCAGTTAAAGTCGAATTCTAGTCTATACTCAATTCTCAATAATTTAAATTTTATTTTAAAACTGAATTAGAAACTTTCATTTGGGTGTTTCATTTGTCTTCTTATACCCTACTTATAACCTCCTTATAAATCAACGCAGACCAAAGACAATTGATAAGAGAGAAAACTGTTTGGGAGGTACGAGACTCACATTAATTTATATATTTGTTGGATCTCTGTGTGAGACAGATAAGTTGTAGTTGTAGGTTAAGAGGGAGAAAAATTGAGTCTTCAGTTGTCTGTGAGAGAGAAATTGTAAATAAATTTGTAAACAGAATCATAATTGTAATTTAGATTGGTTTAATTCAATTTAAATCAAGCAAACCGGTTTGCACTTTGCTTGCAGCAAATTTTTGCTTTCGCGCCCAATTGATGCTTTCAATTTTGTGAGCCCATTCACCAGTGGCATATAACAGGGTCGCATTAAATCATTTCAAATAAAAATAAAAATGTGTTACACTGCAATCATGTTCTTTTGTTATTTATTAAGTTCCACGCTAATGTGGATAGGATTTTGTTATTTATTTAGCTTTTTCTTGCAGAAAAATTTTTGTGGAGCCCACCAGTGGCGTCCATATATAGACTTCAGAACGACTATAAAGTGAAGTTTTATCGATGAAAACTTAAATCACCCCGTGTTCATTCTGTAAATATCTGGAAGACTGTACATAGAATGTAGAACTTGAAAATTTGTAATAGTTCTTTCTTTACTCGACACCCTTTTTTTGATAGAATCAAAATCCACATGACAGTTGTTCATGAGATAAATAAATTCTGTCATTATTAAACCAGTTAACGACAGCTCTCAACATAACTTTCGATCCCGGCGACGCAGACACTCATACTAAGTAAAAGGAATCCCCTCTAAATTGCTAATAAACAAACTAATTAAACATAAACACACATCACATAATTTAAATAAATACAACATAAAAATTAAACTCGATCGATACCCGAAACCCAAGGGGATACATAAAGATGGAATCAATTGAGTGTGAACACTGCAACAGTGTATTAATAATATAAATATAACAAAAGCAAAGCAGGCGGTCGTGTGTGAGTGTCTAGCGTACGGACAAATGATTAGACAGGTGACAAGTGATAGGTAATATGTGATGGTGAAGGAGCGCAAATGCCTACCTTGCCAACCTACAAACTCTCCGCTTTCACCTGGAGACAGAAATAGATGCAATTACATGAGGCAAATCATGTCATGAGGTCAAATCACTTCAATCGCTTCATGCACTTTTCTCTCTCGCTATATTCCAACTCTCTTTTATTATTCATTTATTAATAATGGAATAATTCTAATAAAAATAATTTAGTGTTAAAGATATAATATGTAGGGTGCACCATATATCCTTCTCTATATTGCTATCTCGTAAATGCTAAGAGATACAGGGTCGGTTAAATTAGACAAAAGATGCACAATTTTGTGGCCATCTTGAATCCGTCATGACGTACAATAAGATATCAGTGACTGCTCCTGAAATATCTTGAAAAAAACTGAAAAATCGAGATTTCTTATTTTTGCCATATCTTTTTATTAATGGAAAGTCGGCAAGAACTACCCATCTGTCATTACAAAAATTTTCTCTATGAAATTCGGTCTAAAAAGTTGTCTTTTTTCTTAAAGTCTCTTCAGCCATTACGTACTTTCTCTTCTCTTTCCTGCCCCACGTGTTTACTAGTTGATTTGTTAATAAATAATTTTTTAAATAATCGTGTAGTTTTTTGTTTGCGTGACCTAAGTTAATAGGGAGACCGCACACCCACAAAATATTATTTATTCATTTCCGATAATAAGAAAGATATGGCAAAAATAAGAAATCTCGATTTTTTCAGTTTTTTCAGGATATTTCAGGAACAAAATTGCGCATTTTTTCTTTAATTTTACCGACCCTGTATCTCTTAGTGTTTAGGAGATATCAATATAGAGGATATATGGTGTACCCTGTATAGTTGGAGTTCATTATTATAAATCTCTAAAAAAATTTCCTTTATTAATGATCACTACTACATGATTAGAGCGATTTAAGATCGAGATAAGCCATTACCTTGCCGAGTCGGGTCCATGTTGTTTGGCATCATCGGTTGTCCGGGAGGCTTGAAAAAAGTGAAACCAATCAAATTCTCAACATCATAACTCAACAATAAAGGTATCTCATTCGTATTGTATTTAATGTAATCTGAGTGCCAAAAGGCTACGTTATATAACAAATACCAGTAGCATAGAAGGGGAGCGAACACCTACTCCGTTGAAATCGCTGCCGATATTGGGCATCCGCACGCCAGGCCTAGGCCCGGCGGGATAACGGGGACCCATGAAGGGTTGTGAGGACATCATCTGTGAATGCGGGGGCGGTGGTTGAGAGTGTGGAGAGGGTTGACTCGAGGGGTGGGTCGGAGGCGATGGGCGCATAGTCGAGTTCTGGAATTATTACCATGCTATGAATAATACACGCTCGATCGTCACTGACCGAAGATTAATCAAAATTTACTTACGGGGAAGAAACCGGGCGGAATCGGTCCACCGGGCATTCCGTCAGCTGGAGGCATCTGGCCCAACGGGCTCGGTGCTGGACCCGTATTCTACAAATCAATCATGTTAAAAATATCAAAATAAATAATTGTTATGTCTCCACAATGATGCTGTAATTTAATTATTGATTGATTAATAATGCAACTGCAGCTCAGACAATTTCCCTTTAATGTTGTCTGTTATCCAGACACACTTTGGGTGTGAGCTTTCATTGCTAACCGCTCACTTTGCTGACAGTGGTATATCTGTGTTAATCTTGAACATATTCGAGTTGAAAAGGCTTTCTCCTGAAGTTAATTTGTCGAACGACTCAACAATCCTGTCATTATTATAAGATCATCACGAGTGATCTGATTTTTTTACAGAGAAACAATTGGTAAATAACAACTTTCAAAAAGTGAAAGTTGAGTGAAGTGAATGAAGTGTCACCATTTCAAATCATCAACAAAATGAACCCATCAGAACATGACGATGACATCAGAAAAACTTCAGTGATGTTTTTAGAGTAAAGTTGAAAGCACAATCAGTAGAAGTATCAACAGAAGAGAAAATTTTGCTCAAAATCTGAATCTTTTTTGCTCAGAAATTTGAGTTTTGTCTTACTGACAGTTTTTGCAACATTTCTCAACAGGTATGGAACTTATAGGCCTAGTCCTGTAAATCAGTCCCCATCACTCTACCAAATTGAATAATCCCGACTCCAAGCTAAACGAACATCATACACCGAGCAACTAACCACAAATGTGTTCCCAAGTTTGTAATAAATAAATTAATATAAATCTGTTATCCGTCAGCAGTGTCATGTTCAATCGAATCATGATACAGTAGTAACAAAACTGATAGATTTTTGCCCGCTCTGCATCATCTTAATTTTGAATTATTCAAACAAGTGACAGATCGTTAATTAACGAAACATTAAAAAACTTATAAGAGATTCAATTAATTTAGCTGAGAATCTGAAATCAATTAGTGCTAGTTGTAAAACTGGTTGACTTTCAATTCCACAAAATAAAATTAAAATTAATTAAATTGATAAAAATGAATAAAAAAAACTTACGTGTGCAATGCCATTGACTCCATATCCGGAATTGACAAATCCCTAGAAATGATAAGATGATTAGAAATGGAGATTTCATGAAAAAAACCCTCAAATTACTCATTTTCATTTCAAGTATTGACATAAAATTCATCTTCTAAGAGCAGGAGTGTTTCAGTTTTGAATAAAATACGTTAGGCAAATTCAGACTTTTTTTTCAAATAATTCTAAAGATTACCATAAATTTAATGGTGACAATTCTTATAGAAACATAATTGACATTTAGGAGAATCACATGTCAAACCTATTATAATTCAAGGTGACTCATTCTTATTATTATTTATTACCTGTAAAAAAAATCATTTATTTTCTGTAATGGATTTTTCCCTGAAAGAAGAGCTCGAGTCATTTGATTTACTGTGGATTCGCCCACGTAGTATCAAAGTGAGACTTCCACAGATAAAAACGGTAATCAGGAAATCCCTAACCAGTGATTAAATGTGAAACATGGCAACATAGCCAAAGCATTCTGACTGAGAACCATCAGACAAATTATTTTGAGATGAACTGGAACCAATTTTAGGAGAGATGTCCTCGTCTATATAGCCAGAATCTAATAAATTGTTGACATTGTTAAACAAATAAGTACCACTACTACTACTATAACAATAATAATTACAGGAAAAGTTTTGTTTTTATTTTCATCACACAAGTTTAGGTAGTAGTAGCAGGTATCAGGATTGGTCGCGAAACGCGCACTTCGCGCAGCGTTGCCACATTGACATTGGAGTATTGATCCGCAAAAATACAGGAAGAAAATCAAAAAAAAAGCTTTATTGTTTTACTCACATAATCATGGAAGGCCTTGGCTTCGGAGGAATGCTCACAGGTGTCCCTTCTTTCTGGAGCGGCGCAATATAAATCCCAGAAGACGCTAGAAAAATCAAATAATTTTTTTTTGACCCACAGATTCCCAAACAACCAGCTTACCACCACCAGGAATGTAAAAATCCCGGAGGCTCTCCCAAGGTTATATTTTTCTCCCATCGGATCTGGAAATGTTATTAATAATTGCTTGATGTGAATTAAAAATCAACTAAATTTAATGAAAATTACCTCTGACAGAAATGTTTGTGCTGCTTTTTGTGCACCCACATGTAGTAAGTACTCATACACATACAAAGCCAATCTGGAATATAAACAAAACCCTTTTAAATTTAAATAATTATTATAAATATTAAAGGAGAGGAATTGTGTTGATGGTCGTGGTGGTGGTGGTGGTAGTGATGATGATGACGACGATCGTGGTCGCTACTGGAAGTAGGGCCGAAGAATTATTGGGACTATTTTGTAGATAAATCATAAAATTTAATATCACACGAAGCACGAGCGCACATGCCACGTAAATATTGAAAATGTTCAATGAAACTCCAACGTTTCACCTTGTAACCAAACTAATATTTACTCGAAGTATTTACTACTACTAAAAATAATCAGAGAGTGAAGTTACAAATATACTTACTTTTCTCGTGCTTGTGCATCGGACGGCACAGAAGAACCTTTCCCTTTAGCATACATTTTATAACAATCAATTTCTCAACAAACCGTTACCTAGATGCAATCAAATTTACAATAAAATAAAATTATTTGAGCGAACAACACGCGCCGATGCTACATGGTAGGAAGGATCAGCGATCCGGTTCATTGTAATTCCTGACATATGCGACCACTCACACCACAGACGAGCAATTTCCACATGATATTACTTTAAATATTTCGTTGTCAAACTGTATTTTGATACTTGGTAGCGCACGTTAGGATAACAAAACGCGTCAAAGTTACTGTTAACTTCCTTGACGCCACTAAACAATCGGCCGTCCATTACAAGATTAGAGTGTACAAGCTGCAACGCGCAGACGTACGACTTCTTAACGCGCCCTGTTGCCACGCTCCGTTCGATTTCTCACTAGAAAAGAACATAAATTTAGGAACGATCAGTTTCAGGAGAATTAATCCGAAATTAACCTTTGCCAGGTTAGAGTAGCAAGGGATAAATATACTTATTTATTTATGATATAATTTTTCTTATTTTCTGATGGATGATCTATTTGTTACTAAATTTAACCTTCAGAAATAATTGTATGAAAATAAACATTAGATGGTAATACATATAATAGTATAATAATATTTAAAAGGAATATTAATTGTCAGCATAAACATATGAGCCGCCAACTGTGTTTGAAACTCTTCTGAAACAAACTACCTACTTAGATTTTTTTTCGATTAATGAAAATTCATTATTAACACAATTCACGTTAATCTCCCAGAAAAATCTTATATTTCGCTGAAATGTTTCCCGTTCCTATAAATAATTATTTCCAAGCAAAAAATGCATCTAATCACTTGAAATGTTTGCGCCAGGCTCCATCACGCACGGTTCTGAACGCTTCGGAACTATAGTAAAACAACCGGCGAATGTAGTTTCACTTCTGATTAACACGTTCTTGTCAAATTTGAATAGAATTGGTTTTAATAGGTCAAAAGCTTTCATGACAATTATTAATTACCCATTCGCATTTTTCGTTTTAATTTTATCTTCTGCTCTTTCTGTAAAAGTTACATCAAACTTTTTTAAATGATACCCTTTTGAGGCTCTAGCTATTGTCTGCTGTTTATGCCCAAGTTTTATCATAACAGTGAGGTGTGCAGGTTAAGTGGCTTAAGCATTTTAAAGTCCATTAAACTTAAAAAAAGAAGAAAGCACACACGAGATACCGACGGACGACAGACGAATCAATCGCCAGAGGAGTGTTGCAATTTTGAATGATAAATAATGTTGTTGCATCAAATCAAAATACATAAGGCAATAGATCAATAGAATAGACATCAATAAAAACTATTAAATTAAACTAATCAACAAGTCAATAAGAATTAAATGTTGGAGAAAATAATCGGCAACGGTGTGCAATGGTTGACTTAATCTATTCACCACTTCTCTTATTTTTCGTTTCTTCGCTCTGTTTTTATTGTACTAGGACTAGGTAGGTACATCGTACATCGTACATGACGTTGTAGGTACCTGTATCACTGGGTGCTGGTACTGCTGGTGCTGGTATATTGTAATTATTGTACTACATATTATTATAGTACCGTAATAGAACGCACCGGTACCTAATACGTATTTCAAAATAATAGCTACTGTTTCCTTTCCACGTCAAACTTTAACTCTGGAGTTTATTTATTTACACTTCGTGTACCATATTCGTTGGTATGAGATGAGAATGCTCCAAGTTTTCCCGATAAACATTTATATTAGCCGGCAGCTCGAATATTCCGTTATAATTAGCATATCTGGGATGACAGGGATCAGGAATCGGTACCTGCTGGATTATCAAGGAGAGAAGACGGTCGTCTTTCTAAATCTAATCGCTTTTAGTCACAGTCATAATAATTACGCAAACTTCGAATTTAGACCAATTAAGACGGTAGTATTAATCTGACCTATAATTTTAATTATCTTGGCACCTAAGTAGGTATAATCTTATTACTTTATTTTATAGATCATAAAATCACTGCATCACAGTAAACCTCAGTTAAAAATTGCATAGACTGGCGCTTCAGAGTTTGTAAAAATGAAAACATGATATTCAAATAACAAAAAAATGGTCGAAAATAATCGATCAACTATTTTCAATAAATTAGCTACTTGATCTGAATTTCTGATGTTTGGTACCGCTAGAGAAATTTTTCCCAAGCTGGCAACGCGGTGCATTCAAGTCTCGCTAGTTATATCACTTGCGCGGTGTTGCGCTACTGAGTTTATTCCCAATAAACTAATTAAAAATGTTATTTTGAATATACCGAGAGCTATTTTACTTAGAAATTGGCGACTTATTACTAGCGAAAATGCCAGTTTATAAACAATGTGATAAAATAGGTTTGAGATTATCGAGGTCAAACCACAGAACAGCTCAAATAGTTATTGGCGGCAAATTTAAATTTTAAAAAGACAATAATTAGAAAATTATATTTAATTTCTACTAATATAATAACGTAGTTATTTAGGTATTTGTATTCGTCTCAGTTTACAGAACCTAAGCAGGTGAATTTCTTGACAAAAAAAAAAAAAAGAAAAATTGTAACAAAACCTCAAATTTGAATCTGTGACTACATTATAGAAGTTGTTCCGTGAAAGTATATGCAACTTGATAAACTTTAAAGCAGTATTATTGGGAGCATAAGAAGATAATCGACGAAAAAATAGCTACCATACTTATTTTATATTTCAAAAATGATATTGTAGGTTTATTACGAATAACGACACCACCTTATACCGAATATGTTTTTTAAATGGAATGCTCCTATATGTTATTGCATTTTTAGATTGTTTGAATTTTATCTACCATATCTACAGAAAATGCATCTCTTCTTCTTTTTATTCTTCTTCTGCTAGAAAGAAATGAGAACTTCTTGGTCTTATCTTTTAGGACATACTCATGCAGTCATCAGTACAATATTAATACTTGAGCAGTTTCTGGCCAAGGGCAGTTTATGCGGTACCACTGCCTCCTTTAATTACTTGGTAAGGAGACATCATTATCAGTGATGGTACCCAAACCCAATCGGCGGGTTTCTTTTTAAGGTGTGATGTGACGAGAATGTCAACAAAAGACGTGGAATGTTTGGGTGCGTTCAGCAACTAGCAATAAATATCTAAAGGGTTTTTAATTAAATCGAGGGTTTTCCTAGTGAAAGTAATATGCAAGTCGCCAATATAATGTCTACACTTACATGGTAATAATTAATGGTCTTCATTAAGAGCTTATTGTTGATATGCTTACTAATTAAGTATTGAAGTTGGACATTTATTAAATTATTATGATGACCTAATGGACACAATTAACACATAAATTTTAAAAAATGCGTACTATAAATATGCAGGTACATAAGTACTAAGAAGAAAAAATATAGGATTTATTTATTATTTTTAATTAACTATAGGTATATAATTGTACAAATATGTTTTGTGTGTATCTAATTTAATCTCATTATTCCATTCGTCATCATCAGTATATTTTAATCAATCTCTAATTATTATTATTATTATTACTTATTAATTTAATAATGTGATTTATGATGATTTAGTTAATCAGAGATATCGTAGATATAAAAACGAGTTAAACTATTTCATATTGTTTAAATTATAGACGGAATATGTTTTTTACTCAGCTTAAATAATTAATTGCTTTTCCAATTCGTCAAAGTCATAAATAATTAATACGATAATAAATTCCAATATTTATGCAATGACATGCATGGACATTGAATTTAACTTCATCGTTAATTTCGCTTATTGTTAAGATAAACTTATGTATGAGTATACAAAACAAATCATGGGCGTACCTAACGAAATGAAAATTAATAATAAACGTCTCAAATAAAATAATTACAAGCGAATAAGTAACAAAATCATTGATTTTTAATCAGGACGAGCGCTTATTAGTGTGTGGCACTGGCACTGCTCGTATCAGCATGGCGCATGGACAGTAAAAGGGTCATTGATATTGTTTTATGCTAGGAAGAAGGAATTAAAGCCTAAAGGGTGAATCTTAATAATAAAGAAATAAGGAGCAGTCTAAATCTAACCAATATAATTTTTAGTTTATTAAATTTAAGTATAGCGCGGGTATTAGAACCCGCCACTGATCGCAATCAAAATTATTATTAGCTAATACAATGATAGGCAAAAAATCAATTACCCACGAATAATATAATACGAAGTCATATACCTAGATTGAATATTAAATAGAGACCCGCGTCTGATTTGATTTGAATGAAATGAATTTATTATTTCAAATATATTACTAGATCGAGGAGCGAGTATAAAAACGTATGATTTGATTAAGAGACCAATAAATTCGATTAGGTAGTTCAGTATAAATTCAACCTCTGACGCGAAAGGTAGATCAGTTGGAGAGACTACCTACCTACCTGCCTAAAACCAATAATAATATTTATCCACTCTCTGATTTTCTCCATTACGTACGTACGTGTGTTTGGTGCTAATTTTTGTCAGTGATAGTGATATCTAGTAACTTCTATTATTCCAGCAGGTGAGTTAAATCGTGAACGTATGCACGGTGCATTAGAACTTCCAGCTCCAGCTTCAGTAAGGGCATACGATCTGTCATTTACGTCATCAAAAATGTTGAATCGTTTTCTATAGCTGTCTAATGTCTGTCTATTTTATTATAAAATAAAATTAATAATAACAACTCATCGGTATCTGTCAAAAATTTTTAATTTATTTTGAAAAGGAGTCTATTAACTCTATTATTACTCTATAATATAATAGGTAAGACTACTGTAATACCTACGACCATAGATTAAATTTTCCATGATTTTAAAAGTAGGAGTATGTTATTATGTAATAAAATGATAAATGAATGTTTCTTTTTTCCAGGTCCTATCTCAATCTACCTAGTAACCTGACTTAGTAAGAATTAATAAATAAAAATGCCTTGTCCTTTTTTGAACAAATTAAGTCCAAATTATATCCGGAATTATGCACCTGCCTTGTTTAAATTGTATGGTAGTCAATGTCCAATTATTTCGAATTCTATGAGTACCAGTACTTTTACTGGTAATAAAATCAATTCAGAAGCTGAAGGTGATTATTTTATTAAGTAATTATTATATTTTAAGGGATACTTAATCATAAAATTGGAATTTTTTAGGTGTCCAGGCTAATTTAGGATGTCCTTTTCTCAAAGATATAAAAAATAATAATGTTGTCAAGGAGGTAAAGAGTGATGATTTAATCGAAATGAACGACCTCAACATTCCAAACGAGAAAGGTAGTTTTAATTGTCCTTAATTTATATACAAAGTGAAAGTTGTAGAATTTCTAAACACTTTTACGTTTTTTATTATTACATATTATACAGAGTGATCAATATTAAAACTTTATCAGTCTTCACTTAAGTGGTAGATATCTATACCAACTTGATTTACTTTTGTTGAAAATATAGTTTATATGATCTGGAATTCTATTCTGGTGTTCTTTGAAATTCTAAAATTCTATTAAAGATATATGGTATTAAAAATGATAACAATAATAGTTGAAGGAGAATAATGGACTTATTGAATCCCTCGAAAAAGAGCCGTAACTCCCCTAGTTGACCTTTAAAAAGACCCATAACTTCTGCTTAATATATGAAAATATTCGAAAAAGGTCCTCTTGTTCTGTAACGATTAAATAAATTTTAAAAATTTTGCTTGCCATAAAATTGATCACCATAAATTCTGGTCATTCTTAACAATATAATATCAAAGCATGCTTTGGAAACAGCTGCGGTGGAAGCAAGACGTTTGCTTAAAATTTAATTTCGACAGATAACCATTTGATTCAAGTATCTCGTTAAATTGATAAGATGAATAATTTCATCCTGTAAGAATACTCCAGCAGGTTTGTCTCTTTTTCTCACAAACTGTGATGATCTTTTCTCTCTCTTTCTTGTTCACAAATATGATTACTAAAAATGTTTTGTTTAAATTTGTTTAACTAACATGATTCCCGTCACGTCTGCTACAGTATAAAGATCGTTTTCGGCTCTTAAACGTATCAAAATGTCCCAAGACGAATTCACGTATATTTCCCCAATTTCAATAATTGAAAAGGGATTACTATTAGAGTTTTTTATAGCTGTTTGTAGCATTTTTTCCTGCGATAACAATGATCAAAAGTGAAAAACAAAAGACATCAGTAATTAGAAATATGCTTCATAGCTATATCAAATATTTGTATTTTTTTAATGATCATTAAAATCATGTATATCATAATAATAATGATCATTAATGATCATTATTATTAACCTCTTTAAGTGACCTTTCATGTGACCGTTCTAATAAATTCAACTTCTAATCCTTGCATCTGTCTAGGTATATATAAAAACTGGTTAGAAAGATCTATAATCAAGTTATTTCCTCAGGATGTGTGGCGATTATGGTTAGATAACAAAAAAATATCATATTTGATCGTTGTTGGAATAGAAATTTATGCAACCTTGGCCTAGCATCGAAATAATAGAATAGATCAGTACTCAAAATTATGAATGGCAAAGTTCATGGTATAAATTATACAATAACGTTTAAATAATTCTAATTTTGTATTAGAATAAAATAGAACTCGTCTGTATTTTTCATTTAATTTTTTGATATCGAATTAATTCTGAATTTAAAAAAAGTAATTGGGCAAAACTTTCATTATATTTTTATTACCCACAACCTGCAACTTTGTAGTATGAAGAGGAGGGTTTTAAATCGTCTAACTTTTTATTCTCAGAAATGTGACTTAAAAAATTGGATTTCTATTCTAGCATGAAAGGTTAAAAAAATACGATCCACTGCACATTGTTACACAGTAATGATCTGACAAGGTAGTTTGTCAATTTTTTGCCAAAATTTCCCTGGCAAATTTTTTTTGTCGATCTTCAGAGGTCTAACCATGAGAATTTTCGTTTTCTACAGCTTTCTGAATGTTATCGTTTCCAGGTTAGATTTGATTTCAAAAATGAAGAGTACATAAAATTTCTTTACCAAATAAAAAAAAATAGTAAGGTCATAACATAAATGAAGAAATGTCTCTTGTATAGATCAAAATTTTACGTACTTTTAAAATTAATGGATTCCAGTTCTGATCTTGGTTTTCACGATCTGAATTGAAATATGTTGAACCCATACATTATATTTTCTGAAGATCAATTCACCTCACCCTAGGTCTCTAAAAGACTTAATAATTATTGTTGAACGACATTTAAATAAAAAATTAACATTTTTTTAATATCTATGCGTAAATCAGTCATGAGGATTTTATTAACGAAATTAATTCCTCTCTAGTTTCAAAGATTTTTCAAATGGGGGTACCAATTCTACAGTACAAAAATTAACATAAAGAATGAGAGGTTCACAAATAATTGCGAATAAACAGCCTGGATAATATGCGTCTAAAAAAATCTTCAAAACGTTCCATATAGACCAGTAGTACCAAAACTATGAATATACCTAAAATTAATTATTTTAATATTGAAATTACCTATTATTATTAACAATTGAAAATCTTGAGGATTTCAATAATTAGGTACTAATAAACACCCTTTATAATTTGTATTTGTAGATGTATTTGCGTACAATAACTTCTTCCATGAGCAAATATTGAAAAAGAAGAAAGAACATTCTTACAGAATTTTCAAAAAGGTAAATCGATTGGCTACCGATTTTCCCAGTGCTTTAGAGTACACTAACGGAGAAAAACCTGTAACCGTTTGGTGCTCCAATGATTATTTGGGAATGTCTTGTAACCCTCAAGTAAAGAAAGCTGTCAGGTAAAATAGAAGAATAATTTCGAATTAAAAACTAATTAATTAATTTTCAGGGATGCTTTGAATAAATATGGTGCAGGAGCTGGGGGTACAAGGAACATATCGGGAAATTCGATGCTGCATGAAAAACTTGAAAAGACAATAGCGAAATTACACCAAAAAGAAAGCGGCTTGCTATTTACCTCTTGCTTTGTCGCTAACGATTCCACTTTATTCACGTTAGCTAAAGCATTACCAGGTAGGTAAAACGTAAGGATTCTTCAATCTGTATGAGTTTACTAATTTATTATTTTTACAGGCTGTGTTATTTTTTCTGATGCTGGTAATCACGCATCAATGATTCAGGGAATAAAGAATAGTAGAGTGCCTAAATTTATATACCGCCACAACGATCCCGCACATTTAGAGGAACTACTTAAAACGGTCGATAAAAGAGTTCCTAAAATTGTCGCTTTCGAAACTGTTCATTCTATGTCGGGAGCAGTTTGTCCTTTAGAGGTATTTTGTTAATTAAAACTCTAAAATTAGATTGACTGAATATTAATTTCCAGGATTTATGTGACATAGCCCACAATTATGGGGCCTTGACTTTTGTGGACGAGGTTCATGCAGTAGGCCTTTATGGTGACCATGGTGCCGGAATCGGGGAAAGAGATGGAGTTCTACATAAAATGGATATTATATCTGGTACACTCGGAAAAGCTTTTGGAAATGTTGGTGGATATATTGGTATGTTATTATTACCAATTTCACAATTGATCATACTTTTCATTATAAATCTCATAAAGTTCAATTCTTATTCTTTCTATTGAAATACTTTCAATTCCATTCAGCGCTTTTAAAATGATAAGGAAGTTGGGAAACATGACAGTCATATTAAAAAAATCATAATTCCGTTTAATTAGATTGAAAGTAGAAAAACTTCCAGAACAAGCTGGGGACTCTGACCGACCACCAATATAAAATTCATTTATTCGATGGTATTTTTCCTAATGACGTAACAAACCATCATATTAAAGTGTTTCTTGTTATTATTCAATCTCATGAATTGTTTTGTACGAATTGAATATGAATGAACATTTTATATTTTGAATCGACTCCATGAAACCAAACCGGATGTTTATAAATATTAATCAATTCTCGAGGAATAATATTTGAATTTTAAGTTTAAGAGGTTCAAAATAATAAACATATATGGATATCCTTATTGTGTATTCAATATATAAATTATAGTTGGGTATCTTCCGATCGGCTAAGGTAAGGATAAGGAATCTCCCTTTATTCTGTTCTTACATTTTCTTATAAAGAAAAAAATGTTTGCCTCTTGCTTGCTATTTGTCAATTTTAATTTATTTTTTCTACATGACCATAATCATAATCATGTTATTACGGTCATATACCTGGGGTCATATACAGGGTTAGAACTATTTAAAGGGCCAGTTCAGGGAATCAGGGATATCCTAAACCATTGAAGATACGAGGTCGGTTAAATTAGAGAAAAGTTGCGCTATTTTGTGGCCATCTCGAATCCGTCAAAACATGCAAGATATCTGTGACCGCGTTCCTGAAATATCCTGAAAAAACTGAATAATCGAGATTTCTTATTTTTGCCATATCTTTCTTACAATTGGAAATTAATAAATAATTTTTCGTAGGCTTAGGTACATAAGCCGTTAAGAGCTATTCATCTGACGTTTAAAAAATTTTCAAAGCCTACTAGATCCCAGAGTTTTCATAGTCAACTTTCGTTTTTCTTATGGCCGCCGTATTGTTTTTTTTTTATTTCTTTAGGTATAAAAAAAATAATGGAAACCAAAAACTAATAAACTTCAAAAAATTAATTTCAAAAATTTTGTTCTTTTTTTTTCTTAAAAAAGACAACTTTTTAGACAGAATATCATAGAGAAATTAAAAAACTATAAGGCAAGCAGTATGACTCCATATTGACCTATTTCAGCGAAAAATTTTCTGTTTTTCTTTGAAAAAAGAAGAAAAATTTTCGAATTTTTTTTTCTGAAGTTTATTAGTTTTTGGTTTCCATTATTTTTTGTTTATCAGACGACATAAAAAAAACAATATGGCGGCCATAAGAAAAACGAAAGTTGCCTATGAAAACTCTGGGATCTAGTCGGCTTTGAAAATTTTTGAAACGTCAGATGAATAGCTCATATATGCTTATGTAAGCCCACAAAAAATTATTTATTAATCTCCAATAATAAAAAGATATGGCAAAAATAAGATTTTTCGATTTTTCAGGATATTTCAGGAACGGTCACAGATATCTTGCATGTGTTGACGGATTCGAGATGGCCACAAAATAGCGCAACTTTTCTCTAATTTAACCGACCTCGTATCTTCAGTGATTTAGGATATCCCTGTAGTGGCCCTTTAAATAGTTCTGGCCCTTTAAATAGTTCTAACCCTGTATACAGGGTGTCCCAGCTTATTCGAAGCGGTCTCTGTAGGCCAAACGATGGACTTTTTCGAAAAACTTTTTGAAAATTCAATTACAGAATCACAATGGCCATAATTTAAAATTATTTTGGAGTATACAGAGTGTCCCATATGACAGTGGCATATCAAAGCTATGTTTTTTTTTAATGGAATGCTCCTATGTTATTGCATTTTTAGATTTTCTGAAAAAAGAAAATAAGATTGGCTTTTATAGTTGGTGTTTAAATTCAGAGGTTTTTGAGTTATAAACAAGTGAAAATCGTCATTTTTTTAAGTTCAATGCCCTGTACAACGAAAACGGCTAAAGATAGAGAAAAACGGCTTACATGTCCCTATTTTAACTTTTCATGTACTATCCTATGATGTAGATTAAATGTTTATACAGGGTGATAAAAAATTTGAAAAATTCTGAGATTTCTCCACGTGTCGCCAAATAAAAAAATCAAAGAAAGTACAAATGTTTCTATACCATAGGATAGTACATAAAAAGTTAAAATAGGGACATGTAAGCAGTTTTTCTCTATCTTGAACCGTTTTCGTTGTACAGGGAAAATTGTTGAAAAAAAAAAGTCAATTGAACTTCAAAAATGACGATGTTCACTTGTTTATAACTCAAAAACTTCTGAATTTAAACACCAACTGTAAAAGCCAATCATATTTTTTCTTCTCAGACAATATAAAAATGCAATATCATAGGAGCATTCCATTTAAAAAAACATAACTTTGATATGTCACTGTCATATGGGACACTCTTTATACTCCAAAATAATTTTAAATTATGGCCATTGTGATTCTGTACTTGAATTTTCAAAAAGTTTTTCGAAAAAGTCCATCGTTTGGCCTACAGAGACCGCTTCGAATAAGCTGGGACACCCTGTATTAATAAAAATAAAATTTCACAGTACCATTTTAAAACCTTTTTTTTTCAGCTTCCTCTTCGCTTCTAGTAGACATGATCCGTTCATACGCTGCAGGATTTATCTTCACCACCTCCCTTCCCCCGACCGTTTTAGCCGGAGCAACAACCGCAATAGAGATTCTCGCTTCCAAAGAAGGTCAGCAACTTCGAGACCATCATCAAGCGAATGTTAAATATCTCCGTAACAGTCTTCTTGATAACGGTTTCCCAGTCGAGCATACACCGAGTCATATCATCCCGATCAAGATCGGGGATCCATTGAAATGCTCCCAAGTAAGTGACACCTTGCTAAGGGAGAAAGGTCATTATATTCAGGCGATTAACTATCCGACTGTGGCTAGAGGAGAGGAGAAGCTTAGATTAGCACCCACACCTCATCATACTAAAGAATTGATGGATAAATTAGTAGTTGATCTGAAAGAAGTATGGCATGAGTTGAAGATGCCTCTAACCGGATTGCAGTGTGAAGAGGTAAGGAGGGACTCGTTGAGTTGAGTTGCTGAGTGTAATCATATTTTTTATTGATTTCAGGAATGTCAGTTTTGTCAGAAGCCAATTTTATTTAATTATTATGAATCTAGGACACGTAAAACTTGCGCAAAGAATATTTTGTGTAATATTCCGAATTGTCCTCAATTAGCAATGAGTGCATAATGTCGGATCATTGTTGCTTCTCGTCGTAATATACAAATTTGTTATTTTAAAGATGTACACTGAATATAGAGATTATTTATCTAGTTGTATGTTTTATTATTCCTTTGTTCTTTTTTTTTCAAAGTGTGGTGATTTGGCAACGTACTAACAGAGATAGAAAAGAAAAGAGAGCTGTTATTCACTGTTGAACTGAATCTTGAAACTCTAGCCAAAGAGGACTTCACAAGAAAAGAGGAATGGGTTATTATTTACATCCGCGGCTCCTACAGTTTCACTACGGCACCTATACAGGGTGGTCAAACTTAAAACGTCAGGACTTTACCAGACGATAGATAACGTTAAAATAATGCCAGTTTCTCTAATACACTTATAGCCGGGAAAGCTTCCTTTTCAATATACAGGGTGTTGAAGTTTTGGGGAAAAAAATAATGTTTTGTGAATATTGTCAAAACGGCTGCTTTAAAAAAATTGAAATTTGGCACGCAGCATGAGCAAGTATCTTTCATGATTTACGGCTTATGGTGATAAATTGCGAAAACCAGCGGCGGAGATATGGGTGTGTCATATCGCCCCTTTAAAAAAAAAAAATTGACGCCACTGACTCTATGGTTACTGACAATTGTTACATTAGTTAGGTGTTGTTTATTTCTGTTATTTAATTATTTAAGTAAAAGTTATTTGATTAGAATTTGTCTGTTATTCTTAAAATGGCTACGGATATTACCTAAGAAAACCTGAATTATCTCGAAAACGGTGCGCCTTGTGTAAAAATTAGAGAGTACTTTTTTGTTCTAAAAAGCATGGGGCATTGAATAGTATTATTAAATTTGCCACAGAGTCAGTGGCGTCAATTTTTTTTTTTGAAAAGGGGCGATGGCACACCCATATCTCCGCCGCTGGTTTTCGCAATTTATCACCATAAGCCGTAAATCATGAAAGATACTTAGCTCATGCTGCGTGCCAAATTTCAATTTTTTTAAAGCAGCCGTTTTGACAATATTCACAAAACATTTTTTTTTCCCAAAACTTCAACGCCCTGTATCTTGAAAAGAAAGCTTACCCGGCTATAAGTGTATTAGAGAAACTGGCATTATTTTAACGTTATCTATCGTCTGGTAAAGTCCTGACGTTTCAAGTTGGACCACCCTGTATATAGGGGTGGAGAACACACCTATACTAATACCAGGAAGGTATTCATTAGCTTTGCAAATGGAAGGGAAGGCCACAAAACCGCCTAAAAAAAAAACGGTTTTGAGAGTGCGGTCCTGACAAGAGGCGTCGAATAGATGCCGCGAATCACGGAAATAACCACTTCTGGCCACTTCACGATAATGCCAAACGCTTCGAAGCGTGCCAGAGACGTACTGGCGCGATATCCGCTTTCACATATCTTGTCCAGTCCACAGGGATTGATGCAATGATTTTTGGAATATAAATGCAAAATAAATGAAAAATTCAAAATAAAAATCGTGCTACTGTTAATCTCGAAGATTTTCCTTGCCCTGAAAGTGAAGGAAAAAATAGAAATTCGACCGTAGTGTCAAAGAGGCCTTTGTTGTGAACTTGATATTAGTTTGCAATGGCTGTTTTTAGCTTCTTACCCACCCAGCACCCCTATTTCGCTCCTCGGTCCCGAAAAAATTGATGAAACTTAGGAGCCGCGGATGTAAATAATTACCGAGGAATGTTTAAAAAAATGCCTTTGGCATAGTGTTAGCCAGATTTCAACCCTTTTGTATTGTTATTATTATTAATATAATGATGAAGAAAGTGGTACTATTCGACATTTTGGTGTCGAAGATAATACCCAAATCTTCATTTGTCACATACCTCAAAAGTTCTCCACTAGTTTTATAACTAAACTTTCTCATGAACAGCATAACCTTACACTTGGCGAAATTCAACTACAGCCTCTTGTCATTGCAAAAAAAAATCATTCATTGAAGGGTCCAATGCAATAACCAGTCAAGTCCATTTTTAAGGCAAAATTAGTTAGCAGTCGATTCTTACATAGTATAAAATTCTCTTTCGTCCTGTGTAATAACCAGCTCTTGATCATAGAAAATAAGGAAATTAAAAATTAAAATTAGAGTTGATGATATTGCTATTCTTATTATTTTCTATGATCAAGAGCTGGATATTACACAGGACGAAAGAGAATTTTATACTATGTAAAAATCGACTGCTAACTAATTTTGCCTTAAAAATGGACTTGACTGGTTATTGCATTGGACCCTTCAATTATAATAATTATTTTAATTATTATTACAAAACCAAGGTTGAAATAGGGGACAAAAACTAATTTCAGTAACAATACTTTTTGACATAAAATTGATGGATCATATGTCAAAGATGAGGCTACAGTCCCTGTCTGTTTTGAAATTTAGGTTCATGATTGTGAGACATCATTATATTTATTTATTGATTCATCAAATGTATAAAACAATAATTGAAATACTGAATTTAATTGCTATTCTTACAAAAACAGAAAATGAACATAAAGATTCAAACGAGGAGGCACTATATGCACCTGTACGCTGGAGTGCTGTAGGTACTGTAACGTTCTATTTTAGAACCGTTACAATTTTTATTAATTTTTATACCATAGTAGTTGGCTCTTTATTTCATTTCTTAGAAATTTAAATTTACCGCCTTCGTCCCGTAGGTAGGTACGTTATTATTAATTTTATAAATCGATGTCGTTCTCCGCGATCGAAGCAAAAATGCTATCGGGAAAGGGAACGTTATCTGGTCAGGTCCGACGTCGGCATCGCGAGATACCTACTACCATCGAGAAGCCTGACGGCCGAATTATATTTTTGGTTTCCCGTAATTTTGCTAATTTTTTCTTAAATTATTTCAATATGTGCGGTTTAACCGCGGATCCCTAGGAGCCTGAAATTTGATAAAATCCAAGCTGATATCTATACGCTCCACTCAGAAGTTTTTTTGCAAGATTTGAAGACTCCCTCTGAAACCGAGGACATATATTTCTGATCTCCTTTGTTATACCTACCGGAACTCAGTTACTGAACCTAATCGAACCAAATCGGATTCTCAAGATAAGTGGACATACCTACCTAAATTACAAACAATAGTTTCGATCGTCATTTTCAATATTATTTTCTCTTCACTTTAATTTTCATTTCACTCAATGTCTCTTGCGTTAATGTAATTAATCCAACCATTTAAGTATTGTAAACCAAGAGCATACTTATCATGTAATTGGCAGCGTTATTTCATTATTATTATTTCATGATTTATATCTTTGTATCGGATGATTTTTTCTTGTAAATTTTATTTCCATATTTTGTTATTAAACTATTTTTTTTGTTGATCTCAGGTTGCTTGATATCCTTTCCCCACTGTAACTTGCCCACGACCCTGGTGGAAACTCATGATTTAATTTTTTATTTAAATTACAAATAGTTATCTATTAAATCCCTAAAGTAAACGTTACAGTACTTATTTTAATTATCTACAAGAAAAGGTTTTTAAATTTGACAGTGTGTCAGTGAAGACGTTTATATTTATAGTAACCTCCGCAACATTATCTAAGTTCTATACCTCAGTCGACCAACAGATATAGTAATAAAACTGCGCACAAACTTTTTAAGGTCCAAGTAGTCACATCTGTAGGCAGATAGTGCCTTATTTATTGGTTACCTGGTTCCGGTAAACCAATGAGAACGGCATTCTAAGGTTTGTGTATATAATTCTTGTGTATAAGGTCTGCCTACCTGGATTGTAAACTTACCGCGCACTTTTATTACTATATCCTTTGGCCGACTGAGGTATAGTTCCATTTCATTTGTCTCAAAATTTAAAGCGAGACACTATAAAAATCTTCACTGTACTGTGAAATGTGACAAATCTACACCACTATACCTACTTCATTTTTAAACTAGGAGGAGTAAACTACAAAGTATCATTTACACCACTAAAAGTCACCAGATTAAATCACCAGATTTTTTTTGGCGGCAAATTTAAATTGAAACAATAATTATTAATAAGGAAGAGAGGACTTGTTTTCGGTATAGGAAGTCTACTTTTCAGGAGAGATTTTACAGCAGTATCACAAATCATTGTGATTTGCATAATATATCAGTATTATAGTGCTGAATCATTTTCTGAATATAAATAGAATGAAATTGAATAATTAAGGGATTAATCGACTTACCTTAAGGAAGATCGATCCTAATTATTCGAACTCATATTCTGTCCACTTTACTAACTTCGTAGTATGTAAGGTATCGTGCAGTGATTCACAAGTTGAAAGATAAAAAACTTATCAGTTCAGTCATCCATCGCTGGGCCTCTCATTATTCATTGTATCGGATTGATAGTACCACAGATCGTTAAGGGTGGGTGAGGGTGGGACGTAAAGTGGACAGAATATGAGTTCGAATAATTAGGATCGATCTTCCTTAAGGTAAGTCGATTAATCCCTTAATTATTCATCACTCATATTCTGTCCACTTTACTAACTTCGTAGATGTTGAAAGCAATAATTATTGAAAATACAACAAAAGAAAAAATAAATAATAACGATCTGTTAACGCCATAATAATATATTAATAAATTATTACCACGTACAACCTTTTTTGAGAACACAAAAATTTAATAGGTATATAAGTACAAGATAAATCCACAAATTTTAACAATTTAACATTTAACTACAAATTATTATGATAACATAATTTTTAATGACCCATAAACAGAATAACGCTTATAAAATTGATTATTGCTCATTCATGGTCAACACTGAATTTGCAAATTCAGTGGGATCTACAGATAAAGGTTTATTATAAAATTTACTAAATACTTCCGAAGTTCTAGACCATCCAGCCGTCTGTCTGATAACATCTATACTAACACCAGCCCTTTTTGCCGCCGAAGTGGAGGCATGGCGGGTACTATAGCCCTTAAATATCTTAGTATCTACACCGCTGAGTGTAAGAACCGATTTAAGCCAACGACTAATTGTCTGAGCTGATGCGGCCCTATATGGTTTCTTAATAGTTATGAAAAGATAATTTTCATTTGCTGGCCTCAACTTTTTAGTTCTTTCGAGATAATGAATCAAGGTGGATGCAACACAAAGGCCAGGTTTAGCAGTAAAAAATGGAAGATGTAACACTGGATTTAAATTCTTAGGAGCAGTTGTCTTAACTCGACCTGTTATATAAATTTCAATCCAGGTTGGTTTTATGACGATATTACCAATTTCAATTAATGAAAACGTCTGCGTTCTATGCCCGGAAGCGAGTGCAATCAACATAATAAGCTTAAGCGTTAATACTCCCAATGAGAGCTTATCCAATGGATACTGTTTTTCTAGATATTGAAGAACAGGGTGTGGGTCCCAAGTGGTGGAGTATTTTGGCGATGGTGGATTTAAGTTAAAAATGCCTTTAAACAGGCGTTTGATTACCCTCTCATCCGAGCTGGAGAAATTCATGATTAGTGCCAAAGCTGACCTCACTGTGTTAATTGAATTGTAAGAAAGGTGAGAATCAACAAGTGATTTGAAAAATTTTACCGTAGTAGACAAATCATACCTGAAAACGTCCTTATTACGTTCATTACAATATCGCCACCACCTTTTGAGAGCTGAATCATATTGTTTGAGAGAGTTATCTGTTAAGGATGCTAACAGTACAGGAATTCCATCTTCAGGCACTCCTTGTCTCATAAAAGCCTCCCTGACAACCTCGCGGCAACCAGGGTAAGGTGTTGGTGATTCGGATACGGATTTCTGAAAGGGGATAAAATTAAGTCTTCAGTTGGACCAAAACAAATTTTATTTCCCTTTATCAAACGAAAAAATAATGGATACCAGGGCTGATTCGACCAATCAGGTACCACCACTATACCCTCAGCATCGTCGGCTACTATTTTTTCCAGTACCCTTGATATCATTGCAAAAGGAGGGAAAGCGTAAAATTTCAATCCATGCCACGAGATGGAAAAAGAATCGACTGTAACTGAATCCGGATCCGGTTTCCAAGAGATATATGTCGAACACTTTTTATTTAATTTGGATGCAAATAGGTCGATCTTCGGAAGTCCTAATTCAGTCACAATAGCATCAAAATATGCATTACCTAACTCATATTCCGTTTCAATGTTAGAGATACGAGATTCAGAGTCTGCTATACTGTTTTGTTTTGATGGAATGTATGATGCAAAAATGAAAAGTTGCCTCTCCTCGCACCATTGCCAAATCTGTCTACTAATGTGATTTAACTGATCATACTGTACACTTCCCATTTTATTAATAGAGGCTATAGCCGTGGTGTTGTCTATCCTAAGCAAAATGTTGCAGTTCTTCAAGTTCCTTGCAAATGATTTTAGCCCATAAAAAGCTGCTAATAGTTCCAGTATGTTTATGTGTAAATTTTTTTGAACATCGGGCCAAAAACCATGAGTTTTACCTGTTTGGCAGTACACGCCCCATCCTGAAGGGGAAGCGTCAGAAAAAATTTCTAAGACATAAGTTCCATGTTTTATATTTTGGAAGCTACTAGGTAAATTTTTAAGCCACCATTGCAAATCATTTATTACTGTTGGTGAATTTTTCATTATCGCGTCAAAATTATTATTATTATTCTTCAATGCGTTCCATTTTGCATTTTCCAGATTTTTTGTATATAGCCATCCATACTTCACTGCAGGGCAGGCTGCTATTAATTTGCCTAATAGCATAGCAAAAACTCTAATCTTAAAACTAGATTTCTTAATTAATGCTGTTATGTCCTTGCATATTTTTATTTTCTTCTCATTACAGAGGAAGAAAGTCAAATTCATCGAATTATAATTAAATCCTAAGAAAGAGATTTCCCTTGACGGTATTAATTGACTTTTGTCGAAATTTACTAAAAAACCTAAACTGGATAGTAAATCTGTTGTTTCACGAATATTATTGCGACACTCTGTTTCAGAGGTAGCAAGCAACAATATATCATCAAGATAAATAACAGAAAGATAACCTTTTGATCTTAAAAAACTTATTACTGGTTTTAATAATTTAGTAAAAGTATAGGGCGCGACATTTAAACCGAATGGTAAAACATTAAATTGATATAAAATGTCTTTGTATTGAAAACGTAGGAATTTTTTAAAATTTACATCAATTGATAACGAGAAATATGGATCTTGTAAATCAACTTTTGCCATATAAAAACCTTTATTTATCAGTCTGATGACCGACCTGTAATCCTCGATCTTAAAATGAGATGTAGCAATAAATGTATTTAATTTTTTCAAATTCAAAACAAATCTATAACCACCGCTTGACTTAGCTACTAAAAAATAGGAAGAAATGAATTCCCCCTTCTCGTGTATACACGGTGAGATTGCTTTTTTGTTGATGAGATCTTGAATTGCAATTTCATATAAGATTGATTCCCTAGAATTACATTTAACAACAGGGGTGGACCACTGTTTGGGTTCTTTTATGAAACATATCTTAAAACCCTGTATCCAGTTTAATATCTTCTTGTTCGAGGTTATTCTTTCCCATTGGTGGTAACAGTATTTTATACCCCCGACTCTTCCCTTACCTACCTTTAACGACGACGAGTTTGTGTGTAATTCTGCCGTGCCGGTCTTCCCTGCGGTGGAGGTGCTTGCCTTGGACCCCTTTGCCTGGTTGTCGACTCCTGGTTGTCCCTCTCCCTGAGTTGTCTTATTTTTGGTCTGTTGAACTGACTTCTGGATAAAAAATTCTTTGGTCCTGGGTTTGCTACCCTATTATTACGACCATATGCTTGAATTTGTTGCGCCGGTTTCATTATAATTTTTGCCTGTGAAGTGGACCTTGATGCTTGAATTTGTTTTATTTTCTCCATTAAATCTTTTCCATAAAGATACTCGTCTATATCCTGACTTTCTATGCGTTTCTTATATTCTGGGTTCAATTTAGTATGCACCGAAAATCGCCTGTGCATCGAAAGTTGGTAGAAAACATCTCCGAAAATCTTCGCACAGTCTGCTAATCGACACATCATAGACTTATGACTGTCGTCAGAATTTGACAATATGCTATTCACTGGGTTACTCAATGCCGACAACCCAGCTGCCATTTGTGATTGTAGTTTCTGGAAATATTTGTCTTCTCGCAATTTATATTCATCCATATTAATAGCAATTTCATCATTCAGTATGGGTGGTACCAAAGCACAGCAATTAATTGCAGGTGGGTATTGCTTTATTAGGGTTTCTCTCTCCTCCTTTGCTAAGCCTTTTCTAATTATATGGCTCCAACGTAAAGCAATGCCCTCATGCATTACCTCTCCCTGTGAATTAGATGTGGATGGATCCAACCCAAACAAATCTAGAAAGCAACGAGGGTCTTTTTCTTCAGTCTCCAACTGGGAACTATTATCCTCGTCTATTACCTGGAGATGATCCGAATCGAAAAAATTAACATTTCTTTGAGGTGAGTCTGCCTCAACTGATTTCATAAACGAAATATCATCAGTTGGGGTCATCAATAGCGTACCACCTCCTGAGGAGGCATGGACCTGAGCCTGAACTACTACTTTCTTTGGCAAGACAGTGTCCTCACCTAGAAAAAACACCTAATTTAAACAACCGTTTAGGTGGATGTAAAAAATACTCCGAATTCCAGAAAAGGGGGGCTGCTTTGAAAAGCACCCTAAATAGAAGCAAAAATTGAGTCATGCAACTCGCTGGGCTATTTAGAAAAATACCCAATTTGCTTTAAGTACTTACAATCACTTCCGGATGAATCAGATAATTCTTCCACTTGTTTTTGTAACATTTCCATCTTTTCCTTTAATACATGGTACTTCTGAGCCTTCTTAGCCCTGGAAGGGTTTGAATAATCTACTTTAGCCGGCCTCTTGGGCATCGTGTAATTTTATTTCACTATTATTAACGAGAAACAAAATTCACGTCAATCTCGCACTGCACAAGACGATACAATGAATAATGAGAGGCCCAGCGATGGATGACTGAACTGATAAGTTTTTTATCTTTCAACTTGTGAATCACTGCACGATACCTTACATACTACGAAGTTAGTAAAGTGGACAGAATATGAGTGATGAATAATTTATAGATATTTCGAAGAATATTAAGGATAATAATTAATTATTAACATTCATATTAAATTGATTGAAAGTACTTTATTTTAGGCAATATATTTGACAAATGTAACATATATAAATAAATTTTATATGTATGCATTATACATGTTTTTATTTTACATTTAATAGTTTTATATAATTTGTGGATAAGTAAATTTTTCAAACAGTATCATACGCAGCAGTTTTTGTTGGACCAGATTCAAAGTGCGTTGTTGAAGCTAACTTCAGGTATTACAGCAGTCCCTGTTTGGTCTAAATCCGCACCTTGTTCGATTGGAATATGGTCTTCAAAAATTATTGGTGAAGTACTCATGTAGAGTAATTTTTCCAAAATCTTGTAGGTGACTCTCTTTTCTTCTCGTTTCTTTGGAGGAGACATCCTCTCACTTATTGCACTTGATGTAGGATTATTCATAATGGCACTTGAAACCGTTTTCAGGATGAAAATTCAAAGCCAAAAATAATTTCAAAATTCTGAAAAGGATGTCTGTTCTCTAAAAAGAACTGAATGGGCTTCAAAAAGAACTTATTTGGTTTTGAAATAACTGATTATAAAACTGACAACGCAAACAATAATGACATAACAATAAAAAACAAGCCTCTGTCTGTAGTGTTGATTGTTGCATAAATTCAATTTCCTGTACAAATTTTGCTGGGTGTAATTTTGCCTATGAATTCACCAATGAGAAGCGTCTTTTTTTTGGCAGTTCATTTAAATTTACTCCTCCTAGTTTAAAAATGAGGTATAGCAACCCCTGTATAACCGGTATTAAAACGAGAAAGATAAACAGATATTGCAAATTAGCTAGATATTAATCAATAAAATGTGTATCTATGTACTTACAAGCACACTTGGAGTAGGTTTATTTACCACTACATCACTACACCACTAAATTCAGAGTTTTGACTTTGCTGAGAACACATTTACTTAATGTAAACACATAATGCAATCAATGGCAGGAGGAATTTATTACGAGACAAATAATGACTGCGGTCTCTTTTCTTTGTTCAAATTATATTTTTTTGACATGCTCTATGCACGAGGGTTGAAATTATTTATTTTTTGGGTGTAATTATCGTAAGTCGTATCACACTAAGTTGATTCATAAATATATCAAGTTAAATTAAAAGGATTACTCCGGGTAATGAACTAGTTAAATAGTAAATAATAATTATTGTGTATCGTATTTTATTTACTTTCTACAATTTATAATTACAATGAAAAGAATAAAAATAAAATGTATGATGAATGATGAACTATAAATCAAAAAATTTGTTTCATGCATTCTCATACAAATTGAATGATATATTAAAAATATTTAGAATTAGCCAGACGATTGAAGTGTTACCATTATCGCAAGCAATGGTCTCACATTATAAAATCTCACTAACAAGGTACAATTATTCAGACTCAGGTGTGCTTCTGAAACTGATATTAATCAGCAATCGAAAAAGTGTATTTTTTTATTAACATTAACAAATACACTAATGCACGAGTTGCATTCATTCATTAATTCATTCATTCATTGCATGGCCAATTCTGTACATTTTTAAGTAATTATTCTAAATATTAGTGAAGAAATAAAGAATTGAAGTTATGCGAGATTAATTAATTATTGACAATGACAAAGACATATACAGCATTCGATTTAAAGTTTGAATTGCAGGTCGCCACAAATATAATAATTACAAAAAACCTACAACTTTTTGCATAACTCCACTTCCATTGATTCTTCATCAATAACATCATTCTATAATATAAATTATTTTAAACAATTAATCAAAAATTATACCTAATATAAACTATTATACCTCTCGTCTCATACTCAAATTCTGTTTTTGGATTTACAACACACTTTACAGAATATCTACTTATCTGCTTGAATTTTTTTAAAATTACTTCAATTAATTGAAGGAAAAAAATTTAGGAAAACCAGTTCCGTTCGCTTGCAAAAGCAAAGTACATATAAGTTAAAACATCAAAATTAATACAGTCAACTGTCACAAAAAATTCACATGATCACAAATAAATTTATCGATTATCGTCAAGATTATTGAGATCAATGAAGGCAGGCTACATAATCAATAAATTTTTTATTTGAGCGTATGAGCCATTAAAACAACAAAAGCTATAGGAGTAGATAAATACCCGATTTCAAAAAGCGTCGCGGCCCGCATTAGAATGAGATGTGTTTTGAATGAACAGTGTTTTATTTATCATCCATCAGTATGCGAGATTCTACAAAGTAAGGGTTGAAAGCATAAATTTTAAGATAATTGATTGCGTAATTATTTATGAAATTATTGTTTGTGAATTAGGGCAAAAGTATAGTATTTATAATTCAATTTAGTAAATATCAACAAAATCTAATTAGTCTTGATTATAAATAGAATAGTAGATCACAATGATATTTTTGAAACTGGTGAAGCTGTGTTTCAATTTAGGACCAGTAGTTGCTATTTATTTTATAGCCTGCTAATTAAATTGATCAGTCTTCATTTCGATTTGTCTTTAGTAGCCACATTCATTGACACAATACAATTTATCAAGAAAGTTCCATTATTTATAAATATTTACCAATTATACAGTGCTTCCCAAAAGTAACGGATAAATTCGATAAAACGGAGAGGGCTGTTTTTTTGAAAAAATAAAAAAACAGGTCGATTTTGCTTTTGAGTTGTTCAACTTTTGACATAATATTGGGGTATACAGGGTGATGCGCGAAAAAGTGGTGACGTCATCGGCATTTTTTTTAAATGGCAACCCTTATTTTTTATTCCATTTTTTGATACTTCATTTAATTGCCAGTATGGTAATGTAATCAATTTGTAACCTTAAATAAGGAATTTTCTGAGAAAACAGCTTGTGAGTCGACATTGTGCACTTTTTACTGATGTGAAAATCGGAACATTAGCGATAAAAATAAAAAAATATCAAATAAAAATGACTGTTTCCATGGTAATTTTATAAGATCTGTCTATTAAATTAAGTCTATTAAATTAAATCTGTTAAATTAAATTAAATTAAATCTATTAAATCTGTCTATTGAATTGAATGTCTCCAAATTAAGTTATTTTCACAGAAATTTCGTCGTTTAAGGTTACAAAATGATTACATTACCGTATTGGCAATTGAATGAAGTATCAAAAAATGGAATAAAAAATAAGTGTTGCCATTTAAAAAAAATACAGATGACGTCACCACTTTTTCGCGCATCACCCTGTATACCCCAATATTATGTCAAAAGTTGAACAACTCAAAAACAAAATCGACCTGTTTTTTTATTTTTTCAAAAAAACAGCCCTCTCCGTTTTATCGAATTTATCCGTTACTTTTGGGAAGCACTGTATACATAGGTCGATTCATTCAATCAAGCAACCTTTAGTTGTTGCGTATTGCAAAAAGTATCAGAAAAAATGGAAATAATTTGATGATAAGTTTTCAATGTGGTATTGTTGTCAACTCTACTGGTACCTACTAAAAATATGAGAATTTATTCAACATAAGAGATCTTGGTGAAATCATAAAAAAATATGTATGTATAAATATAAATTATAAAAAAGATGTATGTATAAATATAAATTATAAAAAAGATGTAAAATAACAAGTAATAATTTTGAGTTAAAGTAGAGGAATCAGTTCTCGATCTATTGCAACTCCCTCAAATTTTTTTTAAAAGAATTGTCGCTTTGGTGAATAAATCAGTGATGAATTTTAATTTGTAACTCCAAAGAAAAATGGACTGAAGATAATGCAAAATTGACAGCTGGGCTTTGAGTTTATAACTTTAACAGTTGTATGCACTATTCTTTATGGCACTATCTGATATGGTACCTATGTTTTTATGGAGTAAAAAAAATCAAATAATAATAATTTAACAAACCATAATAGAAAAAATAAAAAAATACTGTCAGGAAGAAATATCTTTAATTGAAATTGATCGGCGCATTTAGGAAATTAAATGTTAAAAATTGACTCTAATTATTAGAAAAAAAAATTGAAATTAGGATTAGCAGAGCTAGTGAGAGAAATGGAAAAATAAACAGACAATGTGACCTGATCTCAGTTTTTTTTCTTATAAATTATTTGAAATGGCAATAATGGACTTACAAATTCTGGAATCCCCCCCCCCCCCCCGTTGTTAATCTTTAACTGGACATTTATTAAACAGTAATCTTCTTAATAGACCGTCGTTATAGCCAGACCATCATGGAAATAATTTGTCCATTTTATTTTCTTGAAATTTCATGAGAAAAAACGTAACAGCGACCAAATGGTCTGACTTATCATGTTCTAATCAATTTATGGACATCTTTATGTAAAAAAAAATCAATTTTTCAATTTCAAAGTCGCTATCAATCAACACCAGAATTTGGCTAAGTCCACGAAAATGCGCTCCACGATGGCCAAGGCAATAGCAATGGCCTTATAATATGACGTGATAATCGATAAAAAAAACACTACAAGCAATAAAATAAGATTACTAACTAGAAATATAATATGTAATGTATAAATATAATTGTACTAATAATAATTCACTAAATCGTACCGAAATATAAGTAAAGTATTTAAATAATAAAATCCAAGTGTAATACGATTAAGAGCGATTTGATTCTCTATTGCTATAATTTGTTAAAAAGTTCCCGTTTTTTACGTCATCAAGATTCTCGAAACCGATTGGTTATCAATTACTAATTAACAATTAATAAACAAGCAGTTCGATGCTAAATAAATTATGAAAACAGAACAGAGTTCTTTCGAGGTATCAAGAAATTTAGCACTCAAGTGATCAATATGCAATAGAGAAACAAATGATGTAAATATTAAATGTAAAAAAATAATACTCTAAGGGCCGGGTTGCACGAACGTAATTAAAAATCTTTCAGATAATTACTGATTTTAAAATACGCAAATTTTGAAAATATGGTTATTATCTTTTATTTTTTATCGGTAACTAACTCTTCTTAAAGGGAGTAGAATTCACTTCCAGCAATATCAGAAAGAAAACTTTGGTAATACAGGGCATTTTAAAATCAGCGATCATCTGACAAACTTTTAATTACGTTCGTGCAACCAGACATAAATGTTTAATTATTTGCACGGCAACCTAGAACGCTAACAATTAACAATAAAATCATTCAATGTTCCTACCTTAACCGGTCTCACAATGCACGTAGCTCATGATTTGTCAAATTTTTGGTTTTCAATTAATCAATCAATTAATCAACGGATCCGGGCTGAGAATCCTCACCGCCGTGTTGTACATAATTCATGTAAATAAATAGACTTATGAAGTAAAATCTATACATCATATAAATCTTTTTACATTACCTTATATTATCACATTAGAACTGTCTAATATACACTACCTACACTGAAAAATACTGTCAATGTCAATCCGCTAAAATAAGCGTAGAATTTCAGACACGAAGAGGAGAAATAACTCAAACGTATAATAATAAAGTAGAAAAGATCGCAATTAATAACACGAAAAACAGGAGACTCGATTAAAAATGAGGCTGCTGAAAATTTGACAAGGCAGATTGTGAACTGATTGAAACATGATGACTTTAATTCGATTCAAATTCATTCTTTAATAATAATTGACTTGACCAGCTCCATTATTTATTTACACGCACAAGTATCTCGATTAAAGCAAAAAAGTACCATCTCATTTACTAGGTTCAGCGAGATAAGTATGCAAAGCCCGATCGAGTTAGTTGCGTTATTTTTAATTACGTCTCACTTCATTATCACAAAATTTGAGTTCACTTCAAGTACCTCTTCATATTGCATGAAACTGACCCACCTTTTGGACCTATTCGAGAAGTCAATTGTCGCACAGGATAAACATCCAACGTCAAGACTACTAAACAGACACTTCCTTGGAAGTAGAAGGCTGCGATAGTGAAGCTGAATCGATCGAAGTGCTACTGGAACGACTCTCTGCAGAATTGAGACTGTCATATGCCGTATTCCTCGAGCAGGTGATGCAAATGTAGTCCTCGTCCTCGTTTATGTCCTGCGCCGAGAGCCCCACGCAGGCCATGTGGAACCACTGCTCACAACCGCCATCGCACTGCACCCAGTCCACATTCTGGCCGAGCGGTTTCATGCAGCCACTTGCCGCGCAAGTCTCTTCATCTTCATCATCGTCGTCATCGTCCGAACCTGCCATCTACGAAAGAAACGATAGGCTACATTATTACCATTTAATAAACTTAATATCAATTTGTGTCAACTGAATAAAAAAAAGGTTACCTTTCTTGTCTTGAATCCTTATATTCTTCTCAGTTGAATTTCGTCAAATCTCATCAGTATAAAAAAGTATTCAGCGATTTTGAGCGAAATACAAAGCGAGAGCGAGCGAGGAAAAGGGAAAGGGAGAGAGAGGGAGACTGAGAGAGAAACCGAGAGGGAGACCGAAAGGGAGAGGGAGAGCGAGAGAAAAACCGAGAGAGAAAAGGTCAGAGAGATGGAGAAAGGAAGAGAAAAAGAAGGAGAGAGAATAATAAATATAATAGTCATCATCTTTGATAATTTCAAAGATTACCTATCTTGGTATCATGTCAACATAATCGAAACCTTGTTGCATGCCAGCATTCTCGAAGCTTTGTTGTAAAAAGATATTCTCAAACAAATCAGGGAGGGGCTGGAGTAATATTAACGGAGTGGAAAGGGAGGGGACAAGTAGTTCTGGTGGGACGGGAGAGAGGAAAATGGTATTAGCAGGCAGGGGGATGAGTCTCACCTGGATGTAAACAGCCAGCGAGACTACACCAGGTTGGGCACGAAGGTAATCGAAAATAGCAGAGTTAATGGTAGACAAAGCGACGTCTAAGTAGAGCTCTAAGAAGAGAGAGTTCAAGATATTCAAACGGATTACATGATTAACAGGGAGCAAGCCATAAATCCACAGAGAGAAAGATACTGAGTTTGTGACAGACGAGTTCGTAGCATTCACACGAATATGCACACAAATCCTTGTTGCTGATAGCGAGAGATGGACTGTCGAGAACAAAATCACACTGTCAGTTCTAGTAAGGGTATTGAGACGACTGGCTGTAATTCTCGATTCATAATGATCCATTTCATAAAGAATAATGCCAAAAATGACCTTCTTGCTTGGGTTGTATTAAAATAAATACCAGAGATAAATATGGGGTTTTAAACGTCAAAAAAAAAATTGATTCCACCACAAAAATGTCACATCACTTGCTTTTACTTCTTCAACTAACACAAATGGACTTTCAGATATCCAACACAAATGTTACAAACTTTACTGCCTCGAACAAATCCCTATCCGGAATCACCAATAATTATCATAAATTTTCGTGCAAAAATAACTTTAACTGCACTAACAATCACTGAAGTTTAATAAGTTTACACACAGTATATAAAATTCTGAATTGTTTAAATAAGGAGCCTTCTAAATGCACATATATGAAAACTTCAAGACAACTACTGCAGCTAAACAGATGTGGCATCTGACCCCGCAACAGTAAATTCATAATGGAGACGGACTCCCCCACCTATTTAAAAGAGTAGTATAAAATATTACCACCAGTTCTCATAATTTAAGTGTTATCTCTAAGCATTCAATAGCTCAGATAAACAGGGACCCTTTGTCAGCAAACTTCACGTAATATAATTACCAGAAATGTTTGAGTCAGCATAAAATAATCAATTGAAATTTAATCTGCACAACTGGTTTTTGATAGTGGTCACTACTTTATATCCCAGTGACACCGATACTGGCAATAATAATTATTCTTCCAGACATATGACTCATTTTTAACAATTATTCTTTAATCTTTCACTAAATTCAAGAAAAGGGGCTGCCGCTCTCTCAGTAATGAGTCTGCAATACTGTTTATTATATCATTAAATTATACTATCTGTAACAAGATCCTTTTTTGCTGAGTAAAGTAATGACTAACCATTTAAAATTAACGAATTTTAGGCTTGTAAAAATAATACCTAAGGTGTAGTAATAGTTAGATTAATGGTGACAAAATTGCCTTTTATCTCCCAGATGAAAGAAGAGTACCCGGTGAGTAATTAATATGATCACCGGGAATATCTCAGAAACTGAGCGTCGTACATCCTCAGGCAAAACTAATTTCTAAGGAAAGTGACCTAAAAATTCGTTGGAAAATAGTTTTGAACTTCTAAAATTACCGCTAGGGGGCGTAAGAGTCATGATTAAATGAAAAAATTTCAATTTTCGCATTATTTTTCAAAACTAGGGTATATTCAAATCATGGGTGCAAGGCTAAAATAGCTTCCATTTTTTTATCTTGCAGTTTTTTAATAACTCCATCAATAAAGTGGTGGGGGAACGTCCAAACTTTATTTATTCAAATGTCGATTATTCCGGTTAACCTCAACGGATTTTAACCAGATTAGTCTCATTACAAAGAGTTTTTCTTCTTCTGTCGATTGCTTTTTACGAATTTTTAATTTTGTTACCACCGCAACCGCTAGAGGACGTTATCTGACAAGTAAGCAAATATCGCGATTTTACTCAAAAAATAAATTAACAGAATGATATATTTATTTTTACATAGCGAAAGAGAGAATTAAATTCTTAGGGTGTCGTTGGTAACCTCAGCTGGATAACTTTCACCTAACTGTAGATGTCTGGGCAGCAATTTTATGAATTTTCAGAGTTTGGACCCAGCACGGATCAAATGGAAATCATCCCTCAATTAAAATTGCTTAAATCAAATATATTTACAGCGATCAAAAGTCTCCATGGGCGTGAAGTGAATATGTATACAGACAGGGTGATGAAAAATCGGCTGTTCTTTATTTTTTTCTGTTCACGGTTGGTAACTTCGTTATTATTGGAGCTAGGAAGTCGGTTCAATAAGCAAAAAGGAAAAATTTTTGTCTTTTATTACAGTGGTGAAAACAGTAGAACAATTGAAAGTTTACGTCATGAGATATTTCCAAAAAGGCAATTTTTTTATATACAAATAGGAATACATCTCATAACGTGAACTTTCAATTGTTCTTCTGTTTTCACCACTGTAATAGGCGACAAAAATTCTTCATGTTTGCTAATTGAACCGAGTTCATAGCTCCAATAATGAAGTTACCAATGGTGAACGAAAAAAAAAATGGAAAATAGCAGATTTTTCATCACCCTGTACACATATTCACTTCACGCCCATGGAGACTTTTGATCGGCGTAAATATACTTAAATTTCAGTACCTAATTTTAACCGAGGGATGATTTCCATTTAATCCGTACGAGGTCCAAACTCTGAAAATTAATTTAGTCAACTTTGCTGGCATATAACTACAGTTGGGCGAGAGTTATCCAGCTGCGGTTTTCAATGACAAGGTAAAAATAAATATATCATTCTGTTTAAAGTTTTTTTTTTTAATCGCGATATTTGCTTACATGTCAGATAACGCCCTCTAACAGTTGCGTGGTAATAAAATGAAAAATTCGTAAGATGCAATCAACAGAAGAAGGATATCTCTTTGTAAAGAGACCAATCTTGTTAAATTCCTGTGAGGTTAACCGAAATAATCGATATTTGAATGAACAAAGTTTTGACGTTCCCCCACCATTTTATATTTATGGAGTTATTAGGAAAGTTGCAAGATAAAAAAAATCGAAGCTATTTAAGAATTGCACCCATGTAATTTTGAACATACATTAATTTTGAAAAATGATGCAAAAATTTAAATTTTTTATTTAGTCATGGCTCTCAAGCCGGTCATTTTAGAAGCTCTTCTCTCTATCTTCCAACGAATTTTTAAGGTCACTTTCTGATGGATGATAGAAAAACACTACTGTTTTTAAATAATTCATTTACATATGTCTGAAGATGATACTTTAAAAGTAGAGAAACACGTGTAACATTTATATTATCCATCAATATACAGTAGAATTTTTTAAAACATTAGTGTTTTATTCATAATCAATAAGTATGCAGAGATTCTACAAAGTAATGGTTGAAAACATAATTTTAAGATCACTTTCCTTGCCTGAGGCTGTACGACGCTTAGTTTCTGAGTCTGAGATATTCCCGGTGACCATATTAATGACTCACCCGGTACTGACCGCTACTTAGTAGCAAAATTGTAAGAAAATATTTTTCCTTCAAATTCAACCCGTAAAGGATGCCAAGGGGGTGGATATGTTTGTATGGGAAAAGATATTATGTTTTTGGTCAGATTTTCTTAAACCGTGGTACAGATACACTGTAATGTTAATAATGAAATGCATACTTCAGGATTTTCCAGAATTCAACCCTTGAGGGGTTAGAAACGTTTGTATGGGAACAGATGTTTTTTCATCAAGTATGGGCATCGAGTTTGATCATTGAGGAAATTTACAAGAAAACTAAACAGAATATTTGGTTATCTTATTGGCGACATATTCACTGTCTAGCCTTGTACTCTACTAACAACAGCTTGCTAAAAGTCATAGTTAACTGTGCGAAGTTGAAACAAAATCAAGACAATAGTAAAATAAATTTAATGAAAAAATTATTACCTGAGAACGGCGACCTTTCCTCTTTGTAGTCTCTTTCTTCTTGGTTCCGCTGATGTCTTTGGTCTCTTTCGTCTTACGAGTCTTCTTCTGTTTATCAACAACGATCATCGCACCGACCTTAGTTTTCTTAGATGCGTCGACTTCTTCTGATTTCCGTTTGCGACCTCGTTTCGCAGGTGAAGGTTTCAGTTGGGCCTGAAATTATCGAAAAAAATATTTAAAAAAGGCACACTTTATAAAGCGATCGAAACTTACATCAAAGTCGATTAAAACTTGTTCTTTGTCTGCATCTCTGGAAGCTTGAAGTAGTTTCCATATTTTAAAAGTCTCGTCGAGGGACACCTCTAGGAGGTCTCCCTCCATTAAAAGTTCGTCCATTCTCTCCCTCATATCTGAACTAATACGAAGTGCGAATTCCCCGTCGTCCACTTTGGGTAGATGAAGCGAATAAGCGTGTTCACCCATTCGATCGTCTAACGAAGAATTACTTTCCCCACTTTTATCTTCAAGGCTGACATTAGAGTCTTTGTCGCCTATACCACTGAAAGGTCGGTTAGTCAAATTTTTCTTAGAATCGCAATTTTTCTCTGGCTTCTGTTTAGCTGCAGCGTCAATGTATTTCTGACTCAACGCGTTTAGTCTGTGTTTGGCATTTTCTAGCTCGGGAGTCAATAATAACTGCCTCGCTCTGTCTTGCCAATTCATGGCTCGTTCTGTTAAACATTGCAAGGCTTCTCCTTCCGGAACGCGAACAAATAACTTTTGTAACGACATAAGTAATGCTAGAATTGCATCAAGTCTGGGACGTTTTGTTCTATAACAATTTGTACAGATGAACTTGCAGTCTTTAAAACCTAAATGTAACGAAACGCTGGTGAAATTTCCTTTGTACTTGGAGGTAGCGACTTTTGGTAATTGTACACAAGACGAATGAAACCAATCTTTACATAGTTCACATTGCATCATTAGTCCGTGGGCTGGTTTCTGACATATGCAAAACGTATCCGAATCGGTCGGATCTAAGCTCTTTGACATATTTATACTCCGTAACTTCTTCATCAACGACATTTCTTCATCTTCCGCGTCCTTAAACACGGCAACTACTCCAGCTGGGTCCAGTTGAGCACCTGGCGAATTAGCATCTTCTTGCTGGTTCTTACGTTTCGCTTTGGTTGGAGTAGTCGGACCTACATGAGTCCTGGGAGATAGAGCTTCCAGTAGAGTTACAGTGGTGTTCTTCTTCAAGAAAGAGCGACTGGTTTTTTCTTTCCAACCTCTAGCCGACTCGATGTAAGTTTCAAGCTTGGTTACTTCAACTAAATGAAGAGGGAGATTTTTACCTTTCTTGATAAGTTCCTCCATTGCGCTGTAATAAGGATAATACTCAGCCGAGTTCATTTCTTCAAGTTGTCTCAGCCAGTCCCTAGATTTATTCATAGCATCAAAAAGAACCTCTTCTGTTGGCAGGTACGAGCTAATCTTGGTAGCTTGAGCAAGTAATTTGTCAACCTCGATGAGAACATCGGAGGCGGTATTGGTGAGAATCGCTTTCGCACGATTCTCCCAATCTTCACTCTGAACTAGTAACAGTTGTAGATTGCTCAACTCTTCTTCCATTTCTGGATGCATCGGCAGTTGCATTCCAGTCTTTATGAGGTTTTTAATTGAATCCAAGCTCAGCACTTCGGTACGCTTTTTGTATGACTGTACATCACGAAGCCAAGTAACTTGCCTGAGTTTTGCGTTGATTCTATTCAGGTTCGGTAATTCAATACATAAACCGCTTCCGTGATTCGAACAAGATTCTAATTCGCTAGGGTTAGACTCCGATAACTTCAAGGATATTAACCGTTGACTTTCTGCTTCAAACTGCTTCGTCTGTTCTAACAACTCTTTGATGCTTTTACCCTCTTCTAGCACACAAGCCAGACTGTCGATTTCTTCGCAAAATAGAATCAGTTCGTTCACCGAAAGTTTATATTTCGAATCGGAAGAATTCCTGGTTCTGGTTCGCATTTTGTTCAAGTCCAGCTGCTGTATTACACTGGAACATTTCTCAGCATCTTCCACTGCACTGGTCAACGTCAGCAGCAAATCAGACTTGGGGAATTTCTTGCCGTCAGCTTCGTTCAGCAATTCCTTCAATTCAGACAGAGTCGTGGTCTTTGACCCGCTGGGATCTAGAGCGGCTTTCACTTTACTGACCCAATTATCAAAAGACTCGGCTTTCAGCTTTAAACCTTTCAACATAAAAGGTAACTCGTCTAAAGTGTAACGGTAGCGCAAAGTGTGAGTTTTCGGAGGACATTTGCATAAGTCCTCGTAATGACGAAGGCAAACTAATACGTCTGGTGTACATTTACAGGTCATCGCTGATAAGAAACATGTCGTCTTGCAGACTTCACATTGCCTTTCGTCGTCTGGCAGAAGCTCAAATGCTTCACGTTCCGCATTGGTTACTCCCTGAAAAATTATTCATTATTAAAACAATTATAGTATAAAGAGACCACTCTTGAAAAATTCTATTAGTTGTTTCTTAGAGATTCCAGTTTCACCATTGTTGTTTGTTTACATTTTTTTATAATGGTTTGGCCCAATGACATTTTCGCGACGGTTCGACGCATATCAGGAATGACACTGTAACTACGACTCCGCCTGAGAGTCGTCCGTGGCGTTTCACTGGTCCGGAATCGCCTGGAGATCGGACTGATTCCTCGGGCGCTGAGGGTTTACTCCCTTGGGAAGATATTCTCGCCAAGTCTTCCCACTTACCTGAGCCGTATTTACAATGGTACCGCTATAGTACCCTTGTCCCAGGGGTAGCTCAATGGAGAAACCGAAAATGCGAGGGGGCAGTTGAGGTTACAACCGTAAAATAAAAAATAAAAAAAAACATTGACACAACAAAATTCAACTTAAGAAATCTTTATTATTAATTTATCGAAGTAGGTACACAATGAGCAATAATTATGATGAACGGAGATTTTCTCCTTTAAATAATTACAATCAAAAAAAAAAAAATTGATAAAAAATAGAGTATATATGTGTATAAAAAAAATAAAATAAAAAAAAAATAAAAAAATAAAAAAAAATAAAAAAAATTGATAAAAAATAGAGTATATATGTGTATATAAAAAAAAATAAAAAAATAAAAAAAAATAAAAATAGTAAGTAATCTAAAAAATGTAAGAAAAGGAAAGTGGAATTGTTCAATTCAAGATAGGGATGTAATCTTTTTGTATACTTTGTACTTTGTAATGAATGATGCTTTTAACTGCAACCTCTGTGACATTGTTACATCCAAATACAAAAGTCTGTGACTAATGGGGTTTCATTAACCCTGAGGTCATATCACCACCACCACCACCATAATTACAATCGCCGAGAGCGGTTTGACTTTACTATTCAATAACGACCCGGTGAATTGGTCACGGGGCACAGCGGTACGTGAAACGGGCCGGGGTGGTCGCGACTAATGAGTAGGTACTGTCGTTCTAACTTTTAGTGAATGTTGACTTATCGTCATAAATTATAGGGGTGTAAAGCACTCACCAAAAAGTAAACAAGGTATTGTACTTGCATTTGCCACGCTTCTATACTGGAAACCCCAGCTACTTCTTGGGACAGTGAAACAGGTACAGCAACAGGACAGTATTATTTAAATTCTATGCCCAGTTATATTTCCCATTCATTAATTTGCACTGTTTGCAGATTTATTAAACGGAATTTTGTAATATTTCAAGGTTTAAGTCTGATAAACATTTTTTTTTATTAAAAATGCACTAAAACAAATATTGACCAGCTTCATTTTCAAAAAAGCTCTGAAAAACTAAGGACTTATACCTACCGAAAAAAATTAAAAATAATTTGCCAAATTTTTATCAGGAATATAATGATTAATAATAATAATAATACCTCTGTCAATGATATTGTTATACAGGGTGGGAAAAATAAAAATCTAAAAAAAATTAGGATATTTTCAGCCATTGCTTTTTATATCTGAAACAATTTAAAAATCGAGATTTCTTATTTCGGCCATCTTATCTTTTTATTATTGATAATTTTACATATTAATTATTGTATTTTTTCTACGTTTACATACGTCTTTAAGGGCTGTTACATTGACATTTAAAAAACTTCCAAAGCCGACCAGAACCAATTACATTCATCTTTTGTTGATTCTTATGGCTATTATATTTTTTCATGCCATTCGGTATTGAAAATTTCAATTTAATGAAAAATCCAAGAAATTTAAAAAAACATTCAAAAATTTTTCTATTTTTTTTCGAGAACCCGAAGAAAATGTTTTAAGAGAACGACGTCATAAGCAAAAACCATTCACCAAAAAAAAACATAAGGTAAGCAATATGACGTCATATTGATGTCATTCTAAGAACACAATTTCCTTGTTTTCAAAAAAATAAGAATACAATTTACAACTTTTTTATAGAAACCCGTCATGTAGTAGGAATACAACAATTAAAAGAGACAATAAGCGAGGCCGCAGCCCCCATGAATCGATACAAAACACGTCTTTTTCATTTGATATAGTTTTTTAAAGTTTATTGTTACTTGATCCTTCTGAATATTGGTGACAAATAAATTAAAATTAAAAATTATTAAAACTAATACCTACTCACAATCAATAGTAAATTTAAAGTTAATATCCATAATTTAAAGAGAGCATAAAATCAAACATTCCCTTGAAAGGTAATTTATCCCTTCCTGGTATTCAAGTTTTAAGGAGGTAAATTAACTTTAAACGATATATTCTTAGAAGCACATTATGTGTAATTCAAACTTGCAGATATTTAAGTAGCTCTGTTATATAAGTCAATTATTAGTACACCATATCCAATGTAATATTTTAAGAAGTCCGGACCTGTTTCCCAAATTCTACATCGATAGAGTCTTACAGCTAGACAGGCTGTAAACTTGTCCTTTGTAAATAGAGTCCTTTTATGTAGAATGTATACATCCCGCTGGGTGGTTAAACACCTATAATTTACCATTATAAGTCAACATTCACTAAAAGTTAGAACGACTGTACACATGTCGGAATGCCGAACGTGCGGCTATAAACGGCCTGGGTCGGTCTAAATGTAGAAAAATGACTAGGCGGGCTATTCTCAACGGTTACGTGAGGAGTGCGGCCACAATGATCTCAACAATGCATTCGGAGGGGAATCGGCACAATGTCGGCAGGATACGCTGTTCCGCTGCTATGTCAGGCGATGGACCGTGAACTGGGAGCGAGGCCTTCGTTACCCACAACGAAGGGATGGAGTGGTTATCGAATGAACTAGGAGCGAAGCCTTTGTTGCCCACAACGGAGAATGTAGGGGTTATCGGAAGAACCCGTTGCTCCGCGGGCACCAGACGCCTCCCCCGGCACACTGATCCACCCCTGCTACACCAGGCGATGGACCGTGAACTAGGAACGAAGCCTTTGTTGCCCACAACGAAGGGATTGATTGAGTGGCTATTGAAGGAACCCGTTGTTCCGCGGGCACCAGACGCCACCCCTGGCACACCGATCCACCCCTGCTACACCAGGCGATGGACCATGAACTAGGAGCAAAGCCTTTGTTGCCCACAACGGAGAAGGTAGGGATTATCGGAAGAACCCGTTGCTCTGCGGGCACCAGACGCCACCCCCGGCACACTGATCCACCCCTGCTACGCCAGGCGATGGACCGTGAACTAGGAGCGAAGCCTTTGTTGCCCACAACGGAGAAGGTAGGGGTTATCGGAAGAACCCGTTGCTCCGCGGGCACCAGACGCCTCCCCAGGCACACTGATCCACCCCTGCTACACCAGGCGATGGACCGTGAACTAGGAGCAAAGCTTTTGTTGCCCACAACGGAGAAGGTAGGGATTATCGGAAGAACCCGTTGCTCTGCGGGCACCAGACGCCACCCCCGGCACACTGATCCACCCCTGCTACGCCAGGCGATGGACCGTGAACTAGGAGCGAAGCCTTTGTTGCCCACAACGGAGAAGGTAGGGGTTATCGGAAGAACCCGTTGCTCCGCGGGCACCAGACGCCTCCCCAGGCACACTGATCCACCCCTGCTACACCAGGCGATGGACCGTGAACTAGGAGCAAAGCTTTTGTTGCCCACAACGGAGAAGGTAGGGATTATCGGAAGAACCCGTTGCTCTGCGGGCACCAGACGCCACCCCCGGCACACTGATCCACCCCTGCTACGCCAGGCGATGGACCGTGAACTAGGAGCGAAGCCTTTGTTGCCCACAACGGAGAAGGTATGCTTGTTTTATACTCAAAATACTGGGTAGTAGTAAACCTAGCTATCTGTCTAAAAAAATCAACAAGCGAAGCTCTTTACATGACCTTCCCCTGCGTCATGTTGATCATGCTATTGCAATCCCGAGGCATGCAACATCTTTTTTCAGATGCAGTTTTACTTACTTGTCAGCATACCTATACAATGGCTTGCTATTCAGGCTGCCGGACCGGTCTCTTGCATCATTGAAGAAAACTCTTAAGCGGGTGATTATGTCTGGTGGCCTGGATGATATTGGTATTGATATATCTCTGTTTTGATATCTGTAAGCCCTTTTGGGTAATTTATAAATAATTGCTCAATAAATATTATTATTATTATTATTATTGTTATCGGAAGAACCCGTTACTCCGCGGGCACCAGACGCCTCCCCCGGCACACTGATCCACCGCTGCTATGTCAGGCGATGGACCGTGAACTGGGAGCGAGGCCTTTGTTGCCCACAACGGAGAAGGTAGGGGTTATCGGAAGAACCCGTTGCTCCGCGGGCACCAGACGCCTCCCCCGGCACACTGATCCACCCCTGCTACGCCAGGCGATGGACTGTGAACTAGGAGCGAAGCCTTTGTTGCCCACAACGAAGGGATTGAGTGGTTATTGAAGGAACCCGTTGTTCCGCGGGCACCAGACGCCACCCCCGGCACACCGATCCACCCCTGCTACGCCAGGCGATGGACCGTGAACTAGGAGCGAAGCCTTTGTTGCCCACAACGAAGGGATTGAGTGGCTATTGAAGGAACCCGTTGTTCCGCGGGCACCAGACGCCACCCCCGGCACACCGATCCACCCCTGCTACGCCAGGCGATGGACCGTGAACTAGGAGCGAAGCCTTTGTTGCCCACAAAGGAGAAGGTAGGGGTTATCGGAAGAACCCGTTGCTCCGCGGGCACCAGACGCCTCCCCCGGCACACTGATCCACCCCTGCTACGCCAGGCGATGGACTGTGAACTAGGAGCGAAGCCTTTGTTGTCCACAACGAAGGGATTGAGTGGTTATTGAAGGAACCCGTTGTTCCGCGGGCACCAGACGCCATCCCCGGCACACCGATCCACCCCTGCTATGCCAGGCGATGGACCGTGAACTAGGAGCGAAGCCTTTGTTGCCCACAACGGAGAAGGTAGGGGTTATCGAAGGAACCCGTTGTTCCGCGAGCACTAGACGCCATCCCCGGCACACAGATCTACCCCTGCTATGCCAGGTCAGGTCAGGTCAGGTCAAGTCAGGTCAGGTCAGGTCAGGTCAGAAGCGAGGCTGTGATATACAAATCAATTAACAATAATACAGGAACTACCTACTCAAATAAACACACTGAAATGTCCCCAACAAAACAGCAAAAGATGTCCAAGACATCACAATATACAGGGTGTTACAAAAAAGGAGGTCAAGCTCTTGGCCACAGATTGTTGGGCCAAAAATAATGACACTTTCCTTATGCCATTTTTCACATAGGCGTCCCATTTTCAAGATACAGGGTGTCAAACGTTAAATAAAAAAAAAGTTTTTTATCAATAACTCCTTTATTTTTTAAGATACTCACTTGAAAATTTGCATAGCCTTCTTTCTTATGCAGACACACATTTTTAGGAAAAAAAATCAAAGAAAATCCAAGCGCGAGCGCACGAAAGGGGGTTTATGGCAGACCTTGGCCCCCCAACATTTTTCTGCGTACGCCTATGGCTCTGATGTATGGTTTTTTTGATTGAGCCTTTATTTGTTTTACTATCCTCACTCTTATATCATTTTGATTTAGGCCTTCGTTTACGAGATATATCAACATGTTTGGGTGTGTGTCATTGATCAACTTACTGATATTTAAATTTCCCAATTTCTTTTTTATTTTGAATAATTAAACATGGCGGTGTATTAAATTACCTTTTCTCACTACCGCCTCGGTAAGTTGACGTTTCATTGTTAAAAAGTCGACTGTAATGGTAAGTGAAACAAATGTAGGATAATACAATAAAAACTGTAACTAAGAGCAGAAAAGACAACTTACCGCTTAAGGTCACTTGCCGTAGGGGGATAGCGACAATGGAGAAGTGCGTCTCTAACAATCAAAATTAACAAATTGGTGGCAAACCTAGCAACGCCAGAATATAAATTCATAGTTTGAAACGTCATCGATAAACGTCACAATTTTTACAAACTATTTTTCGTAATTTTTTTACTTTATTTTGTGTTTTGTAGTTGTGGTAGTGAGAAAAACGTAATGCGTTCCGCGTTTGCAAGTCTCTTTTTTATTTTCGTTGGTCTTTTAAGGACCTGAGCTTCGCTTCGGTCCTCAAACGATCACCTCAGATAAAAAAGTTCACTTACCCATCTTGGAACTCAAATAGCTATTTCTACAATATCTTATGTTAAAAAGCCTACAACTAAAAACAACGAAATAAAAATAATAAAAGTTTAAACTAAACACATTAATTGAATATTGAAGATGATTAATTTAAATTAAATGTTCAACATGTCTGTCATCTTTGTGAATGCACATTTGGGCTCTTTTGAGGAGAGAGAACCGAATATGCTGAAAAATTTGTGGTTTTAGCCTAAATAGCTGCCCGCCTTCTACAATTCGTTAACGCAAATGTTGTTCACTCAATATTGGAACCTTGTACACGAAATCTTTCATAAACCCCCAAAAACAAAAATCTAACGGATTAAAGTCGGGGGAACGAGCTGGCCAATGAACAGGTGCATCCTGTCCCCTGCCAATCCAGCGGTTAGGAAAGATTAAATGTAAATAGTCCCGAACATTTAGACCGTAATGCGGCGGAGCACCGTCAAGCTGAAACCACATATTCTGTCGAACCGCTAGAGGCACATCATCAAGTAACTCTATGAAAGTACCTTGTAAGAATAAATAAAACTCAGCAGCATTTAAACGGGGTGGCAGAAAAGTCGGACCTAAAAGAAAATTATCAACTATTCCCGCCCATACGTTTACTTTAAAATTTACTTGGTGATGTGCCGCTACAGTAGCTTTTGGATTTGCATCCGCCCATACGTGAGTGTTGTGAATATTTGTTAATCCATTACGAGTAAATGTGGCTTCATCTGAGAACAAAATGGATCTCGTAAAATGAAGATCACGAATATTTTCTTGCAAAAGCCAACGACAAAATGTTGATCTTGCTTCAAAGTCTGTTGGTAATAGCGCTTGCACTCTCTGAACATGGTACGGATTTAAGAATTGCTGCTTCAAGACTCTGTGCACATTAGAAGAGTTAATGGTGACGCCTCCGTTATTTACCATCTCTCGGGCTATTATCCTAGTACTTGTACCTGGATTGGCTTCCACTGTTTGTAAAATTTGCTCCTCCTGATTTGGTCGAAGCTTATTTGGCCGTCCACATTGACCTACCCTCAGTTCGTTTAATTTCCCAGATTCTCTTAGACGACGAATTATACTTAAGAAAAACCTTCTCTCTGGATGATACCGATTCCGATATGTCTCCGCATAACGCCGAGCAGCTAAATTAGCATTGGAATTACATTTTCCTACAACGTATGGTAAATAATTTATTTAAGAAAATTATAATGATAATAAATTTATTACCCATCATCAACAGCATATCTGTCATATGTGAAAATGACAATAATTCTTCTCTATTTGCCATTCTGTATTTTTTAAATTTGCTACAATAGGTACTTTGTAGATGTACTACAATACTTATGATGAAGAGTAATAATATTTTTTACTGTGACAGCTTATTTATTAATAATTGTTTTGACAACTAAACGCCTCATTTGTTTTTATTTTCAAGGTCTGCTTAGAAAATTCTGTTGTCCCGTCTAAGTAAGTCTTAAATAAATTACAGTCAGCATTTTAATCCGAATTTACCTATTATACTTTGACTATTAGACGAACACGTTATGCAGAAACATATCCGAATCAGCCACCACCGAATCACCGCTCTAAAAAGAAATTGGGAAATTTAAATATCAGTAAGTTGATCAATGACACACACCCAAACATGTTGATATATCTCGTAAACGAAGGCCTAAATCAAAATGTTATAAGAGTGAGGATAGTAAAACAAATAAATGCTCAATCAAAAAAATCATACATCAGAGCCATAGGCGTACGCAGAAAAATGTTGGGGGGCCAAGGTCTGCCATAAACCCCCTTTCGTGCGCTCGCGCTTGGATTTTCTTTGATTTTTTTTCCTAAAAATGCGTGTCTGCATAAGAAAGAAGGCTATGCAAATTTTCAAGTGAGTATCTTAAAAAATAACGGAGTTATTGATAAAAAACTTTTTTTTTATTTAAAGTTTGACACCCTGTATCTTGAAAATGGGACGCCTATGTGAAAAATGGCATAAGGAAAGTGTCATTATTTTTGGCCCAGCAATCTGTGGCCAAGAGCTTGACCTCTTTTTTTGTAACACCCTGTACATTATAAATACCACAGATGTCATGGAGTGGTGAAAACTTGTGAACATTTGTTCTTGAGGCTGGGAGAGCAAAACAGATATGACTTCGGGCAGTTGGTCTTGGGATTTTGAATTTCAGCATATGCAGAATGTCTGAACAATAATAATAATTAAGTGGAGTATTCCATGTAAGAAAAGCAGTGCAGAAAATTTGTGGCGGTCTGCATAGGATACAAAACTGAATCTCCTAAGCAGGTCAGTCTGCGAAAAACCAATAGCTGGGTAAAGCCCATCTTCTCTAAATGCAAGATACTTAAGAAATCTCTGAAGAATACGTTCAATGCTATTTACATGCACAGAATAGAATGGCCACCAGACAATACCAGACGATATGAAGGCATTAAATAAAATTGTAATAGTATGACTTGAAGAAAATTCACGTGCTCGCCGAATAATGTATCCCAATGTTTTGTAGCACTGACAAACAAGATCATTAATGTGATGAGTAAAAGACAGTTTGGGATCAAACACAATTCCTAGATCAGTCAACTTTGATGGTCGATTGAGTATATTACCAGCCAATATATAATCATGACATATGACATTTCTTTTTGTTGTGAAAGACATCACAGAGCATTTACCAGGGTTGAGTACTAAGCTGTTGGATGTACTCCACTGCAATACTCTATCTATGTTTTCTTGCAGTATAAAACTGTCTTGAGAGTCCCTGTTTTAGGTCATCAGTGTAAATAAGAAAAGGCACATTCAAGTTGTTGCAAATGTCATCTATACAGGGTGTCCCAGCTCATTCGAAGCGGTCTCTGTAGGCCAAACAATGGACTTTTTCAAAAAACTTTTTGAAAATTCAAGTACAGAATCACAATGGCCATAATTTAAAATTACTTTGGAGTATACAGAGTGTCCCATATGACAGTGACATATCAAAGTTATGTTCTTTTAAATGGAATGCTCCCATGTTATTGCAGTTTTAGATTATCTGAGAAGAGGAAATAAGATTGGCTTTTACAGTTAGTGTTTAAATTCAGTAGTTTTTGAGTTATAAACAAGTGAAAATCGTCATTTTTCAAGTTCAAGTCCCTGTACATTGAAAACGGTTCAAGATAGAGAAAAACGGCTTACATGTCCCTATTTTAACTTTTCATGTACTATCCCATGATGTAGATAAAATGTTTATACAGAGTGATAAATAATTTGAAAAATTCGGAGTTTTCTCCACGCGTCGCCAAGTAAAAAAATCAAAGAAAGTACAAATGTTTCCATACCATAGAATAGTACATGAAAAAGTAAAATAGGGACATGTAAGCCGTTTTTCTCTATCTTGAACCGTTTTCGTTGTACAGGGCCTTGAACTTGAAAAATGACGATTTTCACTTGTTTATAACTCAAAAACTTCTGAATTTAAACACCAACTGTAAAAGCCAATCTTATTTCATCTTCTCAGACAATCTAAAAATGCAATAACATAGGAGCATTCCATTTAAAAAAACATAACTTTGATATGCCACTCTCATATGGGACACTCTGTATACTCCAAAATAATTTTAAATTATGGTCATTGTGATCCTGTACTTGAATTTGCAAAAATTTTTTGGAAAAAATCCATCGTTTGGCCTACAGAGACCGCTTCGAATAAGCTGGGACACCCTGTATATAGGACAAAAAGAAGAGGGCCAAGGATAGAACCCTGTGGTACGCTAGATCTGACTACAAACTCCTCGGATTTGTGTCCCTGGAGTTGAACGAACTGTGTTCTGTCTGCCAGATAGGATGTGAAAAACTTCAGCAAACCATCTGAGAAAGCCAAGGTTGTGAAGTTTCGAAATAAGGATACCGTGATTGAGGCGATCAAAAGCCTTTGTGAAATCTGTATAAATCACATCCACCTGACAGCCTGAATCGATTGAGTCAGCTATAAACTGCGTTAAGCAAAACAAGTTGGTAGTCGTGGATCTACCACAAACAAAACCATGCTGGTGTGGGGAAATTTTGTGATATAAACAACGAGTATGACAACCACTATCTAAGTGAGCAGAGTACTCGCTAATATTAAAATCACCCAGGAGGAAAGTATTTTCACCATATAAGAATTCCAAAGAAGACAAGGCATCAAACTATTATATGTATCTACTGCAGTATTAGGGGGTATATACAAGGTAATAATGTAAAAATATCTATGACGAATCTTAATTTTCACACAAACAATGTCAATCATATACAATGCACCAAACAAGGTACCATCCAAGCGGACTTTCACGGGCTCCAGAGAAGAATCAACAGCCACCAGAACACCCCCACCTCTAGTAAGTGAAGTACGCGTTGTGTCACGATCGGAGCGAAATACAGAAAATTGTGATGGGAACAGTTCTGCATGACGTACACTATCTGTCAACCATGTCTCAGTCAACGAAATTACATTATAATTGCACACTGAGGTGGCATTAAACAGGATGTTGGTTTTAGAGTTTAAGCCCCTTGCGTTCTGATAGTAAAGTGTTAAGTAGTTGTTTTCAGTTATCCGGTATCCAGACAGACCACTGCGAGGTTTATGTAACCGCTATTGACCGACAGCTGACAAGCCAGCTTTGATTTTCGAAAGAGTCTGATTGTAACAGTAACAGTTGTAGTAATCCCAAGCCTCATGAGTGTAACTTATGTTCATACCTGTCTTAATGCTGAAGGAGTAACAGTTCATGCATTTAAGTTGAGTAGACTTACATTCAGATACCTTGTGATTATCACAGCACTGTAGACAGGAGAGAGTATTCTTACAATTTTTAGATGAGTGATGAAATGAATTGCAGTTATAGCATCGCAGAACATCAACAACCTGGTAAACCTTACAAGCGTCATAGCCCACAAACAGATAATCTTGGCCCAAGACCCTCTGATATGTAAGGACATCGAGCTGCAAAGTAGCCTGCAATTTACTAATATTATTTTTAGAGGTACTTAACTAAGTATATTACATAATATAGTTTTATTACTAAATAAGCAATCACTCTGTTTCATCAGCAATGGAATTAAAGAATCCTTGGATATTTCGCTTGAAATGCCCACAAGCCTTATCCTACGTTTTGGCTCTTCGGTGTTTGATACTGTGTAATTTGGAGAAAGTTTGGACTCTGCAATATTTCTAAGCTGTAACAAGTCTTCACTGTTCTTACAAGCCATAATTACTCTGCCATCTCTAACGTTCTTAATCCCTGTATCTGATATCGGGATGTCCAAAGGGTTGATATTTCTTAAGATATCAGACTTGGTCTTAGAAGTGGGCTGCTGTTTATCCTTAGGCTTGATAATTGTATTCTTTGAGGATGCAGGCAGACTCACAGCTTTTCCTGTGTTAGCAGCTATCTCGGGAGAAGATCGAATTTTCGAAATGCCAGGCTGATGCATGCCTTCTTTTTGCAGTGCAGAAGAGTAGGAACCACTAGCAGCCGATGACCTCTTCATTCTCTCAATAACATCTGCAAGAGTGTGAACCTGGTTCTGAAGATCAGCAATTTTTCCACTGTAAATAGCGAAATCATTTTTTAATTCACATTGCAAGTTAATCATAAATTGACCAAGTGCACTATCAAGAACAGCTTTGATTTCAGAGACAGTATCCAGACTTCAACACGATCCACAGTAAAATCTCAATGTGCGTTTATTCTTCAATTCAAGGAATTTCGCACAGATATTGCACAGAAGCACTCCACATTTATCACAGGGAAAGGATTTATTAACGCTATTTTTGCAAACACTGCATGTAGACATGTTGATCAATCCAATTTATTGGATAAAATAAAAATAAAATAAATAAATAAATAAAAATAAAAGAAAAGAAATAGATGGAGTCAGGGTAACACGACTTCATTGAAACACATTGACGGACAGTTGTGCGTTCTATAGGTGCGTACAGACATGCAACAGAACACCGTAACGTAACTTCACCGCGTATCAAGTCTGGACGGCACTCTGCAACATCGTACCAGTACAGTAACAGCGTAACACAGTAACATCGCAGCGTCCCATCAGTTGTCGGTATTTCGGCGTCACATCAAAGAAATGTTCGCGGCGACGTTGCACTATAGATTTGCCGGTTTGGACGTGTCTGCGAAACACTTGCGTTGTTTTTATTTTTGTGTTGGTCACAAATCACTCAAAAAAATGGAGTGGACTGAAGACGTCGCGTGCTTAATTTTATCGAATTTTATAGAGGGAAGGAAATTTTATGGAATACGAAACATCCCTTTATACATCCTTTTATACTTAACATAAAATAAAAAAAATGATGCGTGGGAAGATGTCGCAAAAAGTGTTGGTGCTACGGTTGACGAGTGGAAGAAAAAAATGAATGCATTGCTTTCATCTTTTTCGAATACACTCGTGCAACTAATTAAAAAATCCGGGACGCCTAAATGTTTCGCGTTGATGTTTCGGGGCGATGTTCTGTTGCACTAATTTTTTTTTAAACCGGGCTGACCACGCAACATCGCCGCGTACAGAAATGATACGCGGCGGTGTTACGTGACGATGTTCTGTTGCATGTCTGTACGCACCTTATTAAATACTGGAGTCGTTTTGAGAACGATCTGACATTTCCAGAATCCAAGGCCATTGCTATAACAGCAGGGCTGTCGGCGCTCTAGGGTAGTAGTATCTTGGACGTGAAAGTGAAAGCTGAAGTATAGTAAGGAAGACAGAGCAGTATAGTTACTGGAAAGTAGAAGTGAAGTCTGAAGGACCAGGTAAGTATCTGTGTACCATCCTAGATGCAAAACTGACCTTGAACCTACCCTTTCAGAAGATCATAGATCAAAGCAAAATGGCCTTGATGGCATGCAAGAGATCATTTGATAAAAACCATACATTGTACACTGGTTATTTATTGCTGTGGCTAGACCCATGCTAAACCTATCTGGTCAGGTGGTCAAAGGTTAACCAAAAACCACTATGAAACTTCAAGATAGGCTCGCATGACTCGCCATTCCTGGAGCATCTCTGGAAGCCAACTCCAAAATAACTGATACCATCGTAGGATCTTATCTTGAAAACAAGATCTGATAATAAGAGCCCTGAGATATTATTTGAAAAGCGGTTCAAGATCTTAATTAGCTTAACTAGCTAAAAAAGGGAGTCTGGTACACAGACGTTCAAAGACAGAGACAGGATCAAGAGCATAACATTTACACTGTACTCAACCACCTTTGAAGGTTTCCTCTAGCAATAAAAGGAATCGACTGTACACAATTCATAAAAACCTGTTAATGAGAATGATGTAAATAAATTGCAAATAAAAAATGACTCACCCAATCAAGAAGAGTCTTCCTTAGCTTTTTCTCCACGTCCACCATTTGAAGCATGTCTTGATAAGTAGCTGCGGCAATTGTTATATCGAGTTTTTCAGGATCCAGTGCCATCTTACAGACTAATTCATCGTGCGAGAATACGCAAAACCTGCGAAGATGTGAATAATGAAGTATACATTCACGACCCATTCGCAACCAATCCGCTGGTGCAAAGTTGACTGCTTCAGCGAAATTGTATCCCTGGAACACATGACATAACATAGTCAAGTTGGTTAACAAAGACCAAAAAAAAAAAGTTACCTGATTGAATCCTGCATGGTAAGCACGAGGGAAAGTCACCACAAACTCCCCGGCATGCTGATCGGTTCTATAAACAGGCACACCCGCGGCCATTAATATGTTAGGATTCATGATTGTGACCAACTGATGAAGTAAATCGGGCTGAGAATGGAACAGTTCCGGTGCAGCTAGTTTCATTGTTTCTTCGAAAGTTTCCGCACGACTGCCGGGAACACCATACCAAGTCTTCGCCTCTCCCCAATGGAGGTAATTGATGGAGTAACTCCAGTGATCTTCGTTGTGCCAGCAGAAAGTCGCAAAGCACATTCCCACATACATCCATGGCACCTATTTTCAAAATGTTAACAATACTTCAGACGATTACCAATTTACGCTTACCTTCATTCCAGATATGTCGGCATTAATATAACCTAAAACTGAGCCCTCCAATACGGGTAGATTATTCAAATTCCAGCTCGAATCGGCATACTCTTGGTCACCTGGGTACAGATTTAAGGATGTCTTCGTAGGGAAGCCAGAACCGTGGTCCATGGTGTGGAGATCGGCACCATATTCTACAGTGACATCTTCATCAATCGAGGACACGATTCTCCAGAACTCCTTCTCGACTGTACTCGTTGGTACCATCTATGTCAACAATTCATAAACCTAAATTTAACGAGAAAATTGAGACTAATTAAACTTACATGCACTGGCATGTTGAAGTACTCAGATTTGAACTGATCAGCCATTTCTCCGAATTGCTGCAATGTGTATTCTCTGTGGGCCTGTTCGAACCCAAACGCTTCCATTGGCTTTGAGACTTCTTCGGCGACGCAGCGAGGACATCGCCAATCGCCTTTGGGAACTTCGTTCAACGGTGGTATGAGGCAAAAGGTGTGATAACTATCGTCACAACCGTCACAGAGAAGCATGAACTCTTCAGAGTCTCCTCTATTGCAATTGTGACAAATATATTTTGCCAGCTAGAGAAGACAAAAATATTTTAGTAATTAGTAATTTTATTAACCAATATTTTCCTTCAATATTTTACATAAAAAATGAAGGACCCAAAGGAGGCATAAATTCTTGTACATGGGTGGTCCTTAAGCCTTGTCCACACCAAAGAAACACAGAGGAACATTTTGTTGCTCCTGTTTATGGAAACAGAAACAACTAACAACAGCAAAAGTTCCGTAAACATTCTGTCCACACAAGGTAATTCAGTTTTGTGAATGTTTCGTTGTTTGCTGTCTACACCAGTGCAGTGTATGTTTCTGAACAATGTGATACGACGAAGAAGATTTACAGGCAGCAGCAGCTGCAATTGTAATTATTTTACAAAAACACAAAAAACGAGTCCGTAAATGTTGGACTAGACCAAGTCTTTTAGACAGAAAGTCACATGGTGTCATACATCACATGATATTTTTTGTCGTCCATTTAAACAGCATGATTTTTATTATTAATTAATGGTTTTTTATTATTATATACTGAACTAAGTCGAGTTAAATTAAAAGTTGACGTTTTCGGCAACTACGCGCGACGGCTTCACGACGCAAGTTTCGAGCTTTGGGAACAAGCAACTGATAAAAATACCGTTGAGAAACAAAAAATGTTTACCAATGTTTCTATATTTTCTTTGATCTTTGCCACTAAATATGGAAACAAGCAACTTATAGGAACTTTTGTTGCTGCAACCATAAACATTGAGGAACTTAAATAAACTTTTGGCAACATTCAGGAACAAGTTCCAGGAACAAGCAACATGAACAAAATGTTCCTATGTGTTGCTTTCGGTGTGGACAAGGCTTTAAACTAAAATAATATTAAACAAAAATTAACTAAATAAACTAAAATTTAAAATACATTTTTAAACTAAAATAAAACATCTCCAACAAATCTGCAAATCACTTTAGTTAACACGTTGAGCACGGCGAGGCATCACATTGATTAGTGAGACATCTATGAGTGTCTCACGTGAAAAGGATTTCGGGACGGTGTGGCTCAGTCTGATGTCTCACTATGATGCTGTATGCATGGAATATGTAGGATAGCCGTTTATAGGAACAGTTTCTGCCAACCCGTCCTTGAATTTTTATTATACTACTCGATTTACTGATTTTAGAGAACAGCATGGGTGGTCTGTGTGAGATATAAGTGTTATAACGTACAATTTAGTGTTTGCGAGCAAAGGTTTGGTAGTTACAGTGCATACAAAAAATGATAGCGGAGAATTCCCGGAAAAGAACCTCTTGGATTAGCCAATCTATAGCTTATAATGTGGCATCATGCATCATGTTGATGCCTCGCCGTCTTAGAGAACAGAATTTTATGCTAAAGACGGCGAGGCATCAACGTGATGCCTCACAAATGTTTTCAAAATTTTTGACAAAAAAAATGCTGTTTTCCAACAAAAAGCATACATTATACTTCATACAGACTATATATATCTGAAAATGCCCAAATTGAACCCCCGTCTAGTGGATCTTCATTTTTTTCACTACACCCGTGCTCAACGTGTTAACAAGAACAAGTAACAATGTGATAATGGCCACAACAAATATACAACTATCTATATTATAAGTGTTTTTATTGATTTGAAAGTGGACTGTATACAGGATGATCCCGAAATGGCGGACATGGACAGCACCACAGCGTCCATTGTGGATTAAAGATTCTAAGTTCATTTACTTTTTTCCCCAGTATGGCTCCCTTAAGAAGATATGACCACTTTTGTAGAAAATAAAGTCACAACACTGCACTGGATACCATTCTTCAGGCAGACAAAATAACGTGTAGGTTTACAATACCCAGATAGATGTTACCATGGAAACATAAGAAATGGAAACGCAACAAAGCTTAAAACAATAATCGTTGCACGGATACAAATTCGATAATATTATTCAAAATCTCTAATTCGAACAACGATGCCACATTGAAAAATTTTAATGAACACAGGGAATAGGTAAACTTTGAATGCCTGTAATTCCGTTCCCGATAATAAAAAATAATAAAAAGCAAAGGTCATTATATACATCCGCGGCTCCTACAGTTTCACTATGACACCTATATAGGGGTGGAGAACATACCTATAGTAACACCAGGAAGGTATTCATTTGCTTTGCAAATGAAAGGGAAGGCCACAAAACGACTTTGAAAATTGATTTTGGGAGTGCAACGAAAGTACGGTCCTGACACAAGCGCCGAGAAATACCACTAGTCTCGGATCTAACTACACTAACTACGCGGATGAAACCCTTATGACAATGGGAACCACTTCCAAACGTATACAGACGCGGACTCCCAATATAAACGCTTTCTCATATCTTGACCAGAACACAGAATTTGATGTTACGATTTTTGGAATATAAATGCAAAATAAATGCAAATTTGAAAATAAAAATCGTGCTACTGTTATTCTCGAAGATTTTCCTTGCCCTGAAAGTGAAGAAAAAAAATAGAAATTCCACCGTAGTGTCAAAGAGGCCTTAGTTGTGACCTTGATATTAGTTTGCAATCGCTGTTTTTAGCGTCTTACCCACCCAGCACCCCTAATTCGCTCCTCGGTCCCGAAAAAATTGATGAAACTTAGGAGCCGCGGATGTATACAATTACCAAAGCAAACACTATCGTAATAGTTTTGTGAAACCATGTGCTTTGCCAGTGGAGGTTGTTTAAATTTGACTGCTATTTTGATTTAAATTAAAAAAAAAAGGACACCTTTATCTCGGTAACGAAGCCGCGGAAAATTTAGTCTTCCTGAACATCCTCTACAACACCCTGTATACCGTGTCCGCTATTTCGGGATCACCCTGTATTTTTATAGGATTGTTATAAAATTGAAATTGAAGAAACTTGCAGTTTAATCGTTTATTGTTAGTTGTAAATAATTGTAAAAATACAAAACTCAGAGAGCCCTTACTCTTCGTTGCAATAATATTGATATGAATCACAACAACAACTCGTCGCGTGACGAGACCGTCTCTCGTCTCACTTTTCCAGCTCCCACTACTCTCCCTTACAGACACGGGAAAGCAGCGGTGTACTAAATTCATAGAATAAGAGCAACTTGCCTAGACAATAAGTTATAACAAAAGATTTGGTTTGTTTTGTGTACAATAAGTAACTAACAGAGTCTTTATTATTATGTCCTTTAATTTTTTCTTTAAATTGACACCAACACTACTTATTTATAACACGTATTTGGAAGTTTATTACAGTATTTTTTGGCATAATAAGCGAAGCTTCTTTGACCTATAGTTAACTTTTGTTTAGGCAATTCAAGGCTTCTCTGCCTGGTGTTTATTGGACAATTGTGGTATGTCTTGATCATTTTCATTGATGGCAATGACAGACAACCCCAGCCAATTATTCCATATACAGCAACACTATGAAAAAGGCCATACCTGTGTAATTGCTGTTTCTTTGAAAAAATTTTTTAGTCTGTAAAACACATAGATGAGGTATTTAGTTCTATTAACTATTTTGTTTATACCGGGTGTAACATAAGTACTGCGAAAGATTTCAGGAGCGGGGTAATTTTTACCCCACACCCCCCAGATTTAACCCACCCTTGGTGAAAATTTCAAAGTGATCTACAGTCTATCTTATTAGGCATAAAAACATTGATGGATGTGGTAAATTTCGTCATCTTATGTTTTTCGGAGATAATAATAAAAACCTTCCTCAGGGTCCCAACTTTGAGGGGCTATAATTCAGCGGGTAAGCATTTTCGGACCCATGTTCATATGAACTCTTTTTCTTAAAATGATCTCAGAATCACCTCCTGAAATTTTTCGCAGTACTTATGTTACACTCGGTATGTAAGTTATAAAATATACATATATATATATATATATATATTATACAGGTGTCCCATCGTATAGAATTGAATAATTTAATTCTCTATAATCTGGTCTAATCAGCATGTTTGTAGTGAGCTTAATTAATCGCGCGCAGTCGTGAAAAACTAATTAAGCAACAAAAAAAATCTGTTTTTCATATCAATAAATTCTAAACATTAGAAATCCGCATGTGAAATTAGAAATTGAAAATTTATAAAGCAAATGCCATTAATTGCAGATAATGTCAAATCAGGCAAAATCAGACATAATTTATGACGATTTTTGTTTGTAAAGCTATTAAATGTGGTGAAAGGTACAAAAGATGTTCAAATGTGCTAGTTATTTACGACTTAGTTGAGAATAAACATTTTGCATTCTCCTCTACAAAGGCAGACTCCAATTCTCTGAAATAGGGGTAGAAACTTTTATCCAGGTAACAAGCTAAAGTTGCAAATTGTAGCTGTATTGACGAGTTTATAATCACAATCATAGACTTTATTCCGATTTTATGTCCAAATTTGATGGCAAATTACTCAATTATGGTTAAAGATATCGATTAACAAATTACTGTTTCTTGTAAGTTTCTTTAAAGTTACATTTAATTAATTTACCAAAAATTATTACATTATATTATAGTAGGTGTATTGTAATACACGTATGTAAATTTACATTTCAAAATTTTAATTAGAAATGCCTTTTTTCGCGAGAATTCTATACGATGGGACACCCGGTATAACCATAATAATAATAAGTAGACATTTTTATAGATTATATATAGCATCAAAATGCTGAAATATGCATGCAAATAAATACAGAAAAAAAAATCTGATTCTAAAACTATTTCTTCATAGTTTTAAAAAAACTTAAAAAATACTCTCACATAAAAACTGAACAAAATCACATTTCATCATTATTCATTATATCACACATATTTATAGATCTGGGGCCGAATTTTTATGGCAGTAGATAACAATATTCTTTTTGCAATTTCAAATTTGTAACATTTTCACTTAAAATTAATTTATAGGTGTAGAATGACTCTCTACGTTTCTCATTTCTAAGAACTGCAAGTGCATAATGTTCTTATTCCACTTAAAATTAATGTGCTTAAAACTGTTAATGTGCTTAAAACTGCGGAAATTGTGATTTTGTGTAGAATTATGTATTAATATGAAAAAAGAGATAAAAGCGAGAATTATCGCTTGTAGATTTCAAAAAAATTACCTTTCCAATATGTACCCTACCTTAAAAATGGAATTTCATATTTGTTTATATTCTGTACGTTTATATTCTGTTGTTTACACTCTGGATTTGCAACAAAAAAATAAAAGTTACTGTCTACATTACATGAGATTAAAAAACAAAAACAAAAAAACAGAAAAAAAATACCCCCATAAGTCCCATAACGAACGACGAGTGGTTACAAGGTTACCCGTATAAATCTGGCAGTTAACTTTATCACCCGGTAGGCAAAATTAACCGGCGAGTTAAAGTTATCTGGCACTTAAAAAGTTAACCCTAGGAGCTGAAAAAAAGCTTTCTAATACACTTGTTGCTTTTTAACCGGCTGATAGGGACTAACTTCAAGTTATCTTTCTTAGCCAGCATTTATAATATTGACTATTTGTCTATTAGACGACAATCATACGTAGAAAAAAAAGTGAAAATATTTTAAAACTTACCGGATCATGATCTAAATCGGATTGATCCTTTTTTCTTTTAAGTTGTTTCTCTTCTTTCTTTTCGTTGAATCCGGCCATTTTTGGTCCAGGTCCGTAAAACTGCAACCGTTTCAATTCTTTATTATCTCCATCTTCAGAATCTGACTTTTTATTCTACAATTAAATGGTAAAATATATATTTAAACAGAGAAAGGGGAAGAATAAAGACTGTTTTCATGCAAAATGATAGAAGTCCTTTCTTTACCTCCATATTTGAATCTTCAACCTCTTCTTTAATTTCATGTTTGATGTTTAACGCAGCTGAATGCGCTCGAACGTTTATATGAGTCAATTCCGACCTATAGCTATAACGACTCCGAGGAACTATTATTGTTGCAGCAGTGAACTGTAATAAATTTATAAATAATGCGTAATTACAGAAATAATTATATTTATTATGAACTCACATCACAACTTTTCTCATCGCTATTTTCAAATCGTTTGGACCTTCGAGCATGTTTCTCAGTCGGTGGTTTAATGGCCATTCTTCCGGCAATTCCATGGGGTTTGTAATCTTTATCTGTTACTTCGCTTTCTTCGTTTTTTTCAAGTACCTACGATAATTTATTTATTTATTTATTTTCGATCCGATCAAGATCAACTCTCGAGTGCTTTTATTAATTGGTGTATTAAATAATTATAACAACTTACAATATTTAATGTTTTCCCTTGTTTGAAAACATCAAAAGGAAATATCAGTCTTTCATAATGAGTTTTAAGAATAGTTCCGATGCTTTTACCAGCCGGATAGCCCATTCTGATGGAGATTTTCGACCATTTTCTATCTCTAGTTACAGACTCAAATCCACCTAAAAAAAAATTAATGAAGAATCATCAATTTTCAATATTATTTAAATAACAGACCTTCGCTTTGAACTACTCTGTGCAATGTATACAAGTCGAGTGCTCGCTTTTCTACCATAGGAATCTTCAACGACGAACCCTGCAGTTCCCAAAATTTCGCTATTTGATCTAAAAAATTCAACTTTACCCTCGTTTTGGCCTAAAATTATACAAACAAATTATTTATTTATTCATCTGCGAAATGAAACATTTTTTTACCTCCAATTCGTTTAGTCGCTGGATTCGTGGAGTAAATCTTAATTTGTCTACGTCGACCGCAAACGGAGGCTGCCAATTCTAAAAAGAAAGTTATACATAGTAGATACCAATTTTTGCTTTCCTGATCATTTGTAAAAAGGCACTAGTCAGATTCTATGATAATAGAATCTCATTCAAAAAAGTATTTAATTATATTTTAAGCAATTAAATAAATTAAATAAATATTAGATGTTTATAGTAGACTAACATTTATAAGGAATGTTATTCATCAGCATAAACATACTGGTCGTGATCTGGTAAGTTTCTATCAGCATGGCATTGACCGGTACCGGTAGTATTAAAGGATAGGAATCACGATTCATTAAATGATTTTTTTCAAATTGAACTAATAAAATTAAGTGTTATCATTCAACTGTGTTTGAAACCCTTCACCCTTCCTGATTATTAAACGGCAGTCCTCACTAAGTGATGAATTTCTCCCAGATTATCACATGGTAATCATACCCTCCTATCACACATTGTATAGTAAAGTGATGTTTCTGCCAAAATAGATTGTTTGTTTCTAAGAGGTGTTCAATTTCCTTTTCCAATTCCTGCAATCATCAATAGAGAACTCAAGACCCCTAACACGATAACACTGAGGGAAAAAAAAAACTTTCTCTGCGATTTTAATAAATTATTAGTTAAAATCATTAGTTTTGACAGTTTAGTCGACACTACCTGATAACCCACTAAATTTTCCAGAGTTCTGAGTAGAAGTAGAATAGTTCTAGGTTCTAGAGTTCTGAATATAAATTTTAAACAGTTCCGCGGAACAAAGCCCTTTTAAAAGCAAAAGACTGTTTTGTGGGTTAGCTTCACACGGCCCCCACTTTCCTCAGAAAATGAGTTCTGATGTGATAAGTAGCAACAAAACTAGGAGTTCTAGAGTTCCTGTATATTTGTGCAAATGGTTCCGCGAGTTTTTTTTTTGTTTGCAAAAGTTTGAAAAAATCGCCGAAAATTAGTTCTGATTAAAGTTCCGGGTAACCCCCGAAGAGTTAATGAAAAAACCGGGTGGGCAAGTTTCGACTCCCGCAAACGAACCGTTTAGCTTCTAGAGAGAATTGCAGAACTGTGAAGTTAGCCGGATCTGAAATTTAAAAAATCATATCTTTGTTTCTGGACGTGGTCAAACGAAATTATTGGGTGGTCAAACGATGGTCAATCGAATGGCCTATAGCAATCTGGTTTTCCTGAGTTTTTCTGGCTCACTTCACGAAGCTTATCTATACTGTTGGACAATAAATTATTATTATTATTAAATAATATATAAATCAAGAGAGGTTCAGAACTGTAAGCGGTTCCTCTGTACCTGTCTCCGTTTTTGAGAAACAGAAGAAAAGTCACTTTTAGAGCAAAAGGTTTTTAGTGTCGATTTTTCAACACAACTTTTGACAGACCCATTAACTTGAGGCCCCTCTTGCGTAATTTTTCCACGCCCTGGCGTCAATTCTTATTAACATACGATGCCCCAGAGATAAGAATTTATGACAAAAATCGACCAATAGGTAACAAAAAAAAATTTTGACGTATTTTTTTATTAGCTAGGGTTTTGAAAACTGGCACGTGGACGCACTGGACAATGGCAAATCTGAGAATGAAAGAGATTTTAAGCGGGACTTGGCATTCTCGAGATATGACCGTTCAAAGTTAGATATTCTCAATTTTTTTTTCTTTTCGAAATTTCTGTTCGCTTTTTGTGAGAAAGGTAACGACTCCAAAGAATGACGCGAGTGACGCGAAAATTTGGGTGCATTCAACAACTAGCAATATACAGGGTTATTCACGGTATACGCCACGGAAGTTTATGGCCGTGGCTCTGGATTTTAGGATCTTTTTATTTTTGGAGTGGATAGAAACACGGCAGAGGTACGTTTTAAAATTATATTCATAATGTTTGTCCCAAAAGCATGAAACATATCAAAGTTATGTTTTTTTAAATGGAATGCTCCAATGTTATTGCATTTTTAGATTGCCTGGGAAGAGAAAATAAGATTCGCTTTTACAGTTGGTGTTTAAATTCAGAAGTTTTTGAGTTATGAACAAGTGAAAATCGTCATTTTTCAAGTTCAAGACCCTGTACAAGGAAAACGGCTTAAGCTAGAGAAAAACGGCTTACATGTCCCTATTTTAACTTTTCATGTACTATCCTATGATGTGGATGAAATGTTTATACAGGGTGATAAAAAATTTGAAAACTTCTGAGATTTCTCCACGCGTTGACAAATAAATAAATCAAAGAAGGTACAAATGTTTCTACACCATAGGATAGTACATGAAAAGTTAAAATAGAGACATGTAAGCCGGTTTTCTCTATCTTGAACCGTTTTTGTTGTACAGGGCCTTGAACTTGAAAAATGACGATTTACACTTGTTTATAACTCAAAAACTTCTGAATTTAAACACCAACTGTAAAAACCAATCTTATTTTTTCTTTTCAGACAATCTAAAAATGCAATAACATAGGAGCATTCCATTTAAAAAAACATAACTTTGATATGTTTCATGCTTTTGGGACAGCCTGTACATTATGAATATAATTTTAAAACGTACCTCTGCCGGATCTCTATCCACTTCAAAAATAAAAAGATCCTAAAATCCAGAGACACGGCCATAATCTTCCGTGGCGTATACTGTGAATAACCCTGTATATCTAAAGTTTTTTTTTTACCTTGAAAAAAACTTGAAAATTCTGAGTCATACCTAAGAATTTTATCTGGAATCTCCGAGTCATATCTCGAAATTTTAAAATTCCGAGTTGTAGATCGCAATTTTGCCTTGAATTGAAAGTCTAACATGTGTCTCGAAATTGTAAAATTCATTCAGAGATTATCACTCAGAGATTCGAGATAGGATTCTGAGTTCATTTGAGCTTAAGTAATCAAGAAAATAAACGTTAGGTACATGACCAAATTTACGCTAACTTTGGCTATGATAAAATGTCAATTTCTCTCCTGGTCCAGCGGAATCGAGCTGTTTCTTGGGATTGGATTAAGAACTTATCTTCACAGCTTCTCCAGGTACCTGGAGATCGTTTTGGCTCTCATCGTCAGAGCATGTTTGTTTTACACACTCCATGGATGTCCCAGGAATGGCTGGGAAAGGTTGGTCCACTCTCCGCAGAGCCCACATACAAGAAGCAAGGCTCAATACAACGGGGTGCGCCCGGTGCCCCGAGGTTATGTTTGCTGCTAAGACTGAGTCATGCATCTCTTCGACGCGCGCAATACCTTGAGATTGGGGAGATTTTTATAGTGGTGCTGGTGCCTCATCCACACGGTCCGGACGGTTAAGTCAAGACCCCCATATCTCTCTATGCCCACGACATAGAGTGATATACGGTTTGACGGAGAGCCCACATTCGGACATTCCCCGGCGGCGTTGCCCCTAATGCGGACCTGTAGTCACGACACGGCAACTAGGTTGAGGGAAAGTTCATCATGCTCCCATCTGACCTTTTTTTTTGTATTTCAACACAAACAGTCTGAAGATGAACCTCAATATTTCAAAACACTTTTTTTAATTTTCCGCTTGTTTCCTTTATTTGCAAGGCGATCTCAAAAAATCAACTTTTTAGGATATTTAGGTTTCGGTATAGTAAGATCCATCCATTATATTATTATTGATCAATTATGAAGACGGGGAGGCCCAGCCTACTAGGGAGGAAATCAAATCAACATGTCCAAGTTTTTTTGTTGAACACAATAATAAAGAAATTATTAATTTTGTTCCAGACTACTAGGAAGTTTATTATTATTACTAAAAATAAGTATTGGACAATAAGATATCTCTGAAACTTCTCGTTTATTCATCAAGTATATTTGTAGATACCTATCTCCTAATTATACAATTCCTCAAAGGAGTATAATCTGATATGTCTGTCTATGAAACGTGATTTTGGTGTGTGGGCTGTTATACCTATGTAACTAGAGCTTTGATTATAATTAGTAATTACACAATAATTAACGACAAACACAAACAATTGCACCATTAAAAAAAATGACATATTTTTACACCTAATTAAAAGATGGACTACCAAACTGAACAAAACCCATTAGGACGTCTTTTAATCTTCTTTTTAAGAAACAATTAAATCCCTAACTTCGTTCGTACTTCATAGGTACCTATAGGTACAATAATTAAAAATAGTAACATTTTTGTATAATTTTGCATTTTAAACACTTGAACAGAATTATTTTCGATTAAAACCTGCTGTACAATGATTTCAACGTTACATCAGAGAAGAGAGATATTATTAGTATTATCAGGTACATTATTGCTTATAAGTCATAACAGTGAAATATGAGATGCCCTACCTATGTCTAAATAAGCTTATATTTAATCAAATAGTTAATGATAAAAAGTACTACAATGGTTTCATTGTTTCACTTAATTGGAAGCCTCTTTTGATCACTCCATCTTTAAAAAAAATCAATCTTCTCTTTGAAGAACAATATGGTACAATTCTAAGGTGAGACTTTTATCTGTTTAGGTTGAAGTGATCAAGCATAAATCCATTTCCTTTGGGTATATTTCCACTGCCAATCACTTCATAAGAAATTAATATTAGCCCAAATTAATTATAAATATGGCTATGCACCTATCTATGTGTCTTCATTTCCATCATTCTTGTGGATAAAACTCCCTACCAAGGTAGGTACATTATTTATTATTTATAAGCAAATATTACCTATCCTTAAGAATGCAGGTAGCTACTTAGGTGAGAGAAGTAGGAAATAGGCTTAGAATTTTAGGTAAATAATTTAAAATAGTACTTACTGGAGGTGGTTTAATTTTACATATTCCACAATTTTCAGCTATGGGTCTGATTTTGTTAATGTAAGCTAGAGGATCACTGAATTCCTCGGGGGTAGGATTGAAAACGGGGGCTTCGGGGGGCACTTCAAACGAGAAACCTTCTTCCTTAAATGCATATCCGGCGCTCTCTTGTTTGCCATTTGTGGGTGATTTAGTAAAACTACTTGGTGAACTTTTGGTGGATCCGTTGAACACCTTCTCGATTTTTGCAGTCATATTTCCTTACTCTTCACATAATTGGACTCGCCAAACTCGTCAACAGCAAGTCTTAAGTATTTCCATTTTTTGTCACTTCAATCGCAACCAACGAACAGAATAATAAACACAAAAACCAAAAACAAAGTTCAAGAGAACTCATGGATGGAATCCAAAATGCACGACTTACACAATTCAATTCGCTACTTTTCTTACACGACGGAGCTATTTACGAGATCAAAACAACTATCCCAATAATATTTACAACACGAACGAATCCTACTTAATAAAAAATTATTCCGATGTGATATTTAATTAAAAAAATTTGTAAATACATTTTCGCATATTTTTCACTGGGTTCACAATCACAAGCCATTACTTCTTACTTCATTTTCATTATTGTACTTTTCTCCCACCCTACCTACAGCCATCCCAATTCACAGCACCAACTTAACTTTAGTGTCGTTCTGTCGTTGTCGTTTGATTCTTCCATCACCATCAGTTGGTTAGCATGCTTTTTATGTTTTACATCGTAGTTTTTCGGAGTTTCCAGAAGACAGACAAGTTTGTTGTGTGTCACCATATGACAATGACAGGTAGGAGTCAGAAACGTCGAACGTCTGCACTTGGTACCTCCACCCCAAGGATTCTGTATATAACTATAGGATTGCTCCATTCCTATGCTACTCATAGCTTCGTTCGCGGATACAATCCAGAACCGGTTCGGAATCAGTTTAGAACTATTCCGGATTGTCGTAGAGCGCATGCCTAAGTGCGAACTGGTTCAGGATTTTATTTCACCGCGAACGAAGCAGGGACCGGATGAGAACTCCGAACTGTCAGATGACGAATGATTCCGTCTAACCCGCAGAGTAAGGACTGAGGCACTAAGGGCCGGTTGTTCGTACGTCAGTTAAAAATTTTGAGATAATTACTGATTTTAAAATGCCCTATTATCAAACCATTGGTCTGATATTGCTGAAAATGAATTCTGCTCGCTTTAAAAAGAGTTAATTACTGATTAAAAATACAAGATCATTAATTATATTCGCCGTATTTTCAAAATATGCAATTTAAAATCAGTAGTTATCTCAAAATTTTTAACTGACGTACGAACAACCGGCCCTAAAAGTTCTTATTTTATGGTCAACAATTAATTCAAAATTTAACCTATATAAAGAATAAACGCTTTGGGCCTTTGTCACAGTATAGTTTATCTGTGTATTATGAAAAGATCTTTTGTGTAGCAGTACCTAACCACACAAACCTTTGCGATTGTTTTGTTTTACTGGTATCGGATACGGTAAATTATTTTTATAATGTTATTTATTTTTATTGTATTATACGTCAATAAATAATTATATTGGAATAAAAAAGTGCGAATCTGAAAGAGGTAAATAATTTGAATAATATCTACTTATTTTATTATACAAATCATCGACATCAGAGCAGAATTACGCATGAGCAGCGGAACCGAACTACTAGTTCCTGCAAAATCCCAGAACTGCTAGAATCGGTTCTGAACCGATAATGAACCGGTTCGATGAGTACCGCGAACGCAGAACTGTTAGTACTGGTTACTAAAAATTCAGAATTTATGCACCGCGAACGCCGCTTTTCTCACTGCGCATACGCAAGAGTTCTAAACCGGTTCAGAACTGTATCCGCGAACGAAGCTCATGTTGTCGCGTCCCCACCACTCCACGAGGCTGATGTGACGTCAGAGGAGTGCTGGGCCCGCGAACCTTGTATCTAAAGCACGTGCTGACAGTGAGGAAGTGTTGCTAAAGAGCTTTGTTTTTGTGCAAAAACCTGTGTAAAACTACAGTGAAAGTGTCTTTGTGTTATTTTCAACCCTATTTTAATTTAGTGTGGTAAGAATAATTATTATAAAACGTTATTATAAACTATATTTGATGAATTTTATTGGGATTTAGGTTCTAATTTAAATTTGCCACTAAAGATTCTTTACAGAACAAATTAGAAAAACTTTCGTACAGCATGCGAGGAGAAGACTGAAGACATGGACGGTACCGTTTCGTCCTTATTATGGACTCATCAGCATATCATATCAGTCAGCTCTAAACCACACATGCTATACGAAATTTGGAAGTTCTATGTATTCTAACTGGTGTTTTCGTTTTGTAGTGGCTTTTAATTTCAAATGAGGGAGTAGGCAACCAGAGAAACGTGCGTGTCTTTTATATAGTATTATCCTCGCTATAACAGTAGAGTTGTCATGGATTTATGAACGTTACACTACTAATGCAGAGGTTTCTATTAATTCAAGAACTACACATTGATTCTCATAAGTATATACCTACCCACATTCATTTTCAAGCTGAATTTTATTGAATTTTTACTGTGTATTTATAAATTAGATGTTACTACACGAATTAAGATGTTAGGCACATTTTTTCACCCTGGCCTTTTTTAGATTTATAATTATTTTTATTGAACCACTTATTTGATTATATAATATATTTTTTACAGAACAAATTAGAAAAACTTTCGTACAGCATGCGAGGAGAAGACTGAAGACATGGACGGTACCGTTTCGTCCTTATTATGGACTCATCAGCATATCAAATCAGCAAAATCAAATCAGCATTATAAACAGTTACATGCACACTGTGTGTAACCGATTGATATGTTCTTTTATCACCCTGTAAATTCTTCATTTATTGTGCGTTTTTACCTGATTTTTTTTATTACTGTTGCACGTGCTGGCTGGATCATTTGTATTTTAATAGTTCTAGAATCTACAGAAGAGGTAAAAATATAAAATAAAAAATAATTTTGCGAATATTATAGGAGGTAAATGAACATGTGACTGTTTGAATATAAGGAACAATTATTATTATATTTTAAATTATTTATATTATAAATTGTTTAGAAAGTGTTTGTGCGCATTATGGAATTTTATTATGTATTTTTATAAATTTTGAAAACTTTGTAGGTTTTTTTAATCACCTACCTACCCACCAAACTTATAAACCACAGTAGTACCTACCTAACTACAAATAATATAGGTAAGTAACTGATGGTTATCACCAAATTATATTTAATTAAGTATGATCTTGCAGTCAGTATTATGAGGAAGTCGGCAGGAACTTTTCAAATAACTTTCCTTAATTAAAAAACTCAAAAATAAACTAGATACAGACTTTGCAGAAGCTAAAAAAATTAAAGTCCAGACCTATAGTATAAATTCAACTATACAGGTGTGCATCATATTCCTTCTTTGTATTGCTATCTCGTAAACGCTAACATACAGGATCAGTTAAATTAGAGTGGAAGATGCTAAATTTGATGATTAATAAGAATCTGAACTTTTTTTTTTATTTTCCGTCGGTGCTGAAATATCCCGAAAAAACTGAAAAATCGAGATTTCTTTTTTTTTGGAATATCTTTCTTGCTATTGGAAATTAATAAATATTTTTTTGTAGGCTTACATAAGTCGCCATCTGACGTTTAAAGCCATTTTCAAAACCGACTAATAAATAAATAAATAAACAAGGGCAGAGTTTTCATAGTTAACTTTCGTTTTTCTTATGACCGCCATATTATTTTTTTATGTCGTTCGATATAAAAACATAATAGAAACCAAATATAAATATACATTAAAAAAAAAATTTCAAAAATTTTATTCTTTTTTCGAAGAAAAACAAAAAAAAATTCGCTGAAATAAGTCAATATGAAGTCATACTGCTTGCCTTATGGTTTTTTAATTTCTCTGTGATATTCGGTCAAAAAAATTTTGAAAAAAAAAGAACAAAAATTTTTGAAATTTATTTTTTGGATTTTTTTTTTCCATTATTTTTTTCATACCGAACGACATAAAAAAACAATATGGCGGCCATAAGAAAAACAAAAGTTGACAATGAAAACTCTTGGGATCTAGTCGGCTTTGAAAATTTTTGAAACGTCAGATCGGTAGCTCTTGGCGACTTATGTAAGCCTACAAAAAAAAACTATTTATAAATTTACAATAATAAAAAAGATATGACGAAAATAAGTAATTTCGATATTTCAGTTTTTTCAGGATATTTCAGGAATGGTAACAGATATCTTGTATGACTTGACGGATTAGAGATGACCATAAAATTGCGCATCTTTTCTCTAATTTAACCGACCCTGCATCTCTTATCAGTGTTCAGGAGATAGAAATATAGAGGATATATGGTGCACCCTGTATACATACTTTGCCAAACTGATTTTGGTAAACAATAAAAAAATCGAATACCTGCTACCTAAAATCGGTTACCTAGGAAACAAAATCAAAATAACACATATTTTAAGTGGAAAGTTTTTAGAAATAAATTTCAATTAAGTATTAATATCGCTAGCTTTGAATTTGAATTGTTATTACAGACTTTTACTGGCCTAGAAAGACTTCCCAAAGAATTTCCCAAAAATATGCAACAATTAGGTAGGTACTCTAAATACATCATCTCTCGGGAAATAAATAAACTGTTGACTTCAGTTGCCTATAAAATTAAATTTCAGATAAAATGTAACGTGTTACCGTCTGCGATGCAAACAATAATAATCGAGGAATTAGTCTCAGACCTTAGCCTTTATTTATATTGACTAAAAAGTAAAAAAAGTCCAACAGATTCACAAAATGACTAATAAAATACACCGCAGCAATGCTTGAAATATGTAACCAGCACGTCCGTGACGTCACTCACCCCCACTCCGCTGGAGAAACTTTCATCGGATCGAGCTATCCTACACTATACAGAATCCTTGCCTCCACCCCACCCTCTTCGATAAGGCTGATAAAGACAGATTGTTTTTTTTTTTTTTTTTTAAAGGGGGAACATCGGTCTTCCCTATGTAGGTAAGACAAAGTCGCTCCACACCGGTAATATGGGTTTGGAGCCTCTTGCTCATACACCCAGCCTCAAGTATACCAAATAAATAGTAGAAACAACACAGACACCCAGAGCCTTCACTGAGAATCGAACTCAGTCCGACGGATCCAACGATCAAGCAGTTCTCGCTACTTAACCGCGAGGCCACGCCAGGCTCATGACAGATTGTCTTCAAGGTTGATAAATTAGACATACGTCACAAGGACGATCCGTTTAAATCAATCGACATTGAGAGCAATGGTTCTCCGTAAAATTATGAAGATATTTATTGTTCCTTGAAATGAATTTTAAGACAATATTCCTGGTGACATCTCTTAATTAACAGTAGATCTGCAAATTGTTTATGCAGTTTTCTGGCTATATACCTAATTAATATGAAAGCAATTAAGTGAGCTTCAAGTAAAGTTCACCTGTATAGTTAAATAGCTCACAAAGTTCACTTTAATTAAATTATTTTTATTTAAATTTATTTACCGGGAACTACCAGAAGTAAGTATCACGGCCATTGCTGTCACTTCTTTTTTATGATGGAAGCAGGTTTCTTATTCTAGGACTATGACTACATACACACACCAACCTTATAAACTTTCTCAGGGTCAGCAGGAGTCAGGATGTACAAAATTGTTTTGACAGTTGAAAGTCATTGACAGATTTTTGCTCGTTCAGTAAGCACATATCGGTTGTCGATAATGTCAATACAGCGACTTTGACTTTGCTGTCAGCACAGCAGCTGACGACTTTGACTGCAACCAGTGTTACCAAAGTGCGTTTATTTATATCCCCACTAGATTTTGTTAATGTAATAATACGCCGCGTTTTTATTGGTAGAAGAAATGTATGATTCGAATGCGTATCGTGATCGTTCATAACCTTTATACCTTTATGTCGACCGTGACCATTTCAAAAGAGCTAGGAGGTTTGGCTTGGCAAAACCTAGTTGGGATATAGTTAAACGCTACCGAAGTACCGAACCGACACCATTACTGTGCCATTACCGTTCTACCGACTCTTCCGGTCTTCCGTTGGTTGATTCGTCGATTCGATGTCCGTTTCGTTATGTCTTTGTCAGTTTTTTTTAATCTTTTTTATTATGTTGAGCATCTTTTATTATCTTATTTTTTGACTAATAAGAAGTAATGACAGCGATATTTTCCAACGTTAAAATAATTATGTTTTATTAGTTGAATAATTACTTTTGTTGAGGTAATTAAGTAAATAAATGTTTAATTCATTGTGTCCATTTGTGCCTTAAATTACCTGATCATACATTCTAAAAGCTAATTAGGTGAAACCAGGTAACAGGTCTCCTTTTTAAAAATTGAAGGCTGTACCAAGACCAGAAAGGACGTACGTATGATGTTGTTGTCTTTTGTGAAATCGGTCTGAATTAAAGTTTTTAAAAATATGTTGGATCTATTTGTTCCTAAAGAAATCGTACTGCATTTGACAAGATTAAACCTATTAGGTGCCTTTTAATTATTAAATCACTCCCAAAGAGAAATAAAATATAAGTAAGTAAGGCAAGTGAGAGAGAATAAGAATGCATAAGGAGTTTGGTGGCTTTAAGTTTAGATAATATTTAATAATAAATATGAGTCATATAAGTGATCACTCTCTCGAACTAGAAAGAGGGGACAATGACATCTTGCCTGATCCCGATACTTTTGAGGACAAAGACAATTTCAACCATGCTGACGAGACTGACTACACAGACTCCTTGGGCCCTTTACCTCCTAAATGGGAAAAAGCGTACACTGAAAACGGAGAAGTCTATTTCATAGAGTAAGTACATTAAATAATAACTGATTAAAGTTTACTTAATCATGACTTATTCCAGTCATTCGAGTGGTACATCTCATTGGCTAGATCCGAGACTCTCGAAATTCCAGAAGAAATCCCTTGAAGATTGCTTGGATGATGAGTTACCATACGGTTGGGAAAAAATAAGCGACCCTCACTACGGCACCTATTTTATAGATCACGTAAACAGAAGAACCCAGTACGAGAATCCGGTAATTCAAGCAAAAAGGGCTGCGGCGTACAGTTCAGCCCAAGCGAGCCGGACTTCATTCACCAAAGACCCTTCTGAGCTTTGCGGTCAACGCTTTCGTACCTCACTGGTAAAATCGTCTAGAGGTTTGGGGTTTACTATTGTCGGTGGTGACGATGGTGTGGATGAATTTCTACAGATTAAATCGGTCGTTTCAAAAGGGCCGGCTTGGTTGGATGGACAACTCCAAACAGGCGATGTTATTGTTTATGTGAACGATACGTGCGTTCTGGGATACACGCATAATCAAATAGTCCGTCTATTCCAGTCTATAAGTGTCGGATCGACTGTATCGCTAGAAGTATGTAGAGGTTATCCTCTCCCTTTCGATCCGAATGATCCTAACACCGAAGTAGTAACCACCCTGGCGGTCGATTCTAATATCCAGCCGATAGATAAGCAATTATTAGACACAAACTATAATTTCCTCGACAACGATGATATTACCAATAATAGGACTGATAACACAACGAACGATATAAACGATATCATGAAAGGAGTCAGTAATATGGGCTTAGGCAAAACTGAAGTGAGAGTGTCAATTGTTAAAGGGAGTATGGGATTCGGTTTTACGATTGCTGATAGTGCTTGTGGTCAAAGAGTTAAGAAAATCCTAGATCATCAGCGATGTAAAAATTTACAAGAAGGTGATATTTTATTAGAGATAAACGATATAGATTTGAAAAATATGTCCCACGACGAAGTGGTGCAAGTACTCAAAAAATGTGCTTATAATAGCGAAGCTACAATCGCTGTCCAGAGAGGCAATTCCAGTAAAACACAAAACGTCCGTGGTAAAGCTAGAAAACTAGACAATAGATTCAACACTAAAGATACAAGCAATGCTTATCGAAGCAAAACACCTACAGCTGATATTTACAGTACTCAGACTAGAGAAGTGCTACCAACCCGACCAAAAACGCCTCTAATCGACACCCGCGTACTCTCTAAAACATCAATAAGAGATGTCAACTCCAATTCGAACCATGATAGTAAACGTGAATGCAACAACATCATATGTGATAACAATTGTGATTGCCCTCGCTTAAGACTGTCCCTGATTGACAATCCAGAGGAAGATATTGACATTCCAGATCCTATGCAACCGAAAACTTCTTATGACTACATGTCGCAAACAATCGACCCTCGAATAGACCCTAAATACATGTCAGCTGTGTACATGTCACCTCATCATGGAGAATGCAACTGTTACACTTGCATTGAACAACAAGCGTCATTCGAGAATTGTGCCCCCGCTTATGATCACTCTGTTCTTAGAAAACATGATGCTTACGAATGGGTTCCTTCTTATATGCCTCCCCGATTAGAATATCTTACCACGGCTGTCACTTTGCAGAGAGAAGAGAACGGATTTGGATTTAGGATTGTCGGAGGGATTGAAGATAAATCACAGGTCGGTTTTAGAAATTCTTTTAATAATTATGAAAAATTACTAATGAAAGTATTTCAGGTAGCGGTAGGTCATATTGTCCCAGGCGGTGCAGCAGACATGGACGGACGGATTCGTTCAGGTGATGAGATCGTCTCGGTTGATGGTTTTTCTGTCGTCAAAGCCAGTCATCATCAAGTAGTGCAGCTAATGAATGCTGCTGCAGCTCGTGGCCAAGTTAGCCTTATTCTGCGACGGCCTGTCTATCAGGCGTCGCCTGGTGGAGTGTATCAGATAGAATCTTGTTGGGAGAGTCCTCCTCCGCCGTTATTGACTCATCCGCCTCCTCCATTACATTTATTACCTGCGGGTTATGGAGATCATCATGGAGAGGAGTTTGGGGGGTATTTAGGTGGAATGACGGTGGGAAAGGTATGCTCACCTTTGGGTAAATGAGGGATTATGTAGGGGATTCTCTATCTGTAAAGTCTGAAAAAGAAACTGTCTTGTTATAGTCATACATAACGGGAACCGGAAAATTGAGTTGGGTAAACCAGTTATTTATAAAATGAGAGTAATTTACCTTGGGTGTCCCATAACAATGGAGAGCTGCTAGAAGGTACGTGCTGTTCATAACTGCCATCTGCTGCTTTAATGATCGCCCAGAAATCAGTTGGATATTTTCTTTTCATGGCTTTAGAGATGTTGAGAAGTCTTGAGAGCCCGTTTCATTTCTAGATTTATTCTTTATTTACTCTTAATTTAACGTATTACGTTACATTTTTTATTAATTATTATTAATGTAATACTCGTATCCAGTGTAATGCATTTTTAAAATTAATTTTAAGATTCTCTTTAATTGATGTAAGTTGGACTCCTATGCACCTATGTAAGGGAAATTTCTTAATATTAAGATTTTATTGATATGTATTTATAGTTAATGGTTATGATCTTTTCTTTTATACAGATTTTTTTTACTATTTTTTCATGTAATAGAAATATGTGTATTAATATACATATGATAAGTTTTAGACTAGATTATGTTGCAATCATCTGTAAAAAGTGACTAAAATATTATATTGTTGAATTAAAATAAATAAATATTATTTTATTTTTAGTTATCCTTCTCCTTAAATACCTTGAAAACTTCCAAGCAGAACCGTTATTGAAATGGATGCAGAGAAACTGAAACTAATTTTAGATTTGCAGATACTAATTCAGGAGGTGGCTTCAAAATACCTGACATACCTTTATTATTATTATGTGTTTTATTTTGGAATGTAATTTTTAAAATAGTATACTTAATGACTCTATTACTAGGCATTTATTAGTAATGTTTATGTCAGTTTTGTTGTTTGAAATGATGAGTTGATGACAATCCTTATGAACTCATACTGAAACAAAAACATTAATTTTAGAAAATATTGACCTCCATTGACGTTATATTTTAAGTAGCACTGGCAGTTCTAAATTTTATAACTTTCCTGAGTAAAAGCAACCCATGGTAATAATAATAAATACTCCTTTAATCTCTCGGTATTTCTAAGATGAATAAAATTAGCCTTACCAGCTTGTGTTGGGAACTAAAATACCAACTACTGTCATATCTAGTGAAAATGCAATGCAATACAAGATTTTAAAAATGCAACTGAGCTTGACCATGACCTTGAGAACTTTTAATTCCTGTCCCTAAAAGTCGTACTGATCATTTGACGCTTATATTTTTATTATTTTTGTTGAAAAAATTTTAAATACCTTAGCAGTGTATTTGATTAATTTTGTCTAAAGCCTGTCTCAATATTTGAGGACAACCTCTAATGTAACATTTATAATAAATTTTCAAAATTCCATTGGCAATAAACAAGAAGTCTTGAAAAAAGCACTACATTTTTCATTTTTATCCCTCATTTGTGTTATGTTGCAGCCGGTATTTCATTAAAGAGCAACCTTCCAGAGCCTTGAACCTACTAGATGGAGAAGATAAAATTGACAAGGATGCATTATAGCATGCCGGTGAGTCATGACAACCTCGGTGTGCCGAAAATATTTATGTGGTCTGAGCACTTCATATGGACATACAGGCCCTAGCCGTGGTAAGGGGTCGCCCTTTCTGAAATTTTTCCTCTATCTGGCAAAAATTCATGAGTTTTACAACCAAAATAACTAATACTGGATTATCCTTTATATGGAATACAAACGCATATGAAATAAACCCTTACCCCAATAATGGCAAATGGTATTCGTCAGAGTAAAAAATATATTTGAATGAACATTTTCTGAGTAATTTTTCAAAAAAATTTCGATGAAGAGCACCTAACGATGTAACACACGTGTCTAAAAAAAGTCTTAGGCTATTAAATTTTTTAACTCCCTTTTTCATCTTTTCAAACTTCAAATAAACAAATTATATAGGGCTTGTTTTAGTATAAAAATTCAATAGCTTCACCAGGAGCGTGCGCAGGTAAGAAACGGTATCCATAATATATTATTTTGAAAAATATCGCATATTGGAAAATATTTTTAATCTCGCGTTAGTGGAATTGTTTGTACTTAATCTTAATTCTCTCTTATCTTTTTTGTCAGTTGCAATTCAAGGATAAAAAGGCATAAAGTATGCAAATAAATTGCAGATTCGTTATATGTTGAAGATCGGTAGTATTCGATTACTAGATCAGAAGTATCAACGGGCCGAGACCATAAAAACTCTTGTTCTCGAGATATTCGCCTCAGAAGATTGAATTTTTCTACGCCATTGCTGTATTTATGCCCGTCGTGGAGATAATTCGGCTATTATATCCATGGCTATTTTTTATACAACAGTGATAAATATAGGAATACAGCAAAGGCGTAGAAAAAAATCAATCTTCAGAGTCAGAGGTGAGAATTTCTCGAGAAAACGAGTTTTATGCGCTTAGCCCAGCGCATGAAGACTTATCTGATCTACACATCGAATACTAGGTACCAATCCTCAAAAGTTACATCAAATTTGACTTCTATGAGGATTCTGAGGGGTCTTTTGCCCTGACTTTTATTTTAACTTTCAAAATGTATGACTTATAAAGCTTTTGTTCGAACATGTTTTTAATACGGAGAATCAAAAAAACTATAAAAAATAAATACTTTTTGTTGCATCGCGATAAAAGAGAAGCTGTTTTCGTGGGAACGTTCGTGGTAATTTAGTTTAGTTGTATAATGAGTGGGTCGATTAGTGACACCTCCACTGCGACCAAGTGGTCTGTTGTGGCTCACACCTAAGTACTTTACATCCATTCCAGCAGGCCACTGCTTTTTAAAAAGGTAATGACCTTATTAGATGGTGTGAATGCATAGAACATGTTCTCCTGTTTCTACATCCTCCAGACACAGGCGACATTCTGCGTTATCGGCTAGATTCATCCTGTGTAAGTGGTGGTTCACTTTGCAGTGTCCTGTGTGTAGGCCTATCAGGGCCCTTAGGTCAGTCCTTTTGAGCTCCAGTAACTTTTTAGCTCTGTTTCTCGATGGTCCCTCAATGAAGGTCTTTGAGTGAGTTAATCCTGGTAGAGTTTGCCAGTACCGAAGTACCTTATTTTCCGCCCAGGTGTCTATTGTTGTTTTGGCTGTATTTGAGGATATGCCAACAGCGGGTTCTGGTCCTGTAAATTTGGATTCGGTTCCTCTTCTAGCCAGAGAGTCAGCTATTTCGTTCTCTCCAAGGCCGGAGTGACCTATGGAATCCAGACCAGAGTCAATAAGTTATTGTTTATTTTAGCTACCTCATTGAGTGCTGTTTGACAGTTCCATACTAGTTTGGAGTTGGAGTTGCAACGAATGAAGCAAAGGGCTTTCAGGGCCGCTTGTGGTAGTTCTGGCAGATTTTCTAAGAATTTATTTCCTACAAAAACTTATTATAAAAGAAATACAAAATCTTCAAGTTTTTTATTTCAAAATTTTGAGATATACTGTTTTTGTAAAAATGTTACATGAAACATTAATTTATAATTTTTTGATTCGGATCTTCCCCAGTTTTTTTTTGCGCATCATTTCCGGACGATCTGTATAATATTAATATGAGACGATTCGTCTATGTACCCCTTTATGAGATATTTAAGTGATTTGTTCGTGTATGGTGGAAAGATTTGGACCAGCGTTTGGCCAGCCGTATGCTTCGGTCTTAATGAAGCGAGAACACCGGCGTTCCACAGTTCCACGGCAGTTCTGCTCTATGACGTGACGACGTGACGGTGCTAGTAAAGGAAAAGGTATTTATAGGTAGGGATTACCATTTTATAACATGAACATGAAAGTCAACACACATGCGTACAACGTACACAATACACAACTAAACTAACTACAATAATAACTAAATGCATCTGTAATTTACATTCATGTCTAATTTTTTAGGTTTCTTTTCGATATTCGCCAAGTAAATTCGACTAGGTAATAGTAAAATAAAAACGAAATTGTGGTGTGATAGTGATAACGAGAAGTGACAAAAAGTGCAGGGTTTAGTTCTTTAACTGAAACCTGAATCTCAGTGATAGTTCTTGGAAATAACATGACATACCTTCTAAACCAACACCATATTAATCTAGGTAGGTTCCAACATCTAATGTATTTCTTGACCAGATCATACTGTTTAGTGTAGAATGTAGATATAGATCAAATAATTTGTACATTACATTCTCTCTTATTCTAATTGTTAAAATGATCGTCGAATTCCAGAAATATAAAGTGTTATAGTGTTAGAAAGGTACCAACCTATTTCATAATAATAATAAATCGAATAGTAAGAGATAGTGATAGTTCAGCTATTATTCCTTTTCCCCGTATTTAGGTCTGTGATGTTTAGGTGTAAAAGGGACTGGGCCGACTAGGTAAGGTATTATACCTGGTGGCGAATTCTACCTGCCGTTCGTCTTATCGTTTTGGGTGTGAATAGATTTACAGAACAGATAGGAAAGTGGCAGTCAGTAGTGCGAATGTATTATTATTGTGATTATAAAGAAAGACCTCTGACTCTTTCAATCGTCGTGAAAGTGAATGATGCTGGTTAGATGACCTGATCATTAGATTTTCTTTAAATTGTTATTATCTTACTCTCTACTATAGTTAGATTTCATATTTTATTGAAAAAATTAATCGACTCCTACTCCTCGTGGATCTGTATTATAGGTATAGAGGTATCTCTGTTCTTTTTTTTTACTTGACACCTACTTAGTAGGTGTCAGGTTTGTTTTTCTTACATCTAGGTGCAGTTGCGTATTTATTATTGGGTTGGTATTGGTAATTTGGTAACACACATTAATGCCCTATTTTTATAATGGTATGTAGATAAGTTCTTTTGTTTGTTTATTTGTCAGGTTTAATCTTATTACAGTAATTAGGTTTATAGTTTATATAACAGGTCCAGGCTTTAGATGAAACACTCGCATCTAGTAGGTAGGTACACTTATAAAAGTATTTAATCGCGCAACATTGAGATAGCGGGACATTTCATTAGGTTCCAACAAAATAATAATAGAGAAATAAAGATTCCAATTCCCACAGTTGATAGAAATTGTTCATACCTACAGGAAACAAACATAAAAGGTTTTTGTAATATATTTCAATGGTTGGTTTGGTTGTTTATTATTTATACCTGGGCTAGGCCTAGGCATAGATTCATTTCTAATTGTTTAAATTATAACTTAATAAGTGTGCTTGCATAAATTTGAACTTGAACTCATTTGAGTTTGTCTACCTAAATATTTTAATATCCATATAGGTAGGTAATATGTATTATTGTTGGGTCTTCCACAAATAATTTTTTCAAGCACCTACCCTAATAATAATTTACCTATTTATTATGAAACTAAAATTTTTAAAGCTCAGTATTTAAATGATCTAATATGTTAAAAAAAATGTATCAACTTTTACAAAGTAATAAATTCCGCTGATACCTATACTGTTGCGCGCGTGTGCATAACTAAGGTCCCTGAAGTTTAAAATTACTTTTTTTTTTTAATTTTGTTGGTCATCCTGCTAAATTGACTTTGACTTTGATTGCTGACATAGGACATAATAAAATTTATTCCAAAATCAAAATTATTTTATATTTTAAAATTATCGAGTATAGAAACTTTATAATAACTTCAAATATGTAAGTAAGTAGTATAAAACAATTTATTACAATTATGACTTCATTTATATTTTTATCAACAACATTGGTCATCCTATTGAATTAGACCACAGAGTATAAATAGATTAATTGAGTAACAAATAATTAAAGAACTTTGATTTAAAATTTAATTCACACCATTCTGTAAATAGGTTATTTTATAATAGGTCTTTACACCCTACTAGTGCACTTAGCACTTACTCAGCTATATTATTATTCGTATTATTTTTTTTTTGCTTTCCTTTTGTTTATTATATTATCCCATAAGTGGAACAGAATAATAATTACTCAGGTAATTATGTTGTCATTATCAATCTACCAATTCAGGTATTTAACACCTGTTAATAAATTATATTATTTTATAAGCTGTGACGTTAGCTGTCAGAATTATTTATAATATTAATATACATCTACAATACATGTGTAATCTATAGTGATTGCTGAAAAATTGGCATTAAAAAACGGGTTTTTGTTTTACAAAAAAAAAGGTTGCAGGTACTTGTCTGACAACTTATCTAGCCCTGTCAAATATACCTATAGTGTTTTTTTTATTTATATTTCTTTCAGAAGTGCCAGAATATAAAAATTTACATTTTTCCATTATATTTATTTCAAGATCAGTTTTGCCTTACTTAACAAACTCAAAGCTAGAAAGGAACTTCCTTTTCTCTAACTTTATTGCCGGAAAATCGATTTTTTTTTAATTCAAAAGTTGAAGGTTACTATAGGTAATTAGTCGAGGCAATTTGTGATTTTTTTACTGTCAAAACCAGCTCCATAACCTAATTAACTTCAAGTGTGACAGTTTGTTTTTATTGTTTAAACCTCACTTGTTTATGTTATGCCACAGTTGTCAGTAATTATTGATCCATTAAAATGATGAATGAAAATATATTCAAGAAGATTTATGACACATGACATCATTGACATCCTTTTATTTATAACCACCTGTACATTACATTAGTGGCTGGTAGCTTTAAGCTATGAATGTGTCTTTTTTATGCCACTTTCACAAAAAAGAAATTAATATTTAATTTATCAAGCTCGATTTTAACAGTGATAAAAATTGTAGAAAAATGTTTCTCCCTAATTAATTAATTAATTAATTAATTACGATAAACTTAATCGATGGGATAGGACACCTTGTATGTACATAGTAGTTTACCTGTGTAGATTAAGAATAAAAAATAAGTCAAAAATCTCCCAGAAATGAACCCTAATTCTTGCTGTAGCACTCACAATGTTTAAAATAGACATCAAGGTATTGTTACAAGAGGTAACAATTAATTGTTGATAATTGCATAACCCTGTTTAACCATTGTGTTGAGAGAACGTGATGAAATTTCTTTGATAATTATTGCTTCTGCGGCAAGTGTTGGTATTGCATAAGGTTAGCACTGTTAGCCAGTAATCATTATGTTGTACAATAATTGTACATGTTATAGGGTAAAGCTGTCGAGTTACTTAATTTTTCCTTCCTTCCAATTCTTAAAGAAAATAAATTTAAGTTAGTAGTTCTAGTTGTTAATAGGTTCAGAAAACAGAATAAGTAAATAAGAGTTCCTTGACATTTATTGCCAACTTCGGTGCCAACTTAAATATTTGAGAAACAAAAGGGGAATTTTTTAGCTGCTTGGATAAAAGTAGCTATTGTTAGTGTTAAAATTAGGAGACACTAGAAGACCAAGCAGAAGTAAACAATAAACAGCCTTCCTTATCTACCTTTATACTTGTTTAGTTATTAAATGGTTACACATTATGCAATATTTACTAGTGTATTATAAATAGGGCCTAGCTACCATCCTATCTCTTGCAAGAGGGAGAGGATAATCACTGATAAAAATATGATACAGGATCAAAGTGATCCAAAGTGAAGATAACGTTATCTAGATTACCTTAAACTTCAAACTAATTAAATATGTAGGCATTTGAAAGAATTACTGACATATTTTATTGTTTTTGAATTTTGATGATAAAGTGTTGTTTATTAATTATTGTGAGAGAAAATATTTATGTCGTCTGATACTAAAGCTAGAACTAGACTAGGAAATTATAATTTCTATAGCTTTATTTATAAAGGTTATAAGTAGTGATAGTTTATCTACTTATGGAATAATATTATGTAATTATATAGTGTCTGCCAAAAAGTTAGCATCATAATTATGGGAAAAAATTAAATTTTTGATTTGTAAAAAAGATTGAGAGCCAAATGTAAGCTTGCTCGAAAAGTTATTATTATCAGATATAATACGGAACGATTTTTTCATACCAAGAAAGTAAAACACGTTTTTCTTTAACAAATCAAAAATAAAACTTTTACAGGCATAAATTGGTAATAAATAATTTATTTTCAGGTACTTTCTTTGTGAAGTTATGAAATAATTGCCGTCTAACATGGATAATGAACAGGATAAAGAACATGAAGAAAGAAGGGTGAGTTTTTTACTTAGTTCATTTTTTATAATTATTAGGCGAATGCAGGGTTGCTAACACAAGAATGATATACAGGATGATCAGTAACTCGTTCACTCGGAGCATGCTGTGATAAAATTCAATTTTCAAGAGCAGTAAATTTTTTTACCGCAATGTCGGAAGTACTTTTTTTCATGGCAATGAAGGCTTTTTCTTGGATTATTTTTTCCCGTCTTGCTAATGCAGGGGTTCAAAATTAATAGCAATTCTTTTGAAAATTCAAATGGCTGCCATTTTGAAACAACCTGACCGATTTTGCTTAAATGCAATACTTGACCACTACTTGTGGATATCTTACTCCCATGAAACTTTCACCCCCCTATTATATGGAGAGTATTGAAGGTCTCAGAAGTTTCCATCAGTGATTGCCCCTCCCCCTCAGAAGTCAAAGGAATCTCTACCCAGACGTCGGAGGGTAAACGGTTTTCCACAAATGGGAAATTCCAAGAGATTAATTTTTTTTTCGTAGATTTTCCTTAATTTTAATTGGTTCTATAACGCCCTGTATTCGTAGTGCGCGAGTTTCCGATCACATATATTCGTTTTCATACAAATAAGTCATTAAAGAAACACTGAAGTAAAAATAATAATTATCGTCGAGTCTGATTCACTTTTACAATAGTTTATGAAAAAAAATTCAGTTTCTATTTACGTAACAATAACCTCGAAATAAAACAAGCAATGCCTTAATTGCTTGATGTATCTCGCATCTGTCTAATGCACTCATATCACTCTAAACACACACTTCTAAACACAGCTGAACTCTTCTCTTTTACCCTTGCACAATTGGACTACCTTTTCTCTTTTGACAGTACTCTCCAACTTAGCTGTGTTGTCCATAACATCCCAAACTATCCTGACATGCACAGATGGCATCACTATCACTTATACCTGGTGCTCATTTTATCTTGGGGAATATATACAAAATAAAAAATACTATGCACCAGATCAAAAAAAGTGGCTACATTCCAGTTTCTTGGCTACATTCCAGTTTCTGACAGGACTGTACATGAACAAAGAAGAACAAGAACAGATGTTCGATATTTCTAACCTAAATTCACAAACTCACAAAAGTAAACAAATCTGTTTTCAGTTCTAAGTAGATCAAGAATATTTCGTTAGTGTTTTTACGTAACTGAGACAGTTATCTGAAAGTTATGGCAGTTTTCGCTTTTTTACTTCAATCAATTCATGTCAAATTTGACATCATTTAAGAAATAATCTTCAAGTAACTTCACTATTTGTTATTTTTATGAAAAACAATATAGAAACCTGTGGCATTAATTGTTCGTTTTTTTTTACCAACTATTCTTATTTTTCATCTTTTTTTTTCATCTTTGGCTTTTAGCTTGTTGCTAAATAGTTAGCCAGCGCATTCCTTTTATTCTAAGGCTGTAGCTATCAGTGTACTTGGTAAAGAGATGCCTCATTCCCTGATTGGATTGTCTTTCTTCTGTTGTGATTTTGGATGGTGTGAATTGTTGCACCATGGTGGGAGTAGTTAGTTGAGATACCAATTGTTTAATTTTTTTCAGGGATCGAACACTGACTATGTACCAACAAAATGTCGAATAACAAAACCTCCGCCTCCGAAACCAGCTACGAATCCTCTCCAATTCATAAAAGTAGCTCCATGTCCACTCTTCCAGAAAGCCCAGGAACAGATAAAGAAAGTAGAAGAAATAAAGAAAGAGCGAAAAGAAGTACGCGAAGAAGCTGAAGATTGGCAAGCGGTTAGTATTATCGTTATAATTTATTTTGAGCGATAATCGAATTGAATTTTTCAGAATCTTGATAATTGGAAAAGTAGTAGGCGAAAACGTCAGGAACATATAATCGAACGAGTGGTCGAAGTAAAGAAATTTGCCGAAGAAGATAGGCAAAGGAAGAAAAGTAAAACTTTTAGTGAGATGATAGAAGATAGGTATGATTATTTCTTATTTATTTTATTAATGTATCGATCTAGACTAAGAGGTTTGTTTTGATTGATTTAGGACAAAGGGAAGGAGGAAATTTTCGATACCAGTTTTTGAAGACGATTCAAACGATTTAAGCGATTACGGTATTGGCAGTAGTAGTTCGAAAACGAATAGTATTAAAGATGTTGATACTGATGATAGCGGAAGTATTTTAGTAAGTTAGTTTAGTTTTCTTCATGAGGGAGTGATTAACAATAATTGAAATGATTCCAGGATGATAGAGATAATTCTTCAGAATTTCCACAAACAGTAGATATACACGTTTCAAACCAAAGACACAAAGAAAATGAAGATACCGATACCATATTATCTAGTAGTAATTTATTAGACAATGATACAAATTTTTATAATAATAATCAACCGTTAAATACTTGGAACGACGAATCATCAACAACAAAACAAGAAGAAAAAGTAACTGAACATACAAAAGAGAACAATTTAGAACAGTACACTTACGAGGGTGCTATCCAAGACTACCGATCAAGGATACGATCAAAAATCAATATTGACGAATCAATATTTACAAGTACCCACACCGAAAAAGAGCCTGAGACACAAATTCTCATTCCCATCTCGAAAGGAGAAATCTTCAAACGGAAGGAGTTATTCGAGGGTGATAAAACGGTCGAAATTAAAACTTTCGAATCAATCGCCTCGAGACGTCTATCGGAAGACTTTGTGAACTCGCAAAGCATTAAACAAAGATTAAAGAGTCTTGAGCTGTCTAAAAATCAATCATCCAACATCACTTCTAAAGATGATGTTCAGTTGGTCTCAGTTCGGGAGAGATTACAAAATTTCAATAAACAATCTGAAAACAACACTAATAACAATAATAATAACAACAATAATACCGTCACCGGCACCAGTACTACCTCATCTAAACCTGCCAAAATTAGTAATTTTTTAATCAGGAAGTCCCATAGCAGTTCCACAGTTCCATTCAGTAATGGTGTCTGTACTAGTACTAGCACTAGCACTAATACCAGTACCAGTACTAATACTAACACTAATAATACTAGTACTCCAAATAACCACACAAAGTACCGCATGGAATCTGAAATGCTTTACGATCGTTCATCAAGTCCTGAAACAGAGATTTACATGAACAAGTTGAACATGTTTAATCGAGATCTAGATAATTTGATGATGTATAAAAAGGGCACCATGGATTTAAGGAGCGATGAAGTGGTTACGTCGAATTCTGATTACACCTCGTCGACTGAGTTATTAGGCGGATATTCAGATCGTGATGACAGCGGTATAAATACTGCCGATGTTTCCTGCTCAGTAAGTCAGACTGAGGAACCTATAGAAGCGGAAACGTCCTGCTTATTCGATGCTTCAGCTTCCAAGAACGAAACTAGAAAAATGCTTGATGATGATGACATCAGTAACACTCGTAATGTCGAAGTGCTAGTGCCAGCGCCAAGTTACGTTAATACAATTAAAATTGCACCACCTGTTGCAGTAGAAAGCGGCAACTCGTTTTTAACGAAAAGTAACATAATTAACTGTACGTTGGAATTATTGAATTCGTTGAAAATTGATTCTTCTGAAAATCTCCACGTGCCAAAATTTGCTCTTCCATTTAACGATAAACAAGTCACTGGTATTGCTAGTACTAATATTATGGGTTCTGTTACCAGTACTTGTACAAATATGAACGATGGATCTCAAGAAAAACCTGTCGTTTATAAAGATTCAATTTATGAATCTGTAATTTATGAAAATATTGAAATCAAACCCTCATCACTTAGAGGAGATGAGAAACACTTCATACCAACAGTTGATTTCATCACTACTGATATACTAGCAGCAGATAACGAATTCCCATTAACTGCACCAAAATTAGAACCTCCCAAGGTAAGTGTATTAATAAATTGTTTGTGGTTCTTTCTTACAATATATCAAGATGAAAAGTTCCGATTTACATGAATCTTTAAAAAAGCGCATTTACTTGAATTTTCTTTAGTTTTTTTTTATGTGGAATATCTTGGAGCATTTGGGAATAAAAATTGTACTTCGAAATTTACAAAAACGTTTTAGATTTTTACAGAATATTTTTAAATGTTCTGGAATGATGAAGAATGCTCTAGAATATTCCATAACATTCTTGAGCATAATAGAATGTTCTAGAATTCTCTAAAATGTTCTGGAATATTTTAAAATGACCTGGAATTTTAATAATTTTAATTTTTCCAGAATACTGTTCTAGAATGATGAAGAGTATTCAAAATGCTCTGAAATGTTTTAAAATGGTTTGTATTTTTCTGAAACGTTCTATAATATTCAAGAATATTAGGGCATATTCTAGAATATTAAAAAAAAACCTTGACATAATCTAGAATGTTTTGAAATATTATAAATTTACATGTCCTGGAATATTTTACAGGTTCTGAAATCTTTTTGAATCTTTGATTCGAGAATGTTCTAGAATATTTCAGATTTCAAGAATGTTACACAATGTTCTAACACAGTGCAGACTGTTTTGGAATGTTCTAGCATGTCAAGGAATGGTTCTTCTGGAATATTCTGGTATGTTCTAGAATGTTCATCTCGTATGATTATGTCGATTGACGGGACTTCCTATTTTGCAACGTTGAAAATGTTTTGTAAACTTGAAACAAAAGTAATAAATCTTCCGGAATGAATATGTTCTCAAATGTTCGATTATCCTGTTCATTTCAGAAGAGTATATTGTATATGTGGCACTGCAGCTTTTACATCAGTAGAATTATTTTAGTATGTCAAGTAATATTTACAATTTGATTAGTAACACTAATAAAAAACTTGAACTTCTCTTTCTGTGGTCTGAAAGAGTAATAAAAAAAAAAATGCTTGACATGTTGTAAGGAATAAGAACTTTTAACATGTATAATAAACGACTTTGTGTAAATTAAAAGTTTAAAAACTAATAACAATCCAATTCTAGGTAAAACCCCCACCCCCACCTCCATCGGACGACTCTATCCCTCCACCAATTCCCCCGCCACCTCAGATTGTCACTTCGCGACGTTTCAAGGATGAAATGAGCGTGAAACGTTCCAGTTTCCTCGGCTTGGATTCTGATTCAATCGCCGGCGATAAGCCTCCGTTTGACGTTGCTGCTTTTCTACAGCGTTCACCCGTTAAGCGCGTGGGCGTGGCGGAGGAGAACAGACTCTTATTGCCAGGGCACGTCGCCAGTAGCCAGGATTCCGGGTTGGACATAGACCGGGGTAGGCTATCTAGCGATACTTGGTGCAGCAGCATCGGAGACTCCGTCAGCTTGCCCAGTCATTCCAGGCAAGATAGCAGCGATGTAAGTGGGAATGTGTATTTATTCTCGGTAAGCAATTTAATTGGTTATTTTGGATTATAGCACACGAACAGTATTACATCGGAAGAAGAAGAAATAATGAAGAAAGAACGAGAGATAATTGAGATGGTTGAGAAAGAGGAGAAATCCCGTGATGGTGATGTTTATGATAAGCATTACGGAGCTGCACCTGATGATACAACTAACCTGAGCAATTCATACTTCTCAACGGTAAGACATTGATTTTCTTTTTATTTTACTTCATTACTCTTGAGTTATTTATTATATTCTTATTTCTTAAATACGACTAACTATGAAAACTTTGGGAATTGATTCAGCATGTCTTACTTCTCTTGTAAAATATACATACGCTATCGCTTTTATTTAATTTCTTAACAGCACAGGATACATATCTTCATTAACGATTATACTGTCACTATATAAATCGTTAAGAATAAAATTAGTCTATTTATCTCTTTTTCGCCTAGTGAGTATGAAAAAAAAAATAGACAGTAATCTTGTACCACAAATAATGGTGGAGTTGATTTCTGTAAGATGGATGTAGGCGGAGGCCGAATCTTAAAGAAATAAACTCGAGAACATTAAGGAAAATAAACACTGGCGGATTGGTTGTAGTTCACGCTTACAAATTATGCAATATTGTTTTATTTAAAAAGAAACTATGAATAAATTTTGAAAACACAAAAAAGCCTTAGTTAGCTATGCTTGGGACTCCGGTGTAATAATTTTAAATTTAATAAAAAATTCAATCTTGTAGTGATTATATGATATGTAGCGTAGTGTTTAGCAACTAACCAACAATACTGTCTACTGTTATTAAAGAAACGACAAGAAGGTGTAATTTTGGTCATTTATATTATAATAGAGCTCGTTCAGTATAACTTTGAGATATTTATACCTCTGTATATAATTTTTACTAGGGAAGAAGAATTTTCCACTCTTCCTGTTACTATTTAAGTTTATAAGCCGATTAATTTTAACCAAAAGTTGATTGTCTCTTAAAGATCAATTTGACTGACAGTCTGGTTGATTATCTCAGTGGTGCAAAGTATACTTGCCATGTACTCTTCAATACCTTTTTTCTCTCTTCAGGTATCTGCTGTTGCCTGTTGCTCTCAGTATCTAGAGTTGAATTCTCCTCTTACCCTTGATTTTTATTTATCAATCCTTTTTTCTGTAGTTAAGTTAATGAAACCCACATAAATCACTTTATTCGAGTCAACATTAAAAAATGCTACAGTAAATAAAATAAATGTAATTAAATCGAATCTCGATTATTTCTATTCATAATTCTGGCCCTTTTCTATACTGGCATTTAGCAACAATGTCTGTTAAAAAAAAACTCAGATAATCTTTAAAATAACCTTCAGATGTGACTCCTGGGTGATAATCAAGGTTAATAGCTGACTCCCTAGTTTGACCAGCCAAAATTGACTATTCGAGGAATATTTTTTGCTCTTTTAACAAAATAAAGAAATTGCTGGGTCTACTGACGTTCGACCATTGTAGTCGAACTATTGTAGGAAATATATTTGAAAAATGATTTTCAGACAAATTCTTTCCAAAGATATTACTGGACTCACTTTATTCTGCTTTTTTATAAATTTCGGAAGAATTTATTTGTTTAATACCTCCAAAATATCTCTTCAATATTAACTTCCGAGAGATATAAAATGATTCATAAACCACGACTTCTATTCCTTTATCAGCAGTCTAGATATCCAGATTATCTAAACGATCAAGATTCCGAAGTAATGAAAGTTGAACAAGAACTGCGACAGTTGGAACAAGAAGAACTGGAACGACAGAGGGATAATATTTTGTTTCGAGAGAGTCGTGCCAAAGCTTACCTTAAAAATAATCGCCGTTCTTTGGAAAACATCTGCAGTGAAGTGTACAGTTCTTCGTATCAATTTCAAGGAAACCCGGGAGAATATAGACGAAGACCTTGTAAAGAATTGAACAACCCAAATGTGCCTCCCGAGTACAGGAAATCCATGCCGGATGTATTGAACGGATATGCAAATCAAATGCCCGATTATAGCGGTTTCGAGACTTTGAACTATATCAAATCGATGCCAAACATCGAAAGAGGATTATATCAGAACCCCCCAGTTTTAGGATGCGATAATCCCTTAGTGGATCATCACAGGAACTCTTTACCAGAATTAAAGCAGCTCCAGCACGACTCACATAGATCTGCGTTTAGGCAGCCCATTTCTAGACAACATCCATTTATAGCTCCAGGGAGACCTATCAGACCTTTACCATTATCTAGAGTAAGCGTACCTTTTCCCAGTTCAAATAAAGGCCCTCCCCAGTATTGCAATCGACAGTTGAGGCATATGCCGATAAATCCTCATCCTTCGCCCGGTGTTGTGTATCCCAGGCCGAAGCTACAAAAGGATACAGTGAAGCATTATAATCAACATTGGTTGTATCAGGTAAGATAAAAATGGAAACGACTTGAACAGTTATAATTAACGAATTTTTAGGAAGCCGAATTGAGAAGAATAGCCGATCAGCAGGTTATTAGTAAGAGCGTGCCGGTCAGGAAACCGGTTAACAGTCGAGAGAAACATATTCCTGATGCGATTATCCAGACTTTAACTCAGAGGGTACAAAATCGTGCGAGTAATAATGAAAGGAATATAACCACGAAAAGGTATTAATGCTTAATAAAACATGGCGGTGAAGGTATTAATTTAAGGGTTAATTAAGGCGCTGAATCATTTCCAAGTTGTCTTGAATTGAATGTGTTTTTTTTTATTTATTCACAAACCTGCTGCATTGTTCCAGAATGGGATCTAACCCTAACAACAAAGATTACATACATCGTCCATATTTAGGCCAGTCTACAGCAATCGGCCGTCCTCTACCGGTACCTTATACACCTTCGGTAGCTGTCAGTGAACTTCCTGAACGAATGTTGAGTGTTAGCGGAAAAAAGAAGTGCTCCTATTGCGGAAACGAATTAGGTAAGACACTGTCATTGTTAAAGATAAGCTACAAATTTAAAACTTTTTTTTATTTGCACAAGAAAAAAGAGGAAAATGTAATTGAAATTATAATTTAACAAACGAGTCTTTGTTTTGCTAGTCTTGATTTTAAAATGTTTATATTTTATAACATCACTCAAATATAAAATGAAATATTCAACACCAAATATCACTTTTCAATTATAATAATTTACTAACCATACTTTTTCAACTTAACCTCACTTTTAAACATTTCTTACTTTCATGTGTAAATCAATCTTGTTGACAAGTTTCTATTTAGTTCTGCTGGTTGATCATGATCATTCACTTCTCTCTTTGTAACTGTATTGTTCAAATGTTTAAAACATCAGATCTTATGTGTCGTGTCATGAAGTTTGTATTTGAGCACTATTTCTTTAAATGAATAAAAATAAAAGGATATTATTTTTCAGGACGTGGTGCCGCAATGATAATAGAAAGCCTGTGTCTTTTTTATCACATGGAATGTTTCAAGTGCTGCGTCTGCCACATCCAGTTAGGAGATGGTCTGATGGGAACGGACGTTAGAGTTCGATATCAGAAACTTCACTGCCATAATTGTTATTCAAGCGACGATGGTGTAAAATTTAGTTGCGTTTAATGTATATAGGACTTTGTATTTATGTATGTACACACCTATTATGTAATCTTTTGTATTATATTTGTTACCTAGGTAGAACTTTTACAGTTTTATAATAATAATAATAACCATTCAGTGAAGGTAGAGTTTTAATTGCCGATTTAAGATTTAATTTAATCTTGAGTGAGAAATGAGGCATACTTATTTGTTGTTAGATTATTGTTAATATTGCTGTTGGCATATCTTGTTACTTTACACTCAAGGAAAGGGTTAGTTTACAATATAATATAAAATATATACTTATCTCGTACTGTCAAAATACATAGATGATGTAGTTGCTTCAATAAACTATGGTTTTTATATTTTATTGAAGAAAACTATATATTGCTAGGTGTTTATAATATTTGACGGTATTATAGTTTCAAAAGTAATGTTGGTTGTGCAACAAGAAGTAGTAAATATTTTATGCTTGTTTTAACATCTTACTTTATTTGTTTATAGACAAAATTAGTCGTTGAATTTGATGTAACTAGTGAATTAGGCATGTAAAGTGAACGATGGCAACCACAGGTTGGTCTGAAATTAGGATAGAAAAGTTATTTCAGACTTTCCATTGTTCATCGCTACATTAAACTATTGTGTATACTGTGAAAGCAGCTCTCTTTCAACTATTTAATTTTCTGTCTATAGAATCGTCTCATTTATTTAAAAAACTTTATTTAATATTTCATTGTATAAATAAATATCTTACTTCTAATATGTTTATTGGTTTCTTTCTAAGCCCTTTAAAAAAATAACGTATACAGGTGTCCCGTAAGTAATGGTCCGTGGTGAAATGGGAGATTCTTGGTTTAAAAATATTACGATCTGACACTACTTGCTCTAACAAAATCTTGATAATAAAAAAGATACAGGGTGGCAAAGTTGAGACTTGAAAATTTACTTTTCAAAATATCTTGAAAAATTGTAAAGGTGCGAACGTGAAAATTTGGGGATAGATGTTTTACGGTATGAGAAATCATAATTTGATATCCTTGTCGATGTATTTTATAGAGGGTGCCACTTACGTCATGTTGACGACGTAAATGAACACGTAACTTTTTTATCCTTCAGGATATCGCTCATTTTATTATGAAATATTAAAACTACATCATTGATGAGAAAAAAAGGTATACTGATTGTCAGTCTCAAAAGTTAGTGGTTTTAATAATCTCCTGCATTATTATTATTATTTTTTTATCATCAGAAATTTTAATGCAGTAGGTTGAGATAGTAACCAGCATTTTGGCAATTGAACATTTTTCACTTTGACTTGACATATTAAAAAAGCAAACAAATGAACCATATTCACCTAAATTCCTATACAGATTCTGAAATAGTCGATTATCAGGTTTCAGTCTGTTTGGATATCGTGGCAGGTATTCTCGTTTCGCAGCTTGCCCATTGAAGTTTTGTTTGCAATAAATAGAAATCATATCTCTCTTATCTAAATTTGAAAAATTATTATGTCTCGGCATTTTTTAATTTTCTAACTACTAGCAATAAGCAAAAAATTCTAAACAGTACCTAGGAGAGAAAATTATTAACTGTCAATTATCTCGAAAACCACTAACTTTTGAGACTGACAATCAGTATATCTTTTTTTCTCAAGAATGATGTAGTTTTAATATTTCACAATAAAATGTGCGATAGCCTGAAGGATAAAAAAGTTATGTGCTCATTTACGTCATCAACATAACCTAAGTGGCGCCCTCTATGAAATACATCGACAAGGATATCAAATTATGATTTCTCATACCGTAAAACATCTATCACCAAGTTTTCACGTTCGTACCTTTACAATTTTTCAAGATATTTTGAAAAGAAAATTTATAAGTCTCAACTTTGCCACGCTGTATCTTTTTTATTATCAAGATTTTGTTAGAGCAAGTAGTGTCAGATCATAATATTTTTAAACCAAGAATCTCCCATTTCACCACGGACCATTACTTACGGAACACCCTGTATAAAGTTAGCAGGACAACTTGCTCAAATGAGAAAGTTACTATAGCGGAAATTTGTCGCTAATTATTCGCGATGAAACTAATTTTGTCGCTGTTGTAGTTTTTTTTAACCAGGGTGTCCTGCTAACTTGATATAAAGTTAGCAGGACAACTATAACAAAAAAATTATTTAATATTCATAAACCATCTAAAATTACTTAATCCTTTTGTCGCTAATTAGTTGCGATGGAATACTTTCAATTACTTTTTTTTTTAATAACACGTTGCCCTGCTAAGTTTATATTAATTTAGCATTAAGGGCATCAATGTTAAATTTTTTTTTAAATTATAATAAAATACTTTTAGACATTTAGTTTTTTTGTCGCCAATTAGTTACGTAAGACAGAGTTCGTAGCTATAAAAAAAAACTTGAAAAAAAAATCTTGAATGGAAAGTCATTTTTAAAAAGACACTCCCAAAAATCCCTTTGCATATCTAACATTTTGATTTTTTTTGTGCAGGAATTAGCCGCTAGGGGTGTTTGATTTATTCGCACCTTTTTGGATTTTGTCGCTATTATACAGGGTGTCCCAGCTTATTCGAAGCGGTCTCTGTAGGCCGAACGATGGACTTTTCCAAAAACTTTTTGAAAATTCAAGTACAGAATCACAATGACCATTATCTAAAATTATTTTGGAGTATACAGAGTGTCCCGTATGACAGTGGCATATCAAAGTTATGTTTTAAGTTATGTGTTCGTGCCGCACACTCTCAGAATAAATAATATTTGATTTTTTTGTATATTATGTATTTTTGGGTTGGTTCTCATCTTTGGGGTGTACTCACTTTCATTATTGTTTTATTTTATTTGGTATTGATATATTTATTCGTGTTGCTATGCTGCGGTTTGCGTCATTGGTGTTTTGCTAGTAATATCCAATGATGTTTGAACCGCGTATTTGTTATCACTAGTGGGAGTGCGCAAGCCCTACCGGCAAGAGACGTCGTCCGCGCGTTGGAAAGAACGAAAAAAGACTCTCACGGCGGCTATAAGTGAAACTCAAATTCAATTCTCGAAATTCTCAATAATTAACATAATACTTAGTTCGTGTTGTGTCATCATCCATCTACCCCAAGAACAGACAACCGGAAAAGTGTGGCCACATCATAGCATCGCTGCTAGACAGGAAGGTAGGTGAATAAACTCAACCACCAGTGACCGAAAAGAATTACGTTCAAAGTTAAAATCATTTTCATTCTCTCAAAATACCTCATTTCCAAACAAAATGGAATGCTTCTATGTTATTGTATTTTTAGATTGTCTGAGAAGAGAAAATAAGATTGGCTTTCACAGTTGGTGTTTAAATTCAGAAGTTTTAGAGTTATAAACAAGTGAAAATCGTAATTTTTCAAGTTCAAGGACCTGTACAACGAAAACGGTTCAAGATAGAGAAAAACGGCTTACATGTCCCTATTCTAACTTTTCATGTACTATCCTATGGTACAGAAACATTTGTACTTTCTTTGATTTTTTTATTTGGCGACGCGTGGAGAAATCTCAGAATTTTTCAAATTTTTTATCACCCTGTATAAACATTTCATCTGCATCATAGGATAGTACATGAAAAGTTAAAATAGGGACATGTAAGCCGTTTTCGTTGTACGGGGCCTTGAACTTAAAAAATGACGATTTTCACTTGTTTATAACTCAAAAACTTCTGAATTTAAACACCAACTGTAAAAGCCAATCTTATTTTCTCTTCTCAGACAATCTAAAAATGCAATAACATAGGAGCATTCCATTTAAAAAAACATAACATTGATATGCCATTGTCATATGGGACACTCTGTATAGTTCAAAATAATTTTAAATTATGGCCATTGTGATTCTGCACTTGAATTTGCAAATTTTTTTTGAAAAAATCCATCGTTTGGCCTACAGAGACCGCTTCGAATAAGCTGGGACACCTGTATTTTCATTAAAAAAAAAACATTTTATTTCAGAGCGGACGAAAATTAGTAAAGACACTCCCTAAAATCCCTTTGCATATCAAACATTTTGATTTTTTTTTGGTGCAGGAATTAGCTGCTAGGGCTGTTTGATTTATTCGCACCTTTTTGGATTTTGTCGCTATATATTTTCATTAAAAAAAAAAACATTTCAGAGCGGACGAAAATTAGTAAAGACACTCCCTAAAATCCCTTTGCATATCAAAAATGGTAAAAAACAATAATTAATACGCACATTTTTGCTTCAATTAAAATACTTTTTTGTGCAACTGCCATTAAAAGTCACACTTTTAACGACAGCTGACAGTGTTAAAAGTGATTGTTTACATGGAAGCGTGTTAAAAGTAATTCTATCTACTTTTTCTGTACTTACATTCTCTCATTGAACTACATTTTCTCATGATGAAATCAGACAAAATTATAGGTAGTAAGATTTTTTCATATTCTTTTTATTACTGGCAAACATATTAATAAAAAATAAGTACCTAGTCAAGTATTCAAGACAATAATAATTGTTCAGAAATTTCAATCAATAATAATTATTTTGACGTCTCTTTTATTTGTATGCACACATTTGTTAGTAACCATAGCGTCGGCAACGTTTGCTATGCATAGTACATGTACTTATCTGTAATATTTTAAAATGCAATTTGAAGTTGAGTGTCATTCTAAATTCATCAATTTTATTATCAAAATAGAGCAGTTTTACAGAAACCATTGTATGATATTCGTCTTAAAAGTGATTTTATTTATTCGTGAAACCTTTTCACTCATAAAATAAAACTTCACTTTTAACACTAATATCATAAATAGCTATTTTGTATGGTTACTATTTTTTACACATAAAAACGAAAACACTTTTGAGGGGTCTTGCTCATTGTTTGCCGTATCGCGAAAAGGTAAATTATGATATATTCAACGATTTTCATCAATATCGCTTAATAAGATGCTACTGTCTGATTTTTATAGGAAGGCGAAGGCTGGGCGTGAACTACGCATCTTGCGAGCTTTACTCACCGCCACTAAGAATTTACTCGTTCGATGAACGGCGGAGATACTCTTATCAGCCTTATCTGGTTGGTTGTTTTTTTAACGTGGACATCAACTAACATTGTTAATATTGGAGTTATTGGACAACAAATTTTTATGGATTCGGAGGCGTATCTGCACACTAACCAATTCTCGTCAAACTCTCGCCTTCCTATAAAATTTATGCTGTACACAAGTACTTCCTTTTTAATGATTACCGATCTGAAAATCTCAGAAATCGCGAGTAAAGTAAATTTGTCGCTCTGCATTTGTTGATGTTTCTAAACGATTATGGATGTTGTGTCTTTACTAATTTTCGTCCGCTCTGAAAAAAAATGTTTTTTTTTTAATGAAAATATATAGCGACAAAATCCAAAAAGGTGCGAATAAATCAAACAGCCCTAGCGGCTAATTCCTGCACAAAAAAATCAAAATGTTAGATATGCAAAGGGATTTTTGGGAGTCTTTTTAAAAATGACTTTCCATTCAAGATTTTTTTTTTAAGTTTTTTTTTTTATAGCTACGAACTCTGTCTCTACGTAACTAATTAGCGACAAAAAAACTACATGTCTAAAAGTATTTTATTATAATTTTGAAAAATTTTAACATTGTTGCCCTGCTAACTTGATATAAACTTAGCAGGGCGTGTTATTTAAAAAAAAAAAAAGTAATTGAAAGTATTCCATCGCAACTAATTAGCGACAAAAGGATTAAGTAATTTTAGATGGTTTATGAATGTTAAATAATTTTTTTGTTATAGTTGTCCTGCTAACTTTATATCAAGTTAGCAGGACACCCTGGTTAAAAAAACTACAACAGCGACAAAATTAGTTTCATCGCGAATAATTAGCGACAAATTTCCGCTATAGTAACTTTCTCATTTGAGCAAGTTGTCCTGCTAACTTTATATGCGTAAAAAAATATTTGTGTTATAAAATCACGCTCTAGCTCAAACCGCTTGAGGAGTCGGTCAATAAAGAAATTTCCAAAATAAAAATTTCATTGGGTATTGTGATGGATGTGTCATGGACCAATTAAGATTATTAGCGAGTAAATCTTACTTGCAATAAGTAAATATTTTAAAGTCAATTAATTAACTATCTTGTTATCAAAACAAGTAGTATTTGTAATATTATACTGACACACATAAATAATATGTTTAATAACAAGACCGTAACTCAACCTTGCAAGAAATGATGAATAAGGGTAAACAATGCCGTTGGCATTGACCCACCCATATAATGGACAGACACACCATCCGATTATTATTATCAATTATTATAGTATTAGATATAATTATGTAAGTATTACTAGTCATAGACGTCGTTATGTAGTGTGTAAGTGTTAACCAATAAACCAATCAAAACCCAATCAACTTTAATTATCCTGCACATCCTCCTTATCTATCAAATGGCGATCCTGAAAACTCACTCATAGATAATCACATGGCGATCCTGCAACATTACTCCTATTAGTTTATCACATGGCGACCCTGCCAGTTCTACAAACTTTACTATTAGTTTATCACATGGCGATCCTGCCAGTTCTACAAACTTTACTATTAGTTTATCACAGTATAATTACCATCCCAAAATTTTTTTTAACTATTGTAGTTATAGAAAAAGGCATTTATTATACCTACCTGGGTAGGTAATTTTTTTATTTGCATTTTCGGAAGTCCAGCTCATATCCCATACAATTTTAAAATAGCTCAGTAGGTGTACAGACCGAGCAGCCGACTTCAAATCAGAAGATCATTATGTTGATGTCCCGCTCAGTCGCTTTTTTTGCCTTGGCCTTAATTTTTAAAATTTCCCATTTTAAATATTGAAGTAAATTTAATCAAAAATTAGTGTTCAAGCAAACTTTGAAACATGTCTAGTGTGAATTATATCTTTCTAAAGAAAACTAATGTGATCAACATTTCAGAAAACACAGCTCAAATTATTAATGAAGATTTTAATTCTTATATAATCTTATATAAAAAAAAATCCATGGTTTACATGATACAAAAAAAAACATAAATACAAGTTCGAAGGCAATTAGAAATTAAAACATACTAATTTAAATTAAGGATTAAAATCTGGGTTCTTTCTAAGGATAACAAATCCTTCCATAATGGGTGTGAGGGCGATATATTCCTCGGTTGCTAGTTCAGCTCTCTCGCCGTAAGCAAGCAGGACGGGCGTTGTGTGCGTCTGGAACCCTGTTATGGTCTTTGGCTTCCCGGCTTGCCCGACGACATCAACGGCCTGAAACAAAACCACATTGATAAATAACTGTCAACTCGAACCATAATTAATACCTACCAAACCCACTCTGACTGGCACCGGAAGTGCATTCAAGTCTTCGTCAAAAGTTACTAACATCCTAGGTTGCATCGCCGCAGCTAATGTGTAGAGAAGGTAATGTGAGCGGCCCAATATTACTGTAACAATAGAAGGGGATTTTAATAATCTGTAAAAAAAACCGCTACTGGAATCCAAAAAACAAAGCAGACTGGAAAATCAATAAGATCCAGAACCTACTTAAAAAACGGTAAGTAGAAAATCTAGACAATCATTTGTTTAAGAAGATATAAATGACACAAGTGGATCTGGATCTATAAATAAAGTTTCCATTATTCCAATTCTCTTTTGTTTAAAATTACGAGAAAAACTGTTTTCTCGATTTGCAAAAAAAAGTGAAAATATAAACCACTTACTATTTTTAACATCAAGGAATCCGACAAGTGTAGCCATAAGTCCGGTGACAGCGACAGGGCTCATCAATTGTCGATCGCTATGATAGGGCGATAGTGTCAGTGTACCTTTACCCAAATGAGTCAGTCCTTGTGCGATGCGCACCATGAAGAGATTATTGGGATCCTTGGCATGGTACTGAGCTAACTGTCTTAACATGGCAGCCAGACGAGCATTGTTAGTTCCTGCACCTACCAGACCCATAGCAAATATGGCATTATGGGCGACCTGTGAATTAAAGCAGAAATTAATTATCTAACAATTCGAAAGTAATGAGAATATTTACCTCGGCATCACTGTCGTGCGAGAACTTGCTAAGAGTGTCGAGGATGCTCAGTTTGGGGTTAGAAACTGAAATCAGGCCAAGAGCTAGAGGCACTGCTCGTCTGATAACCGGTTCACAGTATCGCAGGAGATGACCAAATGTTCTGAATGCCATTTCGCTACCAATATCTTCACCCATGCTAATTAAAGCGATTCCTAAAACAGCTATAGCCTGCTTGGCTGACATATCCTTGTCCTTAGACTCTTCCTTCTCTTTCGATTTACCATCCTTTGATTTATCTACAAAAAAAATACATGTATTTTAATTGCCTCAAATGTTCATAAATATCGAAAATTACCTTGACTCTTCGATGATTCTTCCTTATCACCAGTGTCATAATGCTCAGAACAGAGATGCAACAGATGTTGCACTTTCAAAACATTCCCTGTTCCGGCATATGCACATATGTCGACCATGGTCACGGCCATTGACTTGAACGGCTCGGGAATTACTTCTAAAGCAGCTATTACTGCCTCAATTCCATCTTGTTTGCCCAGATAGCACAAACCCAGACCCAATGGTAGGAACCTATACAGTCGAATAAGTATAAGTATCACATCATCTTAGAATAAATTTATGACTCACCTGGCGTAAGTGTCTTTGAGGTCGCTTTCTGACTTCTCCATGAGCGTTTGCATGATTGTTGTGGTGACATGAGAGTTTCCAGATCCAACTGCGATCATTCCACTAGCCAACGCTGCCATTCCGATTACTTCCATATTAGATTTAGGATCACTGAATACTGGCGCTAGCAAGCTAAGAACTGCCTCTCTGTTTGAGCCAACATAGGCCAAACCAAGTCCCAGAATTGCACCTTGAAGAGATTATATCAAATTAAAGACAGAAATAACTAATTGTAATAAATAGTTACCGATTCTCATTATGTTGGTATTGTGAAGTACATAATCAGAGAGAAGAGCTAGAGCTGGATCACACTCATTTCTGACACCGCAATTTACAATGCCACATGCTAACAAAGCTCCAGATTTAATGTGATCTTCAGAGGAGTAGAGGTATTTGTCAATGGGTGTCAAGCCACCTTCGACATCCCATAACAATATCTGAGGATATTATTATATTAAATAGAATTCAGCAGAAGTTAACTAAATGAACCAACTTACCAAACCAAGCGATGCGGTAGCACTAAGCATACCGTGCTCTTTATTTTTATATAACCATTTATTGCCATCTTCCATTAGAAGTTTATCCTGGCCAAAGGCCGCATTAACGAAACCGTTAACAAAACTAGCGGCTAAGTTTTGTCTAGCCGAATCCACTTGACTGCCTCCGAATTGAGGCCTCGTCGGTTCTAGATGAGATTTGTAAACGTCTTCTGGGGTTTTTGGCTCCATTATGTCCAACTAAAAATCATTCAATAATTTATTAATACATCCCAAAAGATTGTTTGGTAGATGACATTTAAATTTACATATGAGTAAAACTTGTAGTCAAAGAAAAATAGGCATAACAAAGAGTCCACGGTTTGCCAATATTGAAAATAAAACATTCTGAGAAAGCTATAACATATACAGGGTGTCCCAGCTTATTCGAAGCGGTCTCTGTACGCCAAACGATGGACTTTTTAGAAAAACTTTTTGAAAATTCAAGTACAGAATCACAATGGCCATAATTTAAAATTATTTTGGAGGATAAAGAGTGTCCCATATGACAGTGACATATCAAAGTTATGTTTTTTCAAATGGAAAGCTCCTATGTTATTGCATTTTTAGATTGTCTGAGAAGAGAAAATAAGATTGGCTTTTACAGTTGGTGTTTAAATTCAGAAGTGTTTGAGTTATAAACAAGTGAAAATCGTCATTTTTCAAGTTCAAGGCACTGTACAACGAAAACGGTTCAAGATAGAGAAAAACGGCTTACATGTCCCTATTTTAACTTTTCATGTACTATCCTATGGTACAGAAACATTTGTACTTTCTTTGATTTTTTTATTTGGCGACGCGTGGCGAAATCTCAGAATTTTTCAAATTTTTTATCACCCTGTATAAACATTTCATCTACATCATAGGATAGTACATGAAAAGTTAAAATAGGGACATGTAAGCCGTTTTTCTCTATCTTCAGCCGTTTTCGTTGTACAGGGCCTTGAACTTGAAAAATCACGATTTTCACTTGCTTATAACTCAAAAACTTCTGAATTTAAACACCAACTGTAAAAGTCAATCTTATTTTCTCTTCTCAGACAATCTAAAAATCCAATAACATAGGAGCATTCCATTTAAAAAAACATAACTTTGATATGCCACTGTCATATGGCACATTCTGTATACTCCAAAATAATTTTAAATTATGGACATTGTGATCCTGTACTTGAATTTGCAAAAAGTTTTTTGAAAAAGTTCATCGTTTGGCTTACAGAGACCGCTTCGAATAAGCTGGGACACCCTGTATATAACTGAGAAAATATGCTTACCTCTCTAGCTAGGTTCAAAAAATGATTATTTAAGTGACAGTTTGCCATTATTTCAATCAGGTCTTCATACTCGGGAGTGGCTTCCGGTATTTCTACGTAGATTTGTTGTCTCCCCAACATGAAAGCCAACTGTTTCTGGACAGCACTGAAAATTTGCATATTAAAACAAATAATTTCTTCTATGAAATACGTACCTGTCGAGACAGAAAATGAATATTTGTTCGATAAGGGATCGATCGTTCAGCTGCATGGCAAGACGTAATGCTTGCGGGTACTGGCTGAACTTCCGGAAGAGTTGCAAAGCTGTGTGTAATAGAGTTGTGTTCTCTGGATCGGCCACGTAAGCTACACAGCTACAAGGACAATTCAATTACCTCAAAACTTACAAATGAAATCAAGAACCAACAAACCTTGTAAGATATAAACAGACTCTTTGATAAATATTCTCGTCAACGAACTCCTCTAATAAATCTAGCTGTTCAATCTCCATAAGTAAATCGCACGCCTCTGCTTCAGCATTATGAGCCATATTGTATGGTATTATTTGTTTGGTCAGCTGGATCAATTTCGCTTTCGTTTCTTTCTCTTCACTGGCGTCAATTTCATTCCACTGACCTGCGATCTCACCAGCTAAATGCCTAGAAAGAAACCAAATAAGATCTGTTTTAAGCTTCAACTGATCACAGTACCTGACATATTCATGTCCCCAGTCACCAATCACATCCAAATCAGAACGCAGTCTGTATTTGAGACAATCCCGATCCTCACTCATCGTCATCGCTAGGACTGATATAACATCAGCACAGAGTTCTTTAGCGACGGGATCCTTAATTTTCTCATAAATCTCTACCATTGTGTTATAATGGGGTTTCATGAATTTCAACGGCTTAGGAACCGATGTCATTGAAGTAGTTGATGCTCGAATTTGATTACTCAGAGCTTGCAAAGCCGGCATATATAATTTGTCATCGCTTTCCTGAAATTTTCATTTCATTTTGATTAATGTCTTGTTATAACATTGTGTTACATGTTTTATAAGACCTTATAATTAATATCAAAGCAGTCAGATATGATTATGCAGCATGTTTCTATTAAATTACAATTATTATTATTTTGTAAGTGAGCATATTTACCTGAAGTCGCTCAACACATCCATTGAGCTCATCGTGCAATAATTTATCTTCTTCAGACTACAAGAACAGAAAGGTAAATCTTATTAATTGTTTAAAAGTTATCTCAGGTAGCTCTGACAAATAGTATCACTCTATTGCATGGCAAGATGGCTGACTTGTTAAATTTTATGATAATTTTTATACCCCACAGGCCTGACACTTCTGTCTGAAGTTTTAACCAGATATTAAAACAAAAAGTATATTTGTCAAACGTTATTCTGATCTTTTTGTCAATATATCCAGTTAATTACCTAGATTCGTGCAATTTTTCGCTCTAAATAGGGACCATCTCGAGGACCATTGAGTGAAGGTAGAAATCGGGGCGACGGTATTGGATGGGTAAGAAGCTGACAGTAGTACGAACAGACGGTAAATGCACTCCTAGGATTTAAAATTAATCTGGCTTAACCAGGACTTGCCTCTCTTTCGGCTCCAACTTTCAAGAATTAATTTGGGTCATTATGGAGATGAGCGGTATTGGTATAGGGCGATTTGGCTTATACTATCGGATAGCTTGTGTCTCTAGGAGTATCAAGATACCATTGAATTTTTGCGCCGGCAAGTAATAGTCGAGAAATAAGGCCTCAAAGTTTCATCCTTGCCCTAATACGCGTATATTCGTACATATACGCTCGAACAGGAAGATCGCACTCCGTCAGACACACGACTATGAGTGCGTGCTTCCCGTTCGAGCGTATATGTACAAACACACATAATGACACTTTAAGGCCTTATTTCTCGACTATTACTTGCCGGCGCAAAAATTCAATGGTACCTTGATACTCCTTGAGACACAAGCTATCCGATAGTATAAGCCATTTCGCCCTATATCCATGCCGCTCATCTCCATAATTACCTTAATTTGTCTTCGAGTGGAATCATTGTCACAAGAAAAGTCTACTAACACGGTTTGTGACTGTGAAAGCAGAAAGTTACTTGACATGAAGCTACAGTTTCATCTAGCAGTGCTAGTGCAACAAAATATTGCTCTCAAATGTCACAATAGGTGACAAAAGATGTTTATAGAAGTATTGTTGTGCCAGCATCAAGCAGTCTTAAGCCTGATAGAAGTGATGAATACTAATTGCCAGAGCTGCCTCAAATTAGGTACAGCATTTATCATTAGTTTTGATTGCTATTTTCTTTGTTTTAGCTTACCAGTTCATTTTTCTCATCTTCTGGATTAGCAGCCTGCTTTGTTTCACTTTTAACCGATTCCTTTTTATCACTCATTGTAACTTAGGAGTTGAAATGATTGGCAAAATATTTAGCTACTTAACCTCACTCCTCACGTATTTTCCAAGCCTCTTCCAGTGAAAATAAAAAATAATACAACCCTGTTGACTGTATTACTTGTACATTAATCAAACTTAAATTGCTTCAACTATGCAGTAATATGTCATTGAATATTGTTATTATGTTTAAATAAAAGAACTATATCAGTCCGAGATAACTTTGCTGTTTCAATACCACAAGTATCAACTCTTATTAAATCCTAAACGGCAAGAGGAGATGAAGATGAAACGAAAAAACGAGAACGTCACGATCACCAAACAGTATTCGTTTTTATTAATTATTTGTATTTGTACATAAAAACTTGCATAGTCATTTTGGCTGTCGCTGTCATGTCATATACCATGTCACTAGTCAAGTCTTGCCTGTTGTTAATAAACATCGAACTCTAACCTATGCACTGGAAAAGACTCGCAATGATTAGATTAGATTAGGTACCACCTACCACGTACCAGTCGTACCAGTGTACCACTATACCACGATACACATATACACGGTAAACGGTATGCCGATAGAATAGACGATGACGCGCAGGCTGCTCCTGGTCTTGTGACGTCACGTGGTTTTAAGACTACATCATGAGATTCCTCATATCTTTTTTATTGTCAGGAATAAATTAATAATTCATTGTAGGCTTGCATAAGTCGGCAACAGCTATCCATTTAATGTTTTGAAAATTTTCACGGCCAGCTGAATCCCAGAGTTTTCATAGTCAACTTTTGTTTTTCTCATAGCCGCCATATTGTTTTTTATGTCGTTTGGTACAAAAAAATCATGAAAATCAAAAATCAATTAAAAAAACATTAAAAAAAATTGTAAAAATTTCATTTTATTTTTTTCGGAAAAAAATTAAAGATTTTCTCATAATAATCTAGCACAAAGAAAAATACAGGCAAAAAGGATCAAAGCAATATAATTTGACATTTATTTTATGAACAACCTCGCCGCGATTAATACTTTAAGTCAAAATAAAACTACATGACGTCATTGCGCAGTAATAACCAAAATAGTAACAGCAATCGGCATACCGTGTATATGCGTACCACTCGTACGAGTCGTACCACAAGATATTTTTAGGCAACATGCACTAGTGCATCCCCATCTTATTCTATCGCATTCACAGCTTTTGGCTTAGAGAGTGAGACAGAATCTCACGAGAATAAATACTTCAGAAACATGGCGACCTTGATTAAGCGTGAAATACTGCAATATAGTTCCTGCCACTTACTCGTTTTTGGTGCCATAAAGTAATGCACGGCTGCTTTTAAGTTTCGACGGTTAGAGTTTCATGTTAATAAAAAATAGGTATAATAATTAATCAAGCAGCCATAAACACTAAAGACGAAGAAAAACGAGAGAAAAGCTTGTACTAGAAGCATTTAGGCTGGCCAAGTACATAAGTAGAAGGCAAAACAGGAGAAAAAGAAAAATTATAGAAATGACATTTGCAAAAACAAGAAAGTTATGTTGGCGTTTGGTGCGCGTCTATTTATATCCCAACTAGGTTTTGCCAAGTATTTCTCCTATTGGTTGTTTATAAATTTTATAACCGCGCGCGTACTTTTGAACTGGTCGAGGCATAATATGACGTGTCCATAAAGGTAAACCACTAGAACAACAGCCTGCTGCATGGTTTGTATCGACCATTGAGTTTAGTTTATATTTCCACAGCTTTAAACCTTATATTGTGTGTGAATAAATGAAATTACTAGTAAGGAAGAGGATTCATTAATCTTCATTTGTACTCTTGTAATCTTCAATTCATATTGCATTAATGTTTCATACTTTATTTTTTCATAATTTCTTTGGTTTTCCCAGTATTTATGGTAGGTAGTATGTTACTTTTTACTTTGAATATGTTACACAGTACCAAAGTACTTACCTATATAGTCTTGAAATAAAAGAGGTAGAGGTAGACATAGTCTCATTTAAGTGAGTTTATTACTTAGTCAAATTTAAGTGGTTCACAATAATGGCATAATGATGAAAAAGAAAACGAAAACATCTATCATCAATCAAATTCTTACGGCAGCCAAAAGAATGTTTTAAAAAGTTACAGTACAGTAGTTTTAGGGCATCGAACTCTAACCTTCCACCTTCCATAGGTTAGAATTCGATGTTTTAGGCATATATCTACTACTCCTACGCTATCGCCCAAAAGTGGAAGTGACACAGACTGAGTGAGACAGCAAACGACCACTTTTATCTCTTTTTAGACTATTCGACCTGTTATGAACAAGCGTGTTACAGACTACCGAACCGTTGAACTGCCTCAGACTGGGTTTGATTCCCAGTCTTGCTCTGGTTGTTTGTGTCGTCTAGTCAATTATTTATTTATATGACCAAGTGCTTACAGCCCATAATTACTAGAGTGGAGCAACTTTGTCTTACCTACATAGTTAAGACCGATATTCCCTCCTTGATTGAAGTTTAAAAGATGGTTTTTTTCATATGGAGATGACCAGAAACTGATATACCAGGTAATTCATTTGTATAATGGTAGTCATTTACTCTACAAATACCACTGTCATTGGACTGATGTTTGACAGTCTTTTGAATCAATTTTTGCAAATTATCTTTAAGCAGCTAATGAATAATAACCTTCAAGTCAACATTAGTTCAAAGTAATACATTTTATTACCTCTTTTATATTACAAATTTTACTATAATTAATTAAAAAAATGTAAGTAGTTCTTAAATGAACAAAGTTTTCAACAGTTGAAAAAATGATCAATGGTTTTCTAAACATGTAGATGGTAATTTTTGAGGGACGATAAGGAAGGGAGGTTTATCTAGATACGCTATTACTTATTAATAACACCAAAATATATGATAGTCTTACAATTCATCTTTCTCATCTAAATCTACATCAGAAAGATCAATATCTTCCTCAGGTGGAAGTTCAGCATCTTTACCATCCCAAGGATTAGTTTCAACAATTTTCGGTAATTCTTTTCCTTTAATGTGTGCAGTACTTCCACGTCCATAAGATATGTCCCTGAAACAAATCAAACATCAAATTATCGAGTCATTTTTAATCTACGAATAATTAACATACCTTAAAAATTCGTTGATACCTTCATAAGAAAATGATCCACGGAAGATGGAATATTTCATCTTTTTAGGGCTAATGACAGCCATTGCTGGATACCCAAAACCACCAATATCCAAAGCGGTTTCAAGTTCGGGTTGATCTCCGGCTGCCGACCAACCATAACTAAAAATTGAACATATTTAATAAGAGACAATAACTGCTCAAAACACCAACCACCACATACCCCCATTGCTTTTTCTTGTATTTCTCTCCTAAATCTTTAAGAATCTTAAGGTACTGATTTCTACATTCCGACTGGCAGTCAAGGATATGCGGTAGAACAGAAATAACACATAAAGGTTTCTGATCGCAGGCTTCCTTAAAAGTATCTTCATTAACGATTTCAATAATCTCCGGTGAAGGGATATTCTCAGCAAGTTTATCTAAAGCCCAAGTGACGATATCGCCAGATGTTCGTCCACCATCAAAGTCAGTCACTGCATCTTTCGATTTCTTCCCTGAAGCAAAGAACTTGATAGTTGGGTAACCTCTGACATCGTACTCTGCTGCTTTGGATTGATGAACGGTAGCGTCGAGGGCACCCAGCTTCACTTTACCCTTGAGCTCAGTAGCGGCTTTCGCCCAGTGTGGCGCGAGGTTCTTGCAATGACCACACCAGGGAGCGAAGAACTCGACCAACCACATATCGTCCGAATCTAACACCAGTCTGTCGAAATTACTATCTGTCAGTTCTATGACATCATCACTCTTGCCGCTATCCTACAATATAATCACTAATTTTATCTAAGTCAGGCTAGGAATGTTACAGTAATTATTCTAATTTATAAATAATATAAAATAGTTCTCTACATTTGAAAAATGCAGCTTAACACGTTGACGACGGAACGAGCCGTCATAATTCCGCTATCTCTTACTACATCAATGTTGAATGTAGCAATGGCTAGAGCATAACATGAGTATGGCGGGGATACTGCGAACAGCGTGCGGGCCTTTTTTGCGCCGTTCCGTATGCAAGTTATATTTATTATTTATATACGGCACGAGAGTTTCCCGACTCGTTTGGCGAAACTATACTCAGTCTTTTTCATTTGAGTTAATTAAATTATAATTATAATTGTAAATTATAATTATAATTAATTATAATTATGGTGGATTATAATTCACTCCAAATTTTGACATGATAGATGACACTGGGCTTATGTTATGCACACGAGGCCCTAAAAGACCCGTACCGTAAATTAAAATGCATCGGCACATACCCTTAAAGGCCCGTTTCGTTTGAATGAAAACACCATAAACATCGCTGCCACCATCGTCAATGGGTAATCCTGTTGTTTAGTCTTCCAAAACACTCCTCACATGCCCATTCCACTTTTTCCGCTCACAGCAGTCACAGCGTTGCTGCATTAAATCAGGTCTTTGGTCAGGGTAGTTTTTTTTTCCTTTAAATGTCCCTAAAATAAAAATAAAACCTACCCTGACCAAAGACCTGATTTAATGCAGCAACGCTGTGAGCGACGCGAGTGGAAAAAGTGGAATGGGCATGTGAGGGGTGTTTTGGAAGACTAAACAACAGGATTGCCCGTCAATGTGTTAACTGAGAAGCAATACTAAGAAAAAATTGACACATACCTTGCTTGAGCCTGAACTTGATTTTGATGATCCACCTCTAACTTTACTTTCCACAGCTTTCAAAGCTGCATCAATTAGATCTTTAGCGGTTCGTCCGCCATTGTAATCTTCTGGCTTGTTCTTATTGGCTCCGAATATCTTTACAGTGGGGAAGCCTCTCACCCCGTAACGTCCGCCTAGATCTTTATGATCATCTGCGTTCACTGCACCGACTTTTACAACACCCTGAAAAATAAATCCATTTTACCACACTTTTATGTGGTGAAAACTGATAACCAACCTTCAGGGAATTGGCAGCCTTGCTGTATTCCCCTACGAAAGCTTGACAATGGCCGCACCAGGGAGCGAAAAACTCAACAATCCAGACTTCATCTCCGTTTACGACTAGCTTATCGAAATTCTTAGAAGTTAACTCGACAACATTCGAACTAGAAGGGTACAATCCCCAGCAAGTTGAAATTATTGTAAATAAAACTGAAATAGACATAAAATCAATCAATTTGTGAGGTCTGAGACTATGAGAAAAGACACAGCCCCTGGTTCCTCCTATTTGGTTCTCATTAAAACATCTACATCTAATTAAATGGTGGTGGTACTGAGGAGACCAAAGAGAGCTAAACAGGTGCTATGTTTATTTCTAGATTACATTATGTAGGTACATCCAATTATATAGTGGGTGGATACTAGATAGGTATTTGTAGTTGATATTGTGCCCTTGAAACTAAATGAAATAAAAATCAAGACAGACTCACTAAGGATGAGTTAAAGTCATGAATAAATTGTCTTACCTAAACAACGTATCATTTTGTGATTTATGTTTACTTATGAGTCGAAATATTGTGCTCTTTCAGTCACTATCATAAATTTGATCGCTCACTTAATGTTCTGGATATGGAAAAACAATGCCGGCACATCTAAATCAGAATAATGTTGCTGTGTTGATTTCGTTCTTAATTAATAGTATACTTCAATTCACTAATAAAATATTCAACGCGTCAGTTATTAGAATATTAATCTAAGATATTATAGGAATTGTTACTGAAAACGGAAAGAAAGTAAAAGGTAAAAGTTGCAATAATGGCACTACCCTACCACTACCACACACTCACTCAACCCAACCTCACTCAATTCAGATTCAGAATGCAGGCAGAAGAAGCAGCATAAAAACAATAGACCTTACAATAGACACACCAGCAACAGACACGTCAATGTACTGTCATTACAAAGTTCAGCCAATAGAAAATGAGGAATATGATTTGGCCTGTACTGATTGGACAGAATAGAAATATGGACTTTGTACTTTTGCAGTTTACGCAGTTCCGTCCTATCTGTCTTCCCGCAATAATCATTATTATTAATTTATTAGTAGCCAAAAAGGATCTGATTATTCTGATTATTATCCACTGAATGCAGAAGACTGGCGTAGGCGTATTAATTTTCTTTTCCTTTTGTGGATTGGATTGCTTAGATACATTTAGTAATAGGCTCATTATAATTACTGTCGTACACGTAAAAAAAATTAAATAAATTCCTAAAATTTTTACTTTTTAGGTAACAACAGTCATGCAGTAACAATAATACACAATCATACTTGTTCTTTTGTTAGTTACTTAATATTTCAATGTCATTGAAATATCTAATTAAGTAAAAATTTAAACCTGCTGCTCTGAATTATAATTTTTTTTTAAGATAAAATACATTTATTTATGCAGATATAATAGTGAACATGGACTTCACTCAAGTGGAAGGCTGCGCAAGCGTGCGCAGTAGCTGGCGAAACTCGATCGTCGAACTGTCGAACAGAAAATATGTAGGTATGTACCTACATATTTTTATACAGATTTAAGGCGCAAATTTAATTATTAGTATCGTGTGATCCACAAAATTTTTCATCAACTACTTATTGCCTTGAATAAAATGAAATGTCTGCTAGATAAAACACAAACAATTAGTAGGGTAGGTGTGTAAGTGAACTACTCCAATCAATGATCTACAAATCATAGAACAATATACAAAAACATGACTACTTGCATAATGAACTTTGTTAGAGTAAAGAAACTAACCTGGAACAGTAACGATATCTGCTGAGTACGTGTGGTGCTGAATATCTTACTAATTATTGCAGCTTGCATTGGTTGTATTTCAAGGAGGATGAACAACTCGAGCCGGTGTAGGATATCTGTATTACCGACACTGACCCCTACTAGCCTTAGTGTCGGTAATACAGGTACCCTAAATCGTTATTATCTCGGAAACGCAGAATATTCTGTCTTTCTGAATGAGGATAAAACAATCCGTTCGAGTTTAGGTTTTTGAATGTTCCAATTATTATCATTTACCATTTTATAATTTCACTTCCAAAGCACAAAAAATAACAAAACTTATGAAGAATGGTGGTCCAAAAAAAGTAATGAATCATAAAAAAGTGACAATTAAGGTAGGTGTTAACATATACCAGTAATTTCATCACGTTCTTAAATTATAGTCATAAATTATTGTTTTTCGCAATATCTTTAATATTTTAATGAAACTGATAAGGAATTGAAATTAAATATGACACATGAGAATTTGAACTACAAAAGTTATTTCAGAATTATTTTAGTAAAATGAGCTCAGACATGACTGCAATAGCCATCTCTCTCTTCCAAGGCACTAGTCCACTAGTTGATGAAAAATTTTGTGGATCACCCGATATTATTATACTTGTATTTGTATTCATGTTTTCAACTAATTAATTAAATCATCTGTTTAACCCTTTCATTATCGTTTTTGCGAGAGTTCAGGTCAGGTCAAATAGATACAGATACAGACAGCGGCGCAATCATTGAAATAAGAAGAAAAAGGAAGGAGCATGTGTGGATTTGACGTTGAACGGGATGGTTTAGCAATATGGCTGCTACTTCAGTTTTTAAAGCTGATTAAACGCCAATAACTTCACTAACCTATATTATATTATATAACTATAAAATATTGCATCACACTTTAACGTTTTACAACAAAATATACTACAATTAAACACAAAAAAACCCCAAGAGTGAAACAAAGGACCACGTCAGAGGTCAGAACCATGAATGATTATGAGTCATCTCTGGTTGAGCAATATGGCTGAGTTGGCTCCCTAGGATAACACGTGAAATCGATCATATGCTCCTTCCTTTTTCTTCTTTATTCAATGGGCGCAATACACCGCCATCTATTTATCCCGTCATTTATAATTATGACGTTTCTATGTTTAAAATCGTTGACGTTTATGATTGTGAAGTGGCATGTAGCAGTCAGTGCAATGCCTTTTCTTCGGTTTGCACAAAGAAGAAAAAAGGTCAGGAAAGAGTAATACGGACTATACCTATCCAATGAAAGCGGCGGAAGTCACCCATCTTGGTAGTCCAAATTTGATATTGACAGTTGACTTAACCTATTCCATGCCATAAAACTCGGCCGGTGATTGGCTGTCAGTTGTGTTCTGTCTCTGTCTGGCATCTTCCGCCATATTGGTGATCCATACCGGTGGTCACCAAACCAAGGATATCGCATATACTCGTTCCTGACCACTTCCTGGCTGACCCTTTTTCTTCTTTGGGTTTGCTTTGCATGATGTCTTTACTGTTACTATTATTAAACCTCTATTCTATAAGACAAATTGACAACTTGAAGGCAAAGATGGCAAACTTCATTTATTGTGGATGCGCACATAAGGTTGAGTTGACGGCGTGGGGGTAAACGTCATCCCGACGACGCGTGCCGGAACTGACTCTGGATTTGGTTTTTCTCAATGCCTAGTGGAAATATTTGTAGCGTTCCTGCTTGTAAAAGTTGTAATTCTTAAAGGCCAAAAAAGCTTCTCGCACAAAATGAAATTCAAATAGTAAGAAATCTGCTCCTTATTAATGTAGGTATCAAGCATCTCAGACCTGATGACTATCAAGAATAAGATTTATTACAATACAATGTAAACTAATAAATACAAATAACCCAAGAAAACTGAATTAAGAAGATAAGGATTTGTAAAAATACAATATTATCTATCTGAGGATAACCCTGAACTTCTGAAATATCTAAAATAATGACCCAGGGAGAAAGTAAATTGTTGCTCAATCAAATTCATCTTTAGGTACCCTTACAGTGTAATTTTTTTAAATTTCCTGTATAAATTAGTCCTGGTCATCTCTTGAGAGCATGGGAAATAAAAAGACCAAAGGTTAGACTTTTAATCAACAACTTTTTAAAAGCGAGTTACCATTATTTTCAGATACCTATATCATTTCGAGTATTCCTAGGGCTTCTAAAGTGCTTTTATTTATTAAATTGAATTTATCAGGACCACCGGTTTTCGAAATTTGCTAAATATCATTGTTAGTTTAAATAGATGATCGAAGTAGACAATTGGCAAAGAAAATACAAATTCAATGAAACACATTTTTATTTAGCATTTCTATTGATAAAATTTACAGGTTTTTCTATTTTTCGTGCAAAAGATAACGGTTTTTCAACATAGCATACGTATTGGTTAAGTATTGATGTTATTAAACTTGACGTTATGTAAAATTTAATCTAATTTAATTGCTATATACTTTTCATCTAGGATAACTAGAATGTTACTTTCACCAAAAATATATAACTTTTTAGTTACAAAATTTTACACGAAAATTCATCTGTTGAAAGATCTAATGAGACTTTTATAATTTAAGATGGTAAGTGCCACAGAAGTCTGCTAGGTAAGTACAAAATTACAAAATATTTTCATTTCGATATTTTTTCAACAGATTTCATTAAACAAACTCATTAAATAAAGAACGCACTTCCTAGAAAAAAAACACTGAAAATTATTGTATAAAAAAAAATACGTGAAGATGTAAAAATTACATTTTTAATTAAAAATTACATTTTCAATTTCAAACAAAAGCCCTTATAATACATACATATGATGCATTCTTAATTATATATAACGTTACTAAATGTTAGCAGCTTACGTTACATTTTAATAAAAGATATACTCACATGTTTACATATAATATTCGCCATTTCGCAATAAAACTTATCAATCAAATGATAATTTTCTAGATGTCTTATACTCCCTACCAAATACAAAGTCGTCATTCCACTTGAAAACCAAAAAAGTAATAAGACCCTCTAGTAGGGGATACATCATAAACTATTGTAATGTTAACCCTTGTAAAATTCCTTGTATAGTTTATTCCAAGATATAAGAAAAGTTAAAAAAAAAAAAAATAATCTAATATCTCCGCCATTTTTACACTGCTTCTCGAAATTTTTTAAAGGAAAAGGTTTTTATACTTGTATACTTGTCTATTTTTTTTTAGCAATTTTTACCCTTTTTCGGTGGACATTTGATGAGTTTGGGTGATTTTCGTAAAGTGATGTCGTCCTCAATAGTGGCATTTTTTTATTAAGAAATACACTAAAAAATCTAAATGAAGTCTAAATAATAATATGTAAAATTTAGGACATTTATTCTACTCCAGCCGTTTTTGTAGAAACGAAAAGATGCTTAGACCTTAATACAACCCTGACTGGCTTCAGCAAGCTTGACATCCAGGTGTTTATTTACATTCCTTTCTATTGTTAAGGGGTAATCTGTGGGCTCAATGATGGCAATTTAATTTTCTAGTTTTCTTATAGTTGGAATAAGCTATACTTGCAGTGTGGCATGTATTGCCATGACTAATTTTTCTATTCATCTGAATCTATGAAGGTAAAACACCCATTATCTTTTCAGAAGTAGAAAGACAACTTCATTTTTGGAATATACTTTATGCAATAAGTCAAATAAGGACCAAGAAAAAAATTCCAATCAATACAAACAATAAGAATTTTGCGACCAGTTAAGCACGTAACACATGTAAGTGCCAGAAAATTACACAACTGCTATCAGAAAAAAGTCAACTGTAGAGCAGCAATGGTATATTATTTAAATAAAAATTCTCATCAATACAAACAATAAAAATTTTGTGACCAGTTAAGCACGCAACACATGTAAGTGTCAAAAAATTACAGAACTGCTACCAGAAAAAAGTCAACTGTAGAGCAGCTATGGTATATAATAGATAAAGGGGAAATTTCGAAAGTCCTTAACATTGATGTATTTTCGAGATCAATTAAAAATAGCAAACTGCCTTTAATTATTTCTTCTAGAAAAGGAAAATTCGAAAGATTAATCAAAATATCATGCGAATAAATTTTCATCCAGACAGAGAACTCTTAAAAGTAAGAAAAAACTCTTACTTTTACAGAATAATTGTATTTAAATATCCAGTTTTTGAGACACCTAAGATTACGAAAAAAAGATTGATTTTTATGACAATAAAGATATTAAACAAAAATTAATACTACCCTAGGAATTTAAATGTTTATTATCTAAAAATTTATACTTATTAAGCAAAACTAACCTACTAACTAAAAAAACGTGTTAAATCATCGAAAAGTAATGTATGTAGCACCTAGAGAACAGACTTTGTTAAAAATCAGATGTGTAACAAAATCTATTCTTGGGAATACAAGCAGAAAAATAGAAAAATATGACCAAAAAAAAAAATCGCAAATAATCAGTTTGCTCAGATTTGGATATGCGATGCGTACCTTTAGAACTGCAACTTGCAACGATTTAATTTAATTTTACAAATACCTGAGCAACTGAAAGTGATCACTAATTAAATTACATAATTCTCCCCATTTACATTACCATTAATTGAAGAAAAAAACAAAAAAAAAAGAACTGATTGACAGTAATTTCAGAAATGTAGGTCAAGCCAATCAGAATAGATCTACCAAAGACCTAGTAAATAATCACATATATCTAAATAACAAAACATCATTAAAAACCTAGTAACAACAATTTCAATTAACAAGAGAAAATTAAGAAAACCTTAATGTCTCACCAGTCAAACATATCACTACGTTTCAAGAAACTAAATAAACTTCGAGCGAATGCGGTACCTACTAGTATCAAAACCACTTTTACTTCTTCATCTCAACAAACAACGTTTCAAGGACTCGACCAAGTTTTTCAATAGAATAATCCTTCTTAACTGACTTTGTTACCGACAACTGACAACTATAATGATTAGAGATAAGATTTTATTATTTTTGTCTTGTTATCCTAAGAGGTTTCAGCAGGTCTCAAGAGAATATCCAATTTATAATAAAAACTAGTTTGATTACACACGCAATGTAAATTTGCTGGGGTACGTCATACTTTAATATGTATCAACTAACTAGTACGAATTTTAAATGTGGCACCTCAACTCAATATGTATATACATGAAGTGAAATTACAGTTTTGTTCAAAATTCTAGCCTGAATATCACCAAAGTTTCATAAATTAACTGTGATTAAAAAAATATAGAGCAGCTTAAACATAGGGATAGAGCTAAGCTGAGTTCAAAGAATCGAAATCGGATTTATAAATAAAAGAGAACGTGTTAAGGAAAACGTCACGAAAAAAAACTTTAAATTTTAGAGAGATAAAATTTAACGAACGAACAATGCATGTTTTCAACTCTGACTAGTTTTACCCCGTAAACTACGGCAGTATTTAATTCACAGTCTGTAAATAATAAAAAATTATACTTGACACACGATAAAAAATGAAAATAAAACCACAGGGCCGGTTCGTACATTCCAACAACAGCCGCACTTTTGATTTAAACAGAAAACCGAGTAATCTTAAAAATGCAGCCCTAACTCTTCCCACCACTTATGCTTCAAACCGGCCCTGCCTGACCACTCTAAATGCATCTTACACAATCTAAGATAGTTTGTACTTAGATTAATTAATTAAATTGGTAATCTGAAATATTAGAAATTATAACACAAATTTCAAAACATTTAACTGGCCGACTCTCTATTATTACTAAAAGCCGGTCCGGACAAATGTATACCACCGAAGTGAATTGAAAAACTGAATTAGCCAAGTGAAGGGAAATCTCTCTCATCATCAACTTTTGGAGCCCTGCGATTCTCATTCCTGTCGTCATTCTGGTCAGAGTCCCGGTAACGTCTTACAGGACCCCCCTCAGATCTCTCTCCGCTGGGCCCGTTGCGGCCTTCGACGTTACCGCGAGCATTATTGCGAGGACCACGTGGTCCACCTGCTCCAGGGGTACCACCTGGACCTCCCGGACGTGGGCCACGAGGACCACGGCCACCGCCGGCACGTCTAGCATCGTTGAATTGAATATCGATATCCAGGATGTGTTTCTGTCGTCCTACACGTTGAGGATACTCGGCCGTAACATCATAGTCTTCATCGTCAGATTCCTGAAAATTAATCGAAAGTTACCATAGAAAGATGCAATATTTTCTTCTTTCTACTTCACCTCTTCGTTTTCTTTTTTTCTCAGTTCGTACATCTTTTTCCATTGACTTAGATCCTCTCCCTCACCAGCTTTCCTAATATTGTATTGTGGTTTCGATCTAGTAGCACGTTGAGCCTTCCATTCATCAAGAGTCAGTTCCTTTGGTTCCTCTTCAACAGGTGCCGATTCAGCTTCAGTTTCCTCTTTGCTGTATCAAAAAATTATTTTACTTATAGAATTTAAATTGAAAGAGATTAATCTGACTTACTTCTGTTCAGGAGCGGTCGGATTTTCGATTCTTTCAGTTTCTCCCCAGTTCGGATCAGCAGCATCGGTAGTCGGTTTATCAGCAGCTTCCCTGGAAATTCATTAAAACATGAAAAAGCTATTCAAGTGCTCAATCTAACAGAAAATCCCAATCACCAAAAACTATTTAAGGTTAGCTCCTCAGGATCTATAAGCAATTAAGATGGAGATATAACGGAATAGGAACTAGCTGGACTCCATCAAAAATAAAAATTTGATAGTACGGGGGATCAAATCACCAAACATAACTAAAAACAAAAACGGCATGGAACTTACTCGATTACATCTTTGTGAGATCCCCAATTGTGAGCGCCAGCTCCATCACGCTTGTCAATCGGCTTTATTCCTCTGTAACCATGGCTGCTTTAGTATAAATGTCAAGTATAAGATACGGGACAAATACACAATATATTATTTATTTATTACTATAACTTATTTATTAAGTACATGAATTATACACCACAGCCCATTTCCTCACAAGAGAATCCCACCAAATGGGATGAGTTCAAAATCCCCATGCAATTTTTATTGTTATGTTTGATGAATTAATAAATTAATAAACATTAAATCATAAAAAGTTCCCACATTTTATAATAATAAAGAGACTTACGTCTTATCAGATCCACTCTGCCTGTCGAATTCCCTTTTCCCACGACGGTCCTCGAAAGGCCTCCTGGGCCCCTTCGGTCCATTGCCTGGCTTGTTGACAGCTGGTCGTCCTCCACGACGATTCTCAAAGTTATTCTCGCCGCCAGCAGCATTCTCTCGTCTCGGGGGCCTATCTTCACGATCTCGTTCCCTAAGCGTCAAATGAATTAGTAACAACACTCTTCAATGATGATCCATGAAAATATAAATAAAAAGGCTCTTGTCTACTGTGAAAATTTCTGTTCCAGATGCCTTTGCAAAAATGCCACTAGATGGACATTGACTTTTTTTATATTTCATTGCTCTCTAGGGAAGAGATAGATACCTGGATATATTTTCTGATCAGGACAGAGAATCACTCTAGAAACCCAGAGATCCACATAGATTTTTAAATTTTCGAGCAATATAGTTCTAGTTACCCATTGATACTAAAAACAAGCGAATTCCTCTTTTTAGATAGAAAGCCATAATCATTTTAAAACACAAATAAATAATTTGAAATGAAAATACAAATTAATTTGAATTTTCCCAAGTTCAACTAATATCACCATACAATCAATCATCTTTCAAATGATAATAGTTATACAGTCAAACCTGGATAACCCGGAAACGCCTGGGACCGAAAATAAATTCCGTCTTATACAGGTTTCCGGCTAAAACAACATCAACTGTAGCATTGGCCGGAGTAACGTTGTAACTTACATTTTTACAGGAGGTGCAAAAAATGAACCTTGCAAGGTTATTGAAGGGATAGTTTTCATTTGGCGATTCTTAAAATATCATTTAAATATGGTTAAAGGGAAATCATACAAAACTTATCGTTTAGGTGGGATCATTCTGCCAATTTAAACCTACCGAAGCGAAAAAATCACTCCAAAAAATTATGTAAGTTACAACGTTACTACGGCCAAGACTCCAACTGTCTAAACCGGAAACAAACCTGCTTAGCACGGAAAATGCCCAACAGTAGGTACATTTTTTTTTAGTATCGATAGAATGTTTTCCCACGAGCCAATCTGATTTTATTTTGTCCTTATTCTTCAAAATATCATAAACTTGTGTTTTACCACACTTATATATTTTTCCGCGAGAAGCTTAACCCTAATTTTTTGTTTTCATAACACATAATTTAATCTATTAAAATAGATTTCTAAAGATTTCAGTGTTAGAGTGTTGAATTTTTTATTTGCAGACATATCGAATATTGTACCTACTAAAAATAATTTGATGCTCACAGCTCACAGTTGAAGAGTTTAGAATTGACTAAAATTGAATCCGAACAGGACTAAACAGGAAGTGCATAAGTACCTACAGACAGTTTTTATTGCCGCAATAAAAATTCCGAGAAGTGAGAGTAGGATAGACGCGCGAGAACATGCCGAGGTAAAGAGTTTTAGGTGGCGACGTCGGTCCGTTTCCGTCTTATGCAGGTGAAATTATGCAGACATAAGGTTAAAAAACGTGTTCCGTCTCCGCGTTACGCAGTTTCCGGCTTGAGCAGTGGAAGTTAACATGTAATGTGTATAGCTTAATTCGGGACCTGAAAAAATTTCCGTGATAGACAGATTTCCGCCTTATTCAGTGTTCGTCTTATCCAGGTTTGACTGTACTTAAATTCAGCAAATTGGATGTGCGTGTCCCGCCGTGGTAGTACATTTTTTGAAGTTTTTTTTTGTTGCTTTTTTATGGTCATTCATGTCTAGGCCTATGACTTGCCACCATTATAGCATTAATAAAAGGTAGGTGTTTTAATAATTATTAAGTAGTACATACTTAAATAAGAATTTAGAAGTTGAAGGTCTTAGTGAAGAAAAAAATATTGCACATAGTAGTAATCTACAAGAATAATATTTTTCTCTTCAATTTGTTTAGTACTTATTAGTAAGCTATAAAGGTAGATTTTTAATTAAATGTACCTACACCTACCACAAGGGTCATGTAATTGACTAAACTTGATGGTACCAGCTAATGTTTTAATTAATAAATGAAATGAAGATCCAGAAATTTTTTATTTTGAAAAGTTAAAGTTATGGATAAAAATTAGTATCTCCAATTTCCGAAAGCCATAAACCTTCCAACAACAAAGAGTATTTCAGATTCCAAAAATAGAAGGAGCTACAATACAACATCAGATGAAAATGGAAAAATTTAAATTCTGACAAAAATAAATACTATGTAACAGGAGATAATATGTATAAGTAACAAAAATTATCAAATCACCTATTTTCAGCTGATCCATTGATTGTCCTTTCCTCACGATTCCTCCTATTGTTTCGTTCTTCACGGTTTTCGTTATTACCAAACTTGTTGAAAGGTCGGTCACGATCCGCTCGCTCTGGCTTCCCTTCAGTGTTTGGCCTTTGATGGTTCAGTTTATTATCTGAAACAATTTATAAGAGTTCAATTAATTTCTTGGATAGGTTTCCTAGGTATATAGTGATGCCATTTTTTTTTTCAAGTTGTACCACACCACAAGGTCTGTCTAATGCAGATGCAAATAATTATGACAGTTAGAAATGTCATCTAACATGTATGGGGTAATAATAGAATAATTTCAGAACATCAAGAATATCTATATAGGTATACAATTATAATAAGTATAATATACAAAACCTATGTACTTCGTGCTTTACTAGTAGGCAGTGTATTGCAACATGCAGCATTTCCATGAAAGGCGTAGTTATTGAACTTTTTTTGTTTTATTTATAAACCGATAACCATATAAAGTAATTACCACAAAATATTCAATACCACCATGCAAGGGTCACATGTGCAAAATAACCAAGACAAACAGAATGGCCGACACAAAAATCGTCCTTAGTAAAACTCACCTTCGCGCTTATTGTCCTGGGGCTTGTTGGCGGTAATTTCTTTCACGTTTTTCTTCGGAACGGCTGTTGTAGTTTTACCTTTGACGGGTTGTTCAGTCTTCCCCTTATTTTCCTTTTCGGCGATCTTGGACTTCTTCTTGAGCTCTTTTTCCTGCTCCTTTAATTTTAAGGTTTCGAGGGGATCACTCTCGTCGTCAAGAAAAAGAGCGTACCTATTGGTAACACCTATACCATAAGTGTTTTCCATGGCTATCAAATTTTAGTTTACTCTTCGCAACTTAACGATGTTGGAAGATTTTTGTTTGGCTGTATCAGCCTTGTATATTTCTTGCACATCAACACAATATGGCCGGCAACACTATACAAAATTTCAACACGAGTGTGTGTGGAGATTTGCAGTACTAATGCGCTTGTGCACTGCCAGACTTTAGCTAGCTGTGTAGTGTAGATGTAGATTCTCTGCTGTGCCGGTGCGGTTGCCTGTGTAAAGTAAACTGACAGTGACAGTCTGACAGTAATAGTGACATTTTATTTACCAAAGCCTTTTTTTGCGACGCAGCGGTTTGAACCGTAGTCGCGTCAGTTCGAAACTGCGCATTTTAGCGACGTAATGATGACGTCAGAAACGAACCAAATGTTCGTAGCGATTTGAGTTTGAACCACAAATTCATTATTATCATTCCAGAATTTATAATTGTTATTTAAATCTTTTCTTCATTAATCAGGAGGTAAATACTTTGAAAACAGAAAATGTGTAAGAATCGATAATAATTATTATAGGTAATTAAATAAAAGAAATAATATAATAATATCAATATGAATCAGTTAGAATTAATAGATTGGTAAATGGATTATTGTAAAATTTTCTTTTACGTCAAGATAAATTATAAAATCAGATATGGGAGACGAAACTAGCGAAAATTTTATTACTAATAAAATAAATCACGAAGTTTGACATTTTACTCTCTGTGAACTGTCGCTAATGCTAGTGATATGTTTGTTTGTGTTATTTTATTTTCATTTTAAATTGATTTATTTCAAATAGATGGAAAAAGTATTTAAGATTAAAACAGTTATTAAAAGTCTACCTGTGTTTAGGATCTTGATGAGCCTTTTATATTTTTTATGTAACCACGGTATGAATGTATACATCGTAAACAAAATTAACTTTGAACTTTTTTTTAACATTTTTGGGTCAGCTCTCCCGGCTGAGCTGTCAAATTACCTTTTCTTGTTCTCTCAAAACGCTACTAACCGGTCTCGAAGATTAGTTCAATCAAATCACAATCAAACTGGTTAAAGCGTTCTAGTTCGTGATGTCAACACTTTAACACAAAAATGAAACGTTTGAAACCAGAACGCAGCTGGTTAAAAATATGCTACATCAGTAAAAAATACACAAAATAAAAACGACCCTAGTTTTACTCGAACGAGACGTTAGTGGACAGTCTGTCTATCAGTCAGTTCTTTAATTAGTCTTAGTCCTCTTTTTATATATTTTGAACTTTTGGTATAAAGACTCCTGAAATTCAACGATTATTATTTAAATTGTTAGTCTCGCAGGCGCAACATTATTTATGTTTGTTTCATTATAGTTAATAATAAAATAATGATTCTAAAATCAATAAAGGTAATCATACATTTTCAATTCATGACAATTTGAAAGGTCTCGAAAAAGATTGTACTACACATCATTATGCACGCACTGATTATCAGTCATCATTTCTCAATATAGTTTTCTTTTCTTCAAAAGTTTATTATAATAATAATAATAATGTGGTTTGTGGTGCTAATGTTTCCTATTCTTAACCTTCAAATCAAATCAGAACAAAAAGCGATCACTGAAATGAATACCTAATTACAATAATATTCTGAATGATTCCAATCTTCTTTCTTCCTCTTGAAATTATTCGGATCTTTATAAAATTCCATTGCTTTTCATTATTTTCGAAGCAGAAGACACAGCTTATTTGGAGATTCGTCGCTAATGCTCATCAAGAATTTCAAGAATTTTACAGCGAGTCGAGCCCCAAAAAAACCACATCATCAGAAATGAAAACAAGAGCATAATAATTATTCAGTATAAACCACAACGCAAACCAAAATATAGTGATTGTATCCCCAGATAAAATACTAAGAAAAGAATCACATCATCCGCGAGAGATCAATATCAGGCGGTTAAAACTATCACCCCCAGAGAGTCAGGTCCAGATCCCTGGTCCAGTTAGATGTCTATACAAAAGTTGTGAACGAAACGTTCGGAGGATATCTCAGTGGACCACGGGAAAACAGCCTGGAATCAATAATCATGTCAGTTTTGGAGTCGGATGTGGAAAGTCGAAAATCCACCTGCTACTTTGAAGAGATAATGTTAAATTTTTCAGACATTTTTGAAGAGATCGGTTGAAAAGGAATAATTTTTATCGAGTATCGAGCATTCGAGCTTTGCTAGAATTAGATCAGAACATTGCAACTGGAGGCGCTACTGTTGCATGGTAACTCGATATAACCGACTTCTGTAAAGTTACACCTCTATGGTCTAGCTGTTTGCAAATGCGCAATTATTTACAGGTGATATGCGCCTGCGTCTAGCGTCCTCATTCGCTGTTTGTGGTTTCGGTTCATTTCTTCGATGGTGTACTGTGCACTGTTCATAATGTATAATGTAATGGAAAAGTATGGCGGCAACGAAAACCAAAACGATGAGGTTTGTATTAATATTTAATAATTAGATCAGTAATGTTATAATTATTAAAATCCATTGAAATTAGACGTTGATGTATCCCGTTCGAGATGTGACCGACCAATTTGCTATTATCCGAAGATCCCCATCCTTCTCCATGAAGGACGTTGTACACAACACAATAACACTCCCGCTCCCGCTAGTTTTCATCCTGTTAGTTTCTATATGTGGTTGATTCTTACGTTCTTTTACAGCACCCATTTTGTTCCAGAAAGCGGGAATAAAAGCTACAGTGATTATAGTGCGTCTCTGAGACTTGAACTCGTTTGTTAATGTTATGTCGTCAAAGAGGGATGATTTAATAAGTGTTGGTGTATTAGATCATACTCGGCATTCTTTGGTTAGTCCAGAAAGTCCGGACGCGGACGAATATTTTTGTTATGAGACCAACTCCGTGTACAACCAAGGGACGCCTCTGAATGGTTCCTCTGGTGGCTCACCAAATAATGCTAGTAAGTACCTATCTATGTCTATAATTTTTAGTGAGAGAAGAGATAACAAAAGGCTGCTGTTAATTCTGATCAGAGATCATTACAAGTTTTTATTAGCAGCCTAGCAATCGCGATGTACACCATAAGTTTTTTTATTCATTTAAGTTGATGTTGAGATTAATTTTTGACCAAGTATATGCTCATAAGTGTGATTTGTAGTTGATTCCATTTTATTATACTATGGCCAGCAAAGAGATACAGCAGTAAAAATGCATGTCGTGATCACCTCAGAAGGGAGTATGTATCGATCATTGATTAGATGTGCATTAAGAGCTGAGGCTATGGACTTGATAGTGTCCATAACTGGCACAGTAGTTAAATTTAATCGTTGTTAGTGTGTCTTTGTGGGTACAAGCACAAGCTACAGGTGCTTCCTTTGTTATACAGGATGGTAACTTTAGCAGGGACCCTAGTTAGATTTCAAAAACTTCAGGAGATAACGAACTCGCTTAAATTAGAAAACAGTTGCACATTTATGAAGTTTAACAGTATTCCATCCATGACTTACTAGACATATCGTAAAACATATAAAAGGGGGTTTTCTTTCTTTAATATATTTTTTCTGTGAGAGGTGATCGACTGAAGTTCGGCACATTGACATGCAGGTAACTTCAAAATTCATTAAAGAAAATCAGGGACACCAAAAATCTATCACATTACACAAAAATTTCAAAATTGTATTCCGAAATTTTAGTTGTAATAAAAAGAAAACGCAAGGCAAACGATAATACATCAATTGGTGAAATAGTTTCGGAATAATAACATTTCGATTTTTTTCAATGTGATAGATCTTAGACAACTTGATTGATATCTGTTGTAGTTTTGGAGATCCTAATGGCTGAATTAAAGTTACTACCCTACAGCTTTAACAATGGTTGTTCTTGAAGCTCAAAATTGAAAATACAATCAAGTCTCGATATAATGAACAAGACATACAGCGAACTGCAATGCACAAAAAGTGTATTGTGTTTGTTTTTCAAAAATGCCTCAGTCTAAAAGAAAACACCTCAAATTTCAAAATAGACAGAAAACTTGAATCATTACAAAATGGTGTAGCACCTTATCCAAATTATCCAGGAAATATGGAATTGCTAAATCGAGGATTATTTCAATCAAAAATAAAAGACAATGCAAATTTTGAAAATCCTTGAAAATTTCAGTTTATCCAAAAATTAACAAGAGCTCTTTTATAAGTGGTAATCCTGTTGTTTAGTCTTCCAAAACACCCCTCACATGCCCATTCCACTTTTTCCACTCGCCTCGCTGACAGCAGTCACATGGTTGCTGCATTAAATCAGGTCTTTGGTCAGGGAGTCAGGGTAGGTTTTTTATTTATTTTAGGGACATTTAAAGGAAAAAAAACCTACCCTGACCAAAGACCTGATTTAATGCAGCAACCCTGTGAGCGACGCGAGTGGAAAAAGTGGAATGGGCATGTGAGGGGTGTTTTGGAAGACTAAACAACAGGATTACCTTATAAGTTGTTTTCATTTTTTTATTAATTACATTTTCATTTTATATGTTTCATATGATGTACCTACCTTTATAGCTTGAACTGTGAGGTTGTTTAAGTAACGAACACACATTTATCACTTTTATATATTCTTACCTAAACTCTAAATAGGGAACAACTCGATAGAGTGATAAATTAATTAGTTCATTGTATTGAGACTCAACTGTAATTTAAAAAATTTGAAATCCAGACATGATAAAGACCATTTTTTTTATCTTCCAAGAACCTCAAAATTAATAATAATCACTTCTATTTCTGCTAGTTAAAATTCACTTCACACTTGAAATCGTAATTGGTTCTGGGCTGTGATGGTTGCCCGTGGTTTTCCATGGAGATTTGTTCTGAACGTTTCGTCCACAACTGCACTAACTGCAGTAGACATCATCAGCGGTTACTAGGGCTCTGACGGTTAACCATTTAACCGACTCTTAATCTGATAACCGGTTATAATTTTCGATTTTTCGATAACCGTTTATCTGAAATTGAATATTATAGGATAATACCTAATAATAAATAAATTTCGAAATACTATTATTAATTTTTCATTTACATTTACAGTTTTCAAAAGATAAATGCTAGTGATGAAAAAAAGCGTGTACCTAATAAATTAAACGTGTAACCGTCAACACTAAACGTTTATAAACGTGTACACGTTTCTTTAACCCTTAGTTGGTAACATCCGACTCTGAGGCGGATGCCAAGTTTTGATGCTGCGCTGAATCCAAACGAATGAATGTACAAAAATTTCGTATTAGGTATGTTCTAGTTGGTTGCCAAAAAGTCCATAGCCTAGCCACCTTCGCGAAAATACGTCTGTGAGACGGGTGTTACTCAGAACGATATATTTCAGTCCATCTCTCAGTCGGCTGTTGGTCGAAAGTATGGTGAATGAAAAGGTATAATATATAAAAAAATGTATAAAAAATAAAAATGAAATAAATCTTGTTTTAATAAAATATATTTGTGTTTACTAGAATACATTCGAATAAATATGCAATTATACATATTATTATAATACCTATTCCGACTGAGCGACGGATGTTACCTATAATGCTGGAACTGTAATATGATCACCGACTGAGAGACGGATGTTACTTATAAAGTGAAAAAAAGTATGTTACCAACAAAGGGTTAATAGTTGCATGAAAATAACCATTCAGTATTCTTAGATAGGGAAATGGTGGTTAATAGGTTAACCAGTTGTAAACAGTTAATAGGAATGTGAATTGTGAACTTCAGATACAGATTGACCTAATATCCGGATGAAATATAAAGAAAGGACGATGATTAGATAGAAAAACTTGTTGAAAGTATCAATTTCGAATTAATATTCATAAAATAATTCAAGTAGGTGCGCTCCTTGTGGACCACCCATGGCGCTGCATAGCAGTAGTTATCCGTCCTTCCTCCTTCCTGCTAGCCCTAATGTGACTTGACCTTCACCAATTTATTGCCTTTCATTATCACAGGGAGTTGTGATGGAGTTTTTAAATTTTCATTAAAAGCATATTGTAGACAAAATAAAGTAAGTAATAAATAAAGTAAGCGTTTTTAAGACTTTGGGGAACAAATGAATAAAAGAACAAAATACAGGAATTGAAATTTTTAATTATTTTGTATTGAATTCAGTTGTTGGTAATCTCCAACAATCCCAACACTATATAGTACCAGCAAAATAAAATAACACTCCTTCCAGTTCCAGACAATCATAAAAAGCATCATTTCACATCATTTAACTACCCTCTGCCCAGTAGGGACACAAAGCAACAAAACAACATTGCAGGATTTGCAGGTGCAACTAATTACAAGGAACTCTCAGACGAAAACCGGTTTTTTATGATGAAACCCGAAAGTTTAAATAAATACCTCCCTTACTAATTTACTAAAGTCTTATAGGTAATTCGATTTCTTTCATTTTGGATTCATTTTAGCGGTTTCAGGCAAAGGAAATTGATTTTTTCCTATTAATAGATACACGGGCGTGTTATTTTTTTAAACGTTTAGTATGGTCATTACGTGTACACGTTTCATCACTAATAAATGCATGAAATGCTTCACTGAGACTGAAATCCTTGAATTACTTATTATACCTATGGCATGACTGTGGTGCAGGTGTTCCAAGATTTCCAGGGAATAAAAACTGAAAACCTGTGCCGGTGGTCTCGACCTTCGGGCGAATGGGGTGGGATGGGCTCATCATAATCGGTTAACGTTTCAGGGAAGGGCGAACTACCGAGTTATAGATCTATTTACATCTCATGGCACAGACATGGGTCAGGTATTCAACGTGGACGTGCATTTTTATTAATAAATGGATTTAATAATAATAAAAAAATGGATGTCCAGATTGAACACTGGGCCCAAACACAAACGTTTGTACCTTTAGATGTAAATAGACCTTTACCGTGTAACAATGTAAAGGTAATTCTCATAAACATCTTGGAAATTTGAAATCTTGAATGATATTCCCTGCATTTGAAGCGTAACGAGCAACAGAAATTTAATAATTGTTTATTCTTTATTCTTGAGCAAATAATATATTTAGGTAGGTACTATTATTTATTTTTTATTTATCACTAAAACGGTTAACCGGTTAACCGACCGAAAATTTTTCGGTTAAACGGTTAGTAGGTAAGTTGAGTGATCTTTTAATGGCCTTCACACGGATGTGTATTTAGCCAGCTGCAAGTTTTTCTTGATTATTTCTTAACTCTCCTCTGGATTGCACCATAAGTGCGTCTGAGCTTGCTGCTCATAATCCTTTTGATTGATCTAATGGTAACTCTTTACTTGTGGTAGAGGTTTATTTCATTCATTCGTCAGCTTGATTTATTCTTCGTCAACTTGTTCGACACTACTATCGCCGGTAGACACTTTTCACTTTGAATTAGAGGGGTTAGTGTTAGTAGAGACAGATAGCACAAACACAGGAAAAGACTCTTCTCGCTCTGGGGCAACGCAAAGCATTACACACAACCGAAATATTGCCTCGGATAGAAAAAGGATCTCATGACATAGATAGAGCAGGATTGTAGGGATGAGTATCTGAAACAAAGGGTAGATTTATTTAAAAAATTTTCTTCTTTCCTGATTTCATTTAAATGTGTAATGCAGTGTGAAGTAGTTATAATTTTATGACGTTGTAATTTAAATAAGCCATCAACTCATTTAGACGTAAGCTATTCAAGTTTGTTAAAAGCGTGGTTATATTAATTGGGGTGGGAATGTTTGTTGAACTGATCGCAGAGTATAGATCGTAGCCTGGTATGGCATTGATAGGGCAGTTGAAAATAATATGGTTTAGGTCTCCAATCTGACCGCACTCACAGTATGGGCCATCCTTTATTTTGATCCTATGAAGATGGTGTGGGGTTAGGCAGTGACCAGTTCGCATTCGGATTATTGTTGTGAGGTGACGTCTGGATGTGAATTCGAAGGTTGTAAATGTAAACCATGGTTGTTGGGGAAAGACTGGTTGAATTGTAGCGTACCATTTACCCTTGTAGAGAGTAGAATTTTTCCAGGTTGATCGCCATCTTTTACGTAAAGTTTCCCTAATAACACATTCAATGTCCCTTGGTTCATTTTTAAGTCCATTGGGACGTTTAGGTTTCTTCCTTAGGTTGCCTGGTATCTCTGTATGACCAGGAATCCAGGCCAATTTGATGTCAGTTCCGTTGGCGCCTGCCTCCAAGATTAACCTCTTAGTCATCAATGAGCTGTAATCTCGACTGTTATCAATTGTACAGCTAGCTATTCTGTGAACTGCACTTTTTGAGTCAGTACATATGATTGACCTTTGTATTCCCTTTTCCAGCACTACAGAACAAGCTTTATTAATTGCTATGATCTCTGAGGTGCAGATTTGTGTGTGGTTAGGCAGTCTCGCTGAAAAATTATAGTCAAGACTTGGGATTGTGACTCCAATGCCAGATTGCCCTGAACTTCTTTCATAAGATCCATCCGTGAAGACCATAGTGAACTCCTTGAAGTTTTCCTCCTGTTCCCAGCGAAAAGCGGCTCTGTTACTAGAATTTTTTTGTAGGCGAAAATCTATAACTTCAATATTTCCCAACAGGCAAGAGAGGTCAAACTGGAAACATTCAAGATTCTTATTCTTCCTGACGCAGGTCTTGTAAGGACGTAATATGTTGTACACTTCCACTAGGTATGGAAAATCCCTGTTTCTCCAGTAAACCAGCTTGGAATCACAATAGTGACCCAACGAGATTAATAGTTCGGCAGTGGGGTGAAATTTGGAGCTAATAATTTTTGATACCATTCTGATTGAGAGCTGAAGTCTCCTGCTTTCTAGTGATGGTTCAGCGCATTCTGCAAGCAGAGAGTTTGTTGGGGTGGATCTCATGCATCCTAGTATCACCCGCAGGCCTTGATATTGTATGCTATCGAGTCTATTTAAGTTTTTCTTGCTGGTGGGTTTTATGAATTGTGAGCCATAATCCAGGTGACTTCTTACGATCCCTTTGTATACTAGTAAAAGGGTACTGGGGTCGGAGCCCCACCAGGTTCCACAGAGTGCTCTCATGACGTTAATCCTTTTACTCGCTTTTGCATAGATGTTGGTGATGTGCTTGTTCCAGTTGAGTGTGTCGGTGAGGGTAATACGTAGATATTTAACTTCTCTTTTCCAAGGGATGATGATTTGTAGGTGATGGGCTTGTATGTGGCAAGTGAACGTCCACGTCGAAACAGTACTGCTGTAGACTTTGCTGTTGACAGAGTAAGGTGATGTGAGTCCATCCATCGGGAAATGGTATCCAGACCCTGATTTATTTTGTCAATAATATGAGTTGGGTTAGTTCCGCTAGCTAGAAGCACAAAATCATCTGCGTACTGAATTAATTCAACATTCGGAGGTAGGTTATGTGAAGCTGTCAATGAGTAGATATTAAACAGGAGAGGGCTCAGTGATGATCCCTGAGGTAGACCTGTATTGCAAAGTATAAAAAAGTATTGCAAGGGCCGTGAAGGTGACCATTCTTGTTCCTGACATATATGGATCGTTCCTTCAAGAGATGGAAAACGAGGTTGACCATTTGCTGTGGAAGATTAAGGGAAGACATTTGAGAGCAGAGAAGTTGAATGTTGACATTATCATAGGCTGCGGTGATGTCTAAAAAGACTGCTACCGTGAAGTGTTTACGACTAAACGATAGGAGGGTGAATGTGGTTAAGTGTGAAATGCAATCCTGTATGCCCCTACCTCGGCGGAAGCCAAACATTAGAGGAGGGAAGATGTTATTATTTTCTATCCACCATTCTATACGATTTTTAAGCATAGTCTCTAGAATCTTTCCTACACAAGATGAAATGGCGATGGGGCGGTAGTTTTGAGGTAGTCCTGGATCTTTATCAGTTTTAAGGAGGGGCAAAATTATTTGAGTGCGCCACTGAAGAGGAACTGGAGTTTTACCTTTAAAGTAAACATTATAAACTTCAAGCAACTTTTCCAAGCATATGTCTGGCAGGTGGGAGATCATAGAGTATGATATGCCATCTTTCCCTTGGGCTGTGTCTTTTTTTTTTTGATTTCAGGGCAAACGTTAATTCTTCCACTGAAAACGGCTCCTCAGTCTGTTCCGCATCTTTAATTTGAAGGTTTGGGTGAATTATAATCAGAGTGAGAATTGCTAATATGTCTTCTGCAGTCTTATCTTCGGGTAGCAAAGTTTTTATTTTTGTGCTAGTGCGGGAGAATTTTCTAATAGTGTTCCACATTTTTTTAATAGGAGTTGTTCTGTTTAATGTTGGGCAAAATTCCTTGAATTTAATTTTTTGTTTTCTCTTGATAAGTTTTCTGGCCAATGCTATTTTTCTTTGGCAGAGATATAATTTTGTAGCGTGATGTCGTTTCTATACTTGGCTAGGGCATCCTTTCTCGCTTTTACTGCAGCAGAGCACTCTTCGTCCCAATATGGTAGGTAAGACTTACTTGTTCTGCTGGTCTTGACGAGCGGAATCGACCGCTCAGCCGCTTCACTTATAATGTCCACCAGAGTGTCATATTCCATCTCATTGTGATATTTTTCGCTGAGACAGTCTTCGATTGTCTGATGATACAGATTCCAATTTGCCTGCCTGAAATTTCGTCTGGGTTGTGGGTTACTCTGAAGGTTGATCGAGGTTGCCCTGACAGCTGTTAATATGGGAAAATGATCGCTCGTCCCACAATCATGAATTATTGACCATCACGAGAGAGGGGCTATTTCTATCGAGCACAGGGTGATGTCGACACAGCTTTTATTTTGTCCGGGTGGGGTAAGTCTGGTCGCTGAGCCGTCATTCAAGAACACCAGGTCAAGCTCGTTAAGTGATCTGGCAATAATGTTTCCATTATAGTTGGAGATTGTGCTGCCCCATGAGGGGTGGTTTCCGTTTAGGTCTCCCGCTAGTATTAGGGGATTGGAGAATTGCTTCGTAAAGTTAACAAAGTGATTAGTGTTGAGTTTAATATCCGACGGGACATAGATATTGACAATTGTGATTCCTAGGATGTTGATTGCCATGCTCTGCAGTCACTGACAGAGGGTTTTGGAGTCTGTTGTGTGGTAATTCAACATAGGGTATCTGGTTGTTGACAATGAAAGCTATACCACCATAACCATCTGCACGATCTCTTCGAATAATAGTGTAGCCTTTGAGACGAAAGCCAAGTGATGGATTGAGCCATGGCCCGGTTGCTTGAACGCTTATCATAAATGATTAACCGTTAACGGTTAATCATTTCAGATAATAACTCAATAATCATCCGTTAACGGACCATCATTCTCTTATCAAAATGTAACGGTTTCCTGTGATGATTAACCGTTAATGGATAATCATCTCTAATTTGGGTTGCCCAAACGATTATTATCTGTTGATAAGCCGTTAACAAACCGTTATTGGCTTATTATTGTGAGTGGAGGTTTTTGGACAATTAATGAGTAATCATTTTGACAGTTCAGCTTAAAAATTCCAAATATAAATTATTTTTGCAGCAAAATCAATTTGATTATCTTATTTAAGCTATTTTATTCAATTTATAAGTTAAATTACTGCTTTTAATTATTAGTTTAGTGTGATTTGTTAGTTAAATTCATTTTATAGGTTAGCTTTTTATCTTATCCAGTTGAAGTGCAAAAGGTAGTAAAAATTAATGAAGTAATCTGATACAATTCAATAATTTATGAAAAACTATTATAGTATAATAATGGAATCTGATTTATCAGACCTCTCTGATTTGGAAAATGAACCTGAGAACAGACTTCCACCACCAATAATTCAAAGTAGACTATTTCGAGACAGAGCAAATCCCTTTGAATTGTATGATGAACAAGAATTTAAAGAGAGATTCAGATTAACTGAAAATACAGTTAACGGCTTACTCAACACATTTGGAGCACAACTGGAACCACTAACTAGAAGAAATAAGTCAATCGACTCAAGAACACAAATATTGATTTGTCTCCGTTTCTATGCCACAGGAACATTTCAACGTGTGATTGGTGACCACATTAATGTTCATAAGTCGACTGTTTGCCGCATAATTAAGAAGGTCACTAGACAAATTGCAGTATTGTCTAGAGAATACATCAAGATGCCAACTTCGGAAGCTGAAATTACTCAAGTCAAAGTTGGATTTTACGGCATAGCTGGATTCCCTCGGGTTGTAGGCGCTATAGACTGCACCCATATTAAAATACAATCTCCTGGTGGTGACAGAGCAGAGTTATTTCGTAATCGTAAGCAATATTTCAGCATCAATGTTCAGGCAATCTGTGATGCTGATTTAAATTTGCGACATTTGATAGCTCGTTGGCCAGGGTCCGTATTCAACGATTCCCCTTTTCCTGCTGAATTTGAAACGATGCATTATGGTAATGGTTTATTACTCGGAGATAATGGTTATGCCTGTAAAAATTATTTGTTAACCCCACTGTTACATCCTGTAGGACCAAGCGAAGAAGCTTACAATCGAGCTCATATTTCGACTAGAAATTGCATTGAACGCTTCTTTGGAGTATTGAAGAGAAGGTTTCCATGTCTGCAGTCAGGCTTAAGGCTTAAGTTGGAAATTATCCCTGAAGTTATTGTAGCTTGTGGGGTGTTGCATAACATCTGCAAACAACAAAATGACATTTTTGAAAATGAAATTGAAGAGATCTACGATGATGGTGAAGAGATCGAAAATGAACTTTTAAATAATAATGCAAATTACGCAGTCAGGAACGCTTTAATAGCAACTGTATTTAATAGATAATAATCTTGATAAAATATTAGTTATTAATTATTGTGCAAAAGTGTATTATTATGCACAAAGATATGAGAAAGAAAGATTAAAGCATGAGATCCTAGCGTGTTTAACCTCGAGTGAAACTTTTTTCAAAGTCTTATTTGCAAAAAAATGCAATAAGTACTAAATTTTATTAATACTAGAATTATTTGAATATTAATTTTATCAGAAATTTCAAAGTTCCTATCAGACATTTTATTGATATTTTCAAAGTTTGATAAATACATAAATAAATGATTCTGTTGGTTATGAATAAAAGTAAATTAATAATTATATTTAATAAAACACGAATGTTTATGGACTCATTTTTTTTTATTTCTAATTTTAATTTTTTAATTGTTAACATGTTAATAATTTTTTGATCTTTGCCATCGTTTACATCATTAAGATACTTTTGTTTAAAATACAGCTTCCTGTACATTTCTGCTGTGTAAACAGGTTTTTAAAATTTTTGAACTCTCCTTTTCTGCTTTGGGGGCTCGGGCTTGGGTTTGGGCTGGGATTCAAATGTGGGTAAGGGCGCGGGTTCATCGAAGGATTCAGCAGGTGTGGGCTCAGATTCCCAATCTAAATCAGGAACTTGCTCAGGCTCAGGATCACAAGCACCACTACCAATAAAAGCATCTTCGCCTATCAATTATAAAAACTATTATAGTAGGTAACATGTAAGTGTAACATGTAAGAAGTTAGAAACATATTTACAGAAATACTCCGCAGCTTGATCGAAAGGGTTTGAGAGAGGCTGAACTTGCCCTTGGAGTTCGGCTAATAATTTCTCCTGGGTATTTGTCACAGCGACATCAGCTTTGCCCCCACCCGTTTTCAGTATCTCACTCTTTAAATAACAAGTTTTAAAATAAAATACTCTTTTCATTTATTGTTCAAATTAAAATAGCCATTACCTTAAAGGCCGCTGCTGCAGCTTTCGCAGCGCTTATTTTTTCTATGTATTCTTTTTGCTAAAAATAGGGATGGTTAAGCTTTAAATAATTATCATTCTAAAGGGTTTAACATGAATGCATACATGTCCTACCGCAACATTTTTTCGAATCTGCCTTTTAATATTCTCATATAAAACTTTCAACTGTTTTACGTCTCTGATACTGGATTCGGCAGAGCTGTTGAAAGTATCCCTAATATCCTTCCAAGCTTGTTCTTTTTTTGCTACATAAGCGGCCTTCGTGCATTTATTTTCAATGATATCTTTATGCCTGTGGGATGGAAAATTTGAAGGATTAAAGTAAATCAGGAAGCAAGACGAGGAGGTTTTCTGCGATAACTGAAAATGTGATATGTTATGTGAAATTTGTCCATATTTTTTTTAAAGGCAGTATTTGAGGTTCCGAGGAAAATTTCACATCACCATGTAATATTAATGAAAATTCATAGTTATTATAGTAAATTTAAGGTAGTTTCTTACTGTTCTACTAGCGATAACAGAATCTGCTTCTCATTTTCCGAATAATTTTTTCGTTTCTTAATCTCCTCCATTATCCTAAAAGTTATTTATAAGAACATCATTCTTTTCTCATATCAGCCCGTACTTATTCCAGCCAATTGCCTGATACCAAATATATTCAAACTCAGTGTATTAATTTGCTAATATCTACTTCTTGAAAGGTTCCTTAGTTCTAATATAGAAGACTATAATAATATAATTACAGGCAGGAGGCAGGCAACAAATAATTTTTATTCCTTTTGTAATTACTTGTATAAATAAGAGGAAACACAGTCGCAATATTCGTAATACCTACCTATGTAGGTACCTTAAGCAATTTTATATACCTTCATTCCTTTTCAAAACTTACCCAATAGTTAATTAACAATAATAAATCAAAATAAACTTGAAGAATAAGCTTGCAAAATAACAATAATAAGCTTGAATATTTGCATCAATTCATTTCATTCAATATGCATAAATTTTTTAAGGTTATTACTTTATTCTTCTTCTTCCACTTCTCTTCTCACAATATATGGTCTTAAAATTCTTTTTGGCAAGATTCTTGATGTTTACCAGTTGACTTATGACATTTTACAAATAAATTTGACAGTATTACGGATGTTGCCAGATCATATGAGTAATCAATGGCCAATCATATGATTAATGATTAATAAAAGATTTATTTGTTTTGGGCAACCCGATTTTCAATGATGGTCCATCATTTTTTGATTAACCATCATATGATGAGAGATTTAATAAGCGTTCAAGCAACCGGGCCCATGTCTCGCTCAACGCGATTACATCTGGTTGGTGATTGTTGATGAGAAGCGAGAGGTTGCTACGATTGTTTGTGGCAGTACGTATATTCCATTGCAATAATTTGATTTGTGGAGTTGTACTGGTCATTGAGGGCTTAGGAATTGAATATGTGTTGGGGAGTTTGAAGATTGTAGTAAACTTATTATATGGGTCAAAACGTCTTCTTTTTGAGCATTTGACATCCTTGTAAGGATGTCTTTTATCGATGTCACTGAATGCTCTACCGATGTGGCAGGCGATTCCACAGATGTAGATTGGTAAACTGGGGATCCTGAGAATAGTCTAGGGCCAGATGGGATTAAGCATGCTTTATGATTTTCCTCGTTGTATCCTATCGGAGAGTTTGAGCGTCGTTTTTTTTTTTTTAAGTATTAACATTATTTAAAGCCTGGCTGTAGCTCTCACCACGCATGCCTGTCCTGTTTGACGATGTGACATAGTTTCTCCGTTCTGAGACTGTAATGAGGTTACTTTGAGAAGTTGGGGGGAGGGCAGGGTATTGAGAATCTAGCGGTAGAACTTGCGTGCGTTCGTCAGATGGTTTTGGGAATCTCAAACATGCATCAAAATAGGAAATATTTTCTAGCGACATTACCTCTCTTATATTTTTTTGCCGAAGAAATTCAGGGCAAGTTTTACTAGTAGATATGTGATCATTATTTCTACAAGAGATACATTTTGCACCTACTTTACATTTGTCTTCATGTAGGTCCCCACACAGTTATTACACCTGGCCTTGCCTCTACACTGGCTTTTAGTATGTCCGTATCTTAAACATTGGTAGCATTGGACTGGATTATGTAAGGTTCAACCGGCATTGAAAGTTGATATATAGAAATGTGCCTAGGTAAAATTTTACCCTGAAATGTCGCTAAAATGGTTCCTGTTGGTACATATTCCACTTTACCGCCCTCTAGGACTGATCTACGGTTTAACCTTCTAATGTTTAGAATTTTAAATGGATTATCTATTGTATCAATAATTTCCTCAACTGGCAAAGATCTGTCTACAAATTTGATAATTCCCTTGAATGAAACTAAATTATTTGGAATGAAAAGTTTATATATCCATTTTTAATTAGAAATTCATTTTTTACAAAATTGTTAGCAGATTGGTAATCTGTAAATTCAACGCTGATTCTGTTCCTGCCTTTCTTATTGTAATATATTTTATTTAAATGTTAAAATTTGTATTTCACGCCAAGGCTTGCGCGCATTGCGTTCACTTTATCAATTTATGAATGATTAGACCGGCAGCTAAAATTTTGTCATTCTACTACTGTACCTTAATAAAGGAAATGCGTATTTATATATATCGACTTTTATTAATCCGGTTCAGTAATTGTTAGAATCAAAATTAGTTAATAATAATTTACAAAATTATTACAGTGGCGACGAGGATAAAACTTCAGAATAGGAAATATCCCAATTTTACGATAATAACGGATAATTAAATAAAAGTTTATTAATTAATACTCGAGTGAAGTTTATTGGTGAAAGAAGAAAATGCCAAATTCAGTTATCGGAATCGGACATCTTAAAGAATTTTCTTTGGGTAATAGTGACTGGACGCTCTTCAAAAACAAGTTGAAAAACTATTTCACGGCTAATGATATAACTGATACGGGAAAGCAACGTGCAATTCTTTTAAATATATTAGATGAAGCATCGTATAAATTAATTTACGATTTATGCAGTCCGATCGATCCTGAAAATAAATCTTATAACGACCTGGTGGCAACTTTTGACGAGCATTTTGCTCCACAAAAATGTGCATTCGCTTCAAGGTATAAATTCTACATGGCAAAGAAGGAGGTCCACGAGACGGCAAAGGAATGGGCAGCCCGCGTACGTAGCTTAGCGGTGAACTGCGAATTTTCAACAGAGCTGGACACCTGTCTTCGGGATAAATTTGTGTTTGGTTTCGAGCCAGGACCAGTCTTGGACCGCTTGATGGAGGAGAAAATTTCCACAAAATTCGAACAGATGGTATCTTTAGCAAGTAGCAAAATGGCTGCCAAGGAACTGCATGACGTCACCGTGAAGGAAGAAAGAATACATCATCTACGGAGAAGCAACCCATTTGTAAGACATCGAGAGGGTAACGCGGGATTCCCCAAGTCAAGACAAACGGGAGGAGCAGACCAAACTTGCAGCGTGTGTGGGAGGAACAACCACAAAACAGATAAGTGTTTCTTTAAAAATGCTATTTGTAATTTTTGTAAACGATCTGGCCATCTGGCTTCTGTCTGTTTTAAAAATAAAAAAACAGATAATAAAACCTATAATAAAAATAGTTATGTTCAAAAAAATAAAAGTAGGAATAATTTCATAATTTCCGAAGAAGTTTCAGATAATTTAGATATTTCCAATATTTCAAGTAATGAGTTGAGTGCTGTACAAAACAATTCAAGCAAATCTACTGATTTGTCATTATTTATGGTAAAACAAGAAGTAAAACCAATAAATAATCCCTTCAGTATTGTTTTAAAAATTGATAAGATGGAATTAAATTGTCAAATTGATACAGGTTCAGGGATCTCAGCGATTTCAGAGAAAATGTATAAAGATTATTTTTTTACGTTCAGATTAATCAATTCAAATAAATCGTTTTACTTTTACGATAATACGAAATCAGAGGCTTTAGGTATGCTAAAATTACCTGTTTCTTATCGAAAAAAGTCTCTTATTCATGAATTTTATGTTTTCCGAAATGGAGGACCGCCAATTTTAGGTAGGGATTTCTTAAAATTATATAATATTAAATTAGAAAATATAAATTATGTAAATACGGAAATTCAAACGACACAACAATTAAATGAAATTTTCAAAGAGTATGAGTCTGTGTTTTCGCCGAGTCTAGGCAAATTTACAAAAGGTCTTGTTTCAATTAAATTAAAGAACAAAAACGTAACGCCAAAATTTTATAAGCCCAGACCCATACCCTTTGCTATAAAAAAATCAGTTGAAGATGAACTTAAGCGTTTGGAACTTTTAGGTATCATTACTCCAGTAGACTACAGCGAATGGGCAGCACCAATAGTGCCAATCTTCAAAAAGAATGGGGAAGTCAGGATTTGTGTAGATTTCAAGGTCACTATAAATTCGGAGATAGAAGTAGATAAGCATCCACTACCCAGGGTTGATGAATTATTCAATGAAGTAGAGGGTGCTGAATTTTTCTCTAAGATGGACTTGTCTCAGGCCTTTCTGCAGCTTAGTCTCGATGAAGAATCAAAGAAGCTGTTAACTATTTCCACTCACAAAGGATTATACAGGTATAATAGACTGCCTTTTGGAGTCGCTTGTGCGCCCTCCAAATTTCAAAAAATCATGGAAACAATTTTTTGTGGTATTAAAGGAGTAGTGGTATTTTTAGACGACATTTTAATATTTTCCAAAAGTATAAATCAGCATGTAAAATTATTAAAGTTGGTACTTAAAATTTTGAAAGAATGTGGTTTAAAAGTTTGTAGAGAAAAATGTGATTTCTTTAAAAAAAGAATTGAATATTTAGGGCATTTTATTGATAAAGACGGTCTTCACGTCTCTAAATCCAAGACAGTTGCCATAGAAAAAGCCCCTACACCTAAAAATATATCAGAGCTGAAATCATTCATAGGAATGGTTATTTATTATGCAAAATTTGTAAAAAATTTATCCACCGTTTTGCAGCCTTTATATAACCTTTTAAAAAGGGATGTCAAATGGCAATGGACAGAAGATTGCGAAAGGTCATTCAGGAAAATTAAAAATATTTTACAGTCGGCGGAAGTTTTGGTTCATTTCAATCCAAAGCTCCCAATTAAATTAACAGTCGACGCATCAGAAAAAGGCATTGGATCTGTTTTAAGTCATGTTTTTCCTTCAGGAATCGAAAAACCTATCGCCTATGCTTCTCGTTCCTTAAATTCTCATGAAAAATCTTATTCACAGATAGAAAAAGAGGGCTTAGCAATTATTTACGGTGTAACAAAATTTAATCAATACTTATATGCACAAAAATTTAAATTAGTGACGGATCATCTACCTCTTTTAGCTATTTTTGGGGAAAAAAGGGAAATTCCTAAATTTTCTGCAAATAGACTTCGTCGTTGGGGAATAATTTTAAGTGGTTATACTTATGAAATTGAATATATACAATCAAATAGAAATAAAGCCGATAGCTTGTCTAGAATGCCTTTGGATTTAGTTGATGTAGATAAATCAGACTTTTATGACACAGACGATGTAAGTGTAGATTACTGTTATTTTTTTAGTAACGAATCGGCAATTAACGTAAAATTTGATAATGTTTTAAAGGAAACTATAGTCGATAACGAATTAAATAAAATAAAGGGATTTATTCTAAAAGGTTGGCCTAATTCACAAAAAAAGATGGATCTAGACGTAAGAAAATATTTTTCAAAAAAAGATGAGTTATTTATACATAATGATTGTGTTATGTGGAATCACAAACTACTAATTCCCACTAAATTAAGACCAAGGGTTCTTGAAGAATTACATTCGTCTCATATGGGTGTATCCAAGATGAAAGCTCTAGCGCGATCCTATTTTTGGTGGCCTGCTATTGGTAGCGATATAGAAAAAATTGTAAAAAGTTGTAAGGCTTGCAGTTTGTATGGCGAAAATCCAACCAAAACTGAACTTCACTGCTGGGAGTGGCCAAAGGAAGTTTGGTCACGTTTGCATGTAGATTTCTTGGGCCCATTGAATGGAAAAATGTTTTTGGTGGTAGTTGACGCTCATTCGAAATGGCTAGAGGTTTTTGAAATGCATTCGATTACTTCAGTAGCTACTATTAATATCCTTCGAGGGTTGTTTGCACGATTTGGCTTATGTTGCACCCTTGTCTCTGACAATGCCACTACATTCCTTTCCGCAGATTTTCAACAGTTTCTGAGAAATAATAATATTAAACATATAACTAGTCCCCCGTATAATCCTAGTTCTAATGGTTTAGCTGAAAATGGAGTAAAAACAGTTAAAAATGCTCTAAAGAAAGCTCTCTTAGACAAGTCTAACCTTAGTACTAATTTAATTTTAAATAGATTCTTAATTGACTACCGAAATACTCCCCACTGCACTACTGGTGTTAGTCCTTCGTACCTTATGTTTGGTCGTAGTCTACGAACAAAGTTCGATTTGATTTTACCAAACTGTAATGCTACTGTGATCGAAAATGTACATAAAGCACAAAATAATCAAAAAACACATTACAGGGGTAAAAAGAAAGTCGAATTTAGCGTAGGAGAGATTGTACTAGTTAAAGATTATAGAATTGTCCAAAAACCTGTTTTTATTAAAGCTGTAATTATTAAGAAGATAGGAAGCTGTACATATATTGTAGAAGTGTCAGAATTGGGCAGAAAGTGGAAGAGACATGCCAATCAAATAAAAAAATATAGAAGTGACTTCAGTATTTCTTCTTGTTCAAATAATTTATCTAAAGAAATGTCTATTCCAGTTTCTTCTCAAGTGGCTATCACAGAGAATACAGAACTAATCACTGACATTCTTGAAAACAGTGAAAATGTTGTAAATAGTAATGATAATCAGACAGATGTAAATATAGATATAAATAGGGAACATTCTGGAAATCTATTAGATGCTAGACCTAAGAGAAATGTTAAGCCTGTTGATAGATTACAGTATAATTAGTTGATAAATTTAATTTAATTTTTTTGTGAAAGTACCCACTTAAGTATCAGGTTAAGTTAAATGTTAAGTATTTTTTTTATGATGTATCTGCAGATGTTACATAAGTTTTTTTGATTTGGGTACATTAAGGGTTTCCATATTTAAGGGGGAGGATATGTAATATATTTTATTTAAATGTTAAAATTTGTATTTCACGCCAAGGCTTGCGCGCATTGCGTTCACTTTATCAATTTATGAATGATTAGACCGGCAGCTAAAATTTTGTCATTCTACTACTGTACCTTAATAAAGGAAATGCGTATTTATATATATCGACTTTTATTAATCCGGTTCAGTAATTGTTAGAATCAAAATTAGTTAATAATAATTTACAAAATTATTACACTTATCAACTTTTTTTACCTTTTGAAGTTTGAGATTAAATACTGTTTTTGCCAATGCCAAAGGATTATAATTTCCAACATTTTTTTTTTCCGTGGCTTCTAACATTACTACGAAAGGGCCTACATTATTAGATGTGTATTCAAACATAGGTCTATTATCAACAACTTGGGGGGGTTCAACGGAAGTGTTACAGTCCATTGCTGGATCTGGTGAAATGTCTATTAGATTATTAGGAGGACCTGGGTCATGTTGTGTTCCCAGGAGGTCGACCGACATTGTACGTTTTTATCAAAATGCAAGGTATAATAGTAGGATTGATTCTTACCTTGTTATTAGCGGGTATTTATGATTGTTAATAAATTATACAAAAAGGAGATTATTTGTTAGTAGTTAGCTAATATACTCACAAAATTCCTCTTTAATTATCACGTCTCACCTCTACCACAGTTCAACGCGAAGTCTCTAAACGGTTAGTAATAATTCGTAAAAAGCACAGCCCTAGCGGTTACGTGTGCGCAAGTGATAAGCAATGGTGCCACTCCTCTCGTATTCATTGATAACTGACTGGACGGCCCAGAGAGCGTTCTTATTTATAGGGTGATTGTCTGGTGACGTCATGCCCCCTCCACTAGCTATCTCCTAATGACCGGCATCTCCGATGATGACATAGGTTCCTGAGTCATTTGGATCTAACGTAACGCTGGATACCAAATCCTCCGCAGTGTCATTCCTTCCTCCTGCCTGTTGAAATTATTTGATGGTTTATAAATTTCAATTACTGGGTGTAATAGCATGAAGTACAGTGGACAGGATTTTCATCTTTTCAATTTACATCGTGAAGCAATTGAAATTTACAAACATCCAATTAATTTCAACAAGCAGGAGGAAGGAATGACACTGCGGAGGATTTGGTATCCAGCGTTCCGTCAGAACCAATTGACTCAGGAACCTATGTCATCATCGGAGATGCCGGCCGTTGCTACGATGGAGATAGCTAGCGGCGGGGGTATGACGTCTCCAGACCATCACCCTATAATTAGGAGTGCTCTCCCAGTCAGTTATCAGTGAATACTACGATTGGAAGCATCGCTTGCACACACGTAACCGCCGATGAGCTGTTGACGAAACGTTGGGAGCAAATCTCCATGGACCACGGCTCAACAGCCCGGAATCAATTACGATTTCAATAAAAGCCGGCCGTGAAAGCCTACACTCATCAATCACTTCACACTTGTCACTTTCTTTCTGTCGAACCACTCAGCAGTAAACACAACTGAAGCTTTTCTTTAATTTACTTGTACAATAATAGTATAATTAGCTTTCTCCTCTGTTAATTTTCTCATTGGGAAACTATTTGCTAACATGGTAACTTTAGATAGGTTCATTTAATTTGAAGTTAACCTGCCTATTAATTTGGTTTTTGTTGAAAAGAAAAATACATCAATTTTGAATAGAATTCTAATTATTCATCAATGTTAATATTTATAACATGTTGTAAAAATCTGGCAACTGTCCAATAAATCTTTCAATTTTGAATTTTGAAATAATTGAAAAAACAGCTCGATTTTATGATTTAATTTATTTTCTATTGAAAAAGGACGTTCCTTGGCTCAGTCAGTTAAAATTTAAAAAGAACAGTTTGTGAGTTATAAGCAAGTGAAAATCGCAATTAATTTTTTCTTAAAGCAGTGTACATCGCAAAACGGTTTACATGTTCCTATCTGAACTTTTCACATGATATTCTACTGTGTGGGCGGAATCTTGAAACAGTGTGATGAAAAATCGGATAATTTTCATCACCCTGTATTAAAATTTAAGCATGTAGGAACATGTAAGCCGTTTTGCGATGTACACTGCTTAAAAAAAAAAAAATGCGATTTTCACTTGTTTATAACTCATAACCTACTCAATTTAAACGCAATTGTAAAAACCATTCTAACTGGATTTTCTTTCTCAGTAAATATAAATATGAAAACACAATAATATACATGGCGTCCTATTTAAAAAAAAGTCAATGTCATCATTACTGAGCCAAGGAACACCCTGTATAAATTTTTGAACACCCTGTATAAATTTTTAACATCAATAGAAAATACATTAAATTGAAAAATTGACCTGTTTTTTCCCATTTATTTCAAAATTCAAAATTGAAAGATTTATTGGATGGACCTGTCATAATTAAATTATATTATTGTGATATATTTACAAAAGGTTTCCTTAACTTTTAAAATCGGGTGCCTGATTTGTCAACAATGGAAATGACCTCATAGTATCTCATTGGAACTTAGGAAAGCATTACTTGGAAGTGATCACTATGTATATATTTTTTGCTGGCATTGTATATAATTAGATTCTAGGAATTTTATTGATTATTAATTTACAGTTAATTAATAAATTATATTATTAATTAATTAATAAATAATTAATATTTAATTTACAGTTTACGTGTCGATTTACGAAAATGATTTTAATTGTATCTTTCTACAGAGCGGACCAATAATTCTGAATTTTTGTATGCAGGCTCTATTTAATAAACCATATTTGGAAAAATCCTGGGTAAAACGGCAGCACCCAGTGGCTTAGAATCAGGGGTCCCAGAACACCTTTTTCTTGTAAAAAAAATGTTTAATTGTTTTTTTTATTGCTTTTTCTGGATGCCAGATTAAATTTCTACAAAAAAGCCATGCTTATAAAATTTCGATAGAACTTATGAATACTCAAATGTAGCGTTTTATGGTTTATGTAGCGAGTATCAGATCATTTACTTCAATTTTAGCAGAACTAGTGTGCAAAATTTTTGTACAAAAAAACTAGTGTATTTCAAAAATACGAATTTTTCTATAAAACTTTAATACCTTGTATTTTCTTAACGAAGCATTTACCAAATACATTTATGTATAAATTCATGAAGGAAACTGATATTATTTTTCTATTCTCTATCGTTCCTCGAAGCTAACAAGATGAAACCTGAATCACCCTGTATAGTTTGAATACTCGTTTGTTACCTGTAAAGTAATCAAGAAAATGACACTAAATTTTAACGAGCAGTGCTTTGTTATCGATCTCTGAGTGTTTTTTTTTTTGCAGTTGACCAACAAGCATCTACTAACTTGTTTAATTTCTTAGGTAAGAACTATCAACCCAGCGAAGTGAATACTACGGATTTATTACCTAATTTTATTCAAGATAATATCATAATGAAGAATTCTGATAGTGAAAAACCAAATATCAAGTTTGATAACGACATTGAAATGGAATATGACAAAGAAGAAAAATATATTACCACTAGTCCGGGAATCGATAACAGGGTATCATGTTCTCTTAAAAATTCACAATCCCCGATGGATAATATAGAAACATACACTAGCCCCATCCCTACCACTGATGATGTTATGATGAGGGGTTTAGAAGAAAATAAAACCTTTGAAAACACGACAGATGAAAAAAAGGAGCCAATAAAAGAAATCCTTCCAGGGCACAATTACCACAATGGGAACAACAGTGCGACCGAAAATGAAAGTGAGGAGAATCGAGACGTTGCCAGGGTGAATGGAAAGGTCGCTCTAAATAAAAATAATGTTGCGACCCTATCTGATCAAGTTACCAAAAATGCTACTGAAGGCTGTGATAATAGAACATGCAATACCGGAGCTGTGAAAACCGAAATTATGGATATAGACATCGATAATGATATTAATAAATTATTGGAGAGTGAGAAAGAAATGAGGATTAGAGATCTTAGAGATCTTGAATCAAAGCAAGTAAAATCTGACGTGATTACACATGCTGTAGGTGTAGATAATAGAGTGACAGAGGATAAAGAGAAGAAGTTGAAAATTAATTCAAAGCTCGTACAATCTCTCGATTATGATTTATTGAAAGGAAAACGAGGAATCGAGTTGTTAACGGCCATTGAAGAGCAATCGAACGTAAATTTGAAATCGCCGAATGTCTATTTCGGTTCTTCCAGCTCGGAATCGGCAATAACCGGCGAAGGCTCACCATCGCCTAGGAAAAGCCGTACAAGATCCGTCGATTTGCAAGAAAAACCCAAAAAATGTTTAAAGAGGACATCATCAGCCGATCCTACTCCTAAAAAATCGTATAAGGTAGTCAGGTTCGACTTGACATCTTACAATATAACCACTCCTCCAAAACACAAGGAAAAAGACGCTTGCAGTTCTAAAAGTATGCGTGAAGAGCAAAGAAACGATAAAGTAAAAGAAAAGAAACACGACAGTAGCAGGTCCAGGTCATCGGGTAGCCACAAGAGTCACAGCAGCAGCAGCAGTCGAAGAAGGAAATCAGTCTCAGTATGCACTCAGACTGAGTTCATGGATCCAAAGTCTTCACGATACACAGTAATCAAACCCAGGCCTTTATTATTATTTCCAAGTAATTACGCATATCCACCGCAAGATGTAAGTATTCACTCTGTTTATTATTTCACTAAGTCATTACTCATAAAATGGGGTTGAATGGGTTTTGTGATTATTAGAGCTGAATTTTTTTTTTATTCTTGAAACCTTCCTGTAGTTTTGAAGCAGGTTGAAAGGTTTAGTCCTGGTTAAAGAAATAATTACCAATAAAAGGCAAGAGGTAAACTCCATTATTAATTAATAGAAATAATCCCCCTTTGGTGCAGCCTAAGGCAATATACCTAGGGATTTTTAATTAATACAAAATAATCACGAAGTGCCTTAACCAAGCCCCCCTCCGCCACACGGTTATCACCTCGGGAACCAATTCCGCCAGGTAGTGGTTGTGTAACGACGGAAAACCAGTCTTTACTTCACTCTCCACTCTCCAGGCACCGATCTCCTTTATTTAGAATGCACTCACTATAAAGGAAAACGAGACGAGGTGCCAAGCTGGGGACGGGTAGTAACTTATGCATTTCTTTCTGTGAACGGATGACGAGCTAGCTTTGAGTCTTTTGGACATGCTGGAGCTGGATAATCACATTGGATATCTAACGAATGTTGCCAAAAGTTCCCGCAAAACACGCACGTTTAGCTTTCGAAATATGTTTTTTTTTGTAATTTTGAAATTTAGATAAACGGAATTTTCTCTGGAACTAAAATTCACACAATGGATCTAGTGTGCTCAAATTAGATTTTTTTAGAAAGAATAAACTAAAAATTCAAAAAAGATGGAAAACAAAAAACTTCCATATTATGGTGTGAATTTTTTAGCAACAGTGTAGGGGTAATATCTGTAAGAAGTACATAGGCGGAGTTATAAATGTGCGTCAACTTGGCTTCAACTATGTATAACATGTTGCCTATACTCTCAGATACCTTCGATCAGTGGCGTGGATGCCGTTTGAAGAATGAAATTAATTATTTTTATATAAATTAAATTATGTATTTTCTTTGTATAAAAATGTAACTTGGGACCATTTTTATATGGTACAATCATTATATTCTGTTCAGTTATTCTTTTTTTTTCGATTTTTTTTTATTTCGAATTCTAGGACAAGTTTTTCAATAAAAATCTAAAAAAATTAGAGAAAATTTTGCTAAATAAATCCAATTTATTTGTGGAAGGAAATACAAAGTTACAGGTATATAACGATGAGTTTATTAATTTTTCTGCATATATATAATAATTTGGCTTCTTGAGACCAATTTCAACTCTAATAAGCAAATTCATAAAAAAGAGACATAAAATTACTTATTGTAACTATTCACTTATATAATACAAGACAATAATAATAAAAATAATCATAAAAACAATAATATTAATAATAATAATGTTAATTAACTTTGATAACTATGTAAATGTAATCGTATTTATAGCTTATTAAAATTTTAACTGTTAATAGAACATCTCATGTGAGGCCTCCTCTTATTGTGGGTCTTAAAGGGAATATTCTCGGAAGGATTCCTAAGTGTACAAAATTAACCCTGGTAATGCTATTCTCTAATTACTTACCATTTAAATTCAATTCAATTCTGTTAAATCTTTTCATTTACCTAATCTCTTCATAATGGTTTCGAGAATCTATCCTTTTAAAGTTTCGAAACCATTATGAAGTAATTAGGTAAATGAAAAGATTTAACAGAATTGAATTGGAAAATTACGGTACGGTTGAAAGTAAAATGATAGGTAGGTACTTAGCGAAAATTTAAAAGTACTTAAAAAAAATTACTCAACATCAGACTCCAACAGACCCGAATGGTCTGAATTATGACTGTCATCACTGTCATTAGACTCATCAGATGACCCTGTATTCACTATAAATTCAAAGTTTTCCATAGTGAAATCAAAAGCATGTTCTTTTTCTATAAATTGGTTTTCTGTATTTATAACTTTCTCGCAAGTACTACGCCAAAGTTCAGGAGAAATTTCACCGAACTTTTTCCGGGCCAATGCTTCTACGTCTTCTAATTTAAACGTGATATTGTGAGCACCTACCCATTGTTTAACTATTCCCCATATGTTCTCGATTGGATTAAATTCAGGACTATATGGAGGTAGTCTTAAAATATCATGTCCATGCTCACGTAATATTTTGTCCATTCTGTAATCCGGATTTTTAGTTTTATTTTGTTTTATCAGCTCATATAATTCTGGTTTGGTACTATTTACACTGTGGGGTATGTTTTTTTTATTCAAAAAAGCAATCATATCCGCTTTTCGGGATGCCGTTGTCGGCTCTTTCTCGTCTATAATATTGTGGTATGATGCATTGTCTAGAACCAGAACACTGTTCGGGGGGAGATTTGGAATCAACTGACTGCGTAGGCAGTGTTCAAAGTTCGCCGCATTCATATCGTCGTGATAGTCACCCGACTTTGATCCTGGAAACGAAAAAAAAGTCAAACAATTTTTATAAGGTTGCAAAAAAATAATTCTAATATTTACCCGACTTGAAAATTAGAAGGGAGTTTTCAACAAATCCCTCCCTACCGCCAGCGTGGACTATAATAATCCGCTTTCCTTTAGAAATAGGAGCCTTCAAAGAAATATTACTTTTATCAACCCAATCATTATTTTGCGTGTGAGAGCTATGAATATAAGTTTCATCGGTGTAAACAATATTTCTGCCCTCTTCTCGTAGCTTTATTATCTTACGAACATATTCTATACGTTTCCTCCTGATGTCGTACGATTCAATGAGAACCTTCCGGCTGTCACTTGTTTTTTTCCATTGGAATCCCATCTCTTTCAGCAGTCTCCATAGGGTTGCCCGCGAACCATTAAAAAGCTCAGCCGCTCGTAGCTTAGTCAACATTCCTAAAAGTTTATAAATAATCTGCTTCGATACTTAATTAAGTATTTATTTCATTTAACTTTATTAAAAATAATATTAGACTTTTCGTACCGTCCAAAGATGGTCTTCTCTTTTCTATTACATAAAAGTCGTAGATGCACTCCCTTATCGCTTTTATTCGAGACGTATTCTCGAGGAAACTTTTAGGAGAATTTCCTTTAGACCTCTTTTTTGTTGGTGATTTAAATGTCTTGTGTGTCACTGCGTTTCTCTCATTTTCTTGACAAACATTTCGGTAAGTCTTGTCAGATATTCCAGTGGCCTTGAGCAGTCGCTGCTTGAAATTGACAATTGGAATAGAAATTCCGTCCACAGCCTCTTGTTTGAGAAAAGCTAACACATTCGCAATAATTTCCTTAGCTTGTTTATTGATGATTTTCCCAGAAACACCAACTGAACGTACACTGGCCATCTTCAACTTATACCTAAAAAACAAATTATAATAAGAAAAAAATATACGTAATTAAAGCTGCGGTATTTTAAACTATAAAAAATAGTTTAAAAATTTTTTTTTTTTTATAATAAGTATTTCAGTAAAGTAAGTTCCAAATGCATGAAAACTTCGATACATACCTGATTAACTAAAACACTGTATTTAAAAACAACAAAAAAAAAACAACAGAACTATAACAGAACCGAAACGATAACTAATTAAACAACAAAATTCTCTTAACTCAACGAGTGATTGAAACTTTCTGTATTCTAACTCCTTACTCCTTTTATGTCGCACGCTACTGAGCGGTGCTAAGGAAGAATAGACACACCTACTCAAGTGGGACCACCCCCGCTTGAATTGATTTGCATCTACTGCACATTTTTACGACATGTACTTCTTACAGATATTACCTCTACAAAGTAACGAAAACCGAACGAAGCAGGTTTCCGCTTGCCGGTGAAAAATGATAAGGTTGCGTGTGATTTACTTGACATCATTTATGGAATCAGTTTGATTATATTTTCAGGATAATTAAATAAAACTCAGTCAACCCCACGCATGTTCTGAAGTAAAACAAAATTTAAAACACATCTTCCACAGACTATATAACATTTATATAAATAACACAGATGTTCCTAAATAGCAGGTACATACGAAAGAAGCTAATTCTTTAACTTATTTTATGCTTAAAGTTTTATATAAACATAGGTCCGCAACCGCTTCGTTATATACCGATCTACAGGGTGTTGAAATTAAAAAAAAAATTATAGTTTCTTTATAGTTCTCATAGTTTTGGAGATACTTAGCTCATTTGAAATACAGGTTACCATTGTAGGTTGTAGGCCTATAATCGGGCATGCCAAATTGAAGAATATTTTTTCAGGGATCATGTCCCATTTTCTACCCCTGAACTTGTTTGCAGTGCGCCGCTGGTGAATTGTAAAATACTGTTACGGGTCTCACAATAATAAATCACCACCATTAAAGTCTGCAAATTCCTTTATTGACTAACCCAAGTTATAACCTCTAATTCTAAATAATCAAACACAGCTGTTCTGTTATCTCCACTCACAGATTCTTTATAATCCGCTATACTGTCACTACTGGCTTCCTTACTTCACACTTCACTTTCACTACTGCTCTGTCTTCCTCACTATACTTCAGCTTTCACCAGTCACTTCCAGCATACTACTACTGCACACAGCCATACGGCGGCACTTATATAGTCCCCCGACGCGTCATCGAAACAGTGGGCACATTCTCGTAGGTTGCAGAACTCACACCGGCCGTGGATTCTGTAAATGTCAGATTGTTCGGCGAGACCACTCCAGTAATCCATAGAACTAACAACTGTCTGTCAATGTGTCATATGACATGTGACTGGAATTGTTGCGAACGTGTCATTGACTAACTCAGTAAAAAAAAAGAAGGAATGTAAACAAACCAAATGGTGGACTAGAATGTTAAAGCAGACAACTAATAGAACTCTTCCAGAGTGGTCTCGTTATAATACGAACTGTAATTTCTGTTTTGTTTAGAATCTTTTGGTTCTTTTTTGTATTTGTATCTTTGAGGTTGATCTTACTGATCTTACTGTGACCTAAAAGATCTATTGTATCCCCTCTACTGTGCTTCGCCTGGTGTGGAATCTGGAATCCCTTTAGTGAAGCACCTTCTCCAAGTCCGTTTCCTTGAGAAACTTCAGGATGTTGAGAGGATCAAGGTCGGGTAAGTTCCCTGCCTCTAGCTGGCGGTGGCCCAGAACATTACTTCTTTTGAGTTCTATCGCATCGCAGTTGAGCAGCAGGTGACGTGGTGTGTCATCTCCTCTCCCGCAGAATCTGCAGATGCCATTCTCTTCTATGCCTAACTTCCTCAGGTGTTCCTTGAGCTTGCTGTGTCCCGTTAGGAATCCCGTCAGTGTTCTGAGACATTCCCAAGATGTTCTTTGGCTTGTCTCAACCCTGAGAGGTTCATCCAATGGGTTTCTCTCAGTTTTTCTTCTTCCTTTTGGAGTTCTGCCTTGAAGAAAGTATCTTCGAGGCCAGAGAATGGTTCTGGTCCTATGAAGGGTGTCGATGCTCCTTTTCTTGCCAATGAGTGGGCACGTTCGTTTCCCTCGATTCCGGAATGGCCCGGTAACCACTTGAGGTGAATTTTATTTTTCTTGCCTAATTCATTAAGTTTTCCTAGGCACCCCAAGCCATATTGGAGCTGATGGTCGAAGAGCTCAGCCAGCGTCTTTATGGCTGCTTGACTATCCGTCAATATTTCTATTTTTTTGTTATTGTAGTTCCTGTCGAGGTTTATTTGGGCACATACTTCAATTGCGTGTAATTCCGCTTGTAGTATGGTTGGGTATTTTCCCATTGGTTTGGAGTACATGGTGCGTGGCCCGTAGATTTCTGCCCCTGTTCCCTCGACGGTTTTAAAGCCGTCTGTGTACCATTTGATAGTACCTTCTTTGAGAGTACAGTTGGAGGTGTTGTTCCATTCCTCTTTCGTAGTCAGTTTCGTGATGAAGTTCCTCTTGAAACTGAATTTCTTAATAGTTTTGTCTTTTGGTAGTGTCAGGAGCCCCTCACATCCACCCAAGGATCGATCCTCAGTGGCTCGTTGTACACTTCTGATTCCTACTCTTGACAATCTAAGTAGAGCTTCTCCAGGCTCTTCTCTCTATCACCAGATGTAGTGGTGTCAGATCCAGGATTACTTCCAACGCAGCGGTTGGGCAGGTTCTCATTGCTCCTGTGACGCAGAGACACGCAAGTCTCTGGATCTTGTCAAGTTTTTTCCTTTCTGTTGCTAGCTTAGTTCTTTTGTACCAAGAAACCGCTCCGTATGTGATGATAGGTCTCACGAGCATGGTGTACATCCAGCGCAGAATGTGTGGGTTACAGCCCCATGTTCTGCTAGCCATTCTCCTGCACACCATGAGTGGTGGTGGCTTAGTATACTTACTGTTTTGTCCAGGTGCTGGTTCCACAGTAGTTTTTTGTCGTTCTTCCTTCCATTTTAAATCCACTTCGCTCAAGCGTGTATGGCTTTGAATTTTGGAAGCTTCTGTTGGATTCAGCTGTTCAAAAACACATAATGAAAGCAGCGCGGGGATTCCCCTTCAAACTTAGCCGCGCGGTCGTGACGATGAACTGAGAAGTTATAAATAGATTGTGCGTTTAATTCCGCCGCCGACTCTGGTATTGCAAGTACTAGTCGGTGACCGTGTATGAATTCATCTTCTAAGTGCAGGATTGTTTATCGTTCTGAATAAATCATATTAAATAATTGTGGACTTTTATTGCTATAAATCTAATGGCTTCAGTCTTCTTGTGAACAGTACAAGTGTTGTTTTTGTAGGGTTGATGTTTAGTCCTACTTCCTGGCACCATTTCAGGGTTATATTTAACCCTCTCTGTATAATGTCGCAGAAAGTTCCTTCAAATTTACCTCTGGCTATTATGAGAATGTCATCGGCATACCCAATGCAGGTAATGCCGTTCTCGGTGAGTAGCCCGAGGAGTTCGTCAAACGACCACACTCCACAGAAGGAGTGTTCCTTGTACTCACACGATTTCCTTGTACTCCAGAGTACAGCGCGGTCTCTGTCGACCTGCTTTGGTTCTTTTATAGTTTATTTGTATACGCGACCGTTCTCGAGAAAAACAGATTTTCTGTCATTCATTAACACGTTCGCTGCCGCTGCACTATCCAATAAATAGCCCCAGGAGCCAGCAGTACTTTTTGATTACTTCAGTGAGCTAGTATGGTAGTCTGCTTTATTTTGATCATACTAGTCGTAAAATACAAATGTTTTTGAAAAAATCACGCGCCAGAGCGTGGGTGGCACCTGGGGTCAATAATCCTCGCAAGGTGCTGCTCCACGCTCTGGCGCGTGACGCAAATTCTTCATTTCTATATTCAAATATTCATGTTTTCAACTGATTTTACTATTTGTTGTAATTTTTTAATTTTTTAATGACTGCCCAATAGAAACTGAAGTAAGAAAATCAGAAAGCACAGAATTTCAGCTTTATTATGAAGGGATGAAAATAAAATGTGTCTGTAAATCGTAAATAAAAACACGCAGTTGTAATTCTAAGAAATATTATTAAGTCTCATTCAAAGGTAATAGCAATAATGCTTTCACAAATAACTACAATAGTGTATTCAGTTCTCATCCAGATACCTTATACCTGAAGAGCTATAAAAATGGCAATAAATAAGATAATAATAATAATAATAATAATAACAATCTTTATTTCTGCTGCATGCCCACAAAACAATGTGCTACTCGCACAACATTGCCTCACATAATACATACAAAAGAAATAGCGTTATGAGTCTACATACAGATATACACAAAATTGTCACGACATGTCACTATGATCCAGGTATTCTCTCACACTATATGGTTCCAATTGAATCAGCATAGTCTTAATGCATTTTTTGAATTTTTTGGCTGTCAGGATTTCTTTATATTTTGTGGGTAGTTTATTGTATAGTTTTATGCAATTATAGTACGCACCTGTTTCTGTCAGTTTCAGGCTATGGATTGGGTAGTTCATATCGCGTGTTCGCGTACCATAGTCATGGACCGCCTCCGCCCCCTCGAAAATATTCCTATTTCTGAAGAAGAACATTAGGCACTCATAGATATACAGCGCAAACACTGTCATGATTGTGTTCTGTCTGAAAACACCCCTGCATGACTCCCTGAAACCCATGTTGAACATTACCCGAACAATTCTTTTCTGTGAAACAAATACTCTCTGCATTTCGTTTGCACTCCCCCATGTGGTTATTCCATATCTTACCGCTCCTTCGAAATTGGCGAAGTATAGCACTCTGAGGCTTTGATGGTTCAGGTACTTTTTCAGAACCCTTGCGCTATAGCATATTTTATCGAGTTTTTTTGTTAATTGGTTGATATGGCACTCCCAGCTAAGGTGTTCATTTATATAGATGCCAAGAAATTTTGTGTTTTTAACTAAGTTTTGGGTGTCATTTCCCATTTTTATGGTACCAGGTGTCTCCAATTGTAATTGTTTTGTCCTGAATAGCATTAGACCAGTTTTTTCAGTATTTAAGAATAGCAAGTTTTTCATGTACCACTTCCGTGCATTTTCATATAATTTATTCGCTTTATTTATTAACTGTGGATATGTTTTTGCCCCAACTAGGAGGCTATTGTCGTCTGCATATGTTGTTATACATTGATCGTCTTCGGTTATGATTTCATCCAGGTCGTTACAGAAAATAAGGAACAATATGGGACCAAGAATACTTCCTTGTGGTACACCTACATTGCTGTACAGCACTTCAGATTTCACTGTTTCGTTATTTATGGTTGCCTTTACCCTCTGTGGTCTATCCTGAAGATATCCTTTTATCCATTTTAGTATACTTCCCCGAATACCATACCGCTCCAACTTCACCAACAATATCTCATGGTCCAGGGAGTCATAGGCTTTCGACAGGTCCAAGAGTATTCCCATTGCAAGCTTTTTGTCTTCGACATAGTTGATGATGTTTTGGACAAACTGGAACAGTGCGGTTTGAGTTGATCTTCCTTTTAAAAATCCATGTTGGAAGGGGCTAAAACAGTTACATTCATGTAAGAAACCCAACACCTGGTCACATAGCGCTTTCTCAAATATTTTTGAAAAACTAGGGAGCAAACTGATGGGTCTATAGCTCTGGAATGTTTCGTGACTGCCTTTCTTATGTATAGGAATGATCAGTGACGATTTTAGTTGTTTCGGGAATGTACCATGTTCGAGTGAGTTGTTAATTATATGACATAATACCTCCTTTATCGCATCTACACTGTACTTCACGATGCTCGTGGGTATGTCATCATCTCCACTACTGTGTTTGTTTTTTAAGTCCTTGGCTATTTTCAAGATGTCATCGGGTACCAGTGTTCTGATGTGCATTGTTCTATTGTTTCTCATTATGTTACTGCCATCGGTCTTTTGTGTGGACCACTTTAGCCCTTCTATCATTTTGGGCACGAGGTTCAATAAATACTTATTGTAGTCATTTACTGTTTGCTTTGGATCACCCTGTATACTCATTTTATTTTCTTTTTTTTTCTTACCTGTCAGTTCATTGTGGATAGTCCACATACTTTTACTTTTATTGTCAGACTTTTCCAGAATGCTTTCATATGTCTCCTGTTTAGCTTTACACAGCAGCGCCTCATATTCTTTTTTTGTGACATTGTATAAATCTTTGAATTTGCCATCATTTTTATGCAGCACCATTAGTATGTCTAGATTTTTTTTGCAATCCGTTAGTTCTTTATTATCTGGAAACCCTGTTTTTTTTTTCTTTTTTGATATTAACGTAAGTGGAAAGCAGTGCCAGAAAATATTTAAGTATGTATTCATAAACTCTGACCACTGCATATCCACATCTGATTTACAGCATTTATACACGCCCTCCCAGGTTTGCGCCTGCAATGTCCTCACTAACTCTTGTTTGTTTGTAGTATTAAAAAATCTTTTAAAAAGGGGCTGTGTTTTAGGTTCATTGTGTATTTTGAAACTGATTTTTTGTGCCGAGTGGTCTGAGATATTCGTATTTAAGACATGTGAGTGGTACTCACCTTTAAAGTTTGTGAAAATATTATCTAGACAGCTTTTACATCTACTCGTAACCCTGGTGTATTCATTAATGGTTCCATTTAGTGAGAAAGACTGCATCAATGACACTAGTCTCGTTCTGTGTACATTTTCGTCGTGCATTTCAATGTTTATATCTCCTGCTATGAACACTGTGGTGCCTTCCCTGAAAATTCTAATTAATAAATCCTCCATTTTGTCAAAGAAAATGCCTAAATTAGCACCACTTGGTCTATACAGGCATATAACAATTAAAGGTTTCTTATTTATTACACATTTTATACCCGTACATTCAAATTCACGTTTTAACGACACTTTTTCCAATTCTTGACACACAGTTGCTTGCACGTCATCACTAACATATATAGCTGCTCCTCCATGTTCACCCTGTTGTCTACAAAAACTTGACGCCAGGTGAAATCCTCGTATGCCGTAGCACTCAAGCTGATCTTTTGATTTCCAGTGTTCTGTGAGACATAGAAATTTGCAGTTTTCCTGATCTTGTAGCATATATTCCAGTTTATCTCTACTGTTCCCTATAGATTGTATGTTCTGGTGTATCAGGCAGTATTTAACAAAACTAGAGTGTCTTGCTCTTTGTTGTGTGTGTTTGGTTACCAGGTTGTTTTGGCTCATCATTTGGTTTCTTGTTACACTAAAAAAGACCCTAAATAAGACACTAAATAAGATAGGATCCTCCCAGCCGAACTTCAAGGCCGAATATTGAAACCACGAACGTAAACATATTACTTGATCCCTTTTCTAGGTGCCTGCAACAGCAAATAAGCCTATAAGCAAATGCCACTTGCAGAAAAGCATAACCGACTACAATTGTCCAGGTCGCGCCAGAGCGTGGCCAGCACCTGGCTCAAGTAATGCGACCACGCGCCAGCGCGTGGTCGGCAGTGAACGTGTTAAACGAAATTTAAAAAAATAATTTTGACAGTTTAATCGGCTCTACCTGTTGAAAACTAAAGTTGAGATGACCATGTTTGACAAACTACAGTTTGATAACTGCAGGAACTATAAAGAAAAACAAAAAGAAAAAATCTTCAAATATCAACAACACCCTGTAGATCGGTAACGAAGTGGTTGCGGACCTATGTTTATATGAACTTTTAGGTATAAAATAAGCCGAAGAATTACCTCCTTTTGCATGTGTATTATGATATTTAGGAACATCTGTATATAATGTGAATTCTTCATTTTCTTTAAATGGTTCATTGATTTTTTTTAGGAAAAATTGAAATTTCGTCGCTACTACCATATAGAAACTCACACGAACGGTGGAGCACAGATACTAAGAATGTACCATGACGAAATCAAGCATCTTAGCAAGTCTGACATGAAAAGCTTAGCTCAAGAATTTTTCAAGCTGGCTTTCTCAGAAGATTCAAATGGTTGTGCCAGATTTGTGATAGCGATCGTTCACGGCTCCGCGGGTTATTTGCCGGACATACTAGAATACATGTCCGACCGCTACGGTAACCTGACAGTTAAGAACGGATTGCTAAGCAAGAGTTCGGACATTGAAACGACCACCTTTTCCGCGTATAACGAAAATGTAAATAAAAACTACGACCAAGGAACGGTTCGTTTCGGACCTTTGCATCAAGTAAGTATCGTGGGTACAGCTCATGAGGAGGTCGGAGGATATTTCCCAGATCTGGTGGGAAAACTCGAGGAAAATCCTTTCCTCAATTTGACCATGCCTTGGGGGAAGCTATCGAGCTGTGATAAAATGAAGCCCACTGAGTCCAATGACGGGCCTATTTTATGGTGTAGACCAGGAGAGCAGCTAGTGCCGACGGCCGATTCCAGAACTCCTCTTAAAAGAAAACGGTAATTATTATTATTTTTTAGTATTGATAATTAAATTACTAACCGAACCAAATATTTTCTTCAGAACTGGTATCAATGAACTGCGCAACCTTCAGTACCTGCCAAGGATGTCGGAAGCAAGGGAACACCTGTTTGAGGACAGGACGAAAGCACATGCTGACCATGTCGGTGCAGGTCTCGACAGGAAGACAACTGCAGCTGTTGGTGTCTTGAAAGCCATTCACGGCGGCCGAAAAGAACCTGCTGTCAATCGAGTAACCAAAGATGTCGTGGCATTTGATGCCAAGTATTTTGATTTGCTGTCGGAAAAGCTACAACTAGATCTGCATGAACCACCCATCTCCCAGGTATTGTAACTCGTATTGGTAAAGATGAAAAAAATTAATCAGTTACTTTTTCAGTGTGTTACCTGGATTGAGGATGCAAAGTTGAATCAGTTACGGAGAGATGGCATCAAATATGCGAGAGTGCAACTTTATGATAACGACATATATTTTTTGCCTAGAAATATAATACATCAGTTTCGTACGGTGACTGCTGTGACAAGTATCGGTAAGTTTTAATTTATTTATTTATTTATTCTAATTTCAACAGGGCAAGCCCCATACAATGAAATAATAACTTTTCATATGAAGTGCTCACAAATTCATGACTTGTTCAAATCGAATACAGGTGTTTTGCAATTTAATTATTCATATTTTAACATTAACTTTGAGAGTTTTTTAATACAATATAAAGAAGAGTTATGCAAATCAAACCAAGCAGTATTTTCGTTACAAAGCTCAGACAACCTATAGACAATCGACTTCCCCTGTCCCAATCTTAGTGTTGGAATTAAAAAATAGTAACTGTTATGCCTTAAAGTTCTAGGAGGACAGTAAAAGTCGAAATGCCCAAGTACATCTGGACAATCAATGAGATTGTTATGTAATTTGAATGCAAATATAATATCGGCTCTATTTCTGGCAGACTCTAAAGTAGAAATTTGGAATAATTTATAAGTTGAAGAAAAATCGTGATCAGTAAAATGAAGTGCATTTCCAGTTTTAAATGCCGCATAACGTAAAAACAAAGTATTTAACAACAAACCGTAGGTAGGTAGGTCTTAATGAGTATAAAGCAAATCAATAGCCTGTCGTATTTAAAGTATTTAAAGATTCTAACTTTTTTATGTCACCTCTCTCACTTGGTCTCCAGATCGTTGAGGCGTACATCAGTTTTGAGTAAATATAAGCAAAATATATACTGCGGAAAGTACTTATAGATCTAAATTTAAAAGAAAACCTCTTAACAAAGTAGATTTTTTTACGAACGTTAATATCCAGGTAGTCTATATGAAACTTAAAAGAAAGCTTAGAATCAAAGACAACTCCCAAGTCCCTAATATGATCAACTCTCCAATATATTCCCTCCAAGAAAATAATCGTAAACAGGCTGATGGGATTTACCAAATCTAATGGTGAAGCACTTTTTTGTATTACACTGAAGTCCATTAAGATTGCACCACCCTTCAAAGGAGTTAATATCTAATTGAAGGTTCATAGCATCGGTTGATGACTCGATAGACTTAAAAATTTTTGTATCATCTGCAAAAAGAGAGATCTCACAATATTTGATGCAATATACTATATCATTAATGAAAATTAAAAATAATAAAGGGCCCATATGTGTTCCTTGGCCAACTCCTGAAAGAACTTCAATAGTAGTTGATATGTAGTTTTTTTATTTTAATTAATTTAATTAATTTTTTATTAATTCTTGATTAATCTGTTAATTTTTCGTAGCTTGGCATGTCAGATTGAAGCAATATTATCATAAACCACAACAAGAGCAACAAAAACCTACATCATCGGTCAAAGAAACCGATTGCAAACATACAAGCAATTCGTCAGTCAAGGAAAAGTTTCCAAATAGAAATGATGTTGAAAGAACAAAAAAAAGATTAGACTTCGATCTGTTTCAACCTGATGTTAGAACTCACAAGGATAAACGTGAGCATCGGTTGAAAAGGGACAAAAATGAACCTGATTGCAGATTACATCATAGTAAACATCACGGAGAGACTAGTAAAACTTCCTCGGATAAGTTGAAGAGCAGCTCAAATGGCAACGGCAGCCATTACAAACATAAAAGCCGGCATGACGACAGAAAACATTCTTCTCACAAACCAGATCGGAAGTTACCATCATCTTCATCCGATCGAAAAAAGCCAGACCAACATCACAACGACAAAAGGAAATGCAGTCAAACGGACGAAAAATTGCCTTCAAAATTATCCACCAGTTCTATTTCATCTTCCACCTCTGGTGTTTCTTCCAGTTCGCTGTTACCTTCTAACTCTACATCACCTAACTGTGGATTTTCTCCTACCTCAGATTTATCTGTAATCTCAGGGGCACCTTCCAGCAATAACACAAGTGCAAGTACCAGCACTACCAGTTTGGTTGTTAATAGAGATCCCTTTGGATTTCATACACCAACAAAATCGTCCGCTACTAGCACTACTAGTATGAAAGCAGGTAGTGCAGACTTCAGTGAACAAAGCGGAAGTAAATTAACTTCGCCCCTAACCGGTTCAGATAAGCATAAGCTTAAGAAGAAATGTGAAGTTAAACAAATAAAGAAACCTAGATTATCACAGTCTGCCGATGTGCTTGGTGATATTCTTAAAGACATGAGTAAATCTCACGATCCGCACAAATAGTAGCTACACTGTACAACTTGTTCAATGTAATTTATGTACAAAGTGTACAAACGCTTGTATAAGTTGTATTGCTCTTATGTACTCCAAGGTGTTTCAAGTTGAGGATTTACTGCATTTTTATTTTGTCTCTCAATTTTGAATCATCTTGATTTTTGTTAACGATACTTGTTAAGTTGTAGGTGGCAAATCTGCCCTGTTTAAGAAGAACGTTTTTATTTTTGCTGTTTGTCCCTTTTTTTATAGTAATATTGAAAACAATTCTTACACAATGGAAATTGTTCTTTTCCTCTGTTCTTAGTGTTATTTTTGTGTTTATTTGTATAAGAATTGTTTTTTAAGTCAGAAATCCTCTATTAATGGCAGCCCTTAAGAATTTTATGTTAATTTATAGTCAATTTCTATTAATAGATTCACAGCTTTTATCTGCGCGACTTTTAATAAACTTGAGTATTACCTGAAACTTCAAAAATTACACATTTTTGGAAATCCTAGGAAAATCTCCCTAGGAAGAAAAATAATCTTTTTCGTTCCTATTTTGTCAAAAGTGTTGTCCTGTTTTAGAAGAATGTATTTTATTTTTGGTGTGTGCCGCCTTTTTTATAGTTATATTAAAAACAATTCTTACGCAATTGAAATTGTTTAAAAAATCCTCAATTAATGACAGCCCTTAAGAATTTTATGTTTATTTTGTAGTCTATTTTCATAAATAGATTCACAACTTTTGTCTGAGTGACTTTTAATAAACTAGGTATTACCTGAAACTTCAAAAGTTGCACATTCTTGGAAATCCCAGGAAAAACTACCTAGGAAGAAAAAGAATCTTGCGTTCTTATTTTGTTAAAAGTGCGTTCTTCCCAAGCATTGCAGAAATGAAATTTCCAACCTGGCGGAATTAATACTGGGTATTTTTTATACCCAATTTACCTGTTCAGCCAAAAGCTCGTCAGCTTTGATGAAGTATCATTTCTAGTTTTATGTTCCTTTCGAAGATTTTTTGTGTTACCTTCAGAGCATGTTTTTTTATGTAAAAGTTAATATTACAGTTTTATTTATTTAAATGTATTGTATATGTTTATTTTGTATTTTAACAGAATATTTTATTTTATGTTTATTGTTTAATGAGTTCTAAACTTTTATTTTTTTGCTGGATGCTTTTATTATACCGGTGTTCCAAAAGTCTCGTATGCATTGTTTTACATCCGTGTAAGGAAAGTAATTTTTCTTACTTGTCCTGCTATTATGTACAATAACACTACACTGCTAAGACAAGAGGTCGTTATTGAATGGTTTTCAAAAGTTGCATTTTTTAACAGAATTTTATCGTTATCGTACTAAGCGCTCTCAAAATTAATTGTGACGTTCTGCTTATAACATTTTACAAAATCCTCAAATAAATTCCATTCTTACTTAGTTGACTTCTCTTTCTCGTTCATAAATCACTTTTTCAGATATGACTCTTGTCTTGGCAGAGTAGAATACTTTCTGCTGATCTCCACGATATGTAAAATCTTTCATACTTTTCTGGCACCTGGTAGTATATTTTTCATGACAGGTAGAGTACTCTCTGCTAATTCCCACGAGGTGTAAAATATTTCATGTCTTCTGGCATCTCGTGGTATATTTTACGTAACTTTTCAAAATTTTATTGTATTTTCATGGAACCTTTCTAAATTTACCTTTTGATTCTGGGGTCCAAAATTTTTCAGTCACCCCTAGAAGAATAGTGACAAAAAACTTGATTATTCAGAAAACGCTTCTTAAATAATGTGACAGGATTGTTATTTACATACAGCCCATGAATTTATTTCTGCGGCATCATCTCCCAAATTTTTCTTCAACAAAAAGTTTATGAAGATGAAATTTCTTTGAAGTGCAAAGTGCAACATATAAATGTGAAGGGGGGGGGGGGGGAATACAAGTTTTTTATGTCGATATTCTTCTTTGAGGTTCATTAGTGTGCAATTTCATGTGGGGATGTGCAAGATATATAGATTATTATTTAAACAGTATTATTAGTAGGTATTATTCAGCAGACTTTAATCAAATTTAGTGCCATCATCAAATGGAAGAAATAAAGCATCCAGTAATTTGTCTGTGAAGTAGTTAATATTTCATTTCAGTGTGAATTTTATAAAACCTGTGTATTGATATTTGTAAATATGTACAGGTAGAACTAGAAATACTGTACAGTTTTTTATATAATAGTGACCTTTAAGCGTTGTTGTATAATTAAAATATATAGCAATGTTAAAAGTTTTTAGTAATAATAATCAGAATAATATTTTTTCATATCACTCACAAAAGCTTAAGGTTATTTGTTTCTGGTGGTACTGCTACATCTGAAAAGATTAGCTTTACCACTTTTATTTTTCATCTTTGACTAACTTATTTTGTTTTCAATGTAATATGTACCGCTACCTCTCTGTATGTACAGTCAGGCCTCACTTACCGAATCTAACTATTTTTTCTTTAAAATAAAACACATTACTCCCTGTCCATAATTGAATCATGTGTTTTATTTTTAATAAAAAAATTGTTGTTAGATTCGATTAGTGAGGCACACTGTATTTTTGAGTTTTAAATCAAAAATCCATATTTCGTTCATTTTATTGTAAAAATTATAATTTGTTGCTCATTAAACAATTCTTATGAAAGTGTCTGTTTTTTTTTTCGTTTGCGACATTGCAATCCAACTATTCAAGTCATTTTATATAGCAATAGCAGATGTGTATAACGTGATTAATATAATGTTTGATCTTCTACTAACATGGCTATTGAGTTGTCATTTATTTAAATATTTCGTGCATCCCTAGTTTACAGAATATCACTGTATTACTACTTGACAATGTAATACAGTTCAAGATTTCTGTTGCTGAATACATTTACATTCCAAACAGTATTCCTTTTACTTCAATAAAGTTTTTCTTGATATTGTTTTCTTATTATTTTAACCTTGTAATCTCTAACATGTTTGGGCTATTTTTTTGTTTTAAATAGTGTCACCAAAATTTGTTTGATGACTTTATTTATATGTATCATGAAATGTGTGCAGTTTCAACAAAAAATTATCGCTGTAAGTAACTTGTACGTGATAACATATGTGATAAAGTTGAGCCAACAAGTAAAAAAAAAATTCTGTGACCCAAAATCTATCACAAGAGGCAATGACAGGTAGATGAGACTAGTCTCTGGATCGGGCACATGCCAACAGAATGTTTCTGGAGGCAACTGTAGATAACAGTGGTATTGCAGAAGTACCGCGTGGAGCGCCTTGACCATCAGCAGGCAAAGCTGATTCAGCAAGGAATACAATAATGGTGACTCGTGAACCAGGAACGATGCTACGATTCAAAAACACCAAAACCGAAAAGGGCAGTCTTCAGGGCTGAAGAGAGTGGGGCTCCACCCTTGTGCTGTCTGTGTCGGTACTTTACTTTAAATAAACAAGACACTTTAAATAGTGCAGCACAGTAGAACTGCTACTGCATCTCTGCGCAGACTACTAGCTGCTGGAGACATAGACGTGGAACTCATGCAAGAGCCCCAGGCTGGTGGCATGGCAAAACAACCCAGAAGCAATTATGATTTCAGTTGAAGCCAGCCATGAAATTTTACATGCATCAAACTTACTATTAATTATATTTTTAAATGATATAGAATGGCTTTAATCATAATTTTTGCAGGAGCGGTTAATTTTGTGCAGGATCTAGATAGACTACAGACTGCACACAGATAAAGTCTATTTCACCGAAACTTGTGCAAAAGCCATAAATGTCATCGGTGTTGAGGCTCCGCCTGCAGTAGTACCAGTGGTCGTCAAACATATATTATCTACAGGGGTAGGGTGCTTCTGCTATTAGTGTATTTTTTAATAAAAAAATACACTATTGAGGACGACATCACTTTTCGAAAATCACCCAAACTCATCAAATGTCCACCGATCATGACCCCCAGATCACGAAAAAGTGGTTTTCCAAAATTCACCTGCCCACGATATACAGGGTGTCCCAGCTTATTCGAAGCGGTCTCTGTAGGCCAAACGATGGCCTTTTTCCAAAAACTTTTTGAAAATTCAAGTACAGAATCACAATGGCCATAATTTAAAATTATTTTGGAGTATACAGAGTGTCCCATATGACAGTGGCATATCAAAGTTATGTTCTTTTAAATGGAATGCTCCTATGTTATTGCATTTTTAGAGTGTCTGAAAAGAGAAAATAAGATTGTCTTTTACAGTTCTTGTTTAAATTAAGAAATTTTTGAGTTATAAACAAGTGAAAATCGTCAATTTTCAAGTTCAATGCCCTGTACAACAAAACCGGCTGAAGATAGAGAAAAACGGCTTAGATAATCTATACGTATAGAATACGTATGCCCGAAAAATGTCTGTCTGTCTGTCTGTGATTTTGCTAGGAAACACTCTAGAGCCGCCAGTTTTCATGTGGGAAAGTTGAAATTTGGCTCGATTGAAGAGGCGCACCGTGGCACGATGCCCATTGAAAATGAGCGGGATCCGTTCCCGGGAAGTGTCATTTTTTCGGGAATTTCGGGATTTTTCGGGAATAGCCTAGGAAACACTCTAAGTGTCTGAAAGTTGTACCGATCGGGACGAAACTTGGTAGGGACGTACCTTGGGACCCCCAAATACGACCTATTGAAAATGGACCGGATCCGAGAATTTTAAGACCCCCGTTCAGGGCCGTATTTTTTTTAAAACGTCCCGACTTAAGGATTTGTCCTCTGTAACGGTACATAGCGGGGAGATTCTGTTATTCTTGTACAAGATTCGTACCTTGTTAGATAGGTACTACACTAAGAAAGTTTTTAAAACAATTTGTACGCAAGTTGCCTTGACAATTTTGCGAAAGTAACTTGTAAAAACGTTTAAATCTTATTTAAAAAAAAATAGTTTGTGAAAGTTTTTCTTTGAAATTTTCACACGATCGAAATACCTCAGGATATTTTTTATTCCAGAAGGAAGCATAGTATTGGACAAGTATTCCAGCAAAAAAAAAATCAAAAAGTTAAAGTAGATTTTTTGAAAATTACATTTCAAGACATTTGAAACCATTTTTTTAAGAAAAGTTGAAAATCGAAATATTTCAAAATCTATTGAGTTTTGTATAGTGCATGTTGGGGTTAATTTACTCCTTACCTCTTGTTTTATCAGATCACCAAAGGAATGTATCCAGTTACCAGTAACCCTGTATATTTATAAATATATATTTATATATTTCTCCAAAAACGCGAAATTTCGATTTTCAAAACGCTCCTGTAGCTTTATCTTTGAATGTGAAGTGAACGAAATTTTGGATCCTTATAAAACTTTGGAATGATGTTAGATTTTCGTTGAAAAAATTTCCAAAAGTCGAGTCACTTCTACAGGGTGTCCCTTCAAAATTCCAGAAATCCGGTTGTGGTATCATTTCAGGTCGCAGTTTTCAATCTAGGAGGCTGAAATTTTTGTGGGAGTAAGATATCCACAAGGAGTGGTCTGGTATTGCACTTGAGCAAAATCGGCCAAGCCGTTTCAAAATGGCAGCCATTTGAATTTTTTGAAAATTTGCTATTTTTTGAGTCGCTGTATGAGCAAGATGGCAATAAAACTTTAAAATAAAATTAACAAGATTGGAAGAAAACTATTTGAAATTTGAATTAAAGCAATAAAATTGGCATTATTTATATTAATAAGCCAGTGGCGTGGGTAGGAAAAGGGTAAAAATGTCCACAATTTGAGGTTTAGTGAACGAAATTTTTTACCCTTGTGAAACTTAGGGATGACGTTTGATTTTCGTAAAAAAAATTTCCTAAAGCTGTGTTATTTCTACAGGTGTCCCTCCAAATTAAAAATAAAAACCGTCTATGAGGCACGGTTTCTGGTCGCAGTTTTCAATCTAGAGGGCTGAAATTTTTTTATGAGTAAGATAGCCGCAAGAAGTCGTCTGGTACTGTATTTGAGTAAAATCGAACCGTTTCAAAATGGCGGCCTTTTCAATTTTAGAAAAAATTGCCAGATTTGGAACCCCTATACCTATAAAGCAAGTTAGAAAAACAAATTTAAACCAAATTAACACGATTGGAAGAAAATTATTTTAAATTTGAGTTAATGCAGTAAAATTTGCATATTTTTCATTAATAAGCCAGTGGCGTGGGTAGGAAAAGGGTAAAAATGGCTAAATTTCTATAACCGTTTATGAGCCTTTTTTGAAGGAATTGAGCTGAAGTTTTTCCAGTAGACAACTATACGAATAACCCCTAACTCTGAAAAATTTCAAGAAGCAAATAAGAAAAATGGCGGAGATATTCGAATATTTTTACATGATGTTTATTCCTCTAAAATTTCAAATTTTCGGTTTTCAAAATGCCCCTTTCACTTTTTGCGAATTTATTAAAGGTAGTGTAAAGAATAGTATTTTTTAAGTAAAGTTAGCAAGTGGCGGACACAGGAAAGGATTTTTTTTTTAATTTGCCAATTTTTTTTATTTTGTTAAATTTAAAAATCCATTCTAAGGCACGTTTTCAAACTAAATGAAATGAAATTTTCTCAGTAAACCACACTACGCTAATATGACCTGACTATGGAAAATTTCAGAAATTCCATTTAAAAAGCGGTGAAAATATTCATAATTGAATCGCATAAAAATACACTATTTCTGCGATTGATGCGCAAGAAGGTTTTTTTTTTATAAATATATAAGTAAAATTGCATTTAAGTAAAACTTTTAGAAAAGTAGGGGTAGGTACATAAGTAGAAAATATTCAGTTATAGCACCTTATACCGCTATAAATTATTGATAATCAAAAACTGATAATATTCAGTAATAATATAAATAACTGTTTTGGAGTATAAATAATTCGTTAGGTATATATTTTATTATGTCCACGTAATAAGTTTTCACACATAACCCAATTTTTTTTTTAATATCCTTTTGAAATTTCAACATTCAACTTCAATGTATTTTTTATTTTTTATTAAAAAATAGGTAACGCACCACTTCACGAAAATCAGCAAAATTTTTCAAAAGATAAAATTCTCCTAGATCCATGGTGTGAATTGTAATTGCAGAGAAATTAGCGTTTAGCTAAACTTCAAAATTACAAAAATATAACACAAAAGAGTTTTGCGGGAAATTTTGACAAAAATCGTTTGATATTCACCAAATGTGATGCCAGTTGTGAAAGAAATTATTATTTTATATAGGTGGTCTAATAGTGGTAACTTTTGTTTCACGTTTTTACAAATTTTTCTCATAGTAATACCTAAAATAATCCTGAATTCTTGAGACTTTGTCTGCAATATTAGTTTATGAATATTATTTATATAATAATTAGAAAAATCAACGTAAGTAATAGAAACTAATGCAGGAGCGAAATTTTCGAAAATATATTGTGTTAAAATTTCTCTAACCTTTTTCTATGTTGTCAGTGCAACGTGTAGGCATTCAACAGGAAGAAAAGCCATCTTAAAAGTTGGAAGTTTATTTTCTATTTTATAAGAAATAATAAAATTCAATAAATAAACAAAAAATGTTTACTTCGTATTTAATGCCCTTATAATACGCAATAATAATACTCCATCTTATTTTGATTACTCTATTCCAAAAAAATTGGTGAATATGACAACCGAAGAGCATGCTTTTTTTTATAATTTTTTTTATAATGCTGATGTACTTACTTAGTGTAAAACATACCAAAAGTGGGCTCATTACCTTATTATGAAAATAAAACAGAGACAATTTGAAATTTAAATACAAATTGATTTCAAATTCGCAGTCTATGGTGGCAAGTTAAGTACCTAATTGAAAAATTTTATGACCGTCATTAAGAAAATTTATTGCAGGTCTAACTCAACAGGTTTAAGGGTTTTCAATTGTCAAGAGATTACTTCCTGGGGGGTAAGGAGCGACATCAGTAATTTTGGTTTCACCTTCTATAAAAACGTGTCGCTTAAAATTTTTAAATAATGTTAAAAGTTTGAGACTTCTTCTGGTTTACCCCTATTCTGTAAAATATGCCATGTTACTGGTGGCTTAGCTGTACGCCTAAATATATTCCTCTCCTTTTTCTTCACAAACACCTGTCTTGCGATTTACCTTCTCTACAGAATTTTGCAACTTGAAAGTAAATAGTTGTTCTATTGTGTGACGACAGGCTGGGCCAGATGGTGGGATTACCTGTGACGGGTTTATGGCTTTTGCACAAGTTTCTGTGAAATAGACTTTACTAGTTTGTCCAAAGCATTTTGTATACTTTTATTTTTATTAGTGCTTTACTCAACTTGTGTGAGGTAAGTGCATGACAATAATATGATTCCCTTGTCAAGACAAGTCATATTTTATATTAGCATAAATTCTGCATTACTTTGATCTTTATCACCTACTATCACCAAAGAAAGATCTTGTTTTGATCTGTGATCTGCTTTAAGGTTATAAATAAATTAAATAGTTGCATCAACAGTTTCGACACAAATGAGAAATTTAGTTATGGACGAGATCTGCATTACTCAGGGTACAATTCCAACGAACCACCTATGGCAAGAACTCTCCTTTGTGTATCCTTATCAGCCTTGCAGTCCGACGCCCACAGCACAATTAATATGTAGGTACAGCTTTTTTGATTGTTGATCATAATTAAATTATTTCGAATTTATAGTAAAAGCCTATTTTAGACAAGTGAAGTTTGAAGGACTGTATTGGTAAGTATATGAAGTGAAGTGATTCCAGTGGCGTAGCTGCCAGACCCCCCGACCGCGGGGGGACCCGACGTCAAGGGGGCCCTGAGCTCTGGACCCCGGCTTGGCCCACAAAAAAGCCCCAAATCAAAAAAGAATTACTCGTAATCATATTTAAACTGATGACATTAATAATTAATATTACGAATTGAGACACAATAATAAATAATAAATAAAGCTTGAAATTATTGTGCTTATTAACAGTAAGTGACAGCCAATCCAATCCCACGTGAGGGCACTATCACTGTGTGCGACTGTGCGTTGTAAAACTTATTGTTCGATTTTAGTTCAAGTGTTATTGCTGTAATGCAAGGACAGCGACAGCAGAGTGCATGTACTTACAGGTCTACATGTGCAAATATTGCACGACATTCACTGAAGAAAAACCAGACGGAATTTAACATAAAAATTGCGACTACATTCAGTATTTTACACAACTTTTCTGGAAAAAATTTCCGGGGGAGGACCCCCGAACCCCCCTTTACTCTTAGGGGGTACTCCATACCCTCCTAACCCCCCGGAAATCCACCTTATTGATTATATATTATATGGATATATGGTATCAAAAATTCATTTTTTTTTCGACCTGTTTTCTACCCAATCCACGAACCACTAATGAAGAAAACTTCAAGTGGGGGCCCGCCAAAAACCTTTGGCGGGTGGCCCCAAATCTGAAGCTACGCCACTGAGTGATTCACTCCATTTATTGAATGCTCTATTATTGTTTCCAAGATGATTTACGTATTAATTTGAAATATCAGTTGACAAAACAAAATTTTGTGGACTATAGTTTCAAATTTGTGTAAAGCACTGCGGGGCTAAGATACATGGAGAAAAAAATTATTAAAATGATTTTTTTATGGAATTTGAATAATCAAACAAATTAACAAATTTACTTTATTACAAGATGCTTTAATTAGGACACCAAATTACAAAAAATTATGATCTTATATAAATTAAAAAGATAAAACTATCCAAGGTTGTATGTCCTAATTAATTAAGAAAAAAAACACTTAAACAGTTACTTTATTTTTTAGGTTTCTTTTCTTTTGCTATCTTGGTAATATCGTCAGGGTTTTCAGCAGCATCTTTCGCCCTCTTTGCTCTAATTCCTACCAACAGCGCATCAGCTCGGGCCTGTAAAAACAACACAATCAAAATTTAATTCAAACATTAATAAATTACACTTTACCTTTCTCAAGATTGCATAAACATCTACTTTCTTCTCCTCTTCTGTCGGTACTCTAGCCTTCGTCCTGATAGCTGGCTGTCTAATTGGTAAGACTTCTGTTTTTAGTTGAGTAGCAACCTTGCGTTCATTTTCAGAAGCTTCTCCACGTCGCAACTTCTTCTTCTCATGGATGGGGAAGAGGATCAATTTAGATTTATACTCCTTCAAACGTTGGGAATTAAACTGAATTGATTCGACTGATTTGTTGCGTCTACGGTAATCGACTGCGATTCCAATAGTACGGGCATAATGTGGGTTTAAACCGGCAGCCTAAATAAAAAACATTAATAGAGATGTAAGTACTGAACAAGTTGATCGGAAAGTCTCACATCAAACAAACACTTCACATTAGGCGTAAATAATTTACCCAAAGAATGATTATATTATGTTATAAAAGAAGACTTCTAGAACTTTCCCATGCACTTAATTTTTATAGCAGGAAGGTTCTAGTGTATAAAAAATCAAATTTATTACATTACACAAACTCGAGTAAAGGCATAGAATCTAACTTACTTTGAGTTCTTGAAGAGTAAATCCACGACCAGCCCTAACTTTGGTGTGATAACGAATGGTAGGGCAGTGCACTATTGGTCTCAAAGGTCCAGCCACAGGCCTGGGTGCAATGCGCTTCGCCTTCTTGATACGGTTCTGCTTTCTTCTGATCTTCCTAGCCGGTTGGTTGAACCAAGTTTTCACATACTTTTGCCAATCCTTGCGGAAATGGGCATTGGGTATCATATTATTCCCTTTGGGAGCCATGGTGTATTACTATAAAAATCAAAATAAATTAGTTCCTCTTGTTATTACACAAACACTTGGTACTTTTAATCGCGTATATTATTTATGGGACAAATATTTCTGAAATAGCTAAGAGAGTGCATTCAATAACATTTGCGGTTCTATTGTAGCAAGTGTCGGGATTGTTTATAAATTGTGAAATATTAATTTTCGTATTTCAAATGAGAGGATTCGGTAACCATATTAACGAATTCTGAAATACTGAAATATACTTTACGGTAAATCTCAAAACACGAAATCTGATGACTTTACTAACATTAAATAATGTAAGATTAAAAAACACCTTTTCTTATATCTCACGGCTCGATATCGGAATTAGTGTACGCCAGACGGCACGAAAAGAACCTCAACACCAACTTACGAGAAGTTATGATAAATGAATCGACCTAACCTAATTTGAAAAAAAACTTGATGTTTGACAATATGACAATCCCTCAATGACGTTCAGAAGTAGAAATTAGAGATAAGACAAATGACATAAATCTTATTGTCAACTAAATGTTTTAGGTTTTTCTAATGTAAGCTCAGGCTCAAAATCTGCTCTTGCAGCAGTTGTATGAAACTTTTTGCGTATATAGGTCCGGTATTGAAAATAATTGTACGATCCCACACAGCAGCAGGAGAGTGGTCTGTGCTGTGGTGCTGGTATTTACACTATTACAGTTATTTATTAATTACACTATTTAGCAATTACCTCCATGCATGCATGCTTATTGTGAACTTGTGATTTTTTACAATGTGAATAGTTTTATGATTCAACTAGCAAAAAACAATATATAAAAAAACTACCTACTTTACTTCTCGTTGATTAGTGTACTGTGTACTGAATACATTCTCCATTATGATATGAGTACTCTCCATTATGATCTTGATTGAACTAAGAACTAGTCGAAGTCGATCACAAGACAAGACAAGTGGTTGTAAGCGTCATATCGTGTTTCAGCTTTGTCCTGGTTTTCAGATAAGCAAAAGCATTTTTGGTTATTAATTTCTGTTCAATTGATAATGTAGTCGTTGTTTTTTTGTTTTCATACACTAGTATATTTATGTTTTCATATTTTTTTACAATTAAATTTTTAAAGAATGGCGGTTAAGTAAATCAAAAATTTTTGTAAATATTGACTTGAGCGGCATGGGTATAGGGCGATTTGTCTCCTACTTTCGAATAGCTTGTGTCTCTAGAAGTAACAAGGTACCATTGAATTTTTGCGCCGGCAAGTAATAGTCGAGAAATAAGGCCTTGAAGTGTCATTCTTGCGCCTTGCCCTAATACGTATATTCGAACATATGCGCTCGAACAGGAAGCGCGCTCTTCATCGTCGTGTGTTGCGACGAAATTGACGTTTGTTTATTTGGAACCGTGACGTCACACTGTCGGCATATCTATTAAAATGCTTCGATTTCAGTGATTCTGAGCGCAAATTATACTTTTACATGAAACCAAAGTGACATTTGACAAGCGACAACTGATAAATGAATTCTGGGCGTTCGTTATCAATATGAGGCTGTTGATTGGTCCAAACATTCCAAACAGGGTGATTTGAATTCAAAAACGTCGAATAGGGTTGAATTTATATGTTTTTATTATTATCAATTTTTGAAATTGCATTGTCTACTGGTTTTAACGAAAAACCGTTACAGTTTTATGATGATTTGGCGGTTTGGCGCTAAAAAAAGCAAAACGGTCATATCTGAATCGAGAAAGGACGCTATCAGTGAGACCATTATTTATCCATTATTTGTTTGTTGAGTTTAGGTCTATTTTTTGGTGAAGTTACTATACCTAAGTGCTAAATTTATATAAGTTCCGGCAGGTATTAATAATAATAATAATAATCGATTAATAACGAAAGTGAATCTGAGGTAAGTCAGTTTGAATTGAATATAATCGGCCCCCTGTTGTTTTATATCAACACAAAATTTATTCCATTCCTGTTGCATTCCTGTGTTACTGAGTACCTACCTATAATTGTTTTCTGTTGAAGAAAAAGAAGATGTTCTTCGATTTGAGGATTTTGGGGTCGCAGAACAATGGCAGATTTAAAATGGCCTGGATCGCAGGCACTCGGGGTGTCAGGCATCTGGACAAAAAACAAATCAAAGAAACCAATATCAACACGCTATGGTAACACGACTCTGACCACTCCGCATTTAAAAACAATCGCTTTTACCAAAATCTTATTTCAGCGATGAAGTGATGACTTACTTCAGCTCAGAGGCGAGCACTCCAAGACACCGTTTCTCATTGAGACTCACTGCGGTGCTCACAGACGGGATTATAAAAATTTATCGGCAGCAAGTCATCCAGTTTCAAGGTAGGTAGTCGCGTTCTAGCCGAATTAGTATTCAACTGTTTTTCTTCTAATTTTATCGTTTTATTGCAGATGAACTGTTCGTGATGATGACTAAAATAACCAGACCTCTAGTGATTGAGTAAGTATAGTGTCTCTTATTGCACATTCCTAATTATTAAACTTGATCAAAAACTTATTTGTTCATTTAGGATGCCGTTGGCCCTGGACTTGTCAGGTCAGTTTCCGACGCCCCCGACGCCGGTGACGCGTGTCAAGCGCGGCAAGAAGCAACGCGCCGAACTGGAGGCAGTGCTGAGAAGAGAAGCGAGGGATGAGGGGCGCATGCTGGATGATGAGCTCCAGGTAGCGGGGAATCTGGAGGACGTTCTCACCGTCGGGATGGCTCGTGCCGATGAGATCACTATCCGAGACGAGATCGGCAGGGAGCAGCCCCTTAACGTAAGCAAACGTCATCATTACCCGCCCCCATTTTCAAGATGACCCGTTCTATTTTTCAGCAAGAATATATTGAGACGTTTTTCGGAGGTCAGGTCCAACCAGGAGAGATGGAGATCCAGTTGCAGCGTGAGCTGTTAGTTATCTTGTCATACTAATGTCAGCCCCGTGAGAGGAACAGGAAGGAGAAACGGTCGTGATCCCCCCGATAAATTTGTTACCCGCGCATCGTTAGCCAACATCGATTGGATATAGATCCGGGTCCTTGTTGTTCCTATTCCCACCGGTTAGCCTTGCTAACAGGTCGTAACTATTGCACTCTCGAATCCCCTCAAGCTAAATTTCTCTTTTCTGTTACGGTAATTATATCATGCGAGCATTGAGCGAGCAAATGTAAACACAATATAGGCAAGCTTTGGATAAATGTACAACATGCCTGAGACTGAATAACTGCAAATCAGAAATTTTACAGTCATTCAATCTCAGACAAAGCCTGCCTATTTTAGATTACATTTTAATTTGCTCACAAGATATTATTATCGATTATTATTGCATGGCCTCCTCTTATTAATCTTACTTCATCTGCAAAACAATAACACTCAAGCGCCTTCTGACATCCTTCCTCTTTCTCTTCCACATTCAAACACCCGGATTCAGTGAAGTGGCCGATCGTTTCGAGCCGAGTGACGATTACATTATTCTTACCGATTAACTCATTTTTGGATTTCTACGCTAGTTCTATGCTAGATTTCAGTCCTACGCTAGTGGTTACGGTGGCACAAGTACACGCCACCAAAGACGGCCCCGAGACATCTGCTCCAATAGTCGAACAGGAGAAGGAGGTACCGGCGCAGGAGGAGGTACCACCGCAAGAGCAGATTAATGCAGCTGTTGGTAAGATATAACTGTGTCAGAAGAAGGATGTTTGAGGAACGTTTAAAAATGTTTGAGAATGAAACATTGTTGGGAGAATGTTCGAGAATAGTCAGAATGTTACAGAATTCTCGAGAATAGTTGAGAAAGTTCAAAAATTGCTCTGAATAGTTTCATAATGTACTAGCTTGATCTAGATTGTCCTGAATATTTTTAAAATGTTCCAGTATGTTTTGGCAGGTTCTAGACTATATTATGCTGTCGAGCTCTTAAATAAGTCGATATTTATTGAGCAGAGAGCTATTATCGTAGAATTAGTAACTGATAAATTTTAATTTAACCAGCACAACAACAGGATGTTTCGACAGCTGCTCAAGTTTTGACCGAAGTTGCACCAGTTCAAACAGTGCAGTCTGACGCAGCAACTCCAATGCAACCAACTGACAAGACACGCAAGGCAGCCCAAAGGGCACGAGTAAGCAGCTCGATTCTTTAGCGATTTTGTGATATTATTAATAACAATGATAATAACTAATCGATAAATAAAATTTCAGGTCGTCGAAGAAGACAAAGAACCGTCCATGTTATTTAGGATGTTTCGTTTGAACTGGCGGCTTAAAAAATCTCGTTACAGCGATCGTTTTCCGGTGAGCGCATTTTTTTTTGTAAAGTTCGGCAAATGGTAATTCTGTTTTACCCGCAGGAAATCGTTCTGCAGAAGTACAGACCTGACCTACCATCAATCAAAGAGGAGCAATCGACCGACTACCCGTTAACAACTCTTTGGGAGAGTTACTCAACCAGAAAGATGGCAGCTCAGCAGTCTCATGACATACAAGGAAATGCATCATCTGAGCCCACGAACTCGGCGAGTTTCCCTGTGCATCAGGGAACCATTACATCACTAACCAGAACTCCCTTGTCTGGTGACCTCAGAGTACATCCGATTATGGAGCCTCCTGCTGTCCCGAAAACTTCAACCAGTTTGGGTGGGAAACTGCCGGTTGCAGCATCTACGCTCTTGGTCGCACCGTCTATTTTGCCTGCACTGTGAGTGTTCATCCTTTGACGCAATGTTTTTTTTTTATTCGACATTGTGACTTATTAATTTTTTATTTATTTTTTTTAAATTAGTCAACAAACGATCGCACACACTATTGCAGTCAATGTAAAGCAACCACAAAAACGCAGGCGTATTAAATTTAATTATTTTTTTTTATAGAATAATGGATGACAAATCTACAGATGTAGTGGTTGCACAGAAAGATGTGGAAGAGTTACAAGAACAGCAAATATCGTCCATCTTGACTGGAAAGGAGGTCCAGGAAGAAATAGTGACCGCCATCGTTCCTGTCGGAGAGGAGATTGGACCTGAAAATGTAATTCCCTCACAACCGCGCTTAAGGACAGCCCCCCAGTAAGTTCAACTGCGTAATAATAATGTAGTAAATTATTTGCTTTCACAATGATGTTTACCGTATGTGTTTAAATTTTTCAGGATAACAGAAATTAACTACGATGCTGACAAGAAAATTACAGACATTAGGTGAGTATTGGAATTTTGTAAGGGCTGTTTATATCTAATTTTGAAGCTATTTCAAAAAGTTATTAATTTTTTGCGCGATTGAACTCTATTCTAGAAGTGAACTCTATCACAGAAGTATTGCGTTCAATTGAATGACATTTTCAATTATCAGTAGCCAGCTTTGAGCCTCTGAACGGGGTTTTTGAATTATTCAAATGGGATGAAAAATAAAGATCTCACAGGGTTGCCTTTCTTATGAACAGGACGATGCCTTTAACCGTTAGACTATCGATACCTTTATATGTTGTATCCTTACTCGGCAGTATACATTTATGAAACTGCAATCATTAATACTTACTCTACTGTTACAGGAGACGTAACATCATTGAATGCGTTAGTAATTGGAATCAGGACAAAGCAATTGAAATCAGCGACGTTTGCGTGAAGCCTGTCAATCGGTTGAACGTTGCCAGAGCATTTCAGGATCTCCTTGGTGAGTATTATTATTCTACTTCTTAGTTACAGTTACGTTATTATTATTTAAAGTTTACTAAATAGTTGGAGGTTGGAGAAATTAAATTTAAATAATTATTGCAGTTCTTAAGAAAGCGGGGAAAGTGAAGTTAATTAAAGAAGACAACTCCCTGGAGTTGAAGAGTATCGAAAAAGGACCAAAGTTAGATTAAGAATTATTTATTTCACACTAAACTGATGTGAATACAAAAAGTATTTAATTATTGTTGAGTTTTTTTTTTCATATTTATCAATTATTTATTATTAAGTTAAAATTGTAGATTGTAGACTTGTTCTTATGTTTCTTATTCTATGGAATTGTTGAGGGTAACGTGAAGTTAACTCCCTTGATTAATCTATTAATTCGTTTTGTGTTTGCTAAAATTTTTAAGTAAATTTTCATAAAGGACATGCTTTGTTTTTATAATCTTTATGTGTTTGTGTGAATGGCTTTGATCTCCAAGCGATTGTATATTTGGAACAGCTGTTCCAAGTGAACTGGGATAAAAAAAATGTTTTTAGAACTAAAATTATTATATTTTAAAGAACTAGCATTTAATTATTAAGTACAGAACTATTGTAAGAACCTATTGTATATAACATATAACTACTTATTACCATTGCATTGGGTAGAGTTAGAGTATCTACAGAGTTTTTATCTGGCATAACTCTGTACTCAGCAGGGCCGAATTATCCGTATAGCAATACTTGGAGTACGTTCAGAAATTCACTCTGGAGTACGATTGAAGTAGAGGTAGAGTAATGAGCGTATCTCCTGCTCACCCGTATCTCATAATCCGTTCATAAACCTACCCCGCCATTTGTCAAGACAACTGCAGTGTCATAGGATTTATTTACACAAGAAACACAACACAGAACTTAAAAAAAGAAGACATTCCAAACCCTTGAGTCGGTTTACCGCGAATAAATACCACGAAATGCGAATAGAATAAGAACTAATATACTTTAAAATCGTTACTCTAGGATAAATGCCCCTTAATTTGACAGGTTAAATGTCAGAGTACGTTCGTACCCTCCTATTCCGTAGAGTATTCGGAGCATGCCCTAGAGTACGAACTCTTAGTTTATGAACGCTGTAAATGACATTTCCAGGGGTATGCCAATAGTTTCTGAACGGCCCAGGAGCATGCTCTGTATACTCGGAGTAAGTTTCTGAACGTAGTCATACAGGAGGGCAGTTGCTTAGGGGCCGAGTTAGGGGCGCTATCACCGGCAGTCAACATTTATTTAACAAATGCTTCAACTGGGCAAAAAACTAAGTTTTAATAATTTGTTAATACAAATAAAATTCTATAGGATGTTTCAAATGCATGTACCATAAACCATAATGTGCGAGACGACACCTCCCACCCTCCAAAGTTAAAACAAAAATGATAGGGATGCAACGAATACCGATTTTTGCCGAATACCGAATACGAATATTCGGCCATTAGTATTCGGCCGAATCCGAATATTCGGCCGGCCGAATATTATGGTTTTGTGAAATTTTTAATTCCTGGTGAGTCCACAGTGCCAGCTCTAACAGGCATCTTTTTCTTTATTTTATTTGAGGGTTGTCCAACTTGTCCATAATCAGTTTTTTACATGCATCTTTCAGTCATTCATGTGCTTTATAGGTTGGATTTTAGGTACCTAATAAAACAATAAATTCTCGGAAAGGAACCGTTTCAGCGCTATTGTTGGGTGATTTTTATTGACTTTATTGTAGGGATGCAACGAATATTCGGCAACTATTCGGCGAACGTAATATTCGGCCATTTTGCCGAATATTCTATTCGGCCGAATATTTCAATTTGTCGCCGAATATCTCCGCCGAATATGTCTCAAGTTTTTATGAATAGAAATACCGAGAGAAATACCTACATATTTTTCAAGACATTTTAGGAAACTCCTAAATAATAATGGCTTGGATCTATTGTTATTGATCACAGTTAATCCCTTAACAAACCAGGTACCTATCTACCTGAATATTTTTATAGCTGAATAGGACTCTTTTTCAAGCATTGCCGGAATATTTTACACTTTAATTACAGCATCTCCTAAGTACCTATAATTTAGCGGGTTTCGTATCTTGAAAAATACTGATTTATACCTACACAATAATATTCCTATATTATCATCAATTGGGTATTAATTTTAGGGACTCTTCAGAGAAATTATGAAATAAAAATCAGAGATAACACAGAACGCAGACTTCATGATTGTATAAAAATTTAAAAGAATTCCTGTTTTCAAGTGGGTCCTTTCAATTTGTAAACAAACCACTTATACAATGGTTAGGAGAAAGGCGAGTATATCGTAAAAGAAAAGGACAAAGTTCATATCTACCCATTTCACCAAAAGAGACAAACAACAATAATGGAAATATGGGATGACTTCATGAATCAGATTCCAGTGTTGACGGTAATGGGCTATAAATCAACAATAAATCACACTTCACCTTTTGAATTTTAGAAATTTCTTATTCATTCTTGAAATCTAACAAATTTAATAACATTGTTCCTCTTGTGTTTTATTATAGGGGGGAAATTAATGAACTTATAGAAATTGCTTACACTTTACCTACTTGCTTGAAATTTCAATGACAGGAACAGTAACAAAAAAATTAAGTACCCAGGTACCTACTTCTAAGAATAATTGATTATTTACTGAAAATTGAATATTCCTCTGATACCCTGTTATTGTTTTGCCTAAGCTCGAGCTTCAATATGAAAATGAAACAGTCAATAAAGTCAATAAAAATCACCCAACAATAGCGCTGAAACGGTTCCTTTCCGAGAATTTATTGTTTTATTAGGTACCTAAAATCCAACCTATAAAGCACATGAATGACTGAAAGATGCATGTAAAAAACTGATTATGGACAAGTTGGACAACCCTCAAATAAAATAAAGAAAAAGATGCCTGTTAGAGCTGGCACTGTGGACTCACCAGGAATTAAAAATTTCACAAAACCATAATATTCGGCCGGCCGAATATTCGGATTCGGCCGAATACTAATGGCCGAATATTCGTATTCGGTATTCGGCAAAAATCGGTATTCGTTGCATCCCTACTTTATTAAAAATAAAAAAAAAAATAAAAGAGTCCTATTCAGCTATAAAAATATTCAGGTAGATAGGTACCTGGTTTGTTAAGGGATTAACTGTGATCAATAACAATAGATCCAAGCCATTATTATTTAGGAGTTTCCTAAAATGTCTTGAAAAATATGTAGGTATTTCTCTCGGTATTTCTATTCATAAAAACTTGAGACATATTCGGCGGAGATATTCGGCGACAAATTGAAATATTCGGCCGAATAGAATATTCGGCAAAATGGCCGAATATTACGTTCGCCGAATAGTTGCCGAATATTCGTTGCATCCCTAAAAAATGACACCCTTGCACTGCGGCCTGATTTATTGTTTTATTGCATTATTATTCAAGAGACTGCAATAATTGAATATATTTAGTTATTTGACATAATTCATCAGGGATCCTAAAGCAATTAAAAGATGTCAATCAGTTGTAGGTACTTACAAAGGTGACTTTATTATTGCAGGTTTCTTCTTACTTATTCTTTCTATGAAGTGTAGCCTAATTGCTGAAAGTGAATACAAATCCAAGTGCCGGAAACAGAAAAATCGAGAATAAAAAAAAAACTGATCATGTATCGAATTAATTACACCACGAAAAATTATAGTTTTTTTACAGCAAAATTGGTCACAGCATAAACAACAAAAAACCCTAGATAAACAGGGAACCTAACCTGCAAACCTCCTGTTTCCGAGTGAGGGAAGAAGAATATTTCTGGGTACTGAGGGGTTTCTGCATTTAGGCATACCGGATCCACCTGAGCTAAGCCAGGCGCATGTGATTTGACGTAAGTCTCGTCACAAACTGTCATAGTGTAATGAAATTTTTTAAACAAAATCATAGGTTAAAAACAGAGCGCGGTCATGTACCTACTCGAGTACTTTACTCGTATTTTTGTTACGAGTAGAAAAAGTAGGTACTCGTAATTTTTTACTCATGAGAGTTCTGTACTATATTGTAAATAATAGTGATCTCGGATCTCGAGGACGAAACACCGAAACATAATTCGTATTGGTGATACCTACTACAATTTCTTATTTATGATTTTTATAGTTAATACTTGAATAATTATTATTGGGTTGTGATATGGATAGATTTTGAAATATTAATTTTACCATTGTATTTTAATAACAATAACCAAATAAAATATATTATCCAGTCCGGATTCAAAAATTGTACTTTTGAATTGTCGTGTGCAGTCTGCTAACCGTATTCGCGCTATGGTAAACCACGTATTGTTTTCAAAAACTCTATAATAAAGGGTTCCGATATTTTAAAAATATGAGTCAAGACAAGGGGCAGTTCTATAATTATTCTATAATTAGAATTTTTATGTCTAAGAAAAGCACTCTCTGCATATATCACTACTCCCGCGTAATATATAATGATAAATTGATAAAGCCGAGCTGTAATTGGCCACTACCAGAGTAAAAATGTTAATTTTCATATAATAAGCATCCAGAATATACATAATTCCTTAATTAAATTAAAATCAGTAACATATATATAATGAACGTCGTTTTATTAAATAGTCGTGGCGAAATATTTATTATAGGTAGGTACAGCAGGTAACGCACTAACGCGCTACATATTAAAATATTGACAGTTTTCTTCTTATGATAGGGAATGCATCTGTAATAATTAATTTGTACTTTTGAATAACAATTATTATATATTTTATAATATGATGGGAGATATATTAATATGAAATAAAGTAGGGTCATGGCATTAATTAAATGGTTTAATTATTACTTTTGAACTTTTCAATACGTTTATCGCTTTACTTATTTTCTATCTTTTGACTTTATCATTTGAGAAGAATTTTTTAGCAGTAGGTAATAATAATGATTATTATTCTCAGTTGACCTCAAATTTATATCACCATCACCAATAATAATGCAGGACTTGCAGCAGAATAAAGTAAAACGAATATTTATTATCTTGTAAAATGATTCTATCATGATCAAAAATAGGATTTTAAAAATATATATAAGTTGGGGGAGGGGGGTAATAATAGTTATTGGTATCTCTTTCTCTCTTTTCAGTGATCTTTGACTGAAGTTTGATTGAAATATGAAGTTTCGCTTTAACTCGGTGCTGCCAGATTTAATTTGTTAAAACCAGGTTTAATGTTTAGTGGTTTTAATAGTGGAATTTAGAATTTTGATTTTTTTACTCTACCTTCGTTAACGCAATTAGTTGATTCTTTGACATTTCTGGAGAAAATTGAGTATAAGAGCGCGCGCGGTTTCTAAAAAAAAATTACTAAAATTTCATTTCCTCATTTAATGAGGAAATGAAGCCAGGGGTGGATGGAGTGACCTAAACCGGCCCGAGAAATTAGAGGCAGCGGCCCAAAGAATATGTGGCTGACAGGCGAAAATCTTTTTGACTAATAGCAAAAATTTTGTTGATACCCAAGTGTTTTTCATCAATATACCGGGTGTCCAGTTTAAAATGCAGTACATGGGTATATTGCGGAAACGGTAAGAGATACAGGGTCGGTTAAATTAGAGAAAAGTTGCACAATTTAATACTTATCAAGAATCTGAAACAAAATTTAGGACAACTTCAGCCGTTGCTGGAATTTCCTGAAAAAACTGCAAAACCAAAATTTCTTATTTTACCCAAATCTTTTTTATTATTGGAAATTAATTAATTATTTTTTGTGGGCTTACATAAGTCGGCAAGAGCTGCCCATCTGACGTTTCAAAAATTTTCAAAGCCGACTAGATTCCAGAGTTTTCATAGCCAACTTTTGTTTTTCTTATGGCCGCCATATTGTTTTTCTATGTCGTTCGGTATGAAAAAAATAATGGAAACCAAAAACTAATAAACTTAAAAAATAAATTTCAAAAATGTTTATTCTTCTTTTTCCTCAAAAAAAGACAACTTTTTAGACCGAATATCATAGAGAAAATTAAAAAACCATGAGGCAAGCAGTATGACTTCATATTGACGTATTTCAGCGAATTTTTTTTGTTTTTCTTCGAAAAAAGAAGAATAAAATTTTTTTATTTTTTTTTCGAAGTTTATTAATTTTTGGTTTCCATTAATTATTTTATATCAAACAACATAAAAAATCAATATGGCGGCCATAAGAAAAACAAAAGTTGGCTATGAAAACTCTGGGATCTAGTCGGCTTTGAAAATTTGGTCATATATATACATCCGCGGCTCCTACAGTTTCACTATGGAACTTATATAGGGGTGGAGAACATACCTATAGTAACACCAGGAAGGTATTCATTTGCTTTGCAAATGAAAGGGAAAGTCACAAAACGGTGTAAAAAAACGGTTTTGAGAGTGCGGAGGGAGTGCGGTCCTGACAAGAGGCACCGATTAGATGCCGCGATCCCGGATAAAACCACTTCACCATAATTGCCAAGTATTCTATTCTGTGTTAGAGGCTCACAGAGGCGGACTGGGCGATATATCCGCTTTCATTACGTGTCCAGTCCGCACAGGGATTGATGCAATGATTTTCGGATTATAAATTCAAAATAAATGCAAAATTCAAAATAAAAATCGTGGTACTGTTATTTTCGAAGATTTTCCTTGCCCTGAAAGTGAAAAAAAAAATAGAAATTCGACCGTAGTGACAAAGAGGCCTTAGTTGTGACCTTAATATTAGTTTGCAATGGCTGTTTTTACTTTCTTACCCACCCAGCACCCCTATTTCGCTCCTCGGTCCCGAAAAAATTGATGAAACTTAGGAGCCGCGGATGTATACAATTATTACCGAAAATTTTTGTAATGTCAAATGGATAGCTTTTGACGACTTATGTAAGCTTACAAAAAATAATTCATTACATATATTTCCCAATAATAAAAAAGATATGGGTAAAATAATAAATTTTGATTTTTCATTTTTTTCAGGACATTTCAGCAACGGCTGAAGTTGTCCTAAATTTTGTTTCCGATTCTTGATAATTAAGCATCAAATTGTACAACTTTTTTCTAATTTAACCGACTGTATGTCTTACCGTTTCCAATATACCCATGTACTGCATTTTAAACTGGACACCCGGTATAGTCGCTAAAAAATAAAGCTAAAAAAATTTTGTTACTTCTACTTAATAAAAATTTCGAACTGAAAACGGGAGTACATACGAAAACGCATTATTATGTAGGTCCCAAATTTAAGCAGGACACCTTAAAAAAAATTAACTAATTACAGGGGATTTTCGAGCTCATCAATAATATATTCGAGCTGTCTCTAGCTTTCAACGTTTTCCGGAAAATCGGAAATTTATTTTCTGGAATGCTCACATTACACCAGACTTTTTTGAATTCAATCTGTAGAGAAACCCAAACAGCACAGGAATTTCGAGATATTTTCGAGTTCTTCAATGGGATTTTCGAGCCGTCTCTATCTCTGTTCGTTTTCCGGAAAATCTAAAAAAAACGCTTTTTCGTGCTAGGATTTGACAAGAAATTCGAACTCGAAAATAGCCCGAAATTCCTGTGCTGTTTGGGTTTCTTTACAGATTGAATTCAAAAAAGTCTGGTGTAATGTGAGCATTCCAAAAAATAAATTTCTGATTTTCCGGAAAAATCTGAAAGCTAGAGACAGCTCGAAAATCCCCTGTAATCGATTAAAATTTTTTTTTAAAAGGTGTCATGCTTAAATTTGGGACCTTTATTATGTCATGCAATGCTTTATACTTACATTATCTCTTGTTGAGCTCTTTTTGTCGTCGTCAACGCAATTTTCTTTAGTCTTAGTCCCTGTCCCTGGTTCGGAAATAGAATCTTTTTTCTTAAGAAAACTTTCCAACTTGACACATTTTGTTCCTTGCTCTCTGCCAACCTTTGTTTTTTTCTCTCTCTTTGTTTTTCTGCACCACCTTTACGTTTTAAAGTCAAGGAACTCATTTTGAAAGATTATTGTCCTTTTTATTGAAAACTGTTCGATAAATTTGGAGTATAGGTAAGGGACACTATTATGGAGATTTGAAGAAAAGAAAACACACTAAAAAACACCCCACTCACGACACACGCCACAAAAGAAAATATATCAAGACGAAACTGATCAATTGTTCAACGAAACTCTATCAGTAATAATAAGTGCTGGAAAACAATAATGACCACGACTTAAAAAAATCACGGTTCCCAGTTCCTATCCGAGGAATTTATTCTACTATGTACTATATGTACATACCTACTAAGTAACTACCATTCCTATTCCTACCCTCCTACCGCCACCACCGCGGAATACGAACGAATACGGGACCTGTCTTTATTCTATTCTTGCCGCTTGTAGATATCAACAACGGCTCATCGCTTTTTAGTTATTTATTAGTTTATTACATCCGCTCTCTGACGCTACCCCTACGGCCCACTACACAGGCATCTTTTATTAATTTTAAAATATGTTTGTGTTATTGTGTGTTATTTTCAAGAAAGTCGTATTATAAAGTGGAGTAGTGTTGATATAATAATATATTTACAATTACGATTTTTCTGTTGTGTAAATATTAATTCGGTTAAAACTATATACTATCTCGTTTTAACTAGAGTCCCTCGATATATAAGAGTCTGGCCATACGCGGTCATCTTTCTGATTGGTTAGCCGCCTCGGCGGCCATTTTTATCCTTTTAGCTCTGACGAGTGCCATAAGATTAGCATTAGCCGGTCTCGAAAATGACTACTAATTAATTTTTTTCATCGAATTGCATATACCTATAAGGTTATAAATAATGCCTGGTCGTTGTGCAATTAGTTATTGTTGCAATAGTGAAAAAAAAATTAAATTACCCTTTAAAATTCAATATAAAATTAAAGAAACTCGCTTTAATCTAATACTTCCAGATATATTTTATCAAAAGTTAGAAAGAATAATAATGAACATTTTACTGAATCGCATTATTTATAAAATAATGAAATGCGAAGTTGAATAGATACTGTGGTTTAGTATTATTGGGATGCTCGAATTACATAGAACCTGTCTAATAAAGAACAAGCCTGACCGCTTCACTTCTAAAAACTATATTTATAACCCTTCAGTATATTACCCTCTAAGATTTTTAGTCCGTGAGTCCAATTATATTGAAATTTATTACTGCAAGCTTTAAAACTTAGGTAGGTACTTATATTTACGTAATAAAAACTCTTTTTTTTTAAATATCGCATAATATTATATAAAATATCTATTTACATTTTCGTATTGAGGGATATTTATTGTTAATGTTGCTTGGTTAATAAATGAAAAACCTCACTTTTGAGCTTGACTACATTTAACATTGTTTTGAAGAATACGCAGTAAATCAAGGTAAAACAAGAGATAATGTGGAAACGATTTTACAAGATCCTTTAACATTCCCATAGTCACCATCAAAAAAATCACTGTATAAATAATATGCAAAATAACGCGTATTTTAATTGTTTTAGTGCTAAGCGCCTATCTCATCAATGCATTTTTTCGGTGAAACAGGATAAACATGGCTGCCGGAGACCGTATGACCAGACTCTTGTATATCGAGGGACTCTAGTTTTAACTATACAGGCCCAAATATTTTTTGCTTTTATTCTACCGGCCCAAAATGTAAAAATCTAACCGGCCCAGGGGGAAAATTCCCTTTTTCCCCCTCTGGGCCCATCCACCCCTGCATGAAGCAATATTTCATGAAGTAATTATTATACCTAGTCACATTTTACGAAACTTATGAACGTGTTAAATGTAATGGCTAGTGGCACCCTGATAATGTAACACGATATAGGCATAATTATAATGAAATTTTATGTTTTTTTCACAGAATCTGGGGTCTCAGTACTTTCTCGATAAAACTATTAGCTGGCAACAGTGTTCAAACCTTTCAAACTGAAGTCATTGCTCTTGCGCTTCTCTCTTCTCTCTCAACCTTACTCCTCTCCCTCTCCCTCTCCTAATCCTTGTTCTGTTTCTGTAATCTGTTGTGTTTTGACCGCTGTGAAAATAGCACCCAAAAGTTGGCACCCAGTTTGCCGGAGATGGCCGAGCGCGAGTCGCCCACCGCGCGGCGTTGCCAAATCTAGGAAATAATCTCGCTCTTACGTATTGAGGACGAAATCCATCTTGTTTACTTTAAATATTTTATGTTATCACTATGAATTCAAGACTTTGTACAAATATGTGAAACAATTACTTGAGATTACGAGAAATGATCGATGATTAAATATAATAAGTTACCACAGCAGCTGGGTGCGTGTACAAATTGATGAGTAACTCGTTGGTTAGTTTTACCAACGCTAGAGGGCGACCGCAGATTAATTTTGGCCATAATATTTATATTGTCCTTTATTCATCACAATAATAATTATATCATTATAATACATATTGTAATCGTTAATAAAAAATATATGAAATGAGAGAATTGATAATTAATAATAATTACCTCAACAATTATTATTTTTAAATTGCTGAAATATCAAAATATCAATATTCAAATATCAAAATTAAGAATTGAAAAGCGTACAATTTCAATATATTCTTATTTTATAGTCTTGAATTATATATTTGTCTCCCTAATAACTGTTATATTTAGCGGAGCGGCATTTGCATAAATTTGATTGTACATACCAATAATTGCTCATCATTATGATTGTTGATAGGTGAGAGCGTGAAGGGTACCTACGAGCTTAATTAATAATAAGTAATATCCCCAGTAGGGAACTCTCCAAGAACCCTCAAATGAAATAGAGCGCAGTATGATAGTAGAAAAAAATCTGAAAATATTTGTGCTGATTCCCGCCTTATCATTTGAAGTGCCCAACTTCTGATAACCTCCTACAATCGACATGACCCCCCTTGAGAATATACAACTGTCAAAAATGATTGCTCCCCCGTAGGGAACTCTCCACAAGCCTCCAAATTAAACGGCCGACACTTTTATAGTAGAAAAAGCTTGAAAATATTAATGCTGATTCCCGCCTTATCATTTAAAGTGCCCAACTTCTGATAACCTCCTAAAATCGACATGATCCCACTTGACAATATACAACTGTCAAAAGTGATTGCTCCCCCGTAGGGAACTCTCCACGATCCCCCAAATTAAACGGCCGACATTTTTATAGTAGAAAAAGCTTGAAAATATTAATGCTGATTCCCGCCTTATCATTTAAAGTGCCCAACTTCTGATAACCTCCTACAATCTACATGACCCCCCTTGACAATATACAACTGTCAAAAGTGATTGCTCCCCCGTAGGGAACTCTCCACAAGCCCCCAAATTAAACGTCCGACACTTTTATAGTAGAAAAAGCTTGAAAATATTAATGCTTATTCCCGCCTTATCATTTAAAGTGCCCAACTTCTGATAACCTCCTACAATCGACATGACCCCCCTTGACAATATACAACTGTCAAAAGTGATTGCTCCCCCGTAGGGAACTCTCCAAGAACCCTCAAATGAAATAGAGCGCAGTATGATAGTAGAAAAAAATCTGAAAATATTTGTGCTGATTCCCGCCTTATCATTTGAAGTGCCCAACTTCTGATAACCTCCTACAATCGACATGACCCCCCTTGAGAATATACAACTGTCAAAAATGATTGCTCCCCCGTAGGGAACTCTCCACAAGCCCCCAAATTAAACGGCCGACACTTTTATAGTAGAAAAAGCTTTAAAATATTAATGCTGATTCCCGCCTTATCATTTGAAGTGTCCAACTTCTGATAACCTCCTAAAATCGACATGATCCCACTTGACAATATACAACTGTCAAAAGTGATTGCTCCCCCGTAGGGAACTCTCCACGATCCCCCAAATTAAACGGCCGACACTTTTATAGTAGAAAAAGCTTGAAAATATTAATGCTGATTCCCGCCTTATCATTTAAAGTGCCCAACTTCTGATAACCTCCTACAATCTACATGACCCCCCTTGACAATATACAACTGTCAAAAGTGATTGCTCCCCCGTAGGGAACTCTCCACAAGCCCCCAAATTAAACGTCCGACACTTTTATAGTAGAAAAAGCTTGAAAATATTAATGCTTATTCCCGCCTTATCATTTAAAGTGCCCAACTTCTGATAACCTCCTACAATCGACATGACCCCCCTTGACAATATACAACTGTCAAAAGTGATTGCTCCCCCGTAGGGAACTCTCCACGATCCCCCAAATTAAACGGCCGACAGTTTTATAGTAGAAAAAGCTTGAAAATATTAATGCTGATTCCCGCCTTATCATTTAAAGTGCCCAACTTCTGATAACCTCCTAAAATCGACATGATCCCACTTGACAATATACAACTGTCAAAAGTGATTGCTCCCCCGTAGGGAACTCTCCACGATCCCCCAAATTAAACGGCCGACATTTTTATAGTAGAAAAAGCTTGAAAATATTAATGCTGATTCCCGCCTTATCATTTAAAGTGCCCAACTTCTGATAACCTCCTACAATCGACATGACCCCCCTTGACAATATACAACTGTCAAAAGTGATTGCTCCCCCGTAGGGAACTCTCCACGATCCCTCAAATTAAACGGCCGACAGTTTTATAGTAGAAAAAGCTTGAAAATATTAATGCTGATTCCCGCCTTATCATTTAAAGTGCACAACTTCTGATAACCTCCTACAATCGACATGACCCCCCTTGACAATATACAACTGTCGAAAGTGATTGCTCCCCCGTAGGGAACTCTCCACGATCCCCCAAATCAAACGACGCGCAGTTTGATAGTAGAGAAAAATATCGGTGACGATTCCCACCTTATCATTTAAAGTGCCCAACTTCTGATAACCTCCTACAATCGACATGACCCCCCTTGAGAATATACAACTGTCAAAAATGATTGCTCCCCCGTAGGGAACTCTCCACAAGCCTCCAAATTAAACGGCCGACACTTTTATAGTAGAAAAAGCTTGAAAATATTAATGCTGATTCCCGCCTTATCATTTAAAGTGCCCAACTTCTGATAACCTCCTAAAATCGACATGATCCCACTTGACAATATACAACTGTCAAAAGTGATTGCTCCCCCGTAGGGAACTCTCCACGATCCCCCAAATTAAACGGCCGACATTTTTATAGTAGAAAAAGCTTGAAAATATTAATGCTGATTCCCGCCTTATCATTTAAAGTGCCCAACTTCTGATAACCTCCTACAATCTACATGACCCCCCTTGACAATATACAACTGTCAAAAGTGATTGCTCCCCCGTAGGGAACTCTCCACAAGCCCCCAAATTAAACGTCCGACACTTTTATAGTAGAAAAAGCTTGAAAATATTAATGCTTATTCCCGCCTTATCATTTAAAGTGCCCAACTTCTGATAACCTCCTACAATCGACATGACCCCCCTTGACAATATACAACTGTCAAAAGTGATTGCTCCCCCGTAGGGAACTCTCCAAGAACCCTCAAATGAAATAGAGCGCAGTATGATAGTAGAAAAAAATCTGAAAATATTTGTGCTGATTCCCGCCTTATCATTTGAAGTGCCCAACTTCTGATAACCTCCTACAATCGACATGACCCCCCTTGAGAATATACAACTGTCAAAAATGATTGCTCCCCCGTAGGGAACTCTCCACAAGCCCCCAAATTAAACGGCCGACACTTTTATAGTAGAAAAAGCTTTAAAATATTAATGCTGATTCCCGCCTTATCATTTGAAGTGTCCAACTTCTGATAACCTCCTAAAATCGACATGATCCCACTTGACAATATACAACTGTCAAAAGTGATTGCTCCCCCGTAGGGAACTCTCCACGATCCCCCAAATTAAACGGCCGACACTTTTATAGTAGAAAAAGCTTGAAAATATTAATGCTGATTCCCGCCTTATCATTTAAAGTGCCCAACTTCTGATAACCTCCTACAATCTACATGACCCCCCTTGACAATATACAACTGTCAAAAGTGATTGCTCCCCCGTAGGGAACTCTCCACAAGCCCCCAAATTAAACGTCCGACACTTTTATAGTAGAAAAAGCTTGAAAATATTAATGCTTATTCCCGCCTTATCATTTAAAGTGCCCAACTTCTGATAACCTCCTACAATCGACATGACCCCCCTTGACAATATACAACTGTCAAAAGTGATTGCTCCCCCGTAGGGAACTCTCCACGATCCCCCAAATTAAACGGCCGACAGTTTTATAGTAGAAAAAGCTTGAAAATATTAATGCTGATTCCCGCCTTATCATTTAAAGTGCCCAACTTCTGATAACCTCCTAAAATCGACATGATCCCACTTGACAATATACAACTGTCAAAAGTGATTGCTCCCCCGTAGGGAACTCTCCACGATCCCCCAAATTAAACGGCCGACATTTTTATAGTAGAAAAAGCTTGAAAATATTAATGCTGATTCCCGCCTTATCATTTAAAGTGCCCAACTTCTGATAACCTCCTACAATCGACATGACCCCCCTTGACAATATACAACTGTCAAAAGTGATTGCTCCCCCGTAGGGAACTCTCCACGATCCCTCAAATTAAACGGCCGACAGTTTTATAGTAGAAAAAGCTTGAAAATATTAATGCTGATTCCCGCCTTATCATTTAAAGTGCACAACTTCTGATAACCTCCTACAATCGACATGACCCCCCTTGACAATATACAACTGTCGAAAGTGATTGCTCCCCCGTAGGGAACTCTCCACGATCCCCCAAATCAAACGACGCGCAGTTTGATAGTAGAGAAAAATATCGGTGACGATTCCCACCTTATCATTTAAAGTGCCCAACTTCTGATAACCTCCTACAATCTACATGACCCCATTTGACAATATACAACTGTCAAAAGTGATTGCTCCCCCGTAGGGAACTCTCCACGATCCCCCAAATCGAACGACGCGCAGTTTGATAGTAGAGAAAAATATCGGTGACGATTCCCACCTTATCATTTAAAGTGCCCAACTTCTGATAACCTCCTACAATCTATATGACCCCATTTGACAATATACAACTGTCAAAAGTGATTGCTCCCCCGTAGGGAACTCTCCACAAGCCCCCAAATTAAACGGCCGACACTTTTATAGTAGAAAAAGCTTGAAAATATTAATGCTTATTCCCGCCTTATCATTTAAAGTGCCCAACTTCTGATAACCTCCTAAAATCGAAATGATCCCACTTGACAATATACAACTGTCAAAAGTGATTGCTCCCCCGTAGGGAACTCTCCACGATCCCCCAAATTAAACGGCCGACACTTTTATAGTAGAAAAAGGTTGAAAATATTAATGCTGATTCCCGCCTTATCATTTAAAGTGCCCAACTTCTGATAACCTCCTACAATCTACATGACCCCATTTGACAATATACAACTGTCAAAAGTGATTGCTCCCCCGTGGGGAACTCTCCACAAGCCCCCAAATTAAACGGCCGACACTTTTATAGTAGAAAAAGCTTGAAAATATTAATGCTTATTCCCGCCTTATCATTTAAAGTGCCCAACTTCTGATAACCTCCTAAAATCGACATGATCCCACTTGACAATATACAACTGTCAAAAGTGATTGCTCCCCCGTAGGGAACTCTCCACGATCCCCCAAATTAAACGGCCGACACTTTTATAGTAGAAAAAGCTTGAAAATATTAATGCTTATTCCCGCCTTATCATTTAAAGTGCCCAACTTCTGATAACCTCCTACAATCGACATGACCCCCCTCGAGAATATACAACTGTCAAAAATGATTGCTCCCCCGTAGGGAACTCTCCACAAGCCTCCAAATTAAACGGCCGACACTTTTATAGTAGAAAAAGCTTGAAACTATTAATGCTGATTCCCGCCTTATCATTTAAAGTGCCCAACTTCTGATAACCTCCTACAATCAACATGACCCCCCTTGACAATATACAACAGTCAAAAGTGATTGCTCCCCCGTAGGGAACTCTCCACGATCCCCCAAATTAAACGGCCGACACTTTTATAGTAGAAAAAGGTTGAAAATATTAATGCTGATTCCCGCCTTATCATTTAAAGTGCCCAACTTCTGATAACCTCCTACAATCTACATGACCCCATTTGACAATATACAACTGTCAAAAGTGATTGCTCCCCCGTGGGGAACTCTCCACAAGCCCCCAAATTAAACGGCCGACACTTTTATAGTAGAAAAAGCTTGAAAATATTAATGCTTATTCCCGCCTTATCATTTAAAGTGCCCAACTTCTGATAACCTCCTACAATCGACATGACCCCCCTTGACAATATACAACTGTCAAAAATGATTGCTCCCCCGTAGGGAACTCTCCACAAGCCCCCAAATTAAACGGCCGACACTTTTATAGTAGAAAAAGCTTGAAAATATTAATGCTTATTCCCGCCTTATCATTTAAAGTGCCCAACTTCTGATAACCTCCTACAATCGACATGACCCCCCTTGACAATATACAACTGTCAAAAATGATTGCTCCCCCGTAGGGAACTCTCCACAAGCCTCCAAATTAAACGGCCGACACTTTTATAGTAGAAAAAGCTTGAAAATATTAATGCTGATTCCCGCCTTATCATTTAAAGTGCCCAACTTCTGATAACCTCCTACAATCAACATGACCCCCCTTGACAATATACAACAGTCAAAAGTGATTGCTCCCCCGTGGGGAACTCTCCACAAGCCCCCAAATTAAACGGCCGACACTTTTATAGTAGAAAAAGCTTGAAAATATTAATGCTTATTCCCGCCTTATCATTTAAAGTGCCCAACTTCTGATAACCTCCTACAATCGACATGACCCCCCTTGACAATATACAACTGTCAAAAATGATTGCTCCCCCGTAGGGAACTCTCCACAAGCCCCCAAATTAAACGGCCGACACTTTTATAGTAGAAAAAGCTTGAAAATATTAATGCTTATTCCCGCCTTATCATTTAAAGTGCCCAACTTCTGATAACCTCCTACAATCGACATGACCCCCCTTGACAATATACAACTGTCAAAAGTGATTGCTTCCCCGTAGGGAACTCTCCACGATCCCTCAAATTAAACGGCCGACAGTTTTATAGTAGAAAAAGCTTGAAAATATTAATGCTGATTCCCGCCTTATCATTTAAAGTGCACAACTTCTGATAACCTCCTACAATCGACATGACCCCCCTTGACAATATACAACTGTCGAAAGTGATTGCTCCCCCGTAGGGAACTCTCCACGATCCCCCAAATCGAACGACGCGCAGTTTGATAGTAGAGAAAAATATCGGTGACGATTCCCACCTTATCATTTAAAGTGCCCAACTTCTGATAACCTCCTACAATCTATATGACCCCATTTGACAATATACAACTGTCAAAAATGATTGCTCCCCCGTAGGGAACTCTCCACAAGCCTCCAAATTAAACGGCCGACACTTTTATAGTAGAAAAAGCTTGAAAATATTAATGCTGATTCCCGCCTTATCATTTAAAGTGCCCAACTTCTGATAACCTCCTACAATCAACATGACCCCCCTTGACAATATACAACAGTCAAAAGTGATTGCTCCCCCGTAGGGAACTCTCCACGATCCCCCAAATCGAACGACGCGCAGTTTGATAGTAGAGAAAAATATCGGTGACGATTCCCACCTTATCATTTAAAGTGCCCAACTTCTGATAACCTCCTAAAATCGAAATGATCCCACTTGACAATATACAACTGTCAAAAGTGATTGCTCCCCCGTAGGGAACTCTCCACGATCCCCCAAATTAAACGGCCGACACTTTTATAGTAGAAAAAGGTTGAAAATATTAATGCTGATTCCCGCCTTATCATTTAAAGTGCCCAACTTCTGATAACCTCCTACAATCGACATGACCCCCCTTGACAATATACAACTGTCAAAAGTGATTGCTCCCCCGTAGGGAACTCTCCACGATCCCTCAAATTAAACGGCCGACAGTTTTATAGTAGAAAAAGCTTGAAAATATTAATGCTGATTCCCGCCTTATCATTTAAAGTGCACAACTTCTGATAACCTCCTAAAATCGAAATGATCCCACTTGACAATATACAACTGTCAAAAGTGATTGCTCCCCCGTAGGGAACTCTCCACGATCCCCCAAATTAAACGGCCGACACTTTTATAGTAGAAAAAGGTTGAAAATATTAATGCTGATTCCCGCCTTATCATTTAAAGTGCCCAACTTCTGATAACCTCCTACAATCTACATGACCCCATTTGACAATATACAACTGTCAAAAGTGATTGCTCCCCCGTGGGGAACTCTCCACGATCCTCCAAATCGAAAGACGCGCAGTTTGATAGTAGAGAAAAATGTCGGTGAGGATTTTCACCTTATCATTTAAAGTGCCCAACTTCTGATAACGTCCTAAAATCGACATTACACCCCTTGACAATATACTACTGTCAAAAGTGATTGCTCCCCCGTAGGGAACTCTCCACGATCCCCCAAATCAAACGACGCACAGTTCGATAGTAGAGAAAAAATATCGGTGACGATTCCCACCTTATCATTTAAAGTGCCAAACTTCTGATAACCTCCTTAGATCGACATGACCCACCTTGACAATATACAGCAGTCAAAAGTGATTGCTCCCCCGTAGGGAACTCTCCACGATCCCCCAAATTGAACGACGCGCAGTTTGATAGTAGAAAAAACTTGAAAATATTGAATCTGATTTCCGCGAAAAAAATTTTATTCGATGAAAAAAATTAATTAGTAGAAATTTTCGAGGCCGCGCGGTTAATGCTAATCTTATGGCACTCGCTGGAGCTAAAAGGATAAAAATGGCCGCCAGAAAGATGACCGCGTATGGCCAGACTCGTATACAGGCTGCACCATGTATCCTTCTGTATATTGCTATCTGCTAACGCTAACGGATTCAGGCTCGGTTAAACAAGTCCAAAGGAGCGCAATTTTGTGGTGGCGATTCCGTCGAAACATACAAGATATCTGTGGGCTTACATAAGTCGTCAGGAGCTACCCATCTGACATTTCAAAAATTTTCAAAGCCGACTAGATCCCAGAATTTTCATAGTCAACTTTCGTTTTTTTTATGGCCACTATAGTGTTTTTTTTATGTTGTTCGGTATAAAAAAATCATAAAAACAAAAAATTGTTAAACTTCAAAAAATAAATTAAAAAATTAAAAAAAAAAAAAAAAAATTAAAAAATCCTCCGGAATAACATTCCAAAGGTAAGTAGTGTCAACAATATACAGGACCGTACCTACTTGAATAGTACACCAAAAATCTAAAATTGAAAATGACCATGATTATTTTATTTGCCTGACCCATTGTCAGAGTATTCTAAAAGTATTATTTCTTATATTACAGGGTATATTGTGTAGGTACTACTTAAAGAAGAAGATTGTCTGTGAGCAATGTGTCGAGTCTTTAAATAGTGATACGCCTAGACCTATTTTTATATTATTTATTGATTTAAAAAACAGAAAAGGCCTGCAATATTCATTTGAAGACGTGTTAAAAATATGTATGAAACGTGAGAAATATTTTTATTTATGAAAATTTTGCAAATAAAAATTAAGTCTGATCTTGTTGAGTCGCCATATTGTTACTCCTATAAGCTCCACCCAGCGATGCCGTTTTTTAATGTAATATTAGGTGATCATAGCGGCTTCTTTCTTTTCTATCTCTATGTTAACAATGCAGGTAGTCAAGGTATCAAACCCGTTGTTGCCAAATGCTTTTTTTTCAGCATCTTAGAAAATAAAAAAAAATCTTATTAAATTTTCCAAGCCAGTAATACATCTTAAGCAATTTTTTTAATTGATAACGATTTAAGTACCTTTTTTAGATCTGTAAAATTATCTAGTTTTTGCAAATACCGAAAGACAAAGATAGTAAATGTAAACTTCCCCCGACGGCGCCCCAGCTCATGTTCCGCCACTGTCGGCAGCAGCGAGTCGACACTGGGTATGAAGAATGCGAAGAGTGAAAGTGGTCGGAAGACCTCGTTGCTGGCGCTAGCGGCATGAGTAACGGGACCTAATGGTAAAGGGACAAAGGGACGGAGACCGACCGATCACCGGAGAACGGACGGGCTGGGAGTATACGGCTAACTCTATACGTATTGGCTACTTCATATAATTTTTCAATAATAAAACTATTTCTACTGGTCGCAGTAATTTAATTTCGTTGGTGACAATTTTACTTCTGCCTAAATCCTTTTTACATAAAATGTTAATTTTGGCATTTTTTATCTCACCGAATTGAAGACCAGAATTTTTAAAATTATTTTTTCCATACTCTACTAAGTGTCCCCTACACCTACAATGTACCTACTGAAGAGTTTATCCGTCATTTTCTTAACACCCTGTATGTCCTTCTCTATAAACCGTGTTTTCAATTACGTCGGCACTATTGCTAACTTCGTTATTAATTTAAGCTAGAAAGTCTGTTAAATTAAGCAAACTTTAAATTAAGCAAACACGTTAGCAAACTAGTAGCAAATTATTATTGTAATTTGGTATAACCTAAAGTCCCTCGAAATATACGAGTTTGGCCATACGCGGTCATCTTTCTGGCGGCCATTTTTATCCTTTTAGCTCCGACGAGTGCCATAAGATTAGCATTAGCCGGCCTCGAAAATTTCTACTAATTAAATTTTCATCTAATAAGACATTTTTCGCGGAAATCAGCATCAATATTTTCAAGATTTTTCTACTATCAAACTGCGCGCCGTTTGATTTGGGGGGCCGTGGAGAGTTCCCTACGGGGGAGCAATCACTTTTGACAGTTGTATATTGTCAAGGGGGGTCATGTCGATTGTAGGAGGTTATCAGAAGTTGGGCACTTTAAATGATAAGGCGGGAATCATCATTAATATTTTCAAGCTTTTTCTACTATAAAAGTGTCGGCCGTTTAATTTGGGGGATCGTGGTGAGTTCCCTACGGGGGAGCAATCACTTTTGACAGTTGTATATTGTCAAGGGGGGTCATGTCGATTGTAGGAGGTTATCAGAAGTTGGGCACTTTAAATGATAAGGCGGGAATCAGCATTAATATTTTCAAGCTTTTTCTACTATCAAAGTGTCGGCCGTTTAATTTGGGGGGTCGTGGAGAGTTCCCTACGGGGGAGCAATCACTTTTGACAGTTGTATATTGTCGAGGGAGGTCATGTCGATTTTATGAGGTTATCAGAAGTTGGGCACTTTAAATGATAAGGCGGGAATCAGCATTAATATTTTCAAGCTTTTTCTACTATAAAAGTGTCGGCCGTTTAATTTGGGGGCTTGTGGAGAGTTCCCTACGGGGGAGCAATCATTTTTGACAGTTGTATATTGTCGAGGGGGGTCATGTCGATTACCGGAGGTTATCAAAAGCTGGGCACTTTAAATGATAAGGTGGGAATCGTCGCCGATATTTATTTTCTACTATCGAACTGCGCGCCGTTTGATTTGGGGGGCCGTGGAGAGTTCCCTACGGGGGAGCAATCACTTTTGACAGTTGTATATTGTCAAGGGGGGTCATGTCGATTGTAGGAGGTTATCAGAAGTTGGGCACTTTAAATGATAAGGTGGGAATCGTCACCGATATTTTTCTCTACTATCAAACTGCGAGTCGTTCGATTTGGGGGATCGTGGAGAGTTCCCTACGGGGGAGCAATCATTTTTGACAGTTGTATATTGTCAAGGGGGGTCATGTCGATTGTAGGAGGTTATCAGAAGTTGGGCACTTTAAATGATAAGGCGGGAATCATCATTAATATTTTCAAGCTTTTTCTACTATAAAAGTGTCGGCCGTTTAATTTGGGGGATCGTGGTGAGTTCCCTACGGGGGAGCAATCACTTTTGACAGTTGTATATTGTCAAGGGGGGTCATGTCGATTGTAGGAGGTTATCAGAAGTTGGGCACTTTAAATGATAAGGCGGGAATCAGCATTAATATTTTCAAGCTTTTTCTACTATAAAAGTGTCGGCCGTTTAATTTGGGGGATCGTGGTGAGTTCCCTACGGGGGAGCAATCACTTTTGACAGTTGTATATTGTCAAGGGGGGTCATGTCGATTGTAGGAGGTTATCAGAAGTCGGGCACTTTAAATGATAAGGCGGGAATCAGCATTAATATTTTCAAGCTTTTTCTACTATCAAAGTGTCGGCCGTTTAATTTGGGGGGCCGTGGAGAGTTCCCTACGGGGGAGCAATCACTTTTGACAGTTGTATATTGTCGAGGGGGGTCATGTCGATTTTATGAGGTTATCAGAAGTTGGGCACTTTAAATGATAAGGCGGGAATCAGCATTAATATTTTCAAGCTTTTTCTACTATAAAAGTGTCGGCCGTTTAATTTGGGGGCTTGTGGAGAGTTCCCTACGGGGGAGCAATCATTTTTGACAGTTGTATATTGTCAAGGGGGGTCATGTCGATTGTAGGAGGTTATCAGAAGTTGGGCACTTTAAATGATAAGGCGGGAATCATCATTAATATTTTCAAGCTTTTTATACTATAAAAGTGTCGGCCGTTTAATTTGGGGGATCGTGGTGAGTTCCCTACGGGGGAGCAATTACTTTTGACAGTTGTATATTGTCAAGGGGGGTCATGTCGATTGTAGGAGGTTATCAGAAGTTGGGCACTTTAAATGATAAGGCGGGAATCATCATTAATATTTTCAAGCTTTTTCTACTATAAAAGTGTCGGCCGTTTAATTTGGGGGATCGTGGTGAGTTCCCTACGGGGGAGCAATCACTTTTGACAGTTGTATATTGTCAAGGGGGGTCATGTCGATTGTAGGAGGTTATCAGAAGTCGGGCACTTTAAATGATAAGGCGGGAATCAGCATTAATATTTTCAAGCTTTTTCTACTATCAAAGTGTCGGCCGTTTAATTTGGGGGGCCGTGGAGAGTTCCCTACGGGGGAGCAATCACTTTTGACAGTTGTATATTGTCGAGGGGGGTCATGTCGATTTTATGAGGTTATCATAAGTTGGGCACTTTAAATGATAAGGCGGGAATCAGCATTAATTCAAGCTTTTTCTACTATAAAAGTGTCGACCGTTTAATTTGGGGGCTCGTGGAGAGTTCCCTACGGGGAGCAATCATTTTTGACAGTTGTATATTGTCAAGGGGGGTCATGTCGATTGTAGGAGGTTATCAGAAGTTGGGCACTTTAAATGATAAGGCGGGAATCAGCATTAATATTTTCAAGCTTTTTCTACTATCAAAGTGTCGGCCGTTTAATTTGGGGGGCCGTGGAGAGTTCCCTACGGGGGAGCAATCACTTTTGACAGTTGTATATTGTCGAGGGGGGTCATGTCGATTTTATGAGGTTATCAGAAGTTGGGCACTTTAAATGATAAGGCGGGAATCAGCATTAATATTTTCAAGCTTTTTCTACTATAAAAGTGTCGGCCGTTTAATTTGGGGGCTTGTGGAGAGTTCCCTACGGGGGAGCAATCATTTTTGACAGTTGTATATTGTCAAGGGGGGTCATGTCGATTGTAGGAGGTTATCAGAAGTTGGGCACTTTAAATGATAAGGCGGGAATCATCATTAATATTTTCAAGCTTTTTATACTATAAAAGTGTCGGCCGTTTAATTTGGGGGATCGTGGTGAGTTCCCTACGTGGGAGCAATTACTTTTGACAGTTGTATATTGTCAAGGGGGGTCATGTCGATTGTAGGAGGTTATCAGAAGTTGGGCACTTTAAATGATAAGGCGGGAATCAGCATTAATATTTTCAAGCTTTTTCTACTATAAAAGTGTCGGCCGTTTAATTTGAGGGATCGTGGTGAGTTCCCTACGGGGGAGCAATCACTTTTGACAGTTATATATTGTCAAGGGGGGTCATGTCGATTGAAGGAGGTTATCAGAAGCTGGGCACTTTAAATGATAAGGCGGGAATCAGCATTAATATTTTCAAGTTTTTTCTACAATCAAAGTGTCGCCGTTTAATTTGGGGGGTCGTGGAGAGTTCCCTACGGGGGAGCAATCACTTTTGACAGTTGTATTCTGTCGAGGGGGGTCATGTCGATTACCGGAGGTTATCAAAAGCTTGGCACTTTAAATGATAAGGTGGGAATCGTCGCCGATATTTATTTTCTACTATCGAACTGCGCGCCGTTTGATTTGGGGGGTCGTGGAGAGTTCCCTACGGGGGAGCAATCTTTTTTGACAGTTGTATATTGTCAAGGGGGGTCATGTCGATTACCGGAGGTTATCAAAAGCTGGGCACTTTAAATGATAAGGTGGGAATCGTCGCCGATATTTATTTTCTACTATCGAACTGCGCGCCGTTTGATTTGGGGGGCCGTGGAGAGTTCCCTACGGGGGAGCAATCACTTTTGACAGTTGTATATTGTCAAGGGGGGTCATGTCGATTGTAGGAGGTTATCAGAAGTTGGGCACTTTAAATGATAAGGCGGGAATCATCATTAATATTTTCAAGCTTTTTCTACTATAAAAGTGTCGGCCGTTTAATTTGGGGGATCGTGGTGAGTTCCCTACGGGGGAGCAATCACTTTTGACAGTTGTATATTGTCAAGGGGGGTCATGTCGATTGTAGGAGGTTATCAGAAGTTAGGCACTTTAAATGATAAGGCGGGAATCAGCATTAATATTTTCAAGCTTTTTCTACTATCAAAGTGTCGGCCGTTTAATTTGGGGGGTCGTGGAGAGTTCCCTACGGGGGAGCAATCACTTTTGACAGTTGTATATTGTCGAGGGGGGTCATGTCGATTTTATGAGGTTATCAGAAGTTGGGCACTTTAAATGATAAGGCGGGAATCAGCATTAATATTTTCAAGCTTTTTCTACTATAAAAGTGTCGGCCGTTTAATTTGGGGGCTTGTGGAGAGTTCCCTACGGGGGAGCAATCATTTTTGACAGTTGTATATTGTCGAGGGGGGTCATGTCGATTACCGGAGGTTATCAAAAGCTGGGCACTTTAAATGATAAGGTGGGAATCGTCACCGATATTTATTTTCTACTATCGAACTGCGCGCCGTTTGATTTGGGGGGCCGTGGAGAGTTCCCTACGGGGGAGCAATCACTTTTGACAGTTGTATATTGTCAAGGGGGGTCATGTCGATTGTAGGAGGTTATCAGAAGTTGGGCACTTTAAATGATAAGGTGTGAATCGTCACCGATATTTTTCTCTACTATCAAACTGCGAGTCGTTCGATTTGGGGGATCGTGGAGAGTTCCCTACGGGGGAGCAATCACTTTTGACTGTTGTATATTGTCAAGCGGGGTCATGTCGATTGTAGGAGGTGATCAGAAGTTGGGCACTTTAAATGATAAGGCGGGAATCAACATTAATATTTTCAAGCTTTTTCTACTATAAAAGTGTCGGCCGTTAAATTTGGGGGCTTGTGGAGAGTTCCCTACGGGGGAGCAATCACTTTTGACAGTTGTATATTGTCAAGGGGGGTCATGTCTATTGTAGGAGGTTATCAGAAGTTGGGCACTTTAAATGATAAGGCGGGAATCAGCATTAATATTTTCAAGCTTTTTCTACTATAAAAGTGTCGGCTGTTTAATTTGGGGGCTTGTGGAGAGTTCCCTACGGGGGAGCAATCACTTTTGACAGTTGTATATTGTCAAGGGGGGTCATGTCGATTGTAGGAGGTGATCAGAAGTTGGGCACTTTAAATGATAAGGCGGGAATCAGCATTAATATTTTCAAGCTTTTTCTACTATAAAAGTGTCGGCCGTTTAATTTGGGGGATCGTGGAGAGTTCCCTACGGGGGTACAATCACTTTTGACAGTTGTATATTGTCAAGGGGGGTCATGTCGATTGTAGGAGGTGATCAGAAGTTGGGCACTTTAAATGATAAAGCGGGAATCAGCATTAATATTTTCAAGCTTTTTCTACTATAAAAGTGTCGGCCGTTTAATTTGGGGGCTTGTGGAGAGTTCCCTACGGGGGAGCAATCACTTTTGACAGTTGTATATTGTCAAGGGGGGTCATGTCGATTCTAGGAGGTTATCAGAAGTTGGGCACTTTAAATGATAAGGCGGGAATCAGCATTAATATTTTCAAACTTTTTCTACTATCGAACTGCGCGCCGTTTGATTTGGGGGATCGTGGAGAGTTCCCTACGGGGGAGCAATCACTTTTGACAGTTGTATATTGTCGAGGGGGGTCATGTCGATTTTATGAGGTTATCAGAAGTTGGGCACTTCAAATGATAAAATGAGGATAGGACCAAGTATTATCGGTGCTTTCATGTCATATAGTTATCGTGATTAACTCTCATATTTCTTTGCAGAAGGGATTGACTGTAAAGTACTGTGGTATCTGTTCAGGAGAATAAAATATTGCTTTGTAATATATAAGTTATATATAATATAAAAAAAACTTTTAAATGTTTTTACTATTAATTTAACATGTTTATCGATCTGCTCCAACTTACGAATATTGACAAGTCGGTTAGTTGCCTGTGAAATCAAATTTATGCAACCTTAGATACCTACATCGTTAACGTTAACGTAATGAGACGAAAACTGTAGAGATTATAAACATGACAAAACAATGAAACGGTTGTAGGTATTTTGATTTGATGTGGGAATTTGAACAATTTTTTAACGCTTTGAGTTATCGTTAATCGTAGACTGATTTATCTTTAATTTTAAATCCTTTGATATAATTTAATTCATACAGCAATCGATGAGATTTTATACTAATAGTAATAATTAAATTAAGAATAATTGATAAAAAATAAAAAACCATAGGTATGTAATAGGTAGGTGGTATAATACAATATTAATGATTCCACGTGTCGGCCTCTAGGGGTGTGAAAACCAACCTACGAGTTACTGCTTATTGAAAATCAGCCGTAACTGATTATATAATTATCGATTATTTGATAGTTATCTCTAGTAATTGTTTCACATGTTTGTACAATGTATTTAATTTATATAGGTAACATAAAAGATACAATAAAAACAAGTTTTCTTGGCCTTTCTTGTCAACATTACATGTGTACTATAATGTGTGTGCTAGATTTGGCAACGCTGCGGAGAGGGAGACTCGCGCTCGGCCATCTCCGGCAAACTGGGTGCTATCTTTTGGGTGCTACTTTCACAGCGGTTTGTGTTTTGTATTTCCTTCCTTCTGTATTTTACTTTTTACTTATTATTCTAATAATCGAATCTCGATTCGGTCGCGTATTCGCGTAATCGAAATCAGTGTCAGTACCCGTACCCGCAATCTTGATACTTGGATCACCCTTGTTGATATTCTTTTTAATGTCTGATTGCTGTTGTGTTTTTGCTTATATTTTCAATAATAAATGGGTCAAGTCAAGAAAAATTAACAGTGAACGCAATGAAGCTGCTGTTGTCCTGCACGACAGGATTTTATAATTAACCAAGAAAAAGAAAAGGAAACAAAACTTAAAAATATCAAATCAAAATGATTCCAAATTTGCAGAAGGAGCTTAGGTTGTATTTGAAACATTGTCACAGTTTGAAGAGGATTTTAAAAGACACAGATTTAGCTTTAAATGAAGTATATTCCAAGCTAAGATTAATAGGTCAGTATAATGTTATTATAGTCCTGTGTGTAACTGACTACCATTGGCGTAACTTTTAAATTTGAGCCTGGGGATAAGAATTGACTCGGGTAAAAAAATGGTAATCCTGTTGTTTAGTCTCCCAAAACACCCCTCACATGGCCATTCCACTTTTTCCACAGCGTTGCTGCATTAAATCAGGTCTTTGGTCAGGGTAGTTTTTTTTTTAATTTTAGGGACATTTAAAGGAAAAAAAACCCAAGTACCCTGACCAAAGACCTGATTTAATGCAGCAACGCTGTGAGCGACGCGAGTGGAAAAAGTGGAATGGGCATGTGAGGGGTGTTTTGGAAGACTAAACAACAGGATTACCAAAAAAATAATGTAAGTATGATGTATAGAGTGTATAGAGCATAAATTTCCTTGAGAAAATTTATTCACAAAGTATCTGCAAAAATTGCGAAAACTGCAAAATCCATTTTTAAAATTATTAATAGTTAGCTGCACATGACGAAGGCCCTCTAGACCCCTTAGGTCCTGGGACAATTATCGTCCTATCTGTCCTCTCCGCAGTTACGCCACTGGTACCTACCTGCTAGTTATTGTTATGTTTATATAACTTAAAGTGTGACTCAAGCATAATCAATTTATTATATTTTATGTTTAATTACCCAGATAGTTGCAAGGAAGATCTACTTAGTTCAGACACATACAACGAACTGGAGCATAAGTTAAATCGAAATCCTTGTATATTAGTATTCGGACAAAATATAAATGCGAAAGCTTTATTCATCAATCTGTTACTGGAACAGATGGTCCTCCCTCTGTTCAGTTCTAAATGGCGATTCGTAACTATCAGATTTGGGTATACAAGAAACATACGTCTAACACTTGGCCATGAATATGAAATAGTTGAAAAGTTAAGAGCGCACGATAAACCGTGGATCACTGTACCGGAATGCGATCTACAAAGAAACGACCACGAATGCTTAGTTGATCACTGCCCGTCCGTCGAAATTGAAATCCCACATCAATTACTAAAAGAGAACACTAAAATTATGATCCCACCTGATTGTCACCCTGATCATATCACTGAAATCGTCAGTAAGCAGGTAGACGAGTACATGTTGCCTTTGTTAGTTTATGTTGTGTCTGAGGATGTACTTACTGAATCGGTAAATTGCCATTAGTTCTAGTTCTGTAAAAAATGGAGTTAATTAATTTATTTGTTTTTAGAATATTATGGAAATTAGCAGGATACGTGAATTGTATCAGTTCCCATTATTATTTTTTATAGTCTCCAATTCTGATCTGGCAACCACTAAAAGCACTAATTGTTTAACAGAATCAGAGCAACATCTAATCGAGCAGAACAATGTCCAGAACAATTCACGTAAGCTGAAAAAAATTCACGATCAACTTACCAGTTTAGGTAAGAATAAATAACGGTTGTTTAATTTGATTATATTTATATTGAATAATTGAAGGGTATCTGCACGGCGAAGATAGGAATGAAGAAATCATGGAAAAGAAGTCGTTCTGTTCTGAATGTTCTATGAACAATACACAAGTTGTCACCAAGAAAAAAGATTTCACTCTTTTTATTTGCAGCGTTCTAAAATCGAACGTAATGAAAATTGCTGCTTCTATTAGCGATGTAAGTGAATTTTATTATAGAGTAAAGAAGCAGAGAAAAGAGAATAGTTGTTTAATTATATTTGATACTAATGCTAATAGTACATAAGTAATGCTAACATAAAGGAAGGCTCAATAAAAATTATCCAAGCTAATTGTACATAGGATGTGTTAGATTATCACCAGCTAGCGACCGGAGAAGCATGGGATTCGTCGGAAGCAGCTATTGAGACCAGTTATTATTTTTTTTGTATAATGGCTTATTTACAAACTGTTCTCTCCCTCTCTGTATTGATCTCATTTAAATAACATTTACATTACAGTAAAATTTAATTTATTTCAAGATTCATAATAAATGTTTGCGAAGCTTTATTTTATCTGTATTCGATATGGCCCGTGAAATTCAAATAACTCCGAAAAGAATTATTTACGCTCAAGAAATCGAAATGAAGCTCTACAGAAATTTGATGCAAATCGGTAACGACCAGCAAGAAGAAATAACAAATATTATTCAAAAAACATTGCAAGACATGAAATCGAATGTTGCAGGGGTGTTGGAAGAGTATGAGAGCGGTATGGTTTAATTAATTTTCCCAATTAAATTAACTTCATATACATAATAATTTAATATTCAAGGAGAAGATCATTACATTCAAACTGGAAAAACTGTAAACATGAAACTACAACATCTAGTTCTGAACCGCTTAAGAAAATTAGTAGCAGATCGAATAATGGATTCGATAGGTTGTCTTCAAGAGAGCTTCACAGGGACTCTTCAGAGATGCCTGGAGAGCTTGGAGAAGAACTGTCATGAACTTGAGGGCAATTTATCTGCCTCTAACGCTGTCAAACAAATATTAACAGCTGCTTACAACATAGACTTGAAATCTACATCGTCTTTTTCTATGTTTCATATGTTTATGGATCGTTTGAGAAAACTCCTATCAGGTTTAGCGTTACCTTGGACTTCCGCCAATAACATACAGGACGATCTGCAATGGAAACTACACATGGTAACTAACATGATCGATTCTCTGAATAGTCAGAAACTGGCTAAGAGTATATCGTCTCAGGTAAATGGCCGGGGGACTTCTCATTGACATGTAAATAAAACAACTCTTTTGTTCAGTTTCAGGAACACGTAAGGTCATCTCATGACTCTTTTTTATCAGCAATACGTTCTATCGAGGTACAACTCTCAGGTCAGCTGGAACACACTGAGAAACAGAGGATATCGATCCGCAAGAGGTACGCGCCCAGATTTGCTAAATTGGCTCTGGAGAGCACGTCGATGTGCGACACGATTAGGTGGGGCATGCCACAGCAGATTAAGGAAATTGGGCGAGGCCAATACGGCGTTGTTTCTTCCTGTGAACCCTGGGGTGGAATAAACCCGTGCGCTTTCAAATCAGTAGTACCGCCGGATGATCGGCACTGGAATGACCTCGCAATGGAATTTTATTATACCAGGTGCGTAAAATTAAAAGCTGTAATGTAGGGCTATGACTGTTAACCGGGTAACCGGTTGTAATCACTAATCACTATAACCGGCACAGTGTAAAATAAATAAGGTGAGCGAACGAGAGCTGTATTTTAACAGCGAGCGTCAGACCAAAACCTCATAGTCAGTGTATGAGAGCGGCGGAACCATGCAGGCTCTGACCTCTTGCTCTTACACATGCAAATTGACACTTTTAACGTGTCATTGGACTATATTTTAGTGATAAGCAAAAATGGGTAGAAAGTGTGCCTAATTGTAGAAGTTGATGTGATGAAACTACCATGGGTATTTCATTGCTTGGCATACCATAAAATTTGAGCATTAAAGCCTTCATGCTAACGTTTGCCCGAATAAAGCGCCCGGGTTCGCCTTATATATCTTACACCGTGATAACCGATTAGAATTTTTTATTACCGGTTATATTTTCCAATATTTTTTTTTAAACCTTCACTTTGAAGAAGACTTTTCTTGGTATCTCGAAGACTACATGAAGACATTGGTCTTTCTATCTGTAGTCTTCAAGGCTACAGTAACCATTATTGATTTCAGGACAATTCCGGAGCATCCTAGAATAGTGAAGCTGAAAGGTTCAGTGATAGATTACAGCTATGGTGGCGGTAACTCCCCAGCAGTGCTGCTCATAATGGAGAGAATGAACAGGGATTTATATTGTGGCTTGAAAGGAGGCCTCTCTTGGGTCGCCAGACTTCAGATTGCTATCGATGTTGTCGAAGGTATTCGATACTTGCATTCTCAAGGTCTTATTCATCGTGATATTAAACTTAAGAATGTCTTGGTAAGTGCTGCTGCTGCTACAATATTTTATATTTCTGTTAACGTAAATTATTCCAGTTGGATGGTGAAGACAGAGCCAAATTAACAGATTTTGGTTTCTGCATACCTGAAGCTATGATGTCAGGTAGTGTTGTCGGGACACCTGTACATATGGCACCAGAACTTCTATCTGGAAAGTACGATTCCAGTGTTGATGTTTATGCTTTTGGAATCTTGTTCTGGTATATCTGCGCTAACCAGGTTAGATTACCAAGTCATTTTGATAATTTCGAAAATAAGGAGCAGTTGTGGAGAAGTGTCAAAAACGGTAATTTTATTAAGAATTAACAAAAAAATAATTATTAAAAGTCTATTTTTCAGGGAAGAGACCAGAATTTTTAACTTGTTTCTCTAAACCCTGCTGGAACGTGATGGAAAAATGTTGGGCAGCTGACCCCTCCGCTAGACCTCTGCTTGGGTATATCCAACCGCAACTGGAAGCTATTTTCCAGGAAGCTCAGACTTCTTCTGAACCAACGGCTGATTCTTGTAGCCTATGATAAAATGGCAAACTATATTTTTTGCTTCTGTTGTTAGATTCAATCGATTGGAAAGTGCATTTGAAAAGAAATAAGGGTGCAAACAGTTTGAGCTCCGGTTATCTGATGGATGTGGACAGGGTAAAATAAAACAAATGAATTATTAAAGTTGTACATCTATTTTTGAGGCAATTCGTTCTAAAAATCGTAAAATTCGCCAAATGAAGCAACTTGATAATCTTTCAAACAACATTAAACATTTTTTCCCCACCCACGTATTTATTATTTAGCATTTAAACCCCTACCTTTTATAAGCAGGAAAGTGACTTTTTATGAGTATTCATCACTATGTGAAGGGTATCAGAAACAGAAAGCCAGGAATATATGGACTAAGTAAGAGAAGCTGTTACAGTTGGTAATAACCCTGTTATTATTCCATCAAACAGCTTGATTGAGTATTAAATGCAATTAATTTAGGTTGACAATTTATGAGTGAATCAATTAGTAACGGTTTTAATGTTTGATTTTCCTTTCATCCTAATTTATTTCAAACGCTTCTGCATGAGTAAGTTGATGCAGTCCAATCGATCTTGCTTCGCTATGAATTTTGTTGCTTCAGCAAAGAATTATATTTATGCAATTTAGCAAATTGGTTTTCGATGTTTCTCTAGATTAGATCTAATTTACTAAGTAAGTCTCATTTTTTTATACTCATTTTAATAAACATTCCTATGTGTGTGATGATTTTATGATCTTAAAAAAATCGGCCAGTTGAAATGTTTGTTAGTTTGGCTGGAAATTGGATCAATTCAAGTTGATCCACTATGGCATTTTCACAGTTTTGTGAAATATTTGTTTTCAATTTTAGTCAATCAGTAAGTGTAGATTAGCATGAAATTATATTGCAGATAATTTTTTAATAGCTTGTGATACTGCAGTAAATTTATTTATACATTTTAACCATGAACTATTATTTTGTCGAATTGCTGAGATTTTCTACGCTTTGTTGTAATACTTCTTATACTGTTGTTTTTTATTACTGGAATATTAAATGACATTAATATTTTTAAATTGTGTTTTATTCTACTGGAAAGTGTTTTGCGTATACTGAATAGCCACTGAACAAAAAAAGGTTTGCAACATTTTGCTGATATCTGGATATTTGTGATAAAACTACCAACCTCAGTCTAGAATTAATTAGTCAAGTCACAAAAAAGCTAGGTTCGCAGGGGAGTCTTTTGGTGCTCTTGAAATATTCTCTTTAACAAAAGAGGTAGATTAGATTTATCGTGAGTAGGCTATTTAGTGACACTTCCACTGTGACCGAAGGTCTGTTGTGGTTCATATCTAGTCGTGCTAGTGCTAGTGCTACATTAACCCCATTAGGTCAACCTCTTCGAGGGAGCTGACCATCTTGACTGTTGTTAATGTATCCAGGTCCTCCGGTGTGAGAAAGCCTCTCCCGAAGGTTGGTAATCTGGTCTTTCCCAAAGCGGGACATTTCGCATATAGGATGTGTTTTGATCGTTTTTTGATAAAAAAAAGCCCATCCTGTGTAGATGATAATTAAGCTTGCGTGCCCAGTATATAGGCCTATATTAGGGCTTTCAGTTCTTCCCTGTAAAGCTCCAATAGTTCTTTGGTCCTTCCCTGTCTACCCAGTTTCGTATTGTTGTTTTGGCAATATCCGGTTATATGCCAAATGCTGGTTCTGGTTAGATAAATTCCGATTCGGCACCTTTCCTGGCTAGAGAGTCGGCAAGTTCGTTCTCTCCATATCCAGCATGGCCCGGAATCCAGATCAGAAGTTACTTCATTGCTCTTTGCTAGAGCATTCAAGGCTAGTTGACAGTTCCAGACCAACTTGTACTTCAGTGGCTGGAGCTAAGGGCTTTTAGAGCCGCTTGGCTGAACAAAAGGGGTAGGCAAGCCTAAGAAAGAACCAATTAATTGTAAGTTAACTTCGCCTACTTTAAAATAATACTTCATTATTTCGCGTTAGTCATGTGAAATGTTACTGAAATTGATCAGGAGAATCAGTCGAATTATTCGACGTAGAGAAGCACCTGTTTAGGATGCCTTTGATTTGAAGAGCTCTAAATATCTAATGGTTTTTGCAGTAAAAGAAAACATAGTCGTGGTATTGATTTTTTCAAATTTAAATCACTCAATAATTTTTGTGACACTAATCTAATTCGTGACGTCATAGATTGGGGAGTTTGAGCTTATATTAACAAATAGCGCAAAATCGTATTCTGTCAATTCTTTGTCTGTCATTGTGACTTTTGACGTTGGTTACATAACCTCCAATCCAATCTCTTTTTTGCTTTACTTTTTGCTTGAACTTGACCGTTGTTCATTTCCCTTAGCTTTGCTTAGTGCAATGCAAAATGAGTAGATATAAAGTGTGTTGTAATTGTAACATCTTATTGCATTATAACGAAAATTTTGTAATAAATTGTTCATATTTATAGGTGAGTTCTGAAGATGAATGATTGTGTTATTGAGAAATCTAGGAGATATTATTGGAGTATTCAATGACAGAAGAAATGAAGAAAAATCATTCTAACACCTCTAATTATAAGGGCAACTATTCAGTATTGAGTCATGTTAAATATGAACATCTATTCGCTGGAATCTCAGGGGGGGCCATTTCGACACTGTTATTACATCCATTAGATTTGATGAAAATAAGATTTGCAGGTCAGTAGCCTTATATCTTCTAAGGACAAACAATTATAGTTGTCATGCATTGTCTTGATTACTTACTTACTTGGAGTGTTAACATTTCAGTGAACGATGGAAGATCTCCAATACCACAGTACACCAGTGTAACGAGTGCGTTTTACACTATAGTTAAACAGGAAGGTGTGAAGGGATTATACAAAGGTGTAGGTCCAAATGTCTGGGGTTCAGGTAGTGCTTGGGGATGCTACTTCCTATTGTAAGTTGAATAATAAGACACACATTTTATAGTCTGCATATTTATTACAAACCTATTACAGCTACAATTCGATCAAAAACTGGATCCAGGCGGGGGATAGTGAACGTGCATTGGGTCCTACACTGCACATGGCAGCCGCTGCTGAAGCTGGAATTTTGACACTGTTGGTAACCAACCCCATATGGGTGGTAAAAACGAGGCTTTGCCTGCAGTATGGTTCCGATGTAGTGGTGTCGGGTGCTGGTTCTGGCGCTCAATGGTACAATGGAATGGGTGATGCTCTTGTGAAAATATACAGAACTGAAGGTGTGAGAGGTCTCTATAGGGTAGGTATTAGGGTAAGTTTTCTTCAAGCAATTATATAATTAATAATTGTGATTTTGCTATAGGGATTTATCCCAGGTATGTTTGGAGTGACACATGGTGCTTTGCAGTTCATGACCTATGAGGAAATGAAGGCGTTTTACAATCGCTATCGTGGAATCCCTTACGACCATAAACTGGTAAGTTTTATACGATTTTAATAAAATAGAAAAATTAATATTTTGCTTTTGGCAGAGCACAAGCGAGTATTTGACATTTGCTGCTAGTTCGAAGCTTATTGCTGCTGCTACAACATATCCTTACCAGGTGATCAGGGCTCGATTGCAAGATCAACATCACAATTATAAGGGCATGTGGGATTGTTGCAGACTGACCTGGAAGCATGAGAGAGTCAGAGGATTTTATAAAGGTCTTGCCCCATATCTACTACATGTTATGCCTAATATATGTCTAGTCATGATAATTTATGAAAAATTCACTAATTAGGCTTATTTATTATTATGGGCGATTAGGTTTTTTGTTTGTTTGTTTGTTTTGAAAAATTAGGTAATTTTTTCGCATATTCTCATTGTAGTCTCAGTGTAACGTAGACTAAGTGCTAATGAATTAATTACACTGAGCGCTAATAACGTACGTTATGTTTGTAATTTATTATGTTATATCCATCATAGTATAGAATGTGATTTATGCTTTTAAAATTAAATTGAAAAAAATTTAGTACACATTGCTTTTGTTTAGCTAAAAATTGATTTAATTAATTATTGAAAAGAAAAAACAAGTAACACCAGTCAAAGAGTAGGTACAATATGTAAATGAAAAAGTATCTATTCTTCGATTTTTAGCTATGTAATTTTTGGAGATGTCTTTATGACCCGGTGTGTATTATGTTGGTGTTTTTCTTTTTGACATTAGCAAAATATTATAGCAGTTAAAACTTGAACAATCTCATATGCTTAACCCTTTAAATGGGGAGAGTTCCTGTCAATCGCGCCACCAAATTGATCACGCCATTGGCTGAGCAACTGAGGGCATCAAAATTTGAGTAAATCGCTCAGGTCATGGCATGAGCAATTTGGTGGCGCGACTGCAGAAGCTCTCCCCGCCAAAGGGAACACTAAAGAAGAACTGTTAGATAATTGAAAAGTAATTTCTAGAACAATCATGTTTGAATTCCTGATACTACAGTAATATCAAAGACTATATTATAATTATAAATAAAAATCAAATACTTCTAGCATAGATAATCATACTCTGTGTTTTATATTGTGAGAGAACAAAAGACAAATTTTGCAATAATTTTGTTAGTGGCACGTCTGCATTAAAGGTAATAAAATTATAACAAAAGGCTGGGTGACAAATTTTCTTCTTGTTGTCTTTTGAATCTTATCAACAGGACAAAATGCAAATAATGCTATTGAAATTTTAATTTGTTTGTATAATAACAAAGCTGACATAACAATTGATTTGTTAAACTATCTGAAACTGAATTGATACATTTGACTGTTCAGACCAACTATATAAATATATAGCTAGGTAGATTAGTGACCGATAAAGCAGATATTTTATGTTTTTGCGCGTGACAAATTTCTGCAAGCAATTATGTTTTAAAAGATTTTATTTTTGTATGCTTATCAATACTTCAATGTATTTATTGTGATTATTACCGATTAGCTTACTTGGTGATTTTATTAATAAAAATCATTTAAGTAATGTTGTGATTTAAATAAGTACTTATTGGATTAAGACGTTTGTAAAAATATAAAAACTACTCTATAATTTTTTTTTTAAGCGTTGGTAGGTACCTACAATAATTCCAGTTTCTCAAATATTTAATTATTCATTGGTAATGGATTAGGTTAAATTTTCTGCCAAGCAATGCTCCATTATAATAAAATGAATTGACTGTAATTTCATAAATTGTTTTTAAACAAATTCAATATATTGATTGTCATTAAAAGAGTTATTTATTAATTAAAGGTCTCCTTGTTCCTCGACTTATATAATAATAAATTTATTCACATTCACATCATCAAATTTAAATGACGTCGAAGTTATTTTTTTCATTTCATTTAAGGCTATTTTTAAACTGACAAAAAAAAATTCAGAAGGTGTGCGCGTTTGCGTGTAGCAGTAGCTGCCAGTGTTGTCTAGTATTCTTATTTTCCATAATTTGCATCCATACTTTAATGGCCTTTCCACTACTTCATATTTAAACAGCTTGTTTCTATCCGTTTTTGTTGAGAAATTATTGCTGCTTCCTTTGTTATTTGGATCATGAACCTGAAAGTTGTGATCACGATCACTGAATCCGGTCCGGATTCAATAGATTCGTTTACTTATCGTGACAAGAGAACAACAAGGGGAAGTGTAAAGCTGATTCGAATTATTATTGTAAGATAAATAGAAAAATTGATCAAATTTTGTTGTTCTCTTATCACGATACGTAAACGAATCTATTGAATCTTGAATCCGGACCGGATTCAGTGATCGCTGATCGTGATCACAACTTTCAGGTTCATGATCCCGAGCGGCTGAGCGAAAGAAAGCGGAAAGCGGCTATTATTTTGTGAGCGCGCCCAAGTGTTAAAAATTGACAGTTAACGTGATCATGTCTTGTCATCATATTTTTAACGTCAGCTCTCAGAGAGCAGCACTGACACTGACAGCTGGGCTATTACTGACTGCCTACCTTCCTAGGGTCAGAAAGAAGAAAATAGACAAATCAAAACCAGTCCTTTCTTTTAAGCATAAGCTCATAAGCATTTAATTTTTAGAGTTGATCAAGTAATTAATTAGTGTTTCAGTAGTAAACAATAACCGTACAATAAATACTACTAGTTATATCAGTTATGCCTGTAAGAAGAGCTTTACATGCTGGAAGTTGGTACACTGATTGTGGTAAGTGAATTGCAAGGCAAATCAGCTGTTAATCAAACTTTTATTTATCACCATAACCAATAATATAAAACCATTGACCTCGGGCCATTTTCCAGGACCGGAGTTGTCTAGACAATTGGACTTTTGGCTCAATCAAGCTGATGTTATTCATGGACCTGCAAGGGCTATTATAGCACCGTGAGTAAATTACCTATCATTAGAAAAAGAGTAGGTAGGATATTTCGCAGATGGAAAAAATCCATCTCTTGAAATTGGTGTTCAAATTCCAGTTGTACGTACCTGGTGTGTAAGAATAAAGGATTAAAAAAGGATAATTAATTCTTATCTTATTTTACCTTGATAATTTTGCAATTACTTTGTAGGTAGCTCCATTAATTGGTACACCCATTTATTTATGAGAAATTATTTTCCTCTATAATTTTTGACGATGAAGTAATTGGATGCATTAGGAATTAATAATGTATTTTGAAGCCTATTTTATCAATTCCCCAGATTCAAAACGGCAATGACACAAAAATTGAAGATTTTAAACATGAAAAGTAATTCTGTAGAGAGATCGAGGAGTTCCCTAAGTCGGCAAGATTTCAAGGTGAAATGAGGGGTAATTAGTGCGTTGATTTTTGCATCTAACACAAGATTTCAAATTGAAATGAAGGTTGAATATGCCAGGATTTACTTTATCATTTCATATGAATGTGTAGGTTTTTCAATTCTTAAACACATTCAGTTGTTTTGGTCATCAAAAAGTACATACAACTTGACATTGATCATCTTTTTTCAAATTTTTTAAAATAATTTACTTTCCAGGCATGCCGGTTATCAATATTGTGGTGCTTGTGGCGGCCACGCTTACCGACAGATAAGCCCAGTGGTTGTGAGGAGGGTTTTCATCTTGGGCCCTTCCCATCATGTTAGACTATCCGGTTGTGCCTTATCGAGTGCACAAAAGTACAAAACTCCACTTTATGACCTTCAGATTGACAGTCATGGTAAGAATTTCCTGTAGTTCCTTTCGAGTATAAAATATTAGACATCGATAATTCTTGATGAATTTTTTTGCTTCCAGTTATACTGGGTAGTAATGATTCATCCAAAAAATTTGTCTCTATCTTTTGTGGTTTCAATTCAAAGTTAGAATGTTTTTGCACCTTCAAAATATTCTCCTGTAATAAAAAAATTGGTCATTATATACATCCGCGGCTCCTACAGTTTCACTATGGTACCTATATAGGGGTGGAGGACATACCTATAGTAACACCAGGAAGGTATTAATTTGCTTTGCAAATGAAAGATAAGCGAACAAAAGGGCATCAAAAGAAGGTCTTCCTGAGTGCGGGCCTGTTTAGAACAGCGAAAATCACAATAAACATGCAAGGTCAGAGTGTGGAGTGGACGGAATAAACACCGGAAACTCGTAATAACAACACCAGAGCCGGTCTGGTAACATACGCAACATACATGGCATGCAAACGTAGTCGGAATATAATAGCGAGCGATGTCGCGTATTTTTTAATATAAATGCAAAATAAATGCAAAATTCAAAATAAAAACTGTACTATTGTTAATCTCGAAGATATTCCTTGCCCTGAAAGTGAAAAAAAATAGAAATTCGACCGTAGTGCCAAAGAGGCCTTAGTGGTGACCTTGATATTAGTTTGCAATGGCTGTTTTTAGCTTCTTACCCACCCAGCACCCCTATTTCGCTCCTCGGTCCCGAAAAAATTGATGAAACGTAGGAGCCGCGGATGTATACAATTACCAAAAAATTGTTTACCTATAAACTGAAAATTATTTTTTAAAGTGCTTTTCATGATTGAAAATGGAGAGAACAAGTATTTATTTTTTTTATCACACTTAACTAAACAATGCTGTTAGTGCCATTGATGGCAATGTCATTTTTTAGTTACAATCTTTAAAATTTGTGCTTTTACATTTATTTTAACACCCTGTTGAAAGCTTCATGCAACATTCCAATTTATACTACAAACTTGACTGAATGTCAACCCACTCAAAAAATTTCAGTCAGTATTCATCACTCAGTTGTTAGTTTTCTTACCCGCAACTACTATTGATTTTTCATGCTTGTTGGTTTTACCCAAATTTGTGTCACTAGGTCAGCGTTATCCGTCAATAGTTGATAGTTATGCTTAATTATTTATTGACATTTTCGCAGGTTATATTGGAAAGTTTTGTGGCTTATTTACAGGATGATTCTAATATGTCCACAGGACTTCAGGATAGCTCGTTCAAAAATATGAAAAAAAGGTCCCATTAACATGAGTCTGCAAAAGAACCATTTTCAAGATACAGGGTGTCGAAACAATTAATTATTTTCAGTTTTTTGACGATATCTCAGGAACTGTTTGAGATACCTACAGGACCCAGCTTGTGTACACATCTTGTCATTAATAATATCTACGTTAAGAGGAGAAATTAAAAAAAAATATGTGTCAGTTAGCAGTAAAACAAATCATAAAAAAATATCAAAAACAAGTAATGTTTTTGTCCACAGCATAACGTGTTGCTGCTTTTATGTTTTTCATCATAAAATGCTATTTTTCTCGAAAACCAGTCCACATTAGAGTATTTGACTAGGAGTACCTTTTTTATGCAAAAAACATTGACAGTTTAAAATGTGCTTTCATAATGTCAATTTTTGCATTGTCATATACTGCCGTGCTTAATCAAAATGCCGTATCTTTAAATTTTCCACAAAATGAGTTGAGGTGTTCTAAGGGTTTTGTGGTGTGATTTCATGCTAAAAACGTGATAAAAATGCCGTATCTTCATTAGAAATGCCTAAAAATCGTGATTTTATTTTAACCGTATCGTATTGTAAGGCTTGATCTACCCTATATTACTTGGTAAATGTACCATATCTAGAATTAATATAATAAAAATGCCGTACCTGCCACATAAATGTTAGTGAAAAATGCCGTATATTAAAAGATACGTTATTTCCACTAAGTAATTCCACACTTTATTTCGTCTTATACGGTCTTTAGTTCTTGATATTTATAATACGGCAAAATCGCTAAGAATCGAAACATACATATCTCATGGATACGGTTATTTCTATTGTGCAAATCACCCCTCCAGAAATTTCAGCCAATAGTTAAATAGAATTTCATGTTTCTTCAGCTCAGCTGCTCAGCCTCAGTTATTTGTTAGTTGTTGTTTGACGCTGTTCTGTTAGCAGAAACGCAGTAACCGCAGTTTAGTTGGGGTTAGTGAACACGTTTTGAAGTGAACGAACGAATCCAGATTTACGTCTGTATTATAAAAGTAAGTAGGTAGTTCTATTCCGCTCTTTTGAAATGATTTATATTTTATTTAACTTCCCAGGATTCTTATAATAGCAGTTTAATGGAGAATAATCGTGGAAAACGAATCGCCATGATGGCAAAACATTTCAAAAACTTTTATGATGACGTAGATAGAAAGAGTTTTTCAACGCATAAATATCAAAAAATAATATATGAAGGTGTGGACAAGCATCATTCTTTATTTCTTGAGAAACAAATGTGCACAAATCCATATTTCTTCGCAGTAGATATTCCATCAAGTGTAAATTTTGTGGCAGAAACGCTTTTTGAGGGATATGATATTGCAAAAAAAATACTTGAAAATATTTTACACGACGTGCACGAAATTATGGATTCCAACATAATGGATTTAGATATTATATTCTTCCAGACTGCGCCAGAAACTCTTGTATTAACGCCAGAAACCTCAAGGGAACCAGAAAACCTACCAGCATTAGAATCGACAGAAGAGACGCCAGAAACCGCAAGGGAACCAGAAAACCTACCAGCATTAGAATCGACAGAAGAGACGCCAGAAACCGCAAGGGGACCAGAAAACCTACCAGCAGTAGAATCGACAGAAGAGACAAGCGAGGAGTCAATTACTAATGTTTTTGCTTTGGACTCAAGAGCATATACAAAAAAAGGAAACATAAGGAAAAGAAAAAAATACCTGAAAAGCAAAACTGAGAGAAGTAGCTATTTGTTTGAAAAACTGAAAACTAGACATAGTGTAAAAGAGCCATGTAATGAAAGGTGTAGAAAAAAATGTTGCGAGAGATTTTCAAAAGAAATCAGAGAAAAAATTAACAAAAAATTCTGGGCACTGAATTTTAAAGAGAGGCATGGTTTCTTAGCGAATCATATACAAATTTCGGCAACAAAAACAAAAAATATTGATGTTGAGGTCTAGAAGAAAAAACAGAGAAATTTAAAATATTTCCTCAAAAATAACATCGTTATTGAAGAAGTCTGTAAAATTTTTTTTTTGAGCACGTTAGGTTATGCTCATAATAACGACAGTATTTTGAAGACTATTGTGAAACATGAAGAATTTCAAGAAGATAAACTCAAAGTAAAAAAGTCCAATCCAAAAAAACTTGATCGAGAATTAATTAAAAAGCATATTATGTCCTTTCGACCAAATATTTCACATTATAGAAGTGAGCATGCACCCAATAAATTATATTTACCGAGTGATCTCACAATCACACACATGCATCAAAACTTTCTGGAAAAACATTCCAAAGTGACGAATGTTTCTTATGAAGTTTATAGAAAAGTGGTTTCAAAAGATCTGAACATCTCATTTACTCGTTTAGGACAAGAGGAGTGTGGCAAATGTGAATATTTCTTCCTTCACGACAAAGGCCACAATAAGGACAATGCTATGGAAAATCTTGATTGTGAAGTATGTAAAAATTGGTTACTGCATATAAACCATGCAAAAAAGTCTCTCGAAGAGTATCAAAGTGATGCCAAAAGAGAAAAACTTCCAGATGAAATTATCTATTCTGCAGATATGCAGAAGGTGATAATGTTGCCCAGGTTAGAAATGTTTAAAGAAGTGTTATTTACACCAAGAATTGTTGCCTACAATGAATCATTTGTTCCAGTTGGTAATTTAAACACAAATGGCATTCCATTTACAGCTTTATGGCACGAGGGCATATCTGGTCGAAAAAAAAGACCTTGTCAGCGCGTTTCATAGCTTCTTCATATTTGCTCGTGATCAGTTAAAAATAACGATCTGGCTCGACAATTGTAGCGGGCAAAACAAAAATTGGTGTCTCTTTTCCTTCCTAGTTTACATCATCAATTCCAGTGAAATAGCAGCAAATTGTATCGTTTTTAAATATTTCGAACCTGGGCATACATTTATGTCTGCTGATAACTTACATAGACAAATAGAAGAAGGACTGCGCCAAAATCCTAAAATTTACGATTTTATCGATTTTATAGAAGTAGTAAAATCTTGTAATAAAAGAAAAATTGAATGCAAGGAAATGAACCTACGAGATTTCAAAAATTGGCCCGACCTTGCGTCGTTATATCAGTTGAAGAAAGTGAACAGTGAGAATGGGTGCCAAAGGCCATTACTGAAAGATATTTGCACTATAGTAGCAAAAAGAGGCTATATGCATTTGTTTTACCAAAAAAATTTTCAAAATGACGAACTCGAAGAACTTCATTTCGTTGCGAAAAAACATTTAAAATCTTCCACATTAACAGCCCCCGATGAAAAGAAGATTTACAAAGGAATATCAGAGAAAAGGAAGAAAACTCTGTTAAGCAACTTGTCTCATCTAATTCCACCTCATAAAATTCAATTTTGGCAAAATTTGGAAGTTGGGTCTGTAAATGATGATAATGAAATAGTTGAACAATTTTGAACAATAATATCAAGCAATGTGTTAATTAGGTTTAATTTCTTAAATCTTAATTTTTAAAAATAAAACTTATTCATTTTTGCAAATTTTTATTGTTCGTCTGGCATTTAATAAATCTACTGTTTGTTTATATTTTTTTAACACTTAAATAATAATATTAAACATTCTCAGAGTTTCACAAGAAATAATATTATTTTTTCATATTTCTAGCATTATTGTTTAGATACGTCAATTCTAGTAAGCAAAATTAAAGCATTTAATAGAAATAAATGCCGTCAGAGTCAATAATTTGAGATACGGTGATTTTACTTAGAAACGTTTCTATATTTGGTAGAAGTTAAAGCCGTATCTTTTAAAGTTTTATACTTTCCACTAGTATTAAAAAAAATATTTTATTATACATCGAAAGTAGGAATGTATTATTGTTCATTGAGAAAAACCTCTTGGTTTAATAATAATTATTAATCAAATTATAAGCTAACATAAATTACCATATTTTTGTCAGCCATTTTCTCATTTCATAGCTTCTTGAAGATACGGTATTTCGATTAAGCACGGCGGTATAAATAAGGGGCAAACAAATTTCAAGCAACCCCAAAATCTCCGCCACTGCCGTATGAGATAAATTTAATCAGAGCTCAAAAAGTGTAGTTCCTGAGAAATTGTCACAAAACTGAAAAAAAAATTTCCTTGACTAGTCCTTGACTGAAAAAAAAGTATCTCGAAAATGTGTGGCTATATATTTTACATTTTTATATAGTTGTGTATTATTGTATTTTTGTGTCAAATAAGATGCCTTATAACAAATTTTAGGAACACTATTCTAAAGAAGATTGTAAATTCTTTAGTACACATAATATGATACACAAAGCAAGAATTCTAATGATGGTGATTATCAATGATGAATACCATTCTTGTGAGGATATGCCCCTAATAAATTTTAAATAAGCCACTTTGCACTTGTTTTAGAATGGTAGTATGCAATTTTTATTTTACGAATAAAAAATTATATTACATCCAAGCTAAAATGGATTTTTCAAAAGACTTGGAGCAGCTCGTAGGAAATTCATGACCACTTTTTTTACACCATTTGTTCTGGTAATAAAAAGAAAATAAATATCTTCAATTAGAATAATACCTCTAGCGCCACTTCTTGTTGAATAGATTCACGAGTAAGGAAAGGAGATAGATATTTTCAAACTTGTAATATTGCCTTCAATGTGCTTTTCCACAGTGGTCACCCTCTTCTTCTAAAATAGATGAGATTGGGGAAATCCCGTTCTGTGCTTGATCGAGATGAATCCGCAATGTGTAGCTTTACGAAATAATTTAGAGAAAATGTCCTCAAGTAACACATTATTATACTGCGACTTCGGGTGTTCTACAGGGATCGAACCTGAGTCCATTGCTTTTTCTACTGTTCATAAATGATCTACCAGATTGTATTGTCAGCGAAAAGTCGATGTTTGCCGACGATTTCAAAATATTTAGAGCCATTCATTGTGAACAGGATATAGAGCTAATGTCTTGCAGAGTAGAGCCTTGCAGTCTGACTTGAACAGCCTAGTTTCATGGTGTAATGAAAATTGCCGACACATGGCTTAGAAGATCTGATACCATCACAAATGTATTGTTTTTATTTGTCCTGTAATTGGACTAGCGTCTGTTGGGTAAATTTGAAATAAATAAATAAACACACGCACGATAAAAAAAAAAAAAAAAACAGGAAAGGAATCAGACTTGACACTATTGAAATACTGAAAGCAGGACAGACACAGTTGGTTTGGTGTCGATTTACCAGTCTGAATTGGTCAAAGTGGTCTGCCTGTCACTTGGTGGATTGGCCAGTGGAAAAGAGAGCTGACCTGAACCCTGGCAGGCATGGTCAGCAAACAGAACCTTGTTTAAAAAGTACATTCATCAACAGTGTGCTTTTAAAGCCTAGCTAACTACATTTAAGTATCTGATTTTTTTACATATTTAATTCACAAATTTTATCTATTCCCATATTTACCAACCAATTATTTACTTTTATAAAATAGTTTTTATATTTATTAAATAAATTTGAGATCTGGTCAATGAGTTGAATAAAAATTAAAAAGCACTTTTTTATTTATTTTTATTAAATTTTACAGTAAAGCAAATTGATCAAGAATTATCTCCAGTTGATAACAGCAAAAATTAATTTGTCTTTTTTGCAGTTAATGGTGATCTAGAAATGACAGGTCAATTTGAATGGATGGATTTACATACCGATGAAAATGAACATAGCATAGAAATGCATCTACCTTATATCGCGAAAGTAATGGAGCAGTAAGTAGGATGTTCTAATAATAGCGAAACGTTCACCAAGTGTCTTATATAGATTAACTAGCTGACCCGGCAAATGTTGTCTTGCCATTTCTTATTGGGCAGAGGTGGGTACGTGGGTAGGGAAGGGACCTACCTACCCACCTATCCTTCTACCTCACCTAGTAGCTACCTAAGTACCTTTTTCCTGACAAGTAAGCTCGTTGAGATTTCTGGCATCTTTTGTCTTATTACTTACGAAAATAATACAATTTATATTGAAAATATAAATTTTATTAATTTTGAGTAAGTATCTGGAAACTACCGCCGCTAAAATATCTGTCGGTCGGTCTGTGTGTCTGTGACTTTTCTAGGAAACACTCTACAGTCGCCAGTTTTCATCTGGGAAAGATGAAATTTGGCTCGATCGAAGAGGCGCACGGTCCCGCGATGCCTATTGAAAATGAGCGGGATCCGTTACCGGGAAGTGTCTTTTTTTCGGGAATTTCGGGTTTTTTCGGGAATCGCCTAGGAAACACTCTAAGTGTCCGAAAGTTGCACCGATCGGGATGAAACTCGGTAGGCACGAAGCTCCGGACCCCCGAATACGACCTATTGAAAATGGGCCCGATCCGAGAATTTTAAGGCCCCCTTTCAGGGCCGTACTTTTTTTTGCAACGTCCCGACATAAGGACTCGTTTCTCGGTAACGGTACATCGCGGACGGATTCTGCTAGTACAGTTACTTGGGGAAAGAACGGACGTACAAACTTTGTAGAGATCGTTTTTCGAAAAAATAATTAGGCGAGCGGTAATCGGCCCTCAAAGAATGGATTATACTCATTTCGCATGATTTTTCGATTTATTCGAAATTAAAAAAAAATTTATTCGACCGATCGGGAAAATAACAAAACGGTGAGATAGAGCCGTTTGTTGCCTACAAAAAAAAAACTCTTGATTTTTACGTGAAAAATCGGCAAAAACGACTTATTCGGAAAAACAAAAAATCTGTCTTTTTTGCTAAAAATAACAAAAAAATTTTTTTTTCGAAAACGGTGCATCCTAGCGAAAAATCAAATCAGATCTTTTTTGAATAGTTTTTTAAATGCTAATTTACTATACGAAACAATTTCCCGAAAAATTCCCGATTTAAGAGCGGGAATCGTTTCTTTAAAACAACAACTGATCAAATGCTACTCTTTAACGCATGCTTTCGAATTTTTTTCGAAAAGTTGTCGACCGATCGAAAAAATAACAAAGCTCTATGATAGAGACGTCCTTTATCTACAAAAAAGATAGATATAGTTTTTTTCCTTAACCGTTGGAAAAACTGTCAAAATTCGGAAAAACTTCGGCAGGACATTGAGACGGTTCAGACGTGTTTCGAATATATCTCCCTCCATCGATGACATAGTTCAACTTATGTAAAATTTTTTTTCTTCAACACATAATTTGAAGTCTCGGCTTTATTTTATCTCAATTATGCCTAGACTAAGCGCTCCTCCCCTCAAATTTCTCTTCTTCTTTTTATCTTTCTCCTCCTTCTCTCGTCTTCTTTTTCCAATCTTACTGTTACTTTTCCAATCTTATTTTTCTTTCCTCCATTTCCTACAATATTTAAGTAGCATCCAGGGCTGAAGAGGACACATTAGTCCTATAGCAGCCCGCGATAGGGTATTAGATAGTTAAGAAAAAATTATAAAAATCAAACGATACAATAAACGTTGTTGAACTTGAACTTGATCTCAATTATGTATGTACTTTAAACTAAAAATAAAAAACCTTCTTGCGCATCAATCGCAGAGATAGTGTATTTTTATGCGATTCAATTATGAATATTTTCACCGCTTTTTAAATTATTGGCTCTCTGAAATTTTCCATAGTCATGTCATGTTAGCGTAGTGCTTTACTGTGAAAAATTTTCTGTGATAATTTCGTTTCATTTCGTTTGAGCACGTGCCTTAGAATGGATTTTTAAATTTAAAAATCAAAAAAATTGGCAAAATTTAACAATTTTGTCCCGTTTCCTATGCCCGCCACTGGCTAACTTTACTTGAAAAATACTATTTTTTACACTACCTTTAATAAATTCGGAAAAACTGAGAGGAGAGTTTTGAAAACCGAAAATTAGAAATTTTAGAGAAATAAACATCATGTAAAAATATTCGAATATCTCCGCCATTTTTATATTTGCTTCTTGAAATTTTTGAAGGTTAAATGATATTAGTATAGTTGTCTACTATCAAAATTTCCGTTCTAGTCCTTCAAAAATAAGCTCATGAATGTTTATAGAAATGTAGACATTTTTACCCTTTTCCTACCCACGCCTCTGGCTTATTAATAGAAATGATGCAAATTGTATTGCATTAGCTCAAATTTATAATAAGTTTATTCCAATCTTGTTAATTTCGTTTAAAAGTTTTTGATTCTAACTTGCCCATTTAGGGGTTCAAAATCATCTAGCCATTTTCGTAAAATTGAAAAGGCCGCCATTTTGGAACGTCTTTACCTATTTTACTCAAGTACCAGACGACTACTTGAGGATATCTTACTACCAAAAAAATTTCAGCGCTCTAGATTGAAAACTTCGACCAGAACCCGCGTCTCACGGACGGTTTTTTTTCTGAAATTCGGAGGGACATCCTGTAGAAGTAACACAACTCTAGGAAAATGTTTTTTACGAAAATCAAACGTCAGCCCTAAGGTTTATAAGAATAAAAAATTTCGTTCATTAATCTTGAAAGATGAAGCTACAGGAGCGTTTTTAAAATTTTAGAGAAATAAACATCATGTAAAAAAAATCGAATATCTCCGCCATTTTTCTTATTTACTTTTTGAAATGCTCAAGGGTTGAAGTCTATTAGTATAGTTGTTTACTGTAAAATTTTCAGTTTAATTACTTCAAAAATGTGCTCATAAATTGTTGGAGAAATTTAGCCATTTTTACCCTTTTCCTACCCACGCCACTGGCTTATTATTAGAAAAATTGCAAATTTTATTGCATTAAATTAAATTTCAAGTTATATACTTCCAATCTTGTGAACTTGATATAAAACTCTGTTTCTATCTAGCTTATACAGGGGTTCAAAAAATAGTCCTTTTTCCAAAAATTCAAATGGCCGCCATTTTGAAACGGCTCAGCCGATTTTGCTCAAGTGCAATACCAGACCACTCCTTGTGGATATCTTACTTCCACAAAAATTTAAGTCTCCTAGATTGAAAACTGCGACCTGAAATGAGGTGACAAAAACCGGATTTGCCGAATTTTGAAGGGACACCCTGTAGAAGTGACGCGACTTTTGGAAAATTTTTTAATGGAAATCGAAATTGTTCCTAAAGCTTGATAAGAGTGCAAAATTTCGTTCACTAATCTTGAAAGATAAAGCAACAGGAGCGTTTTTAAAATAAAAATTTCGTGATTTTGGAGAAATAAATAAATATATATATATATATATATATTTATGGTGTGATGGGGTGTATATAGGGCAAACATCAGGAAACTTACAGACCAGACTAACATCACACAAGAGTGACTGTAGACTGCACCCACAAAGATGTGCATTGGCGCAACATGCCAATGAACAAGACCATATACCAAAATTTGAAGAAGTCTCTATCTTAAGAACGGAAAAAAATTATAAAAAAAGACTGACTTTAGAAATGATTGAAATTACTAAAGAAGACAAAATAATTAACAAAAAGTCAGACACAAACAACTTAAGTGCAGCATACAGTTACCTAATACAATTAGAAAAAGACAATTCCTATTACAGACTCAATACAGACTCCAACATAGAAAACAACGACTAATAGACTCATCACAGACTACAAAAATCATAAGACCAAAAATAGTAAAATTAAAAAAAAAGAAGAACTAAAATACAAGATGACAAGTCCGGGAATAATAAAAAGAAGAACAGACACTAACACAACAACGACAACGGACAGACCAAGAAAGACATGTGATTTCTGAAGTTTAACATAAAAATTTTTTAAAAATTTTTAAGGATTTAAAAAATTTAATATTATCTTGAATTTTATCAATAACTAACCAAGATGTCGGACACGTGATGGAAGGCTCTCGATCTCGGGGACTCGTTTCTATTTTTTAGTTTTTTAAAAATATGTAGTTTTTTAACTGACCCAAAAATGGGTGTTTAATTTTTAAAGTGTTTTGTAGTAGTTTAACAATGTGTAGTTTTGTTTATTTTAATTCAATTTACCTAAGAACTGTAAGAGTTAACCTCAAATTTCGTAAGTACTTACTTGTTGAGAAAATTGATGAAACATATTGTTATAACTGTAGTTTTTGATCTTGTAGTTGCCCTGAAGAAGGAATAAAGTAATTCCGAAAGCTTGGCCAGAGAAAAGAGTCTTACTTCTCATTGACCTATAACCCATTACTAACAACAGTGTGTGTTCTAACGAAGGTCATTACTTCCCAAAGGGTGTGTATATATATATATATATATATATATATATATATATATGAAAGCACTTTATTAATGAGCTTTAAATGCCCGAAAATTATATTTTCATGATTTATAATCACGGCTCTAATAAAACTTTCATATTTGTATTAATTACTTATGGGCGAATGGAATGGCATCTTCCGGCAGTGGTCAGCACTGGCCGAGGAGAGGTGAAGCCTAAAAGCATATAAAACTGCACCGGGCCGCCGTCTCTGATGGTCGCAAGCTGGCACACATTGCTGGTAGTTCTTGCCTCCATTGTTAGATGGCGAAAGGCGTTGTAAGTCACTTGGTTCCGTGGAACTGAGTGGATACAAAGGCCTAGCTTTTGATGGCGGACAGCATCGTAGCCTCTGGATTCCATCTCGATATGCTGTACTGAGAGGTCATAAAAAGACCGAAACGGTCCGTCTGCAGCTTCGAGGGGCTCTAGATGGTTGCGTGTGCTGTCTGCCATTGAAAGCACTTTATTAATGAGCTTTAAATGCCCGAAAATTATATTTTCATGATTTATAATCACGGCTCTAATAAAACTTTCATATTTGTATTAATTACTTATGGGCGAATGGAATGGCATCTTCCGGCAGTGGTCAGCACTGGCCGAGGAGAGGTGAAGCCTAAAAGCATATAAAACTGCACCGGGCCGCCGTCTCTGATGGTCGCAAGCTGGCACACATTGCTGGTAGTTCTTGCCTCCATTGTTAGATGGCGAAAGGCGTTGTAAGTCACTTGGTTCCGTGGAACTGAGTGGATACAAAGGCCTAGCTTTTGATGGCGGACAGCATCGTAGCCTCTGGATTCCATCTCGATATGCTGTACTGATGAGGTCATAAAAAGACCGAAACGGTCCGTCTGCAGCTTCGAGGGGCTCTAGATGGTTGCGTGTGCTGTCTGCCATTGAAAGCACTTTATTAATGAGCTTTAAATGCCCGAAAATTATATTTTCATGATTTATAATCACGGCTCTAATAAAACTTTCATATTTGTATTAATTACTTATGGGCGAATGGAATGGCATCTTCCGGCAGTGGTCAGCACTGGCCGAGGAGAGGTGAAGCCTAAAAGCATATAAAACTGCACCGGGCCGCCGTCTCTGATGGTCGCAAGCTGGCACACATTGCTGGTAGTTCTTGCCTCCATTGTTAGATGGCGAAAGGCGTTGTAAGTCACTTGGTTCCGTGGAACTGAGTGGATACAAAGGCCTAGCTTTTGATGGCGGACAGCATCGTAGCCTCTGGATTCCATCTCGATATGCTGTACTGATGAGGTCATAAAAAGACCGAAACGGTCCGTCTGCAGCTTCGAGGGGCTCTAGATGGTTGCGTGTGCTGTCTGCCATTGAAAGCACTTTATTAATGAGCTTTAAATGCCCGAAAATTATATTTTCATGATTTATAATCACGGCTCTAATAAAACTTTCATATTTGTATTAATTACTTATGGGCGAATGGAATGGCATCTTCCGGCAGTGGTCAGCACTGGCCGAGGAGAGGTGAAGCCTAAAAGCATATAAAACTGCACCGGGCCGCCGTCTCTGATGGTCGCAAGCTGGCACACATTGCTGGTAGTTCTTGCCTCCATTGTTAGATGGCGAAAGGCGTTGTAAGTCACTTGGTTCCGTGGAACTGAGTGGATACAAAGGCCTAGCTTTTGATGGCGGACAGCATCGTAGCCTCTGGATTCCATCTCGATATGCTGTACTGATGAGGTCATAAAAAGACCGAAACGGTCCGTCTGCAGCTTCGAGGGGCTCTAGATGGTTGCGTGTGCTGTCTGCCATTGAAAGCACTTTATTAATGAGCTTTAAATGCCCGAAAATTATATTTTCATGATTTATAATCACGGCTCTAATAAAACTTTCATATTTGTATTAATTACTTATGGGCGAATGGAATGGCATCTTCCGGCAGTGGTCAGCACTGGCCGAGGAGAGGTGAAGCCTAAAAGCATATAAAACTGCACCGGGCCGCCGTCTCTGATGGTCGCAAGCTGGCACACATTGCTGGTAGTTCTTGCCTCCATTGTTAGATGGCGAAAGGCGTTGTAAGTCACTTGGTTCCGTGGAACTGAGTGGATACAAAGGCCTAGCTTTTGATGGCGGACAGCATCGTAGCCTCTGGATTCCATCTCGATATGCTGTACTGATGAGGTCATAAAAAGACCGAAACGGTCCGTCTGCAGCTTCGAGGGGCTCTAGATGGTTGCGTGTGCTGTCTGCCATTGAAAGCACTTTATTAATGAGCTTTAAATGCCCGAAAATTATATTTTCATGATTTATAATCACGGCTCTAATAAAACTTTCATATTTGTATTAATTACTTATGGGCGAATGGAATGGCATCTTCCGGCAGTGGTCAGCACTGGCCGAGGAGAGGTGAAGCCTAAAAGCATATAAAACTGCACCGGGCCGCCGTCTCTGATGGTCGCAAGCTGGCACACATTGCTGGTAGTTCTTGCCTCCATTGTTAGATGGCGAAAGGCGTTGTAAGTCACTTGGTTCCGTGGAACTGAGTGGATACAAAGGCCTAGCTTTTGATGGCGGACAGCATCGTAGCCTCTGGATTCCATCTCGATATGCTGTACTGATGAGGTCATAAAAAGACCGAAACGGTCCGTCTGCAGCTTCGAGGGGCTCTAGATGGTTGCGTGTGCTGTCTGCCATTGAAAGCACTTTATTAATGAGCTTTAAATGCCCGAAAATTATATTTTCATGATTTATAATCACGGCTCTAATAAAACTTTCATATTTGTATTAATTACTTATGGGCGAATGGAATGGCATCTTCCGGCAGTGGTCAGCACTGGCCGAGGAGAGGTGAAGCCTAAAAGCATATAAAACTGCACCGGGCCGCCGTCTCTGATGGTCGCAAGCTGGCACACATTGCTGGTAGTTCTTGCCTCCATTGTTAGATGGCGAAAGGCGTTGTAAGTCACTTGGTTCCGTGGAACTGAGTGGATACAAAGGCCTAGCTTTTGATGGCGGACAGCATCGTAGCCTCTGGATTCCATCTCGATATGCTGTACTGATGAGGTCATAAAAAGACCGAAACGGTCCGTCTGCAGCTTCGAGGGGCTCTAGATGGTTGCGTGTGCTGTCTGCCATTGAAAGCACTTTATTAATGAGCTTTAAATGCCCGAAAATTATATTTTCATGATTTATAATCACGGCTCTAATAAAACTTTCATATTTGTATTAATTACTTATGGGCGAATGGAATGGCATCTTCCGGCAGTGGTCAGCACTGGCCGAGGAGAGGTGAAGCCTAAAAGCATATAAAACTGCACCGGGCCGCCGTCTCTGATGGTCGCAAGCTGGCACACATTGCTGGTAGTTCTTGCCTCCATTGTTATAAGGCGAAAGGCGTTGTAAGTCACTTGGTTCCGTGGAACTGAGTGGATACAAAGGCCTAGCTTTTGATGGCGGACAGCATCGTAGCCTCTGGATTCCATCTCGATATGCTGTACTGATGAGGTCATAAAAAGACCGAAACGGTCCGTCTGCAGCTTCGAGGGGCTCTAGATGGTTGCGTGTGCTGTCTGCCATTGAAAGCACTTTATTAATGAGCTTTAAATGCCCGAAAATTATATTTTCATGATTTATAATCACGGCTCTAATAAAACTTTCATATTTGTATTAATTACTTATGGGCGAATGGAATGGCATCTTCCGGCAGTGGTCAGCACTGGCCGAGGAGAGGTGAAGCCTAAAAGCATATAAAACTGCACCGGGCCGCCGTCTCTGATGGTCGCAAGCTGGCACACATTGCTGGTAGTTCTTGCCTCCATTGTTAGATGGCGAAAGGCGTTGTAAGTCACTTGGTTCCGTGGAACTGAGTGGATACAAAGGCCTAGCTTTTGATGGCGGACAGCATCGTAGCCTCTGGATTCCATCTCGATATGCTGTACTGATGAGGTCATAAAAAGACCGAAACGGTCCGTCTGCAGCTTCGAGGGGCTCTAGATGGTTGCGTGTGCTGTCTGCCATTGAAAGCACTTTATTAATGAGCTTTAAATGCCCGAAAATTATATTTTCATGATTTATAATCACGGCTCTAATAAAACTTTCATATTTGTATTAATTACTTATGGGCGAATGGAATGGCATCTTCCGGCAGTGGTCAGCACTGGCCGAGGAGAGGTGAAGCCTAAAAGCATATAAAACTGCACCGGGCCGCCGTCTCTGATGGTCGCAAGCTGGCACACATTGCTGGTAGTTCTTGCCTCCATTGTTATAAGGCGAAAGGCGTTGTAAGTCACTTGGTTCCGTGGAACTGAGTGGATACAAAGGCCTAGCTTTTGATGGCGGACAGCATCGTAGCCTCTGGATTCCATCTCGATATGCTGTACTGATGAGGTCATAAAAAGACCGAAACGGTCCGTCTGCAGCTTCGAGGGGCTCTAGATGGTTGCGTGTGCTGTCTGCCATTGAAAGCACTTTATTAATGAGCTTTAAATGCCCGAAAATTATATTTTCATGATTTATAATCACGGCTCTAATAAAACTTTCATATTTGTATTAATTACTTATGGGCGAATGGAATGGCATCTTCCGGCAGTGGTCAGCACTGGCCGAGGAGAGGTGAAGCCTAAAAGCATATAAAACTGCACCGGGCCGCCGTCTCTGATGGTCGCAAGCTGGCACACATTGCTGGTAGTTCTTGCCTCCATTGTTAGATGGCGAAAGGCGTTGTAAGTCACTTGGTTCCGTGGAACTGAGTGGATACAAAGGCCTAGCTTTTGATGGCGGACAGCATCGTAGCCTCTGGATTCCATCTCGATATGCTGTACTGAGAGGTCATAAAAAGACCGAAACGGTCCGTCTGCAGCTTCGAGGGGCTCTAGATGGTTGCGTGTGCTGTCTGCCATTGAAAGCACTTTATTAATGAGCTTTAAATGCCCGAAAATTATATTTTCATGATTTATAATCACGGCTCTAATAAAACTTTCATATTTGTATTAATTACTTATGGGCGAATGGAATGGCATCTTCCGGCAGTGGTCAGCACTGGCCGAGGAGAGGTGAAGCCTAAAAGCATATAAAACTGCACCGGGCCGCCGTCTCTGATGGTCGCAAGCTGGCACACATTGCTGGTAGTTCTTGCCTCCATTGTTAGATGGCGAAAGGCGTTGTAAGTCACTTGGTTCCGTGGAACTGAGTGGATACAAAGGCCTAGCTTTTGATGGCGGACAGCATCGTAGCCTCTGGATTCCATCTCGATATGCTGTACTGATGAGGTCATAAAAAGACCGAAACGGTCCGTCTGCAGCTTCGAGGGGCTCTAGATGGTTGCGTGTGCTGTCTGCCATTGAAAGCACTTTATTAATGAGCTTTAAATGCCCGAAAATTATATTTTCATGATTTATAATCACGGCTCTAATAAAACTTTCATATTTGTATTAATTACTTATGGGCGAATGGAATGGCATCTTCCGGCAGTGGTCAGCACTGGCCGAGGAGAGGTGAAGCCTAAAAGCATATAAAACTGCACCGGGCCGCCGTCTCTGATGGTCGCAAGCTGGCACACATTGCTGGTAGTTCTTGCCTCCATTGTTAGATGGCGAAAGGCGTTGTAAGTCACTTGGTTCCGTGGAACTGAGTGGATACAAAGGCCTAGCTTTTGATGGCGGACAGCATCGTAGCCTCTGGATTCCATCTCGATATGCTGTACTGATGAGGTCATAAAAAGACCGAAACGGTCCGTCTGCAGCTTCGAGGGGCTCTAGATGGTTGCGTGTGCTGTCTGCCATTGAAAGCACTTTATTAATGAGCTTTAAATGCCCGAAAATTATATTTTCATGATTTATAATCACGGCTCTAATAAAACTTTCATATTTGTATTAATTACTTATGGGCGAATGGAATGGCATCTTCCGGCAGTGGTCAGCACTGGCCGAGGAGAGGTGAAGCCTAAAAGCATATAAAACTGCACCGGGCCGCCGTCTCTGATGGTCGCAAGCTGGCACACATTGCTGGTAGTTCTTGCCTCCATTGTTAGATGGCGAAAGGCGTTGTAAGTCACTTGGTTCCGTGGAACTGAGTGGATACAAAGGCCTAGCTTTTGATGGCGGACAGCATCGTAGCCTCTGGATTCCATCTCGATATGCTGTACTGATGAGGTCATAAAAAGACCGAAACGGTCCGTCTGCAGCTTCGAGGGGCTCTAGATGGTTGCGTGTGCTGTCTGCCATTGAAAGCACTTTATTAATGAGCTTTAAATGCCCGAAAATTATATATTCATGATTTATAATCACGGCTCTAATAAAACTTTCATATTTGTATTAATTACTTATGGGCGAATGGAATGGCATCTTCCGGCAGTGGTCAGCACTGGCCGAGGAGAGGTGAAGCCTAAAAGCATATAAAACTGCACCGGGCCGCCGTCTCTGATGGTCGCAAGCTGGCACACATTGCTGGTAGTTCTTGCCTCCATTGTTAGATGGCGAAAGGCGTTGTAAGTCACTTGGTTCCGTGGAACTGAGTGGATACAAAGGCCTAGCTTTTGATGGCGGACAGCATCGTAGCCTCTGGATTCCATCTCGATATGCTGTACTGATGAGGTCATAAAAAGACCGAAACGGTCCGTCTGCAGCTTCGAGGGGCTCTAGATGGTTGCGTGTGCTGTCTGCCATTGAAAGCACTTTATTAATGAGCTTTAAATGCCCGAAAATTATATTTTCATGATTTATAATCACGGCTCTAATAAAACTTTCATATTTGTATTAATTACTTATGGGCGAATGGAATGGCATCTTCCGGCAGTGGTCAGCACTGGCCGAGGAGAGGTGAAGCCTAAAAGCATATAAAACTGCACCGGGCCGCCGTCTCTGATGGTCGCAAGCTGGCACACATTGCTGGTAGTTCTTGCCTCCATTGTTAGATGGCGAAAGGCGTTGTAAGTCACTTGGTTCCGTGGAACTGAGTGGATACAAAGGCCTAGCTTTTGATGGCGGACAGCATCGTAGCCTCTGGATTCCATCTCGATATGCTGTACTGATGAGGTCATAAAAAGACCGAAACGGTCCGTCTGCAGCTTCGAGGGGCTCTAGATGGTTGCGTGTGCTGTCTGCCATTGAAAGCACTTTATTAATGAGCTTTAAATGCCCGAAAATTATATTTTCATGATTTATAATCACGGCTCTAATAAAACTTTCATATTTGTATTAATTACTTATGGGCGAATGGAATGGCATCTTCCGGCAGTGGTCAGCACTGGCCGAGGAGAGGTGAAGCCTAAAAGCATATAAAACTGCACCGGGCCGCCGTCTCTGATGGTCGCAAGCTGGCACACATTGCTGGTAGTTCTTGCCTCCATTGTTATAAGGCGAAAGGCGTTGTAAGTCACTTGGTTCCGTGGAACTGAGTGGATACAAAGGCCTAGCTTTTGATGGCGGACAGCATCGTAGCCTCTGGATTCCATCTCGATATGCTGTACTGATGAGGTCATAAAAAGACCGAAACGGTCCGTCTGCAGCTTCGAGGGGCTCTAGATGGTTGCGTGTGCTGTCTGCCATTGAAAGCACTTTATTAATGAGCTTTAAATGCCCGAAAATTATATTTTCATGATTTATAATCACGGCTCTAATAAAACTTTCATATTTGTATTAATTACTTATGGGCGAATGGAATGGCATCTTCCGGCAGTGGTCAGCACTGGCCGAGGAGAGGTGAAGCCTAAAAGCATATAAAACTGCACCGGGCCGCCGTCTCTGATGGTCGCAAGCTGGCACACATTGCTGGTAGTTCTTGCCTCCATTGTTAGATGGCGAAAGGCGTTGTAAGTCACTTGGTTCCGTGGAACTGAGTGGATACAAAGGCCTAGCTTTTGATGGCGGACAGCATCGTAGCCTCTGGATTCCATCTCGATATGCTGTACTGATGAGGTCATAAAAAGACCGAAACGGTCCGTCTGCAGCTTCGAGGGGCTCTAGATGGTTGCGTGTGCTGTCTGCCATTGAAAGCACTTTATTAATGAGCTTTAAATGCCCGAAAATTATATTTTCATGATTTATAATCACGGCTCTAATAAAACTTTCATATTTGTATTAATTACTTATGGGCGAATGGAATGGCATCTTCCGGCAGTGGTCAGCACTGGCCGAGGAGAGGTGAAGCCTAAAAGCATATAAAACTGCACCGGGCCGCCGTCTCTGATGGTCGCAAGCTGGCACACATTGCTGGTAGTTCTTGCCTCCATTGTTAGATGGCGAAAGGCGTTGTAAGTCACTTGGTTCCGTGGAACTGAGTGGATACAAAGGCCTAGCTTTTGATGGCGGACAGCATCGTAGCCTCTGGATTCCATCTCGATATGCTGTACTGATGAGGTCATAAAAAGACCGAAACGGTCCGTCTGCAGCTTCGAGGGGCTCTAGATGGTTGCGTGTGCTGTCTGCCATTGAAAGCACTTTATTAATGAGCTTTAAATGCCCGAAAATTATATTTTCATGATTTATAATCACGGCTCTAATAAAACTTTCATATTTGTATTAATTACTTATGGGCGAATGGAATGGCATCTTCCGGCAGTGGTCAGCACTGGCCGAGGAGAGGTGAAGCCTAAAAGCATATAAAACTGCACCGGGCCGCCGTCTCTGATGGTCGCAAGCTGGCACACATTGCTGGTAGTTCTTGCCTCCATTGTTAGATGGCGAAAGGCGTTGTAAGTCACTTGGTTCCGTGGAACTGAGTGGATACAAAGGCCTAGCTTTTGATGGCGGACAGCATCGTAGCCTCTGGATTCCATCTCGATATGCTGTACTGATGAGGTCATAAAAAGACCGAAACGGTCCGTCTGCAGCTTCGAGGGGCTCTAGATGGTTGCGTGTGCTGTCTGCCATTGAAAGCACTTTATTAATGAGCTTTAAATGCCCGAAAATTATATTTTCATGATTTATAATCACGGCTCTAATAAAACTTTCATATTTATATATATATATATATATATATATATATATATATATATCGTGGGCAGGTGAATTTTGGAAAACCACTTTTTCGTGATCTGGGGGTCATGATCGGTGGACATTTGATGAGTTTGGGTGATTTTCGAAAAGTGATGTCGTCCTCAATAGTGTATTTTTTATTAAAAAATACACTAAAAGTTTTTCGCTGCTCGAAAATTTGCTTACACTTTTATTTTTATTAAAAATACGATAAATTAATCCTTTTTTATTTTTTTTGTCTTATTCTTCATGCACGATTGGGAAAATTAGAAGGACAGTCGCAACGACAATTGATTCGCCAAAATGACTGTGAAAAATTATTCACATTGGTCCATTAATAAGGAAGATATGAATATTTTCAGAAATCAATAATAAGTTCCCGACAATTCCGGCGACGGCTCGTGTCTTCTTGACCCGTCGAAGCCGGCCTCGTTCGCTGATCGTCCCCGCTATTAATATTATTATTAGGTCCGGTAGGTATAGGTAACCGTAATAATAAATGCGCGGATACTGTTCGGGCAATGGCTTAATTTCTGTTTTATCTTATGCATTTTGTAAATAATTGTTTTTACAATTAATTGCGACGTACTATTAGTCTTTCACTAATAATTTGGAGTGATTATTATTTTTAAAATTTGAAAAATGCGCACTGAAAAATACGAGAAAATTTGCAAAAATTCGGAAATTTTTTTCTTCGCAATTTCCGGGTACAGAGACTCGGGGATGACTTGCGCTTGGTAGTCGAAGAATTCTTTTGTCACAATTTTCATTTTTTTTCGCTGAAGTTTCAAAAATGGCGACGCTACAACGGATCGAAAATGGCCGAGTATTTTGACGAAATTTTAAAGTTTACGTTCGCAAAAATTGACTTTCCGGTAAGAGTTCAAATGTCGTGCACTAATTTGCTTTAGTTGCATAATATGCAACTAAATAATAATAATAATAAGTAATATATTATATTACCTTCTGTTTAATATAACCGCCGACTTTGTTTGAACGATTTTAATAAAATGGCGTGCGATTTAGTCGGTTGTTGCAAAAATTTTCAATGGTCTTTCGCACATTTTTCGATGTAAATCTGTTCGCGGTGATCCAAATAAGATCACGGAGGTACTCGCGTGTGGCTAAGAAAAGGGTCACGTCCCCCACCCTCGACTCAAACTAACACGAAAGTAACTTTTTACGCGAATCTATAACTTCCACGCGAATTTTCGTAAGTTCACATATTGGTCCTTCAGGAGCGATATAGAAAAAATAGTCACAAAAAAGGAGGTGGCAGGCGTTAACTTTGACGGGGAATCTACTGCTTTCAGGGCCGTACTGATATAGAAAAACTGCAATTAAAAAAAAAACAACTGATGACAAATTTCAACTTTGACTGGGATCTACTGACACTGCGGGCCGAAGGCCCGCCATGGAGGGCCGAAGGCCCGACGCCGCCGGCAGGCCAAGATTTTCGTAAGGAAAATCTTGTTTCTTTTTATAAAGTTTCCTCTTTGTCTGGGCCATCCCATACTGTGAGAATCATTTCCCCTTTTCTAGCTTTTATGATGTCTCTAATCTGTACTCCAACGCTCTTGGGGGTACCCACCTTACCTACCCACCTACCCTTTTACCCCATCTACCCATCTTGCCTACCCACCTAATTTCTAGCTTCTAATTCGAGACGGAGACAAATCAAAAACCATGAAAATCGGTACAGCAATTCTCGAGTTATATGTTCGAAATAACCCGACTTTGTTGTATATAATATTAAGATAAGTTGTCAAGGGTGACATGAGAAAAATAATTTGAGCTAGAACGCTTAAAGACTAAATATAAGACTTTCTCTTGTCCTACCTAATATGAATAAACAAATTTGATAAAACAAGCGGTGATTGTCATATTTTTTGACAATGATTGACTTGTTCGAAGTAATTAAAAATATTGACCTCTGGGATTATTCAGTTTGTTTTTAGCTACAAACACCAATTTACAATAGTACCAATCCTTGTTGGCTCATTGAGCACAGAAAGAGAAGCATGTTATGGTCGTATTCTATCATCTTACCTGGCCGATCCCCAGAATCTATTTATAATATCATCGGATTTTTGCCATTGGGGGCATAGGTTTCGTTACACCTATTATGATCGGTCTTATGGTAACATTTATCAATCGATAGAGAGTTTGGATCGTGTCGTAAGTATTAAAAATTTTATACAACATAATTAATGCCCATATTTTTACTTTAGAAATTTTTATTATTTAAGAAACATGTATCGTGGCGTGGTAGCAGAATATTTTTTGTTTTTAGGGTATGAATATTATCGAAAATTTAAATCCCACTGATTTTACTAATTACCTTAAAAAATATGGCAATACAATTTGTGGTAGACATCCAATAGGAATTTTATTACAGGTGAGTAACTTTTTTTTCTCTGAGAGGGTACTTATTGATTATTCAGCATGAATTTGATTCGAGAAACGAGAAACACCAAATGGGTACATAATTATTGTTTAAGATAGATATTGTTATGGGTCTCACACTTATAAAATCAATATTGAAGTTTTACAAAAGTTTTTTATTCACCAACAAACTATAACTTGTAACTTCTAACTCTACAATAATCAGCTGTTTCTCTTATTTTCACACATATTACACAACTAAATACACTAATTGTCTATACTTCACTGAGTCACAATTCACTATACCGTGTGTCCCCGGATCGACTTTAAAAGAGGAAAAACTTTTTTGTTTTTGATTTCTCAGAAAATTTCACTCTTGATGATCTGGCCTGCTTGATTTCAAATCCCCAAAACAAAAGTTACTTTTTAGGTAACTCGAGCGGTTCTTGAGATAATATAATTTTTCTTCAATAATTGCACTTAAATTTTTTTTCGTAATTTTTAGACGTAAGCTTGGTATGATGATTTCATTGAAAAGCAACACTGACAGCGGTTGTCAAATCTAACAAATCAATTGAACTGCAAATTAATCTACTGTATGCTATAATGTTGACTTTACAACAAAGAATTTATCTAATTCAATGTTACGGAACTGGGAAAGCTCGCATTGAAATCTGTGCAGAAAAAGGAGGAGCATTATTCGAATAGAAAATAATTAATAGTTGTCCTTTTTGAGAATTTCATTTCATGTTACGATTATTTGAATTTCTTCAGAAAAAATTAAATTACATATGAAAAAAATTCCAATTATTAAAGAAAAATTATATTATCTCAAGAACCGCTCGAGTTACCTAAAAAGTAACTTTTGTTTTGGGGATTTGAAATCAAGCAGGCCAGATCATGAAGAGTGAAATTTTCTGAGAAATCAAAAACAAAAAAGTTTTTCCTCTTTTAAAGTCGATCCGGGTACTCACGGTATACCACCACTGGCTACAACTGACTACTCCGTCTTCCTCACTGTGATACTTCAGCTTTCAAATTCAGGATATGACTAACTCGACTAGAGTGCCGAAAGTTCTTCTTATTCTTGTTGGCCTTGAAGTCTAGAAATGTCAGATAATCCACGCCATCTCGAACATGCGTAGAATGCGGAATATTTCTGCTATTTAGTAGAACTGTCACACTGGCCGGTCAATGTGTCATTCCTGTCATGTAATTGGCATTTACATTAGATTACATTTTTTTTATATCACATCCTGCTGTTTTTGTCACCTTAACAGTTATTGTTTTACAATGAGTTCCTCTGAAATTTTTATTATGGAGGGTGTTTCAAAACATCTGTCAGAAAATGATAGGTATGATTCCCTGCCTTGTATGTCGATTATTCATAAAAAACTCTAAAATAAACTAAGGCTTGGTCATTCAGTCAGAGTAGTTTCGGAAGCTATTGGAGGAAGATAATTTTTGGAGAATGCTATCAGAAATATAGTGAACAGTCAGCACAGATTGAGAAGTGGTGATAATAAGAACTAGAAGGCTAGTAAGTTGAAATTGGGGAGTAATTTGCAACGTGAGTATGATCAGAGACAGTTTAGTTGGAGAAGTGACAAGAAATTGTGCACGTGTAAAAGAGAAGAGTTGTGAATAGGTACTAAAGTGATGGATTTTCTGATTAAGAAGAAATGATTGAATATTTTATTTAGAGGTTATTGTAATGTGAATAAATAGAAACTGAAAATAATTGTTGTTGTAAACTACTATTGTAAATGTTAATTGAGATAAATAAAGTGGAATTCATAACTATATAAAGAAAATGATTTGATTAATGATTTAAAAGTCACCAGTGAATTATAAATTTTTTGTATCAACTATAAATTGTATCATTCAGTCGTCCTGTAAAACATGAGTTAGTATCCGTTCACCATCTGATTACGTGAATAAGCATTATTTATTTTTGTTCTTAGAAAATGTTGGTTTGTTTTAGGCAATACAAGAATTATTAAGAAACGATAGCAGCCAAAATGCTAGTCTAAAATTTTTAAAATATGCACAATCTAGCCAATGTCGTAACATGAACGATTCGTCAGTAAGTTACGCTTCAGCTGCCTTGGTGTTGGAATAGCTTGCGGCCTTACAGATTGTTGACATCTTGCTGTATTTCTTTTTAATATTAATTAAAAAGAAGACCGTCTGTACGATTGTTGAAATTCAAGTGTGGCTTCTAGGTAGATAGGTATAGGTAGATATATTATTAATAAATTTTTTTGTACTTGAATATTTTCGTAACTAGGTTCGGTTTTGAGTGGATACATATTAATTATAATAATGAATCGTCTTTTCGTCTCAAGAACTCGTACATACTCGAGTGTGTTCATAAATAATATTTTAGTCTAATTCTACTGGATATTTAATAAAACTTTTATAATATAAATAATAATACATATACAAATATACGGTGGAACTTGATTTTTTACAAGACCGCTATTTATTATTGAAAATTTATATATACATATTAATATTTTATTTATAATATTACTTTATACATATATTATTTTATATATTATACAGGGTGTATTGTAACGTCCGCATAATATTAGCACCACGCGATTCTACATCAAAAACAGAACAAAAAAGTCCTCAACAGTTTTTTCTTGATGTACACAGATTTTAAGATATGGACAATTTAACGTTCTTAAATTTTGCAACACTGGCGCTGGTATAAAAATTAAGATAACTTATTAGACGTGAAGTCACCTCACTGGTATAGTGTGCCGTTGCTATGTAATCGAAAAAAGGTGCAACAAGACAAATGTCATGCTGCGACGTGTCAATGTTGCAATTTTTTTAAAGATTTTTTATTTTTTCAATTTTTTATTCAACAATTAAAACGCGCAGTTGCAATATTGATTGGAAGTATTGGAACTCAGGAAATCAAATAATTCCTAGTTTTGAAATGTTAATTAAAACCATATTTACCAAAAAAAAAATCTAAAATTTTGGATAATTTGGCTATTTTTTTTCTTACTTAAGAATTTTTTAATAATATTAAGCAATATTTTTGAGTATTAAAAAACTTCAAATTTAAACTACAATGGTCGATAACTTCGTTATTTGAGGTCTAAGAGCTAAACGGTATTAAAACTTTATGTTGTGTTTTTGATGTAGAATCACGTGGTGCTAATATTATGCGGACGTTACAATACACCCTGTATATGATTTTAATTTTATTGTATTACATAATTTTTCAAAACCCCGCCTATTACGTTTTCGCAAATAGGGCGAATCAACCATATAATTTGCTTCGCGTTGGAGATATCGAAAAAAGCTCCATTTTGCAAATACGTAGTAGGCGGGGTTTAAACATCAAATTTCAATTAGATATGGTAAAAAGTGTGGCTCATCGGTCTGTATAACTGTAAAAAATTTGAAATTTCCCCGATTCCTTCAAATAGCGAAAATACGGGGGTGTATTAATTTTAAATGCGACACACTGTACCGGGTGGGCATCTAAGAACGAACAGCGGCCATATCTTGGGGAATATTGATCCTACAGTTTCAAAATGAAAATTTTCCATACATAAGTGACTATGCGAAATGCAATGAAAATATTTTCAAGATGGTCGCACTTCCGGAAATACCGGAAGTTGACACCTACTTCGTTATTTTAACGGGGACACCCTTTATATTATTGTATTTTTAAATTGCCTGGCAAAATCGAATACAGGTGGTTTTCACAATTGGAATTTAGGTTGAGTAGTTTATGAGTTATAACAAGTGAGAATCGCAATTTTAAATTTTTAAAGCATCTCGCATTGAAAACGGCTCAAGATATTTAAAAACGGCTTACATCTTCAAAAGTTAAGATAGGGACATGTAAGCCGTTTTTAAATATCTTGAGCCGTTTTCATTGTGAGATGCTTTAAAAATTGAAAATTGCGATTTTCACTTGTTTATAACTCATAAACTACTCAACCTAAATTCCAATTGTGAAAACCACCTGTATTCGATTTTGCCAGGCAATTTAAAAATACAATAATATAAAGGGTGTCCCCGTTAAAATAACGAAGTAGGTGTGAACTTCCGGTATTTCCGGAAGTGCGACCATCTTGAAAATATTTTCATTGCATTTCGCATAGTCACTTATGTCTGGAAAATTTTCATTTTGAAACTGTAGGATCAATATTTCCCAAGATATGGCCGCTGTTCATTCTTAGATGCCCACCCGGTATATTTACAATTATTATATTTTTTGCAATTGCTAATAGCTAACCCATATTATATGTATTTTTCATCAAATAGGTTTATTTCTATCCTATTATGTACTTGGTATCTTCTCATTTAGATCTAAGAATTGAATTTAAAAATAAGAATTAATATTGATATTAATTCATGTGTATTTTATTTTGAATACGTTGAATCATTTAGCATTGGAATTAATTGAGAAGTCAAGTTCTTCTGTATTTTTACAATTGATTGGTACTTATTTATTTTACATTTTTTGATGATTCATTATAATTGATCATCGACTGAAAATAATTTGTACTTACATCAATTATCTTGAAATATATTTTTGTTTGTTAAAAAAAAAAAAATTAAAAATAGGATAGTGTTGTGGGATAACTGTGCCTTTTTATCGTATTGAAATTAATTATTTACTTCAAATAGGTGCCAATCAAATTTTTGTGCTTAATCATGAATGTGAATAATTAACAAAGTCCTAGTCAGTGAAATTGATTTAATTTTATATAGAAGAAGGCCGAAATAGTTGCACTTAGTTTTGAAATACTCAGTAAAATACAATTATTATTCGTTTATATCATACAACAATTTTATTGATTAATTCTATATGACAGGAATCCCTGTTTAATTATTGTATTTGTCATAATGGTTAACTTGAAATTAAAATTTTTATTCAACTAATCTTTTATCACTACTATTCTACTACTACTATTATTATTATTATTACTGAGATTCCAATAAATAAGTCCAAATAATTTAGGTAGCTTATAAAAATTTTCATACCATTGTTATATTAATCAGTAAGCATTCTAATACACTAATTACCTTAGTGATAATGATATAACTTTAGTCGTGTGAACTTATACTATATCTACATTAGATTGAATTTGCATTCTCTCTATATGCATCTCTCTCTCTCTCTGCTCGCTTGCTCTAAACTCTAAAGTGAACTGAGTATGTAATCTTTATGTCATATGCTCATTTTTATACAATGCAAAAACAAAATAATGTAGATATGGTATTTGCATAATTTTAAGTAAATAATAGGTATTTTATACATTAGTGATTCGATTACTAGCTTAAGTACAAAGAGGCAACAGCAATCATTTTTAACAATTATTGTTGAAGTAATAAATCAATTTTCTTATAACATATTAAAAAAAAAAACACATTTAAGAAGGAGGTAGTCAATATTATGCCATGTACATACTTTTGGGACTGAGAAATTGATTTTCTAAATTGGGCAATAAAGTTGGGACATCTTATTAAGTATTGTAAAAATAATTTTTAAATCGGTGATCTCGAATTTATGACGGGTTGTAATCATCAACGCTTTTGATTTGTCATAATTTTATAATCGGTAAAGCGTGGTGTAATTAGTTTTTCATTAAGCAATATTTATTAAGTTACTGTTATAATCTTCGCACATGGAACTTTTTGTATAGACATGAATTAATTACAACATAAAGTACATAAAGTTAGCATTACAACTTTCTATTTTTTACATTTAACACTTTGCATTAATTTTCGCTTTTTTGTCATAAATTTGTCGTGCTTCATTTAAAAAAATAAAAGCCCCCCCCCCAGTACCTCTGCTAACTTGACGGTCGATTTTTTACGTGCATTTTTAAACAATCGATTTCATGTACTTTTTTGTTGTAAATTTGTCGTGAAATGAAAAAAAAATATTGCACTACACATTTTTTACAAATCGTAAGTTTGTCATGCTTAATTTTTTTCACTTAATCGACTTTTTCAAAATGTATTTAAGTACTGAATTTTTTCATCTTGTAATGCTACGCAACCGTCAAGTTAACCTTTTTCAGAAGTTATTTTTAGTTGAAAAACATAAAGCATAGTTTCTCTTTTCACGAAATTGGCCATCTTGACCTTCAAGTTCGCATTACTGTTTTTTTTTTTGTAAAAAATTAAGAACAAGAATTTTTTCTTTTCACGACCAAAAAGTGACAATTAATGTAAAGTGTTTAATATAAAAAAATCAAAAGTGGTAGTGATAACTTTATTCACCTCATTAGCACTAGCATTAAAAAGACAACACCTGCTATAGGCCTATGTTGTATTTCTAGACTGTCTAAGACTGTAAGTGATAATTACAGCATATATGCCTTTTAAGGAATCAATCTATTATTGAATGTGTAAGTTTGAATGAAATTTTGTAAGAAATCTGATAAATAAATGTTGAAAGTATTTTCCTTCTAAGCAGTTTTATTTATTACTAGATGATAATTTTTCCCCCATTGCCCTGTTCTGCTGTGGTTTTAAACTATGGCCCTGTTTACATCTAGGAGTAAATTGATTAAATTAAATTAAATCCGTCAGGAATGAGAAAGTGTCGCCGATATGACAAAATGGAATTCAAATTACAATAAGAGAATCTGTATCGATTACTATAGGTATCAAGATTTTATTACAATGTAAACTAGTAAATACTAAGTAACCCACGAAAACTGAAGAAAAAGATGGTAAAGATTTGTAAAAATACAATGAGAAAAGAAAATATTATTTACACAGTTTATTTTTTGCAGCAATTCCTTGGTGCGTTGTTTGTCTTTATCTAAGGATAACCGTGCAATTTCTGAAATATCTACACAAAGAATCATCACCCGCATGCTGGCAGATCAAATATTGAATACTATTTTTAATAAAATTAAAATATTTTTTATATTTTGAATATAATATTTAAATATAATAAACTTGAAATAAATTTAAATTAAAAAAAAAAAAAAATAATTTAGGTGATCCTTCTGAACTATTTAAATAAAGGTGAACTTAGCTTGAAGAGTAGGTACTTATTTGCTTTCATATTAATTAGGTATATAGCCAGAAAACTGCATAAACAATTTGCAGATCTACTGTTTATTAAGAGATGTCACCAGGAATACTCTCTTAAAATTCATTTAAAGGAACAAATATCTTCATAATATCACGGAGGACCATTACTTTAAAAACCGATCGATTCAAACGGATCGTCCGTGTGACGTATTTGCGACCGCAAGCTGATTGGTCGAAAGCACGACTGGCACGAGTACTGAAAGAGTACTCGTAAATAATTCGAGTACGAGTACTTGGAAAATGTACTCGTAAGTATTTTGGCACAAACAGGTGGACGAGTACGAGTAATACTCGTGAAAACACGAGTAACAAGTACGAGTAGTTTTATTCGTGTCGTGCGCATGATCCATCATGATACTAATAAATACCAAGGCGCAACCAGCCTATGACGTCAGGCTTGTGATAGCTAAATACGAGTGAGAGCATAGGTATATCCGTTCCGTAGATCGTATCATATTCTAATCTAAGCAGTGCCGGCTCCTGTGATAATGGCGCTCTGTTCGAGAGTGCTTCATGACGCCCGATGCACGGATGCACCCAGTGGCGAAGTTAGGCTTTCATGTAGGGGGGGGGGGGGATAAGGGAAAAAGCAGTATTTAATCTTCAACATAAATTCAAATGCTTTGAATTTGAAAGAATTTTTTCAATGAAAGAAATTTTATTGTAAAGAAATTAATAACTTCTTACATAGCGCATATTTGATATGTTATATAAGAATATGTAATATAAAATGCGTCATTACTAGTGACAGTGACAGTGCAATTGCGCAGGACGGTGAACTCGTTTTTAGATCGGTTCCCTGCTGACGGCATGACGTCATTACTATCCGTAAAAATATCCGTATTTCACGAGTAAAATTTCTCGAGTAGTTGTAATTGTACTTATCCGTACGAGTAGTAAGTATTTTGGATGGAAAGTACTTGTGAGTAAAAAATTACGAGTAGTTTTTTTACTCGTAACAAAAATACGAGTAAAGTACTCGAGCTACATGGTCAGCTCTGGTCGAAAGTTACCAGGCAACCTGGGGTAAGACATGGGGTAAGAAAATCTTGGAAGGGGACACTTAGCCCTAAAAAATGCCGGGTAGCGGAACCCGCTAACCCTAATCCTTGCCATTCTACAGGACCAAACGCGTTTGGTGACCCTGTGACCTTAATAATGGTCCGATCGAGGTCTACTGGGGCTCAAATCAAAGATAAAAAAAATTCCCGTCTGATGACGAAAAAAAATTTACCCCCACCCCCTTCTTTCATGGCAAAAAAACAGTTTTAAGAAAAAAAGGGGGGGAGGGAAATCGGTTTTTCTGCGGGCATCTTGCCAATATTGGCGGAATCGAAAAAAAAAACATTTTAAAGTAGGCATTCCAAAGTGTCATCTCCCATTGGTTGGGCCCGAGGCCCCAATATTAGCGAAAGTTATAGCAATTTGAATTTTAATTATGATTTCCCCTCCCCCTCCCCCTCTAATCGAGATAGCGACTTCAAAATTTCAGGCATCATTGAGGACACTGCTGTCTGTCGATGAAAAAAAAAATTAAGTCCCTAAGTCGATTTTTTTCCATGCAAAACACGCGAACACGGACGGCGGTGTATTCGCACCGCGGCGGAACCCTGAAGAAAGTGCCTTAAAATTGAAAATGCGATATCTCGAGAACCGTTTGACCGTTTTGAACCAGTCAAAGTTCAAATTACGCGTCTTCGAGAGCTCTTCATTTTTCGACAGGATATTTACTATGCTCAGAGTTGAATTAAGCGAGTTATGTGCAAAAAACCCATTGCCGATGTCTTCGCATGCACATTTCTCCGCCAGGGCGTCGATAAAATTTTTGAAAATGCCACCAAAATGAAGAGGAGGTCCAACTTTATGAAAAAAAAAAAAATAAAAAAAAAATTCTCGAGTCCAAGGCGGTTCGAAAGTTAGACCGTCTCTACTATTATTCACATTTCACTATAAACACCGCGTGCACACGGCGACGACGAGGGCGACACGACGCCCTAAACCGTTCAGAATAAAATTGGGTAAAGAGTTAATGTACGCCGTGTGAACGCACGGTGCACAACTTCATCCCAAGAAATTATATGGATGAAACACTTTTCATGTTTTAAGATTACCTTGTTTTTGTTTTTATTACCCACACGGCGCGTTCTTGTGAACGCCAGTGTCTCAGTGCAGTCAATGCAGTCAGTGTACTATGAACGCGCACACCAGCAGGAGCTAATCTTTTTTCTCTCTCGAAATCCAAGTGGATAGACAATGAGGTATAGCGGGCCATCTCTCATCTCTTTTCAATATACTGACGTTGGCCACAGCGTCTGTATAGACCCCAGCCTTCTCTAAAGGTGGATCCACATCAATACAAATTTTCGTTGTGCGTTGTTTTTGACACAAATTTGCTCGTGTGCGGCGGAATATTCATATATATGGACTGTGCGCCGCAAATAAATTCACGCAAACATTTTTGCAACGAACGACGCACACGATCCGATGGGCTTTCAACCAACTTCAAAGGGATTTGCTCCGCACAATGATATTAATGTGGACGTGAATCAGTGCTTGTGTAATTTTTTACTAGATATTTTGGCTACTTTGTTAATTTTACAGTCTTTTGCTTTTGATTTTCCTCTTTTGTCAAATGCTTTTCCCATAAACATCAGTGCGTGATTTTTCAATTGAAATTCCTCTTCTGTCAAATAAGATTCATTTTTTATCAAATTTATGCTTTTCCAGTATTTATTATACTGTCATTACACGTAAATAGGAAAAGCAATTGACATTAAGTGAAACTGATTTGACATAAAAGGAAATTGATTGATGAATGCATGACTACAATTGTTGATAGATAGAAAAATAAGAAAATCATTAGCGAATGTTATTATTTCAAATATCGACGATCCGCATCCCACAAGTGGATTCGCGCGCACAACGACCAAGATATAAAAATTACGTGGTAAAATATTTAATCAGATTTAAATTTATGGCGCAAATTTTTCGCTGAATTTCAACACACAACGCACAACGAAAATTTGTATTGATGTGGATCCACCTTAAAGTGAACAGAGAGGGCTGTGGTATGATAATGAATAGATACATAGGCGTACTAAGCGATTTACGAAAGGGTACTGAAAATATTTTTACTTTAATACGTTTTCTTCAAATTCGTCAACATGGAATATTGTACGTGCGGCTGCATCTGATTTTAGATTTCCAGCTGAAGTAAAACAGATTAATATAATATAAAAACTCATGACTTTCCATTAAGTATATAGGTAGATACATATTAGAATTTAATTAATATAATAATTAAAAATAAAGGCAATTAAAAAAAAATAATAAAGATGTAGGAGTTATTATGTCACACAGTGTCCATGCACTTCCGGTTTACTCAAAATAGCAACCAAGCTGGATTGTTCATATTAAACTCGATTCAGTAGGTAGATCCCTTTACTTATTTAATGAAAATTTCATAGACGTGTGGATTTAAAAAAAAGTTACAACGCGGTGGCTTACAAATAACAGTAAATTATGGCCATTGTAAGTAGGTTTCATTTTAATTCACCTACTTTCGAAAACGGTAGGTAAAGGCAACACTGCAATCTCAATTTTATTTAGTTTGCACTTATACATAATAATTTGTAATTTATAAGATAATGATTTATCACAAAATAATGTCAAACTACCTGTTCATATTTTTTATATACAATTTGGATTATCGGGTTTAACCAAATAATAAGAATTTTTTTTATAAAAATGTATATTTATTTATTGTAACGGTTTTATCACATGACTATTAAGTCAAATGAAATGGTATTTTTATTTTAACCTAACTATCAATACATAAAAAAACTTAAATAAAAAAAATTGGCACATCAGATTATGTTTTTTTGCATTCCTCACGATCAGCATTTGCGGGCCAATCACAAACGTTGCTAACTGTATGGTAGACTGTACCTGGTTTGCATGAAAATTCCAATGGTTTTCCATAAACACATCGATAATACTAAAAATAAAACAAGAATTATAAAATTAGGCATTTTTGTGAAAGAAAAAATTGATTATAAAGTAACAGCTTTAACTGGCTCCACAAGAACAAATTTACAAACCTTATCGCATTCTTTATGCGGCATCCAATCTCCGCTGCATTCCGGTGCTTGTACTTCGTTAGGACCTTGAGTAGGGGCTGCGGCAGGTGGTTGATATGTTGGAGATGACGTTGATGGTAGTGATGAAACAGGTCTCTTCGTTGTACTAACAGTACTAACACTGGGGATTGGACGACTTGTAGTAGAGGGTGACGGGACTGGCGGTACCCATTGTCCCGGTTTTGGTGTTGTTGGTTCTCGATCTCCGCCAGGTTGTTTCGTACTTGGCGGCCTCGCCCATTCAGGCTGAAATATGTTAAGAAATACATTAACAAGCTTTAATGATGTTGACATAATTGACATACTCTGGGTGTGGTGGTTATCGTCGGTTCTGGCACTTGATAAGATTTCATATTTGCGTGTAAAATATGAAGTAGAGGGTTCTTGGGTCCACAGATTCCGTGGAAATCGTCCATGTCAATCGCCCAAACCATGGTGCCAGCGTAACCTTTACTTTTAATAAAGTCCATTTTTATTTGGACACTCTCAGGATCTTCATATCCTACCCACTGAGTTTCTAGAAATGTGACGCTATTTAAATGAACCGTTATACCTAATTTATGAACTTATAATTACCTTTGTATGCGTATGGTACTTTTCCAGCTTCGTCCCATTTTTTAGTCCATCCCGATTCTTTGTTTTGAACTTCTGGACATATCTGAAAATCAAATGTTTTACGTCGAGAACAGTCAATAGTTTTCAGTGCCCTTACCTCATAGTAAGCCAAAAAACCAGTAGCATTGGTGTAAGGTCCTGGTTCTCCTCCTCCAGCTTCTTTGTTGATGTAAGTACCAGGGTTGTAATTGGTGTTACTGTTACTAAGGGTAAAAGTTCTGCCATAGAATGGTATACCAACAACTAATTTCTTTGGAGAGCATCCGAAATCTACCCAAAGTTGCAGTCCATCATTCTGTAAGTAAAAAAAAAGGTAAATGTGATCTTGAAAAACTTCTTGAACACTTTTAGTTTAATTATGCTCACCACATTGAGTTTTTCGTAAGCCCATTGGTCATGCGGTCTTTTATATAAGGGGCTATGGGTGTCTGCGAAACCAGCCCAGTTTCCTCGCAAGTCATACGTCATTGCATGAATCGCATCTACCAGTCTGTGAATTTTAAGTTTAGATTAGATAAGTAATGAAATTTAAATTTTTAATCAACTCACTCGCATAGTTCTGGCACGTGGTAACCTTCGTTTAATCTAAATTTAGCTACAGGAACTGCCATGGTGATTTCCCAACCTTTTCCTTCCTTATCAAAGGCTCTTCTCAGTTCTTCAACGAAATAGAAGAAAACGTCTTTGTCTGAAAATTTACCGCCTCTATCTGCCGCTCCTGGGTATTCCCAGTCCAGATCAAACCCGTCAAAACCATATGCGTTCATGAAACCTAAATTTTTTTTTAATCACCAGTTCAAGTTTAAAAATGTAATATTTACCAACAACGCTGTTGATGAAAGTGGCTCTTTTCGTCTTATCAGCGACGAGGGTGGAATATTTCAAGCCACCTTCAGCCCATCCCCCAACAGCGATTTCCAATTTGATGGTTGGATGTTTCTTCTTCAAACCGGTGAAGTTTTTGAAACCATTTTGGTCTATATCCAGCTAAAATGAGTTTTGTAATAATTATATAGATAGGGGTAAAATATTTTTTAATTTTTATACCTCAGGGTCTATGACTAATATTTCCCATGTTTTATTACTGACTCCGATGAATGAATAAATAATATGCGTGCATAGATCTGTTGGAATATCTTCAATGCCGTAACGACCAATTCCAGGTCTATAAATTGCCCAATTGCTAAAATAACACACCACTCTTGCCGGTGTTGAATCTGAATAAATAATTATTATTTACAAGTTTAATTTAATTTAAAATTACTTATTTACTTACTCGTTGTTTGCACCAAAATCAAAAGAACTGGCAACGCAAATATACTGATAAGCTTCATGATTTTCTTCTGCGCGTCTCTAATCTCAATAAACGATTCAACTCCTTCACTGCGGTGGGTGATCAGCAAACTGAAGAAATGAAGAAGGCGACGACCTGCTATTTATATGGCAGGCATAAAGCTAGTTTTTTTTCTCATGTGTGTCACCTTAGCTGAGCTGAAGACTCCTTGCCTATGTTTTGGTCTTCACGTCGTTTACGCTTTATTTGTTTAATGGCCTCATGTTTGTTATATCGTATCTCCTTGTACCATCAAACCCTACCCTATTGTTTCTTTTTTTTTTTAATCGCGACACATTAAAATTCAGCAAACAAAAATGACGCCTCCTTCGGAATCGCAATCGTTTTCCTATTGTCTTTGACCGTGGTCCGTGGTCTTGATTTGAATTAAATAGAGTCGAAAATACAGTTCCTGAAATTGTTCTCTATAGACAGACTATAAAGACAATGGCTGCAATTACAAGTAATTTGGAAGTAGAGAGTTGGTTTGGTGTTTTTTCTTCGAAAAAGATTTGTATTTTTGGCTGCGATTTTTATAAATTTGATCGCTTGAGAGAAAAAATTATTAAATAAGAGTTGATGTAGTTTTTTTTTTAATATTACAAATTTTTTTGTTGTCTTTCTTTTTTATATTATTAATTGGTTCTTCTTTTTATTTTCATTTTATTCAATTTTAAGAGTACAAAAAGATAAGGTCAATAAAGATAGGTACCAACAAATTTTATTATTTTTATTCAAGAATTCTTGAATAAGGTTTTTACTTTTTTACGTCTGTCAACAATGAAGCATGCGGTATGGCCTAGGATGAACTTTATAAAATAATAAATTTAAACAAGAAAACGACATTCTTCATGCTTGTTTATTTTATTTATAACGAGCATCTACAATTTAAAATTTAAATGAATTACTCGAATAGGTATCCCCAATGCATTTCTTCTAACTGGTTGTTACAACTTAGTGATGGTAGCTAGGTAGGTAGGTAGGTATCTTACCTGCAGGAGATCTGAACCCTCTATATAAAATACCAATAATTTATTTATATATGTCGTTGGAGATTTTATTTGACATTTTAAGGCTTTCTGTTTATTTACCTATACATAATATTATAACTTTTTATAAAAAAAATATATAAATGTGTGGTGTGACCCAAAAATTTAATTTTTTTCCCCACGAAATAAACTTTGATATGTATTTTAATTGGTACCTACAAGCGCAAACTTGAGATGGTACCTACATAAAATATATCCATTCGTACAGCTTCATCGTGAGTTGAAGTAGACATTAATTTAAATTGAAAGCAGGTATGTCCACTTCAGATCGTGTGTGGTTGTTCACCTATAAATAAGCATCTATATGATTAGATCAACCACCTTTTCTTGGTAAAAATACATGGACAAAATGGAAAAATTTCATATTTTATATGATTAACATAAATAAATCGAAAACGAAATAGACACGTCGTTTTGAGGCACTTTTTTAAAAAAAAAACGTCAATTTTTATTTCAGGGGAGAGGTGACATTTACTGAAGTGGTTGTTTGTGTTCACTCATTTTCATCCAAACTTTTTATTGCAAAATTTTACCGACTTTCAGTTTCTACAATCCATCCCTGCTGCTAAGACAAAAAAGTCCTATCTGTAATTTTGAAAAAAAAAAATAAATAAATGAAAACTCTAAGCTACGTCAGATCAATATTTCACGAATTCTGAAGATTAAAAACAACAAATGTATCTTACTTTTAGAATCAAAGTAATCTAATTTGAGAGTCACCTTCACAAATAATTTCAAGATATAAACAAAACAAATGTCAACTTATTATTTTCTTTTCCAAATTATTGTAGACTAGAGCTTTTGTCTTATAGCAGGATAGACTTCTAAATAATTGTTATTTACTTAAATATTCCTAATTCAATCAATGGTTTTCTTTGTAAAGTTCTCTAATAAATAAAGTAGGTACTAAAAATTTTTTTTTTTGAGATTGTGCATATTAATATGTGGTCGTAGTAAAAATAATGTACAATACTTGTGTGGAAAGTGGAATTTCACATTCGTAGGTTCGTCGCACTCGGATTATAGCACAATCTCCCACTTTTATGAAATGGGTCACTTTCTACATTTTAGTAATCTAATATATACTATTATAACATTATACAGGGTCCTGCAACAGTGCGTCCGTCTTTCCTAGCGCCTTTCCCGTAGTGGATAAAAAAAAGTTTCGTTCCGTTGTTTTTTAACGAACCGCCCACGACACTAATCAATATGCAACAAAGAATTGTGGATGCTTTTTTTTTTTATTGAAAATGCACATGCACTGCCGGGAAATCCCTATGACGCTCTGGGAGCGGTGCATGAGCGGAGATATCGATTCACGTTGGCCTTGAATCTCTGTAGGTTGTATACTTCGGGAAACACGCCCTTTGGAATGCTATTCCAAAGTGATGCGGTTCTATACATAAAAGAGGTCTGAAATAGGGTGGTACGAGGTGTAACGAGCTGAACCTGATACGGATGAGCGTCTGCGGCTCGGCGTGTATTTCTGCCTTGATCTTGGTGGGATCAAGCGGGCCACGTCTTTTGAGCACTTTCCATTAAAATATCTGTAAAACAGACTCAGGTCAGCTACTCTTCTTCGATGTTCGAGAGTGTCTAAATTTTTTGTCAAATCTGGGTCCCCAATCAAGCGGATGGCTCTTTTCTGAATAGAGTCGAGTAGTTTCAGCGTATGTTTAGGAGCTGAGCTCCAAATATGTGAGCAGTACTCCAAGGATGGTCGGATTTGAGCCTTGTATAAGAGGAGAAGCTGTTGTGGTGTATAAAATTTCTTCGTGCAGAAGAGTGTTCCAAGTTTTTGAGAAGCACTCTTCGCCAGACCTGCAACATGATCATGCCAAGACATGTTCGCTCCAAGGCTCACTCCAAGTAAACGAAGAGATGACGCTGTGGTAAGAAAGTGTCCCGTCATCGTCATATCTGGCTCCAAAACGTTGGTCTTTTTGGAGAAGATGGCTGCTTGGGTTTTTCCAGCATTAAATTGGACTTGGTTTCTATCGCCCCAAGTTAGAATGTCTTGCAAGTCATTGTTAAGTATGGCAACTTCTTGCTCCTTGCGAGTCTGTGCGTCGATGGCAGATGTTCGCGCATCTAACGTATAAGAAGATATGAGGGTACTGTCGTCGGCAAAACCGTATATTGGATTTTTTGTTGTTTCAAGCAAGTCGTTGTGACATGTCGAGAACATCAACGACAATGAGATAAGTTTGCTAGGAAGAGTAACCTGTCCGTTTATGTCAGGTTATTGTTTCGACTCGGTGCTGGGAGAGACAGTATGGGACGAGGAGAATAAGAATGCTTGCCAGCCCAGTTATACGCTGTTGTAGAACGGAGCAGCCAGGAAAGTTACAAGCCGATCCACGAAGGAAGAAACACTAGTTGTCGAGAACGCTGAGAAGATATTTGCGGTAAATCTTGTCAAAACAAAGTTGGTTTGCGGAGAAGAAGTGTGGCAGACAGAACATCCCAGATTGATGGTACTGATAGGAGATAATGACTTTTCCACCACCTCTAAAATGAGTTTGATTCCTGAAAACACTGATTTAATGATGTACGTGAATAGTAAATTCATGTACATCGAACAAGCATACAAGAGGGAACTAGAGAAGATCTACTTAGAGGTAATTCACCGTCGGTGCTTGCTACAGCGGGAAATCTTGAGAAATCGCTTACTGATGGCACCGTTCTCACCTAATACTGTAAGTCAACTACTGCAGAATGAACCTGGTTACGTAGGCAGAGTGCTGGGCGAAGTCCTATATATAATGAAATGCGTATACCCAAGATTGTTACAATCAGGAGAACATCAGAATGTTTTCACGAGCTACCAGTGCAGTTAGACGAAAGAAACTTGTTTATGGCCCCAATAACTCACGTATTGCAGGAGACAGCTGAGCAAATCGATTGTAATGCTGCAGCACCGCCATTATATGAAATAGACAACGAATGGATAGGACTCACTCCATTCCCCACCGTAAAGAGAGAACCTAAGAAACTACAGGTCCAACCATATCCGACGTTACAATTTCAACCCATCCTCCCAGTCGGACAAGCAGGACTCTATACACCCAAGAAGAAGTGGGACAAGTGCAGCGCATACTAACATTTGGTATCGAGCGGAAGGCAGTGGAAAACATAATAACGCGTCGTGTAGCGGGATTAGACACTAGTGGTCAAGGCTATTCGGTCCTTCGTATTTTCAATCCGGACGAAATAAAGGAACTCGCACATTCATCCATGAAACAAATGTGGGGATGGTTCGTAGATCTTGGAACCTTCATCAGTGGGATCATGGGATTTTACTTCATCTTCAAACTTTGCAAGTACGCGATCGGTGTGATCATAAACGGGTTACATCTTTACCAAACACTTGGGTGTGGACTACAATTAATTGCTTGTGTGTGGAACTCGCTTGCAATGATATTGGTGCAGGAGACATTTAAGAAACAAAAATGGGCAGCACACAGTGACGTCCGAGGTAGTATTCGCTACGGAACCCGAATTGGAACATACAACCGCCGCGAAATGTTCTCGCGTAGAAGAAGGTCGGGCCCCGAAACTATATCCGACCTTGACCTTGACCCAACCAGAGTCACACTGGACAGATCATGTTACACCTACCACGAGCGAGTGAGTAACGGACAGGTCATGAAGGGTTGTTCGACATCATAGTGTTGATAGTCCCTAGAACATCAGAATATGTAAAGGAAACAGTAATAATAATAATAATAATAATAATAATAATAATAATAATAATAATAATAATAATAAGTCTTTATTGCCCAACAGGTAGATACCCAATTACAGGACAACCAAACAGAATTATACAATTGCAGTACCAATCCAATTAAAACAACTCAAGTAATAAATCTAAAGTAACAAAAAATATAAAGTAACAAATATAAAATATAAAATATAAAAGTACAGAGATACAAATGTGGTCAAGACATCTTATCTAACACACAACGCAACCCTCAAAGCAAATCAGCAGCTATACCAATCAACTTCCCCAAGCTATCGAAAAATATATCACAAGCATGACTGATATTGTTGAATGTAGTACACATTACATAAATAGGAGATTTTAGATATAGGTTCGTTCTGGCAGTTTGAGTGCTGAATGTAACCTGGTGCCTAGCGTTAAGTCTAGGAACATGTATGTCTATCTGATCCAACAAAACAGCGCAATCAATATTACCATTCACTAAATTAAACAAGAATGTAACACACAACAGCTTTCTTCTTAGTTCGAGACTGTGGAAACCAAAGGTGTTCAAAAGAGTACAATGATCGAAGCCAGTTGGCGGGTAGATTCCGTCCACTTTAAACTTCAGATATTTAAGAAACCTTCTTTGAACAGATTCAATTCTAGTTTTGTGTACCTCATAGTGTGGGTAAAAAATCAGACTTCCATATTCTAGCCGGGATCGAACATATGCGTAGTACAAGGTCTTAAGCACCGATATATTATTAAATGACTTGCAGTTCCTAACTATGAAGCCTAACATTTTGATTGAGGAGGCGATCATTGAGTCAATGTGACTATCAAATGTAAGTTTAGAATCAAACCACACTCCTAGGTCTTTGATCAAACTGCTACGAGACAGCAGTGATGTATCGATTGCATACGGGTATACTATCGAAGATAAATTCCTAGTATATGTAACCACCCAGCACTTAGATGCATTCAATAAGAGATTATTACGTTGACACCACTGCTGAACTCGATCCAGATCCAGCTGAAGGTCTACGCAGTCACTGGGGCTTGTAATTTTAGAAAATATCTTTAGATCGTCAGCAAAAAACAGATGATTGCTATTGATTACCGAACTCAAGTCAGTGATAAAAAGCAAAAACAGTAATGGGCCCAAATTCGATCCCTGCGGAACACCCGAAGTGGGTACAAATTCAAGAGATCTGTAACCATTATAATACACATAGTGAGATCTGTCTGAGAGGTAGGATTCAAAGAACTTCACAAGGGAATGTGCGAAACCAAAACCCGGCAATTTTTCGATGAGAACAGAGTGGTCTATGCGATCGAATGCCTTAGAGAAATCCGTGTGTAGTGCGTCCACCTGACCTTTCCTGTCCAGAACACCGGATACAAACTGGGAAAAACAAGTTAAGTTCGTGACCGTGGATCTTTTCTCCATGAAGCCGTGCTGATATGATGTTATTTGTGTCCTTACAGATGGATATATTAAGTTATATATGGCCCCCTCAAACACTTTAGCAAAGTTCGATAATAATGCAATAGGGCGATAATTAGAGATTAGGGAGACCTTGCCTGACTTAAAGACTGGACACACCTTCGCAACCTTCCAGACAGCTGGAAACAATTGGGTTTTAAGTGACATGTTGAATATCGTGCACAGGGGAATAGCCAGCAGATGCACGCAGTCTCTGACCAGGAAAGACGGTACCTGGTCAGGTCCCGCAGTCATTCTATCCTTAAGCTTTCTGGAGGATTTGATTATGTCAGGAACAGAAATTTGAGGGGAGTTTACTGAATGAGAGTAATTGTATACAGATGATTCACAAATAGGTACTGTAGAAGTTCTATCAGTAAAAGGGAGGTAGACGCTCTTGAAATATTCACTGAAGCTGTTCACAATCAGTTGGGGAGTGTCACAAGTCTCACCATCTGGTGCGGTCATGGAATAAGGTATGCGACTACATCGTTTTCTATTGTTGATGAAACTCCAAAACTTTTTTGCATCGTAACCTATAGAATCCTGAACACTGTTCAGGTAGTTATCATAAGCTATGGATATCTGTGTTTTTATTGTGGCACGCAGTGTTCTGAAAGCGTTTTGGTGATATTCCGAACCACTACCCCTGTACTTTGCACGATGCTTGGCTTTCTGCGTTATATTTGCAATGATATCCCTAGTAAACCACGGTGGAAAATTACTTCCCCTGCATTTCGTTTTAAACAGCGGTACATGACAATCAAAACAATGATAAAGTTTTTCATAGAATTCTGAACACGCTCCGTTAACATCAGTATGTTTAGTCAGAGATGACCAGTCCAAGGCTTGAATAGAGTTGTAAAGAGAGGGGAAGTCAGCTTTTCTGAAGTTGTATGCCACCTGAGCCCCACTGTTAGTGCGAAAAAAGTCTGACTGAGATGAATATCCGAAACTCGGGCTGATGGACAGTGCGGGGTGCCCGGCATCCAGAGGGACCAATGGCCCACTATCAGCAACCACCTCACATCCGACGTTAGAATAAACCAAATCAAGTAAGCGATCATTAACATTTACTACATAATTGAATTGTGTAAGTCCCAGAAAGTTGGAAAACTGCGTAATAAGCTGTGTCTTACTATCTGAAACATCATTGTGTACAAGCTTAGGGATGTTGAAGTCGCCAAAGATTAACAAATTATGATTAAACGCGTAATCAAGTTGCTCAAAACTGTCGAGGAATACACTCAGCTGTTGAGGCGTAGTTTGTGGTGGAATATACACGCAAAATACATAAAAAGTAATACAGTCCAGACAGCACTTGCATCCAACAATCTCAACAGCCGGCGAGGATACCAATACACTAGATAAGTCCAGTTCACTACACATTATATGGTTTTTGATGGCTAGTAGGGATCCACCGCCACACTTCTTCCCCGTTAGAGCCAAGTTTCTGTCGCAGCGAAAGACATTGTACATGTCAGGGAAAAGTTCGGATGTGGATATGTGTTCCTGCAAACGAGTTTCAGTGATCCCAATTATGTCGTATTCTAAGTTGCACACAGATGTATAGAACGCCTTGATTTTGGTCCTTAAGCCATCAACATTTTGGTAGTAGAAGAGTATTTCACTGGACCGGACATCTGACCTCTTGGGCTGAGTCAGTTTAAATTAACCACACGAGGCACACCATTGAAATACCTTATCTTCAAATTCCTTTCGCCTGCCTCAGTACGAGTATTCAGTTCTACTTTTACTTTGCGATATAGTTCAATTTGCTGAGGAGTTCTATCTATTGAGACATATATGTGTTTGTAAGTGGGGTCATCTCTGAGTACTTTAGAGTTCCTAATTATCTGTTTGACGTCATGCTCACTTTTGAGGCAAACCTTAACTGGTCTGGGTCGACTGTTAGCTGCATTATATTTCCCTAGACGAACAATCTTCAGATCAGAAGTATCCACATCTTCAGAGATCCTTCCGATAATCTGGGCAACCATATCACCAGTGGCCCCTGAATTCATGGAGTTTGGGTCACTATGTGATGACTCGACAAGACCAAACAAGATCAAGTTGGTTTTTCTTCTATTTCGATCCGAGACCTCCTCAATCACAGACTCAAAGTCGACATTGCTCGGGCTGGAGGGTGATCCACCAGAAGAAACATCTTCCTGAGCCCTTTTAAGAGAGTTGAACTGACTCTGGAGGTCATCGATTTTCCTTATAAGGACAGGTAACTGTTTGAAGCCACTATCGCAGTCAGGACATAAGAAGATGAGCTTGCGTTTCTTAAGTTCGAGGCAACGAACCTCCGATGCTGACAAATCTGCACATTTCTCACACAGGCCCACCTTGCAGCTATCACAGCTGTACAACTTGCATTTCAAATCACATTTCACGCAGGTGGACATGGTGATCACCCAGTATATTAATTATATTCACAGATCTTAATGCAGATTTTACCTAAGTGTCGTATAAACTGATGGAAGTGGCAACGTAGCAGCTTGGCTGGTATTCGGATTCCCAATTTACGTTATCTTATCCTCCCTGATAACAATGGGCAACAAAAAGAGCACCTGTGTATATTCTGGTTAGTTAAATCACTTTACATCAAAAAATAACCCACAAAACACACCAAAAACTCAGGGAAAAAATATGCAAATTGTAGAGGAGACTCTTACACACACAGTGATACTAGTTTCAGCTTCATAGAACAGCAAAAAAACCACCCAAATGACGCAAAAACGAGAGCAGTAAATATAATGGACTGCAATTGATAAACATGATTAATGATAAGACAGTAATCTTAGGATTAATATAAATTGTTGAGAAGGGACCAGGATCCCTTATTATATAGTATGTACTTTAGTTTTGGACGACCTCAGCTCTAGTTTGGAAAAAGTAATACGCTGGAATACGTAGTTACTTTTTATAAAGGGGGAAGCTATGTGACATGTCAAGAACATCGACAGTCCGTATTTTGAAATTTCAGGGGAATTAAGAATTCAGCTGGGTAAAGGAAAAATATCCAGAAGTAAGACGTGATTTACATTTAAAAAATAGAGCTCAGGTCTTTCTCTGTTAAGAATATTATAATTTTAATGATGCATGTATAATAGTTATAGTCTGGAGGTTGGCCTTGGCAGAAGGCTCGCATAACTGAAATCCATGAGAAACGGACGACATGAACAAGGGTCCGTTTGTAACAGGCGGCAAAAATAGCGAGTAGAAAATTCAATTACGTCTAGACACTTGATAATGATTTTAATCAGGTCACGGAGACGATTAAGCAGGTAGAAAGGAGAGTAATCGCACAGTAGTTGGGTGTAAAGACGCGAGTCGGTAACGCGAAAAGCTTAGGCAGTGACGCTTAGACCTAGGGGGTTGAAAATCGGGAAACACAGTAGTTGGGTGTAAAGACGCGAGTCGGTAACGCGAAAAGCTGAGGCAGTGACGCTTAGACCTAGGGGGTTGAAAATCGGGAAACACAGTAGTTGGGTGTAAAGACGCGAGTCGGTAACGCGAAAGCTGGGGCAGTGACGCTTAGACCTAGGGGGTTGAAAATCGGGAAACACAGTAGTTGGGTGTAAAGACGCGAGTCGGTAACGCGAAAAGCTGAGGCAGTGACGCTTAGACCTAGGGGGTTGAAAATCGGGAAACACAGTAGTTGGGTGTAAAGACGCGAGTCGGTAACGCGAAAAGCTGGGGCAGTGACGCTTAGACCTAGGGGGTTGAAAATCGGGAAACACAGTAGTTGGGTGTAAAGACGCGAGTCGGTAACGCGAAAAGCTGGGGCAGTGACGCTTAGACCTAGGGGGTTGAAAATCGGGAAACACAGTAGTTGGGTGTAAAGGCGCGAGTCGGTAACGCGAAAAGCTGAGGCAGTGACGCTTAGACCTAGGGAGTTGAAAATCGGGAAAAAGACGACACCGGGTGTCGGGGGAAGTAAGTCGCATAGAGTCTGCGGTGAAGGTAGAGAGTTGATCGTATAGATAGGTACTCACGGAGTACGCGGAATTAAATAAATCGAAACGACAATAGAGTAAGCGTTGGTCGCGAGGGAGTGTGATAGGATAGGAACTCGGTTACGTGGGGACTCAACGAGTGTGAATCATTGACCGTATGTAATCTGAGGGCGCGAGAGAATTTATGGAAATATAGGAAATTAATTATTACTGCGGTACGGGGTACCGGGAGAAATTAATCGCACGGGGTGCGCGGATTAATTAAAATAGGAAGACGAGGGTAGTGGTACCTAATCGTCGGTCGCAGGATGCTCTGGGAGCGCGGCAAATTTTAAGGGAAAATTAATCCATATATAGAGGGAATCGTAGGCCGGAAAATAGGCGGGTGATAATTGTATATAAATTAGGGACATAAGGGTCCGTTAGGTTCGGAAGTGTACAAGTGTTGTTTGTGGACAAATAATGTAAGGATTAATAGTAAACAAGAGCCTGCTGCCAACGGATGTAAAGGTAGAATGTAGTCTGTAAGATTAACCTTTCATTTATTTATTTTTTACCAATTCCAATTTTAAGGCTCGATGAGTTAAATTCTGGAATTAGTCCATCAATAATCGACAGATTGTGTCAGTCTAATTAAACTATTTTATAATCAAGAATAACATACCTACTAGTGAAGTCGAGTCCTAAAATTGGCATAATTGTATGTTATTATTCGTAAGCCAGCAAAGGCTGGTTCACCTTAAAATTTTATAATGGTCGGTTAACGGATTTATTATTTTTGTGGGAGCGTGGAGTTAACTGAACAAGATACACTGAAGATCTTTAAATACAAGTTATTCGGGGAAGCGGCACAATTCTTTCAAGCAGAGGAAGAGCTAGACGCATTGCCATATGCACAATTAAAGGAGAGATTTATTAAGAAGTTTTCACAGACACGTATTCCGGGGGAAGCTTTGTTAAGATTGGGAAGATGCTACCAAAGAGCCGATGAAGGAGTAGCCTCGTTCTGCACAAGGCTAAAGTACTTAGGATCATGCGTCTTAGCAGAGAGTCTAAAAGGAGCCAACGCAGCACAAAGACCAGGGGTGAAGTTGCAATACGAGCAGTTAGTTTTAAATCAGTTTAAAACAGGCCTAAAAAGGGAACTTTTCGGGAAATGGGAGCCTTAGTTGGCGAAGCCTGACTTAACCTTGGATATGGCAGAAGAATTGGTAAAAGTACAAGAAATGGCCCAGACCATGATGAGACAACGTACGTCTGGAGGTGCCGTTCGAGGCGTGACGCACAAATTGGAGGATAGCAGAAAAAATTTGGAAAACCGGTAATCGACGAAGGTGTTTCAAATGCGCCCAGGAAGGACATCTGGCAAGTGAATGTAGAAAACCAAGCATTTCAGGGAAAGGATACGAGTGTTTTCTTTGCGGCAAAAAAGGGCATTATCGGCGGGAATGCCCCGAAGCAGGAAAAAATTATAGAGCTTTGCCAGGTAATAACGGAAGAGGAACGCGGATAGGATATGATTACAATCTAAATTATGCTCCTAATACTTCGCAGAACGTAGGCCAGAACCGCCCATTCAAACAGTGTTGTTTTAATTGCGGAAAAATGGGGCACTGGGCCAAAGGATGCAGATCAACGCGAGAGCCAAGAGGTCGGGAGAATAATCATGAAAATGCGAGAGAAGAAAGAGAAGCCAACAATAGCGATCTAGAAGTTGAACGTCCGAGACCGACGTTAAACTAGAAAGGCAAGCTAACAATATTCCCCGGTTGGCGAGCCGTAAACATCAAGGGGAACCCAACACCATCAATCAAGGACGAATACCATTAGTGAGTAATTTTGCAACGGAGGTAGTACCATATTTAGCAATAATTAACGTAGAAGGAATTCCGAGGAAATGTTTAATGGATACAAGGGCGTCTGCATCGCTTGTGAGGAGAAGTATAGTACCTAACGATATCACTTGTTTTCCCGTAGCACCCGATGTGAGTTTAATAGGTGTAACCGGACACGCCTTGAATTTGTACGGAGTCCCAGAACTGACCCTAGACACTGCAACCAACGGCAAGGAACCGTCACGTGCCTCACTGTTTGTGGTAGATGATGACTTATTTGAGGATTCAGACGTGCTACTAGGCAGAGATTTCCTGAATCAACATGCCTGCACGATCCAATATTCACGGACCAGCAGCCCGGAACTGCATTTAGGTGACAAAGTACTCTCACTAATGACCAACGAAGAAGCGGAACAACATCTAGCAGGATTGCACATACATGCAGTGACCCAGAGAAATTCTAGACGTATTAAAATTATTAACAGGAGATACAGTGACGTAGTGGCTGGAAGGAGGAATGAGACTCGTGCGGTCAAGGTCAGTAGTGAAAACAATAATAACGTTTACATGCAAAGGCAGAATATAGGACAAGGTCACAGAACATATGGACATACACCTATGTCAATAAACAGCATGGAAGGTCATCAGCGATCAATAGGAAATGCAGGTCACAAGGACACTTGGATGCAAGGATGCAATAGAGGACAAGGTCACAGAACATATGGACATACACCTAGGTCAATAAACAACACGGAAGGTCATCAACCATCAATAGGAAATGCAGGTCACAAGGACATTTGGAGGCAAGGATGCAATATAGGACAAGGTCACAGAACATATAGACATACACCCATGTTAGTAAACAACACTGAAGGTCGTCGGCAGTCAACAGGAAATGTAGGTCACAGGAACGCACATGCGTCAGACCATGATAAAGCAAGGAAAAGGAGAACTTCCAATGCAACAAGCTTTAAGAGAGAGAGGATTCCAAAATTAAACCAACCATTTATCAATTTTGTTTTTGGAGGAATGCAACATGATGAGCAGGAAGTAAATAATGCAAGTGAAGTAGAACGATCATCCATTGATGGAAACGTGGGACAAATGACAGAACAGGCCGAGAATGGTCAAGCCTATAGAGCTGGAATGAAGATGATGTTGCGAATGGGATTCCAACCTGGAAAGGGACTAGGAAAGGACTTGCAGGGAATAGTTACTCCCATCGAGACACAATCAAGAAAAGGAAGAGGAGCAATTGGAGCTTATGGGTCGGAAAGACCAGGATGTAAGGACAACGGGCGTGAACAAAGGTACAAGAGCGGAGGGAGCTCAAAAGAGTTGTCCAAAGGGACGGAAGTGGAACAAGGTTCCAGAATCATTGAAATTAAAGGGTTGTCCAAAGGGACGGAAGAGGAACAGGGTTCCAGGATCATTGAAATTAAAGGGTTGTCCAAAGGGACGGACAGGATCATTGAAATTAAAGGGTTGTCCAAAGGGACGGAAGTGGAACAAGGTTCCAGGATCATTAAGAATAAAGGGTTGTCCAAAGGGACGGAAGTGGAACAGGGTTCCAGGATTAATGAAGATGTAAGGAGGTCCAAAGGGACAGAGGAAGAAAAGGGTTCTTCCGGCAGCTACGTGGAACAGGGCTCCAGGATTAATGAGGAGATAAGGAGGTCCAAAGGGATAGAGGAAGAAAAGGGTTCTTCCGGCAACTATGTGCAACAGGGTTCCAGAATTACTGAAGATATAAGGAGGTCCAAAGGTATAGAGGAAGAAAAGGGTTCTTCCGGCAGCTACGTGGAACAGGGTTCAAGGAATAAAAGTTTACAGGAACAGGGTTCCAGAAATAATACAGGAATACAGGAACGAAGTTCAGAAGAGAAAGAAGAGAAAGAACTTTTAACTGAAACCGAGGTCACACTCGAAGTCAAAATGACATTCCAACCCCGTGGACAAACTATTGTACCCGAAAAATGTAAACATACCATTACAAGGAAGGTTCAGTACGACAAGAAGACGAAGGAGAAACATTTTGAGGAAGGAGACTGGGTGTACATCAAAAGCATGGCAGTCAAATTAGGTCAGTCAAAGAAGCTAAGTGTAACTTGGATTGGTCCCATGAAAATAGTCGAGAAAATAGGAGAAAAGACATATTTGGTAAGACATCCGGAAAAACAAAAGGAGTATATCGTCATGATCGATAGGATGAAGCCGTATGTGGAACGAGCCGACTATCCAGAGAATCCAAGTCAGCAGAAAAGGGAACGAAAACTCTTAAGGGGTAAAATTAACATCGGAAAGAGTGAGAGTGAAGTAGAAGGAGGAACGGAAGAAGAAGAAAGGAAGAAGGAGAGTTGTATGAAGGAACAGGGGACTCGGATCTAGAGATCCGGGACACTCGAAAAAACCAAAGAACTAAAGACAAAAACACATACGCAGGACGAAGAACTAACAAGGGTAAATATCCAGAGGAAGAAAGAAGTTCGGAAGACAGCGACTATGATCATGAATCTGACTGGGAGAACGACGAAAATCGCAGAAAGAACAAACAGATAAGTGAATACACTCAGAAATATTGGCCCTACTGCTCGCCAGTCGTGTATTATTACCCAGGACCTGCACTGATTCCCGCACATCCTGAGAAAAGGCATAGAGTACCAGCACGAGAATCACCAGAAAGATACCCCAGAAGATCTACAAGACCTAGGCGACCACCTGTTCGTCTCGATTTGTAATTAATATTCAGGCTCATGTAAATAAATATAATTTTTTTTATCTTGTTATTATTGGTGTAAAATTCTCAAAATGCCCGAAGGTGCAATATAGGAACAAAAAAGAAGAATTCATGATTCCATTAATAAGGAATCGAACATCAACTCAAGTGTACTTAAGTCGACTACCTACCTACGACAGGCTCACAGCAGAGTTGAGCTGTGTCTACATTACTGCCATCGGACGTGACACGCAACTACAGGTAACATGTTATAAATCATTAATCAAGGATTATTAATTTCAGGAGGACACTAAATTGTAAATTTCAAAATTTATTGTCAAAATCATATAATTTATAAATAAGGAAAACGTAAAGAAATTTGGTTATGAAATTTATTAAATTTAATCAGTTTGCATGAATTCTGGAGATGTCAAGAAGTCGGGAGAAATCCCCTAATGAAGAAAATAAAGGCGAGTTGGCTACTTGAATGAAGTAGGCACCTGGTCTGTTCATTAATAATGAATATTAACGAACCAATTTTTTTTTTGAATAAACTGTAAAATGGTAATGTAACTAAGGGAGTAGAACGCTTGTTAATTTATAAAATGTATTGGTGGAACAACATGACCAAGTTATCTTAGGGCTGAAGGTTGTCTCAGTGTCCTAGATAGCCTGGATTCAACCTTGGGGCACCAGGGGGCACCCCACTGTATCAATCCCCTCACCTTTGCATGCGGGGCTCTGCATAGGTGGAACACCCTTCCCTTGCTACTCGTGGGATCAACCATGGTAAGAAATGAAAAAACAAAAAAATTGCGGGACTGTGATGCGGTTTTCGGGGTTCTGCAGTTTTCGACGTCTGAGATAGCTTGTGGCTATAATAAAAATAGATTGAGTTATAAGATGGTCTTTATTAAACGATAAAATAAAACAATATCTCAGTATTTGATGTAATAATAATATAAATTATTCGATGGGCACTTGTGGCGGGTATAGCGTCCAGACGGAGATACAGCTGGTGGGACAAAACGCCAAACAGGACAAACACAGCTGGCGACGGCGGACGGTGCAGTAGCCAGGCAGGACTAACACAGCTGACTACGGCGGGTGGATGGAAAGCCAGACAGGACAAACACAGCTGGCGACGGCGGACGGTGCAGTAGCCAGGCAGGACTAACACAGCTGACTACGGCGGGTGGATGGAATGCCAGACAGGACAAACACAGCTGGCGACGGCGGACGGTGCAGTAGCCAGGCAGGACTAACACAGCTGACTACGGCGGGTGGATGGAAAGCCAGACAGGACAAACACAGCTGGCGGCGGCGGACGGTGCAGTAGCCAGGCAGGACCAACACAGCTGACTACGGCGGGTGGATGGGACGCCAGACAGGACAAACACAGCTGGCGGCGGCGGACGGTGCAGTAGCCAGGCAGGACTAACACAGCTGACTACGGCGGGTGGATGGAACGCCAGACAGGGCAAACACAGCTGGCTGCGGTAGCGGCGGCGGCGGCGGGACTCCGGGCACGGACTTACACGGCCGGATAGGGAGCTTCACCAGTCGGGACAAACACAGCCTGGTAGAAGAGCTCAGGACGGAGGCGGACGGAAGAAGGTTCCCTTTTCGGATCGGTCGCTTGTTTATATAGCCGGGCCTTATCGCTTTGGGTCCCTCTCCGCTACGGTGGTGGAAGCCGTGGGGCAGTGGAGGTGGCTGACCGTCGCATCTCGGCCTGTCCAACGCGGAGCAGCGTAGATCCTTTAGATAACCAGTGCGCTCGAACAAAAATAAAATTAATCCAATTCAATAATAAATAAATAAAATACACTTCGTTACACCCCCCCTTTACTTTCCCAAAAAAAACACGAAAAAAAAAACAACTGTCTATAATCGATTCACTCCCAAATCACCGGAGGGATCCGCTGGCACAGTGATCCATCGCACCTTCCCATCCGCAGACCTCAGGCACTTACGATGGCGTCGAGTCGGTGGCCAGCCCTTGGGCCGCAGTAAGGCTAGTTGATCTGGCGTTAGCCCTGATGGCTTTCGGGCTCGTTGGAACGTTACCATCCGCTTCCTCAGCTCATCCACGGATCCGGTGTTTTCTAGCCCCAACTTTTCCATCTCTTCGATTAGCTCATCTTTCTTCAGCTTATATATCCAGCCGGTTCGGGGATCGGCTACCTCCAGATCATGGTCTTCTTTTTCTCCGCCCGCCATTACGGTACAGTTTGGTCTTGCGGATGTTTTCCGAAGGTCTTCTACCCGCCCGGTGTATTCTAACTGGAACTTTGCCGATATATCAGAAATTTCTTCTTGGATTTCTTTGGGCAAGGGTTTGGCGGTCTCCTTGGAGATTCTGCTACGCCTCCAGATGATGCCAAAAACAATTATCCTGTAACTTCTCTGGTTGTTGTCGGATTTCTTTGGGCTTTGGTTTATCGGTTCTGCCCGATGGTCTTCTACACGCCAGGTGTATTCTGACTAAAGATTGGTCAGTATCTTCGTAATTACTGTTCGGACTTATTTGGGCATTGGTTTGGGCGTCTCCTGAGGAATTCTGCCACGCTTCTAGATGATGCCAAAACTAATATCCTGTATCTCCTTTGGTTTTCGTCGGATTTCTTTGGGCTTTGTCTTATCGGCTCTGCCCGATGGTCTTCTACACGCCAGGTGTATTCTGACTATATATTGATCGGTATCTTCGTAACTACTTTTTGGAAATCTTTGGGCATAGGTTTGATCGTCTCCTGAGGAATTCTGCCACGTCTCTAGGTAATGCCAAAACAAATATCCTGTATCTCCGTTGGTTTTTGTTGGATTTCTTTGGGCTTTGTCTTATCGGTTCTGCCCGATGATCTTCTACACGCCACTGATATGCCAAAACGGAAGAACGGCTGTGGACGTCTAGTCCTGTCACGGTCGCCAATTTGTGATGCGGTTTTCGGGGTTCTGCAGTTTTCGACGTCTGAGATAGCTTGTGGCTATAATAAAAATAGATTGAGTTATAAGATGGTCTTTATTAAACGATAAAATAAAACAATATCTCAGTATTTGATGTAATAAAAATATAAATTATTCGATGGGCACTTGTGGCGGGTATAGCGTCCAGACGGAGATACAGCTGGTGGGACAAAACGCCAAACAGGACTGACACAGCTGGCGGTGGTGGAGAGTGCAGTAGCCAGGCAGGACTAACACAGCTGACTACGGCGGGTGAATGGAATGCCAGACAGGACAAACACAGCTGGCGACGGCGGACGGTGCAGTAGCCAGGCAGGACTAACACAGCTGACTACGGCGGGTGGATGGAACGCCAGACAGGGCAAACACAGCTGGCTGCGGTAGCGGCGGCGGCGGCGGAACTCCGGGCACGGACTTACACGGCCGGATAGGGAGCTTCACCAGTCGGGACAAACACAGCCTGGTAGAAGAGCTCAGGACGGAGGCGGACGGAAGAAGGTTCCCTTTTCGGATCGGTCGCTTGTTTATATAGCCGGGCCTTATCGCTTTGGGTCCCTCTCCGCTACGGTGGTGGAAGCCGGTGGGGCAGTGGAGGTGGCTGGCCGTCGCATCTCGGCCTGTCCAACGCGGAGCAGCGTAGATCCTTTAGATAACCAGTGCGCTCGAACAAAAATAAAATTAATCCAATTCAATAATATATAAATAAAATACACTTCGTTACAGGACATCACCGCAAAACAGACTGCTGACCGAGCGGGGCTTGTCACCCGTCATGACAGTCGGCAATCTAAACAATCCTTGAGCTCGAGACCACCTCGAACGCAAGAAGAAAAGAAACCGGAGACAACATCCGGACCAGAAACCAGGAATCCTAGGAAACCTGGTAAGCTACCCCTCCCACTCCCGGGCCAACCAGGAGGCATTGACGACCCCAGAAGAAGGGGTCTAAGTGGGGCGAAAGTACGATGGTACCTGCGCTATCTTCAACAGGGCATGTCACCTGATGAAGCCAGGGATAAGGCCATCGGAAGAAAAGCTGAAGAGAAATCCGAAGCTACTTCGCAGCCAAAGAAGAGGGACGCCAGTAAAATCACCCCTCCTCTAGGACACAAAGTAAAAAGAGCTAAGACAGTGGCGGGACCCCACACCGCTACAGCATCAACGTCAGCAGGGCCAAGCACCAGCTACGCGAATGCCGTCAAAGCTATAAGGATAGCCATACTCCCAACAAGCTATCCAGAAAAAACGCTGACAACAGAGGAGCTTACCACTCTGGAGGAAGCAATTGTAGAGGAGATGTCGCTGGGAGCAGCATGCAAGCTCCAGTTCGGAGGAATCCACTTCCGATCAAGTATGCTACTGGTGGACTGCATCACACCAGAAACGGCAGAGTGGGTTAAGGAGCAGACTCCTAAACTCAGAACAGTTGATGACGTGCCTGGGAGAAGACATCCCAAGAGCACACAACATCACTGTCTTCTTTCCAAGAAGCCAAGGACAAGATCCTAAGAAGCTGCTGAGCTTAGTCGAGGCACAAAATATGGAGCTTCGCACCCACCTGTGGAAAATCCTCAGCAGCAAAGAAGAGGGCACCGGGAAAGTAATGAACATTGGCATTGACAATGACTCCCGGGAAGCAATCAAGAAAAACAGACAAGCTATCTTCTATAGGTTCTGGAAAATCCCCGTCCACGGCCTACAGAAGAAAAGAAAAGGAAGCCATTGATGTGACAAATGAGAGGGCAACCCCTCCCTCTGATCCAACCATCGTCACCGATCAAGGTAATGTCACCGAGGGATTCGGTTTTGGTCAGCGAAGACGAACGTATCGTGATCGTGAAATTCAGACTAAATTCGGGTTAAATAAATCAAAAATCAAAGGCTAGCAGATTTGATCATAGAAATAAAAAGTGAACCTGTGTAGGTACTAACATTTTGTTTCTCTAATAAGCTGTATAAATCCTAATTAGTGCATGGTAAGTCCTTTTAAATCCTTTTAATGGCCGGTGGCATGGAAGTAGACCGTGTCCCCGATCCGGGGGGCGGGAATACTATCGCAAATATAAATGATAAGGGAAAAAATGTAAGAAAAACACTCCTCTACAGAGATAAAGAGTCTCATTCAGTTTTTAAAAAACCTAATGATTGTCAAACTGAAGGCGCATCTGCCCCCCAAGAAAACCTCCACATAGGCAATTTTAGTCCACTATCAATAGCAAAAAAAATCTTAAGCCTGAAATTAGATAATATAAGTAAGCTAGAGAAGAAGGGTAGAAATCGGGTAGCTGTAACATTCAGGAATGCAAAAGCAGCAAACGAATTTTTAGTTAATAAAAAATTGTTGGATATGGGATACAATATGTACATTCCCACTAATCTCATATCATGTAAGGGTATTGTGAAAAATGTGGATAAGTCATTAACCGAAGACGAACTATTAAATAACACTTTTGCCCACAATCAACAGATAATAAGCGTTAGAAGGATGAATAGACGAACCATAAACTTGCAAGGTGAAGTTGAATATGTGCCCACTGGTACAATTCTTTACACTTTTTCAGGCAAATACCTACCACGACACGTAGAGATATATATGCTTCCACTACCGGTGGAAGTATATGTATTGCCAGTCATTCAATGCCACGGGTGCTTGTTGTACGGTCACACCATGAAAAATTGTAACTCTAACCCCAAGTGCAAAAACTGCGGTTCGGCATCAGGCCACAAGGGTCAATGTCAGACCAAGTGCATTCATTGCAACTCTCAAGATCACCCGTCCATTAGTAGAAATTGTCCTGAATACGAGAGACAAACGATGATCAGACAGTTAATGTCAGCAGATAGCATTACTTATTATGAAGCAAACATAAGGTTACCAAAAGAAAAGACCAGCAGACCATTTAACTCACAACCCAGAGACTTCCCTACACTGACCCCAACAGCTAACGCAGCACAGACAATCCAACCCCACCAACGAAGACAATTCCTAACACAGCCTCTACCTTCATTCAGCAATATAGTAAGGACAAAAAATATACCAAATAAACGAAAAAAGACTGTTGAACAAGGATACAATAATATGAGCGAACATAACCAACATTTAAACTTTCCCAGCTCAAGGACTCCAGCCAGTCTTCAATCTCACACCCCAGTCTACTCACAACTAAAGTCACTTCCCCAAAAAATACCCGTTATCCCTGAATCAGAGAACGAATTTGTACAGCTTCTTAAGACCTTCAGCCACAGACAAATCGAGCTAGCGCTCGAAACACTAACCAAATATAAAACAACACAAACACAAAAAAAAGGGGAGCCGGCAGTCCCCGCAACACTAAACACACAGACCTCTGTCCCCAGTGATCTCGATGAATACTAGACATCAACCACACACACTGCAACTTATGCAGTGGAACATACGTAGCTACACAAGCGGAAAAGACGTCCTAAAACTTTTAATTAACAAACATAATCCCAACGTAATCCACCTCAATGAAACATGGCTAAAACCATCCATACTAGCACATATAAATGGATATCGCATCATCCGTGCCGATCGTAAAGACGGGTACGGGGGCATAGCCACACTTGTAGACTCGAGAATCCCATTCCAAGTGACACAAATCAGTAAAAGGATAGGCCTCCCCCAAAATTTCCAAATACAGGCAATAAACATCCACAATATTAACATCATCAACATATACTGCCCACCGAACACTACGATACGATCTAACCATTGGAACCAGTTACTGCAATCCCTACCAAGACCCTTTGTCATCATGGGAGATTTAAATGCCCACCACCCCCTATGGGATCAAATTCCCTGTAATATAAGTGGTAAAACTATAGTTGAATCTCTGGGTACACATAACTTAGTCGTGCTCAACGACGGATTCCCAACCTTGATACTGCCTCCAACCACTGGGAGAACCAGTGCAGTAGACATTACACTAGTGACAGCAGACCTCGCTGCCAAATCAAATTGGCTAACAATAGACAATCCAGGCCTCAGTAACCACTTTCCCACGATGTGTTCTATCGAGATCAATAGTCCCGTTCTACCAGTCTCACAGAGGGCACTAGGTATAATTATAGAAAAACAAATTGGGAAAAATTCCAGGAAAGACTCGATGACTACGATTGGGCAGAAGCGACCAAAAATTATAACGAGTTTTCACAAAACATCAGGGATGCAGCAGAGGCGGCAACGCCCGTAACAGGGAAGAATACCGGTCCTAGAAGACTATACACACCCTGGTGGGATGAAGAGTGTCGCACAGCTCTCACTCGCAAAAGGGAAACGGCTAGAAAGTTCATGAGGGACTGCAATATAGGTAACTATATAGAGCTCAAGAAAATTAATGCAATTTTTAAGAGACTAATAAACAAGAAGAAAAAAGAATCATATAGGAACTACTGCTCCACATTAAACCGTAACACGAGCCTATCTAAAGTTTGGACTTTTTTTAGGAAAATGACTAGGATCCATAAAGGAGGAACAAATGACATCCTCTTTACCATCCCCAAATTTGGCAGAACATCTCCTTTCCACATTGAGCGTTTGCGACATTGACCCAGAGTTTAACCTCCCAACAAGCCCCAACCACAAACCAGACGAATTTACTATGGACGAACTAAAATACACCCTATCCCAAAAAAAAGACACCACACCAGGACTCGACAGAATCACATATAAAATGCTACTGAACCTCCCACCAGTAGCATTGGCCGCTTTACTTCAGATATACAATCGAACCCTCAGCCAGCTTCCCATTCCAGTGTCATGGAAAACATATTTAATTTACCCACTGCTTAAGCCATCTAAAGATCCACTGATAAGCGAAAGCTATCGACCAATAGCCCTATCCTCCTGCGTAGGAAAAACACTAGAGTCCATGATCAAAAACCGACTTGAGTGGCACATAGAAAGTCAAAACCTCTATCCCCCCCTGCAGTCCGCCTTCCGGAAAGGACGCTCCATAAAAACCAACACCATTCATCTCGCCAACAGAGTCCTGCTGGGTTTCAGTCGAAACCAGTACACACTGGCAGTCTTTTTAGACCTCAAATCTGCCTTCGACCATGTAGATCTCTATCGGCTACATTCAAAATTAATAAACGCAGGATTCGACACTCACCTATCTAACCTAATTTTTAAATTATTCATGGACAGAGAAGCCTATGTTAAAGAACCACCAGAACATTCAAGGACCGCAGAAAATATATAGAGGCGTTCCGCAGGGCTCTTTGCTGAGCCCAATCCTTTTTAACTTATATACTAGTGACATGCAATATTCTATGACGCCACACATCCAATTGGTCCAATATGCAGACGACATTTTGCTAATAACTAAGGGTCCTAATCCGATCGAAATGATAGAAAACATGAATCTGTGCCTTAAACAATTGTCCCGCAGGTTAGACGATCACAAACTGACAATCTCCACGTTAAAATCCTCAGCCATGTTGTTCCGTAAGCGCAAATCAAATCAATCCCTACCCCCGATCCGATATAACGAAGAGATTATTAGGTGGGAAACGGAAGTATCATATTTAGGAGTAAAGTTCACAAATACACTTTCCTGGGAACCGCATGTGACCGAAATATTACGTAAATCGCAAAGAGGCCTCAACATCATGAGAGCCTCTTCGGGGATCTGGTGGGGTGCAGACCCCAAAATCTTGAAGCTGATATTCAACGGCATTGTACGTTCCCACTTAGATTTTGCCTGCCAGCTCCTTCAACCCGCTCCCAAACACGTCTTAAAAAAGCTCGACAACATACACAACCAGGGCCTACGCATAATTACAGGGTGCATGAAATCTACACCTATTAACGCATTACAAGCAGAATGTGGAGAACCAAATCTTGACACCCGCCGTAAAATGTTAGCTGCAAAATTAATAGTAAATCTCCAACGAATAAAAAACCATCCTACAATAGAAGTAACAAAAAATTTAGCCATCTACTGCAACCTCATCTCTGATTTTTGGAATCGAAAGGAACCTCCCTACACTGTACAGACAATAAACCTCCTTGAAAATACTCCGAATACACACAAAGGTATTTTTTCTGCCCTTCCATGTTTTCTCGTAAGCCTCCAGACCCAGTACACAGACTTAGAGTATGAAAGTTCGAATCTAGAAAAAGATAGGGACAACAGACAAAACTTTATCTTGTCGAAAAGACAACAAACAGTAGTCATATACACAGATGCCACCCTAACAGAAGGTACAGCAGGCATCGGAGTCTGCATACCATCCATGAAACTTCGATATGCCGCGCGAATCGACGATCACACACCCATATGTATTGGGGAGACCTTGGCGATACACAAGGCTTGCACCCTGGCATTGGAAAATAATTTGAGGCATGTGACAGTGGTCGCAGATTCACAGAGTGCCTTGCAAAGTATATCCAACCCTAGATATAGGGGAGACACGCACTACATCTCATTAAAAACCAAACAGCTTATAATAGAAGCGAGAGAAAATGGGACAAAAATCGAACTACTTTGGATTCCCAGTCACACTAACATTACGGGAAATGATACGGCCGACCGAATGGCAAAACTAGGAGCCGCACTTGGGGCGACCCTAGAGGTTCCCTCAAACAACTCACCAATACTACCTCAGTTGATATCAGAAATTAAGTCCACTTGGTCGCAAACATGGAGAAACAATTGTAAAAATAGAGGCAAATTCTATCAGTACCTGGAAACATTCCCGACTAAGCCGCTGCTCACTAGCATCCCCTGCAACAACAGAAGGCAAATTACTACGATAATTAGAATGAGAACCAACCATTGTCTGACACTACAACACAGTCACCGAATAGGAGCTGCGGAGAGTCCCTCCCTACTGTGAGTGCGGGCAGATAGAAGACCTACAGCATATTTTCTTCACTTGTCCCATTAATATTACAGACGACTTCGACATCTACAGAGAGCTCACTGGCCATAAAATACCCACGCCAATAGATATAAATACCCTACTGCATAACCTAAACCCCCAAACAATATCCATAATCACAAAATTCCTGCAAATATATAACATTAAATTATAGATAAACCGTTTCCTAAGATAATCAAATGAACCTTCTTTCAGATCTTAACTCTCCAATCCATGGGCTTATCCTGGCAATTTTCGGTGTTGTGTAATGCTCTGGTAATTGCCCTAGAGCAAACACTATACCTGTGTTTGTGTTTGTCCCATACTAACTGTTTGAATAGAGAAACACCAAGACTGCCTAAACGATAACGAGAAGACCCAGAAGATAGCTACAAGTCTGAAGTTGGATTTCCAATGGGAATCACCATTATGAAAGTTGGCTGTATGTCAAGCTGACCAGGCCATAAAACAGAAAAACAACAACAAACAACATGTCACCGAGGATTCGTCGGGAACCTATGAAGAGCCTATGCTCATACAGGGGGCAAGCACCACAACGCAAGAAGACCAATGTCCAGTATAAGCACAGCAAATGTCACCAGCATGGCCCAGTTCAACGCCCATCATGCTAGGGGGGCATCAGCCGTCATAGCTCGGGCGTTCGACAGGTCATGCCTGGGCGTTGTGCTTATACAAGAACCTTGGACATACAAGGGGCAGGTAAGGGGCCTACCACGAAAGGATTGCAAGACAATTTGGGATATCAGAAGTGATACCCCAAGGGCCTGCATCCTGATAAGAAACAACATTAAATATGTTTGTCTTTCAGAATTCATGACACGGGACCTTGTGCCAATCCGGGTCAACATCACCGGAGGCACACACCGTAGCATCATAGTAGCATCAGGGTACTTCCATGAGAAAACATCAGCACCTCCTATGGAAGTCCAGAAACTAGTCGAGTACTGCAACGGGCATGGGCTACCGCTCCTACTCGGCATCAGTGATGCCAACGTACACAACATCAGCTGGGGCAGCAAGTATACCAACAAAAGAGGTGAGCAACTGCTTGAATTTTTACTTGAATCCAATTTAGATGTACTGAATGTGGGGAACACACCCACTTTTGTAACTAAAAGGAGTCAAGACGTAATAGACATAACGATCGGTAGTCCGAGCATATGTCAACTGATCAGAGACTGGAGGGTATCTAACGAACCCTCACTCTCTGATCACAGAATAATAGAATTCAACATGAGGGGACTCCGGCAAGAGAACACCCTCATTAGAAATCCAAGAAACACCGACTGGGACACATTTCACACCAGCCTAAGAGAAAATATAAAACAAACAAATTCTAGAGTCAAAAACCATCTAGAATTAGAAGCAACATTAGAATCTCTCAACGGCGCGCTGAAATATTCATACGAATCCAGCTGCCACATTAGAGAGAAAATAAGTTGTAGGAAAACTCCGTGGTGGAACGAACACCTATCCAAGCTCCGGGCAGAAGTTCGAAGGCTTTTCAATAAAGCCAAGCGCGATGGAGACTGGCAGGGCTACACCGCGGAACTGACAACCTACAATAAGGAAATCAGGAAAGCTAAAAGGAAGAGCTTCAGGGACTTCTGCAGGGATATCACCTCAACACCTGAAGCATCCAGACTTCACAAAGCTTTAGCGAAAGGCATTGCCCAGGGAACAATGTCGCTCAGAAAACCTGATGGGAACTACACAGAAAATGAAGAGCAAAGAGCTCTACTTCTGCTAGAAACTCACTTTCCAGGCAGTGCACTGAAAGTAGGGAACGAGGATTCGTTTGAATCTGGTAAACCCACGAAAGAAGATTGGGAGGTCGCGAAAACCATCTGCACCTCCGAAAGACTGAAATGGGCAATTGGCACCTTTCAACCATTCAAATCACCCGGGGTGGATGGCATATTCCCGGCTCTTCAAAGAGGACTGGAGGATCTCATGCCACACCTGGTAAGAATATTCAGAAGCAGCCTGGCTATGGGATATATACCACAAGCCTGGAGGAAGGCGCAAGTCATCTTTATTCCTAAGGCAGGAAGAAAGGACACCTCTCTCCCGAAGTCATTTAGACCCATCTGTCTTACTTCCTTCTTACTAAAGACGATGGAGAAAATCATTGATAATTACATCAGAACGGAAACACTGAACAGGGGACCACTACACCCAAGCCAGCATGCATACAGAGCGGGCAGATCGACAGAGACCGCCCTGTATGAGCTGACAGAAAAGATTCAGGACACTCTGGAGTACAAGGAAACGGCCATTTGCGCCTTTCTGGACATAGAAGGAGCATTCGACAACACCTCTTGCGATGCTATCAAGAAAGCCCTAACTAAAAAAGGCATAAACAGCACAACATCCCCTTGGATTCAACAAATGCTGTCCACAAGACAAATTGGAACCAAAGTGGGCAATGACACCATCCAGGTGAAAACAACAAAAGGATGCCCACAAGGAGGGGTGTTATCCCCCCTCCTATGGAGCCTGGTAGTAGACGAGCTCCTCGGGTTACTCACCGAGAACGGCATTACCTGCATCGGGTATGCCGTTCATCGGCATCATGGCCAGAGGAAAATTTGAAGGAACACTCTGCGACATAGTACAGAGGGGGTTAAGATAACCTTGAAATGGTGCCAGGAAATAGGACTCAACATCAATCCTATAAAAACTACACTGATACCATTCACAAGAAAAAACAAGCTTCCAAACCTCAAAACCATCGACTTAAATGGAGTCGAGTTAGAATGGAAGGAAGAAGTAAAATATCTGGGAATAACACTGGATAAGAAGCTAATGTGAAGCAAGCACTTGAGTGCAACAGTAAGTAAGGCCACATCCGTACTCATGGTGTGCAGGAGAATGGCGGGAAGTGCATGGGGTTGCAACCCATCCATTTTACGCTGGATGTACACCATGCTAGTGAGACCCATCATCACATACGGAGCGGTCGTCTGGTACAAGAGGACCAAGCTAATAACAGCGAGGAAAACACTCGAAAAGATCCAGAGACTTGCATGCCTCTGCATCACAGGAGCAATGAGAACATGCCCAACAGCAGCGTTGGAAGTAATTCTAGATCTCACACCACTGCACTTAGTGATTGAGAGAAGTGTCGCAGAGGCTCAACTTAGAATGTCAAGAATGGGGATCAGGGGGGGACTACGGACCGAGGGGAATCAACCCCTGAACATCTGTAAAAACCTCCTGATAATGCCAAAAGACAAAACTGTCAAGAAATTCAGCTTCAAGAGAAACTTCATCATGGAACTGTCTACGAAAGAAGAATGGAGCAACACATCCATTCACACTTTCAAAGAAGGTACAATAAGATGGTACACAGACGGCTCAAAGGCCAGCGAGGGACTGGGGCAGGAGTATATGGACCAGGCACCAACTACTTCGAGCCGATGAGAACATCCCCAAGCATACTTCAAGCCGAACTGTACGCAATAGAAGTATGCGCCCAAATAAACCTCGACAGAAACTATAAAAATAGGGAAATAGCAATACTGACAGACAGTCAAGCAGCCATAAAGACGCTGAGCTCTCCTATCATCAGCTCAAAAATGGCATGGAACTGCCTACAAAAACTCAATAAACTAGGCAGAGAGAACAAAATTCACCTCAAATGGATACCAGGACACACTGGGATTGAGGGAAACGAACGTGCCCACTCATTGGCAAGAAAAGGAGCATCGACGCCCTTTATAGGACCAGAACCATTCTGTAGCCTTGAAGACACGTTTTTCAAGGCAGAACTTCGGAAGGAAGAAGAAAAACTGAGAGAAATCCATTGGAATAACCTCTCAGGATTGAGACAATCCAAGGAGCTCCTCGGGAACTTTAACCGAGAAAGGTCAAGGAAACTCCTGACCCTCAACAAAGGAAGTCTCAGAATGCTAACAGGATTCCTAACAGGTCATTGCAAGCTCAATGAACACCTGAGGAAACTTGGTATAGAAAATGATGGCGTTTGCAGACTCTGCAGGGAAGAAAACGAGACGCCTCGTCACCTATTGATGAACTGCGAAGCCCTAGAACGTGAAAGAAACGATGTTCTGGGCCAACACCAGCTCAACGGGGGGGCTTTGCCCGGCCTTGATCCCCTTCAAATCCTGAAATTCCTAAGGGAGGCGGAGTTGGAGAGGCTGCTTCAATGAAGGGAATATACTCCAAAGAAGCAGAGAAGAGGGGGCACAATAGATCTGTAATAGGTCGCAGCGCATCTGACACCCTCAATATCAATATCAATATCAATCAATAGTCCTAGATAGCCGAAGACGCGAACTTTTGACATTTCCTTCCTATCAGGCCGAACTGGACACAGTCACGCTTTAGGACGGTTTGAACATGCTTGTCAGGTTTTTGTAACATTGGTGTAGGTAGATCTAATAATGTAGTGAAGGAAATAATGATGAAATAACAACACACAACAAAATTTAAACAACGACTCATGTTTTTAGTCGGAGTAACACCGTACGTGATAAACCAAGTGAGAGACTGCCAAGACCTGTGAATTGAAAGTGAAGTGCGCGTGCAGACTATTCGGTACTTTCTAAATCAGAGCCGCACATAAAACGCGTACCCGGAAAAATCGCGATCGGTCAAGATGTTGTACCTGATGTTAGTATGCTTCATCGGAATAAATTTGACAATAACGAAAGGACTTATTGCTTACGACTGCGAAGATTAAAGGGCCAATTTGACAATGATTTCTATAAAGGACATTGCCACGTGCCCAGAGCCAGAATCAGATTATGAAGTGGAGAAATGGTCAGTGAGAGTTATACAACTCAACGAGATCAAATTGAAGCACGTCATGACCTGTCTGGTGGAAATTATTCAGATGAAAATGTACTGCGGACATTGGTCGCACAACTCGGTAGTCAGTCAAAGCATGTCCAGCTACATTCATCAGCTAGGCGCAGAAGAATGTCACAACGTCCATAGGTATTGGACGCTACGAGTGTTCAATCAGCAAATAGGCCAAGTTGTCATGAACGGGAGTACCAAGGCATCACTGACCATCTTGGGAGAAGTGTACGCCAATGGAGATTGTCAAGGCACATCATATCATGAGGGTGGGAATTCCTGGAATGATATTGTCATTGTAGCCTCTGTCACTATTAATGTCAGAGACTACTTCGCAAAGGTCAAGATTGAAGAGAACGAGATAAGTTTGTTGGGAGGAATTACTTGTCCATATATGGCAGGCTACTGTTTTGATTCAGTGTATGGAGAGACTATGTGGGATGAGGAGAAGAAACAAGAATGCCAACCATTTTATACCGTATTGTACACAGGGAAGGCCAGAAGAGTGATCAGCAGAGCCACAAAGAACGAGATATTAGTCGTGGAAAGTGTAGCCCTTCCTTTTCTCGCTCGATTTTAAATTTCAGATAACTATGTCAAAAAGAAAAAAAATATGTGTGCGAGCAGAAGGTGCTATTCACTCTGACCCCCTTTGGGTACTTTCAAATTTATTTGAACCCAAAGCAGGACAGAGGGTGTTAAAGATCTTAAAATGAAGTTACAAATTTTGTTTAAATGATCGTCTAGATAAATTTTGTCTCTAAAAAGTTTCCAAAAAGCTTGACCTGCCCTACGTTGTGAATTATTTAAATTACAGGTCACACAAATACTAAAATAAAACACACACTAATAATTAACAATTTATTGGAATGCTCCAATTAAATAAAATTCAATTTCCCAGAAATTGATAGTATTGTATCGTGAGATTATCAACTTAAAATTAGGATTTTTCCCTTATCAACTAAGCATTATTCATAATATCAAAGATTAGACAAAGTCATTATTCATTTTAAAAGATACTTGGGGTGGTATGCTAGAAACTAAATTTCGCATTTGACAGCGCTGTTAACAACGGCACTGTTGTTAAAAATCACTTTGACATGGTCACGTGACCATGTTAAATGCTTTAACATCGCCATGTCAAATTTCATGTTGACAACGGCGTTAAAGCTGAAATCACCCAATTTGGTATGCTAGAAAGGAAAATCGAGTAGGAACAGTTGAATGTCAATGTTAAATGGCCATGTTACAATAATCACAGGGCATGGATCGATTAATTATTATTAGCTGTCAAATTTTAGGAAGATTTTTAATAAATCCCGTATTATTCCAGAGTGAAGTGTTTTTTCTATGTTTATTTATAGTGTCATCACAACTAAATATCAACAATCTTGTTCCATAAATTGAAAATTAACCAAATAGGTACCTACCTAGTATTTTATACTATAATTATTTCAGTTTGAAGTATTTTATAACCCCTTCTATTATAGAAGATCTTAATCAAAAAGTGAATACCTGACAATGGTGGGCATCAGATCTTGAATTTACAAAATCTTTCTTCCAGAAAGTACCTAGTAACTGTAGCAGGGACACATTTAACGTAATGTGTACGTAAAAAAATAACGTAATGTGTGAACATACTTTACCATGGGCGGAGTAAATAGGGAAATATTTATCATTTTTCCTGCTTGATGTGTATTTTTCATTTAGATTCAAAATAAAATTAAATAAATAAATAAAACATTTAACCATGGGCAGACCAATTGGGTTGGTGGGAATGTTATTTAGTTAAATTGTTTTTCTTGCTTGATGATGTTTACTACTTTGAAACGTTTACGTTGTTTGCTATTATTATTTGTTACAACACAACACAACAGTATAGAGATCATGCGCATGCGTTCAGTAGGCACTAGCCAACATCTAACAACGCGAAACCAAAATCGACCTCGACCATCTCGGATCGCCGATTAATTACGAAATTGAACTTCGGTTTGGCTTCGATCTAGCTCGTGAATTGTTCTTAGCCTGTAATCAGTGTGTGATCAGCGAATATGCAACGTTGCCGCTATTGTTCATGTTACATTTTTAACACGATGATGTTATCTAACAACAGTGTCAAATCATGAATATTTCGTTCTAGCATACCGAATTGATTTTAACAACAACGTCAGATTGACATCGGTGTTACGTTAACAACGCCAAATGATATTTTCTAGCATACGACCCTTGGTCTATTAATGACCACCATACCACCCTCAATAGGTGTTTACTAAAATTAACGTACCTAACCCTACTTAATTTGGCTAGGCCAATTATAACTTTACTAAATTAAAAATTTACCTTAATAATAATAAGAAAATAATGACAACATTGTACCAGCTTGGTATAATTAAATTTCGCAATATACTAAAATTATAATAATATCGATTAGATATTCTCAACTCATTTACAGGTAACAAAGTTCCAAATTAAATCACTTCAATAACATCATTTGGTTGATTTGTTTCTCATTTTAGAGAACATAAATGCATTACAAAATAATTCTGATAAGGTACCTTGTCGTCCAAGTCGCATTTCTAGTTGAAAAGCAAGTGAGACGGGATGATCCAAAGAGTAAGATGGAAAGTGACGCTTCCTCCTTCCATTGTTGATGATGTCTGACCACCATCACTAGTCTAGACCATAAAAAAACAAAGGACGCCATTCCTCCCAAACTGCGCATCTCAGCTAAACTCTTGAGTAAATGATGATCCACTACCAGAAACTACAATCGGAACATTCCGAAACGAAACGGAAGACGAAAACCAGAACCACAAGGAAAGGCCAAACGGAAAGGCCCGAAATGAATTATATCATCCAAATCAGGCTTCTTCAATCCACTCCATGGTAATCAGCACCAACAAAATCATCCTGCGTTTTAAGCACCACTGCACGAAATAATAAATTAAATAACATCATTTCACTGAAACATGATCACCATCACTATCCCAGACAGCAGGAACGATCTTCACCCGACAATATTTCAGACAACAAGGACGACGAGACAATCTCGTTCGGTTCTCAACCTCACAATTCAATCGATACATTCACCTATCCTCCTTACTCTACTGCTCTGACGTTTAGCTCTTCTGGCTGGCAGATGACGGACTGGAATTGACAGTCCCATATTCGATCTCGCTACAATGCCTCAAACTATAAAACCAGCGGAGAGTAGCATTCCAGAGGAGCGCCATCTTACTACGCCTTTTCTATCCGAAAATTTGTTCGAATCAGATACGGAAAAGCGCACGCTACAAAAGTGAAGAGAAAATTTTCGCCGTAAACTTGGTCAAGAAGAAGATAGTGTGTGGAGAAGAAGTATGGCAGACGGAACATCCCAGATTGATGGTACTTGTAGGTGAAGCAGAATTCTCACCAACATCAAAAATGAACCTAATACCCGAGAACACCGACCTGATGATGTACGTCAATAGTAAATTCATGTACATAGAGCAAGCATACAAAGGAGAATTAGAAAGAATCTATCTAGATGTCATTCATCGCAGATGTCTCATGCAGAGAGAAATATTAAGGAATAGACTGCTAATGGCTCCATTTTCCCCCAATACAGTAAGTCAGCTCTTACAAAGCGAACCTGGATACGTGGGAAGAGTCTTAGGAGAAGTACTGTACGTAATGAAATGTATCCCGAAAATCGTAAAGATCAGGCGAGTCAGTAACAAACTGTTATCACGAGCTTCCCGTATTTCTGGATGAGCGAGAAATGTTTATGGCACCAATCACTCACGTGCTACAAGTGACAGCAGAACAAATAGACTGCAGCGGGGCAGCACCACCTCTATACGAGATTGACAATGAATGGATAGGCCTCACCCCCTTCCCTACGGTGAAGAGAGCACCAGAACAACTACAAGTACAGAAGTATCCAGCATTGAAGTTTCAGCCTATCCTACCTATTGGGCAAGCAGGGCTATACACCAATGAAGAAGTCGAGCAAGTGCAACGCATACTAACGTTTAGTATCGAACGTAAGGCGATCGAGAATATAATCACACGACGGGTGGCCGGGTTAGACACCAGCGGGCAAGGCTATTCAGTATTACGTATCTTCAACCCGGAAGAATTAAAGGAACTCGCACATTCAACTATGAAACAAGTGTGGGGCTGGTTCGTTGATCTTGGGACATTCATGAGTGGAATCATTGGATTTTATGTTATATTCAGACTGATTAAATATGCTATCTCTGTAGTGTTGAACGGACTGCACTTATACCAAACCTTGGGCTGCGGTATCTCGTTAATAGCATGTGTGTGGAACTTTTTGACGGCATTCTTAGTGCAACGTCACTTTAGTGCGGAAAAGTGCGACGAAATCGGATCCCGACGATCCAGAAAACGTGACGAGTGGTGATTCCAAGCTTAAAGACAGAGAGACAAATTCCCAGCAAGGTCAGACATCGGCGCCAGGCCTATACCCGGTCGTGGCCTCGAAACAACATTGGACTGATCCGGTTACGGTGCAACATTAAGCACGTACACGTACGGTGAGCGCTCCTCGGCTTATGAAAATGATATCATGTAATTATTGTGACCCTAGAGTATATATAGGATCAGTTAACCTTAGACATAGTATAGTTTCAGGAGGGAACTTTTATATTGTTCATAAGGGTATGTTATGGGTAAGATAAGCGAAAAAGTAACGCGTAACAACGCGGTTACTTTTAGAAAGTTGGGGGCAATGTGATAGATCGAAAAATATCGATCATCAGTTGAAAATAATTCTTTCGTTTTCTTGATAATATTGAAATGAAAAGAATGAATAAATTGAAGGATATAGTAATTTGAGTTAAATCGAGCGTCTGGTTGAAATAAAGGCGGGAGTCAGACGTGAAAATATGCATTAAGTATATGGGAATAATTAATAATACGAGCTCACACGGTTGTTAGGAAGTTGAGTCGTCATTACTTTAACAAAACGCGATATCAGGTTGTTCTGCAACAATGTTGCTCTTTATTCACCGCCGCCTCGAGTAAGAAAATAGAACGACAGTCATAAAATAATAGCTGGGACAGGAAGTTTAATATAAAAAAAAATCTTGAACGTGAGGTGCAAGCAGAGGGCACGCGGAAAGAAATTAAGAGAGGGAAGCGAGCTATTAAATAGAGAAAAAAAGGGAGTAAGCGTCAGTTTAGTCGTAGTTTCTGAGAGTTCCTGGCTTCTTACGCGGCATTTCGTACTTCAAGAGTTACCAAGTTTTAGTTGAGTTTTAGTTTTGGGACCAAGTTTTTAGAGTTTAGAGTATTGAGTAAATGTAGGTATCGAGGGCGGGTGATGAAGGGTTAGAGTCCCCGAGATATAATAATTGGTGAAGGGTTAGAGTCCCCGAGATATAATAATTGGTGAAGGGTTAGAGTCCCCGAGAAAAATAATTGGTGAAGGGTTAGAGTCCCTGGAATATAATTGATGAAGGGTTAGAGTCCCCGTGAAATATAATTGGTGAAGGGTTAGAGTCCCCGAGATATAATAATTGGTGAAGGGTTAGAGTCCCCGAGAAAAATAATTGGTGAAGGGTTAGAGTCCCTGGAATATAATTGATGAAGGGTTAGAGTCCCCGTGAAATATAATTGGTGAAGGGTTAGAGTCCCCGAGATATAATAATTGGTGAAGGGTTAGAGTCCCCGTACATAATTGGTGGAGAGTTAGAGTCCCTTGGGATATAGTTGAATTTTGAAAATTGAGTCAAGTTAGGTAGTCGGATCTTTGTTCCGAGAAAATAATTAATTGGGTAGTAGAACTCGAATTAGAAGTCGTACCGTGAGCGCGCGTAAATGTGTTGAACTGTAGTGAGTGTCATTTAAAGGATTACTTGAAGAAATCACCCCTCCAACTTTCTAATGTAAGTGTTAAGATGTAAGAGTAGAATGGTACAATACTAACTGACACAGTCATAGTGTCTTGGCCACTGGAAGTACTAAAATTTGGGAATTTATGAAGTAATGGTTATTGAGAGTGTCAGAATGTAAAAAAATCATAAATAAACTTTTAATTGAGTAGAAATGTGTAAATAATAAATATAAGTCCCAAACTTGAGTGCCGCTTAAGAGGATATTTTAGTTACAGAATGTATCAATACTTTATTTGAATTAATTTTCCTGGTTTGGTAACAGTCAAATTATATAACCATTTGAAGTAGATAAGAGAGGAGAGAGAGAGTGATGACTAACGATTAACTATCTGAATCACCCATCTATCCTCCTTTTCGAAAATTTAAAATTTAATAATGCAGAGTTAATTATTTTGTATTTTGCAAGTGCCTAAAGAAAAAGTAAGATATTAGTAAGGGTAATTCAAATTTTTTTTTGTAATTCATGTATCAAAATGTTTTATTTTATCAATAATAAATTTGTTAAATTTTACTTCTCCTCTTTCATTCAAGAAAAATTACACTAGAACCCAACCAGTGTTAAAAATAAATTAGTTTTGTGAGACTCGTGATTTTGAAAATAGAAGTTGAAAATATTTAAAAGAGAGTCAGTGAAATTATAAAGTAATTGAATGAAGTGACAGCGTCCCTTTGTTCTGGGTTGCAAGTGAGCATCTTTCGATATGTTTTAAAGTGGCTTCCTAACTATCATTTGGTGCTATAGATTCGCTTTTTAAATACCGGCGTGACGTCGCCATTAATTAATTATGAATGTAGGAGAGAAAATAAATTTTCAAGTTTACGTCATTTTCGAGGGTGACAGCGTCCCTTTGTTCTGGTTTGCAAGTGAGCAGCTTTCGATATGTTCTAAAGTAGATTCCTAACTATCATTTGGTGCTATAGATTCGCTTTTTAAAAACCGGCGTGACGTCGCAATTAATTAATTATGAATGTAGGAGAGAAAATAAATTTCCAAGTTTGCGTCATTTTCGACGGTGACAGCGTCCCTTTGTTCTGGGTTGCAAGTGAGCATCTTTCGATATGTTCTAAAGTGGCTTCCTAACTATCATTTGGTGCTAGAGATTCGCTTTTTAAATACCAGCGTGACGTCGCCATTAATTAATTATGAATGTAGGAGAGAAAATAAATTTCCAAGTTTGCGTCATTTTCGACGGTGACAGCGTCCCTTTGTTCTGGGTTGCAAGTGAGCAGCTTTCGATATGTTCTAAAGTAGATTCCTAACTATCATTTGGTGCTAGAGATTCGCTTTTTAAAAACCGGCGTGACGTCGCAATTAATTAATTATGAATGTAGGAGAGAAAATAAATTTCCAAGTTTGCGTCATTTTCGACGGTGACAGCGTCCCTTTGTTCTGGGTTGCAAGTGAGCATCTTTCGATATGTTTTAAAGTGGCTTCCTAACTATCATTTGGTGCTATAGATTCGCTTTTTAAATACCGGCGTGACGTCGCCATTAATTAATTATGAATGTAGGAGAGAAAATAAATTTTCAAGTTTACGTCATTTTCGAGGGTGACAGCGTCCCTTTGTTCTGGTTTGCAAGTGAGCAGCTTTCGATATGTTCTAAAGTAGATTCCTAACTATCATTTGGTGCTATAGATTCGCTTTTTAAAAACCGGCGTGACGTCGCAATTAATTAATTATGAATGTAGGAGAGAAAATAAATTTCCAAGTTTGCGTCATTTTCGACGGTGACAGCGTCCCTTTGTTCTGGGTTGCAAGTGAGCATCTTTCGATATGTTCTAAAGTGGCTTCCTAACTATCATTTGGTGCTAGAGATTCGCTTTTTAAATACCAGCGTGACGTCGCCATTAATTAATTATGAATGTAGGAGAGAAAATAAATTTCCAAGTTTGCGTCATTTTCGACGGTGACAGCGTCCCTTTGTTCTGGGTTGCAAGTGAGCAGCTTTCGATATGTTCTAAAGTAGATTCCTAACTATCATTTGGTGCTATAGATTCGCTTTTTAAAAACCGGCGTGACGTCGCAATTAATTAATTATGAATGTAGGAGAGAAAATAAATTTTCAAGTTTGCGTCATTTTCGACGGTGACAGCGCCCCTTTGTTCTGGTTTGCAAGTGAGCAGCTTTCGATATGTTCTAAAGTAGATTCCTAACTATCATTTGGTGCTACAGATTCGCTTTTTAAATACCGGCGTGACGTCGCCATTAATTAATTATGAATGTAGGAGAGAAAATAAATTTTCAAGTTTGCGTCATTTTCGACGGTGACAGCGTCCCTTTGTTCTGGGTTGCAAGTGAGCAGCTTTCGATATGTTCTAAAGTAGATTCCTAACTATCATTTGGTGCTATAGATTCGCTTTTTAAATACCGGCGTGACGTCGCCATTAATTAATTATGAATGTAGGAGAGAAAATAAATTTTCAAGTTTGCGTCATTTTCGACGGTGACAGCGTCCCTTTGTTCTGGTTTGCAAGTGAGCAGCTTTCGATATGTTCTAAAGTAGATTCCTAACTATCATTTGGTGCTACAGATTCGCTTTTTAAATACCGGCGTGACGTCGCCATTAATTAATTATGAATGTAGGAGAGAAAATAAATTTTCAAGTTTGCGTCATTTTCGACGGTGACAGCGTCCCTTTGTTCTGGGTTGCAAGTGAGCAGCTTTCGATATGTTCTAAAGTAGATTCCTAACTATCATTTGGTGCTACAGATTCGCTTTTTAAATACCGGCGTGACGTCGCCATTAATTAATTATGAATGTAGGAGAGAAAATAAATTTTCAAGTTTGCGTCATTTTCGACGGTGACAGCGCCCCTTTGTTCTGGTTTGCAAGTGAGCAGCTTTCGATATGTTCTAAAGTAGATTCCTAACTATCATTTGGTGCTACAGATTCGCTTTTTAAATACCGGCGTGACGTCGCCATTAATTAATTATGAATGTAGGAGAGAAAATAAATTTTCAAGTTTGCGTCATTTTCGACGGTGACAGCGTCCCTTTGTTCTGGGTTGCAAGTGAGCAGCTTTCGATATGTTCTAAAGTAGATTCCTAACTATCATTTGGTGCTATAGATTCGCTTTTTAAATACCTGCGTGACGTCGCCATTAATTAATTATGAATGTAGGAGAGAAAATAAATTTTCAAGTTTGCGTCATTTTCGACGGTGACAGCGCCCCTTTGTTCTGGGTTGCAAGTGAGCAGCTTTCGATATGTTCTAAAGTAGATTCCTAACTATCATTTGGTGCTACAGATTCGCTTTTTAAATACCGGCGTGACGTCGCCATTAATTAATTATGAATGTAGGAGAGAAAATAAATTTTCAAGTTTGCGTCATTTTCGACGGTGACAGCGCCCCTTTGTTCTGGGTTGCAAGTGAGCAGCTTTCGATATGTTCTAAAGTAGATTCCTAACTATCATTTGGTGCTATAGATTCGCTTTTTAAATACCGGCGTGACGTCGCCATTAATTAATTATGAATGTAGGAGAGAAAATAAATTTTCAAGTTTGCGTCATTTTCGACGGTGACAGCGCCCCTTTGTTCTGGTTTGCAAGTGAGCAGCTTTCGATATGTTCTAAAGTAGATTCCTAACTATCATTTGGTGCTACAGATTCGCTTTTTAAATACCGGCGTGACGTCGCCATTAATTAATTATGAATGTAGGAGAGAAAATAAATTTTCAAGTTTACGTCATTTTCGAGGGTGACAGCGTCCCTTTGTTCTGGTTTGCAAGTGAGCAGCTTTCGATATGTTCTAAAGTAGATTCCTAACTATCATTTGGTGCTATAGATTCGCTTTTTAAAAACCGGCGTGACGTCGCAATTAATTAATTATGAATGTAGGAGAGAAAATAAATTTCCAAGTTTGCGTCATTTTCGACGGTGACAGCGTCCCTTTGTTCTGGGTTGCAAGTGAGCATCTTTCGATATGTTCTAAAGTGGCTTCCTAACTATCATTTGGTGCTAGAGATTCGCTTTTTAAATACCAGCGTGACGTCGCCATTAATTAATTATGAATGTAGGAGAGAAAATAAATTTCCAAGTTTGCGTCATTTTCGACGGTGACAGCGTCCCTTTGTTCTGGTTTGCAAGTGAGCAGCTTTCGATATGTTCTAAAGTAGATTCCTAACTATCATTTGGTGCTATAGATTCGCTTTTTAAAAACCGGCGTGACGTCGCAATTAATTAATTATGAATGTAGGAGAGAAAATAAATTTTCAAGTTTGCGTCATTTTCGACGGTGACAGCGCCCCTTTGTTCTGGTTTGCAAGTGAGCAGCTTTCGATATGTTCTAAAGTAGATTCCTAACTATCATTTGGTGCTACAGATTCGCTTTTTAAATACCGGCGTGACGTCGCCATTAATTAATTATGAATGTAGGAGAGAAAATAAATTTTCAAGTTTGCGTCATTTTCGACGGTGACAGCGCCCCTTTGTTCTGGGTTGCAAGTGAGCAGCTTTCGATATGTTCTAAAGTAGATTCCTAACTATCATTTGGTGCTACAGATTCGCTTTTTAAATACCGGCGTGACGTCGCCATTAATTAATTATGAATGTAGGAGAGAAAATAAATTTTCAAGTTTGCGTCATTTTCGACGGTGACAGCGCCCCTTTGTTCTGGTTTGCAAGTGAGCAGCTTTCGATATGTTCTAAAGTAGATTCCTAACTATCATTTGGTGCTACAGATTCGCTTTTTAAATACCGGCGTGACGTCGCCATTAATTAATTATGAATGTAGGAGAGAAAATAAATTTTCAAGTTTGCGTCATTTTCGACGGTGACAGCGTCCCTTTGTTCTGGGTTGCAAGTGAGCAGCTTTCGATATGTTCTAAAGTAGATTCCTAACTATCATTTGGTGCTACAGATTCGCTTTTTAAATACCGGCGTGACGTCGCCATTAATTAATTATGAATGTAGGAGAGAAAATAAATTTTCAAGTTTGCGTCATTTTCGACGGTGACAGCGTCCCTTTGTTCTGGGTTGCAAGTGAGCAGCTTTCGATATGTTCTAAAGTAGATTCCTAACTATCATTTGGTGCTACAGATTCGCTTTTTAAATACCGGCGTGACGTCGCCATTAATTAATTATGAATGTAGGAGAGAAAATAAATTTTCAAGTTTGCGTCATTTTCGACGGTGACAGCGCCCCTTTGTTCTGGTTTGCAAGTGAGCAGCTTTCGATATGTTCTAAAGTAGATTCCTAACTATCATTTGGTGCTACAGATTCGCTTTTTAAATACCGGCGTGACGTCGCCATTAATTAATTATGAATGTAGGAGAGAAAATAAATTTTCAAGTTTGCGTCATTTTCGACGGTGACAGCGTCCCTTTGTTCTGGTTTGCAAGTGAGCAGCTTTCGATATGTTCTAAAGTAGATTCCTAACTATCATTTGGTGCTACAGATTCGCTTTTTAAATACCGGCGTGACGTCGCCATTAATTAATTATGAATGTAGGAGAGAAAATAAATTTTCAAGTTTGCGTCATTTTCGACGGTGACAGCGTCCCTTTGTTCTGGGTTGCAAGTGAGCATCTTTCGATATGTTTTAAAGTGGATTTATAACTATTATTTAGTGCTATAGATTCGCTTTTTAAATAACGGCGTGACGTCGCAAATATTAATTATTTGTATAATTAATTACAAATATAGGAGAGAAAATAAATTTTAAATTTTACGTCATTTTCGAGGGGGACAGCGCCCCTTTGTTCTGGGTTGCAAGTTCAAAAGTCCAGATATGTCTTTCTGTAGGTTGCCAGCAGTAATTATTACATAAAGTCGTTTTTCTTATGATTGTCAATAATGTTGACCCAGAGTGTACACCGAATCCGAATCCGAATCTAACTTCAGGGACATAGTTCAGGATATGGACATGGAAGAAATCTAGGTCATCAGAAAACTATGCAGGTCACAAGGACGCCAATCAATCGTATAAACCGGAACGCATGTAATGAAGATCGAAGTGGAATCGGCCCTGAACTTAGATCAATAAATAGCAAACAAAACCGCACATTGCCCCAACCTTTTATTAGATTTGTCTCAGGAGGAATTCAACAGGATAATACGAAAGTAAACAGCATTACAGAACAAGCAGGAGCAAGGGAATGCCACGATGAGCTGAAGACAACAATAAATGAAAGTTATGGCTCTAACTTACGGAGCTGGGATGAAGATAATGCTGCAGATGGGATTCCAACCTGGAAAAGGCTTAGGAAGGGACCTGCAAGGAATAACTTCACCTATTGGAACTTCCCTGAGGAAAGGAAGAGGAGCGATTGGAGCATATGGACCCGAGAAACACGACTCCAAGAATAATAAAGGTTTACAGGAACTGGGTTCCAAGAATAATGAAACTTTACAGGAGCAGGGCTCCAGGAATAGAAATTTACAGGAACTGGGTTCCAGGAATAATAAAGGGTTACAGGAGCAGGGCTCCAGGAATAATATAAATTTACAGGAACTGGGTTCCAAGAATAATGAAGGTTTACAGGAGCAGGGCTCCAGGAATAATAAAGGATTACAGGAACTGGGTTCCAAGAATAATGAAGGTTTACAGGAGCAGGGCTCCAGGAATAATGAAGGATTACAGGAACAGGGTTCCAGAAATAATACAGGATTACAGGAGCAGAGCTCCAGGAATAATAAAGATTTACAGGAACTGGGTTCCAGGAATAATAAAGGGTTACAGGAGCAGGGCTCCAGGAATAATGAAGATTTACAGGAACTGGGTTCCAGAAATAATGAAGGTTTACAGGAGCAGGGCTCCAGAAATAATGAAGATTTACAGGAACTGGGTTCCAGAAATAATGAAGGTTTACAGGAGCAGGGCTCCAGGAATAATGAAGATTTACAGGAACTGGGTTCCAGAAATAATGAAGGTTTACAGGAGCAGGGCTCCAGAAATAATGAAGATTTACAGGAACTGGGCTCCAGAAATAATACAGGATTACAGGAGCAGGGCTCCAGGAATAATAAAGGTTTACAGGAACAGGATTTCAGAAATAATACAGGGTTACAGGAGCAGGGCTCCAGGAATAATGAAGGTTTACAGGAGCAGGGCTCCAGGGATAATACAGGAATACAGGAACAAGGTTTAGAAAACAAAGAAGAGAAAGACGTCTTAACTGAAACCGAGGTCATACTCGAAGTCGAAATGACAATCCAACCCAGAGGACAAACGATTGTACCCGGAAAATGTAAACAAACCATTACAGGAAAGGTTCTAGTAATTGAGCCTTTAGAGACGGAACAACAAATACTTCTAGTAGCCCGAATGGTGGCAGAAACCCAAGATACAGTATCTGTAATAGTGATGAACCCCACGGAACGCGAGATAACTTTACAGAAGAATACAAACATTGCAATAGCACACAGTGGAGAAGAAATGACGGAACAAATTGTAGGAGAGGTTAAATGGAGTGACAACGACCGACAAGGTTGTGGAAAAAAGGAAATTTCAGGTGGAACATTTAGACACGCGAGATCAGGAGAAGTTAGAGAAACTGTTGGATGAATTCAAGGATTTATTCATCCTTCATCATATCAAGGGGAAAAGCTATCAACAACTAGTCAAGTGAAGCATCACATTTTCCTCGAAGCAGGGGCTAAACCAATTTGCAAACCGCCCTACAGAATACCGTTCCACAAGAGAGAGAAGGTTCAAAGTGAGTTAGACAAATTAATGGAACAAGGAATAATCCGCCCTTCCAGCAGCCCATGGTCTGCTCCTGTAGTACTAGTAGTCAAACAGTTATACCCGACGGCACGGAGAAGCTACGGCTGTGCATAGACTACAGAGGGTTGAATGCAGTCACGCAGAAAGAATATTATCCATTACCAAATATCGCTGACATAACACAAGTTTATACACCAGGGAAGGAGATGTTGTTTACGACAGTGGACATCACGCAAGCATACCACCAGATAGAAATGGAAGAACAAGCCATACCGTTAACAGCGTTCTCTACCTATAACGACCACTATGAATATACTATAACGAACACCGCTCTGGAGAAATTCTAGTAATTACTTCTTTAACATTCTAGTACACCATTTGCTTGTTTGTTTACATTCTTTATACTGGATACTGGATTAGTCAATGACACGTTCGCGACAGTTCGACGCAGGTCTGGAATGACGTGTTGACGGCCGACGGGATTTCTGCAATCTACGAGAGTCGATAATGAACCTACTAGAATGTACCTACTGTTTCGCTGCCCCGTCGAGGGAACTATAAAAGAGCAGACTCGCGGCTGCGTGGGACAGTTTAGTTTGGACATAGAGTGAAGTGAAGACAGAGCAGTAACTAGTGGAAGCTGAACAGAGCAGTAGTGAAGTGAAGTGTGAAGTAAGGGAGCCAGTAGTGATAGTTAGTACAAGTAGTAATCAGCTGTGTGTGTGTTTATTAGAATTAGAGGTTATAATTTGGATTAGTCAATAAAGTAATTTGTAAGACTTTTGGTGGTGATTTATTATTGAGAAACCCGTAACAACTGGTGTCAGAAGCGGGATACGGATTCCAGCAAGAAGATTAACTAGTTAATGGGTAAATTAAGAAGTGGAAAAGAAACAGAAGGCAACAAAATGTCTGAGAAAATGTTGGCGAATATGATGTTACTGCTCAAAAACGGCCAGGAAGAGCAGAAATACATCATGAAGAAACTTGAAGACGGCCAAGAGCAGCAAAGGCTGTTGATGCAGCAACAGAAAGAGAGTGAAGAAGAAGTTGTTAAAAGTTATTCAAGAACAAAAGGACGATTATGTGGGCGAACTGAATAAAGTAAAGCAAGAAGTTCGTGATGAAGTCAACAGTGTTCGCAACGAAGTCGGTGGTGTTCGCGACGAAGTGAAGCTGGTGGAACACAATACAAAACTCCTTGTAGAGGAGATGAAGAATGACTTCGAGACAAAACTCAGAACTCTGGAAAGTTCTGAGGTGAAGCATTCTCCGTGTGCCGCACCGTCTAGCAGTTTTGGCGCGAAAGTGAAACCACCAGCGTACGACGGAACAACTCCCTGGACTGCGTACAAGATGCAGTTTCAGGCTGCATGCATGGCCAACGGGTGGAACGACGCAGAGTAGGCAACGGCACTGGTTCTTGCTCTTCGAGGGCAAGCTGTAGACATGCTGCAAACACTGCCAGTAGAATTGCACTCGAATTACAACCAATTGAGTGCAGCATTAGAACTTCGATTCGGCAATCGCCATATGGAGCAGGTGTTCCAAAATCAGTTGATGAGCAGAGTGCAGAAGCCGAACGAGTCGCTACAAGAGTTCGAAGCTGATGTCAACAGGATTGTCCATCAAGCCTACCCAGACTCGCCGCAGAACTTCAAGGAACAACTAGCCTCGCAAACATTTGTCAACGGGATACGAGACACTGAAATACAGAAGACCCTGCGCATGTCACATTTGACAAAGTCCAGCGAAGCGTTAGTTAGAGCGCTTGAGATAGACGCAGCAATCAAGGCGTCCAATGGTAGGAACTTCGCCAAGGTACGAGCAGTGACAATTAATGAAGGGAATGTGACTGCCATATTGGAAAAGTTAAATAAGATGATGGAAAAGATCTCTGAGCAGTTGAATGATGGGAAAAGAGGTTGGACTCCGAGGAGGGACGAAAACAGGAAACAGTGCTACCGTTGCGGTTCCAGTTTTCATTTCATACGCAATTGTAAGGCTGGTGAGCAGATTCATCGAAGTAGTGGATCCCTAGAACAAAGGCCAGACAGGGAAAGGAGTAGAACCAGAGATAAAGGTTTCTCGAGGAGTGAGCGAGACTTTAGATGGGGCGGTGGCTGCTGGCGGTTTGGTGATGATAATGGTCATGGTCGCAACGGAACTGGGACGGAGAAAGACGCCCGTTCAGGCGATTCGAGCACCGGAGTGACAGTCAGGGCAGTTTCATCAGAAACCCGCCACCGGCAAATGATGAGCAGGAGAGCAGGTCATCGGAGCATCGTCAGAGACCCAAGCTGATGTTGGCGCCTCGTGTTAAGCCGATTGAGGATAGCCAGAAGGAAGAGTGCGTTCGAAGGATCGTGATCAATGCAGATACAGGATGGACGATAGAAGCATGCAGGAGAGAGCAAGAAAAAGACGAGGACATCGGAGACATTTTAAAACGTAAAGAAGAGAATGGACCGAGACCAACGTGGGCAGAGGTTTCTCCACGTAGCCCAGAATATAAAGCTCTATGGTCACAATGGGAGTCGCTGCAAATCGAAAATGGTATGTTAAAGAGAGCCTGGGAGAGTGCCGACGGAAAGAAAGATCGTCATGCAGTTGGTGGTTCCAAGGAGTAAAGTTCCGAAGATTCTCGAAGTAATCCATGGAGATACATCAAGAGCTCACTTCGGAGTAAACAAAACACTAGCGAAAGTTCGAGAGAGGTTCTACTGGGTGAACTGCAAGGACGATGTCGAAGCCTGGTGCCGTAAGTGCGAGAAATGTGCTGCAAGCAAGGGCCCAAGCAGAAAACTGACAGGCGCTATGAAGCAGTACAACGTCGGAGCCCCATTTGAGAGGATAGCCATAGACGTAGCAGGTCCTTTTCCAATCAGCGACGGCGGCAATCGCTTTATCCTGGTTGCCATGGATTATTTCAGCAAGTGGCCTGAAGCATACGCCATACCGAACCAAGAAGCTGCTACAGTTGCGAGAGTCTTGGTGGATAATTTCATTAGCAGATTTGGCGTACCTTTAGAGTTGCATTCCGATCAAGGACGAAACTTTGAATCCCAAGTTTTCGCAGAAATGTGTAAACTGCTCGGGATAAACAAGACAAGGACTACACCTCTCCATCCACAATCTGACGGTATGGTAGAACGGTTTAATCGAACAATGGAGGAACATCTGTCGAAGGTGGTGAGCAACAATCAGAGAGACTGGGACCAGTACCTGTCTTTGTTGCTGATGTCATACAGGGCAGCCATCCATGAGACTACAGGACAGACACCAGCCAAGGTTGTATTCGGCAAGGAGATTCGGCTACCCTGTGATTTGGTGTACCGTTCACCAAGCAGTCCACCATCGGAGATCAGAAATTCTGTCGAAGAATTAAGAAACTCCATGGCAGAAGTGCATTCCCTAGTCAGGAGGAAGATCAAGTTGGCCAGCGACCGAATGAAGGCGAGGTACGACTTGAAGGCAAACTCCGGTGGCTTCACAGAAGGAGACAAAGTGTGGTTTTATAATCCAACTAGGAAGAAGGGTTTGTCGCCTAAGTTTATGCCATCCTGGGAAGGGCCTTACACAATTATTAAAAGGATAAACGACGTGGTGTATAGGATACAGCGGAGCGGAGCCCCCAAGTGCAAGATGAAGGTAGTCCACCTGAATCGTCTGGCACCCTACTGTGGAGACAGCGAATAAGTCCGTTCGAGCGGGACGCTCTAAAATAGAAAGGGGGCAGTATAACGAACACCGCTCTGGAGAAATTCTAGTAATTACTTCTTTAACATTCTAGTACACCATTTGCTTGTTTGTTTACATTCTTTATACTGGATACTGGATTAGTCAATGACACGTTCGCGACAGTTCGTCGAGGGAACTATAAAAGAGCAGACTCGCGGCTGCGTGGGACTGTTTAGTTTGGACATAGAGTGAAGTGAAGACAGAGCAGTAACTAGTGGAAGCTGAACAGAGCAGTAGTAAAGTGAAGTGTGAAGTAAGGGAGCCAGTAGTGATAGTTAGTACAAGTAGTAATCAGCTGTGTGTGTGTTTATTAGAATTAGAGGTTATAATTTGGATTAGTCAATAAAGTAATTTGTAAGACTTTTGGTGGTGATTTATTATTGAGAAACCCGTAACAATACGAAAATGCCATTTGGACTTTGCCCCCGCGACATTCCAACGATTCATGTCAACCATTATGTCTGGATTGATAGGAGACATCTGTATGGTATATCTGGATGACGTCATCATATTCAATGCTGGAGGTGTAGACGAGCATTTGAAGCGATTAACAAAGGTTTTTGAAAGACTTCGAGCGGCGAACATCAAGCTCAAGGCAGAAAAGTGTGATTTCTTGAAGCGGCAGGTTAAATATTTAGGACATATACTGTGCCAGACCGGAGTAAAACCTGATCCACAAAAGATCGAAGTCATCAAGGAATTCCCAATTCCTAGAAACGTGAGAGGTGTACGTTCATTCTTAGGAATCGTGAACTTTTATAGAAGATTTATCCCAAATATAGCTAAGATTGCAGCTCCGTTGACGAACTTAACGAAGAAGGGTGTACCATTCAAAGTTACAACCGATGTATTAAATGCCATAGACGAACTAAAGGCGTCGTTAACGTCAGAATCGATACTACGCAAGTCATTGATACTTATTTTCCCTGACATCACTCAAGCATTTGTGCTAGAAGTGGACGCGAGCGGAACTGGAATGAGAGCCATTTTGAGCCAATCACGCAACGGCCATGAGAAACCAATAGCTTATGCAAGCAAACAATTTACTAAGGCCCAATTGAATTATATAACTACGGAGAAAGAACTGGCTGCGGTCATGTTTGGAGTAAACCAGTTTAGATGTTTCTTGAATGGGAAGAAATTTGTTATCATCACAGACCACCGTCCTCTGAAGTGGATAATGGACATGAAAGATCCAAGTTCAAGATTAACGAGATGGGCTATGCAACTATAGGTACTTATGAATATGAAATCATTCACCGTCCAGGTCGAATACATGGTAACGCTGATAGTCTGAGCCGAATGCATAACGACGAAGATAATTATCTAAATGTCACGTACGAAGACTTTAAAGCATACCAGCAACAACATGATATACCCATCGCGAAAAATGTTGAGATACGACAGGGAAACATCTTCACTACACCGGAGGGGCATGCCCTTGCAAATTGTGTATCCCAAGATTTCGCCATGACCAAAGGAATAGCACTAGAATTCAGAAGACTGTACGGATCGATCAATGAATTAAAACAACAGAACAAGAATTTAGGAGAGATCGCACAACTAAATTTGCCAGCAAGAAACATTTATAATAATAATAATAATAATAATAAAGAGCCTTTATTTGTTTGTGTACTGTACCTACATTTTAGAATACAAAATTAAACTGGGAGGCGAAGTCTAGCCTGAGCTACTTTACTTAACCTCCAGCCTATAAAATTAACAACTTATTTATTTTAACCAATAATAACAATCACTTCACAACCGCTGCTGAATTTCCAGTAAATAAACTTTATAATGTTTTTTCAAGAAATTTAGAGTACGTGTTCTCATAAAACTAGGTATAGCGTTAAATATTTTAACTGCATTGTACGTGAAACATCTCTGAGACCCAGCAAGACGGAATTTGGGTACCATTAATGTATCTGTATATCTAATAAGGCGATGATGCATGTCACCTCTTAGTAACAATTTCTCTTTGAGGTATGGAGGTGTCGATGTATATAAGATTTTGTACACTAACGAGCTCATATGATATTTGTAAAGGTTTTCTATTCTCAACCATTTCAGCTCATTTATTTTAGCTGATACTCTGTCATATTTTCGGAGACCAAATACAAATCTGCAACACGCATTTTGCACTTTTTGAAGGCGATATTTAGTTGATTGATACAGACATGGAAAATAAAGAACTAGACCATAATTTAGAACAGAAAGCACCAGACTCTCGCATAATACCTTTCTCAACCGAAAGCCAAGCAAGTGTCTGTTTCTGTACAACTGCCTCAACACTAAGTAAGACTTCTTAAGCAGAATGGAGACCTGCTCATTGAACCGCAGTCTACAATCAAAAATTATACCCAGATTTTTTTGACACCTTGCACTCCTCAATGGCTGGTTCCCAACAATCAGCTGTAAGTCCTCCACATCCGGGCTCGAACCAAATGTCATAACGCTACGTTTTTCGGGATTTAGCCTGAGTCCGTGGGCATCAGAAAATGCTACCAAAGATGCAATATCAATATTCATGCGATTTGAAGCAAACTCCACCATCTGGGGGCTATACGAGAAATAGAGCTGGGTTTCATCCGCAAATGACTGGATACTAACATGTTGTATTGTTCTTGGACTATCGACTACATAGATCAGGTAAAGGACCGGTCCCAAGACAGAGCCTTGGGGAACTCCAGATGTAACTGGAGCAAAATCAGAGGAAGAAGTATCATCGAAAATAATCTTCTGGAAGCGATCTTCCAGATAATGTCTAAAAAAACTACATGAGATGTCATCGAAGCCAAAGTATCGTCGTTTAGCACATAAAAGTCTATGGTCGAGGGTATCAAAGGCCTTTGAATAGTCCAACTGAACCACAGATGTGGCAAGCCCGAGGTCCAGCGACCTAATGATGTGATCTGTCAGGTTCAACATCGAGGTTGTTGTGCTGTAGCCCTTACGGAATCCCGACTGACTAGTTGGAATTATTTCGGAGTCGACCACGAATTGATAAATTTGCTTAGACACTACCTTTTCAAGTACTTTAGACAACGAAGGAAGAATACTAACTGGGCGCAGGTCGGAAAAACTCTCAGGATTAGAGACTTTGGGCAGGGGTTTAACCAGGGAATATTTCCACTGTTGCGGGAAATATCCGGATTCCAAGCAGCAGTTGATGATATGAGTCAGATAGGGAGCGATCACATGTAAGGAGAGCTTTAACATTCTGGAGGAGATATCATCAGATCCGATTGCATTTGATCTAAGACCTGTCACTATGTCTTTTATTTCTTCAATTGTCGATAAGCGAATCGAGAAACTCTGGTCTGTGTTATATCTATTTGTTAAGTAATAGGCTGTTGTATCAGGACAGTTATTTTTCGGTGTGAATACCGATAAGAAATACTCATTCAATTCACAAGGCCTTTTCAGATTAGCAGGAAGCTCAACTGATCGCTTACCCTTTATATTTAATGACTTCAATGCATTCCAAAGTTGTCTGCCATCATCACCCCTAGAACGACTCGAGAGATAAGCAACCTTTTCTCGCCTTATTGCACTGTATTCCACACTGTATACTTAACAACTGTATTCCTTAATTGTTGGAAATATTTGTAATCTAGAATATCTTTAGTTCGCTTGTATTTAGATAAGGCATTGTCTCGGGACCTCATGATGCAACGAATATTGTAAGTCAACCACGGCGCGAAAGGCTTGGTCACCCTAGACGTGATCAATGGAGCATGTACGTCGAATAACCTCAGAAGTTGATCTGTCAAATACTTTGTGATCAATATTTTCGAAATATAGTAAACGATCCCACTGGATCTCTGACAAGTCTTTATTAAATATGTCAACGTCGAATGCACGAAAATCTCTGTAGGTAATAAGTTTAGGTTTAGGACGAGAATGCTTCAGATTAAGAGTACAAAAAATCGCCCGATGATCAGAGATCTGATTAACCAAAACACCTGCCTCAAGGACCAAATCACTTTTGTTCGTAAAAATCACATCCAGGAGTGTCTGAGAGTTTCCCCGTATACGAGTAGGTTCATCAATTAGCTGTGTAAAATCATAAGAGGCCACGCATTGCATAATGGACCGATCAGTAAACTGATCTTGATTGATATCACCCATAATGACGATGTTATCATATTGTGGAACAATAAACGAAAGTAAGTTATCCAGGTATTCGATAAAATTAATTAAATTACATGCAGCAGTACGGTAAATAACTCCAACCAATAATACAACCCCACCAACCTCCATCGAGATCCACAATAATTGTTCTACCCCCGGAATACAAACGAAACCCTCCAAACACGACAGAGTACTCAAAACTTTCAAGTATGTATACCGCTACACCACCACCTCGACCTCCGCGATCCCTCCGAGCAATGCGAAAGCCCTCCACAAGTAATGAATCATCACTTACCCCATCATCAAGCCAGGTCTCAGTTATACCCACGACATCGAATTGATTTACATATATTGAGGATGTGAATAAGTCAAGTTTAGGGAACAGAGAACACGTATTGTAATGCCCAAGTTTCAGAGTTTTAGTTATATTGAATTTTATTTTTGTGGGCATGGATTTTCTCCAAATAATACCAGCACTTGACACTACTTGCAGCATGATCGGTGTTGACGTTCTGCCTAGTGGTTCTTTTGTTTAGAGCAGTACAATTTACACAACATAATTTATCATGGGTGCAGTCTTTCCTCTCATGACCCCCAGCACAGTTTGGACACACTGTAACTCCACTTCGGCAATCCTTCTTGAGGTGACCAATTTTACAACATTTGAAACATCTTACTACGTTGAAATGTTCCCCAACACCACATCTTGCCCATCCCACATATAAGTAGCCCTTTGCCATAATCTCCTTGACTTGATCCATTTATTACTTGATCACCAAGGGACGACTCTATCAAAAACCCACCTACGAGCTGTTATGGACAACATTGGTAAATCTAAAGCAGACCTGTAAAGATAACAACGACACGCACCTAGCCATTCCAAAATGGGGTTGCGATGAAGATAACTTGGATTGGGGAGAAGTAAAAGATATGATAAATTTTCTGTTCTTCAATTCGGATGTGCATGTAACCATCTATGATCATGAAAGTACATATGCTAACAAAGCCACAGTAAACGTAGTCCAACCGGACTTAGCATGGGAACCCATGTGGGATAGGGAAAGGATAAAGACGTTACAGGAACGAGATGACTACTGCGGAATGGTACTACAACAATTTCATAATGAAGATCCACTGATCCAGAGACCTTAGAAAAATACTACGTGGACAAGGATGGTATACTATACCTAACACGAAATCAAGATCATGAAGATTTGTTACTGTTACCCAAATCAATGAGGAAAGAAGTATTTCAGGAATTCCATGATTCACCATTAGTCGGACACCCTGGACAAGAGAAGACGCTTAGCATCATCCAGAGAAGATTTTATTGGCTAACCATGAGAAAGGATGTTATCGAATATTGTAGAAGTTGCGAGAAGTGTCAAGAAAGGAAAACATCCCCACACTTAGGAAAGGCACCCTTAAAAACTTTCCGCAATTCGTCAAGACCATTCGAAACAATATCCATTGATATAGTAGGTCCATTAGTAAGCACATATAAAGGAAATCGATACATACTCACCGTACTAGATCTGTTCACCACATATCCGGAAGCAATACCCCTACCCGATCACAAAGCCGACACAGTGGCGAGAGCGTTTGTAGAGCATGTAATAACAAGGCACGGAACACCAAGTAAATTACTAAGTGATCTTGGAACAGAATTTACCTCAAAACTAATGAAAGAAGTTTGCAAGATATTGGGGATTCGCCAAATGCACACCGCAAGTTATTCACCTCAAGAAAATGGCAGTATCGAACGGATGCATCGGGATATGAAGATTATGTTATCACATTATACAGGGTGATTCATGAGTGACCTTACATAGACCAATGGTGATAAGCGGAATTCAAGGTGGGTCGAAAACCACAAAAGATTTTTTTTTTGTGTGATTGGTTAAGAAGTTACAGGGTGTTTTATGTCTCAGGTACAAAACTTTGATAGGCGATATTTCTGAAACGGCTGGAGATATTTTGTAGAAATTTACTAGGAATGGTGCATTCCGGAAACTCATCACAACCGCATTCTGAGTTAATTAAAAATCCAGGACCGGACTTGAAAATTTTTGCCCCCATGGTCTTTGTTGAAAAAGTTTATTTTCGGACCGTGCTACTGAAAAACTGTCATCGAATTTGAAAAGATAAGAAAAAACTCTATAGAAATCATTCCTCAATTTGAACGGCACACCCAAACCGTCTCGAAAAAAAAATGTCAAAGTAAAACTTCTCAGTAAATTATCGTTTTCGAGCAGACATATTTTCCTTAATGTTCGTCTAAATTCCTTCAAATTTATTTTTTGACTTGTTTCTGTGGAAAAAATGTTTGACAGAAGGCCAAGCTTTATTACTGGGAAATCAGGTGTCAACTACAAAATTTTCAGATTTCACTAATAATCACAAATAATTTCACTATAATAACGAATACGGAGACATTATGTTTGTGTATGGTTTCTGCAATGGAAATTCAAGAGCAGCTGCGAGAGAATACCATAGAAGATTCCCCAATCGAAGAACACCGGCCCATGTAACGTTTCGCGTCTGTTTTCCAATTTTCTCGAAACCACGGCATATTTCCCTGAGTTCAAAGGAATGCTGAATCTCAATTGGAAATGAGGTCTGAGCCATCAAAACATCGTGGAGATGGTGGCAGTAAATCCAAGTACAAGTACGCGAAGAACTGGGCAAGCACTGAGCATTTCTCAATCAAGAGTATGGCGAACCTTGAAAAAAAGAAGAGCGGATGCATCCCTGTCACGTACAAAGCGTACAGAGGCTTCAACCATTCAATGAAGTTCCATTGAATGGACTGCGTAGAATTTTGTTTACTGATCGAAGCTCAGTTCACGCGGGATGGGGTAACGAATAAAACAAACTCCCGCCTATGGGCATATGAAAATCCGCGCTCTGTTGTTAAGAAGAACTCGCAACAGATTTTCTATAAATTTATAGTGTGGCATTGCAAATAATTATACCCTAATAGGACCCCATTTTTTTGCTGGGCGGCTCACGGGGGAAATTTATTTACTTTTCCTACAAGTCATTTTGCCCGGCTTGCTTGCAGAGGCGAACGTGAACAGGCGTGCTCTTTCCTTCCAGCAAGATGGGGCACCACCGCATTTTTCTCGTCAAGTCAGAGAGCATCTCCACAATGAGTACCCCAATCGTTGGTTCGGGCGCGGCGGCCCTCATTCCTGACCACCTAGGTCCCCCAACCTCACTGTTTTAGACTATTACCCATGGGGCCATATGAAGCAGGAAGTATAAAAAACGGAAGTAAGTACCAGAGAGGAGCTCAGGACGCGAATACTGGTAGTTGCTGATGAAATTAGAAACAACAGGCAAATAATTCAAAAAGCAAACCAAAATTCATAGAAACGCTGCAGGAAATGTATTGAAGTTGGTAAAGCACATTTTGAGAACCGTTTATAACATTAATATTGATAACATTTAATTTACACTGACATTTTTCCCACACAAACAAGTTAAAAAATAAATTTGAAGGAATTCAGACGAACATTAAGTAAAATATGTCTGCTCGAAAACGATAATTTACTGAGAAGTTTTACTTTGACATTTTTTTTTCGAGACGGTTTGGGTGTGCCGTTCAAATTGAGGAATGATTTCTATAGAGTTTTTTCTTATCTTTTCAAATTCGATGACAGTTTTTCAGTAGCACGGTCCGAAAATAAACTTTTTCAACAAAGACCATGGGGGCAAAAATTTTCAAGTCCGGTCCTGGATTTTTAATTAACTCAGAATGCGGTTGTGATGAGTTTCCGGAATGCACCATTCCTAGTAAATTTCTACAAAATATCTCCAGCCGTTTCAGAAATATCGCCTATCAAAGTTTTGTACCTGAGACATAAAACACCCTGTAACTTCTTAACCAATCACACAAAAAAAAAATCTTTTGTGGTTTTCGACCCACCTTGAATTCCGCTTATCACCATTGGTCTATGTAAGGTCACTCATGAATCACCCTGTATAGAAAAGAATCAACGAGACTGGGATGACTATATATACCATACATATTGATGGCCATAAGAGGGAGAGTGCACTCGTCGACAGGACATAGTCCGTTCTATCTCATGCACGGACGAGAGCAGAAATTACCAGTGGACGATTTTATAGCATCATCTAGATTCTAGAAGAAGATATAATTACGACGAAAACTTCTCAGCAGAACTTTCAGAAAGATTTAAGAATGTGTATCAAACGGTTAGTGAAAATTTGGAGAAAACTGGTGTCGAGAGGAAGGTTCAGTACGACAAGAAGACTAAAGAGAAACATTTTAGCGAAGGAGATTTTGTATATATCAAAAACATGGCTGCAAAGTTGGGACATTCAAGAAAATTGAGCGCCGCTTGGCTCGGACCCATGGAAATAGTCAAGAAATTAGGAGAGAAAACATTCGTTGTAAAGCACCAAACCAAACACAAGGAATACACGGTCATGATTGATAGAATGAAACCGTATGTAGAGAGACTTTTTCCTCAGGACATCCCCCGACTGAAAGAAATAACCAGACCGGTTACCAAACGTAAAGCCAACATCGATAAGTATGTGGACCGCCAGGAGGACGATGTTGAAGAAGAAGAAGACGAGAACGAAGAGGAGACAGAAGAAGAAGACGAAGAATTTGACTAAGACGAATATGTCCCGGAACAAGAGACACGACACGGCAGGAAGAATAAGAATTCAAAAACTGTCAGAAAAACGAGAAGAGAAGTCGACCTTGATACTTACTCGACAGGCGAAAGTAGTTCGAAGAGCAGTGAATATGACTTAAATGACGACTCAGAACCAAAGGATAAGGATGTACGAAAGGAGGAGCGACGAGTACGAGAATATACCCAGACCTAACTTGCCCTACTACCCGCAAGTTCTGTATTATCCGGCACCTGCCATGATAGCTCAACAGCCTGAGGTAAGAGCCAGGAGTACCAGCTAGGTATCCTCCTGACAGAATTCCTAGAAGATCTACCAGAGCGAGACGGCCACCGGTCCGCCTAAATTTGTAAAATCAGTAACAACCTGAAGATAAAAACAGTTCCTGTCACTTGGAAGAGTCGGACGAAGGAAGAAACCGAAAGATAGGGTGACTGTTCGGCAAGCAAGCCATGAAATCGAGTCAGCTGGGAGACAGAAACTATCCGTATAAATTTATTGTTGTAAATTATTTAACCATTCAGTAATTAATAAATAAAGAAGTAAGTAGAAGATGAGACGGTAGAGGCCCTTAATGGGTTTTTTATTCAAATTAGCTCTATTGTTATCAAGGCCATTAATCACGCCCACCTGTTACTCCTTTGTTCGGAAACACAATGGACTAATGAGTACTTTTGTTATCGGGGGTCATTAATCACGCCCACCTGTCACTCCTTTGTCAATGAGTTCTTTTGTTATCGGGGGTAGACTAATGAGTTCTTAGAAATCGGGAGTAATTAATCACGCCCACCTGTCCTTTGTTAAGCGGCCCTTTGTCGGCGTTCCTTTGTTCGGAAACACAATAGAGCTGCACACCTGTATCATTAATTATGCAGAGGCACGTATCGACAAGTTTCGACACGTCTGAAAATGGCACACCTGCATCTGGTCCTTTGTTCGTAAACACAATAGACTAATGAGTTCTTAGAAATCGGGGGTCATTAATCACGCCCACCTGTCACTCCACTGTCATTTATTATCATATTCATCGAGCGCTGCCATGCCGGACAGATCGAGCTCGGATGATTCGATGAGAAATTGTGATAAAAAGTGCAAATTATGTGCAAAGTTTACTTCTGTCACAGATGTGAAGTGTTTAGAAAGTGATTGTGATGCTACTATACATATGAGATGTCTCGATTCTATCTCTAGAGTTGTTCTGATTGATAAATCTTCATTTCGTTGTCGTAACTGCTGTGAGAAGTTGAATAGTAAGAATCAAATCGCTGCCCCTTCAACAATTTCTAACTTGCGGTCGTCCGGATGTGTTGAAATCTTGTCAAAGGAAATTGATTGTCTCACACGTGAAAAGGATATCTCAAATAGGTATGTTGCTGAATTGGAATATTTAAATAAGTTATTAAGAGCCGGCAATAAAATTTCCTTAAATTCGTCGCTGACTACCGGGCCTGGTGATATCGTATCAGCTGCTGATAACACTACAAGAAAGTCTTACTCGTCTGTTGCGAGTGAGTCATCTCTGTTATTGGTGAAATCTGAAAACCGGGAGATAAAAAATCTTTATGTAGCTAATAATATAAAATCCAAGATTCAACCCTCTTCTGTCGATGCTTGTGTGGTTGGTACTAGACTGATAAGAGATGGCATTCTTATTAACTGCGGAGACAATAGCTCTCGCGAAAAATTAAGTAAATTACTACATAATAAATTTGGTAATGAATATAAGGTAACTGAGCCGAAGAAATTGAATCCTCGTATAATTATCTATGGTGTTGAGACTGCCTCAGCTGAGGATCCTAACTTTGTTGACAACTTTATCTCGTCTAACAACATCATCTCTAATGCTGGCGAAATCAGATTTATCACTAAGATGAAGTTCAAGAATGTCTTCAATGTTGTGTTGGAAATGTCGCCTGCAGTATTCGGTAATGTGATCAAGAGAGGATCCGTGTACATCGGTTGGTCCAGATGTGGGATTAAGGAGCATTTCAGTCTTGTCAAATGCTTCAATTGCTGCAAAATAGGACATCACCGAAGGGAGTGTCGCAGTGCCACTGTTGTATGCCCGGTATGCTCGGGCCCTCATGACAGGAAGTCTTGTGTACAGGAGTCACAATGTTGTGTTAACTGCTCTTACTTGAATAAGAAATTCAATGCAGGTTATTATGCTACTGATCATATAGCTAATAGTTCAAAATGTTCTTTCTTCTTGAGTAAAATTAATGCCCTGAAATCAAGAATTCAATATGTCTAATAACCTAAAAATTGCGCATTTTAATACCTGCTGACTCTTTCCTAAGCTTAATTTACTTGCAGATAGCGTAGCTCAAAATAGTTTTGACATTGTATGCATGACTGAGACTTGGCTGGATGGCCGAGTGCCTGATGAGTCTCTGTCCCTGCCGGGATTTCGGTTGATTCGTAGTGATCGCATAGGTAGAGGAGGAGGTGTGGGTATATACTTTCGGAGTTCCTTCAATTGCTCACTGATCTTGGTCGATTTTCAATGTGTGGCGGGGGTTGAGCATATGTGGGTGGCATATTGAGGGTTGGTGGACGTGTTATGGTAGTGGGGGTAATCTACCGTACAGCTGATTGTAGTCTGACCAATTTTATAGAATATTTGGATTCAATTATGTCATATATTACACCACAATATGATCATATTTTAATTTTGGGAGACATAAATGAGGACCAGCTTGTCGATTACTCCGTTGCGCGTTGCATCGAATCTTATGATTTTACTCAATTGATTACAGAACCTACTCGTATTACTAATCGTTCGCAGACTCTGTTAGATGTAATTTTTACGAACAAAGCGGACCTCATATTGAGCTCGGGCGTCCTTGATCATAATATATCAGATCATCGCGCTATTTATTGTACTGTCAATCTTATTATCACCCAAAGCCCAAAATTATCACTTACAGAGATTTCAGTAGATTTTGCTTCTCTAAATTTAGTGGGGACCTGTTGGCTGTCGACTGGGATAAAATTTTGTACATGAATAATGTGGATAGTAAAATTAACTTTTTGGTTGATAATATCACGTCCCTGTTTGACAGGCATGCGCCCTATATTTCATCCAGAGTCTCTAAGCCGTTTTCTCCCTGGTTGACTCCGAATATTCGTTACATGATGAAGTTGCGAGATGATGCTCTTTCAAATTACAAGCGCACAAAAAATTTGACTGACTATGCTTATTATAAGGATCTCCGTAATACCGTGCTGAGCGCTATAAGAAAGGAGAAATCTGCCTATCTTACGTTCCTATCCAAGAGTCCTAACCCTAGAAAATTTTGGAAGACTTTTCACTCTTTAAATGTTAAGCCTGAGCCTGCAATGGAGATTCCTCATGGGTTAAGAGATCCCGGGGAGGTAAACGGGTACTTTCTATCGGTCTTTACTCCTAGACGTAATTGTCCTCAGACTGCTGGTTATTATAGAGCAAATAGATTTAGTGGACATCTTGAATTCTCTTTTGTCCTTCCTACTGTTGAAGAAATAGTCCACATTATAATGGGTATGAAATCGGGTGCTGTGGGAGTTGACGGTGTGTCTGCTAGGATGCTACAATACTGTCTGCCAACTGTGGGGCCCTATGTTACACACATCATCAACACATGTTTATTGCTTGGATATTTTCCTGAAGCCTGGAGGCGTTCTATTGTTGTGCCTGTGCCCAAGGTGAAAACTCCTGAGGCCCTTAGTGACTTGCGCCCTATAAGTATCCTCCCAGCTTTGTCTAAAATTCTAGAGAAAATAGTCTCGCGTCAAGTTTATGAGTATGTTATTGGCAATGAGATAATTCCTGGATATCAGTTTGGTTTTCGTAAGGGATATAGTACTACTACACTGTTGTTGAACATCACTGATCATGTCATAAGATCATTGGACGCAGGATTTTTTTTTTTTTTTTTTTTTTTTTTTTTAACAAACAGGCCGCATCAACCAATGGTTATTAGCAGCAACGTTACATGAGTTAACGAATGATTATATTACGTCACTATTGCCTATGGTACTATATTATTTCACTTCTAACTGTAACTATATAATATTAATTGTTCTAGTTTACATTAGGTTTCTAAATTAGAGTTTATTGTACAGTTGAGTTTCTTTAAGGTATCTTTCTATTTGTTCCCAGCAGTTTTCGGAGTGGTTTAGGAGCTCTTTCATAGACCTAGGAAACTGGCATTCCTCTCTTTGTTGTCTGTATTTTCCACAGTCAAGGAGAATGTGTTTGACTGTTAGCTCGGCTTGACATACTTCGCAGACTGGTGGTTGTGTTCGATTTAGGAGATGTTCGTGAGTTAGCTTAGTGTGTCCTAGCCGCAACCTGGTTATGATGACTTGTTGTCTTCTGGATGACGGTAGTGAGAGAGTACCCTGGATGCTAGTTTTTATTCCTCTTAGTTTATTATCTACCCGGGATTGCCATTTGACGTTAGCATCTTTTATTAGTTTATTCTTTATATGGTTTTTTAGGTCTGTTGGGTCCCAGAAGTCGGTCATGTTTTCATTGGACTGTGCTATTTCACGAGCACGACGATCTGCTTCTTCGTTCCCTCTGATGCCTATGTGTGAGGGGGCAAAAATAAGGACTGGGTTGCTCACACATTGGTTCAGTTTCAGAGCTATCTCTTGGGCTATTGCGTTGTCTGGGTATAGTTTCTTGATGGACAGAAGGGAACTCATTGAATCTGTGACTATAGCATTATATGGTGTACCTCGTTCCCTTGATGTAAGATTTACTGCTTGGAGTAGGGCGAACATTTCTGCCGTGTAGATGCTACTTATTTCTGGTAGGCGATATCTGAGTACGCTCTCTGTCGTTACTACTGCTGATCCCACTTGTCCGGCTATTTTGGAGGCATCTGTGTAAATAATCTCTGTTTCTCGGTATTGTTCGATAATTCTTTGGAATTCAGCTTTAATTATTGATGGATGGGTAGTTTTTTTGTTGAACTTTGAGAGTTCCAGATTTACATGTGGTTGCCTTATGTTCCAGGGGTAGCTGGTCCTCCCCTTCTCCCTTCTGTCTCGCTTTGGAAGTTGGCATTCTGTCTCTAGGAGTATTCTATGGAATCTTTCCGCAAAAGGGATTTTGGTGTTGGGAAGATTTGAATATTTGTTTCTGAAGACTCGGATGTTGATCTGTTTGTTGATAGGTTTGGTAGCGTTTAGGTAGTTTGAGACGCCATATGAGATTGTCAGTTGTTTTATTCGGTTGACCAAGGACATTTCTTCACTTATACAGTATAAGCTTTCTACGGGACTTGTTGGAAAGGCGCCCAGGGCAATGCGTAATGCAGTGTTGTGAATTTTTTGAACTGTTTTCAACAGTCTGTTGCTCGCTGTTGCGTACACTATAAGTCCGTAGTCTGTTCTTGATCGGATCAACGATCTATAAAGCATTAATAGAGTCTCTGTGTCTGCGCCCCAGTGATGGCTCGTAATACATCTCAACAGATTTATAGATTTGTTGCACGTAATTTTTAGCTGTTCTATGTGGTTTTTCCAAGTCAATTTATTATCGAAAAAGAGACCTAGGTACTTCACGGTTTTGACGTATGCAAGCTCCCTTCCATATATAGTTAGACTTGGTGAGACTTGTGTTCTCTTTTGAGAAAAAATAATACATTGTGTTTTCTCTGCGGAGAATTGGAAACCTGATTTCTTTGTCCAAGTCTCCAATTTATTGATAGCCGGCTGTATGATTCTCGCAAGGTGGTGTCTATTCTTTCCAGATGCATATATTAGCAAGTCGTCTGCGTACATTACGGATTTGATAGGTAATTTAACTTCTTCTAGTAGTTTGTTTATTGCAATGTTAAACAGGGTGGGGCTAATACTTGAACCTTGAGGTATTCCGTTTACTAGACTCTTTTCCTCAGAATAGGTTCCGTTGACTTTCACTTTGAATTTTCGGTTGCCAAGTACATTTCTTACATATTCTAGTATGTTTCCAGTAAGCCCCCATTTGGTCATATTTTGTACAATAAGATGCTTCCAGGTAGTGTTATATGCTCCTTTAATATCTAAGAAGATTGCCAAAATTTCCTGTTTGTTGGCAAACGCTTGATGTATGTCTGACTCAAGGGCTGTGAAGCAGTCAGTTGTTGACCTCTGTTTTCTAAATCCAAACTGCGAGTTGCTGATTTTGTTTTCATCTTCCATAATAAACGAGAGTCGTCGATTGATAATTTTCTCTAGAAGTTTTCCCATTGTACAGTTGAGAGAGATCGGCCTGTAGGATATCATAGAAGTTTTGTCCTTGTTGGGTTTGAGTAACGGCAGTATTATCGATTGTGACCATCGAGAGGGATAAATTTGCTCTTTCCATATTTTATTATATAGTTTAAGTAAGTAATGTTTCGCTTTCCCAGGCAGGTGTTGAAGAAATGTGTATGGAACATGATCCGGTCCTGGGCAAAAACTTTTGCATGTTTGGAGGGCGTCACTGATTTCAATTTCCGTTATCGGACCATTAATGAGATGTAGTTGGCGGTGGTCGCCATGATTCTCCGGTTTACTAGATTCTACCGCATTTTTGATTTCCCTGAATTCAATGTCGTACTGGGAGTCACTGGATTCTTGCTCGAAGTAAACCGACAGGTTTTCGGCTATCTCTTTACTATTACTTATTATTTCACTCCCCTTTTTCAAGCAGACAATCTGTTTAGATTCCTTGTGACCTTTGATGTTGGATATTTTTTCCCAGATCTCTTTAGTTGGTGTGTCGACTTTAATATTTTCTACATAATTTCGCCATGATTCTTTTTTACTGGTTTTGATAATTAATCTGGATTTTGCTCTCAGTCTGTTGAACTCTATACGGTTTCCTTCCGTGTTGTGCCTTTTTAATCTATTGAAAGCGTTTTTGGATTCTTTCAGTGCCTTTTCGCAGTCTTCATTCCACCATGGGACCACTTTATTCCGATATATGTTTTTCTTTGGTACATATAGGGTTCCCGCCGAGTTTATTGTCTGCTCTAGATGTTTTACGGCTGCATCAATATTCTGGCTTATGAATTTGATATCAACATTGTCGTCGATGAATTTTGAGAAATTTTCCCAATCGGCATGTTTGGTATTCCATTTTGGTTCGTTGCTGGTTGGGGTTTCTTCTCTTGTGTCTCCCAACTGGATTTTAATGGGGAAGTGATCACTGTTATATAGTTGGTCTAAAGTTTCCCAAGTTTTGAAGTAGGTTGCTAACTGTGGCCTACAAAGTGTCAGGTCGATAGCTGATCCCTCTCCGGTATAAGCATTATATCTAGTAATAGAACCTGTATTAAGTGTTACTAGGTTGTTGTTGTTAATGAAGCTCTCTAATTGTTTTCCTCTCCTGTCTGTATGACGGGAACCCCATATTATATTATGGGCGTTCGGATCTGTTAAGATTAAACATGGATATGGTATTTGATCTAATATGCGCTGTAGTTCCAGTTCTGTGAGATCTTGGGAATTAGGTATGTATATATTAATTATAGCTATTTTAATCGGCATACTGACGACTGAGCAAACCACTTCGTAGTTTGAGTAAATTGGCATTTCTTCGGACTGATATTCGGTGCTTATATATGTGGCAACCCCACCACTGGCCCATTCCGCAATTCGGTTTTTAAAGTAGCAGTTATATTTTTTAAGGTTGTGATACTTATTGTCTTTAAAGTGTGTCTCCTGAAGGCATATTATTTTTGGATTGTTACTTGCTATTATGTACTGCAACTCAGGCAGATGGGTAAAGTATCCATTAATATTCCACTGAACTATGAATGTCATCATTAAGCGAGCTTTGTGAGGAAGAATCTGTATCGTTGGGATCTTCTCCATTTAGCTGTCTCGTAAGTTTCTTGATTATCCTGGTGCATCTACTTTTTAGAGATCTGTGACTGAGACTGGGATATATTGAATTAATTGATTTTATTAACTCAGTTATTGATACATCATATGTCTTGGCTAGGCTTAAGGGATCGGGGTTTCCGTGAACATTTTCCAGGAAATCTGATAAAATTTCAAAGGTTATTGTTTGTTTGGTTTCTTCATATTTACTCTTAATTGGTTCTAACATCTCTCTTGTGTTTGTGGTTGGAATAGTTATGTCTGTTCCTATTAAGGGTGCTCTTTTCTTTTTCGGAGGTCTTTTAACTGTTGCTGTGTTGCTCTCTTTACCGACCACGGTATGGGGAGGCTGAGTTAGACTAAATGGTAATTTAAACTCAAATTGAGGGTCGGGGCTAAGACTGTCGATTGTAGAGGCTGTTCTCTTTTTCGAATTCTCGATCTTGTTCCACTCACGTTCAGTGTTTGTTATTTCCACCGTTTCTGCATGGGAGCGTGTTGTTATATTAGTATCAGTTGTTTGGATGGTTTCATTATTCCTCTCTTGGGTGGTACTTGGTGCTGTGTAGGGATTTTGACTCTCCTGGTTTTGTTTAGGGCATTGTTTTGAGAGGTGTCCTTTTTCTTTGCAAGTAAAGCACGCGACCTCGTCGAATCCCAGGAATACCCGGTAACTTACTTCTTCATATTCTAATAAAATTGATGGTGGTATGGTGAGACTGTCGTTGGGCTGAATATATACTTGTCTTCGAAAGCTCAAAATGTGATTATATTCTTCAGATATATGGGTCGCTCTAAGAAAACTGATGGGTGTGACTGTCTGAATTCCTAATTGCGCTATAGACTGTTCTAAGACTTCGTTCGGGATACTCGGACTGACGTTAGATAACAGAAGACGTTTTGCAGGGGTGATAAGCCTGCGCAGGTTAAGCTCTTGATCGTTTATTTTAATTTTGGAATGATCTTGTACTAGAACATCGACTATTTCCTTAGAGGACACGTATATGCACACTCTGTTGTTTGAGATCCTTGATGCAAATAGTATGTTTTTGGGTTGAACAATATTGCCTACTGCTACGATATAGTCGGGAAGTTTTAGACTTTCCAGAACATCGATTACGATAGCTTGCTCTCGTTTTGGATAAGATATATTTGGACGTGTTTTTGTTGCTTTAGAGTAGCTGATTGTAGGGTTTGTTGTTTGGCTGTTGGTTACATCTTTAGTTTGGGTGGAAGTAGTTGGGTCCATATTTTTAATACACCCCTGTAGTCAGAGGTGTATAGGTATATTTTGGTGAATTTTTAATTTATTTAATTTATTTATTAATCACCCGCGGCGATAGCCTTATCATATCGCCTGGCCGGCGAAAACTGTGAATACTGTTAGAATATATTCTTGAATTGATTTCTTCAACTAGTTTTGCAATGATTGAATGGTAAGAATAGTGAAAATAAATACCGTTTTACCCTAGTTCGCAGGATTGTCTACTTCGGTTGTGCTACTTGACTACTCGAAGGCATTTGATACGCTCGACCATGATCTTTTATGTGCCAAGCTTGAATACTATGGCTTTGATGTGTTGTCATGTGCTTTTTTTCAGAGTTACCTAGATGCACGCTCTCAGGGAGTTAAGGTTGATGATTCAGTGTCTGAATTTTCCCCGGTCACTTCTGGTGTACCGCAGGGTTCGGTGCTGGGTCCCTTGCTGTTTTTAATATATGTCTCTGATATTCATAAATCTTTAAAGTATGTGAATATTCAATCTTTTGCTGATGATACTCAACTTTATTACTCGTTTAAGTCCGAACACTCACGATCTGCTTCCGATTGTATTAATCAGGATCTCTTATCAATAGAAACCTTTTCTAACGCCCATAATCTCAAACTAAATCCTATATAAAAAATGCAGTACTCTGATTTTTAATCCTAATTTTGGTACTGTTCATGACATATTTACCGAATTGCATCTTACTGTTCAGGGGCATCCACTCAAGATTTCACAGGGTGAACGAAACCTGGGTATAATGTTTGACTGTAGGCTGCGGTTTGAGGAACATGTGTCCTTGTTGATTAGGAAATCATATTTAGTCTTGAAGCAATTATACAGAAGCAGGAAATACCTTAATTTTTCTTTAAGAAAACAACTCTGCGAGACTTTAGTGCTGTCAATTTTAAACTATGGGCTAATTTTATACTACCCGTGTCTGTATCAGGTTACTAAATATAGGTTACAGAAAATACAGAATTATTGTTGTCGATTTGTTTATGGTCTTCGGAAGTATGATAGAGTGTCGGAGAAAATTAGAGGTCTTGGTTGGCTGAGGGTGTCTAGTCTTTTTAAACTGCACATGAGTTTGACAGTTTTTAGGGTCTTATCCACATCTTCTCCTCCTTGCCTCAGACAGAAACTAATTTTTAGAAGCGAGATGCACAGGCGAACCATCAGGTATGGTGGCAGTCTGGTGATTCCTAGATATCGCTATGCTGTGTTTCAGAGATGTTTTTCATATACTGCCGCTACTGCATATAACGAAGTTCCTAATTCTTTTAAAGGCAGCACATTGCATTATCTGAAGAGGCGCTATAAGTCATATCTTCTCAAGGCTCTTATTTATTTATTTAGGTCAATATTAAGACTATTATTTTATTTAAGGTTAAGTGTTAAATGTTCTTTTTGCTTTGGGTTTTAGGTACTCGATAGGTATATATTATTTTTCAGAAATATTTTTGTAAAAAGAAACGTTAAGATTAAGTTTTTTTTAAGGTTAAGTAGAGTAGCTTTAAGCTATACTTCGCCTTATAGGTTATTATAATTTAGATATTGCAATATTTACAATTTTCAAATAAAGGCAATTTATTATTATTATATTATTATTATTGTTCGTCGGCCCTTTGTCGGCGTTCCTTTGTCTGGAATACAATAGAGCTGCACACCTGCGTCAATAATTATGCAGAGGCACGTATCGACAAGCTTCAACACGTCTGAAAACGACCACCAACGGCGAAAACCGGTTGTTATTCATGGTAATAAGATAGTTATGAAGAGGCACGTATCGACAAGCTTCGACACGTCTGAAAACGACCACCAACGGCGAAAACCGGTTGTTATTCATGGTTATAAGATAGTTATGCCGAGGTATGCATCGACAAGTTTCGACACGTCTGAAAACGACCACCTTCGGCGAAAACCGGTTATTATTTCTATTAACAAGCCAAATGAGGTGCAACAAAAGTACAGTTACGTCAAATACACTAATTACATCTCTCCCTAATTACAATTTCTTTGCTAATTACCTTCAAATACACTAATTACATCTCTAATTAAAAAATAGAGATTAGTTCGGCAGAAATAGTGCGATAATATTATTATCATTATCATTATTATTATTATTATTATTAATAATATCAATTAATTACCTAAATAATGATAAGTAGGTACCTATGCCTAAATCAATATTATAGTAGGTAGGTACAGGGTGATAGAATTAATAACGTACAGCTGCAGGTTATAAAATATAAGCTAAAAGCTGCCGTTCCTGACAAGGAAATGGGTATAAATACAAAAAAAACACAGGTTGATTAAAAATGCTATTTATTATAATATGGTCTTTAACAAGATAATTATCAGATTAAAGTAGGGCTAATGGTACATGATAATTTAAAGAATTTTCTGAAACACTCCGCCGAGAGAACGATGTTCATACACGCAATTGTTGATGATGACACAGTAGACCTTCGTATTGGCTGGGAAATTGGCACGGCTTTCAAAGACTAGTTTAATGTCTACGGTGGCCGCCTGCGTCGCCGGGGAATGCTTCGAGCAGTCAAACACAAATAGAGGTCGGTCTTTGAAGTCGGCATAGTCGAGCATCGGTGAGGACGATGGCTTACCACAAAATGACCTCTGGAAGGTCGTGTATGTGTCGTATACTTCTCCGTAACGATTTTGTTCAAAATTAAGGCGCATAGACTCCGCAGGGTACGTCTCGGAATTCAACTGCAGTCGTACACTGGTCAGGTCCGCGTGTTCAAACTGCGTGATATTGTTCAGAAGGCTGTTCCATCGGTTGGTATGCAAACCAACGATAACGTAACGAGGTCGTTCAGTTACCGGTGATGTTTTCACAGCCCACAGATCCTTTGTGCTGTTACTGAGAGCTGGTAGCTCGTACAGCTTCCAACGGCGGAAGGGTATGTAGACAGGTTTGTTAGCGTTCAAGTGACGTAACATCGAGAGGCGTGTGACATCATCGGGGACGATATGCAACATCTTGAGTTCGACATTGCTTACGGTGATGGTCGCTGTTTTCGTACCGACCGTTCCGTCGGCTTGCAAACTGACATATGAGTTGTTATCGCTAACGGCTCGTGTGAAACGGAAGATGTGTTTCCCGCTTAATACTTTGCGATAGTCGTAAAAAACACTAAACAGATGTGAAAGGGGGACGCGGAAGCAGCACTTCCTGTCTCCTCCTAACAGTGATTCAAATGTATTGCTTCAGGAGGCATGCTTCAATGCACTAACTTCATCACGGTTGTAGAGGAGCAGTGTGCGCATCGCTGTAAGGATTCCGGGGTCACGAACCTTCTCCACCTCCTTCCCATTGATTTCATAAGTGATGTCTGAGAACAAAAACAAGGCAGCATTCTGTGTCAAGCTGCACGTGCCGGTCCCTTCAGCGCCGGGTATAAATTGACCTTCAATCACCAGAGTCGATTCGGACGGTAAAAGGCATATGTCTTGTTGGTTGATGATGATCTCGCAAGTACCTATCATTATAGCTAAATGAGCGTGTCTGCGGTTGGTAGGTGTGCACCTCGGCCTTGACGATCGATTCATCGTAGTTTGGGCTGGTATAGGTATCGAGGACTCCGGACATTATAACCAAGCGATCGTAGGAATGCGACGTTGTTAGCAGCTAAAGCATGATGATGTGATCGAGCGGAGCGTCGCACATGAACTGACGTCTGTGGGTGTACTAATCGCGTATTAGTATGCGTAATGACTAACATCCTGGCGAGGTTCTTTACGCAGCTCCAATCGGATGATAATCTTCTCCCCACGAAAGTTGACAGGGTGTGAGTCCTGGTCCTTGATGTCGATGGTTATATTGTCAATCATGGACTTGCCGTCGATTAGTGGTAAATAGGTTGGAGTGCGAGTCTCTTCACGTATGACAAACCCCGGGTTGACCAGCGGTGTAAATTCGTAGATGACATGGCCGAGACGACCATTCAAATAAGCCCCAGTGGTGATGTTTGTCTCGATATGTAACGATAGTGTTCGCACAATATTCACGGGTTGATCGGACTCGTGTGTCTGCAGTGCTTCATAGACTTTAGGTGAAAAACCCAACAAATCGTTTGGACTGCCTGGTTGTGTGAAGTCAATATCAAAAAGAGCGCTCTTCATGCGGCATTTCAGTGTACTGTTATCAGGCTTTAGGGTGAATACATCTTCCGGATCTGGCGGTGCACCGTCCTTGGGGAGATAAGCGGTCAAGATCTTACGGCATCGATCGTTGGTGGCAATGAGAGTTTGTAACTTATCCCGTATACATGACTCCAGATGCTCGATCTCGTATGAGCCGTCGGCCAGGTCGAAGAAATGGCTAACAGCAGAGACGTTCACATCAGTGCGTGGTGTTACATGAATTCGGCTGTTGACGCCCTGTTCAATGTTAGGTATACTATTGTAGCATACAAACGCCAATAGGGCCATATTGTATTCATAACGGTCGGTATCAAGTAGGAGCGGCGGGTCGACAGCCGTCGAGAAATGGCTGGTGCGACCTGTTAGGGTGAATGTGCGAGACATGATTGTCTGATAATGGTGCGATCACAGCTCTTTATTCAGAAACTGTAAACAGAGATGCCCACAGGTGTACCCATCACGTTGAAATACGTTGTCATTATAGTAGATCTTACAGGTGTGAAAATACCGTTGAAGTTCTTGCGGCGGTGCTAAATTACCATAGCTGTCAAAATATTCGACTGCCTTGCCATGTTTCCGGTAAGCAGCCCAATGAGTGCCGGGGCCCGCGCTAACGTCCAGGTTGACGATGCCGCTTTCCACATTATGTGGCTGTGAGGGCAGACGATCCCTCATGAAGACGCCCCGGAAAGCCGGAATACGTAACAAGCCAGCGTACCGGAGCAAGTCGACATCACTCAGGGGACGGGCGGGCAGCTTTAGTTTTTTGACTGGTGACGTTTCAAATAGAGACCGTAGCCGTTGCGTTGACGCCGCATGTACAATCCTAAATCCTTTTTGCCCAACGCAATGTCCTCCATATGACGGTTATGGCGCTTCGTCTCGTCCAGCTGTCGGGTCTTGGCTCTGACGTCGGTAACGGTTTTAGCGATACCAGCAGCTCCGCTGGCTAAAGCACCGAGTGCACTCAGCCCGGCAAATATTGGTATCAGAGGGAGTACACCCCCGGTCTTAGGCATCGGTATTATGCGTGGTTTGTTAAACTTCTGTCTTCGAACTATGCGTCGTGCCGTCTTGAGAGCCGATGATGCAACTGCCGAGATGTCCGTGTCATCGCTGGGTGGTCTTTCACGTTTAATCTGACGAACCAAAGCTGCGAAGGACTTAGACGAACGGCAACGGCACCCCGCGCCAAGTTTCCGTTTAACCTTCATGGCGCCGGTAACCATAAGCGCTGCGGCCTTCTCACCAATTCCAGAGTCTGATGCCTTCACACGCTCCCAAGCACCGTCTTCCAAGATTTTGTCCGCCTGATGTCTAGATGCTAGATCCTTGCGAAGGGCGTAGGCAATGTCGTGAGATCGACACAGGGTGTCAAGTTTGTTCCTGGGTATATCACCTCTACGCAAACGCTCTTCGAGTCTCGTGCCAGGACCGCAAAACTTGTAACTCGGGATATGTAGTTCAAACGGGAGATTATTGATGGCGTTATTAATGAGGCCTCTACCCACGACGTCCAACATAAAGACTGATTACCGATCAGCTGCGCTGTTCATATATATACCAGTCTTATCGCGATGGCCTGCTAGTCAATCAATGCGATGCGTATCATTCAACATCCCGAGTTCGCTCTGCCGATCCTCAACTTGGATCGCGAGACGACCCAGGTCAGGCCGGTGCGTCACGGTGACCTACTGCCTGACACCGTACGTGCTATCATTGCAGGCCCGAGCGGCTGCGGCAAGACGAACGCTATGCTTAGCCTGATCTATCAACCGAACGGACTCCGTTTCGAAAATGTATACGTGAATTCAAAATCGTTGTATCAACCGAAGTATGAACAGTTACAACGGGTGTTGAAACAAGTTGAAGGGATAGGAACTATCCGTTCAGCGATAACACCATGGTCATCGACCCCTCTGAAGCTCTAGAGAATTCAGTAATGATTTTTGACGATGTCGCCTGTGATAAGCAAAATAATATTAAAGCGTACTTTTCGATGGGACGTCATAAACACATTGACACCTTCTATCTCTGTCAGACTTACACATGCATACCGAAGCACTTGGTGCGTGATAATGCCAACGACGTGATTCTGTTGAAGCAAGACGAACTCAATCTGCGACATTGTTATGACGATCATGTGACTACAGACATGTCGTTCAATACATTCAAGGAGCTGTGTGCAGAATGTTGGAAAGATAGCAAGTTCGATATGCTGGTCATCGTTAAAGACTGCGAGTTCAACAACGGGCGGTACCGGAAGAATTTTGATAAATATATACAGCTATGATCTCATCACCACAGTAGCTATTATGATGTCGTCACGCGATGATCCTGCGAAGATTGCTTAAGATATTAAACAGTACACACAAGCCGTTAGACGAAAATATCTAGATCTGCGAGCTGGCAGGCAGCAGACATCAGATGTTGTGGGCTCCATGCTGAAGAGCGTTTCTACACCTCTGCAACAAATCGAGAAACATACCAGACCGCAACCCGATAATATTATCAAGGCAGAACCTCGACAGTACCCAGTACCCCGTCCGCGAACATATGTCACATCAACACCCAGACCTACCGCCTTATGGCCTAGCCCATTAGTCGCACCCACACTCAAAATGGAGGCCTCGGGCTCGCAATCACCGCCAGTTGAATCAGACTCTGACGATCCATCAGACAATGGTCAGGTCGCTCACGAGGATGACGGCGCATCCGATGATGAACCGACAACGTCCGCTGATGACGATCTTGGTGGCCTGCTTCAAAAGTATATAACTAAACGTCTGAACGCTGATGATAAAAGTGTAGACCATATATTTAGTACCCAGGCCCATTGAAGGCGGCTCTTGGAAACTTGGCGATTATACAGTGATATTTCATCCCAACGGTGACGTCCAAGTTGGTTCAAAGAAGTACCCTGGCTCAAATGCCCTATACCACTATCTCTTCATGAAGACAACGTCCGACGAATACACATACTACGATGCGCATCATTACACAACAATCTTGTTGCTAACAGAGGCGTTTCGTAAAAAGCAGGGGCATCACATGAAAAAATACACGAAGGTAATTAAACCGTTATTGGCCAGGGCTACAGATCTATCTCGCTACAGTAGAGATTCACCTAGCTACAGCAGCGCAGTGGGTGAGGGCTACAAACTAGTTACACCTCATGCCAAAGACTACGTCTACTACGATGATCCTAACGAGCTAGTTGACCGTCTACGGATATTGATAGCCTCAGGGCAGGCCGGTAATAACGCCCATCACAACGAGATCGAATCCATATTGGAAGAGTTACGTGAGGCTGGTGTAATTACTGATTAGGCTCCAGAGTACATTCATTTCATCAACGGCCATGGACAAGTTTGGGCGTGCACCGCGCATCTCCCGTCATAAACCGCCGTGTAAGTCCCAGCTTATAGCCGTAGGTGTGTTGTCAAGTGGATTTCAAAACAACGCTGGCGAGGAATTTGGGGACCCCCACTGAAGCTTCGGATGCTACTACTAAAAAATATGTTGATCAAAGTGTGTTAAAAGTACAATCAGAAGTGCAGAAATCTATCCGGGACAATTTGGAACAAGTCGTTAAGACGACTCACGAGTTAACTAGAAAATATCTTGATGTTCAATTGGAACCCCTCAGGGAGGAGTTAGTGAACTTGAAAGATTCATTCAATCGTTACACTTTCAATATGTCTTCTGACATTCAACGTGATAAGCGTGAGATGGCCGCTCATGTCACGCGTATTGATGGCGAAGTGTCTAAAATCGCTGAGAGGGTCCAATTGCAGATTCAGAACGCTAACGGAATGGGGGCGCACATCACGAAGCTGGACGAACAATGTGCGCTCCTGCACGATAATTACGAAAGCTGTATGTATACTCTAAAACCGTTAGCGAACGCCATGACCCGGATCGACGGTCATGACAAGTTGGTACAAGAGTTGAATAAAAAGTGGACCACTAGTCAATTAGCGCTAGGACTTCTTACCGGAAGGGTTACTCGTATCGAGTCGCAGGTTAAAAGAAACACCCCCACCAAACAGAACCAACCCAAAGTGCATCCGACACTACCGAAGCCTGTAAATCATTAATAAACATGGCCTCAACTAAGCTGAAAATTGTTAACGAGCTCTACAAACCAGTTAGAAAAAATTTCACTCGTCGTGTAACAGTCGTTACAGGCCTGGATGATCTATGGCAAATCGATCTGGCCGAGTTTCAAACGTATGCCAACGTGAATAGAGGAATGCGATACATTTTGGTTGTTATCGACTGCTGTTCCAAGTATCTATGGACTAGAGCTGTAAAGAGCAAAACAGGCGCCGATGTTACTAAGGCTATGGGAGTATTCTCGCTGAAGGGCGTGTGCCGGCGCTCATTCAATCTGACCGTGGTCGGGAATTTTTCAACACCAAATTCAAGACATTGATGGATCAGTACTCCATTACGCGCTATAGCACCTATAGTACCATGAAAGCCTCAATGGCTGAACGGGTCATCAGAACTCTCAAGGAGCGTCTCTATAAAGCATTCAATCTGCAAGGTTCCTACCGTTGGCTCAAGTTGCTTCCCACCGTCACAGCCGCTTACAACCAAACTAGACATTCCACGACCGGTATGAAGCCGGCCGATGTAAACGCATCTAACGTGGATGAAGTGTTGGAAGCTATAGCTCGTAAACGACCCACTATCCACAGTATAAAGTACAAGCAAGGCGACATTGTGCGGATCAGCAGATCTAAGATGTTTATGGAGAAGGGATACACACATCGATGGACGACCGAGTTGTTTCGGGTTAGAGTTGTTAGAGACACAACGAGGCCTGTCACCTACATGTTGGAAGATTTAGAGGGTTCGCCTATACAAGGCTGTTTTTACGCCGAAGAGCTGCAGCGCACAGCGGTGCCTGATACCTACCTCGTGGAGCGCGTCTTGAAGCGTCGGGGGCGTCGTGTGTATGTAAAGTGGCTTGGTATGAGCGAGAAGAGCTGGATTGATGTCGCCGACTTGTCTGTTTAAGGAACCCAAGCTTTTAGACTTTATAATTACTGTATCTTTTACAACTATAATGTAGGAATTTGATTTAATAAATAAAATGCAAATTATGTGTTTTACTTTTTTATTGACACCATTAAAGATATTCCACACATAGTGACAATGACTAGCAAGTCTCTATTCATAAATATACAGCATATTACATAATCATATTACCTAACTTTTTGAAAGCTACTATAATACAAATAAATAAAAATGACTTTACATTAATAAATATTACAAATAAATGGATATAATAAAAATAAAATCTATTACTAAATTAATTAAATTAATCTACGTTTAAAATCTAATACTCTACATAGCTAAAATATATTTACAAGAGTTACTAGAATCTTATAAATAATTAGTCTGCGTGGTAACCGTTTATGAAGATATTTGTATAACTCCAAGCGCGCTAAGCAGGTAGTCACTGCAGCTATAACAATGTTCACCGTTCTTAACGGAGTATAGCTGTCGTCCAACTTATCCCAAGAGGCTAGCAAGACATCATCATCAATAATTACAAGATTATGGACATTTATTGACGGCTCCGATAGTAACTGAAAGAGCTCTGCAGAATCCCTTATCACAGATGTCTGCATGAGGTTTTCTCTTTGCCCGAATTTTCCCCAAAAAGAATTGAGCTGTAGTTTGGCTATGTACCGCATCCCGGGGTTGACCTGTATGTTGTTCTCATCTAAAACAATACCTTCAACCTCGCGATACTGCTTCAAATACAGCTCTTTGTTTTCGGGGGTGTTGCACCACTCGGGCCAGCCGCTACATTCTTGTTTCAGTTTTAGAAACTTGTCAATGTACCCCGCAAATAAGCCACCCTCTTTGGTTTCCTTGTTGTACGTCTCGCTGGCATACTTCCAAATTTCGTAATATTCGTAACACTTCGTATCCCAGCGAGACAGCCATTTTTAATTCGGCCGCAACAAAGGTACCATTTAATTGCCGTTCATCAGCGTTATGACTACATGCACCTTGATTGCACATCTCTGCGCATGTGCGACATAACGGAAATGTCAGCTTACCATTACATCTGTATGGCAGAACCGGCAGATATAAGTCTTGAGGCGGTAAAACGGAGCATTTAATAAGCCCTACGAGCGTGTCAAGACTCTCCGCTTTACATGCCTCATTACCTATAATTACCGTGGGATGGCCTACGGGGTACGTACCGTATTTATTGCAATACGGGTAGAGACTGCAGACGTCGAAATAATATATTTTCTCGTTGGCCGCACATTCATAATGAAGTTTTACTGCATTAGTCCGGCCTCCGAAAAATGCGTCGCGTGGATTTAAAGGTGTGTGATTATAATTAAATGTATCCTGCAGCTCTACCCTCATGTCTTCGTTGTCTTTCAACAGCTTCTGAAAATCGCACTCCCAGATAGTTTCAACATTATATCCGAGCGCCAGAAGCTTATTTTCTTTCCATACGGTTTTTTCACGGCGTATAAAGGCCAAGTTGTTAATATCGGAGCGTGTCATTATCTACAAATTTTGACGACGTTTGTTTGGGATGACACCGTTCACATCCATGGTAGTAACAACCATAAAATTCGTAAACGGTGTTTGTTTCGGCGCAAAACCCGTCTACAAGCTGGTTTGATGATGGTAGCCTGACTTCACGACCATTCCCGGCATGTTTAATCGGGTGAGGTGATGAAGCTTCTTTCAGATGTAGCCATTTCAAGGCTACAAGAGACTGACCGTCGAGCATTCTGTAACCGTTCGGCGGCAGAAGACCGATACTATCGTTTTTCAGAAAGTTTCTTCTGAATACGAGGTTACAGGCTCCGGCTATGGTAACGCTTTCTTGAAACGGATCAACACCGTTTGCCTCTAGAAAGAATTTCCTGAATTTGAGACAGGCTATTCTCAATATATTTACATCTTCAGTACAATACGACACGATTTCTTTACTCATGTCAAACTGTACATTTCTCGACACCTCTTCATTATACCAGCGATAAAATTTGGCCCTTTCGTCAGTTTTCATTTTATCGGGCATATAATAGGAGGAGTCGGGTAAAGCGCCGTAATAATTAGCGTTCTCGAGGGTGTTAAATAGATGAGGGAAGTAGCCTTTACCACCTTCAAAATTAAATGTGGCAGGCAGTTTTGCTAATGGTAAAGGCATGTAGTTTAAGCTATCAATAATTTTCACATTGTGGGTGACTATGGATGTGAATTTACTGCCTGTTCTTATAAATTTAGGATCCCACCTCTGAGCACCTTTTAGAAACTCACGGGCCAGAAATCAGCCGTCGTACCCCTTCATATTATGTGCTAGGACTGTAATGTTGAGGCCTGTTAACATTAACTGAGCTAAATACTCTGTAAATGCTTTTACAGGCTGGTCCCTAAACACGTGTGATCTTACACCACAGCTAGCACAGGGTACCGTTATATGATCAGGCATGTCCACACACCTAGAGCATACCTGCTGCGCGACGCAGAGATTTGGTTCGTGTAAAAATGTCTCAACAGCCACCTGTTTATTCTGTGTACATTCCAAGTCGAAAAATACAAGAACAAATTTTGACTTCAACTGCTCAGCTTTTCTTTTAGACAGCCTATTAGGCTGCATATAACAGAAGTGCCGAATAGGTCTCTCAGCCATGCACATAGGGCAGTACTTTGTACCACAGGTGTGTTTCTTGTTTCCGACTATAGTGTTGAGACAAATATTACATCTGCGATATGTTTTGCAGATGCTGGCTTTATGAGATTCAAAACACTGGGGACCTCTAAATGTTCTATGACAAACAGGGCAGTCGATTTTAGCCTCGAGAACACTGCATGGTTTTGGGGAATGACAGCAAGGACATTTATACGGGCAATTAGGGTGGTCGTTTTTTTTCTGATACCTTTTTCGGCAGGGTTCACAATAATATCCGGAGGTGAAGCATGCTGTCAGACTTAGTATTAAATTTACATGGTCGCCTTCCATTAACATATTAATAATTATGGGTGAGGGTGATTCTTGATCCCGCTTTAGCCCGTCAAAGAAAACATCCTTACCATCGCGTCTGTTATAAATTATTAGGGCAATATTTTGGGTATATAAATAATCTTGTAATTGACGTGTCTGGTCTATAGTAGCTCCCTGAGATAAGTCGATACCCGATAACTGACAAAGCCGACGACCCCGCTCTTCAATTAAGCTTTTATTTTTAACCAGCTTATCGTAATCGACTTTGTCAGTTTTATACGCAACTCCTAAGACTACCGCATATGCTAAGCACATATTATCAGTGTTACTAACCTCCAACACCCCGCGCTTTTTCCTGCAGAATTCTTGGAATGCTGACCCCTGCAGTTTAACTCCAGCGCGAAGGCGGGGCATCTCGACTCTATCGATAATAATAATAATAATATCTCTCTTTATTGTAAGTTAAATTACAACAATCATTGTGTTAAGTGTACGGTTCGTGATAGTGAATACGCACCACCTTAACTCTTTTATAGTGATGATTATTGTTAACTATTCACATCGCTATAATAGACAATTTATTCATCTTCATAATCATGTACTTGTGTATTTGTGTCTTAATCATGTGTACCTACTTACGATATTCTATTCCAATTAATTGCTATTATTATAAGTATTATTTGCATGAAATTATTTTAAGTACAATAAGTAACTTTAACTACCTTTTGCTAATCTATGTGTAAGTATTTGATATGCTTATTAATTTACTTATTCCCATATGGATTTCTACCAAATTACTTAAATATGTTTATTATCCTAAAAGGCATAACATTATTTTATTATAATATATTATTTTGAAATACCTAATCCAACACTGTTATTTTAAGAACAGTCGTCGTTTCGTAGTCTGGAACTTGTAATGCCTATTAGCGTTTAACTTCAACCCAGGCACGAACTTTACCTAATTTATTGTTCTCTAGGATTATTAAGAAATATTAAGAAAATGTTCCCAATATTCATTTGTATTGAACTTCGAGCACACACATGTGTTTTACAGAAAAAGTCACGATTCCAATCATAATAAAATTAGTTACGATACACTGGACTAATTTCTTAAATATTAATCTATGTGACAATCGAATCGAATGTAAAGTTAAGAAACAGCACACATGTGTGGTCGTTCCCGTGGGAACGCCAAGAACTGTTTTATAATAATTCTGACCACTCCCCAACTGATTAATAAATTAATTGCCTACGTCATGAAACTAAAGCTCACAAGGGAGTTGTTCAGGATTTTTACAATCAGTTACCAAGTTGACTTCGTTCTGTTAACAAGGTCTTCGGGTTCTCCGTCGGTTATTATTATATAGATAGATCTATGTGTAAACCGATGTAAATAAAGGTTTTGCATTGTATTAATAGGTGTTTTAAAAATAAATCTTTGTTTAAAAACTTATTTTGAGTTTGCGAAACCTAAAAATTGCATCAGTACAATAGTGTTAAGTTAAGTTTAATAATGTTAAAAAAAAACCTATCTATACATAAGTAGGTACCTAATACTATATCGTCATATTAAGTCGAATTGACTAAATACTAGCAAACGAAAGTATCTATATTTTCAAGTGTTTAAGTCGGGAAGGAAGGGGGGAGGGGTGGGGGTGGAAGACAGTATATCCATGGTAGTATATGGTTCAAGCTCTGTGAGATGTTTCCGCAGATATAACTTGAACTGAGAGAATCTGACGGTTGAAGGATCAAGTCGGAAATGGTTAAGGTATTTTATAGACGTATTTTATAGTTTAAATAGATTGAATCGAGTATGATAGTTGTGTGAGAATCGGAAAGGATCAAGCTTAGCCTGATTTTTGTAAATAAGTTTGAGGAGGGAGAAAACATACAGGGCTGGCAATGTTAGTAGACCAAGTCGTCTAAATTGTCCCCTGCAAGATTCGAGGATGGATAAGTCTGCCAGGATCCTGAGAGCCCTCTTCTGAAGAAGAAAGACTTTACTGAGGGACTTCTCAGTGCTGCTCCAGACGGCGATGCCATAGGCTACGTGACTATAAAAATGTCCATAATATGCAGAGAGCAGAATATTTTGGGAGACAGTGTGTTGGAGTCGTCTCAAAAGGAAGCAGGAGCTAGCTAGTCGGTGGCATAAGAGGTCTGTGTGAGCTGCCCAGTTTAGATTTTGATCGATGTGAAAGCCTAAAAATTTCACGACCTCTCTGGGCCTAATCAGGGAATTTTCATTCGGGACGTCAGGTAGGGGTGGTAGACGTGATCCGGAAGAATGAAAATCTATCAATTCAGTTTTTGTCAAGTTCAGTTTTAGTCTATTGACTCTAAGCCATGTAGAGGCTTTTTCCAGTGGGTCTTGAACGGTTGATATAATTTCCGAAATGTCGCTTGTCTTTATCTTAATGAGAATGGTTGTATCGTCTGCATAGTTAACACAGATGGAATTTGAAGATGTTATTTTGGGACCTAATTCGTTGATGAAAATGAGGAACAGGAGTGGACCAAGGACACTGCCCTGTGGAACTCCAGACGAGACAGGAGCAAAGAGGGACCTGGTCACTCGGCCATCTGACCCAGTCAATTCCACCGCCTGAGTTCGACCCTGCAAGTAACTGGAGAACCAGGAGAGGGCCAGTCCGCGTATACCCACAGCCTGCAGTCTTAGAAGGAGGCACTCATGACACACACTGTCGAATGCCTTGGAGAGGTCCAGAAGCCATCCCACCGTGCGGATGCCGTCCTCCATTCCCCCAGAGATATACTTCGTCAGTTGGACAAGAGCAGTCTCAGTAGATCTGTTCCTTAAGAAACCATGCTGGGAGTCAGACAGAGTCCTAGTCTTTTCAAGAAAGTCTAAGAGACGGTGGGAAACCAGTGACTCAATAATTTTGTCAAAGACCGAAAGCAGGCTAATCGGTCTGTAATTCTCGGGATTTTTGCCGTCGCCTTTTTTGAAAATGGGTTTAACGAGTGCGGCTTTGAGTTGTTCGGGGAATACACCAGTCAGAAAGGAGCTATTTTATAATATCTGCGAGTGGATGAGCCAGCACGGATATGCAGTGTTTGGCAATGAAGGAGGGAATCTCATCTAGGCCCGATGACATTTTGCCCTTAAACCTGAGGACGACGCGATTGATTTCCCCGGGTGAAGTGGGGTAGAACATGAATGACGAAGAAACAGAAGTTGCTACGTTAGAACCATGAGTATGATTGTAGACGCGAGGGAATCATTTGAGAGAAAAACGCTATTAAGCATTTCGGACATTTCCTCAGGATCCTCCGAAGTTGTACCCTGAAAGTTCAGCTCTACGATTTTTTGAGAATGGGTCGCCGACTGCGGCGGTGTTTGTTTATAAGGGTCCACCCAGATTTAATTGGATTTTCAGATTAGCTAATGAAGATATCATTGCGTCGTTTTGTTTCCTGCCTTATCAAGTACTTAAACTTTCGTTGCAGACTAATGAGTTGTGATTTGAACTGGACGTTGGAAGTATTTTTAAGAGGGCTGAGGAGATTGATTTTGTCGTAGAGTTGGCGTATTTCGGGGGTGAGCCATCTGGGCCCGGCGAGTCGAGTGCTGTGATTTTTAGATTTTTCGAGTGGGAAATATTTGTCAAAGTAAAAAGATACAGTATCCGAGAAGTAAGAGAACTTGGAATTTGTATCTGGTGCGTCTAGCACATTCTGTCAACTCTCATGTAGAAGCTCGTTCCTAAATTGGAGAAGTAGGAGAGGATTTTTTATATCTCGTTTCCATCTAAAGGGCTCAATGATGGATTTGCAGCACTGTTTCATGGTAGAAGCCCGAAGGGTAACATGCAATACTTCATGGTCCGATAAAAAGGTAGGCAGTGTGTTGCTGTCGAGTAGTTTCAGCATACCGGAAATTGCTATGTTGTCTATGCAAGTTGCCGAAGTAGCGGTGATCCTTGTGGGGGTGCTAAAGCAAAGACGGAAGCCATGGGAAGAAAGGATCTCGGTCAGACTGGAGGTGTTCGAGTTGTCACAAAGTACGTCAATGTTGAAATCGGCAGCCAGGACCACATTAGCTGTCATCCGAGAAACCGCGTCAAGTAATCCGTCTAGGTGATAAATAAAGTCTCTTACACGTGAGCTAGGTGTACGGTATACAGACAGTATGATTACTTTTTGCGAAAGAAATTTGGTTTCGGATGCCGAGATTTCGCATCAGGGTGATTCATGAGTGACCTTACATAGACCAATGGTGATTAGCGGACTTCAAGGCGGGTCGAAAACCACAAAAGAATTTTTTTTTTCGTGATTGGTTACGAAGTTACAGGGTGTTTTATGTCTCAGGTACAAAATTTTGATAGGCGATATTTCTGAAACGGCTGGAGATATTTTGTAGAAATTTACTAGGAATGGTGCATTCCGGAAACTCATCAAAACCGCATTCTGAGTTAATTAAAAATCCAGGACCGGACTTGAAATTTTTTGCCCCCATATGGTCTTTGTTGAAAAAGTTAATTTTCTGACGATGTTTCTGAAAAACTGTCATCGAATTTGAAAAGATAAGAAAAAACTCTATAGAAATCATTCCTCAATTTGAACGGCACACCCAAACCGTCTCGAAAAAAAATGTCAAAGTAAAACTTTTCTGTAAATTATCGTTTTCGAGCAGACATATTTTACTTAATGTTCGTCTGAATTCCTTCAAATTTATTTTTTGACTTACTTATTCTGTGGGAAAAATGTCAGTGTAAATTAAATGTTATCAATATTAATGTTATAAACGGTTCTCAAAATGTCCTTTACCAACGTCAATACATTTCCTGCAGTGTTTCCATAAATTTTGGTTTGCTTTTTGAATTATTTGCATGTTGTTTCTAATTTCATCAGAAACTACCAGTATTCGCGTCCTGAGCTCCTCTCTGGTACTTACTTCCGTTTTTAGACTTCCTGCTTCATATGGCCCCATGGGTAAAAGTCTAAAACAGTTAGGTTGGGGGACCTAGGTGGTCAGGAATGAGGGCCGCCGCGCCCGAACCAACGATTGGGGTACTCATTGTGGAGATGCTCTCTAACTTGTCGAGAAAATGTGGTGGTGCCCCATCTTGCTAGAAGGAAAGAGCACGCCTGTTCACGTTCGCCTCTGCAAGCAATCCGGGCAAAATGACTTGTAGGAAAAGTAAATAAATTTCCCCCGTGAGTCGCCCAGCAAAAAAATGGGGTGCTATTAGGGTATAATTTGCAATGCCACACTACACATTTATAGAAAATCTGTTGCGAGTTCTTCTGAACAACAGAGCGCGGAACCAACTTCAACCATTCAACGAAGTTCTATTGAATGGACTGCGTAGAACTTTGTTTACTGATGAAGCTCAGTTCACGCGGGATGGTGTAACGAATAAAAAAAACTCCCACCAATGGGCATATGAAAACATCACAGTTGACCATTATTGTTGTTTATTAGTTCACTTTAGTTGAGTATGGCAAAATAAAGTCAGTGGGTCAGTTGTTCGACCTTGTAAAGTCGCAATTAAATTTTGCTGTTGTAGAATTTATTGTTTTCGTTGTGCTACCTTGAAAATTGATACGGTGTAAGCAACACGGTTAACGATTCTTAAGTTCAAGACTATGTTTATGTTCATCAGCAATATGTACACGTATAATGACACTCACAGGCCACTGTTGTTGATCTTATGCAAGCACTTTTAACAAACTGGAGCACATTCAAGGAGAACAATCAGTCAAAACACTGTGCTTAACAGCACCAACAATTCACGTCCGCCACGGACGGAGGACCAACAAGAACTGAACTGAAAATGAAAATCTGAATGAACTGAAATGAAAGAAATCGATGGCTAGTGTCAGCACTCCCGTGGTGAAGAAAGCCGCATTCGACTGCAATATCTTGGCCAGGGTGGTCAATATTACATCAGCCGACAATCTGTCCTTGCGGCGGAATGATATAGCCACTGGTCTTTCCGGGAAGTCCTCGTTGCTGAACACTAGCCCGACTCTGTCGTCATTGTTGAAATCCCGCATCCCTTGCTGCAGCACCTCGTCTAAGCCTCTCTATAAAAATAACACACTTTTAGTATTGTTGTATTTTTTGTATTACTTTGCATTTTTCTTACCTGAATATAAACCAACGGATTCATTGTGGCGTCGTAAGGATTATATTTGAATGTTATACGACGCCCTGTTAGTTTAAATTTCTTGAAGGTTCTGCAGCTCTCGCCTAGAAGAGTTACGACGCTTCCAGAGGGCTGCGGGGCTCTTCCAATGCCACTTCCAGAGGGCTGCGGGGCTCTTCCAATACCACTTCCAGATGGGTGCGGGACTGAATCATTATTGCTCCGCCCTGGAGCCTCTTGGAGGTGCGTGGTGGTTTCTTCGGCCATAATCAGTCTGTCGATGTCATCCAACATCCTGCTGCACTCCGCTTCGTAATTGCTACCTTCACCCTCGAATGCTATTTTATTTAATACAACCTGAAATAATAATGATAATACGAAATTGCGTACATGTTTTCATCATGTGCTATACTATATTACCTCTCGGAGTATTCGCAGCTGGGGCCCGTTCACAAACACACCCTGCCGGAACATGTTTATTATTTGGGGCAATGTATATACTTGCAATATTTGCTTATACACCGCCATAATTTGCGACATTGTGAGCCCTTCAACTGCTTCCATTGTTTATAATTTTAATTACTGAAAAAACAATAATTGTAATACTTATAACTAATATATATGTATTGTAACGAAGCAATGAACATTGCTCCGTTTTACTAGGCACAATTATGGTTTTCTCCTTTTCGAATTAGTAAGGGATAGGCAATTTCAGGCCTAGAATCATCGATATTTCCTGTTAGTATTTCTAAAGTTTCTCTTGAGTAAAATCGGGTGCAATAAGTGATAGATTATTTAATAAATAGACGTCGAATAGGAAAGGTTTTATCTGGTCGTTGCATTTCCAGGAACCCCGCTGGCCGGGTGTCGTGAACCTATCGCTTGCGATAGCCGATTACCTACCTACCTACCTACGTCGTGAAGTCGCGGCAGGAATTATTAGATTTATAATAACATTTCTGTTTTCTGATTTTATTTAATTCAGGCGAGCATTATTTTTATTCTTCAGAAGCGATGGGAGTTTTCATCCAATAGATTTTTTGCGTCCGTAAACACGCGAAATAAATACAAACCAGAGGTAAATATTTAATACAAATCAGGCGATTGCAGTTTTTGCATCCCGCAAAAAGTCAACTTCGTATCGACGTTTATTATTATTTCTAGAAATCATTTTCTCAATTACAACCAATGAAAACGCGCCAATAAGTGATTTGGACATGGATGTTGTCATCATTTATTATAAAAGGTAGCAGAGCCCTCCGAGATGGCTCACTTGGTCGTCGCTTATTTTCTCGGTCACTTCTTCGTCTGTACCGGATCGTTTCGTTTCTGGATTATTGGTGTGTCCGTAACTTGTGTAGTACTTGGTCGAGATTCAGTTCTGAATTTATTATTTCGCGTACGTCCGTAGTTTGAGGGTTGTGACCCGTGCAGTTTTAGGGAATTCTTAGATTAACTCGCAGTAGTCGCAAGTTGTTTGAATAGAGTCCGTGAACAGTTTCCTTAGGGTGTTGTGCTTCACCGTCCGTTGTGTTCCACCGTGTGCCCCGTGCAGTATCTATTAGACCGCGACGTCGCCGATCCGTCTGATACCGCACCGACGCCGCTCCGCTTCGCAGAAACAAGGTACGTTCTTAATCGTAATAAAACCGAGCCTTACACCCTTCATACACCCGTCATACACCCACACCAACCCACTCGATTTTTATTGACCTTTCCCTATTGACCTGGCTCCCGTACATCGACCTTCTGGGGGAGTTGTGGTTTTCTACCCATCGTTCTTTGCCGGAGTACGGTGACCACTGGTTCCGGACGCTCGGTGGGAAGTTAACCCTAGCCCGTTGCACACAGAAGCGACCCGGTGCTCCTGGAGCCTGGCCCGTAGAGATCGGCACACATCACACCCACACACACGCACACACACGGCTCGCCGGCTTTCATCCTTGTTTGTTGCTTTTAATTCACGTACCACCGCCGCCTAGCGAATATCCCGATCGCTCGTTCCGACCCCGTACTGGTAGGTACCTATTTAATTTAGTTAGATCACGAGTGGTTTTATTTGATTAATTTTTTTGAATGACAGTGTAACACTAATAAAGATTTATCTGTGTTTCATTTATTATACCCCCTAGTACCCCTATGTATTTTTTATTATATTGTATTTGATCACGTAAGTACCTAGGGTGATTCATTTATTTATTTATGAAATTATTATTGTGATCACCCGTGTGGGGCTTGTGTGTTACCCCCATCGGGCGCGTCCCCAGGTGGTGGATAGGGGAAGGCCTTTCCCGACAGGGTAAGGTACCGGAAACGGCGCGAACCAAACAACACACGAAGAAAGAAGAATGGCGGAACGGAAACAAAAGGAAGAAGTACCCCAGGAGGGTAGAACCACTGGTTCAGAATCCCTCCCTGGCCTAGTGCCAGGCTGCCCCTCGGATTCTGGGGAGGGCAATGTAACGCCAGGAACTGCCATGGAGGATGACAAATCTGACCATGGCAGTGAATCATCAGTGGGGACAACAGGGACCGCTGATACAATATCTGCAGGGATTGGAAACATAGAACTGCAGATATCAACAATAAAAGAAAAAAGACTTTCGGGGGCCCAGAAAAGGAAACTCCGAAAGGAACAAAAAATTGCTGCTGGCACATGGACTGAAAAACGTCCAACCAACAGCAAAGCAACAAAAGAGAAGAAACCGAAGAGTGGAAAAAGATCTCGGGACGACTCGAAAACTCCACCCCAAGCCCCAAAGAGAGCGAAGGGTAATAATAGTCAAACACTGTCTGGCAAGGGACCCAGCAAGGCAACGGAAACGAAGCCTAAAGGGAGCTACAGCGAGGCAGTGTCTGGACTAAGGATGGCGGTGATAGACAGACGCCATCCTGAATTTACTCTGGATCAGGGAAAGACAGAACTGATCCAGAAGAAACTAGTCGAAGCAATGGACAGCACACCCTCGGGGAGCAAAAGTCCATTGCAATTCGAAAAAGTATCGTTTAGCGGAGGAGTCCTATGGATGCACTGCGCAAACGAACAAACAAAAACCTGGCTCGTGGGGGTGATTGGGACACTGGGCTGACTTTGGGAAGGGATGGCCCTGACAACAGTCGAGGCCAAGGACCTACCAAAGAGGCCGAGAGTTCTAGTCTACATCCCGGGACCAGAAGAAGAGGATGGGCCAGTAAGGACACGTTTAGAGAGGCAGAATCCAGGTCTGAACGTGGGTAGCTGGCTACAACTCAGCAAGAAAAAAGAGAAGGAGGGAGTAATCCGGGCCTTTTCAATAGACGAGGGGTCATTCAAGACCCTCGAGAGATCCCGGTTTCGAGCGTACTACAGCCTCGGAAGGGTGACTTTCCGAGTGTTGAAAGGACTCGATGGCGGGCAAAATCAGGGTCCTTCAAGCGAACCTCCAGCACAGTAAGGCGGCATCAGCTGCCCTTACTGTGGCAATGAGGGAATTTGATGTGGCCCTCATACAAGAACCTTGGATCAACAAAGGTAAGGTAATGGGACTAGGGGGGGTGGGAGAACTAATTTACAGTAGATCCCATGAAACCCCTAGAACCTGCATACTAGTCAAAAAAGGACTTAAAATACTTCCGTTAACTAACCTTTCTTCTAGGGATTTGACGGTAGCAAAAATCAGGACAGTCAGCGGGAATATGTCGAGGGAGATAATTCTCGGATCAGCATATTTCCCATATGACGCCCTGGAACTACCACCACCCAAAGAGGTAGAAAAACTGGTGAGAGACTGCGGGGGAAAAGGACCACAGCTGATCATCGGGTGCGACACCAACGCGCACCATACAACTTGGGGAAGCACAAACACCAACGAAAGAGGTGAGTCACTACTACAATTTATAATGACTAACAATCTAGACATATTAAATGTAGGAAATAAACCTACTTTTGTCAACTCAAGACGAAAGGAGGTCATAGACATAACTACAGCTACACCATACGTAGGAAGCTATGTCAAAAACTGGCATGTATCTGATGAGGTTAGTTGCTCGGATCACAGACACATAAACTTTACAATAAATGGAAACAAAACCATACAAGAAATTTATCGCAACCCTCGGAAAACTAACTGGGAGTCTTATAAGACAGACCTGGAGCACGGTTTAAAACAGACGAGAAATACGATAAAAACACAATAGACCTAGAAGTGGTAGCAGGACAAGTGCAGGATGCAATCACTTCGGCCTATAACAACAACTGTCCCCTTGTCAGCAGGGACTCCAACAGGAATGTGCCCTGGTGGAACAGAAACCTAGCTGCACAAAGAGGACAAGTTAGGAAATACTTCAATAAAGCGAAGGAAACAAATAAGTGGGATATATACAGAAAGGCTCTCACAGAATACAACAAAGCACTGAGGAAAGCAAAGAGAGATTCATGGAGAAAGCATTGTGAGGACATAGAAGGAACTCAAGAATATGCTAGACTCCATAAAATACTCTCAAAGCAACCCCAGAGCTCCATACACACTCTGAAAACAGAGAGTGGCAAATATACGGAAACGGGAAAGGACACAATGAGAGAATTACTCAGAGTCCATTTTCCAGGTTCTAGAGTCACCGATTTATCTCCACAAGACTGCCTAAATGCAGAACTGGGAACCCCAAAGAGGACGAACAGGGACAGCTGGCAGGTTGCGAAATCGGTAATAAACGAGAACAAAATCAAATGGGCAATCAACTACTTTGAACCCTATAAATCGCCGGGTATAGATGGCATCTACCCAATAATGTTGCAGAAAGGACCACATCTTCTGACACAGAGGCTAAGTATGATCCTCAGGGTCAGTCTTGCACTGGGGCACATACCCAAAGCCTGGACCTTAATTAGAGTAATTTATATACCTAAACCTGGGAAAACAGGACAGGAAGGGGCAAAATCTCTAAGACCCATAAGTCTCATGTCTTTTTTGCTGAAGACTTTAGAAAAACTGCTCGATAGGCATATAAGGGATGATGTCCTGGCAAACAGACCATTTCATCAAGACCAACATGCATATAGAACAGGAAAATCAACGGAATCAGCTTTACACCACTTGGTAGAAAAGGCAGAATACGCAATAAAACACAAGGAAGTACTATTATGTGCTTTCTTGGACATAGAAGGTGCGTTCGACAACACCTCCCTAGAATCAATCTCCAATGCATTGAGGAACAGAGGAATCAATGCAACAATATGCAGGTGGATAGACTTCATGTTGAAAAGCAGATTGGTATGCACATCCCTATTTAGGGAGACTGTGGTGGCTCAGGTAGCAAGGGGGTGTCCACAAGGAGGCGTACGACTGTCTCCCTTGATGTGGAACCTTGTTATGGACGAGCTAATGAAACGTCTGGACCAAGAGGGAATCAAGAGCATAGGATATGCTGATGACCTTGTCATACTAATTCAAGGTAAATTTAACGACACAATAAGGCCCTGTATGCAAAGGGCTCTAAATGTTGTAACCAAATGGACAAACGAAGAGGGACTGAACATAAGTCCCTCCAAATCAACCATCATAGCGTTTACTAATCGAAGGAAACTGGTGGGCCTAGGACCACTAAAACTTCGAGGCAGGAACGTACAAATATCGGGAGAGGTGAAATATCTTGGGGTAATCTTAGACTCAAAACTCACCTGGAACCAACAGATAGACAGGATTAAAAGAAGAGCGGAGACCACATTCATGATGGTCAGACGAACTTATGGGAAAACATGGGGATTAAAACCACATATGGTATACTGGGCGTACACCAGAGTGATTAGACCAATGTTGTTGTATGCATCTCTGGTATGGTGGACAAAGATGCAACAAAATACCGCGATAAACAAGCTCAGCAAGGTGCAAAGACTCGCATGCCTTGGAATAACGGGGGCAATGAAAACTACTTCAACTGCAGCAATGGAAGTCCTCCTAGACCTCCCACCACTTCATCTAATGATAATGGGAGAGGCAAGACTGGCACGACTAAGGCTGCAAGAAGAACCAAGGGGCAAATATGCGGAACTTGGACACAATAGAATCAAAAACTATGTGGAAGTGGACCTGCTAGATGCAAACACAGACCACATGGCTCCAAAATTCAAATTCCACAAGAGCTTTGAGGTGAGCATCAAAGATCGAGAGGAATGGAATGAGCCCACAGACAGCAACAGGCTGGTCGGAACAACCTGGTACATTGACGGGTCAAAGACCGACCAAGGAACTGGAGCTGGCATATACAATGAGTTGGACAATACTCAACACACCATATCTCTCGGGCAGTGGGCAACTGTATTTCAATCGGAAATATACGCTGTGTTACACTGCGCGAGCATAAACAATAAGAGGGCCTACAAAAATAGACGGATCAATATATTAACAGATAGTCAGGCGGTTCTGAGGGCTATAGAAAGCCCCAAGATAACGTCCAGACTACTGTGGGAATGCCGTGAGAATCTCGAAACCCTGGCAGAACGCAATAAGGTAACCTTGATGTGGGTGCCAGGACATAGAGGAATCACAGGCAATGAAAAAGCCGACGAGCTAGCAAGAAGAGGATCCTCGGCTAAATACATTGGCCCAGAACCTGCCCTGGGAGTACCAAAAAGTACAGCACGGGGTCAGGTTAATATATGGGTCAAAGAAAAACACAAAATATATTGGGACAAAAGGACCAAACACCAACATGGGAAAGCCTTTATCAAAGGACCCATAAAAAAGACAACTGAAGAACTACTATTACTTAGCAGGAATCAGTTACGCATTACAGTGGGATTACTAACGGGACATATTGCCCTAAAAGAACACTTAAATAAAATAGGACTGTTCAATGGAGACCTAAGTTGCCGAGAATGCAATAGGGCCCAGGAGACAGCAAAACATGTACTGTGTGAATGCGAGGCTCTGGACCGCAGAAGACAGGAGATATACGGACAACAAAAAATGCGTCCGGAAGAATATGAAACTCATTCAGTAACGGGGCTGCACAAGTTAGTTCAGGGAACCAGACTGATTGAATGGGTGTCATGAAGCAAAAGGGGGTGCACAATAAGCCCATGAGACTGAGGTGCTTCCGGTGACCAAGAATCAGACGGCCCTCGAAAGGAGGGGGTTTTAGTGGGTAGGACTCCCACATAACCCAATGCATGGGTATCCATAATGGATTTACCCTCCTTTAAAAAAAAAAAAAAAATTATTGTGATCTGTTTCCTTTAATCCGAACAAACCCGTTCGTACTTTTATTCACGTAAGTACCTACCATTTTGTTTTCTTTTTGATTTGTTTAAAAAAAACTTGCACGGCGTTTCATTTATTGTAAATTTAAAATAAACTTGTGTAATATTGAGTCGTGCTCTATATCAATCCCCCGTTATCTCGCCGACAGCTTAGCTCCGTGAAGTGCCAGTCTACCAGGTAGGTGCGTAAAGAACATCGCCCTGACTAGTTCTTTTAATCTGGTGATAACTTAAGCCGACCCCTGGCATTTTCCTTTCTCCACGAGCTACCCTAGGGACAAGGGTACTAAGAAAGTACCATTGTGCATCAGGCACAGGGAAAACGCTGCGAGAACTTTCCCCAGGGAGTAAACCCTCACAAAAATCTGGCGCCCGAGAAGAATTTCCGCCGACTTACGTAAGTTTTCCCCAAGCCCCAGGGCGGCCTGTCACAGTATATATTTATATGCCTTACTTACCTTAATAACGATAAAATTCGTATTTTAAATCCAATAAACTGTTGACACTTGTTTCGCGGATGCAAATGACGAACTATGATGTAATAGTAATCACTATTTAATTACTACACGTAACTATCACAACACTTGTTTCAACAATAAACGTAAGCTCGATATGAATGCTCTGTACTATCATCCCTGCCTTTATAAACCTCTCGGTTCCCCCACCACTTTACAAGCTTCGTCCTGCCGAATTCCACAATCGACGCAGCTGGGCCGGTTACTACCTCACACGCATCGACTTGTCGGCAGCCGCACACTTGCCCCCTATTACCGATACGTGGGACAACGGCTGCTTTTTAAAAGGGCCTTTTGTGCTGGTATATTTTATTACCTGCACGCTGTGTATAGGGGACCCATTACAGCTGTACATTATTAACACCCCTATGTACCTACCTATTATAATCATGATTTAGGCGTAGGTACCTACTTATAATTATTTAGGTACTTAATTTATAAGAAATGGCGTTGAAGTACCGACTGAAATAATAATAATAATAATAATAATAATAATATCGCACTATTTCTGCCGAACTAATCTCTATTTTTAATTAGAGATGTAATTAGTGTATTTGAAGGTAATTAGCAAAGGAATTACAATTAGGGAGAGAGGTAATTAGTGTATTTGACGTAACTGTACTTTTTTGTTGTACCTCTGTAACCCTTCCTTCGCTCAATTTACAAATTTTAATCACTTATGCCAAAAAGAAAACAAAAAAAAATGCGAGCGAAAGAAGGTGCCATTCCCTCTGACCCCGTTTTGATACTTTCAAATTTGTTTGAACCCAAACAGGACAGAGGGTGTAAAAATAAAAAATAAAAAAAATGAAACTACAAATTTGTTAACATGATCGTCTAAAAAAAAAATGATTCGAAATTTCAATAACTGACCTGCCCTACGTTGTGTCTTTTTAATTACAGGCCACAAATACTAAAATAAAACTCACTAAAAAAAAATTAACAATTTATTGAACTTCTCCAACTAACAACATTAAATTTCCCAGCAAATGATGTATTGTATTGTGAGACAAATAATTAAAAACTAGGATTCTTCCTTTATCAACTACATACTAGATACATTTTTCGAAAACAGAACAGTAATAAGACTAAATGCTGGATCCAGGTAGGACCACCATACTCTCAATAGAAATTTAAATAAAAATTATTTCCTAACTCTACTTAAATTGGCCAATTTCTATTTTATTCGCTTAAAAATTTATCTTAATGATTATTTAAAAATAATTACTACATGATGCCAACTTGACATAATCAAATTTTGCAAGATACTAACATTATTATCTTGATGAGATATCTTCAACTCATCTATAGGCAACACAATTTTACTGAATCAACTTAACAACAACATTTGGTAGGTATATCCTTCTCTTTTCTTTAGAGAACATAAATCAATCATAAAATAACATTGACGAGGTACCTTTTGTTGGTTGAGTCGCATTTCCACTCGAAGAAACAAGCAAGAGGGATGACCAGAAGAGTAGGATGCAACACGACGCTTCCTCATTCCTCGGTTGGTGACGTCAGAACCCCATCCTTAGTCTGGACCACAAAGGAAAACCAAAATTAAAGATGGCTGCATTTCATCGGAAAGACGCCATTCCTCTAAAATTGTATCCTTGCTAAACTCTCGAACCAATGATGCTCCATTACACAGTCATAAACAGGACCTCCCGAACCAAAAACGGAGTACCAAAATTCGGACCCACAAGAAAACCAGCCAAGAAGAAAAAGGAGACGAGTAAAAAAAGAAAAGAAGAGAAGAAGAAGCTCGATCAGATTACATCATCCACATCGAGCTTCTTTACTCCATTCCGTGATGATTGTTATCAACAAATCTCATCCTGTATGTAGGAACGACACAAAATATTAGTTTTGATCAGAGCTGGGCACGAGTACTGAAAAGAGTACTCGTAAATAATTCGAGTACGAGTACTTGGAAAATGTACTCGTAAGTATTTACTCGTAAGTATTTTGGCACAAACAGGTGGACGAGTACGAGTAATACTCGTGAAAACACGAGTAACAAGTACGAGTAGTTTTATTCGTGTCGTGCGCATGATCCATCATGATACCAATAAATACCAAGGCGCAGCCAGCCTATGACGTCAGGCTTGTGATAGCTAAATACGAGTGAGAGCATAGGTATATCCGTTCCGTATCATATTCTAATCTAAGCAGTGCCGGCTCCTGTGATAATGGCGCCCTGTTCGAGAGTGCTTCATGACGCCCGATGCACGGATGCACCCAGTGGCGAAGTTAGGTTTTCATTTAGGGGGGGTAAGGGAAAAAGCAGTATTTAATCTTCAACATAAATTCAAATGCTTTGAATTTGAAAGAATTTTTTCAATGAAAGAAATTTTATTGTTAAGAAATTAATAACTTCTTACATAGCGCATATTTGATATGTTATATAAAAATATGTAATATAAAATGCGGCATTACTAGTGACAGTGACAGTGCAATTGCGCAGGACGATAAACTCGTTTTTAGATCGGTTCCCTGCTGACGGCATGACGTCATTACTATCCGTAAAAATATCCGTATTTCACGAGTAAAATTTCTCGAGTAGTTGTAATTGTACTTATCCGTGCGAGTAGTAAGTATTTTGGATGGAAAGTACTTGTGAGTAAAAAATTACGAGTAGTTTTTTTACTCGTAACAAAAATACGAGTAAAGTACTCGAGTACATGGCCAGCTCTGGTTTTGATAAATAGGACTAAAACAACAACTTCATACCTGTGTTTTTAACCACACAACACGAAATAACAAACGAAATAACACCATTTCACTGAAACAACATCACTCAATGATTTCCAAACAACAAGAAACCAACTAACTCGTTCAGTTCTCCTTCACCAAATAAAAATCGATATATTCCTGGCTCCACCTTACTACACTGCTCTGACGTTCAGTTCTTCTGACTGGCAGTTGACGGGCTCGAGTTGACGGTCCAGTCACTCGATCTCGCTACAATGCCTTAAACTATAGAACCTGCGGAGGGTATCATTCCAAAGGAACGCCATCTTGGTACACCTTTCTATTCGTAAATTCGTTCTGGATAAATACGGAAAAGCGCACGCTACACCTCATTAGTACCTACCGCCACTGGCCTATTAATAGAAATAACCGGGTTTCACCGTTGGTGGTCGTTTTCAGACGTGTCGAGACTTGTCGATACGTGCCTCTGCATAACTATCTTATTACCATGAATAACAACCGGTTTTCGCCGTTGGTGGTCGTTTTCAGACGTGTTGAAGCTTGTCGATACGTGCCTCTGCATAATGAATGATGCAGGTATGCAACTTTATTGTATTCCAGACAAAGGAACGCCGACAAAGGGCCGACGAACAATGGAGTGACAGGTGGGCGTGATTAATGACCCCTGATTTCTAAGAACTCATTAGTCTATTGTGTTTACGAACAAAGGACCAGATGCAGGTGTGCCATTTTCAGACGTGTCGAAACTTGTCGATACGTGCCTCTGCATAATTAATGATACAGGTGTGCAGCTCTATTGTGTTTCCGAACAAAGGAACGCCGACAAAGGGCCGCCTAACAAAGGAGTGACAGGTGGGCGTGATTAATTACTCCCGATTTCTAAGAACTCATTGTCTACCCCCGATAACAAAAGAACTCATTGACAAAGGAGTGACAGGTGGGCGTGATTAATGACCCCCGATAACAAAAGAACTCATTAGTCCATTGTGTTTCCGAACAAAGGAGTGACAGGTGGGTGTGATTAATGACCTTGATAACAATAGAGCTAATTTGAATAAAAAACCCATTAAGGGCCTCTACCGTCTCATCTTCTACTGAAGTAATTGATACCCAATATTAAATTTTGGTTGTACCCTTGTTAAAAAACTAAAGAAGTAATTGACGCTCAATATTAAATTTTGATTGTAACCTTGTTGAAGACGAGTTGGCTACTCATTGTAGTAGGCACCTGGTCTGTTCGTTACGGCTAAATGCTAATGAACAAAATTAGTTAAGATTAGAGTATAGGTACTATGTAGATACTAAGGTGATTAGAAAGTATAGAAAGGGGTCATCAACACTACCATGTATCTTAGCATAGGTAATTCTGTGTGTGCAAAGTTGTTAAATAATCATTAACTGAGTAGTGGTTTTGCTCTATCTCAGGACATGAGGAAGGTCAATGCCAGCATCTAGTGAAGACGCGTTCTTTACTCTTTATGAGTATGTTTTTTCCTTCCTATCGGGCAGATCGTGACTCCTTCTTGGGATGGATTAAACTCTGTTGCTCGGTAATCATGTATGTGTATGTGTAGCATAGGGATGAGGTTGAAGAATGTTCAATCAGATGTAGGTAACTTGTAGAAAAGACGACCATGTTAATTGAGTTCATGTTCTAGCGGAATAAACTCGCAAGTGGTAGCCAAGTGGTAGATTGCTGAAAACTGTGCTTCGGAAAGGTAAAGTGTATGCGAAGCCAATCCATACGGTTAGGAAGTGAGAGTGATCAAGATCCTCGGTGCACCAAACTATTAAACGGGAAAAATCGCGGACGGTCAAGATGAAGTTCTTCGTGTTATTAAGCCTCTGTGTAATGAACATTAGCAAAGCGGAAGGACTTGTAGCATACGACTGTGAAGACCAGAGGGTCAACCTCACAATGATTTCCATAAAGGACGTTGCAAAGTGCCCGGAACCTGAATCGGAGTACCTTGTTGAGAAGATACGGGTCAAGGTTATATAGAACGGAATGAGATCAGATTACATCACGTAATGACTTGTCTAGTAGAAGTAGTACAGATGAAAATGCATTGTGGACATTGGTCCCACAGTTCATTAGTCAGCCAGAGCATGTCCAATTACATCCACCAGTTAGGAGCTGAGGAATGCCGCAACGTCCATCGGTACAGATCGCTTCAATTATTTCACCATCAAATTGGCCAGATAACTATGAATGGGAGCACTTCAGCTTCCGTAACGATCGCCGGAGAGGTAGATGCAAATGGAGACTGTAATGGGGTTAACCTATCAAGAAGGCGTAAACACTTGGCAAGATGTTGTTGTGGTAGCCGCCATAACTCTAAACGTACGAGATTACTTCACCAAGGTTAGGATCAACGACAATGAGATAAGTTTGCTAGGAGGAGTAACCTGTCCGTTTATGTCAGGTTATTGTTTCGACTCGGTGCTGGGAGAGACAGTATGGGACGAGGAGAATAAGAATGATTGCCAGCCCAGTTATACGCTGTTGTACAACGGAGCAGCCAGGAAAGTTACAAGCCGATCAACGAAGGAAGAAACACTAGTTGTCGAGAACGCTGAGAAGATATTTGCGGTAAATCTTGTCAAAACAAAGTTGGTTTGCGGAGAAGAAGTGTGGCAGACAGAACATTCCAGATTGATGGTACTGATAGGAGATAATGACTTTTCCACCACCTCTAAAATGAGTTTGATTCCTGAAAACACTGATTTAATGATGTACGTGAATAGTAAATTCATGTACATCGAACAAGCATACAAGAGGGAACTAGAGAAGATCTACTTAGACGTAATTCACCGTCGGTGCTTGCTACATCGGGAAATCTTGAGAAATCGCTTACTGATTGCACCGTTCTCACCTAATACTGTAAATCAACTACTGCAGAATGAACCTGGTTACGTAGGCAGAGTGCTGGGTGAAGTCCTATATATAATGAAATGTATACCCAAGATTGTTACAATCAGGAGAACATCAGAATGTTTTCACGAGCTACCAGTGCAGTTAGACGAAAGAAACTTGTTTATGGCCCCAATAACTCACGTATTGCAGGAGACAGCTGAGCAAATAGATTGTAATGCTGCAGCACCGCCATTATATGAAATAGACAACGAATGGATAGGACTCACTCCATTCCCCACCGTAAAGAGAGAACCTAAGAAACTACAGGTCCAACCATATCCGACGTTACAATTTCAACCCATCCTCCCAGTCGGACAAGCAGGACTCTATACACCCAAGAAGAAGTGGGACAAGTGCAGCGCATACTAACATTTGGTATCGAGCGGAAGGCAGTGGAAAACATAATAACGCGTCGTGTAGCGGGATTAGACACTAGTGGTCAAGGCTATTCGGTCCTTCGTATTTTCAATCCGGACGAAATAAAGGAACTCGCACATTCATCCATGAAACAAATGTGGGGATGGTTCGTAGATCTTGGAACCTTCATCAGTGGGATCATGGGATTTTACTTCATCTTCAAACTTTGCAAGTACGCGATCGGTGTGATCATAAACGGGTTACATCTTTACCAAACACTTGGGTGTGGACTACAATTAATTGCTTGTGTGTGGAACTCGCTTGCAATGATATTGGTGCAGGAGACATTTAAGAAACAAAAATGGGCAGCACACAGTGACGTCCGAGGTAGTATTCGCTACGGAACCCGAATTGGAACATACAACCGCCGCGAAATGTTCTCGCGTAGAAGAAGGTCGGGCCCCGAAACTATATCCGACCTTGACCTTGACCCAACCAGAGTCACACTGGACAGATCATGTTACACCTACCACGAGCGAGTGAGTAACGGACAGGTCATGAAGGGTTGTTCGTGATAGTCCCTAGAACATCAGAATATGTAAAGGAAACAGTAATCACTTAGGATTAATATAAATTGTTGAGAAGGGACCAGGATCCCTTATTATATAGTATGTACTTTAGTTTTGGACGACCTCAGCTCTAGTTTGGAAAAAGTAATACGCTGGAATACGTAGTTACTTTTTATAAAGGGGGAAGCTATGTGACATGTTGGAGCCTTCCTCCCCCTCGCTTACTCCCACTCAAAAAGGTGAATAATAAAAGAAATTAAAATTCACTTACCTTAACCCAGAAAAGAAGGAGGAGGCCATTGACAGATCTCCAGATCTCAATGTGACTAGGCAAATTCATAACGTCAGTCACATTGGCCTGTCGAGTAGGACATACCAAATTTCTAATGCCCCACCCAATTACTCTAAATTTCGAAACAAAAATAAATTTTAAATTTAAAAAGTGATCGTCTAAATTTCGAAACAAAAAAAAAATCCAAAATATCAAACCAAACCAAACTTAAACAAAAGGTTCGTTGTGTTTATCTAGTCTAGGACGGATAAATGTGGCCTTCCTCGGGAAAATCCAACATTCACCGAACCAGACTAGACCCGTAGTAACTCCTAACAATTTTCAAAAAAAAATAAATAAATTGATAAACCTCACCAAAATATCCCAGAATATATCACCTTATTCTTGATGTTACTCTAATTCCTGAATAAATGATTTAAAAAGAACATGAGGAGGGTTGATTCTTAATACTCTCAAATTGTTAAATTTGAATACAAAGATTTATTAAAATCAATTTCATCAGTACAATAGACCGGTAATCACCAATAGATCTTACACAAAAACAATAAATTTAATAATCAAAATCAGTAATCCTGACTCAAACATTCAAGCATAAATATTACCTTATTACCAATGATATCAAACTTACATGACTAAAATTCAAGATAGGTACCTATATCATTTCAATAGTTCAGATAAAAATTTCTAAATCTCATATTCTATTAATCAATTTCTAAACTAACACATAGGTATTATTCTGAATAGAACTCAGAGTTAGATCAGAAGTTATTTATCAAAAATTTAAATTTATCTTAAGTAAAAGTTTCAATATAAAAATAGGTATCCACCTACAAAATCTGAAATTCAAAATTTAATTTACAAAGTGATCATTTCTAACTCGAAATCCTAAACAGATACGATAAATTTAATGAATTATTTTTACACATAACCATTACATTAGTCACTTGTTGACCACAATAAAAGTTCATAACATATTATCAAAAATCAGATTCACTATGAAAGTCATAGGTGATGAAATTAATTAAACACTGCACTTGAATTTATTTAATTTTCTTGGTTGTTGGAAAATAGTAAAAGTTTATTCACACTCATAAAGACATACCTTATTGTTCAAAACTCCATTCCAAAACTGACGAACTAAGGTTCCTCTAACATAAACGCAATGACCAAAGAATAGGCCGGCATGGTTACTGGAACTGCCTTTGTACTGGTGTTAGCACCTCCTGGGTTGGTGCTCCAGGTGCCGGATGAGCTGGACTGCTCCCCCTTCAACCTTGTAACGACCAAATATTCAAGTGCTAGGACCTCTGCCTGATGAAACCTCCCATGCCTCCAAATTAAACTCCACCACTCTTCTTTATTTCTCCAAGCTTCTTTAAATATAACCCTTCACACAGGTCAGTACCTACATAGGTAGGTACCTACATAAGCCTCCACATAATCAAATCTTTATGTAAACTTCCATATAAATCAGAAGTTCAAAAGTTGGAACTCAAAACTCAGAAACTAGAAGTTCGAAATTAAAATTCAGAAATCAAAAGTCAAAACTTAGAAATCCAAAAAAAGTAAGTAACTCGAAGTCAAAAAAGGTAAGTTAAAAATTGGAAACCCAAAAGTAAGTCCAAAAGTAAGTCCAAAAGTAAGTCAAAACTTTGAAGCTCAAAAGTAAGTCCAAAAGTAAGTCAAAAATTTGAAGCCCAAAATTAAGTCCCTTGTCTGTAAAGACAAGAAAGCGAATATTAGCTATAATGACTAAAATTAAATTCAGAAGATTACTTACGTAAGATTTCATTTCTCACAGTAATAACTTAACCACATATCACTTTCACAAGGGACTGTTATTAATTCACGAATTGTAGACTAGTTACATGATCAGCCAAATTTAGACCGGAAAATGAACGCGACGCTTCCTCCACCCCTATTTATACTTTCATGAAAGAGGACGCTACGCATGCTAACTGACCGCTGTTTACACGAATCTGTCTCCCTATTTTAATCCGAATATCACCGTGGATGGTAGGCAACACTTAAATCTCACATGCGACGATGTCATATTGATCATCATATACGTCGGCATACTCTTATTAGGTAGCATAACCAATCTCTCAAGTTCTCCCTCTATCCAAACCTTAATTTCACAATCGTGAATCTGCATATACTCGAGGCCTGTTGTGGCTTGAACAGAGACGCGCGTTTTTATATGTTTCTTATATGTTTTCTTAACGACCTCCTTCCTTTGTTTAAGACAAACACCAAAGAAATAATATTTTAGGTTTTATCTGGATAACAAATCGAAAATTTAGAGCAGCAATATGAGAATGGTCTCATTAGATGCGGAAAATTATTTCGCATAAGATGATATACTTTTCAAACTCTGAAAACCTAGAACCGGGACAGAAAGTCGACCAGACATGTTATCTACGTCTTATTTCATTAACAAAGGCAAGGAATTTCCTAATGGCTGCCAGATGTTTATAACATTCAATTCCACCCCGAGCAAATTTCGGGGAGGGAAAGAACGCTACTTAGCAGCCAGCTAGCTCCAAATAAATTTTCAATAAAATTTTATCAATAGCATATTAAGCAACATTTAAGCAATATTTTACTGAATGGCAATGCACATTAAGAGTAACCAGATGGGGTGAGACAATAAGAACGACACAGATTAGAACAATTTATTTAACAAGATTGCATTATTCAATTGCACAATAATTATTCAAAATGCTAATAATAATAACAATAAAAATGGGCAATAGGTAGGCACAGTAATGAATTAATTAACAAAACTGAATATTTGTAACTTAAGTGATTTAACAAGTGATAGGTAATAGTAATGATTAATTATAAAAAATTAATTTAGAAAAAATTTGAGAATAAACTAACTATCGAAAAGAGAATACATAATATAAGATCTCACGAATCTTCAAGGAATGTCTTTATTGAAATAAATTAACTCAAAACAAGAAAATGATAATGACGTCAGGCACTTAGCTTTTGTTCTGATGCAATGCTTGACGTGGCCTCAGGATCGGATTTTCCAGCAGCTCTGGAATTACGGCACGCCGCTGCCTCAGGATATCCCAGTTGTCACCCTGGAGTTCTGGTGACTGATGGGTCCTGCTACTGATGAGTCCTGATGGTGTGGACTCATCTTGACGGCAAGGGATGGTGCTTGCCTATGGACGCTGCTTCTCCATCTCCAGAAAAGGAGGGCGAGTGCCTTCAAAATAATAATAGAGATCAGTACTTGCACTCCAACAACTAGGCCGGATCTTCAATAGCCACCTGACGCCATGTCGTTCAGATCGCCTTGAAGATACGCCTACATGATTTCACAAATAAAATGTAACAAATTTAATGATAATAACAATAGCTATACCTACCTATTTATAAAAAGCAAAATATGAAATGAAAAAATACGAAGGGTAATTTATTAATTTACAGCTATAAAAGCACTCATGAACAAAATATGAAACAAAATAGTACAAAAAGTTAACAGCCATAAAATAAGCATTGATGATGACGATCATGAATAATTATAAATGCATCGCCTGCCGCTGATTCGAGAAAAATAATTTAGTATTAAAAATCGAGAAAATTCAGTACTCACCCTGTTGGAAGAGAACAATCACTTTCTAGCCGGACATGGTTTTGGATTTCGAGAACTCTAAAGAAAAATCGTCTAGGAGAGCCAAAAGCGCCGAATTTATTTCCCTTCTTATCAAAATTAAATTATCACCGGCGACTGCCACCGACTGCTCGACGACGTCCGAACAACGTTCCCTACCACCGAGAATTTTCACAAAGGCGGTGAAATGTAAAACTCAGCCATCGAGATACACATACAGGGCGATCACGGTCACTACCGCACTATAGAAAAATAATAATTGTAAATTATGTAAAAAAATGGTAACATCTCAATTGAGATGTTACATGTTCGTTCGTGATCTTTGCTTAATACAGCCTCTTACACCAGCAAAAATGTACAGTCAAATATAACTTTTCTGAACTTTATAAAAATATTCTAAATCGAGAATTAAAATTTTGAAAAAGAAAACGTAGCGTGCAAGGCACGCTGCAATGTCGAGAACATCGACAGTCCGTATTTTGAAATTTCAGGGGAATAAGGAATTCAGCTGGGTAAAGGAAAAATATCCAGAAGTAAGACGTGATTTACATTTAAAAAATAGAGCTCAGGTCTTTCTCTGTTAAGAATATTATAATTTTAATGATGCATGTATAATAGTTATAGTCTGGAGGTTGGCCTTGGCAGAAGGCTCGCATAACTGAAATCCATGAGAAACGGACGACATGAACAAGGGTCCGTTTGTAACAGGCGGCAAAAATAGCGAGTAGAAAATTCAATTACGTCTAGACACTTGATAATGATTTTAATCAGGTCACGGAGACGATTAAGCAGGTAGAAAGGAGAGTAATCGCACAGTAGTCTGTCTGTAAAGACGCGAGTCGGTAACGCGAAAAGCTGAGGCAGTGACGCTTAGACCTAGGGGGTTGAAAATCGGGAAACACAATAGTTGGGTGTAAAGACGCGAGTCGGTAACGCGAAAAGCTTAGGCAGTGACGCTTAGACCTAGGGGGTTGAAAATCGGGAAACACAGTAGTTGGGTGTAAAGACGCGAGTCGGTAACGCGAAAAGCTGGGGCAGTGACGCTTAGACCTAGGGGGTTGAAAATCGGGAAACACAGTAGTTGGGTGTAAAGACGCGAGTCGGTAACGCGAAAAGCTGGGGCAGTGACGCTTAGACCTAGGGGGTTGAAAATCGGGAAACACAGTAGTTGGGTGTAAAGACGCGAGTCGGTAACGCGAAAAGCTGGGGCAGTGACGCTTAGACCTAGGGGGTTGAAAATCGGGAAACACAGTAGTTGGGTGTAAAGACGCGAGTCGGTAACGCGAAAAGCTGGGGCAGTGACGCTTAGACCTAGGGGGTTGAAAATCGGGAAACACAGTAGTTGGGTGTAAAGACGCGAGTCGGTAACGCGAAAAGCTGAGGCAGTGACGCTTAGACCTAGGGGGTTGAAAATAGGGAAACACAGTAGTTGGGTGTAAAGACGCGAGTCGGTAACGCGAAAAGCTGAGGCAGTGACGCTTAGACCTAGGGGGTTGAAAATCGGGAAACACAGTAGTTTGGTGTAAAGACGCGAGTCGGTAACGTGAAAAGCTTAGGCAGTGATGCTTATACCTAGGGGGTTGAAAATCGGGAAACACAGTAGTTGGGTGTAAAGACGCGAGTCGGTAACGTGAAAAGCTTAGGCAGTGACGCTTAGACCTAGGGGGTTGAAAATCGGGAAACACAGTAGTTGGGTGTAAAGACGCGAGTCGGTAACGCGAAAAGCTGGGGCAGTGACGCTTAGACCTAGGGGGTTGAAAATCGGGAAACACAGTAGTTGGGTGTAAAGACGCGAGTCGGTAACGCGAAAAGCTGGGGCAGTGACGCTTAGACCTAGGGGGTTGAAAATCGGGAAACACAGTAGTTGGGTGTAAAGACGCGAGTCGGTAACGCGAAAAGCTGAGGCAGTGACGCTTAGACCTAGGGGATTGAAAATCGGGAAACACAGTAGTTGGGTGTAAAGACGCGAGTCGGTAACGCGAAAAGCTGGGGCAGTGACGCTTAGACCTAGGGGGTTGAAAATCGGGAAACACAGTAGTTGGGTGTAAAGACGCGAGTCGGTAACGCGAAAAGCTGAGGCAGTGACGCTTAGACCTAGGGGATTGAAAATCGGGAAACACAGTAGTTGGGTGTAAAGACGCGAGTCGGTAACGCGAAAAGCTGGGGCAGTGACGCTTAGACCTAGGGGGTTGAAAATCGGGAAACACAGTAGTTGGGTGTAAAGACGCGAGTCGGTAACGCGAAAAGCTGGGACAGTGACGCTTAGACCTAGGGGGTTGAAAATCGGGAAACACAGTAGTTGGGAGTAGAAGATGGGTCGGTAGGGCCCTTAATGGGTTTTTTATTCAAATTAGCTCTATTGTTATCGGGGTCATTAATCACGCCCACCTGTCAAGCTCTATTGTTATCGGGGTCATTAATCACGCCCACCTGTCATCGAAACAATGGGGTGTACTTGATTTATGGGGACACCTGCATCGGGCCCTTTGTTCGGGAACACAATAGCCTAATTAGCTCTATTGTTATCAAGGTCATTAATCACGCCCACTTGTCACTCCTTTGTTCGGCGGCCCTTTGTCGGCGTTCCTTTGTCTAGACTAATGAGTTCTTTTGTTATGGGGGGTCATTAATCACGCCCACCTGTCAATCCTTTGTTCGGCGGCCCTTTGTCGGCGTTTCTTTGTATGGAATACAATAGAGCTGGTCTGTATCATTAATTATGCAGAGGCACGTATCGACATGCCTCGACACGTCTGAAAATGGCACACCTGCATCCGGTCCTTTGTCCGGAAACACAATAGGCTAATGAGTTCTTAGAAATCAGGGGTCATTAATCACGCCCACCTGTCACTCCTTTGTTCGGCGGCCCTTTGTCGGCGTTCCTTTGTCTGGAATACAGTAGAGATGCACACCTGCGTCAATAATTATGCAGAGGCGCATATTGACAAGCTTCGACACGTCTGAAAAACGGCCACCAGCGGAAAAATACGGTTGTTATTCATGGCAATAAGATAGTTATGCAGACGTACGTATCGACAAGTTTCGACACGTCTGAAAACGGCGCACCTGCATCAGGTCCTATGTTCGGAAACACGCTGCACACCTGCGTCATTAATTATGCAGAGGCACGTATCGACAAGTTTCGACACGTCTGAAAACGGCGCACCTGCATCAGGTCCTATGTTCGGAAACACGCTGCACACCTGCGTCATTAATTATGCAGAGGCACGTATCCACAAGCTTCGACACGTCTGAAAACGACCACCAACGGTGAAACCCGGTTGTTATTCATGGTAATAAGATAGTTATGCAGAGGCACGTATCGACAAGTTTCGACACGTCTGAAAACGACCACCAACGGTGAAACCCGGTTATTTCTATTATTAAGTCAGTGGCGGTAGGTACTAATGAGGTACAACAAAAAGTACAGTTACGTGAAATACACTAATTACGTCTATCCCTAATTACAATTACCGTCACCCTAATCTAATTACCGTCAAATACACTAACTTATTAATTAAGTACCTAAATAATTATTATAAGTAGGTATCTATGCCTAAATCATGATTATTATGTGGTGCACCAAAAGTACAGTTACGTGAAATACACTAATTACGTCTATCCCTAATTACAATTACCGTAACCCTAATCTAATTACCGTCAAATACACTAATTACTTCTCTAATTACAAATAGAGATTCGTTCGGCGGAAATAGTGTGATAATATTATTATGATTATCATTATCATTATCATTATTATTATTATTATTAATATTTTTATTTCAGTCGTTACATCAACGCCAATTCTTATTAATTAAATACCTAAATAATTATAAGTAGGTACCTATGCCTAAATCATCATTATAATAGGTAATTAGAGAATGTAGGTATGTGTAGGTATTAGCATATTAATTAAGTACCTAAATAATTATAAGTAGGTACCTATGCCTAAATCATCATCATCATCATAATAGGTAATTATGGAGGTAGGTAGGTGAGTAGGTAGCAGTTTTAAATACTCCGTATGGGCCATACAGATGTAATAAGCTAACATATCCGTTATGACTAGACACGCCTTGCGATGTCTATAACATTATTATTAAATAAGTCAATAAAAATAAAAGTCAAGTTTTATAAGATTTTTTTATTTTATTTTAATAATTACAATCAATACATGTTATCTAATCCTAACTCGTTAAGTATTACAGCACTATGCTTATTTATCAATTCCTTAAAACAAATCGCTATATCCTTATCCATACAACATGTAAACTTCTTAAGTCCTTGCTTCATTTTGTCATAACTAGCTTCCACAGATCCATCTTCAAGTTTGAACTCGTCTATAAGCTGCCGTAATATGTTTCGAAAATTAAGAGTCTCCAGTTTATCTAGATGAAACTCTAATAAATCGGCCAAGTCAATGAGCTGAGTAACCTCTTCCCTGCTCATAGTAAACACGGAGGAGTAATATTGTATCTTGATGTAGCGGCCTTCAAGAATATTCTCCTCGGATGTGATAATGTAATCACAGACACGGTGCGACATAGTCGCTTCATCTTCAAAATAGGCGTCGGAGTTAAGTTTTAAATGTTCCATAATTATCACCCAATCATAGGAAATGAACGATATATTCCCAATGACCGTGAAAATCCTCACAATTGGTTGTAGATTTCTTGTCACACTTAACCCTGTACTTACTATCTTATTTTCTTTATTCGACAGGCAGTAACTCGTCGTTTTAATAGTTACGTCATTTTTATTTAATTCATCGAAATACTTGTTCCACGCATCATGATATACACAATCCGGTTGCGGAGAGACACTAATACTTGCCGATTCATCGTTCATGTCAATATATTTACTACGGAGCTCCGTACAATGAGGGAACGTCGCAATCTTAGGAAGCGATATAGGTTCTATTCTACATGACACGGCGTACTATGTTCTTTTCTTCGTTATAGATGAATCTACGAACACATCGTCCAGCACTCGTTTAGTCGACATTTCGTTCGATGCTAACGCTGTGAAAGCTGAAACAATCTCAGCAGATCTGTACCACCGACACCGATTTTATTCGACCAGACCACGGGAGCCGCAGCTGCCGACGTTCTGAGAGACGACCGTCAAGGAGCGTCCAGTGGCGTAGGGACAATGACATCATCCAGCGGCGTAGGGACAATGACATGATCCGCGGCGGAAAACACAATAGAGCTGCACACCTGCCTCATTGATTATGCAGAAACACGTATCGACAAGCTTCGGCACGTCTGAAAACGGTGCAACTGCATCCGGTCCTTTTGTTCGGAAACACAATAGAACTGCACACCTGCATCATTAATTATGCAGAGGCACGTACACTGCTTTGTTATGGGGATACAATAGAGGAGACAAGTTAATCCTTCGCATTCGACAAGCTTCGACACGTCTGAAAAACGACCACCAACGTCGGAAACCGTTATTATGTTAATCCATAGGTCCGTCGCACCCACCAGCATCGAAAACCGGTATTCACTACGAAGACCTACCTGCATACCTACCCTACCCACATAGCCAACTACTACCTGCACCGAAAACCGGTTTTATATGACTCACCACGGAGACGACAAGCTCCGACACGTCTTAAATTGAATTATATGAAGAGTTGGGGCATAGGTCCACTACTTGATGAACCAATCAGAATAAAGATAATTGAGGGGTGGGGGTAGAATATAGGGTGTATGATGTAGGGGAGGGGGTAACTACACAACTTGATGAACCAATCAGAATAAAGATAATTGAGGGGTGGGGGTAGAATATCGGGTGTATGATGTAGGGGAGGGGGTAACTACACAACTTTATGCACCAATCAGAATAAACACAATCGAGGGGTGGGGATGGAATATCGGGTGTATGATGTAAGGGATATGTACCTAGTAGGGGGAGGGGGTAACGCCTGAATATAAGTACCCCGCTATGCAGCGTTATTACCATATAGTCTTCTGACTGAGTGCGCAAAGTTAATTCCTTCCGGCTGAAGACAGTGTTGTTATACAAGTTGGTGTACCCTGACAAGACGCTGAATCATCATGTACCGTACAAATCTGCTAGTTGACAACAAAACAAAGGTAAGTGTAGATTATACATAAAGATATTATACGGCTGAGTTTCAAGGAATATTCGTAGATATAAATACTTATTATTATGGTGTTACGTGTTAAAATCAATATCCACTGACCCATTAACTATAATACCGTTTTATACATTTAAACAATTCATAATGAGTAACATTAAAATATACATCTATCTTTCAGGCAACTAAACGAGCCGATGAGATCTACGGTGAAGGTGTGAAAGCCCCAAAATATGTCAAACCATCCGCAAGTTCGCTCGAAGCCATACCGGAGTCGCAGCGAGAAAGAAGTATGCAGGAAATCGACGCTAAGTGTCTCCTATATGCAAGCACAATCCCCTTAAATGATAGCGCGTGCAAGTTGATAACTTTGGGTCTTAATCCATGCAAGAATTTTTGCACGGTGGTTAAATTACACAGCGCGGAGTCACCAAATGCCGGCGTAGTGATGGACACCGATGGATTCTACGCATTGATGCAGATGCTACCAGAACTAATCACCGAGTGCGAAATCGACGCCTTAGAGAACCGCTGCAGTTATAATCTAGAACAATACGTCATAAATCCCAGGCAAGGCACCAACATACAGCTGATACCCAGGTTTCAAGCAAAGTACGGGTATAATATATGCCTAGGGATTGCAACTCTTAAAAGACTGAAGGCTCTAGAAAACTACATCCAAGATGTGATCAATAGTTTGGAAAAGGACGACAGACGTATCAATACAGATGCTTGTTTAAGAACAATGGCTGAAGAGGCAGCAATAACAGCCGTAGAGATAGGTGAAGCAGGAAGTCTGAATGCAGAAAGCCTACCAAGAATATGCAGCAAGCTGGGGCCTAGATTTATGGATCTAACAGAGATTGCAGCCAAGTTTCCCAATGTGTTGCTACCACTAGTGCGCGGTGCTGTGGATCGCATTCATGAATCATATCGGATCGAATATTCGCAAATGTAAAATGTATTATGAGATTTATACATAGCCTCATTTTTTTTTTATTGTAATAATCTTTGAATAAATATCTGAGCATAAAAGTCATTTTATTATTTAATATTACACCTAAATTCATGCCATCATAAACCTAGTCAAAAAATAATAATAATAATAATAATTGAATGATAATAATAATATTAACATGTTTCAAAAAACTATGCACATAGATTAATTATTTATAATAAATGATACTAAAAAGTGGTGGGGGTAACTAGTAAAGTGAAAAAAAATTCTAAGAAAATATTGAGGTAAGACAAACGTATTATTCACCGATTTTATTTGACCAGACTACGGGAGCATTGGCCCCACCTGTGAACACTACCGGCGACATTCTTATCTGGTAAGATAAGATTAGAGATCCCCAAACAGGTCAGGCCATAATATGACATCATAGCCCAACAGACAGGTTAGACCACCACCATATCCTATCGGCTCTCCGAGGTCCACTACATGATGCACCAATCAGCATAAACATAATCGAGGGGTGGGGGTAGAATATCGGGTGTATGAGGTAGGGGAGGGGAGGGGAGGGGCAGCGGGGGCCGCATTCCACGACAAGTATCGACGCGTCTGAAAGCCGGCCATCAACGGTGAAAACCGGTCTTAATGTATGAAAAAAACCCGCCTACAATGGGAGACGCACCTACGGCAAGTCGAAGAATGAAAACATGGTTGTACGATTCTAAACCGTCATATAAAAATCAATAAATTATAATATAAAATGTGAAACAGAAAATAGATACATATACTCCCCTACAGAACATGGCAGCAAGTGTGATAAAACACGTTGTTTAAAAGACCCTACACATGTACCTAATGGTATACGCATCCAAGATAACCGTCTTGTAGTGTAAGACCGACAGCGGGACATACAGCGGGGCAAGTCCAAACATGACAGGTCTGTTACACCCGCCATAATAATTAACGACCGCCGACTGAAGGCCCAGACGGGAGCGGCGGACACCCTGTATATCGTTCACCCGGTACTTTGATTGACATACAATAGAGCTGCACACCTGCATCCGGTGTTCGGCGGTCCTTTATCTGGAATACAATAGGGCTAATTAAGCAGAAGCACGTATCGACATGCCTCGACTTGTCGGTAGCCGCACACCTGCATCCTATTGCATGGCTGCTCAGCTCGGACCAAATCAAATCAGCTTGTTTTCAAGTCTCGGATATCGCGGGTCAACGTTTGGTCATCTCCCATAACAGCTGACCATTGCCTCGCAGTTAGGCTCTGACCAAATCTCAGCGAGTCTGACTGTAGCGGTGCGGATCGGACTGGTCAAACGTCTGATCGTCTCTTATCGGATCCGGCTGACGGTGCGGACATGATCAAGGTATCAGGGCTTTGTTCTGCCACATATACTTATCGATTTTGGTTGACTATCACATCTCGGATCTGACGGGGTATCTATGGCTCTATGGCTTGGTCATGTACGTAGGACTAGGGTAGGTAGCGGAAACGTGGTAGCTGAAACTCGATGAATGGCATGGACTGGTAGATGAAACATAAGTGTAGATAAAATGGTAGTTATGAAATTCTGTAAGATAACAATTATTAAGCCTGTATGATTAGGTGGAAGTTGGCCAAAAATGACAACACGGCACTCGATAAGTAACAAACAAGGCGACATTGTACGGATCAGCAGATCTAAGATGTTTATGGAGAAGGGCTACACACCTCGATGGCGGTGCCTGATACCTACCTCGTAGAGCGCGTCTTGAAGCGTCGGGGGCGTCGTGTGTATGTAAAGTGGCTTGGTATGAGCGAGATGAGCTGGATTGATACTGCCGACGTGTCGGTTTAAGGAACCCGAGCTTTTAGATTTTATAACTACTATATCTTTTACAACTATAATGTAGGAATTTGATTTAATAAATAAAATGCAAATTACGTGTTTTACTTTTTTATTGACACCATTAAAGATATTCCACACATAGTGACATTGGCTAGTAAGCCTCTATCGATAAATATACAGTGTATATCAGATTACCTAACTTTTTGAAAGCTTATATATAATACAAATAAAATAAAAATGACTACATTAATAAATATTACAAGTAAATGGATCTAATATAAATAAAATCTATTACTAAATTATTCTACGTTTAAAATCTAACACTGTACATAGCTAAAATATATTTACATAAGTTACTAGAATCTTATAAATAATTAGTCCGCGCAGTAACCGTATGGTAGGGTGTCGAAGGCGTTAACTCTTTTCCGCTTTGTATAGCATAAGCGGTATACTTTTTGTTCCGGCCGAGTTACGACTTCGCAGGTATTTACCCGACTTATAGCCTTGGAATTATAAACATGCTTTTCATCAGCGCCCTCGCAAACCATCTCCTTGAGGGTATTAAAATTAACAATTTTGGCATTCTCAAAGTTCAAGGTGATACCTTTAACCTTGCAAATGTACACAAAATCGTTAATCTTAGATGAGAATACTTTTAACGCGTAATTTTTCGGACCACCACTAACAAATTCAGATATATAGCTACCATCGCCGTAACCTGATATCTCATCTGTTAGCTGCCCCAAAAAATCACCCGTCTCAGGCATCCAGTCCCCGGGGGCGCCTTTGAAAATCACGCTGTCTGTGTCAAAATATAGGACCCTGTCGCCCAGTTTATGAAGATATTTGTATAACTCTAAGCGCGCTAAGCAGGTAGTCACTGCAGCTATAACAACGTTCACCGTTCTTAACGGAGTATAGCTGTCGTCCAACTTATCCCAACAGGCTAACAAGACATCATCATCGATAATTACAAGATTATGGACATTTATTGACGGCTCCGATAGTAACTGAAAGAGCTCTGCAGAATCCCTTATCACAGATGTCTGCATGAGGTTTTCTCTTTGCCCGAATTTTCCCCAAAAAGAATTGAGCTGTAGTTTGGCTATGTACCGCATCCCGGGGTTGACCTGTATGTTGTTCTCATCTAAAACAATACCTTCAACCTCGCGATACTGCTTCAAATACAGCTCTTTGCTTTCGGGGGTGTTGCACCACTCGGGCCAGCCGCTACATTCTTGTTTCAGTTTTAGAAACTTGTCAATGTACCCCGCAAATAAGCCACCCTCTTTGGTTTCCTTGTTGTACGTCTCGCTGGCATACTTCCAAATTTCGTAATATTCCAACACCTCGTATCCCAACGAGACAGCCATTTTTAATTCGGCCGCAACAAAGGTACCATTTAATTGCCGTTCATCAGCGTTATGACTACATGCACCTTGATTGCACATCTCTGCGCATGTGCGACATAACGGAAATGTCAGCTTACCATTACATCTGTATGGCAGAACCGGCAGATATAAGTCTTGAGGATTTAAAATTTTTAAAACGGAGCATTTAATTAGCCCTACGAGCGTGTCAAGATTCTCCGCTTTACATGACTCATTACCTATAATTACCGTGGGATGGCCTACGGGATACGTACCGTATTTATTGCAATACGGGTAGAGACTGCAGACGTCGAAATAATATATTTTCTCGTTGGCCGCACATTCATAATGAAGTTTCACTGCATTAGTCCGGCCCCCGAAAAATGCGTCGCGTGGATTTAAAGGTGTGTGATTGTAATTAAAATTGTTCTGCAGCTCTACCCTCATGCCTTCGTTGTCTTTCAACAGCTTCTGAAAATCGCACTCCCAGATAGTTTCAACATTATATCCGAGCGCTAGAAGCTTATTTTCTTTCCATTCGGTTTTTTCACGGCGTATAAAGGCCAAGTTGTTAATATATCGGAGCGGTCATTATCTACAAATTTTGACGACGTTTGTTTGGGATGACACCGTTCACAGCCATGGTAGTAACAACCATAAAATTCGTAAACGGTGTTTGTTTCGGCGCAAAACCCGTCTACAAGCAGGTTTGATGGTAGCCTGACTTCACGACCATTCCCGGCATGTTTAATCGGGTGAGGTGATGAAGCTTCTTTCAGATGTAGCCATTTCAAGGCTACAAGAGACTGACCGTCGAGCATTATGTAACCGTTCGGCGGCAGAAGACCGATACTATCGTTTTTCAGAAAGTTTCTTCTGAATACGAGGTTACAGGCTCCGGCTATGGTAACGCTTTCTTGAAACGGATCAACACCGTTTGCCTCTAGAAAGAATTTCCTGAATTTGAGACAGGCTATTCTCAATATATTCACATCTTCAGTACAATACGACACGATTTCTTTACTCATGTCAAACTGTACATTTCTCGACACCTCTTCATTATACCAGCGATAAAATTTGGCCCTTTCGTCAGTTTTCATTTTATCGGGCATATAATAGGAGGAGTCGGGTAAAGCGCCGTAATAATTAGCGTTCTCGAGGGTATTAAATAGATGAGGGAAGTAGCCTTTACCACCTTCAAAATTAAATGTGGCAGGCAGTTTTGCTAATGGTAAAGGCATGTAGTTTAAGCTATCTATGATTTTCACATTGTGGGTGACTATGGATGTGAATTTACTGCCTGTTCTTATAAATTTAGGATCCCACCTCTGAGCATCTTTTAGAAACTCACGTGCCAGAAAGCAGCCGTCGTATCCCTTCATATTATGTGCTAGGACTGTGATGCTGAGGCCTGTTAGCATTAACTGAGCTAAATACTCTGTAAATGCTTTTACAGGTTGGTCCCTAAACACGTGTGATCTTACACCACAGCTAGCACAGGGTACCGTTATATGATCAGGCATGTCCACACACCTAGAGCATACCTGCTGCGCGACGCAGAGATTTGGTTCGTGTAAAAATGTCTCAACACCCACCTGCTTGTTCTGTGTACATTCCAAGTCGAAAAATACAAGAACAAATTTTGATTTCAACTGCTCAGCTTTTGTTTTAGACAGCTTATTGGGCTGCATATAACAGAAGTGCCTGATGGGCTTCTCAGCCGTGCATAATGAACAATGTACCACAGGTGTGTTTCTTGTTTCCGACTACAGTGTTGAGACAATTATTACATCTGCGATATGTTTTGCAGACACTGGCTTTATGAGCTTCAAAACATTGAGGGCCTCTAAATGTTCTATGACAAACAGGACAGTCGATTTTAGCCTCGAGAACACTGCATGGTTTGGGGGAATGACAGCAAGGACATTTATATGGGCACTTAGGGTGGTCGGTTTTTGACTGATACCTTTTTCGGCAGGGTTCGCAAAAATAGGTTGAGCTGAAGCAAGCTGTCAGACTTAGTATTAAATTCACATGGTTTCCTTCCATTAACAAATTAATAATTATGGGTGATTCTTGATCCCGCTTTAGTCCGTCAAAGAAAACATCCTTGCCGTCGCGTCTGTTATAAATTATTATGGCAATGTTTAAGGTATATAAATAATCTTGTAATTGACGTATCTGGTCTATAGTAGCCCCCTGAGATAAGTCGATACCCGATAACTGACAAAGCCGACGACCCCGCTCTTCAATTAAGCTTTTATTTTTAACCAGCTTATCGTAATCGACTTTGTCAGTTTTATACGCAACTCCTAAGACTACCGCATATGCTAAGCACATATTATCAGTGTTACTAACCTCCAACACCCCGCGCTTTTTCTCGCAGAAATCTTGAAATGTTGCCCCAGGCAGTTTAATTCCAGCGCGAAGACGGGGCATCTCGACTCTATCGATGGCTAGTGTCAGCACCCCCGTGGTGAAGAATGCCGCATTTGACTGCAATATCTTGGCTAGGGTGGCCAATATTACATCCGCCGACAATCTGTCCTTGCGACGGAATGATATAGCCACTGGCCTTTCCGGGAAGTCTTCGTTGCTGAACAATAGCCCGACTCTGTCGTCGTTGTTGAAATCCCGCATCCCTTGCTGCAGCACCTCGTCTAAGCCTCTCTAGAAAAATAACACACTTTTAGTATTGTTGTATATATTTTATTTTTATTTTGCATTTTTCTTACCTGAATATAAACCAACGGATTCATTGTGGCGTCGTAAGGGTTATATTTGAATGTTATACGACGCCCTGTTAGTTTAAATTTCTTGAAGGTTCTGCAGCTCTCGCCTAGAAGAGTTACGACGCTTCCAGAGGGCCGCGGGGCTCTTCCAATGCCACTTCCAGAGGGCTGCGGGGCTCTTCCAATACCACTTCCAGATGGGTGCGGGACTGAATCATTATTGCTCCGCCCTGGAGCCTCTTGGAGGTGCGTGGTGGTTTCTTCGGCCATAATCAGTCTGTCGATGTCATCCAACATCCTGCTGCACTCCGCTTCGTAACTACTGCCTTCACCCTCGAATGCTATTTTATTTAATACAACCTGAACAAAAAAACAAAAAGAAATTGCGTACATGTTTTCATCATGTGCTATGCTATATTACCTCTCGGACTATTCGCAGTTGGGGCCCGTTCACAAACACACCCTGCCGGAACATGTTTATTATTTGGGGCAATGTATATACTTGCAATATTTGCTTATACACAGCCATAATTTGCGACATTGTTAGTCCCTCAACTGTTTCCATTGTTTTACAATTTTAATTACTGAAAAACAATAATTGTAATATTTATTACTAATATATATGCCTTACTTACAATTCGTATTTTAAATCCAATAAACTGTTGGCACTTGTTTCGCGGTTGCAAATGACGAACTATGATGTAATAGTAATCACTATTTAATTACTACACGTAATAACTATCACAACACTTGTTTCAACAATAAATGTAGGCTCGATATGAATGCTCTGTACTATCATTCCTGCCTTTATATCCCTCTCGGTTCCCCCACCACTCTACAAGCTTCGACTTGCCGAATTCCAGAATCGGCGCCGCTGGGCCGGTTACTACCTGACACGCATCGACTTGTCGGTAGCCGCACACTTTGCGCCTATTACCGATACATGGGAACGGCTGCTTTTTAAAAGGGCCTTTTGTGTTAGTATATTTTATTACCTGCACGCTATGTATAGGGGTCCCATTACAGCTGTACATTATTAATACCCCTGTACCTACTTATTATAATCATGATTTAATTTGAAAGATTTATTGCTATGATGTGGCCGGGTCAGAGCCTGTCGGCTCAGCATTATTATAATGATGATGAATTAGGCATAGGTACCTACTTATAATTATTTAGGTACTTAATTAATATGCTAATACCTACACATACCTACATTCTCTAATTACCTATTATAATGATGATTTAGGCATAGGTACCTACTTATAATTATTTAGGTATTTAATTAATAAGAATTGGCGTTGATGTAACGACTGAAATAAAAATATTAATAATAATAATAATAATGATAATGATAATGATAATCATAATAATATTATCACACTATTTCCGCCGAACGAATCTCTATTTGTAATTAGAGAAGTAATTAGTGTATTTGACGGTAATTAGATTAGGGTTACGGTAATTGTAATTAGGGATAGACGTAATTAGTGTATTTCACGTAACTGTACTTTTGGTGCTGTTGGGATTTTTCTATTTTGTATTTTTCAATAAAATAAAACACCACTTTATAATAACGAACTTCCTTTATTTTGTAAATCAATAATAATAATTACTCGTCTCTCACGGTCGATTCGCTACTCGCTACTGCCTGCAAGATTGCTTATCATTTTAAGGAAGGAGGCCTCGTCATACATTAGTCAGAGGCGGTTAGGCGTAAATTCGAATTCTAACACTCCCTCCCGACTAAGCGCCTCTCATATCCTTAAGCAATAAACCAGTAAACCACCGCATCTCAGTTTCAATGTACATAGACAAAGACACATTCTTTATCAAGAAAACTAACTTGAAAATTTTATAACTTATACAATAATAATAATTTCAAAACACTAAACAATATAATTCAAATAGACTTATTATAACATATTCCCCTTTCGCATCTCAAGTTTACCGAGGTATCTTCCTTCTCAGTTAGTTACCTGTGAAACAAAATATAATTAGTAATTAATTTCCATCAGTTACCAAAGGACTGTTAATAAATTTTCCAGCTAAATATTTATGCATCTCGAATGATAGAGGTTTTGTAAATATGTCAGCAATTTGATCCTTTGAAGGGATCCACTCTATTTTTACTAGATTTTTACAGACTCTTTTACATAGTGTTCTCGCACCTCAGTCATATGTCTTAACTTGTTGCCCCCACTTATTTTGGCACTCGCTTCCTCCGCTTTGTTATCGCACCACACTTTTATTGGGCAAAAGATTTATTCAAAATTAATTTCAATGAATTATTCATTGCAATCAATCCCTGACACGTCTCACTCATCGCAACATACTCTGCCTGGCAAGTGGTAAAGGATCGGCGAAACTTGCTTCAGAATAAGCTTGAAGGTCTTCTTTCTCTCCGGTATATCTTAATTTTAAAGTTTTAGTTCCCTTTAAATATCTGAATACTATTTTGACCATCTGCCAATCACTCTCAGTGGGATTAATTTGGTGTCTGCTTAATACATTCACCGCGAAAGAGATATCTGGCCGAGTGGCTCCAGCCAGATATAACAAGCTGCCTATATAGCTTCCCTATAGGGTGCATTGTTCCTCGTCTCGGTTTCTTTTATTACTTCACAGTCAAAATTCTCTTCTCTTTGTTTTCTTTCTCTGTTAGCTACTTGAGTAGTAACCATAGGGGTTTTCTGTGTGGATATTCTTTATTAAATTGAAATTTTTCTAAAATCTTATCTACATATTTTTCTTGGCCAAGTAGAATTTCATGGGACTCCCTATCTCTAGTTATTGTAATTCCCAGAAATTCCTTTGGTTCTCCTAATTCACTCATCTCAAATTCATTCTTTAATTTTGTTACCACTTCTTTTAATTAAATTACAGGAAATTATTAGGTATGTCGTCTACATATAACAATAGAATAAGAATTTTATTTTTCTCTCTCCAGGTAAATAGACACGGCTCAGTTTCATTATTTTGTTAGTCCTACACTCGTCGCTACGTCAGTGAACCTTTTGTTCCACTTTTTCGGACTAATCCGAAGGCCATACAAGGCTCGTTTTATTTTACAAACTTTGCCCTTTCTCTCCTCCTGCGGAACATTTACTCCTTCTGGAATTTCCATATAAATTTCCTCATCTATTAAACCGTTTAGAAATGCAGTTTTAACGTCTAATTGACACATCTCTAGATCATACTTATTAACAATGGCAAAAATAGATCTTATCAAAGGTAATCGAGACACAGGGGCATAGGTTTCACTCAAATCATAGTAATTTTGGTCTTTGAAACCTTCTTATTACAAGTCGTGCTTTATATTTTGTTCTACCTCCGCTCTCGGTTTTCTTTTTGAATACCCACTTTGAGTCTATGATGTTTGCTCTTCGGTTATTTTTCAATATAGTCGGTCGATCGACAAGTGACCATACCTCATTTTTATACATGGATTCCAACTCATCATTTATTGCCTCCTGCCACAAAGAAGACTCCTTAGATTGAACCGCTTCTCTATAAGACACTGGGTCTTGATTTATTTCCGCAATCATTGCGTGATAAATCCTTTCTTTTGTTTCATTCGTCTTTTTTTCAGTCTCATCATTGAATATAACTGCTTTTAGAAGCTGACTTCTCTTTTCCTCATCTTTTTCAATACTAGAAAAACTTGTATCATTAACTAGATTTTCAGTTTTCTTTTCAGAGACAGCAAGCTGTTTCTTTGGTCGACCTCTTTTCTTTTTCGCTTCTCCCTCCGGTTTTAAAGTTCCTTCATTTTGAGATTCATCTCCAGCAAATTCAACTAACCACTTCTCTTTTTAATTTCAATTTGTTCAACCGGCCAGTCTTTTATGCTGTCTTTCTCATACTTATCTCTATATACTAGTTTTTCATTGAAACGCGCGTCTCTACTTTCATAAAATTTGCCTTCTTCAGGTTTTAGGAACTGATATCCAGTAGGTGTGTAACCTACTAGGATCACGCGTCTCCCTTCGCATCTAAATTTAGGACCCGTCTTTCTTTGAACTTTACTATAAGCAACGCATCCAAACCGTCTCAGCTGACCTATGTCATAATTGTGATTTGGAGCAAATCTTTGTAGTGGCATGACCATGTTATTTGACTTATGAGGTGTTCTGTTATAGGCATGCACAGCAGCACTTAGAGCAAGATCCCACATACTTTCAGGTATCTTTGCATCAAATATAATATATGCTCTTACCTTCTTTTGTATGGTTTGATTAAACCTTTCAGAAACGCCATTATGCTGTGGTGTATTTGGACTTGCAAGTTGCAACTCTACACCTAATCTTTTTAAGACCTCAATGGTGTAACCACCTGTATACTCTGTACCTTGATCTGTTCTCAAATAACACACTTTCGCATCTCTGCCTAATAAATTTCGAGCGCTTCTAACAAATGCTTCAAAACAATAACCTGTTTCACTTTTCACCTTCATCGGATATGCCATTGCTACTCTAGAGTTAGTAGTCATCAACAAATACTGCAATAAATCGGTACCGCTTGGGGTGTGATAACGGAGTAATGGGCTCCATGATATCCGAATGGATAATTTGTAATGGTTCAGTAAGTAGCTCGTCTCCGTACTGAGTTAAAAGGTAACTTTTTAAACTTTGCCATCATACATACTTCACAATCTAATATTGCCTCATCAAAAATTGCATCATTTAGTTCTTTATTTTCAGGAAATTTTCCCTGCAAAGCCTTTAGATAGGCGACAGAGGCGTGCCCCAGTCTAACGTGCCAGAGCATAGCCCTATTATTTTTTGCGAACATCTTATATTTTTTACTGAATGGTGACTATATTTGGCAGTTCTACAATAGGTAGCTGGTCTATGTCATGAATTTTCCTGTCCCAGATTGATGTATCAAAATTTGAGTTTTCATAAATGAATTTCTTTTCACCCCCTGTTTTCTAAATTTTCTAAATTCTCATCTCCAGTTATTATACTATTTTCGTTTAGTATTGTCCCCTCTAATTCCATCTCATTCCCTTGACTATTCCTATTTTTACTCTCATCTCTTTGTTGCTCATTAAATTCAAGTTTTTCTTTGGTTTCTTTTAACGTCACACTTCTAGTTTTATACCGGGTGGCATTATTCGCATCTCGCTCATTTCCGGTTAAATTAGCCATAATTCTCCTACTTGTAAAGTTATTTTCATTTTTGTTTTTACTTTTGTTTACTTGGAATTCTATTATCCAATAAGGTTTATTATATATCCCAGTTATAAAAGATTCATTCGAGATCGGATCGAAAATGTCAATTTTTTGTTATCTAAATAAATACTAAAACCCATCTCTGCAAGTTTCCTCAACGATCATAAATTCTCTGATAGTGCTTTGGCATATATTTACGCTCTCGATTTCAAACAACTTATTATTATTTAACACAACTTCAATATTACCTGCTCCCTCCGTTTTGAGATCTGCTGATGCATTTTTATTAGCACATCTAATCTTACCATAATTTGTCTCATCAAATGATTTAAACATGACTTTACTATTAGACAGGTGCTCGGTTGCACCCGAATCGGCAAGAAATCTAGTAAAGATTTTACTTTGATCATGTTCAATTAAGTCATAATAATGATAATTTGATAAATTAGTGGAAAGTAACTCACCTTTAGCATATTTTGCGTCATTCACGTTTCCGTCTCCACTCTTTTCCTTTTGCTTGTTCTGGTTCTTCTTCCATCCTTTCTCATTCCACTTCACGTTCTTGTAGTTACCTCGACCTCTGTAACTTTTAAATCTTTTCGCGTCTCCACTCCTCTCATTCTCATCAAAAGCTTTTCTTTTAAATCCTCTGTTTTGAGGATCGTTACAATATTTACCACTTCTCGAATTATTATTATACTTGTAATAATGTCCTCTGTTGGAACCATAACTTACCCTGCCTCTTTCAGACGTTGACTGTTTTATTCTTTTTACTGGACAATCAGCTGCTTTGTGATTAGTAACCCGACCACACTCGTAACATTTTTCCAATCCAGTACCTCTGAAACGGCAATTAATTGCTATGTGGCCGATGTCATCGCACTCATAACATCTCTCTTTCGCATCTCGTCTATGAGCTTTTATAACAGCTCTAATTTCTGATGATGCAGACTGCTTTTTATTAGCTTCCGCTGGCATCAAAAATAATTTCAATTGATCATAACTGAGACCTTCCCCAGTCGAATTCTTTGTCATGAATTCTACGGATTGTACTTCAGGAACCGTGATCATAATAGCATTAAAGAACGCATCTCTCTTTTTACCTTCCGATAGTGGCACGACTCCTGATAAGTTTTCATAATTTCGAACAACATCTTCGAACTTGTCACAAAAATCAGAAGCATTTTGTTTATTTGGATAGTACTGCATATTATACAGCTGTTTTCGTATTGTAGTTGATGAGAGATTGCTCTCACATTTTTTTAATTCTCTGATTTTATTTAAAATTTCTACAGGATCCTTTATCTGAATTACTTTCGAATGATAAGTGTTTGATCTAAATGATTAATTAAAATATCTCTGACCTTGTATTTATGTTTTTCAACCGTCGCCGCGTCTTTATCTTTATTTGAGGTGATTTCAGGGTCAATTATGTAAAGTAATTCGTGACTTCTTAATTCAGAGGTAAAGTAATCATAAAAATGTTCGAATTTTGTATTCAATGTTAATTTGTAATCGCGTCTCAGACTCATACCGGAATCTTTACTTATTATTTCAAATTTAAGAGTTTCCTTAACTTTATCTGCCAGGTTGTCAGAATCTTCTTTTTCGCGTCTTTCACAAACTAATTTTTCCAACTCTCTTTTTACTAATTTCACAATTTCGATGTTCAGTCTCTCACTTTCACTGACAGATCTTGTCTCATCTCTGTCATCCTCATCTCTGATCATATTTTCCGTCTGCATATAAATGATTACTTATTTTATTGTAATTAGCTCTTATCTCAACTAACTGCCTAGTTACGTCAGCAGTTTTTTTTTTTTTTTTTTTTGTTCCATTGCTTTCATCTGCTTGGAAAATGCTGCCTTTTATTTTTCCAATTCATTAATAATAGATTAATGAATTCTTTCCATATTGGAAACACCAGTTTGCGCACCAATCAGTGGTTCTTGGTACTGTTTTATCATATTGGTAGACGTGACACAAAACTCTTTTACCACCTTCAATATCTCATCTGATTTGCTTTTCTCATCTGCAATCCTAGACGTCAAAGAGTTTAGTTTTTCCACTTCACTACTTGAGGAAGTGATTTTGATTGTCTTTTCTCTACTCATCTCTCTTTCTCGTCTCTCCTCGTCTTTTTCTACCTCATCTCCACTTTTATCTGTCTCATCTCTTAATAATCTGTCCTCATCTTTCCATCTTGTTTTTCAATCTAATCTGTCACAGCTTTCCACTCTCTCGCATCCATGGTGCTCTTATCTATTGAACCAGATTTACTACTACTAAAATACACACCTAATTTTCCGTTTTTAAATAAGCGGCGCTCAGTCTGGTTTACCGTACATCAAGCAAACCAGGCTAAAGCGAGTCATAATTGATATGTAATCTGAACACAAGATAACATAATCAACTACTCGAATAACTTGGACACTGTGGGACACTCACGTTCCAAGCCCTTCTGTTAGGTTTGTTTAGTATTATATATCAATCAAATTTAGGACACAAAATAAACCTGGTGTCTCTGTATTAATTTCTTTTGTTATCCTTGATTGTGTACACAAAATACCGCTTAATAATTAACCAACAAACCAACAATATACATTATATAACCAACCTGCTTGATAGGGGTCGCTTCGCGTCTCTGTGTGGAAGAGCACTCTCTTACCACTGCAGCTAATTGCTACTTCCTCCCCCACATGGTTGTAGTCGAGTTGAAACACTTTTTGGTACCATTCCACACATCGCTTGAAAATTTTCTCATCACGATCTCCGGAATTAAGATTTTTCACATGCCATGATCATGCAGTGATTTTTATTTTTATTTTATTTAATCCTGCGTGTCAAATAGACACACACAGATAACTTCCGCTTCATTCAATCATCCCTTCTCGGGATGATATAAAGTTAATTTAATTTGTTAACTTTATTATTTTTCCTTTTTATTATGTACGTACATATTTTTGCTCATCTCATAATTTTTCTCACCCACATTAACAAAGACAACGCATGCATGCACTCATTTTCAAATTGCGTTAAGCAATTTTACATTAATTAATGCAATAATTAGTAGGTACTCACGCAGCTCTTGACTTACATCAAGTTCACGATCCATTTCTCCGGCCATTTTCCAATCGCCCTATGATTAATTATTCACTTCACAATAATAATTATTAAGATCACAACCACTTAAAATTAAATCAAAATTCCTATACTATGGCGCAGTGGAAGCGTGGGCGAGGCCCATAACCTGTTGGGATTTTTCTATTTTGTATTTTTCAATAAAATAAAACACCACTTTATAATAACGAACTTCCTGTTAGGATTCACTCAGATCGGAATACAGACAGGAATGCAAGGAATGCAGACGCGTTAACACCAACAGGAAGGTCTGTTGGTATTAGGAATGTTGCGCATGATGCGTAACATGGGACAAGGCAGGAAAAGGAGCTAGAAGTCAGTAGTGGTTGTATAACCGTCGTAGAGTCAATATATGAATGTTAATAATATACTTCTTCGTCATTATTGTTATTGTATAATTATTATTGAACTGAATAAATAATGTTCCTAATATTTGACAGCGGTGGGATATCCACAAAAATGCCTTTTCTTGGTGAAAGTGAAGTGAAACAAAAATTTAAGTTTTTAGCAAATTTCCGATGAAATAAATTTTAACATCGGGTGGTATTGGTGCTGTTGTCGGTACTCAAGCGTCTGAGTCGCAGCGCGAGTTTCCCCGGCGCGGGCCTCGCGTGGGTATTATGTGCTACCTACCTAGGTACTTAAGAGAAGTTCCGCTCCTCCGTTAACAACAATTAAATTTATTAGAAGCTGAATTTAGTAAATTAAAGGAAAACGGAAGCTCAAGAAATCTTGCAAGAAAACACTGAGTATGAAGTATTAACGTATTATTGGATTGATATCCGACTGGTGTCGGAAAAATTATAAGGTGGTGAAGCAGTGGTATGTTATGAGAAACAGCATACAAGAATTGACCAAAATTAAAGTTTGCGACGTTCGAAGTTGATGGCACTGCAATAAAGTTTATTAATAAGTAGAGTTTGGAGGAGATAAGTTACAAAGATTATTCTGAGATTATTCCTAAAGGTAAGCAGCTATTTTTAGCTAGTGAGTTGAGAGATGCATGATAGATAATTATGAGTAGATGAAAAGCATGACTAAAGTTGGGGAGCTCTCCAAAGTCCAAATGGACTTACATATTTTGAATTCGATAGGTAGAAGTAAAGCAAAATAAGCATGAAGCATGAATATAAAGCATGAATTAAGCTGGTATAAAGCATGAAGTAAGCTGAAGTAGAATTGAACCCAAGTAGCATTTTGGGGTTAATTTGCGTCGATTCGACTTGATTTAGGTATACTACCTATGTAATCTAATTTACCTAACCTAAATTGTGTGAAGTATACCTCGCGAATTTACGTGACGAAGATCAAACTAAGAGTAGATATTAAGTACATTATATTCGTCGACGTATTTGGGAATTATCGCTATGAAGTTAAGTGAATTCATAATTTAATTATTGCTATGAAGTTAAGGCGATATTACTGAAATATGCACATTCGACGTTAGTCTTAGGTATATAGAATCGACTTGATACTTTGTTTAAATAGGTAAGTACCTACTAATGTAAACCTAGTGCACATGTAAGTGAGAGAGGGGAAAATAGCCACTAACAAGAGGCCGTGAATTTTAAATAGTTTATATTTTTAAAGTCTCTCATTTTCTATCAAATTCTGTCTGATGTAGGTACACTGAAGTTCTGGAGTTCTGGACACACTGTTGGCGCGCAAGGCGCAAGATTAAATTTCTCTTCTTCAGTCAGTGAGTTTTCTACCCGCACAGCATAAAAGAGTGTTCACGGAATATTGGATATCATAAATGATTAATATTTAATAGTTGGTTTAGAAATAATGTGTAGGGATGCGAATGCCCGAGTGTCAATTTACATGTCAATGAAATTTTCCCAGGAAACTTATGATTAAAGGTGGTAAATTACAACGCGCCCCGTGAATTAGCAGTTTAATAAAGTATGTACCTATATAAAAAAAAAAATATTGAAAAATTATATTATAAGTACCTATAGCTTTTTCGTTGTAAAAAAAAAAAATAAAAAATAAAATCAGATTTGAAAAGGGGGTTTTATGCAATTACATATTTTAATTTTGTGATTAACTATTGATTAATTATAATGTAAACAATGGAGGCCTCCTAATGATTTTGCCAAGTGATGAAGACGAATGTAATTAAAATACTTAGGTACTGTGAAGTAGTGAAGGTAATATTTCTTTATGATAAGATTAATAATGGACGTAATGGTTTGACTACTATGTTAGAATTGTAAAAGAACGTAAGCAGATTCAATCTCTTTCATTATTACATATTTGGTATCGATGTACAATATATCAGTAAAGTAAAGTATCATACGCAATCAAGGTCAACTTAATTAGCATAAAGCATCCGACGCACTGAAGAGCCAACGTCCGCTGCGTGAAGGAAATGAAATATCCAGACAAAGGTTTACTTTTAAGTTCTTTTAGTACTTTTAGTTTGGTGTATTCTGGTGCTTTTATAACAGATAACAGGTGAGTTAATGTACTCACTAAATGTCCTATTCCTAAGATGAGTAGAGTTAGGATAAGCAAAAAGAGTTAAGGAAGAAAGATTATTAAGTAGGTACTTGATAAAGATTATAATTGTTTATGAGCCTTACTGAATAATTAAATGAACTCACAAGAGATTTATTTAGAGTTAGAAAGAAATTGAATGATGAAGCATGCATAAATCATGAATCCGCATAGAGTTAACGTATGGTCACGCATAGAGTTCACGTAGTAAAAGACAGAATCATAATAGGTACTTAAGAGACAAAGGTTAATGAGTACTGAAGATGTCTAAATTGCTGAAACGTTGAAGTAGAGCTGAGCGTTGATCGTAGAGTTCTGGGAGGCCTGTGTGGCCTGGTCTGTGTGACGAGTAGGCCTGTGTGGCCTGTGCATAGGTTCCAGTCCCTGAGAGAAAGTCTGTGGCCTGAGAGCGGCTAGGAGACAATAATTGATGCCTGTGTAGTTTGCATGTGTAGGTCAGAGTGGAGGCAAGTGTGGCCTGACTTTGTGTTCCGGGCGTGAAGGATCGAGGGGATTCTGCGGACCGCCCGCGAGCGAACTTCAGATAGGGAGGATCATGGTGGGTACTGTTGACCATAGCGTGTCTTGGCGCGGAAACCTTGGCAAGGCTAGAACCAACGGCTAATGATCAAGATGTCTTGAGTAGAGTAGTGTTTTACGTGTCTTCAGCAGGGTGCTGTCAAAGCACCAGAGGCTAACAAGAAGGCCAAGAATGCTTAGCGTTAGGTAATGACAAGCTTAGGCAAGCTTTAGGAGGAATAAGACAGTTAAAGACACTTAAGTGTTCTCTTTAGGAAAGTGAACAGAGACGACGCAAGGTAAGAGAAACGAATTACTTTCTTTTCTTGAAAGTAAAACCTTATTAAGGAAAAACGATCATATATTCAAAAAAAAAAAAAAAAAGGAAAAATACCTAGACAATACGAAAGTGGAAGGCCTAGTTCAACTGATGAGATATCTGTTAGTGTATTTTATTTATTTATTTATATAATGAGTTGATTAAAAGCTTTAGAACGACAATATTTTATTTGACAATGATAATTGGTAGTGGTAATTTTGTTGATCGAAAAATTACAGAGGTCAGGTGTTGCGTGTCTGGACCTGGACTGCCTGGTTATGTGATTGATTACCTTGGACATTTTCCGCTGTTGTCATGTGTAACAATTATTGTGCCCTATTTGCGCTATTAATGAAAATAAATTGAACTAACTTAAATTTGGAGGAGTACCTACTGGTATTACTTTTAATGTAGGTACCTATCAGTTTTTGTAAGGCAGGAAAATTATAAGTAAATAAATTGTCAAACAATCAAATGTAATAGTGTGATATGAAAGTGGAAGGGTGTTCTCGGTGAGGAGATGTAATGCCTGAGAGGAAAGTGGAAGGGTGTTCTCGGTAAGGAGATGTAATGCCTGAGAGGAAAGAGGAAGGGTGTTCTCGGTGAGGAGATGTAATACCTGAGAGGAAAGAGGAAGTGTGTTGAAAGAGGAAGTGTGTTATCTGTAGAGATATGTAATGTTTGAGAGGTATACTGCCTGAGAGGAGGAAGGGTGTTCTCAGTGAGGAGATATAATGCCTGAGAGGAAAGTGGAAGGGTGTTCTCAGTGAGGAGATGTAATGCCTGAGAGGAAAGTGGAAGGGTGTTCTCGGTAAGGAGATGTAATGCCTGAGAGGAAAGTGGAAGGGTGTTCTCAGTGAGGAGATGTAATGCCTGAGAGGAAAGTGGAAGGGTGTTCTCGGTAAGGAGATGTAATGCCTGAGAGGAAAGTGGAAGGGTGTTCTCGGTAAGGAGATGTAATGCCTGAGAGGAAAGTGGAAGGGTGTTCTCGGTAAGGAGATGTAATGCCTGAGAGGAAAGTGGAAGGGTGTTCTCGGTGAGGAGATGTAATGCCTGAGAGGAAAGAGGAAGGGTGTTCTCGGTGAGGAGATGTAATACCTGAGAGGAAAGAGGAAGGGTTTTCTCGGTGAAGATGTAATGCCTGAGAGGAATGAGAAGTTGACAACGTCGAGCTGAGATGGACCGAGTTGCTGCTAGGTTGGCTGATAAGCCGACGACTTCGAGGTGAGCTGAACCGAGTTTGCTGCTTGGTTGGCTGATAAGCCGACGACTTCAAGCTGAGATGGACCGAGTTGCTGCTAGGTTGGCTGATGAGCCGACGACTCCGAGCTGAGCTGGACCGAGTTTGCTGCTTGGTTGGCTAATAAGCCGACGACTTCGAGCTGAGATGGACCGAGTTGCTACTAGGTTGGCTGATGAGCCGACGACTTCGAGCTGAGCTGGACCGAGTTGCTGCTAGGTTGGCTGATAAGCCGACGACTTCGAGCTGAGCTGGACCGAGTTTGCTGCTTGGTTGGCTGATAAGCCGACGACTTCGAGCTGAGCTGGACCGAGTTGCTGCTAGGTTGGCTGATAAGCCGACGACTTCGAGCTGAGCTGGACCGAGTTTGCTGCTTGGTTGGCTGATAAGCCGACGACTTCGAGCTGAGATGGACCGAGTTGCTGCTAGGTTGGCTGATAAGCCGACGACTCCGAGCTGAGCTGGACCGAGTTGCTGCTAGGTTGGCTGATAAGCCGACGACTCCGAGCTGAGCTGGACCGAGTTGCTGCTAGGTTGGCTGATAAGCCGACGACTTCGAGCTGAGCTGAACCGAGTTTGCTACCAGAGCTTAAATGATTGGGTTTGCTTTTATGATAACTAGGAGGCTATGATTTCGAGCGGGTGTCGTTCGATTTTGCTGCAAGGGTAGCTGGGAAACGTCGAGTTTGACCTCTGATGGAAGTACGATGAATGGAAAGGGAAGTAGATGACTGAGTGAAACAGATGAGGTTGGTATAATTAATTGAGTATTTGCTTCAGCCATTCTGCAAACCAGTCTGCGGGTTCACCTGCCAGACTCTAGAGGACCCTGGGTCTTTCCATTGTAGGATTCGAGGACGAATCCTGGTCAGGATGGACGAGTTGTTAGGATTCACTCAGATCGGAATACAGACAGGAATGCAAGGAATGCAGACGCGTTAACACCAACAGGAAGGTCTGTTGGTATTAGGAATGTTGCGCATGATGCGTAACATGGGACAAGGCAGGAAAAGGAGCTAGAAGTCAGTAGTGGTTGTATAACCGTCGTAGAGTCAATATATGAATGTTAATAATATACTTCTTCGTCATTATTGTTATTGTATAATTATTATTGAACTGAATAAATAATGTTCCTAATATTTTTATTTTGTAAATCAATAATAATAATTACTCGTCTCTCACGGTCGATTCGCTACTCGCTACTGCCTGCAAGATTGCTTATCATTTTAAGGAAGGAGGCCTCGTCATACATTAGTCAGAGGCGGTTAGGCGTAAATTCGAATTCTAACAGGTGCACCACATTATAATCATGATTTAGGCATAGATACCTACTTATAATAATTATTTAGGTACTTAATTAATAAGTTAGTGTATTTGACGGTAATTAGATTAGGGTGACGGTAATTGTAATTAGGGATAGACGTAATTAGTGTGTTTCACGTAACTGTACTTTTTGTTGTACCTCATTAGTACCTACCGCCACTGACTTAATAATAGAAATAACCGGGTTTCACCGTTGGTGGTCGTTTTCAGACGTGTCGAAACTTGTCGATACGTGCCTCTGCATAACTATCTTATTACCATGAATAACAACCGGGTTTCACCGTTGGTGGTCGTTTTCAGACGTGTCGAAGCTTGTGGATACGTGCCTCTGCATAATTAATGACGCAGGTGTGCAGCGTGTTTCCGAACATAGGACCTGATGCAGGTGCGCCGTTTTCAGACGTGTCGAAACTTGTCGATACGTGCCTCTGCATAATTAATGACGCAGGTGTGCAGCGTGTTTCCGAACATAGGACCTGATGCAGGTGCGCCGTTTTCAGACGTGTCGAAACTTGTCGATACGTACGTCTGCATAACTATCTTATTGCCATGAATAACAACCGTATTTTTCCGCTGGTGGCCGTTTTTCAGACGTGTCGAAGCTTGTCAATATGCGCCTCTGCATAATTATTGACGCAGGTGTGCATCTCTACTGTATTCCAGACAAAGGAAAGCCGACAAAGGGCCGCCGAACAAAGGAGTGACAGGTGGGCGTGATTAATGACCCCTGATTTCTAAGAACTCATTAGCCTATTGTGTTTCCGGACAAAGGACCGGATGCAGGTGTGCCATTTTCAGACGTGTCGAGGCATGTCGATACGTGCCTCTGCATAATTAATGATACAGACCAGCTCTATTGTATTCCATACAAAGGAACGCCGACAAAGGGCCGCCGAACAAAGTATTGACAGGTGGGCGTGATTAATGACCCCCCATAACAAAAGAACTCATTAGTCTAGACAAAGGAACGCCGACAAAGGGCCGCCGAACAAAGGAGTGACAAGTGGGCGTGATTAATGACCTTGATAACAATAGAGCTAATTAGGCTATTGTGTTTCCGAACAAAGGGCCCGATGCAGGTGTCCCCATAAATCAAGTACACCCCATTGTTTCGATGACAGGTGGGCGTGATTAATGACCCCGATAACAATAGAGCTTGACAGGTGGGCGTGATTAATGACCCCGATAACAATAGAGCTAATTTGAATAAATAACCCATTAAGGGCCCTACCGACCCATCTTCTACTGTTGGGTGTGAAGACGCGAGTCGGTAACGTGAAAAGCTTAGGCAGTGACGCTTAGACCTAGGGGGTTGAAAATCGGGAAACACAGTAGTTGGGTGTAAAGACGCGAGTCGGTAACGCGAAAAGCTGGGGCAGTGACGCTTAGACCTAGGGGGTTGAAAATCGGGAAACACAGTAGTTGGGTGTAAAGACGCGAGTCGGTAACGCGAAAAGCTGGGGCAGTGACGCTTAGACCTAGGGGGTTGAAAATCGGGAAACACAGTAGTTGGGTGTAAAGACGCGAGTCGGTAACGCGAAAAGCTGGGGCAGTGACGCTTAGACCTAGGGGGTTGAAAATCGGGAAACACAGTAGTTGGGTGTAAAGACGCGAGTCGGTAGCGCGAAAAGCTGAGGCAGTGACGCTTAGACCTAGGGGGTTGAAAATCGGGAAACACAGTAGTTGGGTGTAAAGACGCGAGTCGGTAACGCGAAAAGCTGGGGCAGTGACGCTTAGACCTAGGGGGTTGAAAATCGGGAAACACAGTAGTTGGGTGTAAAGACGCGAGTCGGTAACGCGAAAAGCTGGGGCAGTGACGCTTAGACCTAGGGGGTTGAAAATCGGGAAACACAGTAGTTGGGTGTAAAGACGCGAGTCGGTAACGCGAAAAGCTGGGGCAGTGACGCTTAGACCTAGGGGGTTGAAAATCGGGAAACACAGTAGTTGGGTGTAAAGACGCGAGTCGGTAACGCGAAAAGCTGAGGCAGTGACGCTTAGACCTAGGGGGTTGAAAATCGGGAAAAAAACGACACCGGGTGTCGGGGGAAGTAAGTCGCATAGAGTCTGCGGTGAAGGTAGAGAGTTGATCGTATAGATAGGTACTCACGGAGTACGCGGAATTAAATAAATCGAAACGACAATAGAGTAAGCGTTGGTCGCGAGGGAGTGTGATAGGATAGGAACTCGGTTACGTGGGGACTCAACGAGTGTGAATCATTGACCGTATGTGCTCTGAGGGCGCGAGAGAATTTATGGAAATATAGGAAATTAATTATTACTGCGGTACGGGGTACCGGGAGAAATTAATCGCACGGGTGCAGCGTGCCTTGCAGGCTACGTTTTCTTTTTCAAAATTTTAATTCTCGATTTAGAATATTTTTATAAAGTTCAGAAAAGTTATGATTGACTGTACATTTTTGCTGGTGTAAGAGGCTGTATTAAGCAAAGATCACGAACGAACATCTGGCAGCCATTAGGAAATTCCTTGCCTTTGTTAATGAAATAAGACGTAGATAACATGTCTGGTCGATTTTCTGTCCCGGTTCTAGGTTTTCAGAGTTTGAAAAGTATATCATCTTATGCGAAATAATTTTCTGCATCTAATGAGACCACTCTCATATTGCTGCTCTAAATTTTCGATTTGTTATCCAGATAAAACCTAAAATATTATTTCTTTGGTGTTTGTCTTAAACAAAGGAAGGAGGTCGTTAAGAAAACATATAAGAAACATATAAAAACGCGCGTCTCGGTCCAAGCCACAACAGGCCTCGAGTATATGCAGATTCACGATTGTGAAATTAAGGTTTGGATAGAGGGAGAACTTGAGAGATTGGTTATGCTGCCAAGAGTATGCCGACGTATCTAATGATCGATTAATGACATCGTCGCATGTGAGATTTAAGTGTTACCTACCGTCAACGGTGAGATTCGGATTTAAATAAGTTGACAAATTCGGGTAGACAGCAGTTAGTGCGCTTGAGTAGCGTCATCTTTCATGAAAGTATAAATAGGGGTGGAGGAAGCGTCAGGTTCATTTTCCGATCTGAACTTGGCTGATCATGTAACTTGTCTACGATTCGTGAATTAATAACAGTCCCTTGTGAAAGTGATATGTGGTTAAGTTATTACTGTGAGAAATGAAATCTTACGTAAGTAATCTTCTGAATTTAATTTTAGTCATTATAGCTAATATTCGCTTTCTTGTCTTTACAGACAAGGGACTTAATTTTGGGCTTCAAATTTTTGACTTACTTTTGGACTTACTTTTGAGCTTCAAAGTTTTGACTTACTTTTGGACTTACTTTTGGACTTACTTTTGGGTTTCCAATTTTTAACTTACCTTTTTTGACTTCGAGTTACTTACTTTTTTTGGATTTCTAAGTTTTGACTTTTGATTTCTGAATTTTAATTTTGAACTTCTAGTTTCTGAGTTTTGAGTTCCAACTTTTGAACTTCTGATTTATATGGAAGTTTACATAAAGATTTGATTATGTGGAGGCTTATGTAGGTACCTACCTATGTAGGTACTGACCTGTGTGAAGGGTTATATTTAAAGAAGCTTGGAGAAATAAAGAAGAGTGGTGGAGTTTAATTTGGAGGCATGGGAGGTTTCATCAGGCAGAGGTCCCGATGCTTGAATATTTGGTCGTTACAAGGTTGAAGGGGGAGCAGTCCAGCTCATCCGGCACCTGGAGCACCAACCCAGGAGGTGCTAACACCAGTACAAAGGCAGTTCCAGTAACCATGCCGGCCTATTCTTTGGTCATTGCGTTTATGTTAGAGGAACCTTAGTTCGTCAGTTTTGGAATGGAGTTTTGAACAATAAGGTATGTCTTTATGAGTGTGAATAAACTTTTACTATTTTCCAACAACCAAGAAAATTAAATAAATTCAAGTGCAGTGTTTAATTAATTTCATCACCTATGACTTTCAAAGTGAATCTGATTTTTGATAATATGTTATGAACTTTTATTGTGGTCAACAAGTGACTAATGTAATGATTATGTGTAAAAATAATTCATTAAATTTATCGTATCTGTTTAGGATTTCGAGTTAGAAATGATCACTTTGTAAATTAAATTTTGAATTTCAGATTTTGTAGGTAGATACCTGTTTGTATATTGAAACTTTTGCTTAAGATAAATTTAAATTTTTGATAAATAACTTCTGATCTAACTCTGAGTTCTATTCAGAATAATACCTATGTGTTAGTTTAGAAATTGATTAATAGAATATGAGATTTAGAAATTTTTATCTGAACTATTGAAATGATATAGGTACCTATCTTGAATTTTAGTCATGTAAGTTTGATATCATTGGTAATAAGGTAATATTTATGCTTGAATGTTTGAGTCAGGATTACTGATTTTGATTATTAAATTTATTGTTTTTGTGTAAGATCTATTGGTGATTACCGGTCTATTGTACTGATGAAATTGATTTTAATAAATCTTTGTATTCAAATTTAACAATTTGAGAGTATTAAGAATCAACCCTCCTCATGTTCTTTTTAAATCATTTATTCAGGAATTAGAGTAACATCAAGAATAAGGTGATATATTCTGGGATATTTTGGTGAGGTTTATCAATTTATTTATTTTTTTTTGAAAATTGTTAGGAGTTACTACGGGTCTAGTCTGGTTCGGTGAATGTTGGATTTTCCCGAGGAAGGCCACATTTATCCGTCCTAGACTAGATAAACACAACGAACCTTTTGTTTAAGTTTGTTTTGATTTGATATTTTGGGATTTTTTTTGTTTCGAAATTTAGACGATCACTTTTCAAATTTAAAATTTATTTTTGTTTCGAAATTTAGAGTAATTGGGTGGGGCATTAGAAATTTGGTATGTCCTACTCGACAGGCCAATGTGACTGACGTTATGAATTTGCCTAGTCACATTGAGATCTGGAGATCTGTCAATGGCCTCCTCCTTCTTTTCTGGGTTAAGGTAAGTGAATTTTAATTTCTTTTATTATTCACCTTTTTGAATGGGAGTAAGCGAAGGGGAGGAAGGCTCCACGGGGTGCGTGAATTAATTAAAATAGGAAGACGAGGGTAGTGGTACCTAATCGTCGGTCGCAGGATGCTCTGGGAGCGCGGCAAATTTTAAGGGAAAATTAATCCATATATAGAGGGAATCGTAGGCCGGAAAATAGGCGGGTGATAATTGTATATAAATTAGGGACATAAGGGTCCGTTAGGTTCGGAAGTGTACAAGTGTTGTTTGTGGACAAATAATGTAAGGATTAATAGTAAACAAGAGCCTGCTGCCAACGGATGTAAAGGTAGAATGTAGTCTGTAAGATTAACCTTTCATTTATTTTTTTTTGCCACCTCCAATTTTAAGGCTCGATGAGTTAAATTCTGGAATTAGTCCATCAATAATCGACAGATTGTGTCAGTCTAATTAAACTATTTTATAATCAAGAATAACATACCTACTAGTGAAGTCGAGTCCTAAAATTGGCATAATTGTATGTTATTATTCGTAAGCCAGCAAAGGCTGGTTCACCTTAAAATTTTATAATGGTCGGTTAACGGATTTATTATTTTTGTGGGTGCGTGGAGCATCTAGTTTTTCTCCTAGATTTGATGGGAGAGTATTTTCAACTTGTCGTATAAAAAGGGAATATTTAACCCGTGCGGTTGAGTACCCATCAGGCGCGTCCCCAGGTGGCGGATAGGGGGAAGGCCTTACAATGAGCGTAAGTGAGTAAGGTTAGCAGTGGTAATAGAGCTCGGCGGAGGTAAAATTCCAGACTGGTAGCTTAAAGCCTTGCCGCGGACCACCTCCCCTAACCTAGTTGTCGTGTCGTGACTAAAGGTCTGCACTAGGGATAACGGCGCCAGAGATGTCCGACTGTGGACTATCTGATATACCGTATCATCTACCCTATCATCGTTGTCGTGGACACGTCTCGCGGACAGAGAAATGCGGGGGTCTGGGCTTAATCGCCTGAACCAAGAGGAGACAACCTCACTAAAAAACCTAAATCCTAAGGCGGGGGTCCAGGCTGATGGGATGCGTGACTGGATAGATGACCAGCCCCTACTGGATTCAACCTTGGGGCACCAGGGGGCACCCCACTGTATCAATCCCCTCACCTTTGCATGCGGGGCTCTGCATAGGTGGAACACCCTTCCCTTGCTACTCGTGGGATCAACCATGGTAAGATCAACCGCTCAAGGTAATGTCACCGAGGATTCATCGGGAACCTATGAAGAGCCTATGCTCATACAGGGGGCAAGCACCCCAACGCAAGAAGACCAATGACCAGTATAAGCACAGCAAATGTCACCAGCATGGCCCAGTTCAACGCCCATCATGCTAGGGGGGCATCAGCCGTCATAGCTCGGGCGTTCGACAGGTCATGCCTGGGCGTTGTGCTTATACAAGAACCTTGGACATACAAGGGGCAGGTAAGGGGCCTACCACGAAAGGATTGCAAGACAATTTGGGATATCAGAAGTGATACCCCAAGGGCCTGCATCCTGATAAGAAACAACATTAAATATGTATGTCTCTCAGAATTCATGACACGGGACCTTGTGCCAATCCGGGTCAACATCACCGGAGGCACACACCGTAGCATCATAGTAGCATCAGGGTACTTCCATGAGAAAACATCAGCACCTCCTATGGAAGTCCAGAAACTAGTCGAGTACTGCAACGGGCATGGGCTACCGCTCCTACTCGGCAGTGATGCCAACGCACACAACATCAGCTGGGGCAGCAAGTATACCAACAAAAGAGGTGAGCAAATGCTTGAATTTTTACTTGAATCCAATTTAGATGTACTGAATGTGGGGAACACACCCACTTTTGTAACTAAAAGGAGTCAAGACGTAATAGACATAACGATCGGTAGTCCGAGCATATGTCAACTGATCAGAGACTGGAGGGTATCTAACGAACCCTCACTCTCTGATCACAGAATAATAGAATTCAACATGAGGGGACTCTGGCAAGAGAACACCCTCATTAGAAATCCAAGAAACACCGACTGGGACACATTTCACACCAGCCTAAGAGAAAATATAAAACAAACAAATTCTAGAGTCAAAAACCATCTAGAATTAGAAGCAACATTAGAATCTCTCAACGGAGCGCTGAAATATTCATACGAATCCAGCTGCCCCATTAGAGAGAAAAGAAATTGTAGGAAAACTCCGTGGTGGAACGAACACCTATCCAAGCTCCGGGCAGAAGTTCGAAGGCTTTTCAATAAAGCCAAGCGCGATGGAGACTGGCAGGGCTACACGGCGGAACTGACAACCTACAATAAGGAAATCAGGAAAGCTAAAAGGAAGAGCTTCAGGGACTTCTGCAGGGATATCACCTCAACACCTGAAGCATCCAGACTTCACAAAGCTTTAGCGATAGGCATTGCCCAGGGAACAATGTCGCTCAGAAAACCTGATGGGAACTACACAGAAAATGAAGAGCAAAGAGCTCTACTTCTGCTAGAAACTCACTTTCCAGGCAGTGCACTGAAAGTAGGGAACGAGGATTCGTTCGAATCTGGTAAACCCACGAAAGAAGATTGGGAGGTCGCGAAAACCATCTGCACCTCCGAAAGACTGAAATGGACAATTGGCACCTTTCAACCATTCAAATCACCCGGGGTGGATGGCATATTCCCCGCTCTTCTGCAAAGAGGACTGGAGGATCTCATGCCACACCTGGTAAGAATATTCAGAAGCAGCCTGGCTATGGGATATATACCACAAGCCTGGAGGAAGGCGCAAGAAGTCATCTTTATTCCTAAGGCAGGAAGAAAGGACACCTCTCTCCCGAAGTCTTTTAGACCCATCTGTCTTACCTCCTTCTTACTAAAGACGATGGAGAAAATCATCGATAATTACATCAGAACGGAAACACTGAACAGGGGACCACTACACCCAAGCCAGCATGCATACAGAGCGGGCAGATCGACAGAGACCGCCCTGTATGAGCTGATAGAAAAGATTCAGGACACTCTGGAGTACAAGAAAACGGCCATTTGCGCCTTTCTGGACATAGAAGGAGCATTCGACAACACCTCTTGCGATGCTATCAAGAAAGTCCTAACTAAAAAAGGCATAAACAGCACAACATCCCATTGGATTCAACAAATGCTGTCCACAAGAATAATTGGAACCAAAGTGGGCGATGACACCATCCAGGTGAAAACAACAAAAGGATGCCCACAAGGAGGGGTGTTATCCTCCTTCCTATGGAGCCTGGTAGTAGACGAGCTCCTCGGGCTACTCACCGAGAACGGCATTACCTGCATCGGGTATGCCGATGACATCGTCATCATGGCCAGAGGAAAATTTGAAGGAACACTCTGCGACATAGTACAGAGGGGGTTAACGATAACCTTGAAATGGTGCCAGGAAATAGGACTCAACATCAATCCTACAAAAACTACACTGATACCATTCACAAGAAAAAACAAGCTTCCAAACCTCAAAACCATCGACTTGAATGGAGTCGTGTTAGAATGGAAGGAAGAAGTAAAATATCTGGGAATAACACTGGATAAGAAGCTAATGTGGAACAAGCACTTGAGTGCAACAGTAAGTAAGGCCACATCCGTACTCATGTGCAGGAGAATGGCGGGGAATGCATGGGGTTGTAACCCATCCATTTTACGCTGGATGTACACCATGCTAGTGAGACCCATCATCACATACGGAGCGGTCGTCTGGTACAAGAGGACCAAGCTAATAACAGCGAGGAAAACACTCGAGAAGATCCAGAGACTTGCATGCTTCTGCATCACAGGAGCAATGAAAACATGCCCAACAGCAGCGTTGGAAGTAATTCTAGATCTCACACCACTGCACTTAGTGATTGAGAGAAGTGCCGCAGAGGCTCAACTCAGAATGTCAAGAATGGGGATCAGGGGGGGACTACGGACCGAGGGGAATCAACCCCTGAACATCTGTAAAAATCTCCTGATAATGCCAAAAGACAAAACTGTCAAGAAATTCAGCTTCAAGAGAAACTTCATCATGGAACTGTCTACGAAAGAAGAATGGAGCAACACATCCATTCACACTTTCAAAGAAGGTACAATAAGATGGTACACAGACGGCTCAAAGGCCACCGAGGGAACTGGGGTAGGAGTATATGGGCCAGGCACCAACTACTCCGAGCCGATTGGAACATCCCCAAGCATACTTCAAGCCGAACTGTACGCAATAGAAGTATGCGCCCAAATAAACCTCGACAGAAACTATAAAAATAGGGAAATAGCAATACTGACAGACAGTCAAGCAGCCATAAAGACGCTGAGCTCTCCTATCATCAGCTCAAAAATGGCATGGAACTGCCTACAAAAACTCAATAAACTAGGCAGAGAGAACAAAATTCACCTCAAATGGATACCAGGACACACTGGGATTGAAGGAAACGAACGTGCCCACTCATTGGCAAGAAAAGGAGCATCGACGCCCTTTATAGGACCAGAACCATTCTGTAGCCTTGAAGACACGTTTTTCAAGGCAGAACTTCGGAAGGAAGAAGAAAAACTGAGAGAAATCCATTGGAATAACCTCTCAGGATTGAGACAATCCAAGGAGCTCCTCGGGAACTTTAACCGAGAAAGGTCAAGGAAACTCCTGACCCTCAACAAAGGAAGTCTCAGAATGCTAACAGGATTCCTAACAGGTCATTGCAAGCTCAATGAACACCTGAGGAAACTTGGTATAGAAAATGATGGCGTTTGCAGACTCTGCAGGGAAGAAAACGAGACGCCTCGTCACCTATTGATGAACTGCGAAGCCCTAGAACGTGAAAGAAACGATGTTCTGGGCCAACACCAGCTCAACGGGGGGGGGCTTCGCCCGGCCTTGATCCCCTTCAAATCCTGAAATTCCTAAGGGAAGCGGAGTTGGAGAGGCTGCTTCAATGAAGGGAATATACTCCAAAGAAGCAGAGAAGAGGGGGCACAATAGATCTGTAATAGCTAATAATACCTAATAAATCTATTAGGTAGGTACCTACCTCAAAAATCTAAAGAAGTGTACGTATATTAAGAAATATGCCACCTTTATGAACTGACGTGATGAAAAAAGCCTTAATAGCTTCAAAGAAACACTTATATAAGATATGAATGCATTGGAAAGTTTTTTTTTTTAATTTTATAATAATAACTTTTAGTTCTAATTTAAGTCACTCGTAGATAAAATTTTGTATGTAACATATGCATAAAGTGCCTTTTTTCACTTCTGGGATTGCCGCATTCGCCTGCGGCTCATGCGGTCAAACTGCCCAGTCGTGAAAAAAGTACCACTTTATGCACTTGTTGCATAAATAACTATTATCTACGACTGATTCATAGTATGCACTTTTTCACACGTTTCTTATTAAGTCATAAAATGTATGATTATCATGAAGAGTGCATAAAGTAAAAACGAGTGAAGTAAAGTGTCGTAGGTAGCCGCAACAATGTGTAGACCGAAATGCAGTTGAGGTTCTAAAACTGTTTCCACATTTAAAATCAATTAAAGTATAATATCTACCTATTAAAGTACCTAAAACTATCTGAAAATGTTTGAGAGCCACTGGTCAGCCTGAAGCATGCTATATTTATATGCATATGGTATTATTTTTGTCAGTGGCGTATCGGAATATATAAATAGGTACTTATATTAAAAAATATCTAGATTTCTGTAGATTTTATTCCACAGGTAGGTATTAAATTATCTGAACAACCGGGGGGTCTGGGGGGAGGTGTATAGAATGTACCCCCCAGCAACAAGGGGTTCCTCCCGCGGGAAATTTTTAGAATTATTTGCAAAAAAGTGATGAAAAGGTCACAAAAACGCCAGCATTTTTATTTTGTAAATAAGTGATGGTGCTTTCAAAGGCAAGCTTAGCGCCGCCTCCAGCCTTGCGCCCTAGGCTCTACCCTGCTCCTTGCGCGGGCTTAAAAAAGAATACGAATTCAAAGGCGAAGCGGGGTTTCGTAAGGGTTTCTCCCCCCTCCCCAATAAAGCACCGATACAGGGCGAGGCGCGAGAACCTTAGGGCATTTTTATATGGAGAAGTGTTAGGAGTAGAAGTCTAGAAGTTTGTACATTTATGATTTCAATTTTGATGAGCTAAACTAAAATATTTCACCATTTTCGGTTATACCGGAAGTTGCAATCAACTTTCTTATTTTAAATGGGACAACCTGTATATTATTACATTTTCAGATTGCCTGAAAAAAAGTAATAAAAATTATGTTCACAGTTCAAATTTGTAACGACCAATTAATGAGTTATAAACAAATGAAAATTGCAATTTTCCATTTTCAAAGCAGCTTAGCTTGAAAACGGGTCAAGATACCGGAAAAAGGCTTACATGTTCCTATCCTAACTTTTTGTATACTACGCTGGAGTACCTACAAAAAAATATATTTTTTATAATTTTTTTTTGAAAATGACTGATTTTTCATCACTTTGTATACAAATTTCATCAGCACCATAAGATACTACGTGAAAAGTTAAGATTGGGACATGTTGGATTCAGCTGTTCAAAAACAAATAATGAAAGCAGCGCGGGGATTCCCCTTCAAACTTAGCCGCGCGGTCGTGACGATGAACTGAGAAGTTATAAATAGAACCCACAACGATTGTGCGTTTAATTCCGCCGCCGACTCTGGTATTGCAAGTACTAGTCGGTGACCGTGTATGAATTCATCTTCTAAGTGCAGGATTGTTTATCGTTCTGAATAAATCATATTAAATAATTGTGGACTTTTATTGCTATAAATCTAATGGGACATGTAAGCCGTTTTCATCTATCTTGACTCGTTTTCGACCTAAGCCGCTTTGAAAATGGAAAATTGCGATTTTCATTTGTTTATAACTCATAAACCACTTTTTACAATTTTGAACTACAAACACCATTTTATTACATTTTTTCAGGCAATCTGAAAATGTAAAAATATACAGGGTGTCCCTTTTAAAAAAAGAAAAATATGGCAACTTCCGGTAAAACCGGAAGTGATGTGGGGTTGTGATTATTTTAGTTCAGCTCGTCAAAACCGAAATTATACACGTACAAATTTTTAGACTTCTACTCCCAGGACTTCTTCATATAAAAATGCCCTAAGATTCTCACGCCTCACCCTGTATATTGAAATTTTTTTCTCTTCAATATCCAAGGTACGCAATTTCGAACTCTCGGAAATATTTTCAGTCTTCGAAAATTTGCCGCCATAAGCTATATAGCCTACACCTAGCCTATTTAGAAATCCGCTACTGCTAGTAGGTATAATAATAAAAAAAATAAAGTGTCTCTTGAGCGTCACATCTTTAATGCATCTTTATAACTTCGGGTGGACCTACGCTTCCTTCTCGATCTCGACGACCATCGTCGTGTGAAGATGGTGCAGGTAACTGAGTGATGTGAAGTAAGCCGGGAAAAATAACCCTTTGTTTTCGTGTAACTGCAAAAAGTTCCCGGATAACTTCACAAAAAAGTTCACATTTTTGTAAATGATGATGTTTGTTTATCATTCGTTTGACCACCGCAAGCAAAGATTCGATCGAGTCCAGATATAAAGATAGATTTTTTATAGTTTTTCGTCCCGGTTAACTTCACGTCCCACTGAAATTCCGAGGTTGAATCCTTTGATCACTCCTTCGTGAAAACAAGGAATTCTACTCGATCCCGGATAACTTCGCGTCCCTCTACACATAAGTATGAATTAATCAAATAATAGACTAGAGATAAATATAATCTTCAGAAAACTAATATAAGGCAGCTGAAAGTTTTTTGAAGGGAGTGTGGTGAAATGATTTCAAGGGCTGGTCATTCGTTTTCAGGTGTTCAAACGGCGTGAGCAATTTTCGACCCGGGAAAACGAACATTTTACAGAGAGACGCATGAAGTTAGCCGGGACGAAAAAAGAACAATTATCTTTTCTCGGCGTGGTTTTCACAAAAATTTTACTGATAATACCTGTCGCGTTTTGCTGTTTCCTATAATGAGCCGCGCGTTTTTTGTCCTCCAGTAATGTGAGAAGTTATACAATTGCGCGAGTTTGTTGGTTTAAGTGTTGGAAGCTTCTGGAAGTGTTCTAGAAGTGTTGGAAGCTTCACGCCATTCCAGATTCCCGCCACGCTGCTATACTCATACTCTACTGAGCGTTGTTCCCACTTTTCATCAATTTTCACTCACGTTATTATTGATAAAAAAGAAATTATTCAATAATTGGTAATCAAACAGCAACAATGGTGACTATAGGAAGCATTTTCCCCAATTTTGCAGCTGGTACCAATATTGGCAGAATCAATTTCCATGAATGGCTGGGAGATTCGTAAGTTTTTTGTTTATAGAATATACTTATTTACCATTAGATATTCACAACATTTAATTTACTGTATTTACATATGTTGTAGGTGGGGACTTCTGTTCTCTTGTCCCACTGGTGCCAAAGGAGGCCTCACCCTTCCAGAACTGTCCTCAGTTTTACATCTCGTTCCAGAATATCAAAAATGCAACATCAAAGCCATCGCCCTTACCTGTGATACATTAGCATCTTTCAATAACTGGATTGAGAATATTAGGGTATGTTCATCAAATTTAGGTAGGTATCTTAATTTATCATGTTTCTCTATCCAACAGGTTTCCTATCCTTGGTTCCCAACTTTCGGAGAATTTAACTTCCCGATTATCGCAGATTATCGTCGGGAACTAATCTCTGAATTACAGTTTCTCGATCCGTTTCAAGAGGAAAAATTGGGTTCATCTTTTGATACCCGAGCGGTCTTTATTATTGATCCTCAAAAGAGAACGAGATTGTTTACGTTGTATCTAACTACATATGGAAGGAACTTTTGGTATTGTTTTTTATTTATCTAAATTTGAAATTTGGTATAGTACTAAGTAGCGGAATCTTTATTTTCATGTTAGGGAGATTCAAGGAATAATTAGAACTCTACAGTCGGCTGATTGTGGTCAGGAAGCAGTGAAGATGTTAGAAAATATGAATCTTGATTGAGTTAAGTTTCTAGTAAATTATTTTAAGATTTGATCGATTGTTTGTTTTTTTTTTTATATAATTTATGTGAATAAATAGTTCTTGCTTATGTAAATTTGTTTAGTTTCGATTTTATAAATAAATTATTACTTTTATATCTGTATTGTTTTCTGTCCTGCGTAGGCAATAAAATATAACCTATAAATTTGGACCTCTAATCCAAACGGTAACAGGTTATACCTTAATTTGTTCATTTTTAAACTGCAAGTAGTTCCATATTTAAAATCTTGTACTCAGTGATGTGATGTGCCTTTACGTGTAAAGAATTCATTTTCTAAGTTTGACATGACTAATATTAATACGTAAAGAGAAGGTAAATCATATAAAATGGGGTTATGTTATTATGTTGTTTTGTTACTTGGACTACGTTCAGAAACTTACTCCGAGTATACAGAGCATGCTCCTGGGCCGTTCAGAAACTATTGGCATACCCCTGGAAATGTCATTTACAGCGTTCATAAACTAAGAGTTCGTACTCTAGGGCATGCTCCGAATACTCTACGGAATAGGAGGGTACGAACGTACTCTGACATTTAACCTGTCAAATTAAGGGGCATTTATCCTAGAGTAATGATTTTAAAGTATATTAGTACTTATTCTATTCGCATTTCGTGGTATTTATTCGCTGTAAACCCACTCAAGGGTTTGGAATGTCTTTTTTCTTAGTTCTGTGTTGTGTTTCTTGTGTAAATAAATCCTATGACACTGCAGTTGTCTTGACAAATGGCGGGGTAGGTTTATGAACGGGTTATGAGATACGGGTGAGCAGGAGATACGCTCATTACTCTACTCCTACTCCAATCGTACTCCAGAGTGAATTTCTGAACGTACTCTTGAATAATAATTGTTCATGTTATTTAATGTTTACATGATTTATCCTATTCTTTACGTGGACCTTATTTATAAGGTAAAGAATGTATAAACAATGCAAAGTTTATTGACTTCTGCCTATCGTGTGGGGTGGTGGGATTCAAATTTCCATAAACATTAAATAACATGAACAATCATTATTCAAGTAACAAAACATCAAAACAAAACCAAAACAACATATAACATAACCCTATTTTCTATTATTTACATTTCTTCAGTCTTCAACTACGTATTATTTATATGTAACCTAGGGAATGAATTCTTTACATCACTGCAGTTGTACCTAATTAATAGTAATAAATATTAGATGTCTAAAGCAAAAGATGTAAGGTTTCACAACCTAAAATATATAACCAAGCATAGACCTAACCTTTATTTAGTAACTTGAACTCAAAACAGTAATTAAAAATTCAGAGGGTCTTTAAAACACCCCTCCTAGGAACAATAATGAGAGTTCTTATTTATTATTGGGTAAGTATACAGTAGAAGCTCGATTATCCGAAGTAATGTGGACCGGACCCAAGGTTTGTACAGTGGAGAGATTGTCTGATAACTCGTTGACGGCCCGTGACCGTGACGGAACTGGACGTAATTGGTTTTTCTCTCCTTAAAAAAATGCCTGGTGGAAATATTTGTGGCGTTACTTGTAAAAGTACTTCAGAACGGCTAAAAGCTAAAATATTAAGCTTCTGGCGGAAGATTAACATTCTTCACGTTTCTTAAAAATATGCAAAAAATTCATTGCGAATGAGAAAGAAAAGCATTTCAGACCTGATGACTATCAAGATTTACTACAATGTGAACTAATAAATATTAACCCACGAAAACTGAAGAAAAAGGTGGTAAGGATTTGTAAAAATACAATGAGAAAAGAAAATATTAATTACAGGAAGTTTATTTTTTACAGCAATTCCTTCCTGCTGTAGCTTTGAAACCCCGCAAAATGAAAATGATACACCCAAACAAAAAATCATCACCCGCATGTTGGCAGATCAAATATTAGAATAGATTAGGATTTTATTAAGCTTACAATTACATAGCCAAGTCACTAAGAATACAATACAAAATATAAAAAATGTAAATGTAAAAATGACCATCTTTTTACGTTTTTTTTAAATTGATGGCCGACATATTTTCTTGCCTAAAGCCAATTGCTTATTTGAAACTGAAAATCATAATGTGTCACATTCCTAAAGTGTCCCTAAACGGAGATACAGAGCCCCAAAATGGTACCCTAAGATTTACTTTTTTGGCTCTAACTTTTTAACCGACCTGTATAATTTGATGAAATTTAAATTTTTTTATAGAGGCCATAAAGACTCATTAAGCCATATCAGAGTGGATGTTTGACGTCCTAAAGGAAGTCAGGAACGGACTTACCACCACACTCATTGTGTCAAAGTTTTGACAGGTGTCATTTTACAGAGCTGAATGAAAACTTATTTTTTAAATACGCTGGTCATTCATCTTCACAAAAGGTACTCTTAATTTATTTCGATAAAACTAGCGGCTCTCAAGATAAATCGACTTTTATGCGAATTTTGATCAAGTTCCGTCAATAGCAATCCATTATGTAGGTGGGTTTATCAATAAGAACCTGATTTTTACCTGTTTGTGTTTAGCATTAGTAACTTTTGAGTGCTTCGCATACCTAAAAACCGATTTATCTCGAAAACCGTCAGTTTTACCGAAATAAATTAAGAGCACCTTTTTTAAAGATAAAGTATTAGACTATTCAAAAAAATAGTTTTTAGCTCTGTAAAGTGACACCTGTCAAAATTTTGACTCAACGAGTATGATGGTAAGTCCGTTCCTGACTTCCCTGACGACGTCAAACATCGACTTTAATATGGCCTGATGGCTCTTTGTGGCCCAAAATAAAGTATTTAAATTTCATCCAATTATACAGATCGGTTCAAAAGTTAGAGCCAAGAAAGTAAATTGCGGGGCACCCTTTTAGGGCTCCATATCTCCGTTTGGGGACACTTTAGGAATTTTTTTTAATGACTAGGTTTTTTTTTGACCTCCCCTGTATGCTCCCGAGAGATTAGGAGATACTTACCGGACACCCTGTATATAACAATTTCAGATAATGCGGAGTATTTGAAGGCGCGCTTTTCGGATAAAGCGGCGGTTTTAAAAATCAATTTTGTTATGGATAAAGGTAAAGAGAATTCCGGATAATCGAGCCTCCCCTTCTAGGAACTATTTGATTATAGCACCCCATCCACTTCTAGTTCTTAAAGGAGGTTTATGATTTTCGGCGGTTCTAAGCTTTTCCCAATTTTCTTGCTTTGAAATTTATCAACCACCCCTGGACTGACACTTGTTAATTATCTTCTTATCTCATAGGCGTCCTCACTTAATGACGATATACTTTTATCTTGGACAATCAATGTCTGTACTGCTGAAACAAGCTGTTTCAGGTGACATAAGCTCTCTCAAAACTGACATCGAATTCTATTACAAATTGTGAAAAAAACAAACTATAAAAAATGACACTATTCAAATCAACATTAAAGCAAGTAAGAGAAATTTAGTAAGAGTGAATGGTAAGAATTCCAGAATTAAAAAAGTTGAAGATTTAATATAACTTTTATTTAAAAATAGATAAAATTTGAATGGCAGTGAACAATTATTTTATTCCATTTCAATACTTAATTAATTTAATTCTAGTCAGTGATCCGAAAAATAATTTCAAGGCACCTTTTCAATGAATTTTTTTTATGAATATTACCAACTTAATAGAAAATGAAAATATATTACAAAATTTGAAATACTTCAGATGGAATTAGGTTATATTGGAATGACAATTAATGACAATAATACTACTTATTCTTAAAACTTGTCGTGATACATTTTTATAAAAAAACTTATATACAGTTCTGTCTCTAGGAGATCAAACTTACGATTACGTTACTATAGTTTAAGTTAAGGAATATTAAAAGCCTGTATTCTAATTATTATTATTATGGCTGCCATACAATCACAATACACACAGACAACGGAATGTAAAGATAAGAAAGATTATTTCATCATGTAATGATTATCTGAAATTTTATATCCCTTAGACAAACATAATTCATTGCACTTCTGACTGATTTAAGAGCAACTTAAAAAGATTCTTATCATATAAGGGAAGACACTGATATAATAAAAAATAAATCAAATGAATAAACTCAAGTACATATGTACCTATATAATTTTTCATAATTATTTTCATAATAAATTTTCATAAAAAAATCAATAACGGGATATAAAATGTCAAATTATTTATGAAGTTTCTATACAATAATATTTGTTACAACTTATAGAAGACTAATACTAATCTCAATTCAATGTTTATCTATGAGCTGTGATAGCGCTGGTGCCGGGGCCGGTGACGGCACAAGAAGCCCGACAACTCAAAGACTATTTGAGAAATTTCTAATAAATAAACATTCCCTTTTATTTAAGCAGGCAAAGCTCCTAGATTTTCATTAATATAAGTAACAAAAATCAACTCAATAAACACGATCCTAAACCTACTTCTTGGAATAATTAAAACTAAAAATCACTCCTAGAAATACCACAAGTATTTCTGCTGTTATAGTAAATAAGTCGATACATTTTTTAACTTAACTAAACTTAATTAAACTTGCAAAATTCTACAAGTTAGATCGGACGATCTAAATCACAAGTTACTAAATCAATGAAATTTATCATTTCTAATGCACTTTATTTTTATTATTAAGTTTTTCTTCAAGCACTTCATAAGGCATTTTGATTTTTACTCACTTTTATTGTTTTTAATATTATTATTTATTATCAAATTTAGCTTCGATATAACAACACAGTTTGGGTCTTGTAAATGCACTTTTCAAGGCACTAATCCAGATAAATAAATGCAATTGTTTGAAATTTTCTAATAGCGACTTGGACTTGACTATTCAGGAATTGAATTGTTAAAATTGTCAAGGACTTATCGAATATAAAATATCCAATACTTTTTGTTGAATGTCTCTTGTCAAACCACAGCTTACCTAGATAGAAAAAATATATGCAACACATAAATCGTCTGTAATGAGTGCTTTAATTTCGATTTAATTAGCAGCCAAGTCTCACTTTCGCTTCCCTGAGAGAGAAGACTAGTAATAAACTGTGGTCAGACTCAAAGCTCAATAATTTACCGAGGATCATATATTCGAAACATCCCTAATAAGTTACGCGGGATGTAATACCAATAACAGAACTTCATGTTAAATGCAGTCTTAAATTTAAATAAGAAGACCATGATTTAGTTAAAATAAATAAATAATTTAGGACGCAAACTTAATAGCGGTCTATTAAAACATTTGACTTATGTACTATCATTGGCATAACAATTTTTAACATGAATTCCACAATCAATCGATCGAACCTTTCAGTCTATCAAAATATTAGATATTTATTTACATTAGTTAATCCAAAAATACGATCATCTTTGGTAAAAAAACATAATTGAATTAAGTACATACACATTTAATATTGTTCCCGGGAGAAGAAATGAAATTCAACAGTACGACTCCTCGCCTCCCTCCTGGCTGCTCTCGTCGCTCGGATCTTCCCCGTACATATCGGCCAGCTTACGGAACCGCGGACCAAAATCTGACAGATAATTGAAGGTCAGATCTCCTTCATCGGTGCAGGACGCCAACGAAGACAGAGACCCTGTACTGTTTCCGTCCCCTTCGTATGCGTAATGACGCACATCATCGTAAGGCAGATTATCCTGGTCTTTATCACAGTCATCCTTCTTGGTCTCCAGGAAGCTGTTTATATCTGCCGGAATCTCTCCGGTCGGCTTGTACTTGATCGGCATCTTTTCTTCGTGGTTTGTTCTTAGAGGAGTCAGGTCGAAGTTGGCGTCGTATTCGCCACCTCCTTCATCTTCGTAATTGATGATATTCTCTCTTATATCGTCGACGTCTTTTTCGTTCAAATTATCTTGCTTGCGTCTATGCACCACGACAGCTAGAAGAAGTACTGGAAACAAAAAATAAATGATTATAACGACTTGAGATACGTTAATCCTTTCAAAGACTCACTTATTAATATGGCAATGCAAACTAGGATGGCGACTAGGAAGTTGGAATCGATTCCAAAAGTGGCAGCGCCGGTTAAACCGTAAAGACAGTTGATACTGGGATTGTAGCTGTCAGATGGCATCCCGAGATTGTAATGGTAATCATTCACTGTGAAGTTACGAATGCATCCATCGAAACCTTGCTTGCTGAGGGTGAAATTTCCCCAAAGAATTTTAGATTGTTCTTCAGGGAAGTACCGTTTCATCCCACCAAGTTGCAGCGGACCGTTAACATTCAAGATCCCCTTAGTGGCCACCCATTCAAGGCAACTCAAGCATTCATCGATTATAAGTTGGACATCCTGAAAATGCGATTTTTTTATAAAATTCGAATAATGATAACTGAAGTAAATTAAATTACCTCATGCGTGTAACGAATCCGCACTTTATGCATCGCACCGTCGTTGATTTTCTTATGAGTCGAAACAACTTCTCTTGATCCGTACCCAAAATCAAGTTTCAAAACGAGGTAACCATCTCGAATTTCAAGTGCCATCAAATCTAAAAAATTAATTGTAAAGTTAAAATCGTTACTACCAATACTGAATCAAATAAACTCACCTTTAGATAATTTGATGGCCTGCTCGTAATTCTCTGGCCCGACATAGAAGACCGTACCGTCAGGCGAGTTTGCCAGCACAGAAAAAGTGATAACGGTTTCGTTGCAAGCATCAAACGTCGGATACATCGCCCAACCGTTCCCGGAGAACCCAATCCCGTAAATCTCGCAATGCTCCCCTTCAAACTCCTCTGCACAACTGCAGGTACCATCTTCTAGAGGAGTGCCTCCATTGAAACACTCCTTCACAACACGTCGGGAGCAGTCACAGCTGCGCTCCACTAAAGCTTTCACACCGACAAACGATGTCTTATTCGTAAGGACGACGGCTGGTTCGTCACGGATGATCAAATGGTTACTGCAAGAAGAACCGAAACCACACGCAGACTCATCTAGACATTCGCTTATACCGATCATGACGAATTCGACTCCTAATGACGCTTGCAGCTGGAATAAATTATTAGTTATTGGATGTGAAAACCGAAAATGAAGGGAATTGCTAAAGTTCAGCTTACCTTGTCCTCAAATTCGGTTGCTTTAGTGTTGAGTCGTTCGGGGGCGTAATACGGGGAACCATGAGCTGAGAATCTTACATCTATATAGCTGCTATTGGACGGAGTGGGTATTATAGTGAACACATCGACATTACTAATAGAAGTATTGACAATCTGGGCTATTTGTTTTTGTAACACGTCCTTCTTGCTGAGGCCTCCGTTTTGCTTCTCGACAAAATTTTCTATTGATGAACCTTTTATTCTGATTGAACCCGATTTGATGACGGCTTCCTCGGGGATGCTCTTAACGGTTACGTTTACGGTGGCTTGTACTTCGTGTCTTAAGACATATGGAGACTCCTCGACTACCCGGAAATCCAAGTAATAGTCGCCTTCTTTTGCATTGTTTCTCATAATGATCATTCCATTATTTGATTCGTTGAGATAGAAATAATCGTGGTAGACTTCAAATTGGAAGACTTTGTCATTTAAATCCCAATCGTCTGGATCTTTAACATACACTCTTCCAATTTCTATGTCGCTCTTCATTTTCTAAAAGTAAAAATTTATTTTTAACCGAGGTACTTGTGAAATTACATTCAATTAACTTACTTCGAATTTGTAAACAAAAATTTCACTAGCACCGTTTTCTGCGGCATTATCATTCTCATCTCCAATGATAACTCTCAAAGTACTTATGGCACTCATTGGATTAGGTCTCCCGCTATCCTTAATGTTAATAGCGATGTCGTAATACTTCTTCTCTTCTCTGTCAAATTTCTGATTAGCAAAAAGATCGCCGTTCGGCTGAACAGAAAACAAATCAGTATTCGAATTTCCATCGATCGAGACCATTGTAAAAGTGAACGGTGGCCCGTTCTGTTGACTGTCATCGTAGTCGTCAGCTGTCAGAGTTGTCACAAAACCAGGTTCACGGTTTTCGTACCATACTACTTCGGTCTGAAATCGAGGTAGTTATTATTGACATCGATTTAATGTTAATTTACGTCCACTTACCACATTTAAGAATGGAGCATTGTCGTTTATATCGAGCAAATTTATATTTAATTCGGCATATGCTGACTGAGTGTTCGGGCCGCCATAATTGTCATAAGCCAGGACAAAGAACTGGTAATTCAAGTAGCCATCAGGTCTGTCTCTATTTAAAGCCTGGAGGAAGAAAAAAGAGGTTAATATTCCCATTGCAAATACCGTTCTGCTTCTAAGACTATTCGAGTTCGGTCAGAATTCCAAACAGTCGATTTTAAATAATCCTGATAAATGAAAGAGCAAGTGCTCAAAAAAAAGAAGAAAGTTTGATGTTTTAGACATTTCTTGAAACAACGACAACTGACAGTTACAAAGAATAAAGAAATGATCAGGCAGAACTTCAAAAATGATAGTTTGTGCTCCAGCTCTAGCCAGAAGACTGAAACTTGAAAGTGGGGAGGTTCAAAGGTCAGGCTCAGTTGAATTATGCTTGAAAAAGCAATGTTTTGTTTTTAATATTCGGTTTTGGTTTTATACTTACTCAGCAATGTCATATGTTAAAAATTTTAAAATAAAGGCTTTAAAAAATGTTTTCGCCTTGATTTTTCTTCAAGAATTCAATTTAGAGGACAGTTGAAAAATTGAAACTATCGACTTGAGCAAAGTTCGAAAATTCAGGGTTCGCACACCCCTACTACAGACAGATTGCACATAATCTCACAGTATTTAGTATTTGTTATTAGGAATATTGATGAAGACCTTGACTAATTAATATTTCTGACAGTTATCAATTCTTTCCAATATCCAGATTTTATGAAGTTGACTGTTAAGATAAGAGTAGAGAAATGGCAAAAATTAATTTTAATAATTATTGTATTAACTTGCAGCTGGTTAAATACAAAACCTTGTGAAGCGACTGAAAATGATCTATTTAACATCCATCATAATTATAGTATGTAATTTTAAGGTTAGATAAAGAAATAAATAAAGAAATTTCAGAAGATACTTTCTTTGGCTAAATAGTTGAAAAGCTAAAGGTCGTATATCCTAGAGAAAAAGAAGTCCAATTGTCTGTCAAATATCAAATTTTTAAACAGTCGAGACCACATGAAGTTGACACAGAACGAGTAAAGAAATCTCAGAAACTAATTTCATACTTGTATCAAACGTGAAATTTACATAAAGTATGAAGTTCACAGAAAACTGTCGATAATCAACAATTCATATTCATCAAAATAATATCGATCCAAAAAAAAAGAGTGTAAAATTAATTGTCTCACTGATAGATTTTTTTTATTTCTAACCTTACTTAATGATGCATATGTCATATGTCATAATTGTCATACACAATTGACAGACCGCAGGGTACATTAAACTTCAGTCAGAAAACATCATTATTGTCAATTGTCATTGTCACTCTCACTTGATCCTAAATAATTCGCCCAATTAAAATTCGTTTTATTTCCATGTTTTATATGCTGTAGTCAAACTTGTCATCTTGACACTGACGATCTGATTATTATTTTTCTTTTTACTGAGCCGATAATGACAATAGTTACAACACTGACAAGCGAAAGCGACAGTTTTCGTGTAATCGAATTTCGATTCGATCTTCATTAAATATGAATTAATTCAAAGATAAGAAGTGGTCAACCGGTGGGACATTGCATTTCTATAGGTATAGTGTTCCAAATGTATGTCGTTTGTGCACTGGTCAATAAAAGAACTCAGACTGAGGAACTCGCAGAAGTGAACACAACTTTATTTTACTTACGAAAACATAATTAAGATAATTTATAATACAAGAATAAATAAATAAAATGATTCTATTGATTGATGAGCAAAAGAAACTAATGATATATTTCTTCCCCATGCCGGTATTTGGGTCCGGTAGCTTTGGTTCTGATTTCCCTTACTGTTACCCTGATGATACCACAATTTTTTTCATAGAAGGATTTGTTCCCCCTCGCTTCATTCAGCTTTGCCTTTTGCTGTCTTCTAGTTCATATTCGGAAGAATATCTGTCTTTACGGAAATCAGCCTAATGGGCCACTGGTGGATCACTACGGCCACAAGCAATTTTTTTTCATCAGGGCCGTCGTGTCCCACCAGTAGCCCATCCTCAAAAACATGTTAGATGAAAAAAAATGCAGTTTTGACGGATATCACATGATTTTTGGGATAATGCAAATAATAATACCTATTATGTATAAAAATAAAAAAAAAAATAAAAAATTCGTCCCTGAGGTGGATAAACTCTGAAGAATCGGTTCTTATGAAAATCGATTACTGAATCGGCATCCCTAATCAAAATTGAAGATAAAATCACAATAAAGGAACCTAGAACAAAATATTATGTATGTAAATATATTAATGAAAAAACTTACTTTTATCATATAAACACAGCCAGTGCCATTTGGGAATTTGGTTACATTCAAAAATGTATTTTTATCGGTCGATTTCTGGATAATATAAATAATTTTCTGATCAGCAGTTCTATCTTTGATATCAGGGTCGTAAGCTGTCAACGTAATTATACAATCTTCGTAGACTCTTTCTTCTTCTAGAGTTATAGTCTTATTATAACTCTCGAATATGGGCAATTCGTCATTTTCGTTTTGGATAGAAATAAGTACTTTGGCAGTATCGTTATAAATACCGTCGTCAGCGATAACGGTCAAGTTATAGCTCTCGATCTTTTCAAAATCGAGCTTCTTGTTCACTTTAATTCTTCCGGTCGATTCTTCAATACTAAACGCTCCGCCCGTGTTTCCTTCCAAAATACTGTAATGAAGCTCCGATGCTGCATCTTTATCTTTAGCTTCAACTTCCACTACAAAGCTGGAAACATCAGCACTCTCAGATATGTTGTGAACGATGTACTCAGTCTTGGCGAAATTTGGCTCGTTATCGTTCCTGTCTTCAATGGTGATGTGAAACTTTTGTTCTGCAGTGTTTGGTTCACCCGTGTGCAAAATGGCGCTGGGTGAATTGTCGTACGCTCTAACCGTGACAGAATACACTGCGGTTTCCTCTCTATCAAAGACTTGCTTCGCAGTTATAATACCGCTCTCCGGATCAATACTGAAAAGATCTTCATGATCCACCAGTTTGTATCGGACGATGTTATTTGCACTTGTTCCGTCTTTGTCGATTGCTCTGACCTGAAAAAGTATTTGTTTGGAGGGTATTTGCTTTGATGACAGTTGCTAAGAGACTTACCTGCATGGCTTGGGCACCAATGTTATCGTTTTCGACAACACTGCCTTTGAGAAGTTCAATGAAAGTAGGGATTTCATCATTGACATCAAGAATGTTTACTTGGATATTGACAGATGTTGCTAGGGAGTCTGTGTTTCTAACCCGTACTGTTAGCTGGTAGCTAGTGACTGTTTCGTAATCTAAATGACGGACCAAGTAAATTGTTGCACTTCCGTTTGATTTAGATTGTCGTAAGATAAAAGTTTGGTCTTTGTTGGTTTGAGCAGTTTTACCTTTCACTAATTCATAAATTATGTCTTCGTTGTCTATATTTGATCTGTAAGAAAATTTTTATAATGAAAACCTGGATCCAGCATGTTTATTGAGGTAATTAGAGTAAATATGCGAAGTGCTTTTTGCTTTATTTTTGCCTTGAAAAATGTAAGAAAAAAAAATAAGATTGAAGAATTTTGAGAAGGCGATTTGAAGTCAAAAAAAATTAAAATGGACTGCACCACAGCGCCACAGCGGTTTTTTCAGCTGAAGGAGTATTTTTTTAAATTACTTTTAAATTTTTTCTTCAGAATTTTCTGTTGTGGAAAAAATTTTCAGTAATTTATCAAAAAGAGTCAGTTTGTATATTTTGGAGGTTAGAGAAAATTTCCATTAATAGTGACAACTGTCAAATGTGAGACTGATGTGTGCAAAAAAGTTAATGCTGATGAGACAAAAAATAGACTTTTGACATCTGTCAAAACTTCCCAAGGTGGAAATATACATGGAAATTGCAGTGGATTTTGTGACGGATGTTATAATTCTGTTTTGAGGTCGGTGTGAAAAAATGCTCGTTTTTAAATTGTGATCGAAACAATTATTATTTTAGTATTCCAAAAAGTGTCAAGCCTGATTCTTGGATCCAGAAAAAATATTATTCACAAAGAAGGAATTTTAGGAAGTTGAAAAAAGTGTACCTATGTTGATTTAGGTAATTTTTTTGAAAGTCTTCTAAAAAAATTCATTATTTTGACATATCTGATAGATGATGAATATGTAAAAATTTAAAGGTGGAAATTACAAGCCTCCATGAAAGCCGATTTTGAAAAATAAATGCGAATATTGGATGATAAACGTTTTAGCTTAAACGACTTTCTGAATAAATTGTTGCACAGTGCACGCAAGGAACGAACTAATAGACCTTTTGGACAATACAATATTTTGCTTTTTCTTTCAACATTTGTAATCACTGTAACCGGCTGTATGATTTTTTACTACCATACCAATTAACTGTTATATAGTTCGTTCTTACAAAATCGACAAACTAAAATAGTTGTTCTTAAAGAAAATTCTGAGAAATACTACGAGGTTCCCTTTTACTTGAAATTTCAAGAATATGAAATGGTCATGGATTTAGTGGTTGAGTTAACTCCACCACAGACATGGATAGAGCAACGGCGTTTTATAACCGACGGATTCTTACTGCTGAAAACTGAAGCTGATGCAATAGCGCCGATGGCGGTGTTATTATCTTGAAATTTTAAGGAAAGCAAAAGCTGCCAATTTCTGGTCATCTCCATGTGGAACAATCAACTTTTTCGCTGTGACGGTAAATCGATTAACCATTTTAGAGTCTCCAAAATCTATGTTCCAATTTTTTTTTACAAAATCGACAAACTGGAATAGTTTGTCTCAGAGAGAAAAGAAGAAACATCAAGAGGTTCTCTCTCCACTAAAATTTCAAGAAAATGAAAGGGTCATTGATTTAGTGGTCGAGTTAACTCCATGGTAGGATTGGATATAATGGATATAGCAATGGCATTTTAGAATCAACGCATGCTAAAGCGCCGATAATTGCAGCAATTATACAGGGTGTCCCAGCTTATTCGAAGCGGTCTCTGTAGGCCAAACAGTAGATTTTTTCAAAAAACTTTTTGTAAATTCAAGTACAGGATCACAATGGCCATAATTTAAAATTATTTTGGACTATACAGAGTGTTCCATATGACAGCGGCATATCAAAGATATGTTTTTTTTTAATGGAATGCTCCTATGTTATTGCATTTTTAGATTGTCTGAGAACAGAAAATAAGATTGGCTTTTACAGTTGGTGTTTAAATTGAGAAGTTTTTGAGTTATAAACAAGTGAAAATCGTCATTTTTCGAGTTCAAGGCCCTGTACAACGAAAACGGTTCAAGATAGAGAAAAACGGCTTACATGTCCCTATTTTAACTTTTCATGTACTATCCTATGATGTAGATGAAATGTTTATACATGGTGATAAAAAATTTGAAAAATTAGGAGATTTCTCCACGCTTCGCCAAATAAAAAAATCTAAGAAAATACAAATGTTTCTTAACCATAGGATAGTACAACAGGGGGTATTTTAAAATTGGTGGTTGTCAGACAAATTTTTAATTACGTTCGTGCAACCGGGGATAATAATGACCTCTCCAACAGGTTACAATAAAAAAAAAACTCTCTGAAACCCATTGCGAAGAACACATTAACAGAAAAGTGACAAGGTCTTGCTTTGCTGAATTTGAGGCTTCATTTCCTTTTGTGATGGTTAAATGTTTCGGCATTTAGGCCATCATCAGACCAAAACAAAATAATTCTCTTTATTCATAACAACAGTATCGTCAAACGTGATATTTTATAGCAATCGTAACACCACCGGTTAAATCAAGGGGGCTCTATATGTAATTTGAAAAATCAAGTTGAAACCAGGTCTGACCTGGGTGAAAAGAAACAGATCCCGTGTCAGGGTTGCTAGTCCCCCATCGGGAGCCTCCCCGGGTGGCGGATAGGGGAATGTCGTCCATATAGATGACACCGGGGAAATTAAATACCCCGGGGCTGACCAAAACTAGCAAACCGATGGTACAGGACATAGAACCCACACAGCCTCGCCCGGTGCGATACCATCTTTCTGGCTTAGGCGGCGTGAAGTTGCTTTAAAAAGCTGACGTTTCATTGCTGTGCCAGAGATTCCGGTCCTTGGAGTAAGAAACAATTAATATGCGTGGATGGCGTTCCCGGGGTTAAAATTTTCCGGAGTTAAAACGACCCCCCATTCGGATCTCCGGGCGGGGGCTAATCCAGGGGCACATTCATGCAAGAGAAATAATAATAAAACCTCCAGAATGGGCAAGTTTATAGTCGACTTTTGTAATATTAGAGGTTTAAACACGAATATCAATTCAGTACACCAACATCTTCAGACAAATAAACCTCACATTCTAGCACTGTGCGAAACAAAAGTCCAAGCGTCATCAAGCACAGTTAATTATCTTTATCCAGGATATGACTTTCATTCCCGATTTAGACGTAACTTCGGAATTGGCATTTTTGTCAGAAGTGACCTCTCCTGCCAGCGTGAGGAAGTCTTTGAGCCCCATGACTTCGACATCATGTGGCTTAGGATAACAGACCGACAAACGACGAGATTTATCTGTTGTTTATACCGACCACCCAGCGATACACAGTATAGGACACTTTTTTTGTCCCTCACAAAAACTGTTGAATTCATACAGATAAACTACCCCAAAGCCGAGATATCCATCTTGGGAGATTTTAATGTACATAACATCAACTGGCTTAAATACTCAAACTTCACTGATGAAGAAGGCCGTGAAGCGGAATCGTTTGCGATCAGCTGTGGTTTTACCAACTCGTTGATGAACCAACACGCATTGCCGATCGCGAGGGAGAATTCGCTAGCCTGTTGGATCTGTTTTTGACCACGAACCCTCAAATGTATACTATTACGGTGAAAGCCCCACTAGGTTCCTCAGATCATAAACTCGTCTCAACATCTTGTGTCCTACCAATTACTAGTGTTAAAGAAGCAAGTAAACCTCGTGTAGTCTGGCACTATAGATCTGCTAAGTGGGAAGAACTCAGGGAATATTATCGAGATTTTCCATGGAGGAGTGTTTGTTTCGGCTCTAATGATCCATCTGTTTGTGCTAGGGAAGTTGCTCAAGCCATCCTAACAGGCATGGAAGCCTACATTCCCTTTTCAAAAAAACAGCCCTCAAACAGCAAACCTTGGTTCAACAAAAGATGCAAGGAAGCTGTCGCCTCCAAACAACTGGCTTTTTGCCAATGGTGAGAGAGCCCCGACCGTTTAAACCACCACAATTTCATCCATGCTCGAAACAGATGCAAAGAAATAATAGACCAAACCAAGGAAACTCACAACCAAAGAATTAGGAACAACCTTCTCTCCTGCCCTAACGGTTCGAAATCTTTTTGGTCTGTAACTAAGGCAATCACCCAGAACTTCACCAGATCCATGATTCCACCACTTACACGGACAGATGGGACTATCGCATCCACGGCTACTGAGAAGGCGAACTTGTTGGCGGGAGTCTTTTCTTCATACTCTTCCGTCGACTTTCATGGAAGAACTCCGCCAATGATCCCTTCCGTGGAGCCCAAAATGTCAGACATTGTTTTCCGACAGCGGGTCATAAAGAGCATTATGTTAGCCTTAGACCCAAACAAAGCTTCTGGACCCGATGACGTACCTGTTATCGTACTAAAAAAATGCGCCACAGAGCTGTCATCTGTTTTCTGCCGACTTTTCAACTTGTCGTATAAAAAGTGAATATTTCCTTCTTGCTGGAAATGTGCACGGATCCAACCTATTCCCAAGAAAGGCAAAAAGACTATACCAAGTAACTATCGACCAGTGGCACTGCTTTCAGTAATATCCAAGATTATGGGGAAAGCTATTAACCAACATCTTTTAAAATACTTGGAAGGAGTTAATATAATCAGCGACCGCCAATACGGATTCCGCAAACAGAGGTCAACTGGTGACCTCCTCACTTACGTCACCGAGTTGTGGAACAGCGCAATCGAGCACCATGGGGAGTCTCGAGGGGTTGCGCTTGATATTTCTAGAGCTTTCGACCGTGTTTGGCATGATGGACTGTTGGCAAAACTACAGGCCTATGGCATGCCCGAGAAATTCTGCTTGTGGCTTGCGAGTTATCTCGGAGATCGTTCATTGCAGGTGGCAGTCGATGGAGTTCTTTCTGAGACCTTTTCCATCAATGCCGGTGTGCCTCAGGGATCCATTTTATCCCCGACTCTCTTTCTAATATTTATAAACGACTTGCTTGAAACAACAAAAATCCAATATACAGTTTTTCCGACGACAGTACTCTCATATCTTTTTATACGTTAGATGCGCGAACATCTGCCATCGACGCACAGACTCGCAGGGAGCAAGAAGTTGCCATACTTAACAACGACTTGCAAGACATTCTAACTTGGGGCGATAGAAACCAAGTTCAATTTAATGCTGGAAAAACCCAAGCAGCCATCTTCTCCAAAAAGACCAACGTTTTGGAGCCAGATATGATGATGGCGGGACACTCTCTTACCCCAGCGTCATCTCTTCGTTTGCTTGGAGTGAGCCTCGGAGCGAACATGTCTTGGCATGATCATGTTGCAGGTCTGGCGAAGAGTGCTTCTCAAAAACTTGGAATACTCTTCCGCACGAAGAAATTTTATACACCACAACAGCTTCACCTCTTATACAAGGCTCAAATCCGACCATCCTTGGAGTACTGCTTACATGTTTGGAGCTCAGCTCCCAAACATACGCTGAGACTACTCGACTCTATTCAGAAAAGAGCCATCCGTTTGATTGGGGACCCAGATTTGACAAAAAATTTAGACACTCTCGAACATCGAAGAAGAGTAGCTGACCTGAGTCTGTTTTACAGATATTTTAATGGAAAGTGTTCAAAAGACGTGGCCCGCTTGATCCCACCAAGATCAAGACCGGGCAGAAATACACGCCGAGTCGCAGAAGCTCATCCGTATCAGGTTCAGCTCGTTACACCTCGTACCACCCTATTTCAGACTTCTTTTATGTATAGAACCGCATCACTTTGGAATAGCATTCCAAAGGGCGTGTTTCCCGAAGTATATAACCTACAGAGATTCAGGGCCAACGTGAATCGATATCTCCGCTCGTGCACCGCTCCCAGAGCGTCATAGGGATTTCCCTGCAGTGCATGTGCATTTTCAATAAAAAAAAAAATAAAAAAAAGAGCAAAATCAACTGGGGCAAATTGAAATTTGTAACAATAATCAAATAGGGAAATTCAAAAGAACGTTAAACTTCCTGATATTAAAGACTAATTAAAACTCAGGGATAAAAGGAGCCATTGCTTCGTGATTTAATATACGGAACAGGCAGCGAGAAGATGTCAATAAAGGCATCTTCTCGGAAGGTTCCAATAAGCTTTTGGTCATCTCCGTTTGTCAAAAATTAACTATTAAATTTCAAACCCACCATCAATCGATACCCGAATTTGGCAACGTCCAGGCAAACGTGCAACGCGCATGAGGAGTATTGAGGAAATAGCCATGCTCTAGCAACGCCGAAACTGCAAAGGTTAACCGATGATTAGCAAAATTTTATAAAAAGCACAACCCTTGTAAATTTTTGCTGAAAAGTTCACGATGTGAAACAAACGTTACTGGTGGTTCTTATCGACGGGTCATAATCTTTGTATAAAAAATTTCAAACATGGCGAGTATGAGTCGCGTCATCTGATTGGGAGTTTGATGTTTATTTTCCAGAGGATTAAAGCAACAGAGCTTTGAAACCCTCGAGCCCAAGCAACATTTATAATAAAACTTCCGAAATGGTTAAATCGATTGTCAAAAAGAAAAACATATCAAACGATTTATGTTTGGTATTTCGGGAAAACATTCACGCCATTTCGATCACTACAACAAATCAAACTGAAATCAACAAAACAAGAAATATTCAAATCAAGTTGAAACCAGCTTCTGACATTGATTTCAAAGATAGGTAAAACATTCTTGTTTTGTTAATTTTTCATGTCATGGTAGGTATAGGTACTCACTCGGCGTTAATTGTGATGAGAGGCTCGTCGAATTTTGAAAAACTCTCCAACAATTCTATAGATTTTGGATAATCGATTATTCGGGGCGCTTTCGTATTCGAATCGACAACTTTAATTCTAAGATCGGCGTTTGACGAATGCGTGTCATTTGTTTCAAGGCCACCCTTATCTTTAACGACCACGCTGGACGTGAAAAGAAGCTCCACTTGACCGGTTAAACTTTTCTTCAGGTGCACCACTCCGGTATCTTGATTAATTCGAAAATATTGATCGAACTTCTCGTTTGGTACTAAGCTGTAACTTAGTTTCGAATTTATTCCGTCATCAATATCGTACGCGAAAATTCGCACTACTTCGCTGCCAACTTTAAGATCTTCTGCGACATGTTCTTCGTATTCCTAGAAAAAATAGCAAATGTAATAATAATAACAATAATAATCGTAAAAATAGGTCCAGATAAAAACATACCGATTTATCGAAACTTGGAGCATTATCGTTGATATCCTCAATGGTGACTTTGAACGTACAAAGATCTGATAGAGGAGGTTTCCCATTATCTGTCGCTTGAACGGTGACGTAAAGTTCTTTTTGCCTGGTCGGTTCATCTCTGTCAAATGTCTCTTTCGTTAATACTTCACCGGTGATGTTATTGATGGTGAAATAGGCTCGATTATCGTCTCTCTGGACGATTTTGTAGTGAACAGTACCGCCGTTATCTATCGGATCTTCATCTTTCGCTACCACTTTTGTAACTCGCACACCTTTCGGTTGTTCTTCTAGGACGGAAGCTGTTATCTTATCGCAGTCGACAAATTTCGGTTTGTGATTGTTGTCATAACTTTCGAGCCTTTCCAATGGTCTTGGACGGGGAAATTCGACATTGCCAAATTGATCTGGAAACGAGAAAGAAATATTGTTATTTCAGAGTAAATTATTTTTTATTAGTCATTTATTTTTACGACCGGACCACTGGCAAATAAGTCATCGATGTTTGAGCTGACTGGGCATGCCAAAGTGGAATGACTCAGATTACAAGAGTTGCTCAAGACCAAGAGGTTTGTTAACTAATAAACAAAAAAGTCTCGATGTTAATGTGTTCTCATCCAGTCACTCTCAATTTATTTCTAAACCTAAAGTCGAATTAATGATCAAATCAAATCGACAATAAAGCAATCTTAATTGCTTTTCTAGTGCTACATATATTTCGTAGTTCCAGTCTAGTGTTCACTAGGAAATGCTAATACCTTCTGCATACTTCATACTTGCAACTACCAGTACCAGTACCACCACCAATAATGCGAATTAAAATTAATTAATATGCTGAATTTGTAGGTGTAGGTAGTGGTAGTGGTTGGTTAGTGGTGCTGGTGACCGATAGTGTGTAAGTAAAATAGTAACCGGAGTAGTGCAACTAGCTGAAGAAAATTATTCAAGGTTGCTGATGGAAGGTGCATTATACAAGCAAGTAAGCTGCAAGCCTGTGTGCTCATGGTATGCGTATGCCATGCCATGCCGTTACACTTTACATTGTAGCAGTTAATTAAATGAACTTCAACAACAAACTACTAGCAACAATGCGGCTTTTATGAGTGACATTCTTTTGATAATAGCGTTAATAAATACACGTTACCCGTCTTGTAAGAATCGGATTTGACAAAGCTTTAATGCTGAAAAAATATCTTATGACACACCTTTTTGTGGTCGAGAAACGATTATGAAGACTTTTTTACCGAACTACGGTGGAGGTCTATTATTATCAGATGCGGTTTCGGCAATAGTTTTTTTTTATTATAAAACCGACCAGGTACCAAGACCGGGGTACCAAAAACGCGTATTTGTTACCACTTAAAAGTGAAAATTACAATGGAGGAGATTATGCTGCAGTCCTTCTACATTTTTATATCTTCCTTCTTTTTATATAGAATTCAATTGACCTTATTGTGATCATCGCTTAGACCAGAGATACTGCATGGGATGCCAGAAAATTGCGCGCATAAAATTCAAAACAATAAATTAATGCCACAAATGTCAATATTTTAGTTACAGACAGGCATTTTTTAAAATTTTATGATTTCAACTTTTTCTTGGTCAATCGACTATACCTGTGGATAGATACATCGATAAAAACTCAGCACTTAATGATTTTTTAGTTAACACAGTTTTTCAAAAAAACGCTTTTAAAAAATGCCGTACCAAAAGGTATATGAAGTTAGCGAAATGGTTTTAGCCGACGCGCTGGATGGAGTATTCATTTGCCGTTTTCTTACCGTTAATTAAGAGCACCAAAATTTTGTCACCATTTGAAAATTCAAATGGCTGCTATTTTGAAACGCCTACACCGATTCTCCTCAATTATACAATCCCAGACCACTCCTTATCGTGTTCTTACTCCCACAAGAATTTCAGTCCCCTAGATTGAAAATTTCGACCTGAAATGATGCAACAAGAATGGGTGTTTTCGAATTTTGAAAGCACGCCCTGTTGAAGTAACGCGATTTTGGGTGACATATTTGAGGAAAATTCAAAGTCCTCAACAAGATTGAAAAATTTCGTGCACTAATCTTGAAAAATGAAGCTACAGGGGCGATTTGAAAATCGAAATTTGAAATTTTATGAAAATAAACATCATAATTTTTTTTTAGTATCTACGCCATTTTTATTATTCGCATTTTGAAATGTAGCCATTTTTACCATTTTCCCACCCACACCAGTGGCTTATTATTAATGAAAAAAATGCAAGTTTTATTGCATTAACTCAAATTTCAAATAATTCTCTTCCAATCTTGTCAATTTGGGTGAACAGTTTTTTCTATCTTGCTTATACAGGGGTTCAAAAAATAGCCCTTCCCCCTAAAATTCAAAAGGCCGCCGTTTTGAAACGGCTCGACCGATTTTACTCAAATGCAATATTGCTCCCACAAAAATTTCAGTCCCATAGATAGAACCCTAGATTGAAAACTGCGACCTAAAATGGGGCCTCAAGAACGGTTTTTGGACACGCTCATCAATTTTGAGGCCTCGTTTGATTCATTTTTCCATATTTAAAAGGCGATGTCCGGATCTTGAGATTACATGGTGGAAAAGAAAATTACTGAAAAAAATTAATAGGTGTGGGGCTATGAAAATTCCTAATAAAGGTTCAAAGTGGACCGAATTTTTTTTCGTAAGAAAATCTTGTTAATTATATCGTCGATTATCGTTCGTTAACGTTGGTGGAACGGCCGTTAAAACTCATTCGCAGCCCAGGTTACGAAATGAAAATTCGCCAAAAATTCTAAATTTACTGAAAGCATCAGTTTGATTCTCGCCATTCCTCGCGCCATTCTATTATAGACAGAAAATATTCTGAAAATGTCGACCTCGCTGAACCGAAATGCATAATGCCATCAAAATGTTTCGCATCTTAGTCACTACTTGTTCTTGCTGCAACCAAAAAGACGGAAGCTGTAATAGGTGAGGTATTTCAGTATTTTCCAAAGCACTTCAATTAAATAATTACAAATGTATCAGAAAGTAATTGTTGAGTAAACTATAAAGTGAATTAATCCGTGTCCATAAGTCACAAAACCGATACACATAATAATATATTAATATATTATTTAGCACGTCCGTGTCCAAGGTGGGACAACGAGAACGAGCCAGTGACCAGTCCGCGTAGTGTGAGTGAGAGAGCCTTGGATGATGACTAAGAACGGGCGGAATTCTTTCCGCTGATCGTAACCTACAATGTATGTAAGTAATCTGACACAGGAATTCGGTTTCATAATGGAAACATTACTCACAGTCTGACTGGGGCTCCATTCAGCGGATAAGAAAACCGGACAGGGAACTAATTTATAAGGAGTCACCCCTTGACTTCGGAAAAGTAGCGGCGACGACGACGGTGAAATAACCACATCGTCATCGGGGGTGACTGGACTTTCCTCCCTTCACGGATAAGGTTTCATTATTCATTTCATTCTGTTTCATTTTTCATTTGCAGCTTCGTTCGATGGAGGGTGGTGGTATTGGTAATTGGTAATCAAATTACCCATGTATCAATAATGTCGTTAGCACTACTTATCACCGTATATATGCAAATATTTACATTTATCCGCGCGGATAAGCAGTGAGAGAGCAGCGCAGACAATGCAAGTTCATCGTGTTATCATTTGATAAACATACAAAATGACGATTCTCTGTTTAACTAAAAGGCGTTAACTTCATCATGAAGAATGCGCTATTAATAATATTAATATTTATTTATTTTATCGGTCATATCCGTAATCTGTATTGTCTGAGTTAGGAGTGAGTATATTTTTCAACACCAGTGTGCCAAAATCAGTTTGGCGTCGCGACGCATCATCATATGGATTTACTTCAAACTCGCGGGTTTTTTTACAACTACTATTTTACCGTCAAATAAGATAAAAATTTAATAAATTTTTGCACACATAATTATTTACGCCGTCGGGAAAATATGCTACTTAACCAACAATACACAACAATCACCAAATTTCAGGCAATAAAACCGACCCTTCCTCAATAATATCTCTATAATTCTCATGATCCTGAATGCATTACGAATTTCCTGATAGTGTACCATGAAAACTGATTTTCAGTGAAAAGAATTTATGATTAACGCATGAAGGCCTAAACCCATAATTGAAAACTCGCAACCGTGCGCTTAATTATTAAAGATTAAAGAGCATTAAATTATTGATGATTGTGTCTCGGATCAAGCACTCCAATTTAATTAGAAAAATAAAAAGTACACCCTGTGTAGATCATAAAGAGATATCACTCTAATTATTTCTAATGTAGATCGGTTGATAAAATTTAAAAAAAGATAAAAGGATCTGTTTTCTAGTTTCCATTAGTTTTTATAATCAATTACTAGTTTCCAGTTTGTATGAATGTTCTGTCTGCAGTCTGATTAATGATGAGTTGTAAGCAAAATGGAGTTTTTTGACGTTTAAATGGCGGAAACTATTATTTTGCATTCTGCATTCTTACTGTTGAATGTTACAGGTTACAGGAAATCTTAACCTTATCAGATTTATACCTCGCACGGTTTGCCTACTTTAATGTAGTAAACGACGTTTTTTCTCTTTCATTCCTGGGAAAGTATGAAATTAATATCTGGTAGGTACAATCTCGCACAAAATTAATTATGATCTCTTTCTAGCTCTAGCAGTTGGATCATGTTTCTCTCTACATTTTAATTATGGAAACTAACACCTGGTCTTATGAAACTCTAAGCTCGGTGTAACTTGTTAACTTTTCGATTTTTTTTTTCTAGCACAAACAAAATTGACAAATAATTACCAACCAGATAAATCACGGAATTAAAAACAACGGGAAAGGCTACAGTAGCGTTCTGATGACAGCCACCGGTAGTCTTTTTGACAGTAAATAATTTTATTAGGACCCCAAATATCGGATTATGTATCTAATTCCAAACCTCTACTGGCGGTAGCAGATGTTTGAACGGTTTAGTCCTTCCGGATGTTTTTGAGTCCCTTGCGCATGTCCCTACTTATACCTACGTCATGTCTTATTTCTTCTTTTTCTTTTTAGTATGTGTTACAAATTACAATTATTTGGTCTAAATAAACAGAAATATAAAAAGAAAATTCATAAAGTTTGCAGTGCATATAAAATTGACGTCACTGGCGTCTGTCTGTTCTGTGACGTATCCAAATGAGTAAAAGGATAAAGAAGCTGAATCAGAGACTTACTAGCACTAAGCACTTACAGAGAAATCTTTCTAAAGGTACAATTAATCATCCTGATTGAATAATCTATTCAGTGATCAAATATTTTAATGGGCTGAAATTGTTTAAATCCGAGAACAATAGTAGAAACTAAAGTAGCGATTCTTTTTTATACAGTTAGTCAGCTGACGTTTCACTTCAGCTTGTAAAACAAAGCGCTTTTTCACTTAAAATAAGGAATAATTCGCAAACCTGGTAAACTACTATTTATTACAAGGAAGCCTTATACCCAGCACTAAGGATTACTTACTTCTCGACCTACAACAATATTTTAACTACTGTTTAACTACTGAATGGTGTATAAATGAACGCAGGAGTGTGTTCGTTAAAGTAAAAAAAAAAAAACAGAAAAAAAGAGTTCCATTTTCTTCAACTTTTTATGGAAAATTCAAATTTGCCAAGATTTTCATTCGAACTTCCAAGATGGCCCACATAATATACTAATGAACTTTTTTTTCTTTTTGACACAATTTTAATTTTTATATTTTTGGATTTTTTTCTGATTATAATGATGTAAGTATCGAACGCCTGTACAAAAAAGAGCAGGCATATTATACCTGACCTGCAGCAGGTGTTCTTGGTTGGTCCCGCCGGCTGCGACGCGATACTCTGGTCGCTTGGAAGTCGCTGAGATTCATCACAGGGACGAAAAGTTTGAAGAATCAGCGGAAGGGAGACGTCGAATTAGTTCTCGGACGAAATCGGAAATTTAAAGACTTGATAGCTGTCAGCGGATTGGGAAATTACCTACCTTACTAAAAAATTAATCGGAAATAAGCTCCTCTAGACGTAAAAAATTCTCAGTCTATCTATTAGGTATATAAATAATATTAGGGATGCAACGAATATTCGGCAACTATTCGGCGAGCGTAATATTCGGCCATTTTGCCGAATATTCTATTCGGCCGAATATTTATATTTGTCGCCGAATATCTCCGCCGAATATGTCTCAGTTTTTATGAATGGAGAAGTACCTACATATTTTTCAAGACATTTTAGGAAACTCGTAAATAATAATGGCTTGGATCTATTGTTCATCACAGTTAATCCCTTAACAATAGACTACCTATCTACCTGAATATTTTTATAGCTGAATAGGACTCTTTTTCAAGCATTGACAGAATGTTTTACACTTTAATTACAGCATCTCCTACCTGTAATTTAGCGGGCTTCGTAACTTCAAAAATACTAATTTATACCTACACAATAAATAATACCTATATTATCATCAATTGGGTATTAATTTTAGGGACTCTTCAGAGAAATTATGAAATAAAAATCAGAGATAACACAGAACGCAGACTTCATGATTGTATAAAAATTTAAAAGAATTCCTGTTTTCAAGTGGGTCCTTTCAATTTGTAAACAAACCACTTACTCAATGGTTAGGATAAACGCTAGTAGATCGTAAAAGAAAAGGACAAAGTTCATATCTACCCATTTCACCAAAAGAGACAAATTAACAACAATAATGGAAATATGGGATGACTTCATGAATCAGATTCCAGTGTTGACGTTAATGGGGCTATAAATCAACAATAAATCGCACTTCACCTTTTGAATTTTAGAAATTTCTTATTCATTCTTGAAATCTAACAAATTTAATAACATTGTTCCTCTTGTGTTTTATTATAGAGGGGAAATTGATGAACTTATAGAAATTGCTTACACTTTACCTACTCGCTTGAAATTTCAATGACAGGAACAGTAACAAAAAGATAAAGTACCCAGGTACCTACTTCTAAGAATAATTGATTATTTACTGAAAACTGATTGAATATTCCTCTGATACCCTGTTATTGTTTTGCCTAAACTCGAGCTTCAATATGAAAATGAAACAGTCAATAAAGTCAATAAAAATCACCCAACAATAGCCCTGAAACGGTTCGTTTCCGAGAATTTATTCTTTTATTAGGTACCTAAAATCCAACCTATAAAGCACATGAATGACTGAAAGATGCATGTAAAAAAACTGGTTATGGACAAGTTGGACAACCCTCAAATAAAATAAAGATAAAGAAAAGAAGCCTGTTCGAGCTGACACTGTGGACTCACCAGGAAATCCAGGAATTAAAAATTTCTCAAAACCATAATATTCGGCGGGCCGAATATTCGGATTCGGCCGAATACTAATGGCCGAATATTCGTATTCGGTATTCGGCAAAAATCGGTATTCGTTGCATCCCTAAATAATATAGCAGTAAAATTAATGATCACGAACCGTTCAGCCCTTTACCCTCTCAACGACGAAATTAAGATCTTATCGCAAGGTTACGCTTCAAGGATTCGAGATATTAAAGAGCTGGATAGGTGTGTGAACCCGGCCCCCCAAATTGTGACAATTTGTAATTTTTCCCCACATTTTTTTAACAAGAAAATCGACGAAATTTACCTGTAACAAAACTCGAAACATTATGCAACCGTTCCCGAAGTTTGATACACATGTTCGGGTTAACCTCCCTTCACATTTCATGTATTTCTGAGTTTTCGCGAAAAATTGATAACTTGGCATAAAAAAGGGTTACTGGTGGGACCGATTTTCCCGATTTCTTTAATTTTTTCAGGGAAGATGTGAATAGACATGACGTCATGCCGCTTTCATTTTCACATACATCGACCGTCAAGTCCATGCGCATCTTCCTTGAAAATATAAAGGAAATCGGGAAAACCTGTCCCACCAACTTAAAAAAAAAAATGAGATTTTTCGGAGTTTTTATTTTTTTGTGGAAAATACAGACCGTGTTAGGGGCCAATTTTTCCGAAATATAGGGTTTCGCTTCAAGGACCGTTCTCAAAAAAAATCTAAAATCAATTCTTACTCCTGTTTTTACGATTTTTAATTTTATTCTCAAAATGATGTCTCTTCCTGGAAAAAATGAAGGAGATCGGGGAAACCGGTACCGGTACTACCAGCAACTGTTTTTATGCCAATTTATCAATTTTAGAATTTCTCATACATTTTTTGCGCCACATAAATTTATTAATAACACATACATATGTACTTACATCTTGAGACTATACAGGTATAATACTTTTAGATATACTATAAGTAAATATTCCCGGAATATGTAGCGAAAAGTCAGAATTATATGTAACATGATGACGTCATCCTGCTAATACTGTGAATTAAAGCTCTCTATTGTTCTAAGAATTTTTTACATCGTAATAATTATATCACATAATTCTAGACTTGCGGTCTAGAATGTACCAACCACCTCGGATTGCATATATAAATCAACTGCCTGAGGAAGAAATTGTCACTTTGGGGGGGCCAGTTTCACGCACCTTCCCTTCATGGTAGATCCCGTCAAAACGCATTTACTGCGTTTTAAAGGAACTCTGAGCACCGGCAATTACTTCATGCTATTAAAGAGTTATTAGAGGAAAAAGTTATTAGACGAACAATTCGTTTACTGTTACCAAGACAAATTTAAACGGCTGCTTGAGCATGATAATGAAGCTATAAGATGGATCGTTTCTCCAAAGAGGCTTTTAACTTCTAAGGATGGAGACAAGAAGCTAAATTAAAATTAGAGTGTTTTGATATTTTGTGACCCATTTAACAATTACACTTAAAATAATTATAATAATAATAATCAGCGAATATTTAATATTAATTGATTGATTTCACTTCACTTGGTAGAAATTTCACAGCCGATTCAATTCAAGTTTCGCTAAACATTTATTTAAAAGACATGACACACTTTTATTTAACTACCGACACCAACTAGTAGTAGGTATTAGAAATTATTATAAGTATTATTACCTACTCTCAGTCTGGACACTTGAAATTTGAAATTCATTTTTACAACGACGAAAACGCATTAAAATGTTAAATAAATTTAATTTCTTATTTAAGCCGCGTCCATGTTCTTTTTTTCTCTCTTCCTCTTTTACGAACTTAGTCTGCGGACGATATACTTTTAGCAGTAGGTAATAATACATAGTTTTATGGTAAATTATTGTGCATGAGAACAATTTCAGTATGTCTGTAGTCTGTAAGTAGAGAAAGGCAGCGGTGTATAACAAAGGAGCAAAGACCCCTATTGTTGGTACACTCAGTATACAAATCTACCAAGACAAACGTCTATTCAAGATAATTGCACCTTATTTACCAACAGCGCATTGTATTTTCTATTAAACTGTCCCCTTCTATTAATTCCGATCTCCTGACAGAGAAACCACCGATAGATCGTTCTTTCATCATTCATCGAAACCACCGAACATTTCAAGTATAATTATTACAAATCTCAGACGATTTACGATTTGATTGGAATTAATTATCATTTTAAATCAGGTCCCAGATTTAGGTCTTTTTAGAACTGATTACCTAATTACTGTGTGAAAATGCACGTCGTATACATCTCTATTTATATGTAAATAAAGGAAGGAAGCGCGTACCTATGAAAGTCTATGTAACATTTCGACGTCGACTGTTCTATGCCTCCAGAACAATGAGCAAGAAAAAACGAAACGAAAAAAACAACGGATGTAACCATTTAACTATTATGGGTACAAGAGATTGAAGATTAGATTCCGAAGTCGTATAGGTGTAGTTGTCTCCTATACAGGCTGTCCGGAAATTCTGAGCAAAAAATTAAGGGGGTGATTCTTCTTGATGAAATATTCCCAAAAGTATCTATAATTTTTTTTCGAAAACTCAAAAAGAAGAAAGTTATAAGCCTCCAAAGTTGATTTTTTTAAATCAATATTTTTTATAACTTTTTTTCTAGTGTACGGATTTTCTTAAAATTTGACACACTTGCCACTGATGTTGCTTTGCATCCTTGGTCCAAATTAGACTTGAATCTCTCGAAATCAAAAGGCCTTAACAGCCCTTGACCTTCAAAAAATGCCTATAACTTTTTTCGTAATATTTTTTTCTGAGTTTTGAAGACGCACAATTGAAGAACATGAAGAAATATTCGGAAAAGGTCCTCTTTGTCTGTCACGATAAAATGACCTGTTTTAAAAATTTGCTTGCACTAAAATTGATCACCATAAATTATGATCATTCTGCAACAATACCAAACAGCTTGGAAACAGCTGCAGGGTTGCCTAGTTATGTACAAAACAGAGACATTCGAATATAAATAGACTTGGAAATGATAAAATAAAAATAAAAAAATTGCTGTCAAAATGAAATCCAAAGCAAACGTCTTGTTTCCTAGGCAACCCTGCAGCTGTTTCCAAAGCATGCTTTGGAATTTTTTTTTTCAGAATTCAATTTTTTTTTCAGAATGATCATAATTTATGGTGATCAATTTTAGCGCAAGCAAAAATTTTTAAAACACTTTTACTCGGAAACAGGTCATTTTATCGTGATAGACAAAGAGGACCTTTTCCGAATATTTCTTCATGTTCTTCAATTGTGCGTCGTCAAAACTCAGAAAAAAATATTACGAAAAAAGTTATGGGCCTTTTTTGAAGGTCAAGGGCAGTTAAGGCCTTTTGATTTCGAGGGATTCAAGTCTAATTTGGACCAAGGATGTAAAGCAACATCAGTGGCAAGTGTGTCAAATTTTAAGAAAATCCGTACACTAGAAAAAAAGTTATAAAAAAAATATTGATTTAAAAAAATCAACTTTGGAGGCTTATAACTTTCTTCTTTTTGAGTTTTCGAAAAAAAATTATTGATACTTTTGGCAATATTTCATCAAGAAGAATCACCCCCTTAATTTTTTGCTCATAATTTCCGGACACCCTGTATTTTATTGAATCTCCCAAAAGTATTATTTCCAATTTATTATTTTCCACTATATTTAACTTGATATTTAAGAAAAATCTGGATCACAAAAAATCTTGTGACAGATAGCGCGGTTGTCAACTTGTCGAATGAAATATTTTTGATGAAAAATGTTTGCTAGACAATAAGATTTACGACAGAAAAACGAATGCGCGAAAAAAGTTCCAAAATTCTCATTTTGGGGAGCCAACTTCACATTTTCCAAAAATAATAAAAACTCACTGGATGGACAAATAAATATTGAAACTAATGACCGCACAAAGGTGGACCAACGATTGACAAACGACTGGTGTGATTGATTTTTTTACAATTTGGCAGAAACCGAAAATTTTGTAAAAAAGCCCCTTTTTTATTTCTCAAACGGCGCCTGGACACTTTTTTAGTGGACAATCATGAAGCATGGAAAAAAGAAAATAAATTCAAAATTTGCAAATAGTGTCCCTTATTTCAGAGCTCACTATTATGGTTATCTCGTAAACGCACAGGGTCGGTTAAATTCGAGAAAAGATTCTATTTTATGGCCATCTCGAATCCGGCAAGAGGTACAAGATAACTGTGACCGTTCCTGAAATATCCTGAAAAAACACTGAAAAAATCGATATTTCTTATTTTTGCCATATCTTCCTTATTTAAAGGAAATTAATAAATAATTTTTGCAGGCTTATAGATAAGTCGTCAAGAGCCGGACTTTTCAGAAATTTTTAAAGCCAACTAGATTCCAGAGTTTTTATTGTCTACTTTTATTTTTCTTATTGCCGCCATATTATTTTTTCATGTCATTCTATATTAAAAGAATCAAGGAACCCAAAAATCTATCACGTTAAAAAAATCTTAAAAATTTTCTTCTTTTTTCGAAAAAAAACCTTCGTTAACCTAATGTCGTAAAAAAAAACAAAAGTCAAGCAATGACACGTCATATTGCGACGTAAATAAGGGACACCTGTCTGTAGAGGGGCCAGCTTCACATACCTGAAAGGTGATCCTGAAATGCCATGTAGGTGTGAAAAAAAAAAATTTGAAAAAACATAAAACTTGTACCTACCAAGGTGTCGAAACTTAGTTTCGATTAGGAAATTAAAAACATTAAAAACATCTTACAATCGATTTTTAAACTTCTCAAAGAGCTAGAGACCTAATTGGTAATTGTTTACATCCGCGGCTCCTAAGTTTCATCAATTTTTTCGGGACCGAGGAGCGAAATAGGGGTGCTGGGTGGGTAAGAAACTAAAAACAGCCATTGAAAACTAATATATCAAGGTCCCAACTAAGGCCTCTTTGACACTACGGTCGAATTTCTATTTTTTTTTCACTTTCAGGGCAAGGAATATCTTCGAGATAAACAGTAGCACGATTTTTATTTTTCATTTTGCATTTATTTTGCATTTACATTCCAAAAATCGTGACATCGTTCGCTATACTCTGGATACGATATGAGAAATCTTATATCCGGTCGAATCCCTCTCTGTGTCGTGCTCATGGCATCCGCCGCTTACGATCCGGTTGGCTTGGACCCGTATTCATCATTTCGAGTGCGTGCTTCCTATGGATTTATACGCCGCCTACCCAGGACCGGACTCATTAGAGCGGCTCTTAATGCCTCTTTTTTTGGCTAACCATAAATTTGCAAAGCAAATTAATACCTTCCTGGTGTTACTATAGGTATGCTCTCCACCCCTATATAGGTGCCATAGTGAAACTGTAGGAGCCGCAGATGTAAATAATGACCACCTGATTTTTTCAACCCTTAACATGGCTCAAAACTGGATAAAAGTGCCTATCTTGTCTGTCTATTCAGAAAAGATTTTTGAAAATCTTGAACGCCAATGAGAGCGCGTGGGCGGGGCCAGCTGAAATATATCCGAAATTTTTCACTTGTCTTTTTCATAACCTCATTAAGATGTTTTAAATCGATTGCAAAAATTTCATACAATAAAATTAAACAATAAAAAGTGGAAAATAAATAGTTTAATATATTTTTTTTGTAAGTCCGTTTTATTTTTTGACAAGGACTGAAAAGTAAAATAATTTTTATTAGTTACAGAAATACTAGTCAGATTTATATTAGCTGAAATCGACTTCACTCTCTACACACTATACTATTATTGATCGGATGCGCCTCACGTTATCGTTTTAAGGCTAACAAGTGTTTCCATAGCTATTAAAAATTGAATTATATTTCTTAGTCCCTTTTTTGTTAATACTCCAATAATACTTCATGAAATGCGTAAACTGAGAGCAAAATCAAAATTTAGTTGTTAAGAGTCACAAAATAGGCGAAATAATTCTCGAGAAATTGTATTAAAATTCAAAAGGCGCTTCAAAAAAAACTCTTTAATTTAGCTTCGTGAAGTAAGCCGAAAAAAAAAACAGGAAAAAAATGAACAAGTTTCAACCCCATGAAACTGTCTATTTAACTTGGGAGGGATATGAAGCTAGCCGGGACTGGGAAAAAATGATATTTTTTTGACCCCCGGAAATGAATATTTGCCTTTCAGAGGGACGTGAAGTTAGCCAGGACGAAAAAATAAAAATCTAGTTTTCTGGACGTTGTAGAATAATTCAAACGTATGAGAATAAAACGTCACTACTTACAAGACTTTGTAAATTTTGTGAAGTTAGCATGGACAATGAATTCTTTGTTATGCTTATTTTCGCTGAAGTTTGAGGGGGTGGTCAAAGGATTTCAACAGCTGGTTATTCGTTTTCAGGGGATGTTCAAACGGCGTGAGCAGTTTTCTACCCCCGGAAAAGGACCACTAGTCTTTCAGAGAGACGTGAAGTTAGCAGGAATGGGAAAAAATCATTTCTGCAGAAAAAAAATCCTGATTTTCCCGGCTTACTTCCCGAAGCTCTTTTTTACCGGTCACGGTTTTACTACCTGTACGTATTTCATACCTATGAGTCTGTGTTTACCTATTTATGGAATTTCTAAAATTTATTATTCATAAATTTATATAGTTATTATTAATAATAATATACCCACCTACCCACATGATTCAGAATTAGCTATCTGATATAAATTTTACTATATTCTAGTGCTAGTGTATTAGTAATCTGCCGTGATAAGTATGATAAAATTGTTAGGTAAATCTCGATTGATACCTAGAAAAACCGTTGCGGTGGGATGATGACACATTTTTAAAAACATTTCAGATCGGATGAGTCATAAATGAAATGAAGATCGTTTAAGAAAGTTGCAAGGAAAAAAGTCAATTAAGCAGGAATGTACCATAATAATCGTATGTGTTATGTGTTTTATATGTGTGTATATTACATTATATACCAATTATATTCATCATACGTGTGTACACAGGAGTAACTCGTCTCGTTATTTGCTTAAATAATTATTTAGACAGACGTAGGTATTACATATAACATTTAAAAGTTTTAACCTTGCGAGCTGCAAACGATACCATTAACCTATCTTGACGAGATTTCCTGCATAATCCAATTTTATAAAAATTATAATATAATAACGATGGTACTGTTCCCAAACTATATTATATGGGACGGAAATTGATAAAATTTAATTATGGGAAGGCTTGATAATTTCATTCTTAATTAATATCATTCTCAAGCCTTACAAAATTATTCACGTCTCTCCTTTCTATTATTATTTCTATGAGAATCGTCGATATTTTATTATTGTTTTCCTCCATTGTGCTTGCTTTATAATAATAATAATTCAAGTCTGAGAAAATTTATCAAACAATCCCGAGTCTTTTTTACAAATACGAAATACGCGAAACCCCAGCTCTTCAAAGTTTATTAATCAACAATAACGAGAATTTAACTAATAATAACTTGGACGAATAATAAGAAGCTGAAATTAATAATGAATGACATATATGACTTGATTGTGACCTCCTGGTTCAATGTAAACGAATGTGATTGCGTAAGTGAATTTAATTTCGTGTGGGTATTTAATTTTTTCCTATTACTTGCCCCTATGCTCCTATTACGCTCGCTCATTCCTATTACAGATTATCTCGATCTCAAACTCGAAACGTTTATTCTTGATTGTTTTTCAATTGCAATTAATTTCATTCTTCTATTAACATATCGACTAGAACACAAGCCTAACTAATTGGTTATCATCAGGACATATCATAGTTTCAATAGTCAATTAAGTAAATTAAATACCACCCAATAATATATAAAATCGTTACGTGACTGGCCAGGTCAGGCCTTCTCACTTGAAAATAAACAATAAAAAGTACACTGCACCTTTTTTAGCTTCAAATATGCCAGTGGCGCGAGACGCTTCTGAGTTCATATAGTTCCGATGATATGATTTATCATAGCCAACCGTTGGTCTTTTTTTTTTGTTTACCGATACCCTGGTAGCAGAGACACGTGTTTAGAACGTCATATTGCGGCGACTTGGTCAGTGACGTCGAAAACATGTCGTATAAGTAAGTAAGTAGGTACCCGATGTCTCAAACAATTAAAGATAGTCAATTGATGACGTCAAAAAGACGTCGAAACATGACGCAATTTTAAGGTCATATACCCGGAACTTTTGACACGCTATGAAAATGTTTTGTGGAAATAAAGCGGAAATAATGTGAAAAAATCAGGGGAATAACTGAAAAGTAGTGGAAATAATGTGACAATAGTGGAAATAATGTGACAATAGTGGAAATAATGGAAATTATGTGGAAATAGTGTAAATGATGTGACAATAAAATGGAAACAGTGGAAATAACTTAGAAATAGTCGAAATAATTTAGCGTATATAATGAAAGAATTGTAACACCATGGTGGAAATTACTGAAAATAGTGTAGAAAAATATTAAATGTAACTGAAAATGAGTTGAACTGGGAATAGTGGAAATAATGTGGAAATAAATTGGAAATGGTGTGGAAAAACCGGGGGAATAACTGAAAATTGGTGGAACTAATGTGGAAATATTGGAAATAATAATGTGGAAATAGTGTAAATGATGTGACAATAAAATGGAAACAGTGGAAATAATTTAGTAATAGTGGAAACTATTTAGCGTATAATGAAAGAATTGTACACTATGATGGAAATAACTGAAAATTAGTGGAAACTGGAAATAATGTGGAAATAGTACAAATAAAGAGTAAATACTTCAAATAATTTAATATGTGGAAATAATTGTACCCTTTTTCACCGAGTAAGCACTCCCTCGCCAGAACCATAGCTACAGGTCTTCTTTCACGGAACTCACATCTTCGTAACGTCTCCAATTTGACAATTTTCACGTTAATAAATTACGTATTTGATCTGCGGCTATTCAACGTCATCACGACTTCATTTTTAAGTCTCACACCAATAAATAACATCATTCGACGTAGCTCAGTCCCAAAAATCACGTCTTATTGACATTGCTACGTAACCGTAAAAACAACCAGGAATTGCGATCACTCACTAGTCATTGTATTAATTAGCGTAGAGAAACAACAAAATAAAACATGAAGGTTTAGGTATGATATTAAAGCGCAAAATTTCGACTCAAAGATTTACCTCACACTACAAAAAAAGTGACTAGAAGGCTGAAAGGAAGACGATGGCAAAAAAAGAGCCTGCCCAACCTAAACGGCTCCAAAGAGGTTACTACAAAAAATTTAAGCAACTTACTTAAATCAATAAAGAAATTCTTTAAAAACAGAAACTAAATTATTACAATTGCCATATTTACATTTACAGCACTTACATTACAACAAAACTACTACTACTAGAGACTAGGTGGAGACGTCATAAAGCCGCCTTTGTTACATGAATGGTAGGTAGATAGTTGTAAGGTAAGCAGTTCTAATTCTTTGGAACCAGGTAATGGAAATACAACAATAATAAATAATATAAATGGTAATTTTACTACATAACAAATAATTTCTATGACATTCCATTACACGCATCAAGCTTCTTATTATGCTGAGTTTGAAAACAATACAAGTGTTGAGGACGAATATTTCAGTGCTGAATAATGCATTAGCTTTAAAGGCACGATCATGTAAAAGTTCACTGAATCTATTTCACCCATTTTACACTCACTAGTCACTACTCATCAGTCACAAAGACTCAACATAAAACACAAGCAAAACCACTTCTCCTTTGACCACCGCCTTTCATTCTTATTATTCTTATTATTATTATTATATTATAAGACTCGGTATATAGCGAAATTCGGACAGACACAACAACAAATTTACGAAGACAAAAATGAAAATTTTATAATAATTCTCACCAAGAATCAGCGAACTGACTACTGAACACCAACTTAAATTCTTATCGTCGCCTAGGCCTCCAATGAGTTTTAACGGTCATTTTCAATTACAATAATTATCAAGGAAAGGACGTTTACAATCGGCGAGTTTATGATTTACCGGAGCCTTAACGCGGCTTGGTTGACAACGACCGATAGCTCTGTCACTGCCACTGTCATTATTGTCATCATTCAGAGAATGTGGCCCGATGGGGAATTAGAGGTAGAGTAGTCAAGGGAAATAAATATATATATAAACCAGAAGTGGTATTTTATTAATCACTTGACACTTCTATTCTATTACAATATGACGAACAATATGACGTCCATAGATACACGGACAGAGTGACTCTAGGTACTGTTGGTTACTACTTTTTAGAGTGAAAAAAAAAACTCTTCAAGAGTTAATTTCATTAAAAAACAAGTTGCAGAACTGTTTAGGTCTCATTTTTGGAGAGCGTACTCTGGACTTTTGATCGAACCATTTTTTCAAAGTTACAGATATTTTTTGGTGCGTAGGAACGTACATAGAAACTGCATCAATAATTGCACTATGAAACAATTATTTTATTCCATCGCCTGCGTAGTGTTAAGGCGACCTCTTTGGAGTGTAGGGTAGGACACAAGCATGGTTGCTTTTCTTACTGCTCAAACTTCTTGAAAGTTCCATAATTGTTTTTTGTCCTCATTCGAACACGATACACGTAGGAATTACGAATTAATAAGAAACGGGGAGCAATTTTGACGTTTCTCAAAAGAGTATATTTTTCTTTGAGGCAATAATTATTATTGGAATGGCAGCTTTCAAGTAATCGCCAAAGGAAAAATGTGGGTGGCATGTTTTCCACAACGTTTTAAAAACAAAACAAAGCAAGAAAACTGCTGGTACTTAGGTTAGTTTTAATGTTTCTAAAATGTGCAACTGAAAACACGAAAGACACGCAAACAGGTAAGCGTTTATTCTTCGATGTTGTTGGGACTGTTACGATCATTAGTTGGAAACAAAAACGAGCATTTTATGTAAGTACGCGCCATGGAGAGTAGAAGACTTTGCTGTATAAGATGTAGGTATGTACATATTATATGTAATATATTATAACTCCAGTTCTTCCAGTTTCCAGCTAGCCAGTCAGCCTCTCCTTCGCGATACTTTGCATACCGCAATATTACTTATACTTAGGTATATCGATTTGTTTTGTTCGACTTAATGATTTTAATAGGAGCTATTCTTAGAGCTATTAATACCCACATATCCGTAATAATAATCCATACATAAGCTAGGAACGAGTATTTTCAGTAAGTCAGTTCAGCCTATCGACTGGTTGCTGGTACACCGGTACTGGGTATTATGATTATGAACTTTCAAAACCATAACACACACGCACGTGATTAGGGAACCTTTTAAATTAAGGTCAATTTATTCGATTCTCGTATTTTAAACAAAACTTTGTACATTTGATGCCTGGCTAGAATGAGAATGTCAAGACCGTAACAAATCGTAACTGTACAGACTATTATAGTATCAGTAATAAATGAAATGGTTCAATTAATTTTAAGTGACATCATGTGTGAAATATAAAATATACAGGGTGTATCAACTCGTCAAGGCGAAAAGTTTTTGAACTGAAGCATGACCGACTTCCTGTTTTCCGTTTTTTTTTTGGCTTTACTTCCTGTTTTTTTAGTTTTCGACCATATTTGTAAATTGTCTACGATCTTGCTCCAAAAAGTTACCTAAAACTCCTTCTCGTTTAATTTAAACAAACACTATTAAAAAAGAAGACCATCTCAGAGAAAATGACATTATAGAGGTAGGGAGTTTTGGGACACATAAAAATGGGAAATACAAAAGCAAAACTTCAAGTGACTTATTAGTCATTTAGAAAACCAAAAAAGGTTAACTTTTGCATTCAGTTATCGCCAAATCGAGTGAAAAGCTGCCAAAGTACCTACCATAAAAGTCGCGTGGTGAAAACATCCAACCAGAAGCAGAAGAAACAGTTTCCCAGTTTCCCTTCCCAAGATTGAGGCGCCTGTACCTCCAACGTCCTCGTGACAAATGGTCATTCTCCGCGAGTAGAAGATAAGTAAAAAAACATAATCAATAAACAAATAGCTTTATTTTTTTTGTTAACACGCCAATAGAATGTTTTCAGAAAAATAATTTACACTAGTACACTGTTAATTTTTTTATTAATTTTATAAATAATGCATAGGTTTTATTGTATTGGTTTCTGATGCCTCCAGTAATGAACGTTTAGTAGAAGTTGCTTCAGCAATTTCCAAAATTTCCGGTGGTGTACTTGCCAGGTAACAAAACTACCTGTGAAACTACTTATAAACTGCTGTGTTGCAATGCTACAGTTGTCCCAGATTACAAAGAAACTTCGTAGAGAAAAATATTTTTACCATCAAACCAACTCAAATTATTATAAAACTTTTTGGTCACCTGTTATAATAATGGAACGAAATGATACATTTTATAGGTACATTATACACAATGCGAATGTACAAAACGTAGGTAATAATGATAATAATAAATAATAATAATTATACATTCACTGGTAGAGTACCTAGTGAATTTCACTAGGAATTTCCACATATTTGAAAATTCGTTATCATGTGACCGTGTTGCGAATGTTTAATCAATATCACATTCACATAGGTAGGTAGGTTAGGTAGGTAAGGTATTAAGCATTTTTATTTTTGTACCTATTTATCATATACCTAATCAAACCGTGGTTGTTGCAAAATATTTGATTTGATAAGATATTAATAATGCTCACCAACAACAAATATTACCAACCTACACTGATCAGAAAAATAATCGGTCCACGCACCTTGACAGTATTAAAAAAATAGTTTCTATGAATGGTTCCTGGTGCGGTAATTTTGACATCTGTTTATATTTATTTACACTTACACTACACAGGGTGTTTCGTAACTGAATAGCCAAAATGAAACGTCATGTGAAAAATCGTATTTTAAAGGCATAAAAGAAAGAATAACTTATTCCACGATCAGGCATCGTTTAGGAAATATCTCCAAAAATAAAACTAATAAGGCTGCTTTGAAAATGATTTTTTTTGGGTAGCTAGACAGCTAAAATCGAATGTTATATATAAAATCGTATTTTGAGCAAAAAAGAGAGAACAACTTTTTCCAAGATCAGGCCTCGTTTAGGAAATATTTCAAAAAAATGTAAAACTAAGTTTACTAAAAAGATATTTTTTTTAGTAACTGGACGATCAAAATCAAACACCATGTATAAAATCGTATTTTAAGATTAAAAGAGAGAATAACTTTTTTCAAGATCCGGTCTCGTTTAGGAAATATCTCCAAAAATGTAAAACTAAAGCCTCAATAAAAATATGTTTTATTCAGTTACTGAACAACAATTTTGGAAATATTTCCTAAACGAGACCGGATCTTGAAAAAAGTTATTCTTTCTTTTATGCTTCAAATACGATTTTATACATCAAGTTCGATTTTGGCTGTCCAGTTACTAAAAAAACACATTTTCACAGCAGCCTTAGTTTTACATTTTTGGGAATATCTCCACAGCAAGGCCTGATTTTGAAAAGAATTATTCTCTCTTTTTATGCTTAAAACACGATTTCATACATGACATTTGGCTCTCCAGTTACCAGACACGCTGTATAGCAGTCATATAGCACATTGGTAAAAAAAAAGAAAGAAACTTTATTGGTTTTCTGTTCATCAAAATGCAAATAAAAAGATTTGTCCCTCTCATCCTAATCATTTGAATTTGCTGATTAATTTATTGAACCAGTCATAGTGAGTCATGTTCCTATAAGAGTGTAATATTATTATTACTCACATTATGATGAAGAGGAAATAACATTTATAATAAAAATATAAAATATAATAATAGCTTTTCCCAGCTTGGCCATAGGTAGTGACCTTCCCAATTCAAGGGCGACCCTTTAATCTTACCATTCAGTTGGGACTGTTGGGACAAGGATTTTTCAGGAAGGGTTGAAGTCAGTGGAGATAAAGTTGATTATTTTCATGATCTATGACTTGACAACGTTGCCAGATTTAACAGAAACTCCGGAATTGGTTGTATCACTTTGAAAACTATAGGAAATACACCAAGTCCTTAGTGCACTTCTTATTATTTTACACTAAACGGCAGAAACATGAATTATCAATAAAAAAGTAAACGTCCTCGTCGCTATATTAGATTTTCAATTGACTAAGTTGTCTTTGAGAAAATTAGGAATAACATTTTTGTACCTACCTTATTTGTTTGCAGAAGTTGTTTTAAAGTGAGAAAAAGCAGTCATTCAAAATGAATCTGGCAACACTGCTTTATAAGTGGAAAAGGAGGCACAGGGATTTTTTGCAAGGCTAGTTATTTCCCTACCTATGTTTAATTATCTGTGATAATCCCCTCATTCTCGTTTTTCGCCCAACTGAGCTGTGGCATTATTGAGGAACAAAATTCTTGGCCCAACTGGATATATCATCCAGATAGATAGATAGCTTCCCGTTTACCGTTTTTCCCATCAAAATTTTTATTTGGACTTGGACAGCAGTAAATACTTTCAAGAGTAAAAATTTTCTGAACACATAGTTAGATACAAACTTTTAATAATGATATTCAACCCCCATTAATTTCTATGCACTTCTGGCAATGATCCTAGCAGACATTAAGAAAAAGAAGCCACTTTCTTCGCCTAGGTATGAGGAATTTGAAAATGCCATGGAACTTTTTCATACCGAACTACAAAAAAAAAAAAATTGAGCAGCTCGTCGATTTTAAGAGGGTTATCCTGTTGTTTAGTCTTCCAAAACACCCCTCACATGCCCATTCCACTTTTTCCACTCGCGTTCTCACAGCAGTCACAGTGTTGCTGCATTAAATCAGGTCTTTGGTCAGGGTAGTTTTTTTTTTTTATTTTAGGGACATTTAAAGGAAAAAAAACCTACCCTGACCAAAGACCTGATTTAATGTAGCAACCCTGTGAACGACGCGAGTGGAAAAAGTGGAATGGGCATGTGAGGGGTGTTTTGGAAGACTAAACAACAGGATTACCTTTTAAGAGCTCCACAAGGAGGATGAATCTGGTGTATTTTATACCATCGCTGCCTTCCTGAAAAGACATTACATTCCTCTAGTAGAAAGCCATATTTGAAAGTTTTGGTGTACAGAGTGAATCATGATGATGATCTGATACCTATCTAATTGACAAAGACAGAAGATGAAAAATGAGTTATTAATATTATTAGAGAAAAAAACTTAGAGATGGAGTTCTTACAAAATGACGAGATATACTAATGTCAATGTCACTGGGAAAAATCGAAACTTGGATGGTGATGACGAAAAGGGAAAGCCTCCTACTCAGATGGAGATGGTTCTGTAAAGAGGCGCTCATTTCTTTTGATTCGTGTTTGCCTTAGACGGAAGAATAATCAAATTTTTCCATGTTCAAATAAATAAACCGAATACGGGGAAATCTCCAAATCTGTTTGGATTACCGGGACATTACTGTAGGCACCTTTTGGAAGTTTCCTGGATTTGCATCTAAGTATATCTAATAAGTAATAAAATAAATCGTATAAATTACTAATAGATCAATGAATTTATGTATTTTGTAAGTATGTACATACATATATCTATTTTGAAAGATGATGATAAAACCGATTCCTAGTAACGGTGATTCAAAATGTATCTCGGAAACGCCCGGTAGGTAGGTATTATGGTGGACGGATCCATTGACACCTCTCTTTCATCCTCTCTCGTCCCGTCCAGGTCTAGGTAGGCCAGGTAGAAGAGAAGGTAGAAAGACCGAGATAATGAGAATCTGTTCCACTCCACTCGACGGGCGGACGCTAGCTTAACTAAAGCCTAAAGACTAGCTTACTCTACGGCTAAGGTCGCCAAGAATAAAATCAACAAGTGGTACCTTTAACTCCACGAGATTTTTGAGCTACTTTTTAACTGTATTTTCGGCTGTTAAATTAAATTTCAATCGAATAGATAAATTATCTCCTAGGTATACACAGATATTCCGATAAAAGTTTTAAAATAGACTAGACTAGTACTAGTATCAGTATTTATATTACGATACGGCAAACTAATAAGAAACTATCGTCGCTTGCCTACCTGTATCTGATGATAGTTCTTGAGTCTTCGCTTTTATCAGTAGAAGTATAAATAAATTAAATATTGGTAGAATCCGGCACTCCATTTTCACAGCATTAGCACTTATAATAAACAAATCGATAAATAATAAATATCAATAACTTTGTTGATGATCTTCCACGACTAACATATCACTTCTTTGTTGGTGGCGAAATTACAATATACATTCGAATTTATCACAATAATCACTCAAACTCTCGTCTTAGCTGCAATCCCGAGTCTTGTGTACCGCTCTTAGTCATGTTGCTTAAAGTTTAACACGAAATAATTAACTTTAACGCAAAAACGGGAGTCCATAACACAAAGAATACACGCATTCCGATTTGCATTTGCCTCTTACTCGACATTCGCTGAAGCCGAACCGAAGTAACCGAACACCGAACTGCGCTAAACGAAACGCCAATGACACGAACGGAACAAGTTAACGACGAAAAACTCATTTATGTAACCCGAATGTACCCGACTGGTTCCGAAAAGACTTTTAAATGCTCTCGCTCTGTTAATTTTATTCCAACTATTAAATTGTACTCAGCGCATGTAAATTGTACGGAAATACGGAAATTGAATATATATTGACAGTTGACATAATGTCGTCAGTCAGCGTTGTAATGATACGCTTATTTGCAGACAGGATGACAAGGTAGTGTGAAGGAAGGAAAATTCACTGTCAACTGTCTCTACCTTGATGCTGGCGCTGGCACAGACTACCTAGCAATAGGTATTCTGTGATCACAGAATAAAGAAACACTGTATTCTGTACTGTGGTGCTGGTATTTACACTATTTTAGTTATTTATTTATTACACTATTTACTATTTACCAATTACCGCCATGATTGCATACTTGTGAACTTGTGATTTTTTACAATGTGAATAGTTTTCTGATTCAACAAGCAAATAACAATATATAAATAATAAACTACCTACTTCTCGTTGATTACATTCTCTCTCCTTGATTACAACTACTGAATACATTCTCTCTCCATTATGATCTTGATTGAACTAAGAAAAGAACTAGTCGAAGTCGATCACAAGACAAGACAAGTGGTTGTAAGCGCCATATCGTGTGTCAGCTTTGTCCTGGTTTTCAGATAAACAAAAGCATTTTTGGTGATTAATTTCTGTTCTATTGATAATGTAGTAGTTGTTTTTTTGTTTTCATACACTATAGTATATTAATTTATGTTTTCATATTTTTTTACAATTAAATTTTTAAAGAATGGTGGTTAAGCAAATCAAAAATTTTGGTAAATATTGACTTGAGCGGCATGGGTATAGGGCGATTTGTTTCCTACTTTCGGATAGCTTGTGTCTCAAGTAACAAGGTACCATTGAATTTTTGCGTCGGCAAGTACCTAATAGTCGAGAAATAAGGCCTTAAAGTATCATCCTTGTTCTAATACGTATATTTGAACATATGCGCTCGAACGGGAAGCGCGCTCTTCATCGTCGTGTGTTGCGACGAAATTGACGTTGACGTTTGTTTAGTTGGAACCGTGACGTCACACTGTCGGCATCTAAATACTTAGATTTTAGTGATTCTGAGCGCAAATTATACTTTTATGGGTAACCAAAGTGACATTTGACAAGCGACAACTGATAAATGAATTCTGGGCGTTCGTTATCAATATGAGGCTGTTGATTGGTCCAAACATTCCAAACAGGGTGATTTGAATTCAAAAACGTCGAATAGGGTTGAATTTATTTGTTTTTATTATTATCAATTTTTGAAATTGCATTGTCTACTGGTTTTAAACGAAAAACCGTTACAGTTTTATGATGATTTGGCGGTTTGGCGCTAAAAAAAGAAAAACGGTCATATCTGAATCGAGAAAGGACGCTATCAGTGAGACTTTTCTTTCCATTATTTGTTTGTTGAGTGTAGGTCTATTTTTTGGTGAATTTACTATACCTAAGTGCTAAATTTATATAAGTTCCGGCAGGTATTATTAATAATCGATTAATAACGAAAGTGAATCTGAGGTAAGTCAGTTTGAATTGAATATAATCGGCCCCCTGTTGTTTTATATCAACACAAAATTTATTCCTGTTGCATTCCTATGTTACTGAGTAGGTACCTAACTGTAATTGTTTTCTGTTGAAGAAAAAGAAGATGTTCTTCGATTTGAGGATTTTGGGGTCGCAGAACAATGGCAGGTTTAAAATGGCCTGGATCGCAGGCACTCGGGGTGTCAGGCATCTGGACAAAAAACAAATCAAAGAAACCAATATCAACACGCTATGGTAACACGACTCTGGCCACTCCACATTTAAAAACAATCGCTTTTACCAAAATCTTATTTCAGCGATGAAGTGATGACTTACTTCAGCTCAGAGGCGAGCACTCCAAGACACCGTTTCTCATTGAGACTCACTGCGGTGCTCACAGACGGGATTATAAAAATTTATCGGCAGCAAGTCATCCAGTTTCAAGGTAGGTAGTCGCGTTCTAGCCGAATTAGTATTCAACTGTTTTTCTTCTAATTTTATCGTTTTATTGCAGATGAACTGTTCGTGATGATGACTAAAATAACCAGACCTCTAGTGATTGAGTAAGTATAGTGTCTCTTATTGCACATTCCTAATTATTAAACTTGATCGAAAACTTTGTTCATTTTTAGGATGCCGTTGGCCCTGGACTTGTCAGGTCAGTTTCCGACGCCCCCGACGCCGGTGACGCGTGTCAAGCGCGGCAAGAAGCAACGCGCCGAACTGGAGGCAGTGCTGAGAAGAGAAGCGAGGGATGAGGGGCGCATGCTGGATGATGAGCTCCAGGTACCGGGGAATCTGGAGGACGTTCTCACCGTCGGGATGGCTCGTGCCGATGAGATCACTATCCGAGACGAAATCGGCAGGGAGCAGCCCCTTAACGTAAGCATACGTCATCATTACTCGCCCCCATTTTCAAGATGACCCGTTCTATTTTTCAGCAAGAATATATTGAGACGTTTTTCGGAGGTCAGGTCCAACCAGGAGAGATGGAGATCCAGTTGCAGCGTGAGCTGTTAGTTATCTTATCATACTAATGTCAGCCCCGTGAGAGGAACAGGAAGGAGAAACGGTCGTGATCCCCCGATAAATTTGTTACCCGCGCATTGTTAGCCAACATCGATTGGATATAGATCCGGGTCCTTGTTGTTCCTATTCCCACCGGTTAGCCTTGCTAACAGGTCGTAACTATTGCACTCTCGAATCCCCTCAAGCTAAATTTCTCTTTTCTGTTACGGTAATTATATCATGCGAGCATTGAGCGAGCAAATGTAAACACAATATAGGCAAGCTTTGGATAAAAATGTATAACATGCCTGAGACTGAATAACTGCAAATCAGAAATTTTACAGTCATTCAATCTCAGACAAAGCCTGCCTATTTTAGATTACATTTTTAATTTGCTCACAAGATATTATTATCGATTATTATTGCATGGCCTCCTCTTATTAATCTTACTTCATCTGCAAAACAATAACACTCAAGCGCCTTCTGACATCCTTCCTCTTTCTCTTCCACATTCAAACACCCGGATTCAGTGAAGTGGCCGATCGTTTCGAGCCGAGTGACGATTACATTATTCTTACCGATTAACTCATTTTTGGATTTCTATGTTCATCGATAGAAACTGGAATGAGGTTGACGAGCAGGCTCCTGCAGGACCGAAGCTAATCGAACTTAATGGAACGACCCCTCAAGTCGATAACCCACCACCGCCGCCGCAGGTAGTAATACCAACCTTGCAAAAGTACCATTTGAGTAACGTATGTAATGATTTAGGAACCTGCCAAACGAACAAAGAAACTTCCGTGGGACTCGGATTCGTCGTCTACGGGCAGTCCTACGCTAGTGGTTACGGTGGCACAAGTACACGCCACCAAAGACGGCCCCGAGACATCTGCTCCAATAGTCGAACAGGAGCAGGAGGTACCGGCGCAGGAGGAGGTACCACCGCAAGAGCAGATTAATGCAGCTGTTGGTAAGATATAACTGTGTCAGAATAAGGATGTTTGAGGAACGTTTAAAAATGTTTGAGAATGAAACATTGTTGGGAGAATGTTCGAGAATAGTCAGAATGTTCCAGAATTCTCGAGAATAGTTGAGAAAGTTCAAAAATGCTCTGAATTGTTTCAGAATGTACTAGCTTGTTCTAGACTATATTGTGCTGTTGAAGCTCTTAAATAAGTCGATATTTATTGAGCAGAGAGCAGAGAGCTATTATCGTAGAGTTAGTAACTGATAAATTTTAATTTAACCAGCACAACAACAGGATGTTTCGACAGCTGCTCAAGCTTTGACCGAAGTTGCACCAGTTCAAACAGTGCAGTCTGACGCAGCAACTCCAATGCAACCAGCTGACAAGAAACGCAAGGCAGCCCAAAGGGCACAAGTAAGCAGCTCGATTCTTTAGCGATTTCGTGATAGTATTAATAATAATAATAATAATAATAATAACTAATCGATAAATAAAATTTCAGGTCGTCGAAGAACACAAAGATCCGTCTTTGATATTTAGGAAGTTTCGTTTGAACTGGCGGCTTAAAAAATCTCGTTACATCGATCGTTTTCCGGTGAGCACATTTTTTCTTGTAAAGTTCAGCAAATGGTAATTCTGTTTTACCCGCAGGAAGTCGTTCTGCATACGTACACACCTGACCTACCATCAATCAACGAGGAGCAATCGACCGACTACCGGCTAGCAACTCTTTGGGAGAGTTACCCAACCATAGAGATGGCAGCTCAGCAGTCTCACGACATACAAGGAAGTGCATCATCTGTGCCCACAAACTCGGCGAGTTTCCCTGTGCATCAGGGAACCATTACGTCACTAACCAGAACTCCCTTGTCTGGTGACCTCAGAGTACATCCGATTATGGAGTCTCCTGCTGTCCCGAAAACTTCAACCAGTTTGGGTGGGAAACTGCCGGTTGCAGCATCCACGCCCTTGGTCGCACCGTCTATTTTGCCTGCACTGTGAGTGTTCATCCTTTGACGCAATGTTTTTTTTTTATTCGACATTGTGACTTATTAATTTTTAATTTTTTAAAATTACAGTCAACAAACGATCGCACACACTATTGCAGTCAATGGAGAGCCACTACAAAAACGCAGGCGTTTGTAAGTGGCAATTTACGTAATTTTGTATCGTATTAAAGTTAATTATTTTTTTTTTTTTTATAGAATAATGGATGACAAATCTACAGATGTAGTGGTTGCACAGAAAGATGTGGAAGAGTTACAAGAACAGCAAATATCGTCCATCTTGACTGGAAAGGAGGTACAGGAAGAAATAGTGACCGCAATCGTTCCTATCGGAGAGGAGATTGGACCTGAAAATGTAATTCCCTCACAACCGCGCTTAAGGACAGCCCCCCAGTAAGTTCAACTGCGTAATAATAATGTAGTAAATTATTTGCTTTCACAATGATGTTTACCGTATGTGTTTAAATTTTTCAGGATAACAGAAATTAACTACGATGCTGACAAGAAAATTACAGACATTAGGTGAGTATTGGAATTTTGTAAGGGCTGTTTATATCTAATTTTGAAGCTATTTCAAAAAGTTATTAATTTTTTGCGCGATTAAACTCTATTTGACTTCTTATTAGAATCAGGCAAAAGTTGTCGTTTAGAGAAAAACAATAATTGACAATCATATCACAGAAGTATTGCGTTCAATTGAATGACATTTTCAATTATGAGTAGCCAGCTTTGAGCCTCTGAACGGGGTTTTTGAATTATTCAAATGAGACGAAAAATAAAGATCTCACAGGGTTGCCTTTCTTATGAACAGGACGACGCCTTTAACCGTTAGACTATCGATCCCTTTATATGTTGTATCCTTACTCGGCAGTATACATTTATGAAACTGCGATCATTAATACTTACTCTACTGTTACAGGAGACGTAACATCGTCGAATGCGTTAGTAATTGGAATCAGGACAAAGCAATTGAAATCAGCGACGTTTGCGTGAAGCCTGCCAATCGGCAGAACGTTGCCAGAGCTTTTCAGGATCTCCTTGGTGAGTATTATTATTCTACTTAGTTACAGTTACGTTATTATTATTTGAAGTTTACTAAATAGTTGGAGGTTGGAGAAATTAAATTTAAATAATTATGTATTGCAGTTCTTAAAAAAGCGGGGAAAGTGAAGTTAATTAAAGAAGACAACTCCCTGGAGTTGAAGAGTATCGAAAAAGGACCAAAGTTAGATTAAGAATTATTTATTTCACACTAAACTGATGTGAATACAAAAAGTATTTAATTATTGTTGAGTTTTTTTTTTCATATTTATCAATTATTTATTATTAAGTTAAAATTGTAGATTGTAGACTTGTTCTTATGTTTCTTATTCTATGGAATTGTTGAGGGTAACGTGAAGTTAACTCCCTTGATTAATCTATTAATTCGTTTTGTGTTTGCTAAAATTTTTAAGTAAATTTTCATAAAGTACATGCTTTGTTTTTATAATCTTTATGTGTTCCAGCTGTTCCAAGTGAACTGGGATAAAAAAATGTTTTTAGAACTAAAATTATTATATTTTAAAGAACTAGCATTACAGCAAGTACAGAACAATCACACATTTGGATAGGGTGTTCAAACTATTGTATATAACTACTTATTACCAGTGCTTTGGGTAGAGTTAGAGTATCTACAAAGTTTTTATCTGGCATAACTCTGTACTAAGCAGGGCCGAATTATCCGTAAAGCAATACATACCAGGAGGGCAGTTGCTTAGGGGCGCCAAAGGCTTGGGGGGAGCAGGGGCGCTATCACCCACAGTCAACATTTATTTAACAAAAGCTTCAACTGGGCAAAAAACTAAGTTTTAATAATTTGTTAATACAAATAAAATTCTATAGGATGTTTAAAATGCATGTACCATAAACCATAATGTGCGAGACAACACCTCCCACCCTCCCAAGTTAAAACAAAAATTACACCCTTCCACTGCGGCCTGATTTATTGTTTTTTATTGCATTATTATTCAAGAGACTGCAATAATTGAATATATTTAGTTATTTGACATAATTCATCAGGGATCCTAAAGCAATTAACAGATGTCAATCAGTTGTACTTAGCAAAGGTGATCGACTTTATTTATTGCAGGTTTCTTATTCTGGTAAAGGTGCTGTATCGCAACGGTTTTACCCCTTCGCTGGCCTTCCTTCACTGTCTCTGCTTGCTACGCTCCAATACGTTCTCAGTGTTGCCATATGCAAGCCCTTTTCCTACGTTCTGCAGACAATCCTGCGCGCTTCCTGCCCGCTTTCGCACGAGATCGTAATAGTAGCTACTGGTTCCGTCAGGTCTTTGGTCATGGTAGGTTTTTTTTCATTTTACGAACATTTGAAAGAAAAAAAACCTACCCTGACGAAAGACCTGACTTACTGCAGCAAATTTGTGTTTTAATATTATTTGTAACCAAAAATGACACTGTAAGGCCGTAGGAGAACGAAGAGACGGATTTCATGTGGCAACGCTGAGAGCCTGTCGGCTCGGAGCAAGCAGAGAAAGTGGAGGGGAGTCAGCATAGGGGTAAAACCGTCGCGATAGAGCACCTTTACCCTTATTCTTACTTATTCTTTCTATAAAGATGAAGTGTAGTCTAATGGCAATGGCTGAAAGTGAATACAAATCCAAGTGCCGGAAACAGAAAAATCGAGAATTTTCGTTCAAAACTTTTAAAATATCTTCTTGACCGGTTTCGGGTGTAACCCATCCTCAGGGTCAGTTTTACAAAATTCACAGTCCCAAGGTAAGACTACATCTCGGAATACATAATATGTCAAGACAAGTAAGACAACATAAACCCTAGATAAACTTAAACAGGGAACCTAACTACCTAACCTGCTGTCTGCTGTTTCCGAGTGAGGGAAGAAGAATATTTCTGGGTACTGAGAGGTTCCTGCATTTAGGCATACCGGATCCACATGAGCTAAAAGCCAGGCGCATGTGATTTGACGTAAGTCTCGTCACAAACTGTCATAGTATAATGAATTTTTTAAACAAAATCATAGGTTAAAAACAGAGCGGTCATGTACTCGAGTACTTTACTAGTATTTTTGTTACGAGTAAAAAAAGTACTCGTAATTTTTTACTCATAAGTCGTACTTTCCATCCAAAATACTTACTTATTACTTGTTCGAGTAACAGCCAATATTATAAAGACTCATTAGGCTAACGGACAGATTTCTGTGCTCGTTTTTGAAGCTTGTATCGACGTCAAATGACTTTTAGTACTATTTTTGTAATCACTTTCATGTAAAGAATGGATAAATTTGAAAAAGTTTCACTTAGACTCGATACCTTCTTCAGAAACGGCCACAGAAATCTGCCCGTTAACTTAATGAGTCTTTATAATACCCGCTGTAAGTATAATTTGAACTACTCGAGGAATATTAATATTACTCGTGATCCTTAAATACGGGTAGTTTTAGGAGTAGAAATGACGTCATGTCATTAGGGAACCGATCTGAAAACGAGTTCACTGTCCTGCGTCTTGCGTACTTGTATTGTCACTGTCACTAGTGTCACTGTACAAATTCAAATCAACATCAAATCAAAAGAAGTAATAAAAAATTAAAGTAATAAAGTCGTAAAAGTAATTTTTGTTTCAGACAGAATAGAAAAATATTTATATTATTATACAGGGTGTCCCAGCTTATTCAAAGCGGTCTCTGTAGGCCAAACGATGGACTTTTTCAAAAAACTTTTTGAAAATTCAAGTACAAAATCACAATGGCCATAATTTAAAATTATTTTGGAGTATACAGAGTGTCCCATATGACAGTGGCATATCATAGTTATGTTTTTTTAAATGGAATGCTCCTATGTTATTGCATTTTTAGATTGTCTGAGAAGAGAAAATAAGATTGACTTTTACAGTTGGTGTTTAAATTCAGAAGTTTTTGAGTTATAAACAAGTGAAAATCGTCATTTTTCAAGTTCAATGCCCTGTACAACGAAAACGGTTCAAGATAGAGAAAAACGGCTTACATGTCCCTATTTTAACTTTTTATGTACTATCCTATGGTATAGAAACATTTGTACTTTCTTTGATTTTTTTATTTGGCGACGCGTGGAGAAATCTTAGAATTTTTCAAATTTTTTATCACCCTGTATAAACATTTCATATACATCATAGGATAGTACATGAAAAGTTAAAATAGGGACATGTAAGCCGTTTTTCTCTATCTTCAGCCGTTTTCGTTGTACAGGGCCTTGAACTTGAAAAATTACGATTTTCACTTGTTTATAACTCAAAAACTTCTGAATTTAAACACCAACCGTTAAAGCCAATCCTATTTTCTCTTCTCAGACAATCTAAAAATGCAATAACATAGGAGCATTCCATTTAAAAAAACATAGCTTTGATATGCCACTGTCATATGGGACACTCTGTATAGTCCAAAATATTTTTAAATTATGGCCATTATGATCCTGTACTTGAATCTGCAAAAATTTTTTGGAAAAAATCCATCGTCTGGCCTACAGAGACCGCTTCGAATAAGCTGGGACACCCTGTATAGGTATTACTACCATGTCGTATTAAACTGTCACAAGCCTGACGTCATAGGCTGCGCACTGATTAGTTAATAATACCTTGTTTACTTGATCGATCATGCGCATTGTATCTATTCTGTGGTAGTTGGATGTATCATGGACAGTGCCACGAGCCACGAGCCACGATATATTACATCGAAATTAAAGAGCGAATAATCCAATAGATGTTTTCAAAACATCGATGCTTTTTGTCCATCCCTGTAGGTGGTATCTCCAATCTCTGTTTATTTTTATTGTTATTTTTTAATGTTGTTATTTTGTTAACTTGAATACTTGATTAGGTAGGTTTAATAGTTTTTCTCTTATTAGTTCATTTCCGCTACTTCCCGTGTTATTATTTTTATATACTCGACATTGTATAAAAAAAATTAAAAATATAAACAATAATAAAGGCTTGTTTAATAATAAAATTAATTTATTTTTCCCATTTTAAGGATAATCAAATATAAACTACGAGACTAATAACGTCAGATAGCTATAATGGAAAAGATTTAAATTAAGTGAAAGTTGTGGTACAATCTGGTAAAAGGAAAACTATTGGTAAGTGATTATTAATATCAACCTGACTCTTTTTGTAAACCTTCCAAAAATTACATTATCCTTAAAATAATAACATCACAGATATAATATATTCTACACTAAACTAACTGATCTAAACATTCACGAACAATGAAGAATTCATTTCACATAAATATTGAATTTATTAAAATAAAAAAGTAAACTCAACAATTAGGATAACAATAAACTATTGTGTCAATTAAATATGGGTCGCGGAGGAAGGAGAGGGAAGGACTGGAGCAGAATGCACTAGAAACTTTGGAATACTCAATTTGCTGAATACTAAACCCTTCACCCATAGCCTTAGTAACTACACCCATACATGATGCGAGATAATACACCCACAGACATGATGTCCTTCTCCATTTACTTTACACCATATTTGGAAAAATGCTGGATATTGCTTAGTTTAAACTATGGGATGAAAAATTGCGATGCTCGATGCTTTTTACAAAAAGTTTCAGAGCATAATTTTTATGAAATTAATTTCTCGGGCCATTTTTCACTTGTTCTCAAACTGGTTTTAATGTGTTTCAGTCAGCGAATTCGTACTCAACGTATTTTATCAACATTCCTCATACTTGAGGAGAGCATAAACATGACATAACATAAGGACGAAGTAGCGCTTCAATGAAAATGTTTGAATGATTATTATAATGTAACATCTGTCGCAGTTTCAATGGCTTCTACAAGTAATCCCAAATCTAAATCAGTTAGACTAGCTTTGCCTGTTAGGAGGTCAAGGAAAGTATCCAGTGGAGACAAATGACTCTCCGTAGGGAACGATGTCAATCCTTTGATAGACGTTTGTTTAATAGAACTATGCATACGAGAAGATGAACTTTCTACTCCTGACAGAATGTGCAGGGCATGCTCTCTTGCTCTTATCATAATACTGATTGGATGCTGCCATTGATTCAATAGTCTTTTTGCTCTTGTCCTTGGTAGCAACGTAAGCAGTTTTAATTTCTTGTGAATACCAGTCTTGCTGTTGTCTATGTCTGAAATATAATAAAAAAAGTATTAAAATTTAAAATTTATATTAAAATCAGGAGTGATCCCCGATCCGAGTCATACCTGCCATTATTATTTTCATAACGTCCACTTGTAATTCAAAGACGTTTCTTTGAACATATTGTAAAAAAATTTCAAACCTAAGGGTTTTATAACCCAGATATGTAAAAAACGATGTAAACCCTTGTGGCAGCGGGAAGGCGATCGACTCAACTGCTAAGTAATATCGTTCCAGGATGGTGAATAGAATGTAACGTCTTTCTCCTCGTAACTGATTTCTAAAAATCAATCGTAATAATATGAATGAGATTTTAACTTTTTTTTTTAACTTACATGAATATAAATCCTTTGTCAAGTTCGTGTCTAGGATCAAAAGCAGCAGCATTACAAAGAATATGGCACAAATATCTCGATTGTTCTAACTGAGCTGATATGTAACGTGTCGCGACAGCATGTACAAACATCGGTGTTTGATTCTGCCAATCGAATCTGGTAACTTTACTTTCCGAGCTTTGTTTCAATAAGTGCATACTTAGTTCCCTGAGATTCTAAAATATTTTGCTCTGGTTATTACGTTTTTTTACAATAGTTTTTAATTAGGCACACTTACAACAGAAATTATATGTTCTTGTTTACTAGCAGTACAACTTTCGATTTCGTAAAATGGTAATGAATCAGTTTGGTTTTTTCTACCACACTGTCCTCCCAGTGACAAAAAATCATTTAAAACGCTTGAAGAACTGAGAGGCGTCCTCGGTGACATCGGTGTACTCGATCTTGATAGAGCTTCGGGCTGAAAAATTTCCGTCTTGAACTAAATATAAAAGCATTTTATGGGGTAAATTGTACCTGATAGCAGACTAACGACACTAAGAGTTTTTCAACGACTTGACTAGGTCTGAATCGTTGTTTCCCTTTAGAAATCTTGGTGAGTTGTTCCCATAGTTTGACCCAGATATCACTTCTGTAAGGTATTATTCGTTGTTGTGGTGAAAGGAGCATCATCGAGGCATTCCATAAAACATCTTGCGATAAACTTATAATGTTATCGTTAATTTTCACTTCAATATCACACCCTATGTGTAAAGTAGTAATCGGTAAGAGGTTTACCAAATTACTAGCATCGGACGGCAAGTTTTTTTGGACTGAAGCGTAAGACATTCCTATTAAAAATTCTTTTAAAAGCTGCGGGAATCCTTTATGTAGGGGATTTTCTGTCTGCCATGTTATTAACTGGAAGGATAAAATAAAATAATTGATGCATTAAATAAGGTTAGTAAAACCAAAACTGTACCTCTGATGCTTTATCCACTTCTCCTCTATGAACAATTAAATAATGAATTATCGATAGTTTATTTTCCAAGACAGTGTCACTTTTAAAAGTGTCAATGATCATAGAAATCGGTATTGTGATGTCTAATAAATCTAGAGTCGATTTATTCATGACGTATTCCGTTCCGATTGACGTTAGTGATGTCAAATTGATATTATCAGTTTCTAAATTTGGAAAGAGAGGCGGCAGTGTTACATGGCAACATGGTTCGTGCATTAGACCAACGTCCAATAAATGAGTGCAGACTTCGGGAATAAAAACCAGCATATGATTATCTATAAAAAAGCACAATTTTATTAAAGGATTACGTTTTGATTTCTCCACTCTCACCTATTAGTTTAAAAAGTGGCCTAATAGTTTTGGCAACGTTCCATGGAAGACCGGGTATCACACAATGAATAACACAGCTTTTATGCAATATCGTAACAGAATATGCAAAATGTACAGGGCTTGTATCCCCATCATTTAAAGTAGTAGTAGGTTGTATGGGCTAAAATTAATTAACCATATAAAACACTCAGGGGGATATTTTATAATGCAAAACCTACCTGATATAAATAATGATGACAAATACAAACCATCCCGCTTTCATCTGTCAGAACAATTAGGTCTAATGAACAGTCGTGAATTCTCAACGGTATTGTGTCATCTTCATATATACCGCACGTTTGTGATGTTGTAGCGTGTGGTAAATTTAAAGGAATATTGAGCTAAAATTTATCAGAAATTTGATCTTAGTCGGATGATTTTAATTATTAACTTACCACACTTTCATGAGGTAAATCATCATGGAACTGAAGACCGGAAAGCATGGGCGAGTGTTTGTTTTCGTTACTCAAGGCGGGTTCTTCCTCTCCTTCGACTAAACATTTTGTCGGTTTACGATTGTGAATGTAATACAGAGTTTGATGGACAGGATCCCATTGCGCCCAGCTGAATAATTTAACAATCGTTTCATGAGTGAAACTTTCGTTGGTGAAGGTGTCTTCATTTACCCTAAGTTGATATTGAAGAATGCCTGGAAAAATGGTGTTAGTAATTTTTATCTCGCTGCCGGATATATCGGTGTAAGTCTTACATTCTTTATGGAGAAGTACTAAAAGTCTGATGGGTTGTTTTTCCGAGAGCAGTGAATGTTTTCGGTAGAGGAATTGCACGTATATTTGATTTTTTCGTTCAATGTGTAAGTCACGAAACTGTGCATTTTCTTCGTCTAATTTAATAATTCTTGGTGTATAAGTGTATTTTTGTGCATCACATTCGACGTACTCCTTCGTAACAAAAGCTAAATATTTTCTAGTACTATCTATGGAAGCCTGAACACATGGAATAATTTTTGAAAATGTGTGTACGATTTCTAAGTCATTGGATAAATGGGAATATAGTCCGATGCAGGTTTGATCACCTTGTTCCTTGTCTGATTGTATCCAGGCGAAGAGGAAATTCCCATCCTGCTCTTGGCCTAGTAGCCTGTATTCTTTTATTTCGCCTAAAATATTGTAAATTGTCATTTTGCATAATATAACCTTGGAGATGGATTTTTTGTTTGATCTGGCATCTCTGTAGATTTACTACCTTATAAAGACAAATTGAAGGAGACTGTTAGTTCCTTTCATTGGAACATAATTGGTGTGAGTAAAAATGATAAATACCTATATATAATACCTACCTACTGTGGGCGGAAAATCAACCAAAATAATGCGCGTGCGCGATTAATTTAATCAATAAATCATTGATAATAACACAAATGCGTGTTTTCCTGATTTTAATTTTATTAGGATTGTTCTACCTAATGCAAAATAAGTAAAATATAATTCAAGCAGGTATATTGTATATTATCTAGGTGCTAGGTGGGTATTATAAGGATAATAAACATAACTATATAGTACCTACTACTCACCATTAAATCCTTTTTCTGATATATTCCAATATAATTTCGACACAAAGTTATCAACAGACACCATTTCTGAATAGTTGGACTAATATTTCGAGCATATTGCAAAATATTATGTATTATTGCAACACCTACCTACTTCACACCCGTTAGTGCTGTGATGTTTTCAAAATAGTAGTTGTTATCTATTGAAAAATAGATTACTTTCACCATAATAATATGGTGTGTTCGTCAATTAGTATTTGCAAAAAATGTTGCTAATGTTTCAATTAATTCAGTGCTGGCGGTTAGCTACGTAATGCGAGTTTATAAAATCGGATTATTTTGCAAATGTAGGTATCATGTTTTGCGCATAGGTAGGTAGGTAGTAAACTGAGGAGGGAAATGGGAATTGCCGGAAAATCAATGAAAATTCCTGGAATGCCATTTTGAGCCTTATTGACCGACTCGAATGGCGTTGTAGGAAATGTCACGTGTCAGCTCAATTATTATATTCACGTTTTTATTTTTTCTATAAAACTATAATGGGTTTATATAATAAATTTACGTACTTATGTTATATAAATTTTATCCTTTACTTTGGAGAATAGAGAATAATCATTATTATATCGGTGCCGGGAGCATATCGCTTTGTTCCAATTACAAATTACTTTATTTCCTTCGATTTATTATCAATAATGTCTAATAATAATGAATAAGTTATTGACCGTCTATTTAAAATACAAAATTTAATTGCAATTGTGATTGATTTGATACTTGAGTACACTTATTATTTATGGCCGAATTCACAATCACCTAAGTTAAAGCATATGGTGTTTTGGAGCGAATTAAAATGTAATAAATATTTATATAAGTTATTATAACTTTCTCGATTTCTTAAATACTCAACGTTACAGTTACGTATGTCGTAAAAAAGAATTCACATAGTAATCATACTATCATCCACAGTCACAACTGCCGCTTATGGTAACGAATGGCTAATAAATTCAAATTCAAATTTGCCGCTAAATTTAAAATTACCGGGCTGTATGCTGCAAGTAAGGTGCGTTTCAACTTGTTTGTCGTGTTGTCAGATCTAACGAAATTTCTTGACTCAGCGAATACAATTATTATAATCGAAGCTTTGACATTTTCTATTTATATTGTCAATCTCAATCAGTTACGTTATTTAATGTCAATTCTACTAAATATAGTAACCAATTATATTTTAAGAAACGCGATATTGGTAATGATGATAGTCTTCTGTATAGCTCTGAAAACTTCGATTTGGTGGAGTTCAGAGGCGACTTTTCTTGTTGCAGCATGTACGTTTTAAACACTATTTCAACTACTACGTAATTTAAATTATTGTGATCATAAAAATGAGTTACATATTTCAAAAATGTTTAAAAAATATTTTCAAAAAAAAATTATTTGAATTTTTTTGAGCATTTTAGCTCTATTTACAAGCCCTTCCTTCAATTATTATTTATGGTACTTTCCACTGAAACACCTTGTACATTGAAAAATACTATACGACATTCTGATTTGATGCACTGAGCATACTGAATTTTTATTATAACAAACTGATCTCCAGCACAGCAGCGCCACTTACCGGAATATATTGGCCCCATACTCCTCTTTAAAGTTAAATCTGACAACATTGCTGAGTGGAATGTATCTAAAAAAATGACTCTTGTGAATTGTGAACGTGAACGTACACGACGTAGGTGAACGTGAGTGAACGAATGAACGTACTTTAGTTTTATCAAATACGCTAGACTATAATACGTCCAACTTCGACTGAAAACCGGCAGCGAGGCGACGCTAGCGAACCTGGCGGCTCGAGGACCGCTACAGTTGTTCTACTGGGCCCGGAATAGAGATGGGAAATACTGTTACCGAAGAGTACGACCGTTCCAATCCAACTGGTACCGCGACAGAAAAATACCGCGACAAAATACCGGTATTTTGGAACTGTTTAGCCATAGCCACATCGCCGACTGGAGCGGAGCCGTAATCGCGACACGCATACCCTGACCCTCGGAACGGTATCTCTACTATAAACTCCTGCTCCTGGAGTGCTGGAACTGAATTATGTATAATCATAGTTCCTTGTTCCACGTGATGTTTTAGCCCATATGGCCTTGTATCTTGTATTGCATCTCTGTCCGTACTTCGGTTCGGTACGTATACCTATGTAGGTATCTTCATTTTTTTTTTCTTACAAGACTGAAGTAAATGAAAAAATTTTTTTTTGCTTATTTCACATTCCATCTCAAGTATTTTTTCATTATATGTAATACAGTTACATATTTACATTTTTATTTGATAATTATTATGTTATTACTTATAATTTTTAAAGAGTCAAGTATACCTATAATTATTCCTTTTTTGTTTTCTGGCTTGAAATTTTTACTTTTTTTAATTTTCTTAGAGGACCGAATAAGTAGCCTTGCATAACTAGTCAGTAGGTACTCAACGATCCCATAGAGAAATATCGGGTCCGGGGTCTGGGTAGAATGATTAAGTATCAAGCAAGCAAAAGTAATCAAGTAATCAACTCAACGTATCAGATACTTGTGACTAATGTATCAATATCTACTCGATACTGTTATCTGTTGCACATCACTATGGTGCAGTGTGTTAGTTACAACTCGCGACACTAAATGGCGCTGCCACAGCGGCTGCCTTCGAAATGCATGTAAAATTGCCGGAGTTGGACGTATTAATAGTCTAGTGTATTTGGTTTTATTTAGTATTGTGCGTTTCTGTGTCATGGAAGATTCTCTTCTGCGTCGTCTGTAAGCAATTAATTATTATTATAAAATAATTTCAGTATAATTAATAAAAAACAAAATCCTTTAAACGATGGTAAAAGTGATGTAATTTTTATTCTATTCCAGTGTTAACGTGAAGAAATACAAATAATATCTTTGAGAAGATGCAGCCGATGGTAGATAAAACAATCAATGTTCCAGCCTTTTTGGGCAAATTATGGAAAATGGTCAACGATCCAGCTACAGATCATTTGATATGCTGGAATGTGGTAAGTGATAATTTTTCTACAATATGGCAATTGTAGGACAGTTAGTAAACAATTGTCTTGGGTGTTTGTTGTTGGTGACATTTTTAGCTAACCTTAATATCACAATTCCTTGTCACTTTAGCCTCTCATTTACTGGAAAAGACCTACCAATACCTACCCCTTGATCGCTTTGCTATAAACTATTATTTGTTTATGGGAAGTGTATCGATTTCGTTGGTTGTTCCACTCTTCAAAAGTTGCCAGCTTCCCTTCAATTAACGTTTCACCGAGCGTTTTACACTGTCTTGAGTATTTCTTATAGTATAGGAATAGTCGAATCCTTTAAACATTGCATTGGTGTTGACTGTTGATATGTAGTACTTGATCGACAGTCGACATGTTAAATAATGACCTGTTACATTTTGAAAATATTTGACAGTTACAACAGTAATGTGTAAACTTTCAAAGCATTAAAGTCGACAGCAAATTGATATCATAATTCCTATCCTACTACACTTTGGGTTTTTATGGACTGCTTCTGTTTCCATCTGTCACTATTTTGTTGCAGTTGACAGTTGAAATATTGAAGTAGATAATGCTTTCAAGATAAGCAACCAAAAGAATGATTATGAATTACGATCAAGTGTAGTCTCATTTATATAATAATAATCAAAGATTTGGTTGTACTGAGACCTGTAAGTAGATGTTACAAATGGATTGATTAATTATTTTTATGTTTCAGAATGGTAATAGTTTTGCGATTCAAAATCAAGCTCAGTTCTGGTATGAACTTCTACCCTTGTACTATAAGCACAATAATATGAGTAGTTTTGTAAGGCAGTTAAATATGTGTAAGTGTTTGTAAAGATTATTTGTGGTATGTTTTTAATTTTCTCTCATGTTTTAGACGGATTCCACAAAGTGACCAGCGTAGAAAACGGAACAATGGACTCGGACAAAGATGAAATTACTTTCTATCATCCATTTTTCCGGAAAGATGACGTCGAATTGTTGAAGAATATCAAACGAAAGGTACCTGACCTAATTTGCAATACCTTGATAATTCTGATCATTTTTCTCAAAACCTTTTTTCTTAGGTAACCGGCCCGAAACACACAGAAAATGCAAGTAGTCGAGCTGTAATAAAGAGCGATGACATGACGCAAGTTTTGACAGATGTAAAACAAATTCGAATTCGACAGTCGAGTGTCGATAGTCAGCTATCAGCCATCAAGGAGGAAAACTCGATTCTCTGGTCCGAATTGGCTAATTTACGCCAGAAGCATGTCAAACAGCAACAAATTGTCAACAAGGTGAGATTTGTGAAAGTTAACTTATGTAACTGTACTAACTGGTACTGGTTATAATTTATGCATTAGGTAACACATGTTGCCAGATTAATTATAAAACTTTCTCTTTTATGTTTTATTTTTGCAAGAATGACTGTCTTATAAGTAATTTTTCAGCTTATTCAATTTTTGGTTACACTGGTACAGCCACGTATGAATCATAATAATCATAACCACAATGTTGGTGTTAAAAGGAAGTACCCTCTGATGTTACGAGAAAGTCCCTCGAAGAGGTCTAAAGATAAGTCGACCACCAATACCCCAACTGAGGGTCCTACAATTCACGAGCTTGATAGTGAATTGGACATACCGGAGGTTCTGTACGAAGAAATGGAGGAACAGAATTCTCCTTTGGTAAGTGTGTTGTTTCTTGTTGTTTCTGATAAATTATGATTGCTGGTGATGGTGGTGGTGTAGAGCTAAAGCGGGAGCTGGTAAAGTTCAAATATACATGTAATTTTTCTCACGGCAGCCATGTCTTTTGTGTACTCGTTTCGCAAAAGTATTTGAACTTAGACGGTTCCCTGATAAAGGCAATTTAGAACTGTCAATTGAGATTTTTTTTTGTTCAAGGAGAATGTTTCTTCGAACGTCATTCATAATGTGAAGGTATCTAACTCGTTTGTGTTTAATAGATGTAACTTTTGATTTTTAATGTAACTTCAATTATTTTTAAATACTTATTTCCTACGTTTATTATTGGCAGTAAAGAAACAGGAAAAAATAATTTTCATTCAATCAAAGTCATACAGGATAATTTTTTTGCCTTGCCAGATTCTAGTTGTTTTCAGGAAGCGTCACAATTTAATTTTTTTTTTTGTTAATGAAATGCAATTTTGCCCATTTGCTGGAAGGCACCTGGCACTCGTCTTGGTACCCGCAGGCCACACCAAAATACGAATTAGTAGTTATTGCCTCTAATAAATGTATTAGTGTATATATAGTTGATATTATACTATTTTACTTTTCAAGAGAGGGAACTTTATGGTTGTTGAAGAATTTATTTATAAGTTCAAAATATAGTGTGCGATTAAAGTATGGAATAAGTTTCGTATTTTTTTTTTTTTAATAATAAAATATATCAGTTACAAGCACTTTATCAGAACTCTTGGCCTAATTTTGTAACGAGGCTTATGATCAGCTATCTGCTTCGGGCGATGTTTTTGAAAAGGTGTTGTGACATATGATAAATTGATAGGGTGTAATCTTGCTCGAATGATAGTTGATCTTGTTCAGGATCCCCAGTATGGATTTATTTACATCTCGTTGGGTTATTGATTAAAAGGTGTTTGATGATTTTATATGCTTACCAGCTAACCCGTAAACGTTGTGTTGCCATTTCTTATTGGGCAGAGGCGCAGAGGTGAGTACGTGGGTAGGTGGGTACCTACCTACCTACTCACCTAATCATCTACCCTTCTACCCCACTTACCTACCACCCTTCTACCCCACCTACCCACCAATTTCTAGATTCCAATTTTTTTAATAGTTATTCTGCTATTCGGGACAGAGACAAATCAAAAACGATGAAAATCGGTCCATCCGTTCTTGAGTTATAAATAAGTGTTCGAACAAACCAGATTTTGATTTATATATTAAGATTGGTAACACTTATGAAACTAGGTACATACCATGATTCTAACTCTGATTAATAATTTGGAAGTAATCTATATATGACCATATTTCAAATATTGATTTTAGATTTTAATGTGCTCCTGTATTTATAGGTACATTTCAATGGCACCATATCTAGGTCGAGGCTTTATATTTACGAAATAACTTTTCTGTTTACTGATTGATCTTTTTCAAGGATTCTTTACCAATACATATATATCTTTTAATTCTATTCAACTTCTTTATTTCATCCTAATTCATCACAGCGTATGCTGTCATTCATTATTTATTAATTTTTTTTTTTGCAAACTGAACCCTTCGATTGCATTCTTATCTAGTTCCTCTGATAAGAAGCTGAAATAATCAGCCTTGCTGTGTCATAGGGGTTTATGGTGCAGTAATTTTCAAAAAACCTGCTTACAAATTCTTCCTGCATTTTTTTAATAACTCGCATACTGCTAATTGAAAATGTCTGGAATCTTTTGAACAGCACGTGTGATGTGCGAAGGTTAGCCAAGCAGAGTTTATAAAAGGAAATAACCTGTCCGAGGATTTCAGGCAGGTTTTCAAATTTTAAAACATTTGTACCATATTTTAACCGTACTCGATAATTTTCTTAAATTTTCACTAATATAATCTTAATTAATTAATGTGTGCTGTAAATTTTTGATGCATGTTCATTTTTAAAATTCGGATAAGTGGTTGAGGTTGATAAGTACATGATGATTTAGAAAACTTTTGCCAGTCGTTTGAATCCAATCATTTTTAATGTTTATTTTTAGATCAACAGTCCGCAAACTCCGAATTACATGTCTGGAAGTGGTGCTTCTCCTTCACAATCACAATCGGCGACTTTACCATCTAGCATCGAGGAACCTCTGACAGATCCCATCAGCCCCACTATATTCTGGGATAAACCTGATTTAGTGGTGAGATAAATCTCTTATTTTACTTCAGTTTCAGTGATTTTAATTTTATTACGATTATCTAGCAACCGGAGGATTATCTAGTGGCCAGTGGCGAAGAGAACATAATCAACAGTTTGCACAATGATCTGAACGAGAGCAGCAGTGAAGTCAACGAGAAGATATTCTTGAATCCTAATTCTCAGAACACTTTGTTGAGCAATTACATGAACGGCAGCTACAACATCAACGCATTGAATCACAGCAAAATAGCTGCTTCTGAGAACAGCAAGAAGAAGGGCAAAAAAGAAACAAACGAGAAAACACCTTTACCTACCGATAATAGACTTGTCTCCACGAGAGATGTACCCAGGATCAATCATGGGTAAGTTTTTTGTATATCAGTAATCATTCTTGTTATAATTGAACTTTGTTTACAGTGAAGATTTAGATTTCCACGTTGAGAGCACACAGAGCGAGTTGGATCAGCTAAAGGATCTTCTGCAGGGTTGTAATTCATTCGACGCTAACGCACTATTGGGGGTAAGTGCATTGATGGGGGTAAGTTTCTTGAATTACGTATTACGTATATATCAATGAATTTTTTTCTGATTCGATTTTCAACCATAACGATAATTATTATTTTTCAGCATAATAATGTTCGATTGAAAATGGAATGCATCTTTTCCGTCTTCCTTTGCCGTGAATGCTTAATGTTTTAATGTTGTTAATATTTGTTTTCTTTTAGCTTTTTAGCGATGAATTGCCGGAGTATGGGTTAAGTTTTTCACAGGATAAAGAACACGGGGCTGATGCAAAAGCAGGTATGTTTGATTGGCGTTCAAATTCTATTTTCAACTTTGAACTGTCCTTCCACTTGCATTCTTCAAAATAAAATGAAAAGACCTTTAAAAGACATTTTAAAGCCTTCATATTGAAATTTTCATATATTATGACATCATTCGATATAAAACGATTTATTAAAAACAAAACATTAGTTTTGAAGCGTAATAATTTAACTTTCAAAATCAATAAGTCAATCTCATTGAAAATATTAACATGTTTGTATTCAATTCTGAGGTCTGTAAATGTCAACTACTGTCATTGCTTCAATAAAATGTGAATTGTTAAATGTTTCTTAACATCAAATCTTACATGTTATGGACTTTGTATTTGATATTTCACATGTCACAATAAATGGGTTCAATTCGAACTCGAACTTTGGCCATCACAAATAATCATTATTATTTTTTTTTTTTTAGGTACAGATCCGATGGTTTCAGGTTCAGAGTTGACAACTTATGGAATGAATATGATCGATTTTAATGAGCTGTTTGATAATACAATAAAAGACAGCATCGACGATAAAGTTACCGTCGTGCAGAAAGAAGTTGAAAAAGGGAGTTCCGATTCCATTGAGACCCCACAAATTAAATTCTCCGAGCCTGTATTCCCTAGTGGAATCTAAATCAGCTGTTGTTTAATTTTTCAAGTAGAATATAGTTTTCTTTTAAATTTGAGACCATATTGGAAGTTACCGGTGGTGGCTTGTTTTAAGACATGATGGGGTGTTTGCTTTTAAACCACTGGATTGTCGAATTTATTGAACGGGATAGTATGAGCCTCCATTGAAGAATTTTAGTTTAGTTTAGCAATGAATTTATTTTAAAGTGGAGGTTTACACTAAAAGTTTAAATGTTAAATGTCACACAAAAATCTATTGTGTGACTTTTTATTAATTTATTATTTTTTATATTAGACAAAGTTGAAAGTTTATGGTCATTGCGTGGCATTATAATGTAAATAAATAAATATATCATGTCGTTAATTAATAATTTATAAGACGTTCAAACAATAACTGTCTTGTCTTTCATGAAGACAAGACAGAGGATTGATAATAGTGCAATTGTGAATAAGCAGTATTAGAATAAACTTTCTTATTTTATAGAATCCAATAAATAATGTTTTTTTGTACTAACCTCAAGCAATTATTATCTAAATTAAATAGGAAATGTTTCTCTGGGTGTGAAAAAAGTATCAAAACACTATAAATGAATGACATTGTCTATTCTAAGTGCTGATTCTGTGTTTCTGGTATGAGTGAAACGATATTCACAGGGGTGCCCATTAATTAATTGAGCTTAAAATGGAGGAAGAGATCCAGGAAAATCTCACCAAATCTCATTTAAAGGAAGATCAATGAAAATCACGTCGAGTTTATAATTCGGAGTAGGGATGTGCCGAACCACGATTTGGCCGAACCGCCGAACCACCGAAGCTTCGGCCGAAATTATGCCGAATCGCCGAATGTTCGGCAAAAAGTTCGGCTTAAAGTTCGGCAGAATAAAATAAGTCTGAATCGCGGAAAAACTGCCGATTGATCTGAAAATTTGTACAGGTTTTCAATAAATCGTCATTACAAAACGTGAAATGTCAAAAACTCCCATCAATCCAATCAATAATCCTGCTTGTTATTCCTGAAAAAAGTAATTAATTCGGATAAAACTTAAAAAAAAATTAGGTTAGGGAATATGGGTGGCTTAGGCCAGGTACTAACTATATCAAAAAAATCAAGCCTCTAAACATTTCCCAATTCCTATAAATAAATATGTACACTTTTAAGTTTTAAATCTAAAGAAAATTAATTGCGTCAATAATAATAATAATAATTATTAGGTATTTATCACTGAAAGAACTAAAGAACTCGTAAAATCCAGACCTAAGTAAATTGAGTCAGGTTGTATAATACTTAAGTACCTACTTCCTATTCCTGTACATTGTTTTCTTTTTTGTCTAATTTGACCCTGATCTCAGTTGCAAAACCGGTTTCCCTCTTGCCACTCCTGGAACCTGGAATTCTAAATATTCCACTGGACTGGAAATCATGCAATTAGGTATACTCCTTAAAACTGGGAATAAAAAAATTCTGATTCTTTATCAAGTGTTGCCTAATTTAATATTTCATTATTTGTTTGTTCATATTTTTTATTGTAGTAATAAATTTACTACTACTTATTAGATTGAGTTCATTTACTTTCAATGTAGAATGTAGGTATAAGAAAACGAAATTAAAAAAGGCATGCCAATAAACAACACTTCAGGGAAAAGATCTCAAAGACCCTAAGTCAGGCCTTCATTATTTATTAATCATTACATATTTATAGTCTTTTATACTTCAACTCATGCTATCCCAGCTTCAGATTTCTGTATAACCTTGTCTACTCATAAATATTATGTTGAGTGGTTATGGCTTTTGAGACAATAATTACACCCAAGCCAGACGAATATTACGGATGTTTAGGTTCAGAATTAGGTCAATGCCACAGGGTCTCAGCTGTTTCTGAACTCACAAAGCCAAGTAACATTATGAAATGAAAAATATGAAACTATTCAGAAATACCTACCTATACCTAGTTTTTTATTGAAGTTACAACAATCCTCACTAGACGAGCTGTATTTCTAACTGCTGTCGATTTTTTTTACAAACTAGACTTGTATTGGGGTTTTTGTTTGAAAAGTTTGTAGTGTTTTACGCAAAAACAATATCTGGCAAAAAAAAAGTTCGGCAAAAGTTCGGCAAGTTCGGCAAAATCATATCAAAGTTCGGCTATTCGGCAAAAGCGCCGAACTTGCCGAATACCGAACTTTTGCCGAACATTCGGCACATCCCTAATTCGGAGATTATGTTTTAGTATTATATCAGGAAACAGTTTGCATTACATAATCAATAGTGTCTAATTTAATTATATAAAAATTATAGTGAGGGCAGGCACATCTTACCAAATCTCACCAAGGGGGAGGGGTGGTTAAAAAAAAAACAGCCTAGGTAATTAATGGGCGTCCACTAGAACACAGCAACCTTTGAGTTTACATGTGGTAACAGTACCAGTGAGTGAAAGTAAGTTTTTTTTTCTATACTTTAACACACAAAAACGTTAATATTTTGTTGATTGCGAATATATTTCACATTGTAGAGGTGTTTTTGGGAGAATATTTTCAGTAGAGGCAAAAAGTTGTATCGCACGATTCAATATAAATTTTCAACTCATAAAGGTAGCCATCTTTTTTTTTTCATTCTCGTTTAGATTTCTTGGCAACTTGAATTAATCTTTACCTTTGACTTGTTTCGACCTTTTAGTGTAAACCATTTAAAATGTACGAATGAATTACGTGTTTTGTTACTTTATTCTAGAGCATGTTTGAATCAAATAGCAATCAAATCATTAACAGTTACAATTAAGTGTAATGCAAGTATTAAAGTGTTTGAAATTGTACAGATTTTATTGCTATTCCATTCAGACATGCCCTAAAGTATTTTAGAAGTCTAATTTCTGACCAAGTTTAAATTCGTGTTTCACCTTACATCATTTAATAAATTGTATATATAATTATACGCTTTAAAAATTGATCTATACACCAAATCAAAGAATAAATAACTACAGTCAAGCCAGAATAAACCGGAAACAATCAATCATTTATTGTTATTGATATTTGGGACTATCCAATCACACAAAAAAAATCATTGTACAGCTTAACTTCACATTTTTCATTGTTGATTGTGATTCTTTTTGAGTTTTATAAAATTGTTTTAAAGTTTTATAAATCTGAACAACAATTTCCCGGAATTGCTTCCCTAGAACCCTGATGTTGTAATAAAAAGGTGTACTAATTATTTAAAGTAAGTTTTACAAACGGGTATGTGTAATGACAGTTCATCTGAGTAGCTGAATATAAGCACAATTAAGGGACAGCAAAAGGTCCGTATTTGTAACAATTCTAGTTTTCCAGAGTCTGTTTTATCCAGGTTTGACTGTGTTGCCTTGCAAACGAAGTCTCTTTAAATGAATTTTAAATTGAATCAATCTAAAAGTCAATGAAATTGATATTCAGCTGCTTTTTTAATAAGATTTCTATTAATTTTGTTCATAATGTCAAGGACAACATATGGTTGAATATTTTCAGAGAAAATTTAAGTCTGATATGTGTAAAAGCAAAGTGATAAAAACAGCCTCTTATCTTGTTTCAGTTCCTTAGGAGCTTCTTAGAGTTAAGTCAAAGATTGACCACGATTTTTAGTAAGATCAGGTTAGTCATTTTAATTTTTCTTAGCTTGACACCAAGCAATTCTGTATCAAATTAAGATTCTTCGTTGTTTTCGGACACTACTTCTTATCACAAATAACTTGAATGATGACATAGTAGGCACTAGGTAGCGTTGCCAAATTAGGAAAATTCCCCCAGTTTCGATAAAGACAGTGATAATAGGTGATCAGTAAGCTACAAGATTAGAGAATCCTATAAATTCCTTATTTATGCTTGTCATAAGCACAGAATAGAATAATCAGAAGCTAAACTTCAATAAAAAAACCGAGTTCGCTCATCTGCTCGGCGCACAGAGATCCGCCATGCTTAAGGTTGAACTCGGCGGCGGAGGGCAACGGAATCGGTTACTCTCTATCACTCGTTGCCTGTAGTACCAGTGGCGGAGTGGCCCTCTTCTATAACCGCGAGTTTTATAATTTCAAACGTTGATTTATTGTTATATATTTAAACTTATTGTTTAAATATGAGTAAACGCAAGTCCGGAATGGTTTGTGCGGCCAAAAACTGCAAAAACAAAACATACAATGCAGTGCGAGTTTTTTCAGGTTCCCGAAAGATGCTTCAAGGGCTCGAATTAGGAGAGTAGCCCGTGGAAGAGAAGATCTTTTGGAAAATTTGTGTGGAGATCACTTGAAGGATAATAAATAACTACAGTCAAGCCAGAATAAACCGGAAACAATCAATCATTTATTGTTATTGAGATTTGGGACTATATAATCAATATAGCACAATTACCATTACATGGTGTAGTGCTTGAAGGATAATTCATTTACTAATCATTTGAAAAATCGGTTGCTACCGAGGGCTTGCCCGACACTATTTCCTACAAGTCCTTCACCCTTGTCAAGAAGTCAAGTTGATCAAGAACACAATTATTATTTGGATTCAGGAAATAGTAAATTTGAAAATCGAACACCAGTCGTTGCTTCCACTACTACTAGGGTTAGTAATAATAATGAAGTGAAGAAGTCGAAGAACCTCCTCCAAAAATTCGAATAATTGAAAATATTCAGTTAACGAGTGAAGTACCTACAGCGAGTGAAGAACCTACAATAAGTGCTTGAAGGGTCATCATTTTCTTCAACTCCACCTCCTTTATTAAGTCCGTGCAGTACGCAAACTGAGTCCGCGCTATCGGCTACGACACCACGGAAGAATATTTTGCGGAAATCAATAAAAAAACTAAGAAGTGACTGTGATCGTCTGAAGAAAAAAAAACGAGATATTGGAGCACAAAGTGATGAACCTTACACATAATAATCCAGACACAATCACTCTAGAACAGTACATGGCCTTCACTTACAAATTCTGTCCATCAAAACAATTGACTGATTTTATTGTAACCCAGGTATCCGAAATACAAAAACATCCAAATGGTCGCAGGTACTCCTTGGAGTTCAAAAATGATTGCCTGGCCATGTATTTCTCAGGCCCTAAGCTTTACAGGAAAAAATTGATGATACAATTTTGTTTGCCATCACCAACTACGTTGATGGAGCTCCTGAAAAATTTGAAATTTTCCAGAACCACTGGTCGGCCTGGTAGGCTATATTTAAATTTTATGGATCAGTTAACCTTTATTTTATTACTAGCTATCACTATCACTACTACTGTTGTAATAATAAACTGATACACATAATATATGTTTTTGAAAATATATATAATATAGTAATAATAAAATAATATAGTATAAACAAATATTTTCAGTACGCTCCTGTGCGCTCTTGCACAAAGTAATTTCATTAGTTTTGAATGCGGGTCTGGGTTTCTCGGCCGGAACAATGGCTGCCAGATGTGTGGCTGGACTGTAAAAGATCAAAGGCTCCGCCGGCGAGTTTGCCTTCTGATTGATCTATTCTGTGTCATAAGTCTAATTTCGTTTTATTGTTCATCTGAGAATTTTAATGAACTTCTCGTTCGAGTGGGGAATGAATTTGGTAATCTTAAGCTGTATACCTATGATTGGTCTTAATGCTCTAATGTTAACAATTATTTTTCTCATTTAAGATGCTCTTGTTAAAACTACTTTTAAAAGGCTCCACAGTGCAAATTATTTGGTCTAGTTTCAATAATATTTTAAAACATCACTATCTCTGACATGGAGCTTTATGTTTCCATCTTGAATCAATGTCACTTACTGTGTTGTCTACAGTTTATAACTGGTTGCTTTTAGTAGACAAGAAAATACACATTCTTGCTCTCTTTACATTTTTTTTACATTCATCGTACAAGTTATTCGTGTAAGATGTACACGACTTATCTATTTTTTTGCTTGTTAATGTATTGTTTTGTTAATTATTATTCTTCTCTATATTTAAGTGCGTTGTTAAGGCTGTTTTACGTTAGTTTATATTATATTTGCATCACATTGTACCAACAATTATAGATTCAATATTTGAAGTAACTTATGTGCTACATTTGCAGTAAAATATAAGATTTTCTACATTTGTACATAATTAGGGAGGTCAGATAACATATTTTTATATTACCGATAGTTAGTGTCTTAAGTTTTGTGTTTTCACAGTCCTAAAGTATTGAGACTGGCTTTTGATCTTGTACATAGGTCTGTTTTACTCTGATTTTAACAAAGGTAAGTTTGCTCTATTTTAACAAAGGTAAGGGCTATGAAAACATAAAACCAACAAAATAATATAGATATATATGTATGGTGTAAGTAGATAACTTGTAGTCTGTAAGAATAAAAGCTCTTTACTTTGAAAAAAAATCCAGATAGTAATTATTGCTATTAGTATAATAAATGGCAACTTTTCATTTGAAGAATTGAAAGTATACATTATAAACCCACATAATAAAGCTATGCCAAAAGTTGTACATACATTTTTTTAAGAATTGTATTATTTTGTTATTAACTACCACACAGTCTCGATTATCCAAGTCGTATCGGGACCAGAAGCTCAAATAATTCGAATCTCTTGGATCAAATCAAAAGTGAAACTTAATCTAACTTCCCTGATTTTATTCCTGAATTGAGCTAATAATGTCATGTACTTAATTTAAAAAAAATCTATGGAACAGTAGAACCTCGATTAAACGATCCCCGATCACTCTGTAAGTTGTCTGAAAATTGTCATGAATAGACATAATAGGATCTCATCTCGTATAAAACTGGGGCAATGTTTAATCAGTGTATTGGTATGGGTGATGTACTTGTAGGTTTGGCTTCTTTATCAAATTTAATCTTCATTCTGAAAGTTAATATTAATTACTAATTCATTTAAAGAAATTCTGATCAATAATAGCATTTACCGATAATAGTAGGTCACATTAGCCAAACTGTTGGAGTTTCGATTAAACGATCCCTAAAGTGCAGCATGACTTTGTTTGGTCAGTACTTGGATGGGTGACCAATTATAGAGGTAAAAAAAGTTCCGTGACCGATCGTGTTCCGGGAGGTACGTTAAAAAGGGGTCCCGGCTACTTCACAGCAGTCGTTAAGTTACGTCAGAGGCCCTTGAGGCTACTTGAAAACTTCTAACACTTTGGCTTTACCACAGCCATGCAATATTTATATATTTATTTACCGATTTATTTTATAAGTGCGATTTAATGGCACGCTATGTGGCATGAAGTCGCAGCTTATAGTTTCCTAACCTAATGTTATAGAACACGTGTTGTTTGCATGAAATCATAGCTTGAGGTTTTTTTTAATGGTAATCAAACTTTTATTAATTAAACATCGCTGCAACTTTTATGAGACTATATCTTGTTATTTCTCACCATGACAACTTCAACAACAGTGCTTTGATTCTCGTAGTAGTGAATAATATTCAGGTTGCAATACAAAACCGCTCAGTTACTCAGAACTTCGATAATCGAGACTTCTTTCACACCAATGAGCGTTTTATTACTGTCGTCTCAACTTTTATTGTATCGTACGACACCGAAATAAAATACAGAACTTAAGTCATTTTTAGTGACGTAAGTCATAAAAATGACATAATGAAGCATTCGTTATTATGAAATGACTGACGTTACTAGAGATCTAGTTTTTTAAAGTTGCCATATTTTCTGAACAAAACTTAACTCTAGATATCAAAAGGTGGGGCTTTTCTTGAAGTGAGTCTCAATATAACTAATTTCCCAGTGTATAATTTGAAACAATTGTATATTAATTTATGTTGTATTAATAAATTTTATTGTATGAAATGTATGTTTGTTAGTATTGCTGCCAGCCTTGTCACATTTTGAAGTACGATCATCTGCTAATCTCAAAGGTTTACAGTGTGTGATTTTGATTTTTTTAAATTTTAATACAGTAAGTAATGTATTTTTAGAACAATGTTTTGTTTAAATAAATTGTTATACTGAATTAAAGTGGTTGTAAAATTATTTAATGAAAATCTTTTCCTTTGAATATATTTATTGCAGACACTTAATAAAATACAAAACATGAATCGAGGGTGACCTGGGTGTAAACCCGCACTTGTAGAATAAAAAGATCCCTGCTTAGCACAGTAATAAAAAATATCATAATGATAAGCGAGCACTTATATTAATAAAATAATTAATATTAATAGCACTCATACTTTGATATTTTGCAGTTCCATAAGCTTAAGTCAGACCCTGTGATCGTTGATCCTTTCCTGAGTGTCTAATTGCAGTGAAGCTTATATTTTGTAGTTCAAAAAAAAAAGGCATCTAATAACCAGGGGTAGATGGGGTAGCTAAAATCGTACCGGAAATTTTTCTGTGTGCCCCAAATTTGAGAACGAAAAATTGTATAGCATGAATTTTAAATGATTAAAAATGGCACTGCAGGCCCGCCCTATTAACTTGAAAAATTTCAAATGGTTTTGTAAAATTTCGTATACATCTCCATCAAGAGGCAGTTTCAGTTACTATGCACGACTTAAAACAAAAATTGAAAAGCTTACGTCATTGCTGAACAAATAAGGTCACTTGAATTTGTTTCGGCTGGTGTAAAAAAAATACATATAATGAATCTACAGAATCAGGGCCCTTAAATTGGTGAGTACACAGGTAAAATTTCCCTAGTTTCCTTGGCCCCATCCACCCTTGGTAATAAAAGTGGTTTTGGATAGGCAACCTTGCCAGATCACCCTAGATATGCTCATTAAAAATATTTGGTAATTATAAGACACAAATATTGAAAAATATCACAATCCAGCTAGATCTAAATAAAACCAAAAAAGCACAACCTTGATTAAGTATTGCTAATTTTTAATTTACTAAGCACATAAATAGTAGTTGTAACGAAACGTTTATCTTGAGATATCACTTTTGTAGGAACTCACTACAGTTGGTCGATACTGTTTCGTTTGGAGAGCTGATACTGAAATGGCAGGGGGGTATATATGTGGCATAGCCAAAACCCTACTCCCTGCGATGTCTATTTCATAAAGACAATCTTTAGAAATTAAATAATCTGTCGTTACGATCTTGTGAGAAGACGACGCAGGTTGTTTAATAAATCCAAGACATATCAGTTTATCTGAGTAGAAGCCATACCTGTAAATGTAAAAACAGATCAATTTTTATACACTCATCAATTTTTTCAACTTACCCGGCAGAAGTCACGGTTCCGACATACTCATCATTCCTGTATATCGGTTCCCCTCCCCATGGCCAAATATCATCATCCGGATTTATATTAATTAAATGAAAATAAAGCAACTGTTTTGTCAGCCCCCTTTCTCTCTGCTTTATTAATGCTTGTTTTCCTATGAAATCCTTCTAAAAAAAAAACAGGATCAGGACCAGGAATAAAAGGTTATAAAATCTTACCTTATCTAATCTTACACTATAAGAATTCCCGGCCTCAAAAGGAGTGGTTCTGGAATTCAATTCATCCGCCCAAAACGGAATAAAACGTTCGATTCTCATAAATCTTTGTGTCAAAACTCCTATATCGCGCACACCAAAATCTCTACCAACCTAAAATTATAAATCAAAAATGTAAATGCAAATTAAAAGCAATCTTAATCTATTACATACCAGCATAAGTCTATAATAGACATGTAAAGCATACTCAGACGGTATGTAAAGGCAATAACCGGGTTCTCCAGTATGAGTAAATGACATAACCATGACATCAGAAGCATAACCGATATTAACTTTCTTGTAATAAAATGCAGGCATCTTCATGTTGCTATTCGATAGCTCATTTAAAAGACCTGTCGCTTTGGGACCGACAACATTAATAACCGTGTACATTGAAGTTAAGTCGTTTAATACAATGCTGGTATTCGGAGACAGGTGTCTCGTTAACCAGTTGAATATTCTAGTTTGTTGGCTAGTCGGAGATATCATAAAATAACTAAAAACTACTGTTACAGTATAAAATCAGTGATATGTGATTTTTTTTACCAATTTTCTGCTTGCCTCACCAACATACAATCATTTTCATAGCAGCCACGATCGTTTTGCATGCCGGTATGTACAATGAAACCAATTGGCACATCGATATCATTCGAGCATAAATGTTGCAGATAGTTAACTACTTCTTGACCAGTAGACTATAAAAGAAAATATATATATATATATCACCACAACTACAAAGTCACACTCATTATTCATAATTCTTCATAAATGCAATTGACTTTTTTATACTGGAGGGGGAGGGGAATCAAAGTTTCCATGATTCCTGGCAACCCCCCTCGATCTAAACACCTAAATCGGGCATTGCTTACAAACATGTACCTTAATTTGAATCTTTGAGAATGATGACATATCGATAATGCCGACTCCTTCGCGACAAGCCAAGTATTCTTCCCTCATGAAATCAAAGAACTTTGGTTTGAAAAATGTAGGCGATGATAATGAGCTTGCACAACCTTCTGTAATTTAAAAAGTTTTTAATTTAAAATTAGCCGGTCTTTAAATAATTATTACGACTTACTTGTGTAAGTGGTGTCGAAATAAAGGGCCCGTTCATAAGCCATTTTTATTCCAAAAACGGCGCCTTTAGTTTCTAGAACACTGTACAAAGGTGAACATCGAAGCTTTCTTGCCTGTTTGTATTCGCTTTGTAATGGATACAATAAAGCATAATGCCTGAAAATTGAAGAGATAGCAGAAAAAAGTTTACTCCGATCATAGATCTCTATAATAATTATTAGTGTCATACTTCAAATAAATGAAACATGCAACAAAATAACAAATTAACTAACCCAACAAACTATGATTAAAATCACCTTCCAACAACTTCTTTTACTCGCCGTTGTAAATATGGTCTACTATTGTGAATGTCTAGAAATCTCTGAACGTGAAAGGGTAAAATATCTTGTGTCGGTTCACCCTGTACTATCCATTCTGCTACAGCTCGACCTATCCCCCCTGCTCCCTGTAAAGGGTTGCCATTCATTCCACAGGCAACAAAATAATTATTAATTTGTGACGCTTCTCCTATAATCCATCTGCCATCGGGAGTAAAATTGTCTGGCGAATTTACAATATTCGGCGCAGAACAATCGGCTAATGAAGGCATTCGATCCACAGCTTTTTCCCATAAAGGCCCTAAAATAAATAATTTTGTTATGGATGGTAATTTTAAATTAAACAGAAACTTGCAAATATGGTTATAGTCGTTTTCGATTTGATCCTGCCAATTTTTCGGAACCTGACTTGTAAAAGCGGGTTTAGCTTGTTCCTCGAACCATCCAGCCATAAAACCCGATTGATACGCCCTTATATAAGTAAAGGCATCGTAGTCCCTTACGATCGGTAAGGAATCGTCAATATCTGAAAGAAACCTTTGATGTGATCACAGTAATAGCGAATTTAAAAGAGGTCGCTTTACCTTCATTTATGTATCCAGTTGTTGCAAAAAAATGTTGTGCAGGATAGGCAGGTATTCTTACTGGGGGTTCACATTGTAAACCCAATTCTCTAGCCCACATTCCACAGCAGTTTACAAAATATTTACATTTAATTGTTCCACGGTCTGTTTCAACAGCGTAGACAGAAGAATTATTAGTAAGTACTTGACGGACAGTAGTGTCTTCTATGTATCTGACTCCTCCTTCTTGTGCTAATAATGCTAGAACATTGCATATCGCTTTCGGGTTAGCTACACCATCCGCAGGCACCCATACAGCTCCTTCTAAGTCGTCAGTCCTTAAGTAGGGATGGTAATCTTTTATCTGCTCAGTATTTAAAAATTTACAGTCTAATCCTGTGGGTATGTTATATGCCATTCGTCGTTTTAAAGCTATTAGTCTGTCTTTGGTTTGTGCCAAGTTCAAGCTTCCGCATTGTCGTAGCTCGATATCGTAGCCCATTTCTTGTATTTTTTGGTATAGCTTGATACTGTATCGTATGAAATTACGTTCAGTAACTGGTTTGAATAGTCCCAGAACCCCTGAACCGAAGTGGGACGTACCGCTACCGACCTTACCTTGATCGATGACTATTATATCAGTCTTACCGTTTTTGATCAGATGGTACGCAACTGAATTCGCAACTACACCAGCTCCCGCAATAACAATTTCTGCTTGCGTAGGGAAGGGTTTAGTTAAATCGTAAGCATTTATGAATTTAGTATTCATGAAATATCTTAAACTTATTCCGGAGGGATGCTTTTTCCATAGCAGAGTAGAAACCGTAGAAATCATTGTTCTTTTAATGCGGACTACCTTAGGAAACAATTCTGATTATCATTCATGTTTCTGTTTACTTATTGTCGTTATGTCGTTGTACTTTAACTCGAAACAGACAAATAAAAATCGACATATTTTAAACCTTATCCATCTATTTTTAGATTTATATTTATAATGAGTTTGGCATGCATATGCATAATAAATAACATTTTATTTATTTCTTATTTGTGTTTATTTGACCTTGAGACTGAGAGGTCATGTCATATGTTGTTCTTTTTCTCTGAGATCTTCTGGCCTCGCTGTTCGAGCACTTTATTACTAGCCTAACCAGCAGTTTATTATTTGTTTTATTTAAATTGGTATTTACACTATTAAGAAAGATGAAGAAAAACACCGAACGACGCGATCTCGAACGGTTATGAACGATCACCATTAGCATTCCGATCATACATTTTGACTTCTAACAATCAAAACGCGGCATTCGTATGCAATGGCAAAACCTAGTTGGGATATAAATAAACGTGAACGCGACGGTAACCCCCGTATGCAAAACACCTGTAGTACTTGTTTTAAATAACTGTTATAGGTAATACGCCGTAATAATGATTTGAATATCGGTTATATTGTGCACCACTTCGCCTTATTCAAAGCCCTTCTGGCGGGAATAAACTTTTATATGGCAGTTCGTAGTGTCACACAAGAATTAACGGTTCTGATTGGCTGCCTGAAATACGAAGGTTTTGTATTTATGAACCGTTAATTTTTGTGTGGAACTACAAACTGTCATAAAGGTGCGAAATCCTGTGATTTGATTTCTATACATGATATATGGTTCTAATTTATTACGAAATCGTAAAAGTACGAGAGTACGAACATATCGTGAATACCCTGAGCTCTGTGTACTTTCGTACTTTTACGAATAAATCATCAAAACATAATATATACGGAAGGACTATAATGCCAATTCAGATGAACGCGACGGAAACCGCCATCTTGAAGCACCTATAGTATTTGTTCACACATTGACAGTTGACAATGTGGATATTTGAAAATGTATTTATTTATTTGTAACGATATTATCTTTGATTGGTAAGTACCTATTTTAAATAACCCTATTAAGTAGTATCCCGAAATATTATCTTATTGGTTTGAATGTCGGTTACTTTGTATGCGCCACATCACCATATTCAAAGTTCAAATCAAACCCCTTCTGGAGATCGCAGCTGTTTGAACGGTATAATCTTCCGGATGTTCTACAGGGTTACTGGTAACTGGATACATTCCTTTGGTGATCTGATAAAACAAGAGGTAAGGAGTAAATTAACCCCAACATGCACTATACAAAACTCAATAGATTTTGAGATATTTCGATTTTCAACTTTTCTTAAAAAAATGGTTTCAGATGTCTTGAAATGTAATTTTCAAAAAATCTACTTTAACTTTTTGATTTTTTTTTTGCTGGAATACTTGTCCAATACTATGCTTCCTTCTGGAATAAAAAATATCCTGAGGTATTTCGATCGTGTGAAAATTTCAAAGAAAAACTTTCACAAACTATTTTTTTTAAATAAGATTTAAAAGTTTTTACAAGTTATTTTCGCAAAATTGTCAAGGCAACTTGCGTACAAATTGTTTTAAAAACTTCCCTAGTGTAGTAGCTATCTAACAAGGTACGAATCTTGTACAAGAATAACAGAATCTCCCCGCTATGTACCGTTACCGAGGAACAAATCCTTAAGTCGGGACGTTTTAAAAAAAATACGACCCTGAACGGGGGTCTTAAAATTCTCGGATCCGGTCCATTTTCAATAGGTCGTATTTGGGGGTCACGAGCTTTGTCCCTACCAAGTTTCGTCCCGATCGGTAAAACTTTCAGACACTTAGAGTGGCTATTACTAGGCTATTCCCGAAAAATCCCGAAATTCCCGAAAAAATGACACTTCCCGGGAACGGATCCCGCTCATTTTCAATAGGCATCGTGCCACGGTGCGCCTCTTCAATCGAGCCAAATTTCAACTTTCCCACATGAAAACTGGCGACTCTAGAGTGTTTCCTAGCAAAGTCACAGACAGACAGACCGACAGACAGACATTTTTCGGGCACAAGAATACGTATACTTACGAAACTTCTGTGACTTTGCTAGGAAACACTCTAGAGCCGCCAGTTTTCATGTGGGAAAGTTGAAATTTGGCTCGATTGAAGAGGCGCACCGTGGCACGATGCCCATTGAAAATGAGCGGGATCCGTTCCCGGGAAGTGTCATTTTTTCGGGAATTTCGGGATTTTTCGGGAATAGCCTAGGAAACACTCTTATTAGTGTCTGAAAGTTTTACCGATCGGGACGAAACTTGGTAGGGACGAAGCTCGGGACCCCCAAATACGACCTGTTGAAGATGGGCCGGATCCGAGAATTTTAAGACCCCCGTTCAGGGCCGTATTTTTTTTAAAACGTCCCGACTTAAGGATTTGTTCCTCGGTAACGGTACATAGCGGGGAGATTCTGTTATTCTTGTACAAGATTCGTACCTTGTTAGATAGCTACTACACTAGGGAAGTTTTTAAAACAATTTGTACGCAAGTTGCCTTGACAATTTTGCGAAAATAACTTGTAAAAACTTTTAAATCTTATTTAAAAAAAATAGTTTGTGAAAGTTTTTCTTTGAAATTTTTACACGATCGAAATACCTCAGGATATTTTTTATTCCAGAAGGAAGCATAGTATTGGACAAGTATTCCAGCAAAAAAAAAATCAAAAAGTTAAAGTAGATTTTTTGAAAATTACATTTCAAGACATCTGAAACCATTTTTTTAAGAAAAGTTGAAAATCGAAATATCTCAAAATCTATTGAGTTTTGTATAGTGCATGTTGGGGTTAATTTACTTCTTACCTCTTGTTTTATCAGATCACCAAAGGAATGTATCCAGTTACCAGTAACCCTGTATAATATATTTGATGAATTTTATTGGGATTTAGGTTCTAATTTAAATTTGCCACTAAAGATTCTTTACAGAACAAATTAGAAAAACTCTCGTACATGATCGTATATGATATGCTGATGAGTCCATAATAAGGACGAAACGGTACCGTCCATGTCTTCAGTCTTCTCCTCGCATGCTGTACGAGAGTTTTTCTAATTTGTTCTGTAAAGAATCTTTAGTGGCAAATTTAAATTAGAACCTAAATCCCAATAAAATTCATCAAATATATATTATTACATACATATCTGCCTACAAAAGCGTTTTGTTCGTGTATTTTTTTTTTTAATATACCGTGTGACAAGTTTCAAAGCAGAACATAGGCGAATAGCATGGGAAATCACATAATTGCAGTTTATTTCTCACCACTTTTATCTACAAGAATGGTAATGGTGTCTAACGGAAGAGAATTCTTTTCTGAGCATGCTAAGTGAATGAAGTTGGTTTAAAAGAATTATTAAAAAAACTTCATTCTCTAAGGAATGATTACTTTACCTACCAACGATTACAACAACTCCAGTGACATTATGAGGACAATTCGTCTCATGCCAGATACTTGTGTCGTGAACATGAGAAATGTTTCAAAGAAGACCGCTAATTTTGTCCGCTTATTCCATTCAACAACAAACAAGTTTAAACAGGGTGATAAGTATAAGACACCCAAATTTACGGATTATTTTTGTATTTGATTTGATTTGGATAGCACCATAACCAGGTACAAAATTGGTGCCAAAGTACTCTAACATCTGAGAATCAACCCTAATGGAACAATTTTGCAAACACGTCATGGTACTAGTATGCTAGACGAACAAGGTATTCTCAAGTATTTTACCCAACTCAACATTGGCATGTATCAGATTGATTCGTAAACAATCCCATGTCAACATGGAACTGGCCTTACACACGACTAATGCGTAACTATCTCGGCCGATTATTTCAACATGGCAACAACTTTGTCTTTGCCAGGGCTGTAACTTGAATCGATGAAATAGGTGAAGGGACATTCTCGTATGCAGTCTCGCCTAAAATTTTAAATGGCTTGACATACATGTACGGTCGGGACCATTTCAAGACTGGCCATGGTGAGTTTTTTACTGCTATTAAGGAAAATCCCAGCAAATATTATTACAAATGCAGCGATAACTCAATCCGGTGGCTTATGGATTTGAAGCGTGATGGACGGTTATTATTCTTGCTCACTGGTTCTCATGTAGATTTTACATCCTCCACCGCCACTAATACTACTGGATCTGATTGGAGGGCTATATTTGACGTCGTTAGCTGTTTTGCGAAGCAACTTGGCTTTTTTACGATGGAGAATAAAAATTGACTTTCATCCATATACAGGGTGAGTCAATAGTGAGAGATCGGAACACTACTATTCAACCGTACAAGATAAAACAAAATTTCAAACGCCATCTCAAATCGTTTGTTACTCTGCATATTTCAAAAATATTTTCAATTATACAGGGTGGACCATATTTTGCCTACATGTATCAATTTTTTTTTCAAATGGAACCCCCTATATTTTATGACATATTCTTATTCGACTGTGAAATAGCTTTATGTCAATACATATTGTTTGACATTTAGGTGCGGCGTTGACATTTAAAAAAATATTTTCAAAAAAATTCATCGCATGCATGTATTTACTGAAAAGAAGTCTCAGAACTTAGTTTTGGAATTTTAAGGTTGAAATTTGGTATCCACATTGAGAAAGGCCTGGTCTATCATCGCGATATAATAAGACTGAGATCTACTATACAGGTGCGTCACAAAAAACTGTCAAATTTTGCTTACTTTTGAAGGTCATAACTTCACTTTTTCAAATGACACACTCGGTATTTTGTTCCACAATTAGATCCACCTCTGATCTGACTACATTTTTCATTTCGTATGTCCTATACCTAAAATGCACAGTTTAAATAAAAAATGAAATACAAGATATGCCAATAATTTTAAATTAAAATAATATCAAATCAAATGTCATATATGTCAAAAAGATGCAAATGTCTTATAAAACAGGGTGCTATGAAGAAAAATTTCGCTTTAAAGTGATATGGAAGAATGTGACATTTTTAGTTTTACTAGTGTAACTGTCACTGCATGTTTAAATTCCAAGTTCTCGTTAGTTGAATAGAATTTTGCTAAATGGATTTACGTTTACAAGAGCAAAAGTAGACATGACTTATTGTTTGGGAAAAAGTGAGAGACATCCTCTCCTTGCGGCAAGAATTTATGTCCTTCAATATCCCAAAAGACGGCATCCACGGCGAGTTGACTTCGAAAAACTAAAAGAAAGATTCGAGAGAACTGGCCACGTCGAGTTTGAAAAAACTAAACGAAGAAGAAATATTTCCAACTAGGACAATGAAATTTCGGTATTGACTAATATTGTGTAGAACCCATATACTAGCACTAAGGAAATGAGTCGTGAGTTAAGAGTTCAGTCAAACGTCTGTATCTAGAATCATTAGAAAAACAAAATTTCATCCATACCACATGCAACCAGTACAAGAACTTACTCCAGATGATTTTGACAAACGCCTAGCATTCGCAAATTGGGCTATGAGAAGAAAGGAGGAACAAGAAAATTTTTTCGATTCCATTTTATTCACCGACAAAGCAACATTCCACAAAAATGAATTTGCAAATCGCCACAACTTACATTATTATGACAACGCAGTAACCCCCATTTCTTTAGATCAGTGAATCATCAACATAAGTGGTCACTAAATGTATGGGGTGGTATTGTCGGAGATTATGTTCTTGGACCATATTTCTTTGATGAATGTTAACGCAGAGTGCTATTTACAGTTTTTGCGAAATGAATTTCAAGACCTTATAGAGAACTTGCCAATTGCAGTTGTCCATAGGATGTGGTTTCAACACGATGGAGCTCCACCCCACTACAGTCGTATTGTCAGGACATATTTGAATGCTAAATTTCCAGACAGATGGATAGGAAGGGGAAGTCCTGTGAATTGACCGGCAGGATCCCCTGATCTCAGCAAACTCGACTTTTTTCTATGGGGCTTCGTAAAGGAAACTGTGTACAAAAAAGTTCCAACAACAATCGAGGATATGAATGAGCGAATACGCAATGCTTTTCTTACAATAAATCAACGAATGTTGAGTAATGTTAGCAGTTCGTTGGTTAAAAGATTGGAAGTTTGTAGACAAGAACGTGGTCGTCATATTGAACACATCATTTAAGTGAGTTAGGTTTGGTAAAAGTAGTATAATTATGTACCCACTGACCATGTGATAAACATACTTGTTCCAGAGATTTGTTGTAGTAATAGTTGTTTGTGTCTCTCTTTCATTTTGACTATACCTATGAATGTAATACATGCATACATATTTTGAACCTTGAACTGTTTTAATGTACCTGTGTATTTGACAACTTCGTTGCATTTTATTTTTTAAATCATATTGTATTTCACTTTATTGTTGTTTTCCTCTAAACGGGTTTATTCTTTTGGGCAAATGAATTTTTTTTTTGAATTGATTTGATATTATTTTAATTTAAAATTATTGTCATATCTTGTATTTTATTTATTATTTTCTTTCGTTCGAGCTTTGAGTTGCTATTACGCTGCAATGGTAAATGTCACTAGAAATGTCACAGTTTTCTTCATAGCCCCTGTTTTATATGACATTTGAATCTTCTGCAGTCAGACAAACGGAAAATGTGTAATATCTCTCAAACTGTGCATTTTAGGTATAGGAGATACCAAATGAAAAATGTAATCAGACCAGAGGTGTGGAAAAAAATAATAATTGTGGAAAAAAATATCGAGTGTGCCACTTGAAAAAGTGAAGTTATGACCTTCCGAAGTAAGCAAAATTTGACAGTTATTTGTGACTCACCTGTATAGTAGATCTCAGTCTTATTATATCGCGATGATAGACCTGGCCTTTCTCCATGTGGATACCAAATTTCAACCTTAAAACTCAAAAATTAAGTCTGAGACTTCTTTTCAGTAAATACACGCGTGCGATGAATTTTTTTGAAAATATTTTTTAAATGTCAACGCCGCACCTAAATGTCAAACAATATGTATTGACATAAAGCTATTTCACAGTCAAATAAGAATAGGTATGTCATAAAATATAGGGGGTTCCATTTGAAAAAAAAAAAATTGATACATGTAGGCAAACTATGGCCCAGCCTGTATAATTGAAAATATTTTTGAAATATGCAGAGTAACAAATGATTTGGGATGGCGTTTTAAATTTTGTTTTATCTTGTACGGTTGAATAGCAATGTTCCGATCTCTCACTATTGACTCACCCTGTATAATTGTAGGTACTTTACAATTTTATAAGCCCATTTCTTTTTATCTGTATTACCAATTTTATTTAAATTAGTTTGCTATGCTTTATCGACATGCCAGGCACAATACAACTGAGTTTCTGGCATTCCCATTATGTTTTGCCAAGCATTATAATACACAGTTGTAATATCTGACATAAATGTTCGTACAGAAATAGAACTTCCAATTTTTGTTTTAATACAATAATTGAAAAACAATTAAAATATTGATGTATCTTTACGATTTGTAAACATACAAGCAGCTGGAAATCCCGTCTTGAATTCATCTATAACAAGTAGCGTTGTCAACTCAAAATCATATTTATTTAAGCCGTGAGTACTGTCAATGTCGATTATGTTAGGACCGTATGTATGTAACATATATTCCTGTGACTTATTCATTATAATTAAACAAAAGTCTTATTTTTCTAGAATATCAGAGCTCATTCCTTGTTTTTTGTAAAACAATACTGAATTATTTTCGCTGTCTTCTTGTTCCTGAACCCATAAGTCGATACTAACTACATCATCATGATGCCTCCTACCTTCTTCTATGGAATATGTATATCAAAAGATTTTTTAATGTTATTAACATCTTTTCTTGTGAGTAAGTCACTTCTTGTAAGTTTTTTGCCACCAATGTTATCTCTGGTATTATCCAGTATCCTGAAATGATAATTTTATATTTAAGATGTATAATAAAACTTTCTTGAAAAAAAAAGTTAAAGATAATATAACATTGACAAGTGAAATTATCCTCAATAATCTCCAGATAGGTAATATTTAAGTTTGGGGACCTGGCCGTTGACCTTGATTCAGCATCACATTTGTATGCCACTTCCTGACACTTTGTAGCGCTAGAATCATTGCGGCGTTGTAAAATTGTATGTGTAAAATTAAATCCAAAGTTGGTGGAAGGACAAGGATCACTTTTACCCTTCCATCGACTTACAATTTAATTTTACACATACAGAAACCAGGCAAAGACCTGTCTGTGGACCTACCAGCTTGCACAAGACCTATCAATTTTTACCAGAAATTATACCTAAACCTCTGGGCTAGTCTTGCTTGTCCTCACAAAATTTACGAAGTTTGACAACATTGTAAATAAGCGCGCTCAGCGTAGTGATATACGGATGCGATACAAAATCAAGGTCAACGGCCAGGTCCCCAAACTTAAATATTACCCAATCGTACAATAATTTAATGAAATATACCTAGTTTTGTTTAGAAACTCCTAATTTAAGTTTATTTGCCACATTTAAGCGAGTTTCTTGAGGTATACGCAAATGTTGCAAATCCATAGTGTGGTTGTAATGTGTTTTGTAATATGTAACATAAACTTTATCACCCAATACAACTTTAAGTTCACTTGTACAGGAGACTTCCATCTTGCAGGTACCTTGTGATTTTGAGGAGCGCTTCTTCACATTTTGGTCTGAAATAAATATATATATATCGTGAAAATCCGTGATATGCTGGTATTGTAAAATCATACGGTATTTTCATTACATTACCTGTGTTTTCAGTTTGTTTTTTTTTTCGTTGCATTTCTGTTACAGTTGTAGTATTTTGTTTCGCTTCCCTCTGCGTACAATGATCCACCAAGCATAACATACTGAACGTTATTATTTTGACTTTCAACAGAAAGCCAATCATTAAATTCTGAAATGCAGGAATACTTTAGAGTCTATTCTTTTTTTTTTAATGATGTAATAAAAGGTGAATGTTGAATTGAGCGGCATTGGTATAGGGCGATTTGTCTTCTACTTTTGGATAGCTTGTGTCTCTGGGGGTAACAAGGTACCATTGAATTTTTGCGTCGGCAAGTAATAGTCGAGAAATAAGGCCTAAAAGTGTCATCATCCTTGCCCTAATATTCGTACATATGCGCTCGAACAGGAAGCAGGCTCTCCATCGTCGTGTGTAGCGACGGAGAGCGAGCTTCCTGTTCGAGCGCATATGTTCGAAGATACGTATTAGGGCAAGGATGATGACACTTTAAGGCCTTATTTCTCAACTATGACTTTCATGTCGTTGGTCAGGGTAGGTTTTTTTCCTTCGAATGTTCGTAAAATTAAAAAAAACCTACGCTGACCAAAGACCTTACGGAACCGATAGCTACTATTACGGTCACGTGACACTTTAAGGCCTTATATCTCGACTATTACTTGCCGCTGCAAAAATTCAATGGTACCTTGGTACTCCTAGAGACACAAGCTATCCGATAGTATAAGCCATTTTGCCCTATACCTATGCCGCTCAATTTGAATGTTGAAATGAGCAGCATGGGTATAGGGCGATTGGTAGAACTGCTGAATCGCGACGGTTTTACCCCTACGCTGGCCCCCCTCCACTCTCTCTGCTAGCTCTGAGTCGACAAGCTCTCAGCGTTGCCACATAAAATCCGTGTCTCCTTTTTTCTACGGCCTTAAAGTGTCATTTTTGGTTACAAATAATATTAAAACACTTATTTACTGCAGTAAGTCAGGTCTTTGGTCAGGGTAGGTTTTTTTCCTTCAAATATTCGTAAAATGAAAAAAAAACCTACCCTGACCAAATACCTGACGGAACCGGTAGCTACTTATTACGGTCTCGTGCGGAAGCGGGCAGGAAGCACGCAGGATTGTCTGCAGAACGTAGGAGAAGGGCTTGCATATGGCAACGCTGAGAACGTGTCGGAGCGTAGCAAGCAGAGAGAGTGGAGGGGGGCCAGCGTAGGGGTAAAACCGTCGCGATTCAGCAGCTTAACCGGGCGATTTGTCTTCTGGGCGATTTGTCTTCTACTTTGACTTTGTCCTCCGTCCCTACACACGACGGATGCCTATACCCATGCCGCTCAATTCAACATTCACCTAATAAAATACTATACAGGGTGTCCCAGCTTATTCGAATCGGTCTCTGTAGGCCAAACGATAGACTTTTTCAAAAAACTTTTTGAAAATTCAAGTACAGGATCACAATGGCCATAATTTAAAATTATTTTGGAGTATACAGAGTGTCCCATATGACAGTGGCATATCAAAGTTATGTTTTTTTTAATGGAATGCTCCAATGTTATTGCATTTTTAGATTGTCTGAGAAGAGAAAATAGGATTGGATTTTACAGTTGGTGTTTAAATTCAGAAATTTTTGAGTTATAAACAAGTGAAAATCGTCATTTTTCAAGTTCAAAGCCCTGTACAACGAAAACGGCTGAAGATAGAGAAAAACGGCTTACATGTCCCTATTTTACTTTTTCATGTACTATCCTATCATGTAGATGAAATGTTTACACAGGATGATAAAAAATTTGAAAAATTCTGAGATTTCTCCACGCGTGGCCAAATAAAAAAATCAAAGAAAGTAAGAATTTTTCTATACCATAGAATAGTACATAAAAAGTTAAAATAGGGACATGTAAGCCGTTTTTCTCTATCTTGAACCGTTTTCATTGTATAGGGCCTTGAACTTGAAAAATGACGATTTTCACTTGTTTATAACTCAAAAACTTCTGAATTTAAACACCAACTGTAAAAGCCAATTCTATTTTCTCTTCTCAGGCAATCTAAAAGGAGCATTCCATTTAAAAAAACATAACTTTGATATGCCACTGTCATATGGGACACTCTGTATACTCCAAAATAATTTTAAATTATGGCCATTGTGATCTTGTACTTGAATTTGCAAAATTTTTTTGGAAAAAATCAATCGTTCGGCCTACAGAGACCGCTTCGAATAAGCTGGGACACCCTGTATACCTACATAAAAAAACGCAATTACCTAATCTTTACTTTAGACTGTTCCACTTACCTTCAAAATTTTGAAAGGTTAGATTAATAACTTCCTGCTGTTGCTCCTGTTCAGATTCTAAATGGGCCCTTAGGTCTTTGATAAATTTAAAGGAGATAAGACATTCCAAGCATTTAGAGTTGAATGCACTGACATCATAAGAATTAAGAAATAATATTTTTATCATTCACTTGGTGTTGCTCTTTGAGATGTCTGTTTAGAGAAGGTTGTCGCGTGAACGTTTTATTGCACAAGTTACAAATCACAGTTATTTTTCCCCAGTTTCAGTAATTGCTGATACTTGATTAATACCCATGTAAAAGAAAAATTAACTTTGAAAAACCGTTCGTGTTTTTGAAAAACTGAACAACAACCAAAAACCAAAACGAGCAGCAGCACAAAACAAAATAGGCAGCAAGGCAGCTTAACCTTATTCCTTATTCGTCTTCTTCTTCATAATAGTATATTATGCAACGAGCTTATAATGAAGGCTATTAATACGCGTGTATGATGGTTAAGATACGAGCCGTAGGCGAGTGTCTTAACCATCATAAGAGCGTATTAATAGCCATTATCTGCGAGTTCCATACACTATTTTTTCTACGACCCTTTTTTATTTCATAGAAAAGATTAAAAAATTATATATTTTAACAATGACCCGTGTACAATTGCGGATCATTGTGGTTAAGATAGGTTGCTATTTGCTTACGCATATTAGGTACCAAATTTTCTCTTTGTCGCTAAGGTTATTCTGCTGAGACATGTTTTAGTATCAAGTTTAAAGGGCACTACTCACTACTGCGTAATTTTTATTATGCGAAGTTCGAATTCCGAATTTTACGCTTCGATTTTGAGATTAATTAATAATTTTAATAACTGACAGCCATTAATTACGATATTCTTTACCTGCGCAACGCGGGTCGCAGCGTTGCCGCTTTGAATACTATATCACGGAGCGCTACGAATGATATAATACTTTATCTTCCCATCTTTTACACGATATACCTACTTATCAAATTAATTAAGGTAACATAAAATCTTGATAAATTTTCTTTGAATGTTACTTATGTTCTAAATTAAATAAACGTTCAGAATTTTTTTTCAGAAATACAGAACTTATATCACAAGGCAATTTTTGTCGTGAGTATGACAACTCTGTGACTTCGGTTGGCTTGCCGACCCGATCGTGAGCGAAAAGGAACCGATTCGATTGCAAATGCTCCTCTGCCATTGGATAGCTTGACCAGTGCTTTAATAAAAATTTGTATCTTAATGAGACCCATTAAAGCACTGGTGATTCATATTTAATATGCATATTAAAAGTTGGGAGTAGAAAAAATATTTTAATTTAAATACTCTCTCTTTTTTTATTTATTTTTTTTAACAAAAGGAGGGAGCTTCGGTCTTCCCTATGTAGGCAAGACAAAGTCGCTCCACTCCGGTAATTATGGGTTTGAGCTATTCGCCAACATTACCCAGCCTCAAGTATACCATTGATAAATAGTAGAAAGGACAACACAGACACCCAGAGCCTTCACTGAGAATCGAACTCAGTCCGACGGATCCAACGATCAAGCAGTTCTCGCTACTTAACCGCGAGGCCACGCCAGGCTCACTCTCTCTTTTGTGACATAAGAACCATATTGACAAATGACAACTGATTTGAGAGGAGTGTCAGATGTAGCGCAGTCTGGCGGGTGCACATTTCGGGAATTATCCAACTCTAACGCAGCCTGCGCGGGACTTTCGATTTGGAATTGAAGGTGAACGGTCGTGCAAAATCAAAACTTGATTCAGATCATACCAAAATCCAATAAAAGTAGGTACTAACACTTGTGTTTCTTAAAACAACACTATCTCCCAACCACATTGGTAAGTCCTAATAAATAAAATATACATTACAATAGTTATTAATAGTCTTCTAACAAAAAGTTAGGCCAATATTTCGCCATGCCTCCGGACCCCGGAGGGGGTAAAAAATTATCGGATAGATTAAAGTTTTTATATAAAGATTCAGATATCGGTCCCTATCAAGTTAACATTGAATCAATTTCCACTGTTAATAAACTTCCAGTAACTGCTCCGAATAATTTTTCCCAATCTAATAACTCACAAAATTCAAATGCAAATGCATCAACAGATAATGTCAATAAATCTACAATAAATCCCTACAAATCTAGTTTCCTATAAAGGTATCGTGAGACATGTAGACAAGGACTTGACAGACACTGGACTGATCAACTACTCGCGTGCACACAATCAACAGATTCTAAAATGTTAAAAGAATGAATAGAAGAGTCGCGGGAGTAGGAGGGGAAGCCACATACGTCCCAACCGGAACGGTCCTGTATACTTTTTCTGGAAAATACATACCATACGAGGTAGAACTATTTAGAGTACCATTGCGAGTGGAAGTATATGTTCCACCAATAATCCAGTGCCAGGGATGCTTGCTGTATGGACACATACAGAAACATTGCAATTCCAGGCCCAGGTGTAAAAACTGCGGCTCCAATACACCACACACAGGAGAATGTCAACCAAAATGCATTCACTGTAATTCAAATCAACACCCTTCTATTAGTAAACAATGCTCAGAATACGACCGTCAGTTAAATATAAGACAGATAATGGCAGCTGACAATTTATCATTTTACGATGCAAGCCTACGTCTACCAAAACAAACTAGCCAAAATAAATCTTTCCTTACTAGATCCAGAGATTTTCCAGAACTTCCGGTAACGTCCAGTTCCACCTCTACACCTTCTCACCACTCTTTAATGCAAACTCATGATAGGCGAAAATTCCTTCCACAACCAATGCTGAGTTACAGCAGTAAGGTTATTGTTATGTCTCCAAGACATTAAAGGATAATAATTAAATACGTAGGTAGTATTATAATAATGAGTTTATTAATTATCAGCCAAGAACTACAATACTTCAAACGACGCCATTACAAAATCAACAACTCGCAACCAATGCGCCGTTGTCATGAGTCGCTTTAGCGCCCTCTACAATAAACAAGGATTAAGCCCCTCCTATACCTATTGCTTAGGGAACATCTAAACTAAATCAGTATTTCTAATACATTACAGTAATCCCCCCTTATAAGTTAAGTCTATCGGGTGGTTTGATATGCCTTCGTGGCCTTGAAACACTCATACTTTCAAACTTCACTTGAGTTTCCTCTTCATCACCACTCGAACGAACATTAACCTTTTCTGAATTACTGGTGGCTAACGGTGACAGATCACTCGCACTTTCTGCCTCCGTTGGTACTTCAGAACGAACTACACACTCGTCAGGAAAAACAATAGGTAATTTTGAGGGCACCGTGCTTGGAGCTTCTTTCACTATCTGCTCTGAACCCATTGGTTCTTTCATCACCTCCTCTGGATATTTTACAATTTGATCCAGATGACGCTTCCAAACAAGGTCCTCATTGTACAACTTACATAGGTAAACAAAATCACTAACAACTTCATCTACTATCGCCTTAGCCCAGGTTTTCTTATTGGGATTTCTAAAATCTCTACAGTAAACTACTTCCCCAATCTCAAATTTCTTCACCCTTCTTCCCCTATGGGAAGAAAAATTCTTATCAACTTTATCGACATGACGCAATAAATCTAACCTGGTCTTAGGCTTGTAATTAAAAATTAAACTGGAAGGTGTGACTCCGGTAGAAATGTGACTACAGTTACAGTTTCTATAACTAAATAAGAAACGATTCATTAAAGTGGTAAAACTGACATTTCTACTAGACTCATCCTTAATCAACTTAATCAAAGCATTTTTAAAACTCTTAACTAAATTTTCAGCCTGTCCATTGCTGGATGGATGACATACCGGAGAAGTCATGAACTTTATTCCATTTCTGGATAAAAATTCAGTAAACTTTACAGAGGTAAACTGAGTTCTATTGTCAGTGACCAGTAAATCAGGAAACCCAAACCTTGAAAAACATTCCCTAAATTTTTCCACAGTTTCCTTTGCATCTGAACCTTTGTTCATAATAAAAGCCTCTGGCCACTTAGAATAAGAATCAATTATTATCAGCACAGTCTTGCCAAAAAACGGACCCAGAAAATCTGCATGTACTCTCTGATAGGGTTTGGTTCCACGCAACCAGGGGCTCAATATGGCTTTCGGTGGATCCGGTCTCTGCTTGATACATATATCACATTTCCTGACCATATTTTCAATATCCTGATCCAAAGACGGCCACCACAGATACGATCTAGCCAAAGTTTTCATTTTAACTATCCCTTCATGATTTGCGTGCAATTCTCTCAAAATCTGTTGCCTCAACTTAAACGGTATGACCACTCTATAACCCCACATTATAACATCTCTGTCAAGAGACAATTATTCATCTTTTCTAATGTAAAAAGGCTTTAAAGTGCCATCATCACAACTATTTTCGAACCCATATCTTATCAGATTATAGACTTTCCCCAATATTATGTCTTTTCGAGTTTCCGATCTAACCCTATTTACATCGATCACATTCATATTCTCTACAAAATTCAAATAATCGAATTCCTCCTTTTCCTTCACCGTAACATTTATCGGCAATCGAGATAAAGCATCTGCTCGCAAATTTTCGCAGTTTTTAATGTACTTGAATGTGTAATCGAAGTTCGATAAAAACACTGACCACCGCTGGATCCGGCCAGCGGCCATTTGCGGTAGACTTTTGTATTCTCCAAAAAGAGTTACCAAAGATTTGTGATCGGACAAAATCTCAAAATGTCTTCCTGCTAAAAAATGATATAATTTCTTTACTGCCCAAACAATACTCAGTCCTTTGATTTCTGTCAGCACGGCAGTAAAACTTCCACCTCGGTTTCAAATTCTTGGCATTAACACAACAGGTATGAATTTCTTTAGCATCTACTGCCCCCCAACTACTATCATTCGGCCACATTTTTGGACCCAACTATTGAACACGCTTCCCAAGCCATTCATTATAATGGGAGACCTCAATGCTCACCATCCCACATGGGACCAACAGCCAGCCAACATTAGCGGCAAAACAATAGCCACTTCGCTGGAAACTCATAATTTAGTATCACTCAATGACGGCTCCCCAACCCTACTGCACCCGCCCACGGTACAGAAAGTTAGTGCAGTGGATGTATGTATTTCTTCGGCAGAGTTATCTCCCCTGGCTACCTGGCAAACAATTCACAGTCCCGGTCTCAGTAATCATTATCCAACAAAGTGTTCTATCACCATTGCCCAACAGCCGCGAAAGAGTAATAATAACTCTATTTATAATGTGAAAAGAGCTAATTGGTGAAAAGAGGGATTGGTGATGGCGCTGAGCGAGTAAACATCTGCTGAAACAGTCCGCATTAATAACCATTTAATTTTTCGCAATATTATTTGTAATTAATTTATAATTTACAACTGGTTCTGTTGAGTACGTTACATTCTGTTGTGTGTGCAAGTTTGGTATCAGTTAATAATGCCGAATCCTAGAAAAGCCTCAGTCAAATCTAGTGAACCATCCGAAGAGAATCTGGCCACAAAAATTGATAGATTGGAAAGTTATTTTCAAGACGAAATGAATAGATTCAAGGGAAAAATGCGAACTTCGGGAGTTGGAGATGAAGTCCTGTCATTATCTGATTTATCCCGTAAGTTTGATAATTTTGAAACTAATATACACAATGAAATACGTCAATTGAGAACGGAGATAGAAAACAACTCAATGGCAATTAAAAACCTTAAGGATACTATACATAATCAAGAGCGACAAGTGCATGCCAATAAAATGCTTGTGTTCGGAGTGCCTGAAGTTGATGATGAAAACTCCGTAATATTGCTTAATAATTTTGTAAAAACGGTCTCCAAATATGTTAAAATCGATGGCTTAAATTTGTCCATCAGTGATATCTCGAATTGTTATCGTGTTGGAAGAAAACAAACAGATAGCAGGCCACGGCCGATACTGTTTCAGTTTGTTTATATTTATAAAAGAGATTTAATTTACAATAACAAATCACTATTTAAGGGATCAGACATAGTAGTTGCAGAATATCTATCAAAGGAAACATATAATTTATACAAGTCAACCATAAAAAAATATAAGCGTCAATGTTGGACGCAAAATGGTCAGATATTCGTGAAAGATGGTGATAGGCGAAGACGAATTAGAGAATCTTCAGATTTGTAGATAGTGTGTACTCTTTAGGAGCCAATTGTTGTAATGTAAATCCACCTAGATACAGAATTGATTGATGATGTTATTTTTTTTTTGTTTTTTTTCCCCTTTAGGTAGGTACTGCAGGGAGATATTATTTTGAAATTGTATTTAAATAATTTAAATGACGATTACCTGGTTGATTTGTTATTATTTACTTTGCGATTGAATAGCGTTATAAGTTTTGATATTTTTGCGGATATGTTTGGCAGTGTTGCACGATTCCTTTTATTTCCCTAGGACATATTCTTGTTTTATTGTATACTTGCTGTGTCTTACATTTTGTTAATAAGTTTCTAGTATTACATTTTATTGTTGTTGCTCATCTCATTACTGAATATAGTTTATTCTTAGTATGTGTTAAGTCGTGATAAAGTGATAAAAGATGTATGATGCTCGTATGTTGAAATCTAGATGAATTGGGGCTTGTTAATGTTCATAGCTCATTCTTACTGTTAATGGTCCTGTACTGTTCATGATTTTAGTGTTTTTTGTTCTGTCGTAGAGTGATGGCGAGTACAACTTGGAGAGTTCTCCACCTTAACTCGCGTTCACTTGTTCCAAAATTAGATGACGTTCGAGTCTTTTGCCGTAATTCTAGTGTGGAAATACTATGTTTTAGTGAGACGTGGCTGTCGGCTTCTGTATCTGATCACGATATCTCTATCCAGGGCTATACAGTCATTAGGAACGATAGGCGGTACGGTGAATCTCACGGAGGTGTCTGTATATACTTGAAAAGTGACATAAAATTCTCGCTATTGAGAACTACTAATCTAATAGAACAACTCTGGATAATACTACAGGTGGGGAGAAAAAAAATCGCCTTGGGTGTAGTTTATAATCCTAGTTCGAGACTCTATGAGGAATTTTTAGACATTCTCTATGAAACAATATCAGTTATATTACCAACTTGCGACGAACTGGTTTGCACAGGTGATACGAATATCGACCTTTTGAACACTGGTGGTGTTGAATTTAGAAAATATAATAATATGTGTGAATCTTTCGGACTAACACAAATTGTTGATACTCCCACCAGGATTACTGACACCTCGTCTACAATGCTTGATCATTTTATTGTCTCAGATACAAACATGGTGAAGTCCTTATCTGTCTTTTCATTTGTGACACACTTAAAGCTGGATCACGAAGCATTGATATGTGATATAGATATTCGCGGTAGTCGAAATAATTTAAGATATAAAAGGATCAGGGACTTTAAGAATATGAACATCGAGAATCTGAGGAGCGACATATCAACGACCTCTTTTAATATTATCTACAACATACAAGATATGAATGAAAAAGTCTTAGTTTTTAATCAACTAATTGTTGACCTCTTCAATTCCCATGCACCCGTAATCGACATCCGCATCACTAAGCCGTCGGCTCCTTGGTTAACAAGCAATCTTAGATTTGCTATGAAACTAAGAGACAGGGCACTCAGTAAGTGGAAGCGTACTCGTAATGAATCACATTTAAAATACTATAGGCTACTGCGTAATCAAGTTACTCTTTTTTGCAGACTAGAGAAGGAAAATTACTTAACACGCTCCATGGAAAATAATAATATGAGGTCATTCTGGCGTTTTGTAAAATCTGATACCTTTATTGAATTACCTAAATGTCTAAAAAAACCACAAGCTCTTAATGAGTTTTATATATCAAGATCGGTCAGTAATGGAATTAATCCCAAAATCCTTGATATATATCTAAATAGTTACGCCGAAAATGTTAACTTAGAAGACCAATTCAATTTTGAGTTTGTGTCGATGGAAAAAGTTACAGAAATTCTCAGTTCAATTAAAAGCGAAGCTACTGGTTTTGACGGTATAAATATATACATGCTACGAGTATGTGGTGAGGTTTTGATACCGTATATCACACATTTGGTTAATTGTAGTTTTGAACAAGGAATATTTCCAGATATTTGGAAAACGGCAATAGTCAAGCCATTACCAAAGATCAGTACGCCCAGAGAATTCAAAGATCTTCGCCCTATAAGCATCCTCCCTTCTCTCTCAAAAGTGATTGAGAAAATAATGCACGAGCAGCTTCGTATTTATTTAGAGTCCCGTAAAATTTTACCTACTATTTAATCGGGGTTCCGACCTCTTCATTCTTGCGAAACGGCTCTTCTTAACGTAGTTGACGATATTTTAGCTGCAAGAGACAGAGGAATGGTTACGGCTCTGGTACTCTTTGATCTCAGCAGAGCATTCGACACCATCGACCACGAAATGCTCCTATCTATAGCTCGTCACCAGGGCCTGGGAGAGAGAGCTTGCTGCATGTTACGTAGCTACCTTACTAACAGGCAGCAACTAACACGTATTGATAATGATGACTCTGCTACTGGTAGCGTCCGAGCTGGTGTTCCGCAGGGCTCCATCCTGGGTCCTCTTCTGTATTCTTTGTACACCTTTTCAATCTCCTCCACTCTCGGATTTTGTGCTTGTCATCTATACGCCGATGATACACAGATTTATTTATCTTTCACACCCGAATTGGCAGAGATTGCTATGACACGCATAAATGCTGACATTGCTGCTCTTTTGAGGTTCACTGCGGATCATGGGCTTCAGATTAATAATTCAAAAACCAAATTAATTTTATTCGGCTCCCCTAACCAGCTGAAAAGCTTGTTACCAAGCTTTAGCGTTATTGTTGGAGATACAACGATCTCTCCAACACCTCAAGCTCGCAACCTAGGACTTATCATTGACAGTTCACTGCGATTTGAATCGCATATTTCTCAGTGCCTTAGGCGAGGTTACTACAGACTGAAACTATTATACCCAAAAAGGCAACTGATGAATCGAAGATCAAGGACAATGGCATGTGATACATTGATCCTCTCGGTATTAAGTTATTGTGATACAGTCTATGGCTCCAACATTACCAGTGAAGATGCTCGTCGTCTCCAGGTACTCCAAAACTCATGTTTGAGATTTATCTATGGGATACGTCGTCGCGGCCATGTCTCGCATAAACTTACTGAGGTGCGTTGGCTTAGCATGAATCAAAGGCGATTGCTTCGTGCAGCCACTTTGTACCACAAAATAATAATTTATAAATCTCCACCATATTTATATAATAAGATAACATACAGAACTGACATTCATAATATTAATCTGAGATTCCGGGGGCTTATCACTGTGCCATATCATAAAACAGAAACATTTAAAAGATCATTTTCATATCAAATATGTCAAATTTACAATGGTATACCAAACGAACTTAAGCTTTTGGGTCTCAGAAAATTCAAAGTACAGCTCAGAAGGGCTTTGCTTGGTGAACGGTGACTATGAATGGCTGGGAATGAGCAAATTGTCAAATTGTTAAATATTGATTAGTGACCAATTTCACAGTACCAGCATCTTTTTCTTTAATATGTTTAGATACCAGCAGTTTATCACACTCGCGCCAAATAAATAAATCATAGAATAATAGAAGGTTGAGACAAGCAGAGTGACAATGTAATAATTGTCACGGTTATCTGATCTTCGCCTTTTTTCTCGAAGTATAATCAAAGATTATAACTATGTATTTTTTTTTCTTGTGTTCATATTTCTTTGAGAAAATAAAGACATTATTATTATTATTATTATTATTATTATTGGGAAAAATATTACAGTACCCTGGCCCAGCACCACTGGGATAGAGGTAATATAACCTATCACGAATTCACCAATGTAATCATCGGTGCAGTAAAAGAATCAGTACCCAAAAATAACAATAATCACAAGCAACATAAAATAGGTATGCCATGGTGGGACGAGGAGTGCCGTGATATGATGGTAAAAAAAAGAAAGGCGCTGATCACTTTTAAAAATAACTGTACAATGGAAAATTACCTCAATTTAAAGCAACTTATTGCTGAATTCCGGAGGTTAACTAGAGAAGAAACGACAATCCTATGCGAAGTTCTGATCAGGTCTAAATCGAGAAACAAGCCTCTCAAAAATATGGAATTTCTTTAGGACAATGAGTAAAAGGCAGAGTAGTCACTTCACCAGTCTACCATCCAGTAAACTGGCCGAAGATATACTACAGACAATAGGAATCTGTGATATAAACCCTGACTTTAACCCGGCCCCTAACAATGACCCAGAGCCTTTTTCCCTATCAGAACTGACCTATGTATTGTCACAAAAAAAAGATACTACTCCTGGACTAGACCAAGTCACCTACTCAATGCTCAAAAATCTCCCCGATGCAGCCTTTTCTTTACTTCTTGAATTTTACAATCAGGCGCTGGCGGGTCACCCTCTACCCCCTCCATGGAAAACATACCTAATATATCCACTCCTGAAATCAGGCAAAGATCCACTTAACACAGACAGCTATCGTCCAATAGCCCTGTCATCTTGCGTAGGTAAAACACTAGAAAGCATGGTTAAAAATCGCATCGAATGGTACATTGAAAATCAAAACATCCTTCCCCCAATGCAGTCTGCATTCCGTAAAGGACGCTCTCTAACCACTAATATTGTCTATCTGACTAATAGAGTTTTACTAGGTTTTACCCGTAACCAGTACACAGTGGCTGTATTCTTGGATCTCAAAGGTGCTTTCGATAGTGTCAATCTCTACAAATTATACTCAAAAATATTGTCAATAGGCATTGACTCCAGCCTCGCCAACCTCATTCTTAACCTTTACATGAACAGGGATGTATACGTGAAGGATAATATCCATGACTTACACGGTCCAGAAAAAGTCTATCGAGGCTTACCTCAAGGTTCATCCTTAAGTCCAATACTATTTAATTTATATATTGCAGACATGCAGGATGTTATCCCCCCATATATGGAACTCATCCAGTATGCCGATGACATTCTTTTAACAACCACTGGACACGACGTACCGCAACTAATTGATAAAATGAATACCACCTTGACCATCCTATCACACTGGTTAGATGATAAAGAGTTGACTGTCTCTGTCCCCAAATGTTCAGCAATGCTCTTCCGTAAAAGGAAATCCACTCTTCCCCTCCCACCAATTCAATATGAGGGTAGGCCCATCAAATGGGAATCCACAACCACATATCTGGGTGTTAAATTTACAGAAACCTTGTCCATGAAGCCCCACATTGAAAACATCATCAGCAAATCCCAAAAAGGCCTAAACGTCTTACGAGCATCTGCAGGGGTTCGATGGGGTGCCGACCCAAAAATTCTAAAATTAATCTATAACGGCATCGTTCGCTCTCATCTAGACTTTGGGTGCCAAATACTTCAACCCTGTCCAAAATACCTTCTCAAAAAAATTAGATACAATTCATAATCAGGGCTTAAGAATAATAACAGGATGTCTCAAGACTACACCAATTAATGCTTTGCAAGCTGAATGTGCAGAACCCAGTTTAGAGACCCGCCGTAAAAAATTATCGAGCAGTTTCTGGGTAAAACTTGCCCGCCTACACGAACATCCCCTAATTGAGATTACCCGTACCCTTGCGACATACTGTAACCACCCCTCAGACTACTGGCGTAGAAGACAACCCCCTTACACTGCCCAGTCGTTCACCTACACTGAAAAATATATAAACAATAATCACGCGACAACCCAACAGTCTCTCCCCTGTTTTCAAACTGAGTTGCAGACACAGTATCACACCATCGACTACACAATAACTGACCTTCACAAAAACGAAGATAACAGTATGCAATTCACAAGAATGCAGGCAGAATGGCAGCCAGCTACCATCATTTACACTGACGCCACATACAGTAGCGACACGTCTGGAATAGGAATACACATCCCAGCATTGAACTTAAAGTATGCAGCCCGCCTACCTGATTACACCACCATCTACATAGCTGAAATTCTAGCCGTCCATAGGGCATGCACCATGGCCCTGGAAAACGACCTAAAAAACATTGCTATCGTCACTGATTCCCAAAGCGCTCTGCAGAGTATAGCTGAACCTTCATTCCGCGGCGACTCATTATTGGTCAGTTTGAAAACTAAACAACTTATTTTAGACTCTCTGGGGGTGGACAAACTAATTAAATTGATATGGGTCCCTAGTCATACTAATATAAAAGGGAATGATATTGCTGACAGTTTGGCCAAATTTGGCTCTGCGTTAGGTTCTACCCTATCGGTGTCCATAGATGTGACAACTGTGCTACCGCCAATTACTGCTGACATAAAACGTGAGTGGATTAGAGACTGGGGCAATCAAAGTGTAGTTACAGGTAGGGACTATCATTCATTAGTAAAAACATTCCCAGTTAATCCTTATTTTGTTGCGATCCCATACATCAATCGTAGGCACATCACAACAATCATTCGTCTACGTACGAGGCACTGCCTCACAGGGAAACGCAAACACCAATTAGGACTTCTAGATCATCCCTATTGTGAGTGTGGACAAATTGAAGATCTACAACACATATTTTTTTCTTGCCCCCTGAACATCAGTAATCTCTGCGATATTTATAAAGATCTCAGCTCCATTATTCCTACTCCAATCGATTTTAACACATTGATCCACAATTTAAATAAGGATACAATTCCCATCATTATACGATTCCTGCAGGTCAATAAAATTATGCTATAACTTATATCAGACCTAACTAAATAAATCTTTTTACCTAGATCTACCTAAATGTTTCTCCGTCTCTTTTAGAACTATCCTTCCTCATCCTGGGCTTATCCAGGCAGATTTCGGACTGTTAAGCTCTGGACCTGCCCTAGAGCGAGAAGAGTTTTTCCTATGTTTGTGATGTCACTGATGTCCTTACTACTAACTGTCTATTATTAGAGATTAGAGAGGATACAAGAAAGCAAGAAAGTGAAGAATAACCTATCGTACCACAAAAGAAAATTCACCTTGTGAATTGACAACAATGACAAGATAGTTAACAACTGAAAAGTGAAACACGAATCGATTATCGATTTCCTAGTGGAATCAAGGTTATGGAAGCTGGCCATATTTCCAAAGGGATCAGGCCATTAAACAACTAAGAAGAAGAAGAACGCAGCCTGCGCCAACGCGTCAGTTTTTTGACACTTAATGTATACGTGGAAGTGGTGGGAGGAAATGACGCCAGTGACGAGACGATACACGATGACGATACACGTTTCACGTTTCTTTCTTTCTGTCTTGAACTTCTTGAAGAGAACGACGAGGAGAACGCCGCGTTGTTAAAGTGATTAAATAAAACTATTAAATTAAAATTAGTGTATTCTGTGCGGTGCGAGTTAGAAGGTATGTACATGTTATATTATATATATTATTTGCTGTTGAGTAAACGGTATAAAACGTTGAAGTTGCCGATCGAATTTAAAACGGCCAAACGGTGTACAGGTGTACTACTCCATTCACATTCTAGGTATTAGCTTGTGTGCGTTTCTAAATATGTATAATAACAGATTAGGTTCTTGAGTGATAGGCTTTCAAGGCCCCAACTCGTCAGAACAGCCTAACTGTGACCAGAGAATGGACACTATTATGACGCGGCGCCTTTGAAGAACGCGTGGCCAGTCCACGTCATTGGTTCACGTGACCGCGGCCGTAGCGTTGGCGTTAGATTGGCGCGTATTTTCAAACAAATAAGATTCGAAATGCCGTGTTATCTGACTTCATTAGTTTCATGTTAAATATAATTTATATAATATTATTTTATATTTGAAAATTAGATCAATAGTAACAATAATATGTATTGCAAAATTTTAAACACTTTTTGTTAATCTTCTAAAATATGATTTTTTCAAATTAAAAGATTTTGAATAACATTTCGGTAGGCACACTTTATTAGTGAGTTTCTGTATTATGTAGTGTTTGTTGAGGTTATTCTGTCAGTTCAGTTCAGTTTTGTTCTATGGCCTTCACACTATTGTGTATTTAGCCAGCCTCAAGTTTTCCTTATGTCTTCTCCTTTCCCTCTGGATTGCACCTTAAGTGCATCTGGGCTTGTTGCCCATAATCCTTCGGTTAGATCTTCAACTACTCAACACTTAACTATTTTCTTGTAATATGGTAACGGTATACTATACTGTTTTCTCATCGGATAAATATAACATTGATCGGCTGTTTTCTTGTGGTAGAGGTAGGTAACTTTTGATTATTTGTCGGATGGACTTTTCTTCTGCAATGTTCTTTCACTATTGTTTTAGGAATGTTAGTATAGACAGATAGCACAAACAAAGGATATAGACTCTTCTCGCTCTGGAGCAACAGCAAAGCTTTCACAACCCCGAAATGTTGCCTCGGATAGAAGAAGGATCCCGTGACAGGAATGACAGTGGGTGATTTGCAGTGAGGGTTTTTCTTTCTGTAGGAAGAGAAAATTACAATTGAATTTCATTATACTTTAAATATGCTAAAAGTTCTTTAATCGATTCATTACTTAGATTAGCAAGCAGTACAGCAGAATTAATTGGAGTCGGGACATTGAGAGTACTAATTTTTTTATAAAAATCATAACCAGGGATAGCGTTGATTGGACAATTAAATAGTATATGGTTCAGATCTCCAATCTGACCACACTCACAATATGGGTCTGCCTTAACTTTTAGTCGATGTAAATGCTGGGGGGTTATACAATGACCTGTTCGCATACGGATGACTGTTGTAATGTGTCTTCTGGAAGTAAATTGATGTTCGCTGAACCAGGGTTTTGGCGGGAATCTTGGCTGAATTGAGGCATACCATTTACCCTTATGCTCCGTTGATTTCTCCCAATCTAGTCGCCAACGTCTTCTGATGCTGTGTCTTATGCTACACTCAATATCTCTAGGTTCGTTTTTTATGTCGATCGGCACGGTAAGATTTCTTCCCACCTTAGCAAGTTTGTCAGCACATTCGTTACCTGCTATAGCAGTGTGTCCCGGTATCCAAGCCATTCTGAGATCAGTACCGTTTAAGTTTGCTTCTAAGATCAATCTTTTGGTCATTAGAGAGGTGTGATCTCTGTCTGCGTGAATTCTGGTGTCTGCAATTCTCTCCAGAGCGCTCTTGGAATCGCAGCATATTATGGCTTTCCCTATATCTTTTTCTAATAACACTGTAATCGCTTTGTTTACTGCAAGGACTTCTGCAGTGCACGTCTGAGTAAAGTCCGGTAACCTAGCCGAAAATTTGAAATCTATGCTTGGAATTGTGACTCCTATGCCTGCCTGGTTGGTATTTTTCTCATACGAGCCATCAGTAAAGACCATGGTGAATTCTTTATATTTTGTTCTCTCCTCCAACTTAAAAGACACATCGTTGTTTGTATTTTTTTGCAAATTAAATTCTTCTACTGGTATCTTCTGTAGCAAAAATTGTAGATCTACTTCGAAACATTGGAGTTTGTTATTTTTCTTCAGCTTATCTATGTATGGAAGGAACAATTTGTATACCTCTATCAAGTATGGTACTTCTCTTCTTCTCCAATACTTTTCTTTCACATCCGTATACTGACATAATTCTTGTAGGATGTCTATGCAGGGGTGATGCTCAGATCTAATCATTTTGGAGATTGTTTTAACTGTAAGGCTTAACCTTCTACTTTCCATGGATGGTTCGGAGCATTCTGCCAATAATGCATTTGTTGGTGTAGACTTCATACATCCTAGTATCAATCTCAGGCTGTGAAATTGAACTTTATTTACCTTATCTAGATTTCTTTTCGTGGTAGGTTTTATGAACTGCGATCCATAATCTAGGTGGCTGCGTACAATTCCTTTATAGATTACCAGTAGGGTACTTGGATCTGATCCCCACCATGTTCCACGTAGTGATTTTATGATGCTGTTACCCTTGTTGGCTTTTAGACAAATACTGTCTATGTGTCTATTCCATTTAAGTGTGTAAGTGAGAGTGATACCCAGATACTTTACCTCATTCTTCCATGGGATGATGTTATCCTTGTAGATAACTGGGTTATAAGTTGTTGAGGGAGTTCCACGTCTAAAAATTACAGCTGAAGATTTTGTTGGAGATAGGGATAAATTGTGGTCGTCCATCCAGTCTGCCAGGGACTGCAATGCTCTATTCAGTATTTCGATGACTTCTGTTACATCCACTCCGCTGGTCAGCAGGACAAAATCATCTGCATATTGTAAGAGCTTTACATTTGTAGGTAAGTTGTCTGAAGCAGTAGATGTGTAGAGATTGAAGAGTATAGGGCTTAGCGGTGAACCCTGAGGAAGTCCTGTAAATGTGCTGGTTGGGCCATGAATGTGGTTGTTTTTGTCCTTAACATAAAGTGTGCGCTCTTTTACAAATTGAATAATAAGCGATGTTAAATTTTGTGGTATCTTGCATGAGGCCATGTGGGAACAGAGTGTGGGAATATTTACATTATCATATGCAGCAGTAATATCTAAGAATACCGCACCAGTATACATATTTCGGGTCTGAGTTAATAATACATGTGTGGTGAGATAAGCAATGCAGTCATGCATGCCCTTTCCTCTTCGGAACCCGCACATCAGTGGTGGGAAGAGATTTTTACTTTCTATTATCCATTCTAGTCTGTTCTTTAGCATTGTTTCTAGGGTCTTCCCTAAACATGACGACAGAGCAATGGGTCTATAGCTCATGGGCGATTTGGGGTCTTTGTTTGTCTTTAAAATGGGTACAATTATTTGTGTTTGCCACTGCTTCGGTATTGACTCTTTACCCATGAGACACCTATTGTATATGTCCAGTAATCTCTGTAGAGCTACTGCTGGCAAGTAGGATATCATTGAGTATGAAATATCATCCTTGCCCATCGCCTTATCCTTTTTTCCCCTCAAAGCATTTTCTAGCTCCTCTATTGTCAATGGTTCTTCGTTATCTCTATTATCTAAGTCGTTAGTCTCATACTGGTGCAGATTGTATGTGGTAAGGAGGGCCAAGATGTCTTCTGCTACTTGTTGATCTGGCAGTACGTTGTTGCTGGCTGTGATAGTCCTAGAGAATGCTCTGACTGTCTTCCATACTTTGCTGAGTGGAGTTGTTCTATTAAGTGTTTCACAGAATTGTCTGAATTTCGTTCTCCTTTTCCACTTAATAATTTGTCTGGACTCTGCGATCATTTTCTTGGCATATATGTAGTTTTCCAGTGTAGGATTGTTTTTGTAGTTTGCCAACGCCTCCTTTCTATTATCTATTGCTTTCGAGCAATCTTCGTCCCAATGGGGGGACGATTGGTTGGCATTTTTCCGAAGCTTCACCCATGGAACTGCTCGATCTGCAGCTTCATGTATGATATTCGTAAGTGTTGTATAGTTTAGTCGTGTTTCAATATCCGGAGCGTCTTCTATTATTTGTTGATATAAAAGCCAGTCTGCTTTTTTGAAATTTCGTCTTGGTTTGAGGTTTTTTCGAGATGAATTAGATTGACTTGCCCCTATAGTAATAAAAATAGGATAATGATCACTCATTCCACAATCTTCTAGTACTGACCATGCGGTTAAATTGGAAAGCTCTACAGAGCATAGGGATATGTCAACGCAGCTTTTATTTTCACCTGGAGGGGTAAACCTTGTTGCCGAGTTATCATTAAGTATCACGAAATCTATGTATTCCATCGACTTGGCTATGGATCTTCCGTTAAAATTCGAAACTGTACTTCCCCACATTGGATTATTACCATTCAAATCTCCCACTAGCAAATATGGCAAATTGTAGTACTGATTAATAAAATTAACAAATGTGTCGGTCATTAATTTAATATCAGAGGGAACGTACATGTTAATAATACATATACCTCCTATTTCTATGGCCATGGTTTGTACTCTGTGTGAGAACGCAGTTGGATTAGGAGCTAGCTCTGTATAGGAAATTTTGTTGTCGATTAAGAAAGCTATTCCACCATACCCATCTTCACGATCTCTACGTAGTGTTGTATATCCTTTGAAATTATAGTGTAGCGTTGGGTTGAGCCAGGTTTCATTCAGAGCGATAACATCTGGTTTCTGATTCTTTATGAGAAAGCATAGATTATCGTAGTTGTTTAAAGCAGTTTTAATATTCCACTGCATTACCTTGATTTGTAAATTACTGGTCATTAGGGTGATATAAATTGGATCTGTGTCGAAACGGGGGAGTTGGAATTTTGCAGTAAGGTTATTATATAGGTCAAAACGGCTTCTTTATCAGGATTTGACATTCTTGTGAGGACATTTTTTATTGAATCGACTGAGAGTACTGGTTCAGTAGCTGGTTCCTTTGGTGGGAGTACATTGATTGGAGAACCTGAGAATTGTCTTGGTCCTTCTGGGAATAAACTTTCTCTGTGCTTATTTACATCATATCCTACCGGGGAGTCTGCTCGACGTTTTTTATTGTTACTATTCACTGATCTCAATGCATGGCTATAACTTGCATTTTGCCGACCTATACTGTTAGGAGTCATTGTAGCATATTTTCTCCGTTCTGCAACTGTGATGTAATTATTTTGAGGAGTTTTTGGGAGTGTAGGATATACCGTATCTAGAGGTAAGACTTGATGACCTGTGTCGCTTGGATTTGGGAATCTAAGGCAGGCATCAAAATATGATATGTTCTCCAGTGACATCACCTCTCTTATATTTTTCTGTCTTACATATTCCGGACAAGTTTTACTTGTTGATTTATGATTATTATCATTATTACAGTAATAACCTCTAGTACTATCTTTACATTCCTCCTCATGTAACCCTCCACAATTCATGCATCGGGCCTTACTTCGGCACTGTTTCTTTGTATGTCCGTATCTTAGACATTGGTAGCATTGAATGACAGGTATTATATATGGTTCCACTGGCATTGATAATTGATAAATAGAAATGAACCTAGGAAGAATTTTGCCTTCAAATGTCGCTAGTACAGTTCCAGTCGGAATGTACTCCACTTTACCCTTATCTGTTACAGACCTACGGCTCAGCCTTCTGACGTTTAGAACCTTAAATGTACTCTCAACTCTCTCCATTATTTCCTCATCTGAAACGGATCTATCCACAAACCTAATAATCCCTTTACAAGATACTAAATTACTTGGGATAAATAGTTTATATCCTTTTTCAATTAATGTTTTATTTTTAACGAATTTATTAGCACTCAAATAATCTCTGAATTCGATACTAATTCTGTTTTTGCCTTTCTTATCTATTTTTTTGACATTTTCCAGCTTTAGATTAAACACTGTTTTAGCCAGTGCTAAAGGGTTATAATTGCCTACATTTTTATCAGAACCTTCTAACATGACAATAAAAGGTCCTATGTTATTTGCACCATATTGAAAATTGGGTCTATTATCTATTATCGGGGGGGCATCGGGAATAATTTCATCTATGTCTATTAATTTTGAAGTATTGGGCCCTGGATCATGCTGATCGTCCTTTGGGACGGGCAGCATTTTTGTACATAAAATCTATGATTTGATGGGAAAGGGATTATTCAACTTATTTCAAGTGGAAAAATTTTATACACTAGGTAAAATTAATTGTTAGTATATTTTACGATTATATTAATAACTAATTCGTATTCCTTTACTTACAATTTGTTTATCACGTCTCACCTCTACCACAGCTCGACATGAAGTCCTAGGGTTATTCTGTCACTTAGAAAAATGGTGTGTAGGTAGTGGGAGAATGAAAACAGTGATTTTCAATTCTTTTAAATTATTATAGAAGTAATAATTCTACATTATTTATTTTTAGAAGGCATTGATTGAACATGATACCATAAATGAAATGTCTCTCATAATATGGGATCGATAGTTAGAAAAATTATCTCCTGTGATAGTGCTTATTTAATAAAAAAAAAAAAAATAAGTAAAGCAAACTGGGGAATAGGGGATGGTGAAAAGAGATATAACGAAATTATCTAATTGTTAAACTGTCATATTTTATGACTTCAACAATACGTCAATAATAAAAAAAGTGATAAAATGACAGAAGTCGTTTCGTTATACAGGGTGTCCGGTAAGTACCTCCTAATCTCTCGGGAGCATACAGGGGAGGTCAAAATATACCTAGTCTGTCATAAAAAAAAACATTCCTAAAGTGTCCCTAAACGGAGATACAGAGCCCCAAAATGGTACCCTAAGATTTACTTTTTTTGCTCTAACTTTTGAACCGACCTGTATAATTTGATGAAATTTTAATTTTTTTTATAGAGGCCATAACGACTCATTAAGCAATATCAGAATGGATGTTTGACGTCCTAAAGGAAGTCTGGAACGGACTTACCACACCACACTCATTGTGTCAAAGTTTTGGTGTCATTTTACAGAGCTGAAAACTTATTTTTTAAATACAGTGGTCATTCATCTTCACAAAAGGTACTTGTAATTTATTTCGATAAAACTAGCGGTTCTCAAGATAAATCGACTTTTATGAGAATTTTGACCAAGTTCCGTCAATAGCAATCCATTATGTAGGTAGGTTTATCAACAATAACCTGATTTTTATCTGTTTGTGTTTAGCATTATAGTAACTTTTGACTGTTTCGCAGACCTAAAAACCGATTTATCTCGAAAACCGTCAGTTTTACCGAAATAAATTAAGAGCACCTTTTTTAAAGATGAAGTATTAGACTATTCAAAAAAATTGTTTTTAGCTCTGTAAAGTGACACCTGTCAAAATTTTGACTCAACCGAGTATGATGGTATGTCCGTTCCTGACTTCTCTGACGACGTCAAACATCGACTTTAATATAGCCTGATGGCTCTCTGTGGCCTCTATAAAGTGTGTTTAAATTCCATCCAATTATACAGGTCGGTTCAAAAGTTAGAGCCAAAAAAGTAAATTGCGGGGCACCCTTTTAGGGCTCCATATCTCCGTTTGGGGACACTTTAGGAAAAATTTTTTATGACAGACTAGGTTTTTTTTGACCTCCCCTGTATGCTCCCGAGAGATTAGGAGGTACTTACCGGACACCCTGTATATCTGGTCCAACTATACAATTCTTTATAAAAGAACCTTAAATACACAACTAGGTATACCTATGAGGCACAATATACCAAATAATTGCAACGTTTATGTCTAAAACAACAGTCAAAAATTGATACATGTCACGACCCTACAACAGTATAGGTACTGTAAAAATATACATCACTATGACAAAATACAACCCATGGTTGAACATTTAACATAAAAACTGCAAAACAAAGAGGGAATATATTTTTTTTGCTTGATCGGTCATTTGTCTGGACTGTTTGTGGGTCGTGCGAAACCTCTTTATAGGCCGATCACACACTTATACGACATTTTGCTATGGTTACTAACAAATGAGTGTACCTATACAAACAAAAACGAGGCTAATAATAATTATTATTAATTGCAATTTCTGAACAATTATTATTGTCTTGAATTCTTGACTATTTAGGTACTTATTTTTTATTAATATGTTTGCCAGTAATAAAAAGAATATGAAAAAATCTTACTAACTATAATTTTGTCTGATTTAATCAGGAGAAAATGTAGTTCAAAAATAGAATGTACAGAAAAAGTGGATATGGTACAATTAAGTTTAAAAAGTCAGATGTGACGTCACAGTAACCGTCCGAATTAATATTTTTAATTTCACCAGAAAATGCCAAACAGTTAAATGTCAAGTTGTGAACGAGCGTAAATTTTGGAATTAAGACTTTATAGACTGTTACAATTTATATAATGAGAAATTAATGAAACACCTAAATAAAAATAACAATAAAAAAAAAAGAAATAAATATTTTAGTGACAAAGACTCGTCACACGAGAGTCTATAAATTCTTTATAGTTACAAGCTTACGGTTTTTCGATTTGGTGCTTTGCATGTCTTTAATGTCTCTATTAATGTATTTCAACATATAAAATATTCTTAAACGAATAAAAAGACTTATTAAATATTGGTGGGGAAAGTTACTGCAGGGATGGATGAAAGTATTGGATTTTAAAATATCATATAGATTTTTGCTTACATTGATGTCAACAATTAAATTGCTAATATTATTTACAAAAATATCTTCCAATTTATTAATAAACTCCCGGAATGACTTTGTGGCATTTTTAAATTGCCAAAAAGGTCATTATTCTTATTTTCGTAGGCTTTGAAATAACAAAAGAAGTTTTGTTCTTGAAGAGATGAAACTTCTTTTGAAAATTCATCGCATACCTGACAGGTGTGTGAATTTGCAGGCACTTGTTAATTAAGTAGCCACATACATAGTTGAGGGCATTAGCTGCAGGTATGATGTTGTTGCGGTAATCTGTTGTATTGACCGGTAGTGCCCTGAACAAATTGGATTTGTTATTCACTATTTCCTGACTGCTACTTGCACTCGATATAGAAATATCATTGATCGTCATTATCAATGAATCAAAATCATCAACACAATTTGCATTACTAGAGTGTTCTAAGTAATGCAAACAGTAAAGTTTTTTAAAAGCCCAGACAAACTGTATGGGAGTTGGGTTGAACGAGCTACCATTCTGCTGCCGAACTGTGCAAAAATAATTTTCTAAACAGTCTTGGTTTAACCGCTTCGTCAACAAGTAACTAAACTTCTGTGATTTGACAAAATCCCATAGCTGCAGCACTGACGCGATAGTCACTTGAAGACATTAAAGGCATTTCAGAGTTTTCGTGACATCTTTGCCATTTTTATCAAAAACTGAAATTTTTTTGAAAAAGGATTGTGCCTCGTGCAAAAAACTTATTTGATAGTCAGCACCTGTGAAACCATTATTAAAATACTTCGGGCTCTTAAATTTTAATGAATTTAAAATATCGAATAATTTTTGTCACACATTTCAATAAATTCGACAGTTCCCATTGCAGACGATGGAAGATTCTTTAAACTCACGTAAGTATTGAGAACAGCTGCCACTGACTGACTCAATACTTGGACAGCAAGCTTGACCTTCATTTTTTGAAAGTTCGTGGGGAACATGTGCGCATCGGATAATTTTGGTAGCAGTCTTAGGGCTTATTGTTTCTTATCTACATTATAAACATGGCGTATGTGGTCGAACGATGCAACCTTTCCATCAAAATGAAAGGTGTGTTGCAGCAGCATATTTCGAACTGCTTTAAAAATATGCGGAGTATCAAAGATATAAAACACCTTCTTACCGTTCACTTCGAAATATGGTTTTTCCTCAGACACATTTAGAGCAACGGACACAACCATGCTGCACACAATAAGCCCAATTTGTTGCAATTGTCCTATGCAAGAGATTATTGTCTGAGTCAGTGTTTCTTAAAATTTATTATTCTAAGCGAACAAAATATTCGAATATGTAATACTATACAGTGTGATTCAGGTTTTACCTTGTTTAACTCTAGGGAATGATAGAGAATCGAAAAATAATATGAGTTTGCTTTATGAACTATATTTTGGAAATGCTTCGTTTAGAAAATACAGGGTGTTAAAGTTTTAAGAAAAAAATCGTATTTTTGAAATATATAAAAATCGGCTGATTGGAATAATTTTAAATTTTGTATATTAGAGGCATATTGCAAAAGATAGATAACTATTAATGAAGCAAACTAAGAAATTCAAAAACAAGTCCAATATGCCTGATACACTTATAATTTATAAAGTATAAAGCTACATTTTGTAACAAAAATTTGAGATATAGTAATAAAGGAACGTAATGAGAAATAAAATAATAATTATAGGTCCTCTATGTTATTAATGAGGTCTGCAGAGTCATCGTTTACTTTTAATGAAGACCAAAACTCTAATTTATGAGCAGGCATCAGTCCTTTTAAATTTGTAATTATGGCGAAGGAAGATCATTGCTAATATATTTTGAGGCTAGAAAGTGTAGTTCTTCCGCAGGACCTTCAAAATCCGTTTTATAATATAAATGCTTTTTGCCCCTTTTTGCTGTTATTAAATATAATTTCCTTTAATAATGGCATCTCCTTATTTTTTCTCATTTTTTGCAATCTATATGAGGAGGACAAATCCAGCCATCGACGAAAATCTAAATAACTAGTTTTCTAATCTGTCTAATAGTTTTAACTAAGCACGGCAGTGCTAAGTATGCAGCTGTATTGTATGTTCAACAAGGTCGAAATGGTGGGATATGCTTGCAAAAAATAACGCAAGTTGGCTGTTGCATTGCTATGGTGTAAAGAAGCTGACTTAGTAGCCCACTTTACATGGCAGAAAGACCGTATATACATCCTACTGCAAAATAAACTTGGTTATGATGACTGGTAAACCGGCCAATGCTTAATCAAAACACCGTATGTCTGGACCTACGGCATTTTGAAGTACTGAGCGACGGATATACGGTATTTCTGACTACGAACATGGTAGATACGGTGTTCTTTATAAGCATCTTAACATGTTTTTAGTAAGGAATGCAAATTGTCTAATACTAAGATGAGGTTTTACGGCATTTCTCGTTGGGAAAACGGCGTTTTTACCATGTTTTTCAGTAGAAAATATAGAAAATAAATAACAATAAGCTTTCTTTAATTCTTCATTCATTTTAACAAATTGCATGCTCTTACTCGTATCGTAAACTTTTCCGTTTTAATCGTTAACGTTAAATTGTACCGTTGAATAACTAAAGACACGAGTTCGTTGGTTTCGGTACCAAAATGTAAAATTAATCTACCAATTGGAAGGTAATAAAAGTCCCTAGTACGTAAAACACTCTATGTATTTAGATTGAAATAACAAGAACTAAATATTATCACTCACGGGAAAGAATTTATATAAAACGTAAAATGAAATGCATCCGTTCACGTTATCCTTCACGTGTTCACTGTCTCACTAGATACTCTCTGGACTTCGATCGGAACGGGAACTCGTTCCTTTCCCCGCTAGTGTACTTCGTCCTGCTCCTGCTTTCATTACATGGTGCCCGGTGGTCGCTTGATTTGAATTCTCTACAAGCCCCCATACAGTCCTGACTGCATTACGTACCTACCATTATGCAGACAACCCTGGACTAATGTTACTTTCTGCTCGGCTTGAATATACTAGCAGATAAAAAGTAAGCAACTGGGATCTTCCAACAATCATTTAGAGCAACTAGAATGAAAACAAGTACACACAGAAATTATGACAAATGACATGCACACCACCTCCTGTCATGTGTCTTTTACAACTGGTCTTTTTTTTTCAAAAAAAAAAAATACAAAGCATGGCATTAGTTTTCGAAATTTTGAAAAATGTCACAGGAAAAAGTTGTTTGATATTTCATTTTTCACCCATGTACCAATTTTCAGCCCCCTAGTATCAAAAATGTTTCAATAAATTTATTGGATTACATCAAGGTCAAGTTTTTGAAATTTTGCACAAAATTATTTCTTTACATCATTTGCTGCCGGTCTCTGACCAAATTTTTCTTTATAAAAAGAAATACATTTGTCATAGATATTTTCCCATTCACTGATGATTGGATATTGTTAATTCTCATATCTTTTAGTCGGGTCTCACAAGTCAATAAAACTTATAGATTCTTGTATCCGCAGTATAAAACCATGAAAGTTATAAACTTCTTATAAGATTTTATCATTTTCTGATCTTTAAAAAGATTCTGTAAGAGAATTTTGTAATAGTTTCTTCTTTTAAACTAACATCGATGATTTTCGATTATATCGTCTAGTACTATGTTCGGTTATTACTTCTAGATGTAGAGCAGATGTCACCGTGTGGGTTCGAATCCCACTCGTACCTTGCGTGTTGTATTCGTCTATAGAACTATTCATATAATTAAAAAATTGTGTGTGGCTATACGAGCTAGATCTCGATGCCAGGAATTACCAGAATGGAGTGACTGTGTCTTACCTACACAGTTAAGACCGATCCTCCAATCTTAAAAAAAAAAGAATAAAAAAATGTTTAGCGAGCTTTTTGTCAGAGGTACCTCAAGCAAACTTCAGTTATGTCAATATTGTCATAATTAACACAAATTGGACCACTTTTCATTTTTCAAATTAATTTATTTGTTATTGGAATTTATTGTTTTGCCAAATAATAATAATAATAATAATAATAATAATAATAATAATAATTTATTTATTAGCAATGCTATCTACAATACAACATAACATTAATCTCACCTACCACCTACAAAACACAGTAACCATTTCACCCCTTTTCCCATTTTTCACAATAACTTTCTCATACATTAAATTATTATAATCATTCGATCTTTCACTTGAAACGACCAAAAAAGCTCAATAAATTAATTATCGTAATCTGAAACTTGCTTGCAACGTTATTTTGGAGAAGCGGCAAGCAGAACACTTTCTTCGAAATCTGAAATGGAAGTTTTCTGCATGCCGCTTCTCTGAAATTGCTTTTTTAACGTATTATGCTAGAAAGTAATAAATTGGGGGAAACATTTTCCTTTGGTATAATAAACACCGTTATGCAGGGGGGGCTGCTCTTTAAATTACTAGGTAATCGGTTGAATTAAGTTTTTACTGATGGTTTGTTTTTTCAAGCAATGGAAAGCCAGAAAGCGGCAGTTGATGACCAGGAGGCTATTGAAGTTGTTCAGCCGGGTCCCGAGCAGCCTTCACAGGTATGTATTTATAACCAGATTTCATTAATGCTTATTAGTTATTTGTGTTTATACTAATTCATGTTTTATAATATTGACATCGGATGTTATGTACATATGTAATAATGCCAGTGAATCAAACGAAAAACCGTTTGGACGGAATCCAGAATGCCTTGAGCTGAGAACTCTATACTTGGAAAAAGGGGCCAAAAGCTGTTTGTACAACCAGGTCTCGACAACCTTGGAAAATAGAGGGATAATGGAAATGGGCCTATAGCTGGCCGGGTCACCCGTGTTTCCCTTTTTTATAAACTGCAGTAATTTTCTGGCCACATGCCAGCTTATTGATCCATATTTATCTATTTCATACAAACACAACATTACTCCAACATTATAAAAAAAAATTATTCTAATTATCCAAAGTTTTTTTCTATAAAATGTTGTAATTTTTGTTTGTATTTTTTGTTTCTGCATTCCTGTTTGCACCATCATATTTCTTAGGCCATTTAAAACAATTAGACTTGAATATTCCGCTTTATCTTCGTTTTCTTCAGCCCATTGACGTATGTTATTATTTAATCGCAGAATCTGTTTTGTAACTCGTTCCTTATTTACTGAAACTTCTTGTATGACATCATCTTGATCGCTTCCATCATTATCACTTTGATCTTCAGGTATCTTTTGTATCTGGTGAATCTTTATTCCAGTCATCTACATGAATAGACTGAATGTCAACTTCGGGATTAAAAGTGTGCAGTAAAGTATCAATTTCTTCATTTCTTATTCTACTTCTTAAAACACTTGAGGGAATTTCGTCTTCTTAATCGTAATCTTCGTTGGCTAATGGTGAAAGAAGATTATGCCAACATTTTTCTATAACTTCCGGCTTTAAATTTTTCCATGACAGAGTCAAATTTATAATGGCGTCTTTTCATTTCATTCACAAATAGATTTCAGAGCTTCACCGATATCCTGGCCGGTTCCAATAATTTGTGATAACAAATTTTTGCAATAAAATAATTTTGTCAAACGTATAGCACTTTGGTCCATTGGTTGTATTAATGGAGTGACGTTAGGTGGCGTGTAAAAAGTGAAAATGGAACCGTCATTACTTCTAAGGTGGATGACTCGCTGCATTGTCGAACAATAGCATGGCCTTAACCGGTAGGTTTTGACCAATTAGGAACTTTGTGACCTGAATCAAGTTTAAATCAGTTTTAGTTAAATGTACAGTTTAAATTGCAAGATGGAAGAGGAAAAAATATAAATTTTGTAAAGACACCTTGGTAAAAATAAAACAGATCGGCAGACATATGAACATACATAGGTATATCTATAAAATAAAGTGTTCTTTTTCCTTAAAAAATTGTACGATTTAAAATACCTTCCTATTACGAAACTCGCCTCTGGAATAAACATTTTGTGAAACCATTCCTTAAAAATTTGTGCTGTCATCCAGGCGGTTTTTGAGTTTCTACAATGAACAGGACAGTTAAAATTTCGAAACGATCGTGGATTTTTAGCTTTTCCAATGACTAGTGGTGTTAATATGTGGGTACCTGCCGCATTTGTGCATGCTAGGAAAGTCACTCTTTGCTTTTCGATTTTTCTTCCTGGGGCTGTTTTATCCTCGCGAGCTAAGTATGTTTTTCCAGGAAGAAGTTTCCAATGCAAACCAGGTTCATCGGCATTATAAATCTGTGCTTTTGATAGCTGAAGCTCATTAATTTTTAAGTGTAGAGTTCTTTTAAAAGGATCAACAAGCTCGGGCTACGAACGAGGATAAGTTTTCACCTGAAATCTTCAGGTACCGAATTCCAAAACGCTTTTTATATTTTTGCAGCCAACCGCATTAAAAGAACGAGATTCTTTGAATTCACTGTGAAGCAACTTGGCCTTTGCTTGGATCATTTAACCAGTTACAGGAAGGTTTTTCTGTCTTTTCTTTAGAAACCATCTGTATAAACATTTTTCCATTCTAGGGCACTCTGAATGTCTCAAAGTTTTCATTTTACCTGGTCCTGTGAAAGTGTTGTTCACTCTTTTCAAAATCCTTGCCCTTCTGCTTCGAATTGCGCATATAGTGGATTTAGCAACACCATATTATTCTTTTGATAAAACATTATTCTAAGTCTTCCAATATTTTAGCTTTATCACTTAAGGATAAATGTTTCCCTATTTTTTGCCGTAATTACATATACACGTGATGCACCTATTGCAACCTAATCCTGCAGACGACTGAGATAATGTAATTGCCCAGAATCATTTGATCTTTCACTTGAAACGACCAAAAAAAGCTCAATAAATTAATTATCGTAATCGGAAACTTGCTTGCAACGTTATTTTGGAGAAGCGCCAAGCAGAACACTTTCTTCGAAATCTGAAATGGAAGTTTTCTGCATACCGCTTCTCTGAAATTGCTTTTTTAACGTATTATGTATTATGCTAGAAAGTAATAAATTGGGGGAAACATTTTCCTTTGGTATAATAAACACCGGTTTGCAGGGGGGGCTGCTCTTTAAATTACTAGGTAATCGGTTGAATTAAGTTTTTACTGATGGTTTGTTTTTTCCAGGGAACAGTTGGTGAACAGCAGCAGGAGATATCAGAAGTTGCTGAGCAGGCTCACCAGGGTGAGCCCGAACCTGGGCCTTCACAGGTATGTATATATAATATGTACAAGGTGTTTCTAAATGGAGTACCATAAATTGGAGGACTTGTAGATAAAGTTAAAAAAATACGAAAATGTAGGAAATTTTTTTTTCGAAAAGGCTTTATTGATGAGATACAGGGTGTTCAAGAGTCGACCGACAGACCACTCTTTTGTTAATATTTGTTGAAACAATAACCCAACTGAGACAATTTTTTTTGTGTAACAACAAGTTATAAAGAGCAATAATCAGACAAATTTTCGGTTTATTTCAATAAGCCAGTGGCGTAGAAACAGGGGTCGTTTGACACTTTTCACTCTTTAAAAAAGTAAGGGCTAGGTTTTTTGATGTCTTATTACTTTTTTCTGAATCAACGGCCTTTTTACAATAAAAAAGCCATACTTGTTTAATTTGCCCAGAGGCGTCCGTTTTTGAGATATTTTCAATTTTGTGTCAGGACGTCAGTCGCTTTATGTAAAATACACTTAAAAATTTCATTTATTAAAATTGCGAAGGTAGCTTTGAAATTTAAATAAACTAATTTTTGGACTTACTTGTCAGTTTAGGACACTTCGAGCAATATTAGATAATCATTAGGTAATTTTATGTTATGTATGTTTTGTTCAATTACTTATGTTTTGTTATGTGTTGAATAGTTTTCTTGACAATAAATATTATTTAATTTTCACTTCGGATATGAAATGTCAAACTGACAAGTAAGTCCAAAAATTAGTTTATTTAAATTTCAAAGCTACCTTCGCAATTTTAATAAATGAAATTTTTAAGTGTATTTTACATAAAGCGACTGACGTCCTGACACAAAATTGCAAATATCTCAAAAACGGACGCCTCTGGGCAAATTAAACAAGTATGGCTTTTTTATTGTAAAAAGACCGTTGATTCAGAAAAAAGTAATAAGAAACCTAGCCCTTACTTTTTTAAAGAGTGAAAAGTGTCAAACGACCCCTGTTTCTACGCCACTGGCTTATTGAAATAAACCGAAAATTTGTTTGATTATTGCTCTTTATAACTTGTTGTTACACAAAAAAAATTGTCTCAGTTGGGTTATTGTTTCAACAAATATTAACCTTTACACTGCGCGAATATATTTCACAGCTCCTCTGTGTATGCGCGATATAAATGCATGTGCGTTTATATACGTTTGGAGCAGCCTGAGTATACATACGTATATAAACGTCCGGAGCAGTCGAACGCTAATCTAACAAAATTCCGACGAAATCTACCAGGACCGTAACCGTGGCCGCTAAAACTCGTATATTTTATAACAACGGTATAAAAAATTAAATCTTTATTATTTATACAAAGGATGCACTTTATGAGATAAAAAAATATATTTCTCTGCTTAGGAAATAAAATTCCATTAAAAATTAAAAATTCAATACAAGTATGATGCGTTGCCTAAGAATAATAAAATTCAAAATAAATACACTGCTGGAGAAAAAATATGGACACCTTAACTTTTAGAACTTAAGTATAATAATTTTATTTTTCCTAGGTATTAATAAAAAAAAAATATAGAAAGTCAAGTGTCGGAATTTTTTTGCCAAGCAGCGTAATTATAACAAACAGACTATAATAAGTATCATACCTAAATAAATTAACATAAATTTTCTTTAATTAATTGAATCACCTCCGGCATTGAAAACAATAATACTGAAATTATTTGAATCCTGTCCAGACATACTCGTATGATCACCCCACCAATATCGCGTATATATACGTTTCGAGCAGCCAACAACTAAAAATTAAAAAAAACAAATTATAAGTAGATATGTATTTTTTATTGCTATGAAATTGAATTTACAGCATAAAAAACGTCTTCCTTTGCCTCTAAACAATTTAAAAATCAAAGCGTTTATATACGCTTTGAGCAGTGAAATGCTTTGCGTACATATACGTTTAGAGCAGTGTAAAGGTTAACAAAAGAGTGGTCTGTCGGTCGACTCTTTAACACCCTGTATCTCACCAATAAAGCCTTTTCGAAAAAAAAATTTCCTACATTTTCGTATTTTTTTAACTTTATCTACAAGTCCTCCAATTTATGGTACTCCATTTAGAAACACCTTGTATAACCAGATTTCATTAATGCTTATTAGTTATTTGTGTTTATACTAATTCATGTTTTATAATATTGACATCGGATGTTATGTACATAATTATGTAATAATGCCAGTGCCTAAACGGCTTATACAAAGTGTCCCGCAAAGATCTCAGATCAAACGAAAAACCGTTTGGACGGAATCCAGGATGCCTTGAGCTGAGAACTCTGTACCTACTTGGAAAAAGGGGCCAAAAGCTGTCTGTACAACAAGGTCTCGACAACCTTGGGAAAATAGAGGGATAATGGAAATGGGCCTATAGCTGGCCGGGTCACCCGTGTTTCCCTTTTTATAAACTGCAGTAATTTTTGATTTTTTTAAAGCCTCTGGCCACGTGCTAGTAAGGAATATTTCATTTGTTAGAGTAGCAAGGATCGGCAAGATCACTGGTGCTGTTGTCTTGAGAATCCTGCTGTTCATGCCATGAAACGCAGCAGATCGACTTAGTGTCGATCGTTTGACCGGTTCGCTCTGGGATACGCCCTCGGAGAGCCATCGATCTCAGGTACCGGGGACAGAGTCGCCAGTTTACTCCCGCAGCACCTGCAAGGTACCGGTTGAAATCGTCAGCTGCAACAGTCTCAGGTATCTTGTGCCGCGATTTGTTTGTCCCATTTCGTGCGGAGTTGCCAACCCTCCAAGCCGCTTTACATGGATTCGATGCATTAATTTTTATTCTGATCATATGCAGCACGTTTTTTATTGATTATTTCCATTTTGTAGAGTTTTTTCAGACTTTTCAGAGACTCAAATGTCGTTTTAATATTATTATTCTGTCTCGCATCGATTTGATTGCATCATCGAACCAATCAAGTCGGAAGGATGCGCAGCCCGTCTTTCTTGGAGGGAAGCACGGGGCAGAAAGCAGCTGTATTTTTCGATCAGACAATCTGCCAGGCCGTCAGCATCCAGTCCCTCATGAGACCACGCCACCCCGCAAACCTCCGCAAACCGGCCCCGGTGATCCTCCTCACATGTCGAGAACTCTCAGTCACTCCGAGAGCCCCAGGCAATCGCCTCCAAAACCAAACCATCGTGGTCCGACAACGCAGGGCGGGTCATCCATGTACTATAGCGAGGTGCCCAGGCATCGATGTGAAAGCACTGTCAATGCATCGATCGCCCCTCGTCGGCTCTGTGTTGCATATTCTGAGGCCAAATAATGTTGTCAAATGTCTTTAAATTCTCTGGTTAATATTGCTGGATCCCTTTCCAGGTCCAGAATGTAGTCACCCAGCACACAGACCTCCCCACGGCCACTGCCCAAGCCCTCTAATAGGCCCTCAAATCCTGTGAACAAAGTGTCGTAATTATTTTAAGTGCTAGGCCTATACAGGATGTTCCGTAAGTAATGGTCCGTGGTGAAATGGGAGATTCTTGGTTTAAAAATATTACGATCTGACACTACTTGCTCTAACAAAATCTTCATAATAAAAAAGATACATGGTGGCAAAGTTGAGACTTGAAAATTTGCTTTTCAAAATATCTTGAAAAATTGTAAAGGTACAAACGTGAAAATTTGGGGATAGATGTTTTACGGTATAAGAAATCATAATTTGATATCCGTGTCGATGTATTTTATAGAGGGCGCCACTTTCAAACGAAAAACGAAAAATGGTTATGCTGACGACGTAAATGAACACATAACTTTTTTATACTTCACTTTTATTATGAAATATTAAAACTACATCATTGATGAGAAAAAAAGGTATACCGGTTGTCAGTCTTAAAAGTTTGTGGTTTTCGAGATACACGTTTTAATAATCTCCTGCATTATTTCTATTTTTTTTATTATCAGAAATCTTAATGCAGTAGGTTGAGATAATAACCAGCATTTTGGCAATTGAAGATTTTTCACTTTGACATATTAAAAATGCAAACAAATGAACCATATTCACCTAAATTCCTACAGGGTGTATTGTAACGTCCGCATAATATTAGCACCACGCGATTCTACATCAAAAACAGAACATAAAGTTTTAATACCGTTTAGCTCTTAGACCTCAAATAACGAAGTTATTGACCATTGTAGTTTAAATTTGAAGTTTTTTAATACTCAAAAATATTGCTTAATATTATTAAAAAAAATTCTTAAGTAAGAAGTAAAATAGCCAAATTATCCATAATTTTAGATTTTTTTTTGGTAAAAATGGTTTTAATTAACATTTCAAAACTAGGAATTATTTGATTTCCTGAGTTCCAATACTTCCAATCAATATTGCAACTGCGCGTTTTAATTGTTGAATAAAAAATTGGAAAAATAAAAAATCTTAAAAAAAATTGCAACATTGACACGTCGCAGCATGACATTTGTCTTGTTGCACCTTTTTTCGATTACATAGCAACGGCACACTATACCAGTGAGGTGACTTCACGTCTAATAAGTTATCTTAATTTTTATACCAGCGCCCGTGTTGCAAAATTTAAGAACGTTAAATTGCCCATATCTTAAAATCTGTGTACATCAAGAAAAAACTGTTGAGGACTTTTTTGTTCTGTTTTTGATGTAGAATCGCGTGGTGCTAATATTATGCGGACGTTACAATACACCCTGTATACAGATTCTGAAATAGTCGATTACCAACGTCCCTAAAGTTGGAAGAGCAGGGTCAGCAAAACATAAATTTTATAAAACCACAATTAGGCGCTAATTAAACGCTAATTAAGTGCACTAATTAAAATTTTAATGCTCCATTTTTTCTCAGAAAAACGACATGTTCTGCCAGCTTTAGATAAAGCTAGCAGAACATGAGTTCAAAAATGCCTGAATCACCATGATATCCATGTCAAAATGCTCGAACAATTAAACGCTAATTAAGTGCACTAATTGAAAATTTTTAAAATTTGTATCATTTTTAAGTTTTGGAGAATTCCGAAGTTTAAAAGTTGCCGAGTTTCGAAATTTTAAAAATTCTGAGAAGTTATGAAATTTTCATTTAGGAGAGTTTAAAGTTTTGGTCACTTTGGAATGTTAAGTTTTATAGACTTAATATTTGTATAAAGTTCTCTAGTTCCGGAAATTTTGAAGTTTTTGAAGGTCTGGTCGTTTTTGAATTCTAGGAATTTCTATGTTTCATGATTTTGGAGTTTCAAGTATTTTTGAAGTTGCGAAGTGAAATGTTTTAAGTTCTGGAAGTTCTGGAGATTCGAAAATTTTGATTATTGAAAAAGATTGTGGAATAGTTTCCAGCTTGACGTCTTTACTTAAGTCAGCGTCTTCGACCTCAATGAACACGAAGTTTCCTGCAATAATATTAAGAAAAATACTGTCAAAGACCGTACCAAACAGTGGCGGTCAAAGCTTTTTGGGGCGCGGGGCAAAATTAAATTCGGCCTCCCACCCCTTTTCCAAAAAAATGTTGAAGGTATCAGGCAAAAATGTTTTTTTTTTTATAGAAAGAAATTTTATCTGGGGGAGCCTAAACTTTAAAATTCATAAAAAAATTATCACATCGTTAGAATTGGCGAAACTTCTAAGCTCACTTCTAAGCTTTTAAATTTTTTATTACTCAAAATTTCCTAAATTTCCGAAATGTCAAACATTTTATAACTATAAAAAGTTCAAAACTTCAAAGTTTTAAAAATTCTTCAAAAACCATGAAATTCTCTACGTTTTCCAAACTTCAAAATTGCATTAATCGCAAAATTCCCAGAACTTTTGAAAATTTTTTAACTCCCATACATTTAAAACAAAATTTTTGGAGTTCCTAAGCTGTAAATCCTTGAATTGTTTCCTAATTTCAAAACTTAAAAAAGTTAGAAAACAAAAAATTCAGAAAATTCTGAACTGAAAAATTCTTCAAAACTACAAAATCAAACTGGAAAATTTAGAAATATCAAAACTTGAAAAATTTCCAAAAATGCCGGAGGCACTAGAATTCTGAAAACTTCCGGTTGAAGACTTCAAAATTCCAGAAAACTCAAAATTTTCGAATCTCCAGAACTTAAAACATTTCAAACTTCGCAACTTAAAAAATACTTAAAACTTCAAAATCATGAAACATCGAAATTCCTAAAATTCAAAAACGACCAGAGCTTCAAAAACTTCAAAATTTTCGGAACTACATTCCAAAGTGACCAAAACTTTAAAATCTCCTCACTGAAAATTTCATAACTTCTCAGAATTTTAAAATTCCGAATTTCAGCAACTTATAAACTTCGGAATTCTTCAAAACTTAAAAATGCTACAAATTTTCAAAATTTTTAATTAGTGCACTTAATTAGCGTTTAATTATTCAAGCATTTTGACATGGATATCATGGTGATTCAGGCATTTTTGAACTCATGTTCTGCTAGCTTTATCTAAAGCTGGCAGAACATGTCGTTTTTCTTAGAAAAAATGGAGCATTAAAATTTTAATTAGTGCACTTAAGTAGCGTTTAATTGTTCAAGCATTTTGACATGGATATCATGGTGATTCAGGCATTTTTGAACTCATGTTCTGCTAGCTTTATCTAAAGCTGGCAGAACATGTCGTTTTTCTGAGAAAAAATGGAGCATTAAAATTTTAATTAGTGCACTTAATTAGCGTCTAATTGTGGTTTTATAAAATTTATGTTCTGCTGACCCTGCTCTTCCAACTTTAGGGATGTCGATTACCAGGTTGCAGTCTGTTTGGATATCGTGGCAGGTATTCTCGTTTCGCAGCTTACCTATTGAAGTTTTGTTTGCAATAAATAGAAATCATACTCTCTTATCTGAATTTGAAAAATTGTTATGTCTCGGCATTTTTTAATTTTCTAACTACTAGCAGTAACCAAAAAAAACCAAACAGTCCTAGTAGAGAAAATTATTAACTGTCAATTATCTCGAAAACCACTAACTTTTGAGACTGACAATCAGTATATCTTTTTTCTCAATAATGATGATGTAGTTTTAATATTTCACAATAAAATGCGCGATAGCCTGAAGGACAAAAAAGTTATGTGTTCATTTACGTCGTCAACATGACCTAAGTGGCGCCCTCTATAAAATACATCGACACGGATATCAAATTATGGTTTCTCATACCGTAAAACATCTATCCCCAAATTTTCACGTTTGTACCTTTACAATTTTTCAAGATATTTTGAAAAGCAAATTTTCAAGTCTCAACTTTGCCACCCTGTATCTTTTTTATTATGAAGATTTTGTTAGAGCAAGTAGTGTCAGATCGTAATATTTTTAAACCAAGAATCTCCCATTTCACCACGGACCATTACTTACGGAACACCCTGTATACACATGCCACTGTGATGTTGCTTTGTGTCAGTTCGACAGCACAACACTCGAGATCCATCTCGGTGCAGACTGTCGACGCAATAACAAAGGGCTTATATTTCAGCTTCTCATGGACATAAATGGCAGCCCCGCACGGCAATAGTGACATGACAATAATAATAGTAATACAGCGTGCATGATATCCGAAAGGCTTGACGAAAGCAAGTCTGATTATAATGGCACAAGCCATAACAAAAATTTAAAATCTTTTTCTCGATAAGTTTCCTCAAATGCAGAAAGACTCGTGTCATAATCGCTCAGAAAACTGTTGCAGAGGTAAACAGACAAGTATGAGAAACTACATCTAAGTACCGCCCCCACAGAAAAAAAGCTAACTGAATAAGTAATTGGGGACCTGTCTTCACTCCCGTCCTAATCGTTACTTCCAGGAAATCCTTTTTTCCGTCACTTCCCTTGAATTTTGTCTCAAGGTCATGTCGTTCTCTTAATTAACGATGTCTCGTCCTGTCTCGTTACGTTATCGAGGGATATAAGTGAGCACTGACAAGTTCTCAAATCTTGTGTGTGTCCTTATGAAAGGGATAAACTTGTAAAGTAAATTTTCACGGATTTCTCGGCTTGCAAAGTCCAGCTTCTAAGTTAACTTTTTGTACCGACAGGCTCTATTTTATCACATTGTAAAGTAGCTCTGTAAATTGAATTTTTCATGCTTTGATATCAGTATGGAGATTACTGGGCTTTGAAAATACGACGACATACATAGTTTGTTGCAGATTTCCTATCGAAGTATCTCATTCTGTGGTAACAAATAAGATTAATGTTAATTTTGATTCAACAGGCATCTGAGGTTGTTGCTCGGGGCACAAAACGGCTGAGTGACGCAGAAGAGATTGATTCAGAGGCCAAACGGCCAAGGAAAGATGATCAGCCGGCTGCCGATGATGCTCAGCCGGCTGCCGATGATGCTCAGCCGGCTGCCGATGATGCTCAGCCGGCTGCCGATGATGTTCAGCCGGCTGCCGATGATGCTCAGCCGGCTGCCGATGATGCTCAGCCGGCTGCCGATGATGCTCAGCCGGCTGCCGATGATGCTCAGCCGGCTGCCGATGATGCTCAGCCGGAATCCGGTCGGCTGCAGCCAAAAAAATGGTGGGGAAAATGCCGCTTGCTTTGATTTATTGAGAAATTGTGTTGTTTGTGTAACGTAATTGTTTCTATGTAATTTAATTTAAATAAAAAAAAAAATAGCCTTCTTTTTTTTTATTATTATTATTTTTTAAGTGAGTCGCATTGATAAATAATCACTGAGGTGTATCCAAACAATTATTGTTCTAAATTTAGTGGATTTTCTTCAACTATCAATAATTAATTCTTATTAATTACCTTTAAGAGTAATTTGTAGTAAACTGAGACAGTTACTGTAGACCCCCCACCCACCCCATGCTATATTCCTGTAATTGTCTAGACTATAAAAAAAACGTAACAAATTTTCCCAAAGCAATGTTCTGGATGGTTTGTACCGGGTGGGCATCTAAGAATGAACAGCGGCCATATCTTGGGAAATATTGATCCTACAGTTTCAAAAAAAAAAAATTTCCAGATATAAGTGACTATGCGAAATGCAATGAAACTATTTTCAAGATGGTCGCACTTCCGGAAATACCGGAAGTTGACACCTACTTCGTTATTTTAACGGGGACACCCTTTATATTATTGTATTTTTAAATTGCCTGGCAAAATCTAATACAGGTGGTTTTCACAATTGGAATTTAGGTTGAGTAGTTTATGAGTTATCAACAAGTGAAAATCGCAATTTTCAATTTTCAAAGTACAAGGTGGACCATGGGAGTGGGAAGTTTTGAAAATGGCGTTTTTCAGTAAGTAACTGTATTTAATTAAAACAAAGTATAACAGTAACGTAATAATTGAAGGCAATTTTTATTTCTTAAAAATTATGCCTGCCAAATGACCTCCCCTTCTCTCTATACACTCTTGAAGCCGAATGTTGAAATTCTGCATCACACGACGCAGCATATCCAATGGAATATTGGTGATTTCTTGCTGAATTTTCATTTTTAGCTCTCCAATATTTCGTGGCTTATCAACGAAGACCTTGCTTTTTAGATACCCCCAAAAAAAGTAGTCGCATGCTGTAAGATCTGGCGATCTTGGTGGCCACTCAATGTCTCCGTGTTTCGAGATCACGCGACCTGGAAACAATCTTCGCACGGAATCCATTGATAGTCTTGCGCTATGTGAAGTAGCGCCATCTTGCTGGAACCAACTATTGTTTTGTGGAAACATGTTCAGTTGCTGTGTAAGGAACTGGTTAATCATATCAGTATAGCATGCAGCATTAACTGTTAAAGCATTTTCATTATGATCCTCAAAAAAATAAGGACCTATGATTCCCATTGAAGATACTGCGCACCAAACTGTTACCTTCTGGCTGTGTAACGGGTGTTGATGAAGTTCTTGTGGATTTTCCAAGGCCCAATAACGGCTGTTTTGTTTGTTGGTATAGCCAGATAAATGAAAATGTGCTTCATCAGACATCCATAAATTGTGAACGTCAATTTCATGCTGTAGGATCGTTTCAGCAAAATGTAGACGAGCAGGAAGATCTGTTGGTTTCAATGCTTGGACAATCTGGATTTTGTAAGGATGGAAATTGAGATCCTTGTGCAAAATTCGAAGAAACGTAGTCCTAGATAAGCCCAGGGCCTGGCTTTGCTTTCGACTTGAACGTTTTGGACTGCGCTCTACACTTGCTCTAACTTGATTAATGTTCTCCAGATTTCTGACACTTCTGTTTGGTCCCTTATGTTTGACATTAATAACTGATCCCGTTTCTTCAAATTTCCGAACCCACTCCTTTATGGCATGCGCAGATGGAATTCTCCCGTGACGAGCAATATTGAACTTAATTCGAAATTGCCGCTGTGCTGCGACAACACAATCATTATTTTTGTAGTATGATTTAATCGCAAAAGAACGTTGTTCGCCGGACCAGTTTTCCATGATTACTAAATGGCATAAGGTGACAACTAGTATGTCAAACAAATCCACAGCACCCCATGCATAGTAAGAAAATAATAGCATTTTCAAAACTTCCCGCTCCCGTGGTCCACCTTGTATCTCACATTGAAAACGGCTCAAGATATTTAAAAACGGCTTACATGTCCCTATCTTAACTTTTTACAAGGTATTCTATTATGTAGTTTAGATTTTTCTACAGGGTGATGAAAAATCTGTTAATTTCCATCACCCTGTATAAAAATTTGAACCACATGGTAGGATACCTTGTAAAAAGTTAAGATAGGGCCATGTAAGCCGTTTTTAAATATCTTGAGCTGTTTTCAATGTGAGATGCTTTGAAAATTGAAAATTGCAATTTTCACTTGTTTATAACTCATAAAACTGCTCAACCTAAATTCCAATTGTAAAAACCACCTGTATTAGATTTTGCCAGGCAATTTAAAAATACAATAATATAAAGGCTGTCCCCGTTAAAATAACGAAGTAGGTGTCAACTTCCGTTATTTCCGGAAGTGCGACCATCTTGAAAATAGTTTCATTGCATTTCGCATAGTCACTTATATCTGGAAATTTTTTTTTTTTGAAACTGTAGGATCAATATGTCCCAAGATATGGCCGCTGTTCATTCTTAGATGCCCACCCGGTACATAAGAAAAGGTAAAAAAATTCAAGTCTTAATTAATATTCCAAGCAGCATTAAAGTAGCAGCCACTGAGATTGGAAGTAATCGTAACTTTCACCAAGTCGTTATATAAGACTAAATTTATGACACGAAACTTATTATTACCTGAATTTAGACTTTTAAGGTAGGTAACAACTGTGTGTTGTCATTTATACGACCATATCGATACTTAGGTAGTTATGTTTCTTCCTATACAGGGTGAGTTTTTTTCAATGTTTAGTACAGGGATCTCGTAAACTACTGCAGTTAGAGGAACGGTTAAATGGGGAAAGAAGTGCAGTTTTATGAGCTTAATTAGAAACAGCTTTTGTTTTTTTGAAAATCTCCATGGCTTCCTAGATATTTAACATAAAGTAAATTCCGCGAATTTCTTTACACCGAGATAGCAGTCTTATTATTGGTATTAGAGAAAAATCGTAAAGGTAACTATTTTAGACGATTTCATAGACAATAAAACGGCGTTACAATTTTTTTTATTTGTTGTGTCATTTTCGAGCTATGACGTAAACTTGTGTTTTTTTAAATGTAAGTCATAGTTGGCTATGACATCATTCGATATGTCTTTTTTTTCTAAATACAACGATATAAAACTCGATATCGTTTTTTCGGGAAATAAAAAAGTTAGGACGGTTTTTAATTTTATTTCCTCAACTTAACTAGGCGGCCATGTAAGCATAACTGATAGACCTCAGTTGAATTTGAAATTATACATAGATAATTTTGCAGAATAATTTGTAATCCTCTATGCAAACAATTATACTTAATTAACTACAAATTTTCTAATAGCCATCTAGTAACTCTAGAAAATATTATGAAACATTTGAATATAAAAGGTTAACGACGATTAAAATATCTGCGAAAATATTGTTCCGCAGCCATGACAGCATTCTTTTGACACTGAATATAACATTCTATCATATTACGCTTCTCTTGGTTGGAAAACTCCATACTAGTAATTCACCTTGCAGGTTATACGATTTAAGAACTTCTGCAAAACCTGACTTTATACTTGAAGTTCAATGGAAATTATAAGCCTCTAAATAACTAACTGTCAAATTTTATAGTTTCACTGTTTCTGTTGCTGTTGCTAAGCAACCGCCACATTTTGATATGAATATTTAGTCTAAAGTTGTTCTACAGCGTAGGTAGGTATTGTTACAAGATTTTTGAAAGATTAGAATTAAAATTAATATTGTTTTTTAAGTTCTCGAAAACTAGCTATCCCGTTGAACTATTAATTCATTATAAGATTTTCAATTCAAAATTAACTATTAAATTCAGCGCCTATACCACGTATTTGAGGAAATAAAATTAAAAACCGTCCTAACTTTTTTATTTCCCGAAAAAACGATATCGAGTTTTATATCGTTGTATTTAGAAAAAAAAGACATATCGAATGATGTCATAGCCAACTATGACTTACATTTAAAAAAACACAAGTTTACGTCATAGCTCGAAAATGACACAACAAAAAAAAAATTGTAACGCCGTTTTATTGTTTATGAAATCGTCTAAAAGGTTTTCCTTTACGATTTTTCTCTAATCCCAATAATAAGACTGCTATCTCGGTGTAAAGAAATCCGCGGAATTTACTTTTTGCTAAATATCTAGGAAGCCATGGAGATTTTCAAAAAAACAAAAGCTGTTTCGAATTAAGCTCATAAAACTGCACTTCTTTCTCCATTTAACCGTTCCTCTAACTGCAGTAGTTTACGAGATCCCTGTACTAAACATTGAAAAAAACTCACCCTGTAGAACCTTTCAAAAGTCTAGGAAACATCGTCACTAATAAACTTTACCTCAAAATCATTGGATCCTCGAAGAAGTAATGTTAGGATAGTTGCAATATCTTCGCAGGTTGCCTAATATTTACTTCAGAGTTTCTTAAACTTAAAAGTAGTTGTTGATGTTCAAAGTAACGTTCTGGCTACCGATGAAAAATAAAACACTACAAAGTAATTTTCACCACTTCTTGTTTTACGTCATTCACTTTTAGGTTCCAATTATTACTCTTAAAAAAGGACAATAAAGTAACGATAACTTGGATAGTCATTTCATTACTAAAAGGTGACTTACAGTGCTGACTTCTGCATTTACTTCACAGTCAGATCAGCTCTAATGAGAAAGGACTGACGTTATAATCTGGGATGTGTTTGGGGCTGTTTGGCGCAAATTGAACTTGGCAGATTATGTACATATGCGTCTCACATCAGTTATGTTATTTTATGCATTGATTTAATGTTGACTTAACTAAACTCGTTGGGTAACTTACTCACTCTGATCTGGTTGATTATAGTTCCAGATAGAACTGTCAGGTATCACTTGGAACTACAAGTAGCTGGCACCCGGGGGCCGTAGAAGTTGATATACCGTAATCAAATTCGTATGTGCATTTTCTACTTTGCGATAACAATCAGTTTAGAGTTAAAGTTTAGAATACTTTAAATATCCAGTTGGGAGGTCAATTTTACTTTCAGGTGATTTCCTGCTATTGACGCCATTTTATTAAGTCGTGTAACATGAAACCAATTTTTGTTTAATTACTTTTTATTCATAAAAGTAGGTTTTCTTACGTTAAAACAACTCATAGTGTGTCATGTGTAATCCGAATATTCATTTTGATAACTTCTTGTAATATTTTTTGTAAAAATTGTTCACTTGGTCAAAGTTGTTTTTTTCGACCTCTGACCATCGTAATTCACGATAAAGTTATCATGGTTTCAATTTTCAACTCACTGATAATCACTAAATAAGCCAAAGATTATTCTGATGCCGGCTCTGTAGGTAATATTAACTAACTTCTATTAACCCGAGGCATTTTGGTTGAATCAGTAAAAGTGGGCAGCGCGATTTTGTGGAAATGACGTAGTGAATTGTTTTTGTAGTTGCAGGACAAAACGAGTGAGTACAGTCGACAGTGTGTGAGATAAAAAGGAAGTTTCCATTTAAGTAGCGGAACTTGGTACCATTATTTGCAGTATTGTCGCTACAACATATCCCTCGTCTGAAAATTGTTCCCCATTTTCGTTATAGAGCTGTTCTAATTCCGTTCACATAACCGTGCAATGGCAAAAAAAAACTTTAAGTTCGGGTGATGTGTTGATAGGTTGAGACAAAAAATGCTGCTTGGGATGCAATCGATATGTTTATCCAATTTCCCAAAGGTATTCATTTATTAACTACCAAAGTTCATGTAAAGCGTCTCTTTCCAATTGAGTGACAGTTTGTTGACCGCTAGCAAGTTACTTTCAACTACTGATTTATCTTACCGCTGCTCATTAGTCTCCCAGCTTGCCCTGCGGACACAACTACATCCCTAAATTGTAAAAATAATTTGATCCATTTGTTAAATATGCGTTAGGAGCCCTGCTTATAGGCTAGTTCCTGGTCGTCTCACTTTCACCTTCATTAACATCGGGGGACAATGGAACGGGACGCCATTAGATCCGAAGGGCGTCCCTTGTGGTAGCTGCAGTGCTGGAGCTGGACGGGTGGTCATTCATTCCTTCTTCGAGCTTGGATCCTTAGCCTGGTGCCTAGTACACTCTACTCTAGTTGGGTCCATTGATGATAAAACTATATAACTACCTGCGTTGACATAGGTAGTTACCATCCTTAATAAAGGAGTATTATTTTCCCGAGTGTGAATAATTATTATCAGTTGATTATACCCAAGTTCTCAGTGTTCAAACATTTTTTTTTATCAGGAAACCTTGCATCGGTTGAAAAAAGTCACAAGATCATATTTACTCAGAAATGAAAAAGGAATTTTGAAAAATAAAATGAAAAATAATTTTATTTAATAAAAAAGCAGTGGCGTACTATTTTTTGTTTTCAAAAATATCAAAATATCAAGTGTAACGCGACTCGCACGAACGTCACTGCCACAATAATAACTAAAAGTTACACGTTGGGAAATGCCTCTTGATGCATTGGAAGGTGTACATCTTGATTCTTATCAAAGTTATTATTAAAAAACGATTTTTTCTTGAAACTTCAACACCATGTAGTTAAAAAGTTAAGCCTCTTAGGACATACGTTTATACTTACTTTTTTTCCTAAAATGATCTCATCAATCACCCCTTGAATTTTCTCGGTTCATTTTAGATACACCCTGTATAACTTGGTAATTACCTCCAAATATAAAGAAATACACACCTACCTAGGTTAGGTACCTACTGTGTTCCATTATGTTTTTTAATTAACAAACAGATGAATAAAATATCTTGGATAAAAGTAAATTAAAAGAAGTGCCATTTTACCCCTACACTGTAGATTAAAGTGTGAAACGAGGTAATCATGTAATAAATTGTAATATGATGTAAAATATTGTTGTGGCAACATATAAAACGGGCGATACCGAATTGGGCGAAGGATTTTGTTATCTACTAATCCCAGGGGTCAATTGGGCGAGAAACGAGAAACTGGGGGATTAAAAGAGATAAGCGGACAGACAAGAAATACATGTGTGGCCTTGCTCATATATATAGCACTGTTGCCAGATTTATTTTCAATAACTGCTACTTATTGTTCGACACTAAAGGGTGGCTAATGAGAGAAGTTTTTTATCATTTACTATATTCAAGGAATTGTTGAATAGTATTAACGAATTATGATTTTCTATTGTTTAGTAACAAAATCATGACCTTTCGTGTTTTTCATATTTTCTACTGAAAACTCACCATGTTTTTAAATCTAAGCAATTCCAATGCCAAATATCTCTGGAATTTACTACTTCTAATCAATAAAATTTAAAAATTAAACTTCTCTTTAATACACATTTATTTTCAAAACTAAATCGCAACAATAATAATCATATTTACAATTTTCAATACGTATAGGGTGTTAATGAACACGTGTGACACACTTGAAGGGCACGTAGGAAATGCAAAAAATAGGTAGTATAAAATTTCCTACAGATATGGGACATGGGTCGTCGGAGCTTTAGTTTTCGAGATACAGGGTGATAAAGTTCTAAAAATTAAACATTTTTTGAATATCTAATAATTGGCGTATCAGAAGAATTCGGAATTTTTTTTCAGTTGTACTAATTGAAGTACACGATTTGATGCTCCCAATAAAAAATTCTTCAATTCAGTGGCGGAGGTCTGGGTGCGTTGTTACTTTTTTTATTTAAAAATTTCTATGCCACGGACTTTAATGAAAATTTGATATTTTATTTTATTTATTTATTTTTTTTTATTCTTTATTCACCCAACGGAATACAGATTCCAATTACAAGGTTAGCAATCAACAATAGTAAAACAAAAAAAGTAAAAGGTGATTCTACATTGCCAAACCGATAACAGTCCACCTCGATATAAGATCAACATGCATAATATGCATTTCATAATTAATCAACCAACATAATAATTAAATATGCATTAGTGTGGTCGGTAAAAGCAGTCGGTAAAAAAAACAAAAAACAACAGGTATTCTATTATGGCTTACAAAAGTACTCTTTAGCAACAGACAACAAGGCTCCCAATGTACAGCTGAAGATGTCACACCGTGCAGAGATCTGATTATAACTGCTTGCTATAACATATAAAGGTGACTTTAGCATGAGGTTAGTGTAAGCCCTAGGCAACTTAAATACTTGGTGCGTTCTAGAAACACTTCTTGCTGGGTGGAGCTCCAACATATCCCTGACCACAGGAGCATCAATGCGACTATTAATTAACTAATTTATACAGTAGGACCAAACCTGACACTGTTCTTCGACTGGCAAGTGACTGAAAATCAAATTCACGTAGAAGCAATCCATAATCGTATCCCCTATCCGGATATGTTCCGTGCCTCTTGAAAAACAAAAACTTTAAAAATTTCCTCTGTACTCTCTCTATACTACTCTTGTAAGTCTCGTAATATGGATTCCAAACAACAGAAGCATACTCTAGTTTGCTGCGAACAAACGCAAAGTAGAGCGATTTCACAGCAGACATGTTGGTGAAACTGCGCGTGTTTCTGATAATAAAGCCAAGCATCCTGAGTGAATCAGAAACCGCGCCCTGTACATGTCGACCAAACAATAATTGACTGTCGAACAAGACCCCAAGGTCTTTTATATACATCTCGCGTTTCAAAGAATCAGATGAAATCGAATACGAATACTGTATGGGCTCTTTCTTTCTCGTGTAGGAAACGATTTTACATTTTTTTATATTAAGGTCCAATCTGTTCTCTCTGCACCAATGTATAAGAGATCCCAACTGCTCCTGCAAGACCACGCAATCGTCTAGGGAATCAATCTTCATAAATATCTTGAGGTCGTCTGCGTAAAGCAATTTACCACAGTTTAAATGATCCGGCAAGTCATTAATAAAGATGGAAAATAAGAGAGGACCCAGATTTGAACCCTGCGGTACGCCCAATGAGCTCACATATGGCAGTGATCTATGGCCACCGTATGCCACACAATAAAGCCTGTTCTCCAAATATGACGCAAAGAACCTACAAAGACTGGGACCAACGCCAAAGTCAGACAGTTTAGATATAATCCTATCATGTCTGACCCGATCAAAGGCTTTTGAGAAGTCCGTATACACGACGTCAACCTGCCCACCAGAATCAACAATGCTTGAGACGCATTGTGTAAACGATACCAGATTAATGACTGTTGAGCGTCCCTCAAAAAACCCATGCTGATGAATCGTAATCCGATCCTTTATCTGCGGGAACAGCCGACCATACAAAGCCATCTCAAATACTTTAGCGAAATTATTGAGAAGGCAAATCGGTCTGTAGTTTTCAATGTTCGATGGATTCCCGGACTTCAAGACAGGGCACACCTTCGCCTCACGCCACCGGTTTGGAAACTTACATAAAGTTAGTGACTTGTTAAAAAGTATCTTCAAAGGGATGTCAAACACACTTGCACAGTCTTTCAAGATGAACGACGGAATGCCATCAGGACCAGAGGTCATTTTATTACCCAATCTATGTAGTGAACGAGATACGTCTGTCTCCGAGAGAGAGAGAATTTCTATGATATTCGGCAAAACAGAGGCCTCTAAGGTCTCAGCGTCAGTCGAACCATGACCATCTCCAGAGTAAACATCAGAGAAGTGTCTCGCAAAGCCATTCACTATCGCTTGAGGTGTGTCATAGGAGAGACCAACATTATTCCGCAGAACACCGCCAATACGTGCGCTCTTTCTCATCTGATTAAAATGCCTCCAAAACGACCCCGGATTATCAATTACCGAATCCTGAACAGATCTCAAGTAAGCACCATATGCATCCCTAATTTGTCGCTTCAAGCGTGATCTTAGTTCCTTAAACTCATTATAATCAGACACTACACCATACCTCCTACATTTCCTATGTAAAACCGCCTTCCGACGCACACCCCTCCTAATTTCGGGCGTGAACCAGGAAGGATACCTCGATCTCAGAACCCCAAAGCGAGGTACAAACTCATCAAAGATTTTATAAAGTTCGCAATAGAATGCATCACAGGCTGTGTCTATATTCTCTATGTTATGCAAAAAGTTCCAGTTTACTGACTCAAGAGCATTATACAACCCATGAAAATCTGCCCTTCGGAAATTATATGAGCGTGACGAGGATCCGAGATCAAAGCGTTCCCTCCCACCACCCAATGATACTTCCATGGCCAATGACAAAGCCGGATGATGGGAATCTTCCTTGACCATGGGGCAGTTATCACGCACTACGGTGACATCAAAATTAGCTAAGACAAGGTCAAGCAAGCGTCCCCTCTCATTAACAATCGCATTACTCTGTGATAGGCTATTAGCTAACATGAAATCTCTAAGAAGCACAGATCTTGGGTCAGCAGCCGCTGAGTCATGAAAATGAGGTATATTAAAATCTCCCAGCAAAATCAGCTTAGAATCTCCAAGATTGAGCCGCTCAAACATATCAAGAAAATATTCAAAGTCTGCCAGTGGCACTGTCGGCGGAATATAAACACAAATTACATACAAGCTACATTTCTTAGATATAATTTTACAGCCAACAATATCCACTAATGGTAAGTTTGTTCTTACTTCAAACAAGTCTTGCTCGAGCTCAACACATTGAATTTCCCTGTTCACCGCTAATAACACTCCCCCACCACGCCCGGAACCCACAACATCACATTTACGATCCCCTCTGAAAACTCTGTAACATTCCGGAAAAAATTCACCATCAACATTCCCATCACACAACCATGTCTCAGACAAACCGATAATTTTGTATTCACAATCCGCGCACGCAGCAAAAAAAATATGATATGTGATATAAATGATATGTTTGGTACATACCCCGTTTTGTTTAGAAGAGAAAAGTCATCTTATATTTTTGTTGTAGGACGCACTGTTTCCAAGATATTGCACAATTTAGGACCCATGCAAGTTTTTTTTTAATGTAACACGCTTCAATAGCGATCACAAAAATTATTAATTACTGAAAATTCTCATTAGCATTCATTTTTATATTTTGTTTTGCATGGGTTCCGACATTGTCGATTATATTTGTGGAATATATAACAGTGAAAATACGTCTTTTCTTTTCTTGAAATTAGTTAATTTATCTAAAAAAGTAATGTAGGGTAGTAACAAAGTAAAGTGAAAATAATGTTACATTAGCAACAATACATATGTCTCACTAGTATTTTTCCACCGGATACGCGTCGGGGACGAAATCACATATCTCGAGCTAAAATCTATCACTTTTTTCTCTTGTATAATAAATAACTATGATTTTTCTTTTCAATTTTATTAATAATAATAATAATAATAATAATAATATTTATTGAGCAGTATTATACAGTATTATACACATAATTACACACAATACATACACTGCCCAAAAGGGATTACCACAGCAAAGCTGATACAAGGTATCCCTACATTTACATACCAAAGGTGAGTATTAATTCAGATCATATTACAGTGAGAAGAGAGAACAGTACTTTAATAACCCAGCCTACACTAAAATAGACCTAGATTTAGGTCGAGGTTTTCAGAGAGAATTCTATTCTTTAGATTTTTTTTTAAGGTATTACTGGATGAATTTTGCATCTCGGACAATAAGTTATTATACAGAAATGCTGAGATGTAGGAGAAACTCCGTCTGAAGAACGAGGTTGTGTGCAGAGGGATGGAAAGAGTAGTATCTACATGACGCAAGTTCAGACAATGGACATCACTCCTCTTGGACAATCTGTCATAAAGGTATCTAGGTCGTTCTGTCTGTATAACTTTATTTAATAGGACTACATAGTGAAGGAACCTTCTTTCTTGTATTTTTAAACATTGGAGACTGCGGAGATAAGGTGTGGTGTGAGTAAACTGCGGAATTGGAGTAACAAACCGGATGCAGAAGTTTTGTATTTTTTGCAGTCTCTGTTTGTCAATAGATGATATACAGGGGCCGTAAATTACATCAGCGTAATTAAGTATTGATAGGACAAGTGATTCGCAAAGCAGCAGCTTAGTCTGAGGATCTAGTAACATCTTATAAGGCAGTAGTTTATAACATTCAATTCCACCCCGAGCAAATTTCGGGGAGGGAAAGAACGCTACTTAGCAGCCAGCTAGCTCCAAATAAATTTTCAATAAAATTTTATCAATAGCATATTAAGCAACATTTAAGCAATATTTTACTGAATGGCAATGCACATTAAGAGTAACCAGATGGGGTGAGACAATAAGAACGACACAGATTAGAACAATTTATTTAACAAGATTGCATTATTCAATTGCACAATAATTATTCAAAATGCTAATAATAATAATAACAATAAAATTGGCAATAGGTAGGCACAGTAATGAATTAATTAACGAAGCTGAATATTTGTAACTTAAGTGATTTAACAAGTGATAGGTAATAGTAATGATTAATTATAAAAAATTAATATAATTAACACTAAGAATGAGCATTAGAATTTTTTTAAGATCTCACGAATCTTCAAGGGATGTCTTTATTGAAATAAATTAATTTAAAACAAGAAAAATGATAATGACGTCAGGCACTTAGCTTTTGTTCTGATGCGATGCTTGACGTGGCCTCAGGATCGGATTTTCCAGCAGCTCTTGGAGCCTTCCTCCCCCTCGCTTACTCCCACTCAAAAAGTTGAACAATAAAAAAATATAATTCACTTACCTTAACCCCGAAAGGAAGGAGGTGGCTATTGACAGATCTCAATGTGACTAGGCAAATTTGTAACATTAGCCACATTGGCCTGTCGAGTGGAACATATCAAATTTGGAATGCCCCACCCAAATATTCTAAATGTCGAAACAAAAATAAACTTTAAATTTTGAAAAGTGATCGTCTAAATTTCCAAAGTATCAAATCAAAACCAAACTTAATCAAAATGTTCGTTGTGATTATCCAGCCCGGGACAGATAAATGTGGCCTTCCTCTGGAAAATCCAGCATTCACCGAACCAGACTGGACCCGTAGTAACTCCTAACAATTTTACAAACAATAACAAAAAAAATTGATAAACCCCACCAAAATATACCAGAATATATCACCTTATTCTTGATGTTATTCTACTTATTGAATAAATGATTTAAAAGAACATGAGGAGGGTTGATTCTCAAAACTCTAAAATTGTTGAATTTGAATACAAAGATTTATTAAAATCAATTTCATCATCAGTACAATAGACTGGCAATCACCAATAGATCTTACATATCAACAATCAATTTAATAATTAAAATCAGTAATCCTGACTCAAATATTCAAACATAAATATTACCTTATTACCAATGATATCAAACTTACATGATTAAAATTCAAGATAGGTACCTATATCATTTCAATAGCTCAGATAAAAATTTCCAAAGCTCAAATTCTATTAAACAATTTCTAAACTATAACACATAGGTATGATTCTGAATAGAACTCGGAGTTAGATCAGAGGTTATTTATCAAAAATTTAAATTTATCTTAAGCAAAAGTTTCAATATAAAAATCGGTATCTACCTACAAAATCTGAAATTCAAAATTTAATTTGCAAAATGATCATCTCTAACTCAAAATCCTAAACACACACGATAAATTTAATAAATTATTTTTACACATAACCATTACATTAGTCACTTGTTGACCACAATAAAAGTTCATAACATATTACCACAAATCAGTTTCACTTAGAAAGTCATAGGTGATGAAATCAATTAAACACTGTACTTGAATTTATTTAATTTTCTGGATTGTCGGAAAATAGCAAAAGTTTATTCACTCATAAAGACATACCTTATTATTCAAAACTCCATCTCAAAAACTGACGAACTAAGGTTCCTCTAACCTAAGCGCGATGATCAAAGACTAGGCTGGCATGGTTGCTGGAACTGCCTTTGCACTGGTGTTAGCACCCCTTGGTTGGTGCTCCAGGTGCCGGATGAGCTGGACTGCTTCCCCTGCTACCTTGGGACGACCAAATATAAAAGCGCTAGAACCTCTGCCTGATGAAACCTTCCATGCCTCCAAACTAAACTCCACCACTCTTCTTTATTTCTCCAAACTTCTTCAAATATCACCCTTCACACAGGTTAGTATACCTACCTAGGTAGGTACCTACCTAAGCCTCCACATGATCGAATCTTTAGGTAAACTTTCATGTGAATCAGAAATTTGAAAGTTGGAACTCAAAACTCAGAAACTAGAAGTTCGAAATTAACATTCAGGAATCAAAAGTTAAAACTTAGAAATTCAAAGTTCGAAATCAAAAACTGGAAATCGGAAATTAGTAGTTAAAAAATTGAAACTAGAAGTTGGAATCTAACACTCTAGAACTTGAAGCTCAAAAGTAAATCAAAACTAAAGTTCAAAACTACGTTCAAAACTAAATCCAATAATAAGTAAGTAAGTCCAAAACTTCGTCCAAAACTACATCCCAAAACTACGTTCCAAAACTTAATCTAGTAGTACGTAAGTCCAAAACCACGTCCCTTGTCTGTAAAGACAAGAAAGCGAACATTAGTTATAATGACCAAAATTAAATTCAAAAGATTACTCACGTAAGACTGCATCTTTCACGGAAACAACTTCACCATAATAACGTCTATGTGTGCTCACACAAGGGACTAATACTAATTTACGAACTTGTAGACAAGCTACATGATCTCCCGAATTAAGACCCAAAAATGAACCTAACGCGTCCTTTACCCTTACTTATAATTTTCTGGGGTGACGCTACTCATGCGCCCCAACTACCGTCTAACCGAAAATGTTGACCTACTTTCCACTCCAAATCTCATCATTGACAGTATGCAACACTTAAAACTCGCACGCGACGGTGTCGGATCTTTCACCATATACGTCAGCACACTCTCGACAGTACGACCAACCTCTCCAGTTCTCCCTCTATTCAAACTTAAACTTCACAATCGTGAATCCGCATATCTCCGAGGCTTGTCGTGTCTCAGAACGAAACGCAAGTTGTTTATGTTTCTTTATGGGTTTCTCGACTATCTTTTAATGTTTTTTTTAACCCACACCCAAAGAAATAATCTTTTAGGTTTTATCTGGATAACTAATCCGAAATCTAGAGTAGCAAGATGAGAGTGGTCTCATTAGACGTGGAAAATTAATTCGCATAAGATGATATACTTTTCAAACTCTGAAAACCCAGAACCGGGACAGAAAATCGACCAGACATGTTTTCTACGTCTTACTTAAATAACAAAAGCAAGAATTTCTTAATAGCTGCCAGGTGTTCGTTCGTGATCTTTGCCTAATACAGCCTCCTACATCAGCGAAAATGTACAGTCAATCATAACTTTTCTGAACTTTATAAAAATATTCCAAATCGAGAATTAAAATTTTGAAAAAGAAAACGTAGCGTGCAAGGCACGCTGCACTCTGGAATTACGGCACGCCGCTGCCTCAGGATATCCCAGTTGTCACCCTGGAGTTCTGGTGACTGGGTCCTGCTACTGATGAGTCCTGGTAGTGTGGACTCATCTTGACGGCAAGGGATGGTGCTTGCCTATGGACGCTGCTTCTTCATCTCCAGAAAAGGAGGGCGAGTGCCTTCAAAATAATAATAGAGATCAGTACTTGCACTCCAACAACTAGGCCGGATCTTCAATAGCCACCTGACGCCATGTCGTTCAGATCGCCTTGAAGATACGCCTACATGATTTCACAAATAAAATGTAACAAATTTAATGATAATAACAATAGTAAAAATAAACCTATTTATAAAAAGCAAAATATGAAATGAAATAATACGAAAGAGAATAATTCATTAATTTACAGCTATAAAAGCACTCATGAACAAAATATAAAACAAAATAGTACAAAAAGGTAACAGCCATAAAATAAGCATTGATGATGATGACGATCATGAATAATTATAAATGCATCGCCTGCCGCTGATTCGAGAAAAATAATTTAATATTAAAAATCGAGAAAATTCAGTACTCACCCTGTTGGAAGAGAACAATCACTTTCTAGCCGGACATGGTTCTGGATTTCGAGAACTCTAAAGAAAAATCGTCTAGGAGAGCCAAAAGCGCCGAATTTATTTCCCTTCTTATCAAAATTAAATTATCACCGGCGACTGCCACCGACTGCTCGACGACGTCCGAACAACGTTCCCTACCACTGAGAATTTTTACCAAGGCGGTGAAATGTAAAACTCAGCCATCGAGATATACATACAGGGCGATCACGGTCACTACCGCACTATAGAAAAATAATAATTATAAATTATGTAAAAAAATGGTAACATCTCAATTGAGATGTTACAAGTTGCTTCAGACTGAAATAAGCTTTTTGACAGAGGTGGCTTGTATTACGGCTAAAGGAAAGTTCACTGTCAATGAAGACACCCAAATTTTTAACACAATCATGGATTGGTATCTGGGTGCCAGCAATCCGGATATCTAGATTCCCAATTAACTGCCTTTTGGTTTTTGGGCCGAATAAAATGCTTTGGCATTTGTCAGGATTCAGTAAGAGGTGATTTTCTTTGGTCCACTCGTATATATTGGCCAGGTCAGAATTTATATCTGCCTCAGCAGTCTGCACATCCCATGATGGAAAAGAAAGGTATAACTGAATGTCATCAGCAATTACTTGAATAGAGCAATGAGAGACAGTGTCAGGGAGGTCAGCAATGTACAGGGAAAATAGTAGCGGCCCCAATACAGATCCCTGTGGGACCCCCGAAAGGATGGGCCTAGCATCCGACCGGAGTGCTCCCTTTGGGGTGTTCAGGACAGTAGACTGGACTCGACCATTCAGATAAGAGGATATCCAAAGTAAGCTGTTATCTCTGATCCCTAAGTGTTGCAGTTTCCTAATAAGATGAGAAATATTTGCAGAATCGAAAGCCTTAGTTAAGTCAAGCAGTGCCAGGTAAGTTAGTTGTCCTTTATCTATAGAAGTGATGACATCATCGATGGTACTGCATAATGCAGTGGTAGTACTGTAACCCTTACGGAATCCAGATTGTGTAGAGGGGAGAATTGCGTTTGTTTCAATATATTCAGAGAGTTGGTTGTAGACAATAATTTCTGCTACTTTGAGACACATAGGGAGAATTGAGATAGGACGGAGATCATTTGGAGACAAATCTTCCCCTGCAGAACTACTTTTCTTTGGTACTGGGAAAGTTAAGCAGTGTTTCCACTGCTGAGGTACCGTGCCGGTCTCAAAGGATATATTAATAATGTGAGTGAGAGGCACTTCGATGAAGGGCAGGGCGAGCTGGAGCATCCTACCAGAGATCCCATCCGAACCCGTGACCCCCGGCTTCAGTCGCCGAACACATTCGGAAATCTCATGAGTATCCGGCAGCTGTATGGCAAATGGAGAGCCAGAAGAGACCGCGGAGGGGACTGCCGTAGGAAGTTCCTTAGAGAGGGTCGAAACAAATGGATCTGTAGGCCGAAAATAACCAATGAAATGGTCATTAATGGTGTTTGGGTCCAGAAGGTGATTGGGTAGGGATTTCTGAGCAACGGAAGAACACTGAATATTCCATTTTTTAAACTTCCCCCATAGTTGTTTGGTATTACCCTGAGAAGCTTTAATTTGAGTGGAGAAATAAGCCTGTTTTTCCCGAATCAAGGCCCTATTATAGTAGTTTCTCAGGTCACAGAAGTAACGACGGTGAGCGGTCAATCTAGTTTTGGAGAACTTTAGCCAGGCTCTCCTAACAAGTCCTTTAAGAAGTCTCATTGTGTCCGTGAACCAAGGATTGGGAGGTCTATTTGGTTTTAGTTTGACCATCCTAAGGGGTGCATGTTTATCATACAACTCCAGGAGGCTCTTGTTAAAGTAGTCGACCTTGCATTGCAGGGTGTCCATAGCATATATAGACTCCCAATTGTATGAAGATGCGTCATGCAGGAAATCGTCTAGCTGGAAGTTTCTGAAAGTTCTGGAAGGCTTGATAGCTTGAATGGGTGAATTACAATTCAGAGCAACTGTACATGAAACAACATTATGATCAGAGAAGCAAAGACCCAGTACCTTTGCAGAGATGAGTTCCGGACTGATATTAGTAATAACAAGGTCAAGCAAGGATTCAGTGTCTATAGTAACTCTAGTTGGGTCGCTGACAAGTTGAGTGCAGTTATGCTGTGAAAGAAGATCATTTAGAATCTTAGTGGAGGGACGGTTATCAAGTAGATTTACATTGAAGTCGCCTAGAATAATAAACGACTCTACATTGTAAGTATAAAAGTATACAATTATATCAGTAATAACAGAAAGGGATGACAACAGAGAGTCATCAGGTCTATAAACTATAGCTAGCCCTATAGTAACGTTCTTCATTATAAGCTTGACTAGCAGATATTCGACAGAGTCCGTCACTCGTTTTTCCAGAACTGAGTATTTGATGTGATCCATGATATAAAATGCCACACCGCCAGCTCTTCCTATTCGGTCATGCCTAAGTAGTTTATATCCTGGTATATGGTATAGACCATCAGACAAGTCCGGCCGCAGCCAGGTCTCTGTTACACCGACAATTGAAAAAGCTTCATCCAGTATGAACTCCCTGAAGTTCGGAAATTTGTTGCACATGGAGCGCATATTCACATTACAGACTTTAAGGCCAATAACAGTCACATCTCCAACCACATCGGAAGAAGGCATATTTAATGTAGAAAATCGGAATTTCTGTAAAATCTGGCAACGTAGCCACATTAAAGCATGCAAACAACTCAACGGTATTTAAACATTCCTTCGCCCAATTGAGCTGTAGGATTATAGGCCCCCCCGTCGTGCCGAAGGGTCACTCAGGTAGTTTCGCCCAATTGAGAAACGCCGTATAAAACAGTCTGAGGTTATGATGGAATGAATCAGCGCTCCCGTATCAAGAGAATATAAATTATACTTAAATAATGTAAATAACCCAAGAAAGAATGAAAGCATTGAAAATATTTGAAGGTGGAAGTCAGTATGGAAGGCCTCCCACTACAATCTACTATTTATGATATGATATTTTGTGATATAATAATAATAATATTAATGAGAACTTTATTTTCCAACAGGTGGTTAATGCCACCCAACTACAGGAAAAGTTAAAACCTATAAATAAATACAAATATCACAATACGTAGTAATAATATCATATAGGTACACAGCAAACTAATAAAAAAGACATTTGCCTTTTGTTTTTCTTGCCTGATTCTCACACCCACGTTTATCGCGCAACACAAACAGTAATAATAATAATAATAATAATACAATTTTTGCCGTCAAGTCAGGTACTCAGGTCAAACTAATTAAAATTACTGGAACATCTTCAAACATCGAAATAAGCTACTAAATCGCGGTTTGACGTTGTTGTTACTTCCGAGTCGCATGTAGCTGTCACCTGACTGATGTCACAGATTGCGCGCTGACATATACCTTGTTTATTTCTATCACGACTAAGATATACAGGCTGTCCCAAGATTTCTTTATCAAGGGATATCTGGGTTATTTAAAAAAATAAACAAATGAAACTCGGGAAATTTCAACCATACCCCTAAGGCTTTGCAGCTGCACCCTCAATGCCCCTTTACGCCTTTCCACCCCTAAGTAATCATCCCCTACTTTTTTTTTCAAATGACACCCCCATATTTTTTTTGCTCGGCAGGATTGTTGACTTCTTTCTAAATACGAATTTTTAAGTCGAGACATATCTAGCACACCGAAAACAACATAATATAACAAACGAGTGTTGTCAAGGAATAACAATTAACATTTAATATGACATTAAAATCACAGAAGCAATTATTATCATTAACGCCTATATCCAGTAACACCTGTATTACTAGTTAAGGTGGTTGGAGGAAACATTAACACAAAAAACAAGCAATTGCAACTCCTTGACAACCCTCGTTTGTTTTGATATTATATTGTTTTCGGCGTGCTAGATATGTCTCGATTTAAAAAATTCGTGTGACATTGTATTCAGAAAGAAGTCAACAATCCTGCCGAGTAAAAAAAATTATGGGGGTGTCATTTGAAAAAAAAAGTAGGGGATGATTACTTAGGGGTGGAAAGGCGTAAAGGGGCATTGAGGGTGCAGCTGCAAAGCCTTAGGGGTATGGTTGAAATTTCCCGAGTTTCATTTGTTTATTTTTTTAAATAACCCAGATATCCCTTGATAAAGAAATCTTGGGACAGCCTGTATAATACCCAGTTTGTATAGCCCGAGGTATAGAGTCCATGATACTACTACTTATATAGTAGCCCCACGCGCAGATTGCCTTGATGTCACTCCGTGACTGTAAAATACTAACGGCAACCACAGCTCTCAATTTAAATTTTTGACAGAATTAACGGAGAATCAGATTCGAAATGGCTATTAAAAACGAACTGCATGAGTGTGATGTATTCGCAAGGTTTTACTTTAGATTATACTTTTGATTTGGACCCCTAGCCAAGTAGTTGTGGCCTGAAGCTTCGGCTGCTGTCCAGGTTCTCCTGAATTTGGTTAACGAGCTCCTGAAATTGGCCAATTTCACAATCCACTCCGGCAGGGGGCTTCCTGAAAGCTGTCGCTGTCTCAGACTAGACACCTTGGTCTGGGACCCAAAGTACACCGGCTCATTTACGCGGGTTATCGCTTGGCGAGCACTAGTAGCTGGTCCCTCGCCCGAAGAACGGCAAAACAACCGCCGCTGGATTAAGGCTGAGTCAATTTGTTACCTTCTTCTCATATTAGTTTCAACTATTCTTGTCACGATTGGTTTGTTCATACTGGTGATAATTCATTACGACCGCAGCTAAGTTAAAAGTTAATAATTATTTTGATTAAATTACTGACTCTGGAACCACCAGCATGTAATGAATTTTGCTGTGATATTGGCCATGTAAACTTCTCTCACGTGCACGGAAGACGGGAATTTAAATATCCGGAAGTAACTTTCATATTACTTTTTTTTATAATTATTTGGTTTCCTTGTTATTTACACCATTAAATTTTATATTATTAAAGTAGGTAGTTGATCTCCATCCTCTGGCACTCTCCTACTAATAATTACGTAGGCTATTCTCATGTTGACTAGAGCAGACAACTAGACTGCTGGTCAGCGAAAATAATAAATTATTATTAATATAATTATTATTTCTTTGAAATAATAATTATTGCAATAATATCGTGATTAGTGATTTGATTTGATTTGGGAACTTTTTAAGGTTAGAGAGTGCGGGCAGGTCGCAGGTCTTTGATTTGAAATATTTGAATTTTTGAATAAAGAAGAAAATTCAATGGGCAGGTCAGGTAAGAGGAAAAATAATAATTAGGCCTGACCCAGTGGGCGAATTTAGCCAGTACTTTTTTTATTGCGCAGGTTAAGCATGGTTATAATTAAGCATGGTTATAAGCATAAATATTGTTTCTTCGCTGTTAGGACAATATCAATAATAATTAAGTCATTATATACATTCGCGGCTCCTACAGTTTCACTATTATGGCACCTATATAGGGGTGAAGAACATACCTATAGTAACACCAGGAAGGTATTCATTTGCTTTGCAAATGAAAGGGAAAGCAAAAAATCGGTCCTGACAAGAGGCACCGATTATAGGTGCGTTCGGCTATTGACTCTATTTGCTCTATTCACTCCAAACCAGTTCGGGTATACGTTATGGAGTGAATGGATAGTGAACGGAACACCGTTCGGCTATTATTGGTGAATGGAGTGAATAGAGTTAACTCCATACAAGCCCTACCTCGCTCAAGTAGAACTTGCTCTTTTTTTTTAGTTAGTTTGTTTACCTTAACCTAAAAACTGTGTGTGTTTAAATCATTTAAATGAAAAATATTTATATTGGGCAACAAAATGGAAGTGAATAGTGAACAGCTCTATTGCCTTTTCTATCAAGTTTTTAAACGTCGTTTTTGTCATTCTAAAATGTTGCAGAAATATGATATCTCTCATGCGTGGTATAATGTTTTCCGCATAATTCGGTATTTTTTCTATCACATTTTCGTGACCACTATCAGAAGAATCTGAGCTAAAATATATTTCCTTTGCGTAATTAAGTACCGCCACTATTGGATTCATGGTTTTGTTTATATAAGTAGGTATAGATTATTTTGTTGTCTAACTTGGTCTTGATGTTTTAAAGTTTAATTTAATGAATACAAAGATCAATACTATTTATCAATCAATATTATAAGTTGAAAAGTGAATGCTATTATACTACTTAACAAAAATAAACAATAAACTGGATAAACAATTGTTCTGAGCGTGAGCATGTATAATTTAAATTTTTTTAAATCGTCATAATCTTGCAACTAGACGATTGGACAGTTGACACTACTGTTGACAGCTATCGGCTATCGAGCGTTCGGGTTAAAACTGTTCCATGTACTGCGGGTGTACCCGCAAAGTTCTCACTCCTGTTCTGTTCTAACTCCGAACCTAATACCCGAACGTAGCTTATATACCTACAGCGAATCACGGATGTAAGCACTTCACGATAATGCCAACCGCTTCGAAGCTTACAGAGGCGGACCGGCGCTATATCCGCTTTCACATATCGTGTCAAGTCCACGATTGGTGCAATGATTTTTGGAATATAAATGCAAAATTCAAAATAAAAATCGTGCTACCGTTAATCTCGAAGATTTTCCTTGCCCTGAAAGTGAAGAAAAAAAAGAAATTCGATACAATGTCACCATCGTAAAATTAAAAGGAAAACTGAAAACTGTTGCGATGAAAAGTCCAAGCCAGATTGTGGAAAATGCAAAAATGATGTTGAGTATTGAGTCAGATGCCCCGCCCAAGTTCTGGTACATTTGTACATACAGCGCTGGTTTAGCGCCTTTGTATTTTGTACTGCATATTTTAATTTCAGTGAAATTGTGTACAACAGTACACAATTAATTTAAACAGTACTTAAAAAATTAATTTTCTAGTATTATTTTTGCAATTTTTGTGAAACTAATTTTTTGCCATTAGCTGCTGAACAATCGAATACCTGAAATTAGAGCAAAATTTAAGTAAATAAATGGAATTATTCCAAAGTTTTGATATTTTGAATGCCTTTTTTCCAAGTATTTTACGTTATTTTCCCAAAATTGTGAAAATGTCTTACAACATTTGGGCTAATTTCTCTGTTGTCGAACTAACGTATTGTCAAACTCCCGAATGTATAACATTCGGTAAACTGTACTACGTTGAACAAAAGCTATTGTAATACGTGAAGTACAACTTTGAACTCATCAACGTCAACCATCAAGCTGTTCACAGTTCACACGTTATAGTTTCTAATTATTTCGAATTTAAACCACACCAGGACCAGGATCAATGATACAAAAATACGGGATTCATTTTATTTATTATACAGGGTTACTGGTAACTGGATACATTCCTTTGGTGATCTGATAAAACAAGAGGTAAGGAGTAAATTAACCCCAACATGCACTATACAAAACTCAATAGATTTTGAGATATTTCGATTTTCAACTTTTCTTAAAAAAATGGTTTCAAATGTCTTGAAATGTAATTTTCAAAAAATCTACTTTAATTTTTTGATTTTTTTTTTGCTGGAATACTTGTCCAATACTATGCTTCCTTCTGGAATATAAAATATCCTGAGGTATTTCGATCGTGTGAAAATTTCAAAGAAAAACTTTCACAAACTATTTTTTTTAAATAAGATTTAAAAGTTTTTACAAGTTATTTTCGCAAAATTGTCAAGGCAACTTGCGTACAAATTGTTTTAAAAACTTCCCTAGTGTAGTAGCTATCTAACAAGGTACGAATCTTGTACAAGAATAACAGAATCTCCCCGTTATGTACCGTTACCGAGGAACAAATCCTTAAGTCGGGACGTTTTAAAAAAAATACGGCCCTGAACGGGGGTCTTAAAATTCTCGGATCCGGCCCATCTTCAACAAGTCGTATTTGGGGGTCCCGAGCTTCGTCCCTACCAAGTTTCGTCCCGATCGGTAAAACTTTCAGACACTAAGAGTGTTTCCTAGGCTTTTCCCGAAAAATTCCGAAATTCCCGAAAAAATTACACTTCCCGGGAACGGATCCCGCTCATTTTCAATGAGCATCGTGCCATGGTGCGCCTCTTCAATGTAGCCAAATTTCAACTTTCCCACATGAAAACTGGCGGCTCTAGAGTGTTTCCTAGCAAAGTCACAGAAGTTTCATAAGTATACGTATTCTTGTGCCCGAAAAATGTCTGTCTGTCGGTCTGTCTGTCTGTGACTTTGCTAGGAAACACTCTAGAGCCGCCAGTTTTCATGTGGGAAAGTTGAAATTTGGCTCGATTGAAGAGGCGCACCGTGGAACGATCCCTATTGAAAATGAGCGGGATCCGTTCTCGGGAAGTGTCATTTTTTCGGGAATTTCGGGATTTTTCGGGAAAAGCCTAGGAAACACTCTTAGTGTCTGAAAGTTTTACCGATCGGGACGAAACTTGGTAGGGACGAAGCTCGGGACCCCCAAATACGACTTGTTGAAGATGGGCCGGATCCGAGAATTTTAAGACCCCCGTTCAGGGCCGTATTTTTTTTAAAACGTCCCGACTTAAGGATTTGTTCCTCGGTAACGGTACATAACGGGGAGATTCTGTTATTCTTGTACAAGATTCGTACCTTGTTAGATAGCTACTACACTAGGGAAGTTTTTAAAACAATTTGTACGCAAGTTGCCTTGACAATTTTGCGAAAATAACTTGTAAAAACTTTTAAATCTTATATTTAAAAAAAATAGTTTGTGAAAGTTTTTCTTTGAAATTTTCACACGATCGAAATACCTCAGGATATTTTTTAATCCAGAAGGAAGCATAGTATTGGACAAGTATTCCAGCAAAAAAAAAATCAAAAAGTTAAAGTAGATTTTTTGAAAATTACATTTCAAGACATCTGAAACCATTTTTTTAAGAAAAGTTGAAAATCGAAATATCTCAAAATCTATTGAGTTTTGTATAGTGCATGTTGGGGTTAATTTACTCCTTACCTCTTGTTTTATCAGATCACCAAAGGAATGTATCCAGTTACCAGTAACCCTGTATATTAAAAAGTTCGTCTTGATTTCGTAGTCTTATGACAGTTGATAGTTTCACATAAAAATAAACGGCTCTGGCTCTGATTGGCTGCCGTAATTCTTTCTGAAAGAATTTTTTTGAACACTTTGAGAAATAATTATTAATTCAGGATTTGATTTTTTTCTTTATTTCAAGTTCAAATCAAGTTTAAAAAAATTATTCCCTAAGTAGGTATTTAAAAGATATTAAAAAATAGATCATTATAAAATTTTATTTAAAAAAATTATTTAGCAGCTTTTATAAATTGTACAAATTTACTGATGAAGATAAATCTTCACCAGGCACTTCACTATTTCCTTATATGTAGGTATAATTAAATAATAAATTATCTAGTTTGTCTCTCAGGAAAATAAGATGATAATAATAATAATAAGAAAACTAAGATTCTATACAGATAGTCTACCTAAATTTTACTAACTTTGCCTACTCGGTATTATGTCTTAAAATAATATCCTTACATACAACAGACAAGCAAAGTTTGTAAATTTTGACATTTATTAAACTAAAAGGCATTTGTTTATTATTAAATTTAAATTTATCAATTAATATTGCCATTTCCACTAACAATAATAGTAGACATATTGAGCAAAATATACTTTATATTATAATATATAACATAATAAATAAATAGGTTCACACACTAAAACAGAAAACAAATACAAAGAAAGTTGTAATAATTGGAAATCAACATTTCCTGGATTATAGTACCTAATAATTTTTTTATTATACTCGAGAACACTTGAAAAAACAGTATTTGCGAGAAAACAGCGTTGTCGGATTTGAACATTTTTGTATAGCTGCTCTCCAGTATAATAATAGTATAGTTAAGAATCACTCGTTGCATATACATACAATGACTAAAAATTAATTCTCTTGCAATAAGCAAATCAAATTATTCAAACTTTATTAGCTATTGCTTCACATTTCTAGCCGCCTAGTCAACAAAATTTTTCAACATTCACAAAAATTTTAATGCACCAGCGCATCTATCAAAAAAATGAAAAATGTCATGGATTGCCTGCCTGAGATACATGAAACGTTATGATATGAAGAATGAAACTATAGTACATTGTAATGGAGGCTTCGTTTTGTAATTTACTAAAATGTTCCATATTCCTTACTGTCGGAGTTAAAGAATGAATAAACTATCATACTCACCACAGCAATGTACAAACACTAATTCTTTCAACAATCCTGATCAATAGATACATTTTTACTTGTGTATTTTGTACTTAATTAACTCAATGCTTTTCACCAGGATTGAACATTAATTGATCGCATCACATCTATAACTTATAAATCAATAAGATTTCCAGTATTCCCGTTACTGACAGGATTTGGAATATTGGTTTCTGTAAAGCTGCGAAATGATGAACTAGTCTCAATTTGACTATAGAACGTTGACTTTTTGGAATGCTTGATAAAAGTTTTTTCTTTCACTTCTTTATTTTTCTTGACGGAGCAATTACTCATGCATACAGTATTCTTATTTCTCATGTAGTCTAAAACTGGATCCTTACCAGTCTTCATGCTGATTTTGGTATTCAGAATGATGCACTGTGATCTCCAATATTCGTAAGATGAATGTCGAAGAGCATAAACCCATTTGTTTACATCTTCTTGGCAGCGACACGATAATATATGCTTGGCTTCACCATCGACTTTGTCACCGTCTTTGAATGTTATAGAGAAAGCGAAAGGTATTCCTCGATGCGGTCTTTCGTAGGTGATCTGTGAATTCTCAAGCACCAAGAGACCGATCGGTTCTTTCTCGTTTACTCGGTAATAAAACAAAAAATTAGAAATTAATTTAAAATAGCGTTCCTTGAAAGAGGGTTGCTGATACCAATCAGACCAATCTTTTCCTTGCGGTTTCATGTGGTGCAGAATACCCTCCAATGTGGACGGACCTTCTGCAACTTTTGCTATCTCTCTATCATTGTATCTCATTTTTAAATTTATCACAGATCAGGTCCAGCGAAAACTGACACCAGCTAGATCATTATTAGAGACACGCTGACTTTGTATTTTTAGCACTAGAGAAGGTGTATAAAAACTACCAGGCGTATCAGCAAACACTTGCACTTGGACATGATTTTTAAAAAAATAACATACCTAATTATCTATTTCCACTAATAAATGTGGGTGGAGTTTCCGTCAATAATCGAATTACATACGTAAATATTGTAATCATTAAAATGATTTGTTTAAAAATAAAAATATTTCAGTTATTAATTTATCCGTTTATATGAATTATTATGAAATATGAATAATATAAAAACGTTTCGCATAATTTTTGTCAATACGTCATTACGTCAATCAATGTCAATGTCAACAATAGTATCAATTTTGACATTACATTTTTTTATATTTGTTGCCCCTGTCACCATTGTCATTTTTCATTTTACTTGTAGTTTTATTTAATTTATGTGGGGATGATTTGTCTTATAGTTTTTAATAATTTAGTCAGTAGATTTTCATTTTCTCCCGTACCTTGATTACGTCATCATAGGGTACCTATATCAATGTTGTTTTGTTGTTAATTAGATAATCATAATGAAACTGGCTTTTTGGATAATGTCTGTTCAGTACAACATAACATATCATGTAGCGCAGAAAGTTCAAGAAGCTTTCCTGCTCTGCTGCCTGCTGTCACAAAAAATACAAACATTCTCCTATTCAATATCAATACTTAGGCTAATCATAAAGTCAAGCATGATCAATGTGGGAAAAAAATTCTTTTATAAACTAAGTATATTTCAACAAAATATTAATGGATAAAAAGATAGCAAGTAGACGCGTTAGTTTAGTTGTAGAATCTCCTACATGTAATCGGATGGTCTGGGTTCAAATCCCCGCGACGGGATAGCGCCACTGTATAACCAGCCCGGATACAATAAGATTTCATCATCTATCTACTAATAAGATTTACAATTTTGTTACCTCTTAGAATTTTAACATTTTTCAAGATATTACTGGCAGATGACCGCTAAATGAGATAAGTCAATAATTATCACGATTTGTTCACTGCCAAAAGTTTTGTTAATTTGGGATGAGTGTTTGTGACGTAGCAATACATAATTACTTGATAGGTAAATGTAACAATATTCGAAGGCCAAATTTAAATTAGGTAATAAAAACAATATTAATTTGAATTTCAAAAATCAAAAATAATGCAATCTACTTTTGTAGATATAACTGATTACAAAAGGTATGATGAAGTCGTGAATTAAAATAATATTTTGATTGTATCTTTTACTACGATTGCACTGTAGCTAGTCGCAACAGTACAGCTTTTAAAAAACTGTATTAAAATAAGAAAACTGTCGTGCTTGTTCGTAGGTCGTAGATAAATAAAAATAAAGAGGGGAGTCGTATGAAAATCGATGCGAAAGTTCAATAGAAGAGGTATTTGGCACAATAAAAACAAAAATATTATTAACTTGATTTGCCATTTAAGAATGTTGCTATATTTAGAAACCGGTAACCGATACCGACTACCAAGACCACGCAAAAACCCTCGGCAGATCTTGAGAAGTAAGTAGGTAGTTATTTATTATAAGTGCAGGTAAAGGTAGGAGAGGAGAGTACCGGCACCGGCTGTCTGGGTCTGGAGTCTGCCGCCCGGAGAGGTTGAGGTTGAGGTTAACACGTCGTTAACTGAACGAATTTGACAGGAATTCCATAATGTTTTTGTTCACAGTAGTAGCAAATGTAAATAATAAACTTAAATGTAAATAAAAACTATTTGTTTAAAGAGTTTCCTGACATCCAAGAAGTAAGTGAGATTTATAAAGATAATGTACTAACCGACTTTGCCACCTACCTGTTCAAGAACAAAAAATTAAGTAAGTATATGGAGTATGGATGGATGGATAATGGGGTAATTACATATGCACATACACCTAATATAATATAATAATTAATTGCTTTGCCTTTTGGTATTATTGGTTAGAATTTGATATAATATATTTATATTTAATATTTGTATAATAGATCAGATCAATCAATACCTAGTGAAATGCTTCTAAATGTTAAATGCTTGATTTTAGATGAAATGAGCTGCATTGTATGCTTTTCATGCAGTTAACTAGAACTAGAACTAGAACCACTGTCTTACCCTGCAAAATGCATTGATTGTACTTAATTCAGCAAGAGGAATGAGGTTTTACTTACTAATGGTAATGGTATATTAATTTGAAACTCTTTTATTATTTATGCATTCATTTTTTTGTTAATGTAAATCCCGCTCAAAATTTATACCTCTAAATCTCGGGACAAACATTTTTATAACGCTCGTCTATTCTATATATTATTCCATACCTATATCTTCCTATTCCCTATGTAGGTATATGTATATCCTCCTAAAATGCAATACAGAGAAAAGTGTTATGACCTCGTGAACTACAGTTTAGATGAATGTGTTGATGGTTCACGGATGATCAGATGACAGCAACATTGGCGAAAACGCAGTATACAAACACCTGACCAGTTTAACATAACTTTATCCTGAGGTATACAGCGACCGGCTTCTAAATATTTAACCCCTTTATACTTTATACCTAATCTTAGTCTCCTCTATCAGTGAGGTTACTCTAATCTAAAGTAACATTTTGCTGGCATAAAATTTAATAAATCCTGTTTTATCACACTTTAATAATTTTGTGTTGAATACTAAAAATAATAAAGCTAACTTTATTATTGAATCATAAAGTCACTTTCAATTTTATCATATTTTCAGAATGGATATAAATTTATCTGTGATGTGGACGTCAATACTGATAGTATTAACAGCAGTCGGTGTATTTTCAAGAAATGACCCAAAAAATGACCCCAGAAGTAATGGAGACTTAGCTTTATGGATCGATGCAAAGCAGGTTAAAATGTTCAGCGGTACTTAATTGATAACTATACCCTCGATCGATATTAATACATAATCTTGAATCACCATTTTAGGTATGTCGATGGAGATCTATGCAATATCAAATGGCAATGTAGCAAATTACATATTAGACCCGAATTTTGAAAAATATTTGCCCCTCATACCTGCAGAAGTGAGCTATGTAAACTTCACTTGGAAAGCCGGAATGAAGAAGTATTACTATAATTTCGATTGCTTGCAATCGTTTGATGAAAGTATTCTTGATCCACCCGAAATTTCAATCAAAACTAAAGGGAGAGTGCCGAAAAGACCAAAAGAATTCAGTATCATATTACCCTGTAGCGGTAACAACTCTGGAATAGCCGCTTTTGGAATTGGTTTATTGATTGAAACTAGAAAGGGTAAACCTCTAAACGGTACTCCATTAAGACTCAAATTGAAGAAGGAATGCTCACATAAAGGTAAGTCATCGCTTGTAGATGCTTTTTTTAAAGCTTCGTAATCAATAAATACATTGTGTAAATTTATATGAGACATTTTTGTTAATTTTTAATTTTTTTGTTAAAGTCAAAAATGACACCACAAATTGTCCCTGATTCTGAAAAAATCTAACTGTAGCAACAGCAGTAGCTTTCAAATCTTAACAAATGACCCATTTAACATTCATTCTAAATCGATTAAAGCCAATATTCACAAAGTTATACAAAACAGATTTACACAGTGTACATTTTTAAATGCATACCTACCTACCCACCTATGTAGGATCCCGGTTAATTTACCATTTGCTCACTTACTCTAAAATAATAATAACCGGTATTCTGCAATAAAGAAGAAGTGTTCGCTTGCTGTGTATTTAATTTTTAACCCTTTGCTAGATGCGTGATCCGCTTAGTAATACATACTCTTAATACCCTTTAGTTGGAAATTTTGATTTAGGCCCGGACCCAGATTGTGATAAGAAATGTGCCAATAAAGGTTGGTGCAATCACGAGAAGATATGTCAGTGTCCGGAAGGCTACATGGGTCAGTATTGCAAGACCGCTCTCTGTTATCCTCAGTGTGAAAACGGAGGTAACTGTACTAAACCTGGAGAATGTAGTTGTCCTCCCGGATTTCAGGGAACCCACTGTGAAGGCGGTAAGAATTGAGATCTAGTTATTTTTTATTATTTATAAGTACTGGCTTTTTAGGAATTTGCGGAGAAAAATGTTTAAATGGTGGTAAATGTGTACAAAAGGATACATGTGAATGTTCGAAAGGATATTACGGACCGCATTGTGAATATTGTAAGTTTGAAAATAATCGATTGCATTGTAATGGATAAAATAAAATTGATGTTCTATTGCAGCAAAATGTATTATTCCTTGCTTGAATGGTGGTAAATGTCGTGGTGTAAACAAGTGTAAATGTCCTAGAGGTTTTACTGGAGATCATTGTGAGATAGGCCGAGCGAAACCGCATAGAAATAATTGCAAATTAAATTGCAGGCATGGTAGTTGCGTCGATGATACTTGTGTTTGCGATTCGGGGTGGTATGGACGACTCTGCCATCACAGCAAATACAGTACGTTTGTCCTTCTTTGTAGCCATATCATATTATTAAGATTATGTACAACTAACAAGTACGGTAGATCCTCGCCTATATTTCCAATTCTTGGCAATATAAAAAAGTTATTTTTCTCAAATTCAATTAGAGTACGTAATTGGGTTCTATGGGCGTTCTATTGTACTTGTAACTACTTAATAATATGTTAATTAGGGTATTACTTATATTTTACAGTTCTAATATAATCTTTTTTGCAGACAGGATGTAAATGATAGAAAATATTCAAAGTTATTAACAATTGCCAGTGCCAGATTAAGGAAATAGGTAAACATACTCCCCTCTCCCCCCTCCCCCCAAAAAATAATGGATGTTTTATAATTATTGTATTCTTTAATAAAATATTGTGAATATTTGTTTTTAAATTTTTTTATAAATCTAAAAAATAAATTGCTTTAGTTGTATAAAATGTTTGTTAAAGTTTTTTCGTGTAATGACTGCTTGTGATAATATGTAGATAATTATTGTATTTTTGATAATTGACTTTTAAATAAAAACTATAATTATTAGGAATGGTTTTTATTTCATAAATTTATGGCAAGATCTGTATTAATCTTTTACTCAAAATTTTACACTTTTAGGATTTCCTTAATTATTTTTGATAATTATTAACTGACAAAGTTCAACAATCCTCGAAAGTAGTTTTCTTCCAAATCAAAACAAAGGATATGATATGCAATCACTAATACACTGATGTTACCCTTATAATCTAATGTACATTAAAGTCAGATTGATCCTTAGACTAGCCTAGTCTAAGGATAGATTCTGATTCCTAAAGGTGCGTTTTCACCAAGCGCGCAAAACGTTTGCAATTATTAGCAAATGTTTGCAATCACAATATTTGTTTGGTGGAGACGAAAATGACGCGCATTCGCCAACATTTGCAATCATTTGTCCGTGTTCCGAGCGTTGTCGGTACATCAAAGGGATTTGTTGCTTGTGCGTGCGCGAAGTATTTTCAGTGTAGACGGGCAGGGAGTGTTCGCAGGAATCTCAGGGAATCAGAGCAGTGTTGTTTGTTGTTTTCCAGCAACTGCGACGTGTCTACCAACTGAACTATAACTATAACCAAAAAATGGGATATCCAAAATCTACGAGTTTTCTTTTTCAATTAAAACAGTCATAATTATGAAAGATGCGGCACTTACAATACGTTTTCTTTTCGGAGCCATTTTTTGCTCGGAACATGAACAAATGATTGCTAATAACGTACCAGGTGTCTGTGAATATTCAGTGGAGACACTTTAATTGCAAACATTTGGAAACATTCACAAACATTTGCGAACGTTTGCCAACAATGATTTTTTGGTGAAAACGCACCTTTACAAGGACATAGGTTGCCTGGTAACTTTCGACCAATCAGCTTGCGGCGGCAAATACGTCACACGGGTGATCTGTTTGAATCGATAGGTATTGAAAGTAATAGTCCTCCGCGTAATATTATGAAGATATTTGTTCCTTGAAATTAATTTTAAGAGAGTATTCCTGGTGACATTTCTTAATAACCACATCTGCAAATTGTTTATGCAGTTTTCTGGCTAAATACCTAATTAATATGAAAGTAAATAAGTGCTCTTCGAGCAAAGTTTATCTTTATTTAAATAGTTCAGAAACATCACCTAAATTAAATTAACACTTAGGTATTAATAAAAATAATATTCAATTTTGATCTGCCATCATTCGGGTGATGATTTTCTGTTCAAGTGTATCATTTTCATTTTGTAAGGCTTCAAAGCTCCCTTTCAAGATTTTATTGATTATTAAACTTTCTACTTTCCAGTTACAATTTACTTTCCTCTTGAATCATTCTTTTAGATATTTCAGAAGTTGCACGGTTATCCTCAGATAAAGACAATAACAAGAACGAATTGCTGTAAAAAATAAACTTTGTGTAAATAATATTTTTAATTATATCAGATTGGCAACTGTCAAAATTTCTGATGGGCTTTGGAAAACATTTTTAAATTATTATTTTTTCATCTTGTAAATAATAAAACCGGTAAAAAGTACAAATGCAGTGATGAATTAATTACAATTAAGTAATATCTATTATAGTAGGTAGTGTAATTTTTAGAAATTTTATCAGTTTATAATTAGTATTTTTGTATAGGTACATGTAATTATGTAGCTATACAAATTGTTAGACTTATTTGTAATTAGCATTTTAGAGATGTTTTGTTTGTTATTTATTCGAGAATATAATCGGTAATCAAAATTGATAATTCCTGCTTCTATATTCAATAGGAAGGATTGAGCAATAATTAGGTATGTTAAAAATGCCACAAAGGGTATTAAAAAAACACTAAATATTGTTATCTATTATGATTAAATTATAATAATAAAAACTGAGTATCATCCGAGTTCATAAATCACGAATAAGTTAATGACCCAGTTTCGTTCTGTCGGAATACAATAAACAAATTACATATACCTTACGTGTATATAATAATTTTCTTTTCAATCGTTAATTGTTATCTTAATTACTATAATTGAAATTCTTCTTCTACAATGTTTATAATTTCTTTAACAATAAAACTGTTTACATAATTAGTATATTATGCAACGAGCTTATATTAATGAAGGCTATTAATACGCGAGTATGATGGTTAAGATACGAGCCGTAGGCGAGTGTCTTAACCATCATAAGAGCGTATTAATAGCCATTATCTGCGAGTTCCACACACTATTTTTTCTACGACCCTTTTTTATTTCATAGAAAAGATTAAAAAACTATATATTTTAACAATGACCCATGTACAATTGCGGATCATTGAGGGTAAGATAGGTTGCTATTTGCTTACGCATATTAGGTACCAAATTCTCTCTTCGTTGCTAAGATTATTCTGCTGAGACATGTTTTAGTATCAAGTTTAAAGGGCACTACTCACTGCTGCGTAATTTTTATTATGCGAAGTTCGAATTCCGAATTTTACGCTTCGATTTTGAGATTAATTAATAATTTTAATAACTGACAGCCATTAATTACGATATTGTATGACTGCGCAACGCGGGTCGCAGCGTTGCCGCTTTGAATACTATATCACGGAGCGCTACGAATGATATAATACTTTATCTTCCCATCTTTTACACGATATACCTACTTATCAAATTAATTAAGGTAACATAAAATCTTGATAAATTTTCTTTGATTGTTACTTATGTTCTAAATTAAATGTTCAGAATTTTTTTTCAGAAATACAGAACTTATATCACAAGGCAATTTTTGTCGTCAGTATGACAACTCTGTGACTTCGGTTGGCTTGCCGACCCGATCGTGAGCGAAAAGGAACCGATTCGATTGCAAATGCTCCTCTGCCATTGGATAGCTTGACCAGTGCTTTAATGAAAATTTGTATCTTAATGAGACCCATTAAAGCACTGGTGATTCATATTTAATATGCATATTAAAAGTTGGGAGTAGAAAAATTTATTAACAAACATGTCTAAAAGTCTATAGTGATGTTATAAGGTAGGTACTTCAATAAAGAAATGCGGATATCAGCCTCTTTTTTGTTTTCTTATTGTATACAGGGTGTCCCAGCTCATTCGAAGCGGTCTCTGTAGGCCAAACGATGGACTTTTTCAAAAATTTTTTTGAAAGTTCAAGTACAGAATCACAATGGCCATAATTTAAAATTATTTTGGAGTATACAGAGTGTCCCATATGACAGTAACATATCAAAGTTATGTTTTTTTAAATGGAATGCTCCCATGTTATTGCAGTTTTAAATTACCTGAGAAGAGGAAATAAGATTGGCTTTTACAGTTGGTGTTTAAATTCAGTAGTTTTTGAGTTATAAACAAGTGAAAATCGTCATTTTTCAAGTTCAAGGCCCTCCCAAGCAGCAATGAAAGACACATTTTGGGCAATGTGTCGACACAGTTTCGACACATGATTTTGGACACGACACATTTTAAAGACACAAAGTCGACTTTAAGACCACTTTGTGTGGAAAATGTGACCAAAGTGGTGATGAAAACGGGTACCAAAATGTGCCCATATTTTGCCCACTTAATGTGCCCTGATTGTTGCTAAAATGCGCCCATAATATATCCTATATGTTCCCAAAATGTGCCCACAATGTGCCCGGTAATGCGACCGAAATGTGCCCGAAATGTGCCCGGTAATGCGACCGAAATGTGACCGATTTAAGCCCAAAAGTGTTTATAATACTTATTTGGTTACCAAATGGTCGCCGTTTGTTCCAAATTGTTGCTAAGGTGCTGTTTTGAGACACAAAATGAAACCAAATGGACTCACACTGTTTCTGATTAGAAACAAATTGGATACAAACTAGATACAAGAAGCAAGTAATAAGATGGTATAGGTACTTGTAAAGAATTAAGCGCATAAAATGGTTTTGCGTATACCTACATAATATATTGTTATGAAATACTTCCACTTTAATCGAACATTTCGTGTATGTATTGCCTTAATTTTCATTGCGAACGAAATTTCATTGATGATTATAATCAAGATACTTTCAAAAATTGAACGGGACTCAAAAATAATGAATTATTTTAAATATTTACAAAAAAATAAATAAAAAAAATAAAAAAAATATTACATTTTTTCTTAAAACTAAACTTATATGCATTCTATGTAATTTATAACATTGTGGTTTTCAAATTTTAAGCTTAAGTTCCGCCAGAAAGTTAAATTATGTTGAAAAAATCCGCATCAGCCATTTTTTCTTAAAGCACCGGTTCTGTTTCAACAAAAGAATATGGCGAATTTATGCAATGTGTCCAATTAGAAACTAGTTTATATGTGTTTCCATTATGTAACCGTTTTTGGACCAAATTTATGCTATATTGACACAGAAGAATTGATAGGCACATTTTAGCCACATGTGTCTAATTATAATCCAGTATTTTTCCAAAATGAGTCTATATGGACACACAGACGCAATTTAGGAACTTATCCGACACTTTGAGACTAAATTTTGCCCAAAACGAACCCGATTTGTAACCGGACCCAATATGCGCCTTGCGTGTTCTGAAATGTGACCAGTTTAGCATGCTGGACATGCTGAGCAGAGCAAACTCCTACTGTCTTAAGACAGATAACTATGAGAAGATTCTCTTAACAAGCCAAGGAGTTCATTTAAAGCACCGTGGGTAATTTTATTTCTAAGAGCCCAGATTTTTAAACTATCCATAAATGACATTTTGGAATCCAGCAGGTCTTCGCAATGTTCGCCATCATTAGTCGTCAATTAAATTATGTCTTGAATCATCGTCGTCAATTATTATTGAATTATGATATTCCGACTCGTTGGTCTTAAACGTTGTTTCAGAAACATTTGGCTGAGAACATTCCATAAAGTTTGATTCAGGACGTCCATCTATAGAGCAATTTTGTGTTTTGTTTTTCGTTGCATCATCTGATGTGAAGTCGCCATTTTCCTGATTAACTACTACTACTGCATTATTTAACGTAACTGCGCTTTTATTTTCACTTGCTTCATGTAATCAAAGAGCATCTTTTGACTATGCTGAACTTCTTTGTTTACATTTCTGTAAACATTTCTACAATGACATAATTTACATGCAGACTGGAAAAAAAGTGTGTAAAATGTGTCCATTCGGAACCTAATGCGCCTGCCAAGACACAAATGAGGCACCATATGATTCTAAAATGCGGCTAAATGGGAACTTTTGCGTCTACTCAACTCAATTTGGTAACAAAACGGAAACATTGTAATAAGGTAAAATATGGAAACATTTGAGTCAACCAATAAGTGTCGACCGAATTGTGTCACTGTTTCCAAGAGGACACAAAAGCGACGCAAATTAGGCACATGTGTCTAAAAAAATGCTACTTAGACACATACTATTCTTGGGCCCAATTGGTCTAAAAGGTGTCGACACAAAGCAGCCACAAAGTTGAAGAATGGGCACAGTTTCCATTTAGACACTAGCTTTCCGATTTGTGTCGAAACAATTTGGAAACAAAATGTGTCGTGTCCAAGTTCGGGCACAAATTGCTGCTTGGGCTGTACATTGAAAACGGTTCAAGATAGAGAAAAACGGCTTACATGTCCCTATTTTAACTTTTCATGTACTTTTCCCTGATGTAGATAAAATGTTTATATAGGGTGATAAAAAATTTGAAAAATTCTGAGATTTCTCCACGCGTCGCCAAATAAAAAAATCAAAGAAAGTACAAATGTTTCTATACCATAGAATAGTACATGAAAAAGTAAAATAGGGACGTGTAAGCCGTTTTTCTCTATCTTGAACCGTTTTCGTTGTACAGGGCCTTGAACTTGAAAAATGACGATTTTCACTTGTTTATAACTCAATAACTTCTGAATTTAAACACCAACTGTAAAAGCCAATCTTATTTCCTCTTCTCAGACAATCTAAAAATGCAATAACATAGGAGCATTCCATTTAAAAAAAACATAACTTTGATATGCCATTCTCATATGGGACACTCTGTATACTCCAAAATAATTTTAAATTATGCCCATTGTGATCCTGTACTTGAATTTGCAAAAAATTTTTGGAAAAAATCCATCGTCGTTTAGCCTACAGAGACCGCTTCGAATAAGCTGGGACACCCTGTATACTTCCCGCTTATACACTTTATACTCAAAAATGAAAGTGTCAATAAACATCAAAATTTTGCCTGATTTTGACTGGGGATAACTTTCCATACCCAAGGGATTTTGTTTTTGTTTTCGGGTGTCAGCAGCCCCTTTATTTTTCTGCTTTATTGCATCTAAACTCAAAAAAACTGTCAACGAATTTTCTACAGGGTGATATTTACGTCACCCAGGAATTATCATGTTCTATATCCATTTTTGGGTGAAAATGACTTATGCACACCGTTGGAATCGTTAGAATTATAGCATTCTATATCCGCAAGAAAATCAAACCTAAATGCAGTAATAAAAAAGTTATTTGTATATTTTTGTTCTACATCCTTGAAAAAAATCCATTTGTAGAGAATTATACTGTTCTCTGGTTTATATTAAGAATTATCCTGTTCCATCAGCCAACCTTGTTTGTTCTAAATCCTCAATACACATGAACTTTTTCATTACTATAGTATAGTAACATTTTGTTCTATATCCAGTTCCCTTGTTGTTATAGTGTGTTAGTTCTTCAAATAAAAAAATTTTTGCAGAAAAAGTATTGCGATTAAAAAAAAATATGTAGTGAAAATAATAAAATAATCCTTTAATATTATCTAAATGCAGTCAAAGGTTTAGGTACTTGAATTTTCAATTTTCAATAGGTTTCTCTGTAAAATACCTTATAATAAAGTAAAACTACTTGATTTATAATAAAGAGAAAATATTAAATCAAGTTTTATGAAATGGCTCCATATATCAAAAAACTGCTTACATGTCCCTATATCTAATAATTGCTGAGTTTTGTGGGATTTAGGTTCTAATTTAAATTTGCCACTAAAGATTCTTTACAGAACAAATTAGAAAACTTTCGTACAGCATGCGAGGAGAAGACTGAAGTCATGGACGGTACCGTTTCGTCTTTATTATATATGGACTCATCAGCATATCATATCAGTCAGATCCAAATATATTAATATCTTAACCTTTATGACATAAAAAGATGTAGGATAGGTACCACATTGTGGTATTCTACTATGCGGTTTAAATTTTAATACAGGTGCAGAAAATTACCAGATTTTTAATCACCCTGTATACAAATTTCATCCACACATTAGGATAATACATGAATAATTAGGATAGGGACATGTAAGCCGTTTTCCAATAGTTGGAGCCGTTGCCGATGTACGCTGCTTTCAAAATGAGGAATTGCGATTTTCATTTGTTTATAACTCCATAATAACCTACTCATTTTAGACTGCAACTGTGAAAACCATTCTTAAAATTATTGTTCACAAAAAATAATAGAAAAACATTAAGTATTTATTTTAAAAGTATTTTAGAATTGTTATTATGTTTTATATGTAGTTCTATTCTTTCGAAAAGATGATATTCTTGGATCGAGTTAAGATTAAAAGAATTAGCTGTCGAGACACTTAAAGCTTAAAAAAAAGATTATATTTTTTCGAGTTCAAAAATAAATAAAATAAATCAGTCTTATATCCGGTCTGGTATACTTTTATTTCTATATTGATGGAAAGAATTACCTTGTTCTATGTCCTCATTTTTTGTTCTATATCCAGAAAACAATGCAATGATAGTGCAGCTAGCACATTTTGTTCTATATCCATTTTGAAAAATCGATATTACGCCTACAGTTCCAAATTTAAGTTATCAAATCTTATTAATAATACTGTAGAAAAAATAAAACTTACATATCTTGCAATTTCTAAGTCTATATATTCTATTATTACCGCGTAATGCGCTTTCAAATACAAAAGTTCCATTTCCCAACACTTTAGAATTTGGCGTATAGACCAAGATAACTCTGGGGTGACGAATTTTGAAGGCGTACAAATCGTTCAGCGCGGTTTTTATATTTCCGTTATCCAACGAAAATTTTGGAGCTTCAGCCCCTTCTCTCATCACCTTAAGACGGCTTTGGAGTTTCCGGTTCACCGCCTACGAGGGTGGTCTAAAAAAGCCAACCCGCTCTTCAAACGATAACTTTTCTTCTACGATCGAATTTTCAAGCTAGGGCTCATATAGAAGCTGAAAATTTAGGAAAAAAAATCGGTGGACAAGAATTGACTGAGGGCAAACATTAAAAAAAAGATTGGATGAAAAATTAGTCAAATTAAAATTTCTTCTGGCAACAGTTAGGTGCTTTTCGACTTCATTACTTTGATCTGAATGTTATGAACTTCATCCTGCTCTGCTTTGCAATTGATTTCCATATTCTTCACCCTTCCATCTTCAGCTCTACAACCGTTCTTTTTCTGCTGGACTTTTGATTCAATAAAAATCTGAATTAAATTATAATTTCGGGTTTTGGACACGTTACCTTTCACTTAGTAGGTAAGATTGATTTTAGCTTTTGAATTTTTCGAATTATTATTGTTCTTTACAGTAATTTATCGATGGTAGCCATGAATGCCAGGGGCAGTTAGTTCCTACCAGGTTGGAGGAGGGCGCTGTACTGTTGCCAGTTTATCCATTTACAATAATCCCTCTCTAATGTTCCTTGTCACTTGTCGCTACCGGCTACCGCTACGCTACCAGTGCTATCTACCACTCCTAACCTAAAACCTAAACTTCGTTACTTCGCTGTTTCGATCGCCATTTCGTCAGTTTGTTGATATTCAGTAAAACATTTTTGTTTTTGATTATTATAATTTGGCGATAGATTAACAACGACATGAGTGCAGAAGTAAACTGGTACCCTCGGCTGCAAGACAAAAATAACGGAACTGAAACCGCAGGGGTCGGTAATAAATTTGAATTCCTTCTACCATCAGAGATAAAGCGTGAAAATGGACACACTGATCCGACGCCGACCTGCCACAAGCTGCCCAATTTTGACAATTGCTATGAAGAAACTTCCTCACGTGTTCCCATCAAAAGGGAACCAGAAGGGGAAGACTCCAAGTACGACCTTCAGCTTCAAGAGGAAAATGTTTTTTTAAAAGAAGAAATGGACATCGAAGAGCACAAGCCTGGATGGGAGCCTATCAGAGGGACAAGTGGGGCTGGACCGTTTGCTGATGAGATTCAGCAACAACATGAAAATTATTTTCTCGAAGAAGGTAAAGTAAAGTATAATTGTGCACATTGTCCGTATAAGACGAACAACAGACGTTATTTCATCAATCATTATAAAATCCAACATTCCAAGGAAGCGGAAGTGTACAAATGTGAGGAATGTTCTTATGAAACGAGAAATAGAGGCAATTTCACCTTACATTATAAAGTCAAACATTCAAAAGAAGGGACAGTGTATAAATGTGAGCAATGTTCTTATGAAACGAGATATAGAAGCAATTTTGGCCAACATTATAAAATCAAACATTCCAAGGAAGCGGAAGTGTATAAATGTGAGGAATGTTCATTTCAAATAAAAAGTAAAGGAGCTTTGACCCAACATTATAAAATCAAACATTCCGCTGAAGTGTATAAATGTGAGGAATGTTCATTTCAAACAAAAAGTAAAGGAGCTTTGACCCAACATTATAAAATCAAACATTCCAAGGAAGCGGAAGTATATAAATGTGAGGAATGTTCATATCAAACAAAATATAAAGGAGCTTTGACCCAACATTATAAAATCAAACATTCCAAGGACGCGGAAGTATATAAATGTGAGGAATGTTCATATCAAACAAATTATAAAACACTTTTGACCCAACATTATAAAATCAAACATATCAAGGACGCGGAAGTGTATAAATGTGAGCAATGTTCTTATGAAACGAGATATAGAAGCAATTTCGGCCAACATTATAAAATCAAACATTCCAAGGAAGCGGAAGTGTATAAATGTGAGGAATGTTCATTTCAAATAAAAAGTAAAGGAGCTTTGACCCAACATTATAAAATCAAACATTCCAAGGAAGCGGAAGTGTATAAATGTGAGGAATGTTCATTTCAAACAAAAAGTAAAGGAGCTTTGACCCAACATTATAAAATCAAACATTCCAAGGAAGCGGAAGTATATAAATGTGAGGAATGTTCATATCAAACAAAATATAAAGGAGCTTTGACCCAACATTATAAAATCAAACATTCCAAGGAAGCGGAAGTGTATAAATGTGAGCAATGTTCTTATGAAACGAGAGATAGAAGCAATTTCAGCCAACATTATAAAATCCAACATTCCAAGGAACCGGAAGTGTATAAATGTGAGGAATGTTCATACCAAACAAAATATAAAGGAGCTTTGACCCAACATTATAAAAGCAAACATTCCAAGGAAGCGGAAGTGTATAAATGTGAGGAATGTTCATTTCAAACAAAAAGTAAAAGTGCTTTGACCCAACATTATAAACGTAAACATTCCAAATAAGCAGAAGTGTATAAATGTGAGCAATGCTCTTATAAAACGAGTTAAAACTAGATGTAAAAATGTCTGAAATTATTATTGAAAATAAATCGAACTTTTGTTCTATTATTTGACTTTTTGTATGGATTGAGATGAACGTATCCTCTACGTAGGCGAGTCTTTGTTGTTTTAGTGTATTTTTAATTGAAAAATACCCCTGTATAATATGCAAAACTAAACATGAATTTTCAATCAAATTAACAGAATAGGTAAGCAAAACGTATCCATCCCAAGTTATAGACTTGTGGCAACAAATTTTGCGTTTTGGTTATTATTTTACCAGTGGCGTAGGGAGAACATCGGTTGCTAATTTTCTACATCCATTTTATGGTCCTTTTTCAAAGAAATTGGGTAAGGTTGCGTTTACACGTTATCAGTTACCCATATACAATATGCCCGCCACTGTCTCCGCTCGGCAGCACTGAAATCCTCTCAGCGTTGCCACATGTTATTTGCGCCTCCGTTTCCCTACGTTCCCAGCGGCAGGGTGGTCGTTTAGTTACCTTGCTTGCTTCGGAAACATAAATATTATAACGAGACCATTCTCAAAAAATTCCATAATTGTATCAGTTTGTTTCTTGAAAAATTCTAGTTTCATATTTCTTGTTTGTTTACATTTTTTTTATGATGACCCATTTATGTAAGTCACACTTTCGCGACAGTTCCAGTTACATGCCAGAAATTACACATTGGCCAGTTCCAGTTCTGCTGAATGCCAGAATGGTACCGCATTCTTCTGTCCGTGAACTATCTGACATTTCTAGACTCCACGGCCAGTGATATAAAGGCGGAGCTGTCGGCGCTCAAGTAGTAGTAGTAGTAGTAGTAGTGTCTTGGATGTGAAAGCTGAACCTCCCCAACCTTTTAATAAAGGCCAGAAGGTTGTTGTATGAGAGGAGTTTCATTTCTTCCTCTTGTAGCTCCTCAGACCCAAAGATGTTGAGCCTGAGGTTGCTGTATACCTCGCATACGCCCACATAATGGTGGGAGTCCTCGTCATCCATTCCGCATTTAGGACAGACCGGGTCCCGAGTGACCCCCATCACTTGCAGGTGTCTGTTCAGACTGCTGTGAGTTTTTGACGCTGGGTCAAGACGAGAATTCTTTGCAAACCTGGGTCAGTACGCAACAATATTTCAGGCAGAAATTTATGCCATTGTACTCAGCGCGCAGATGCTGGATGAAACGCACTGCACGCGGAAAACAATTAAAATCTTCTCAGATAGCCAAGCGGCCCTAAAAGCCCTTTGCTCCATTCGTTGCAATTCCAAACTAGTATGGAACTGTCAAGCAGCACTCCATGAAGTAGCTAAAAACAATAACTTGACTCTGGTCTGGATTCCAGGTCACTCCGGCCTTGGAGAGAACGAAATAGCCGACTCTCTGGCTAGAAGAGCAACTGAATACAAATTTACAGGACCGGAACCTGCTCTTGGCATATCCTCAAATACTGCCAAAACAACAATAGACACCTGGGCGGAAAACAAGGTACTTCGGTACTGGCAAACTCTACCAGGATTAACTCACTCTAAGACCTTCATTGAGGGACCCTCGAGAAACAGAGCTAAAAAGCTACTGGAACTCAAAAGGACTGACCTAAGGGCCCTAATAGGCCTATACACAGGACACTGCAAAGTGAACCACCACTTACACAGGATGAATCTAGCCGATAACGCAGAATGTCGCCTGTGTTTGGAGGATGTAGAAACAGCAGAGCATGTTCTATGCAACTGCCCCGCCTTGGGAAGAACCAGGCACTCAACGTTCGGAAAAGTACTTCTCTCTCCGAGAGACCTGGATACATTCACACCATCTAAGGTCATTAGCTTTTTAAAAAGCAGTGGCCTGCTAGAGTGGATGTAAATTACTTAGGTATGAGCCACAATAGACCGCTTGGTCGCAGTGGAGGTGTCACTAATCGACCCACTCATTATATAACTAAACTAACTACACTAAATGAGAGGAGTTTCATTTCTTCCTCTTGTAGCTCCTCAGACCCAAAGATGTTGAGCCTGAGGTTGCTGTATACCTCGCATACGCCCACATAATGGTGGGAGTCCTCGTCATCCATTCCGCATTTAGGGCAGACCGGGTCCCGAGTGACCCCCATCACTTGCAGGTGTCTGTTCAGACTGCTGTGACCGGTGAGAACCCCGACTAGTAGTCTGAGTTCCTTCCGGTTCATTCTGGACATGCTGGTCCATCTGTTTCCGATCGGACCAGCCAGAAACAGCCTGGCCTGTCTGCAGCCTGGTGCTGTTTCCCAGTGGTTCTCTAAACCCTTGCGAGTCCATTCTTTTATAGATTCTTTGAGCAGATTTTTGGTCAGACCCAGGACGGGCTCCGGCCCACAAAAGGTTTCCCTGGTCCCGAGCTTCGCGTATTGATCTGCTAGCTCATTACCTGGTACACCTGAGTGTGCAGGAACCCACACGAAATGCACCGATTTTCCGTCCGCCAGTCTGTTCAGCGCCTCGACACACTCCTGGACCAGTGGGGAGCTGGTTCCGTGTGTGCCCAGCACTTTCGCGGCGGCCTGACTATCCGTGCATATGTATATCGTCCATTCCCTGGCTTCTGTTATCTGCTCCAATCTAGCTGCTTGCAGGCATAGCATAAATCTCCGCCTGGAAGACGCTTGCGGTGGACCCAAGAGGAAAGGATCTTCCCAGTTTCCGTCCAACCAGGTAGAGCCCCGCTCCTATGTAGCCAGTTTTGTTCCTGGAGCCGTCTGTGAAACAAACTAGTCCTCCTGGTTCGAAGGCTACCTCCCTTTTTTCCCACGTTTCCTTTTCAGGAATTTGCAGGGTAAATTTCTTGTTTTCTCTGTTATTCCTTGTATTTGAGGTAGACATAAGGTTTGAGATTGGTATCTCCATCTCGGCAACCTTGGCTATCTCTGTGTGTCCTTTGTATCCTCCGCCTTTCCATAGTCCCGAATCACGCATTCTTAAGTGGGCCGCCATGGCCTCCCCTTTTATCCAAATGGGAAGCGGTGGCAGTTCCAGAATGACATTCAGGGCTGCTGACGGGGTGGTTCTCATTGCACTTGTTATTAACAAACTGGCGAGCCGTTGGAGTTTAGCTAGCCTGTTTGTAACGGTATTGCTTGTGGTTGTTTTCCACCAGACCACCGAACCATAGCTGATTCTCGGTCTGATGATGGCCGTGTATAACCAGTGCATTATCTTCGGTTTTAGCCCCCACACCTTGCCTATTGTCCCTCTTAGCTGCCATAGAGATGACACAGTTTTTGTGACTATTCTGTCAATCTGTGGCCTCCAGGTCAGCTTTTCGTCTAGTACCATTCCAAGGTATTTGGCCTCCCCACTAAGAGTTAAGAGTTTGCCGAACAGCTTGGGTGGTTTGAATCCTCTTTTTTCCCTTTTCCTTGTGAAGAGGACCATATCGGTCTTTCCGGGGTTAATGGTCAGCCCCGCCTCTTCGCACCATTTTTCAATTATCTTACATGCACTCTGCATGCGATCGCAGACCACGCTTAGGAATTGGCCGGTTACTAGAACCAGCCCGTCGTCAGCGTATACCTGTGCATACAGTCCGTTATCTGTCAGGCGTTTTAGGAGGCCGTCCATGATCAGGCACCACAGGTGAGGTGATAGGCAGCTGCCTTGGGGGCATCCACCACTCACCGCAATGCCCACTCGAACTTCTCCCGCACCCGACGACACCTGCCTGCTTTCGATCGCTGAAGCAATCCAGTTAATCAGGACCGGGGGGGTACCCCTGGATTGCAGCTCTGTGCATATGGTTTTAGTTCTTGCCTTGTCAAAAGCGCCTTCCACATCAAAGAAAATGGCCAAGGCCCAGTTCCCGTGATGCAGCGCTTTTTCAATTTCTCTAGTCACTGCGTGTAGGGCAGTTTCCGTGGATCTTTGCTTCAGGTAAGCATGTTGACCCTTGTGAAACGGGAACTCACGCAGTGTGTTTTCTATCAGGTATCTGTCGACTATCCTTTCTAGCATTTTAAGCATGAAGGATGTCAGACTGATAGGCCTGAATGACTTAGCTAAAGTGTAGTCCTCTTTTCCTTGTTTGGGAATGAAGACCACATTTGCTTTCCTCCATGCCTGGGGCACATATCCCGTTGCTAGGCTAGCCCGGAATATGTTTCTCACGCTGGGGAGAATCGTTTCCAGGCCCGCCTGCAGCAATGTTGGGAAAATGCCATCAGGTCCTGCTGTCTTGTATGGACGGAACTCTTTGCTTACCCTTCGTATGACCTCGTCATTTACCAGATTTTCGGCTAGCTGCCAGTCCGAGGCTGGCTCCGCCCGCCTCTCTGGGTTGACTTGGTCTGTTCCCGGGAAGTGGATTCTGAGGAGGTGCTCAATTGTCTCCTCCTCCGTTTCTGTCCAGGTTCCGTCCTCTTTCTTGATCGAGCCTATTTCGTTGCGTTTTGAGGCACTGAGCAATTTTGCGAGCCTGGCTGCCTCCGGGAGGGAGGTTATCTCCTCGCAGAATTCTCGCCAGCTCGCTCTCTTGCTGTGCCTTATCTCTCTTTTAAATTCTCTTCTGGCTTCTCGAAAACGGTCCCATTGAGTGTCCTCTCCTGAGGTCACGGCCTGTCGAAGTGACCTCCTCGCTGACCTCCTGAGGTGATGAAGTTTTTTGCTCCACCACCTGATTTTCTTTTCTGGAGGCCTTCTCAAGGGACACGCCTTTTCGTACGCCTCGGTTATCTTTTTGCTTACTTTCTCTAACTCTTGGTCTATGTTTTCCTGTGTGATTTGAGATGGGGGACCCTTGAACCTTATTTGGAGATCTTTTGTAAAGATCTCCCAATTAGTTGTCCTTGGGTTTCGTTTGGGCTTGTCTGCCGCCATCCTCGCTTTGATCTTGAATCGGATCATGCGCGGTGGTCGGACAGCAGGACATCGCCCGTCACTTGCTATTCTCGTACGTCACAGGTTATGCTTTTGGAGGCTAGGGTTATATCAATGACCTCCTTGCGGTTGCGATTGACAAAGGTTGGTTCCCTGCCTCTATTACTTATTTCAAGGTCTGTGGTTGCTAGATATTCCAGTAGGGCCTCTCCGCGTGTGTTGACGTCGGTGCTGCCCCATAGGGTGTGATGCGCGTTGGCATCACAGCCTATTACTACTGGGATCCCTCTGCTTTCCCCAAACGTTGTTATATCTGCCATCTCTTGCGATGGCAGACGTTCACCGTCGTATGGGAGATACAAGCTACTTAGAATTATCTTATGTAAGATGTCACTTACTTTGTATTCCAGAAGCATTGCTGTGGCGTCCCTGGTCCCCAGCTGCGGTAAGGGTACCGAGCTTAGCCTCTTGGACACCAGTATGCAGCTTCTGGGTGTCTCTCCTGCCTTGGCTCCCACCAGAAGTTTGAAGCCCAGGCCTGACAGTCCTTTTATTTGGCTCCTAAAGACATATGGTTCCTGAATTAGTATCACATCTGCAGGTTTTTTTACCAGGCTGCTTAGCATTTCTGCTGTGGCATCCCGGCTGTGCTGCAGATTGATCTGACTTACCTTTATTTCCTCCATGGGTGGTTACTTTTTGTTCTCGGTGGCTCATCTTAGGCCTGCTTGGAGGTGCTTGGTGCATTTCCAACGGCGGCGGGACCCCAGAGTGTCACCCGACGCACTGTCAGGGTGGTCAACTCGTAGTTGAGTTCCCAGCCGCCGCTTTCTATGCTCCTGGCGTCCTCCTGGCTGACCCGAAAGATGAGCTGCCATCCTCCCAGCCCTTCTCTGGTGTCGAGATGCTGCCAGTTGTTGACATCCAGCCTCCTATTTTGGAGGCTCAGCATCTCTACCACTTCAGAGACATCGACCGGTTTCGGACTGCTAATCCAGAAGCCGATCACCACTGGCCAGGGAGCTTCCGTTGCCCTTACTTGGGCGAACGTGTTCCCTCCCACTGCCTGTGGCGTCCAGCCTCTCAGCAGCCAGTCCGCCGATGTCTCGTCTTTTGCCGTGATCAGGAACCAGCCGGGTTTGAATATTCCTGATTTCTGGAAGCTGAGCTCAAGCTCCCGATTTGTTGTCAGGGCTTTTTTCAGCTCAGCCACCAGCTGTCGGCGCAACTCTGTTGCTTCATCTTCTCCAACTTTGCCATCTGGTCGGTTGGACCTGATGACTACTTGGAGAGACTTACTTTGAGCTCTCAGCTGTTGAGGCTGTTTTGTCGGAGGTTCCGCTTTCGGGCAGGCAGGCTTGGGGTCCTGCTCTCTCGGAGGTCCTTGGAGTGCCAGTGGTGGCATCGCCTGGTTGGGTGCTCTCACCAGGGGACGTGGGTTTCCTGTCGGACTCCCCTGTCTTCCCTAGTTTGAGCGCCCTTACCTGACTCGGCAGGGCTGATGTGGCCGCTGCGATTTCTCGCTGCTTCCTCCGCACCTGCCGTTCCGCCTTCCTGGCTTCTCGTCTCTTTTCCTTCTTTTTCTGTTTCCTTCTTTCTAGGGCCTTCTCTTTTCCCCCGCCGACCGACGGTCCGGACTCCGTTTCTGCTGGAGTGCATTTCTGCACTCCTGCTTCCATCGGAGTCGGGCCGCGCGGGTCGCCGTCGGATTCGGAGGCCCCCAGAAGGAGATCTTCCAGAGCTTTAGGAATTTCTTCCGGCTTTGAGCTAGGGAACTCTACTTCCATTTTTTACACGTTTTCCGTTTTTTCCTTTTCTTTTTCTTCCATGATTTTGATTTTTGTTTGTGTAGATTTGTATGTCCAAGTAGACTTCTCTCCTCCCTCTCTTCCCACTTCCTTAAAAACTATTCCTAAGGTTTCTGGTCGGTGGCGGCCGCAGGCGAAGCCCCTTGAAAAGCGCAGCTTGGCCTATTTCCCAGGCGCCACCTGGCATTGTTATATGCTTTCAAGATTTTTCGAAGGGTGATAGGGCAGCCCCCTACGCTGGCTAGGCAAGGGTGGGCCCCTGTACTGTCCAACGGCATCAGGTGTGCGGTCCTGACTTTATTTCGACGCTACCATTCCGCCGAACCTCCACCTCAGAGTTCTCCCAGTCTGTGCTGAAGAGGCTTCCGAGATCTGTCTACTTTTCCATTGTGTCAGTGTACTGTGTGTGTTTGGTGTCAGTGTGCGGAGCTAGAGGTCTCGTGGGTCGCACCTCACACGTCTCTCGAGTCCTGTGCATGGTCCGCCGCGCAGTCGGGGGCCCTGTCCATTTTTGTGAGTCACGAGTTCTCCCAGAAACAGCTCAGCACCTCCGGCCGCTCATCCTTCCTGTAAGGGAAGGCCCCAATCCGCCACCCAGGGGACGCGCCACTGAGCAACACAGGCATAGCTCGCGGAGTATACAGAGTAAGGAAGACACTATAGTAGCCAGTGGTGGTATATAGTCAATTGTGACTCGGTTTTCGGGACCGAGGAGCGAATTAGAGGTGCTGGGTGGGTAAGAAGCTAAAAACAGCCGTTGCAAACTCATATTAAGGTCGCATCTAAGGCCTCTTTGACACTACGGTCGATTTGCTATTTTTTTCTTCACTTTCAGGGCGAGGAAAATCTTCGAGATTAACAGTAGCACAATTATTATTTTGAAATTTGCATTCCAAAAAGCGTGACATCAGTCCCTATAGTCTGGATACATAATGAGAAAGCTATATCCGGTGCCAATCCTGCTCTGTACGCTACGTTAACGTGTGAACCACTTCTAGTGCTTGTTACTTCCGGGACCCGGCGTATTTGTGTGTATTATAGGCACGGGCACGGTGTAAGATATTAACCAGGATCGGACTCCTTAGAGGGATTTTTAGTGCCGTTTTTTTGGCTAACCGTGCATTTGTAAAGCAAATGATTACCTTCCTGGTGTTACCATAGGTATGTCCTTCACCCCTATATAAGTGCCATAGTGAAACAGTAGGACACGCAGATGTAAATAATGATCAAAAAAAGAATGATTGGTTCGCAGTCTGGGGTGAAATCGCTTTGCTTTCTGGTACCGCGACGCAGGATTAGGTACATTACATTTTGCAGCGAAGCCAGAGTGTGTAAAAATGATTGAGTCTGAAAACACACCTCCCCCCCCCCATTGCAAGAAGTACATAATATAAATGTATTGCTTACATTGGTTTTGGGAGAAAAATTGAATGAAAATCAACTTTTCCTCCTCCATTTGCGAACACTCTAATAACTCTCTTGCTGACAGGAAATAAAAAAATGTTGATTGATACATTTTCGGGGGGATGCAGCGTCCTCGATTATCTGAGAAAGGTTCGTAACCATCGTTATCAAAATCAGGAAAATATTTGGAGTGGGGCACTTTAATTTCTTAATTGGTAGTTTTTTGATAAAATCAGAATAATATCTAAAGATTTTTACATTCTATTTTGATTAAAATGTTTTTAGTGATTGAAAAATATCCCTCTCGTTCATGCGTCATGCAATATAAGATAAAATAATGTTTTTCTGATTTATGTAATAATTATCAGACTTGATTGGCAGGATGCGCGATGTGATAACATCCTTTGATCTTTAGATACGATAACAGTATAACAGGATAATTTAAATTTATATCCGTTAATAGTTGGGAGTACAAAAAAATTTAAATCGCTAAAAATTGTAACTAGCAGGGAATAACAGCGAAATTTCAATTTCAGTTAAACGTTACCGAATTTAATAATTATTAATACCTTTAACAGTGACCCAAAACTATGCATTATTATTATCCATCACAATAATACTCGTTACATAATTCAAATGCGTTTATGTCCTCGACATCAGGCGACTTGTTTATATTTATTTTCACTGTTCAGGTAATAATCTCACCTTTACTGCGATGCTGAGAGAATCTCCTCTTTTGAAATCATCCGCCTTGCGCGGTAAGCATAGTAATGCGCATGCTTAAGGGAACACTTTTGCCGCAGCGTTGCCCGATTGTAAGTTTTTTCTATACCTATGTAATTATTTGTACCATCAATTAATTTTTATTTATAATGTAATTTATTTTATTTTTTGCGAAATGGTGTAGACAGAAATTATATAGTTATTTCAATAGGTATTCTGTTTTTTGACCGCAGTCTCGAAGCCGGAAATAACTAAACTATTAAATCTAAAAACAAACGAGAGTGATTAAAAAAAAATCTGAAAGCCCTGAAAAACAACCAATTGCATTAAACTTTTCAAGGATTCAGGAAAATACAGGTAAATTAGTTGTCATCAGTTATTTGGAGGACAGAGCAGGATTCGTAACATATGTAGAGTAGAAGTAAACACGGTAATATCAATAATACTAACCATTAATAATTGATAAAATTCATAAGTAATAAAAATTCTTGTCAAATTATTTGTCAACGTCAAGTGGCGTCAAACATAAAATATGGACGCGTTCTGAAAATTCACTCGAGTGAAGTGGGGTTTGTAATTATGCGTATTTGTGCAATATAACCGATTATATTGAGGTACTTATTTTGTATGTGCTATACAGGTTGTCCCTTATTTCAGAGCTTACCGTCTCGGTAAACGCTATTTTCTTCAAAAATTTATTGTTTTTTTTTTCGAAAAAAAAAACTTTTCTTCAATCGAATGTCATAAATAATTATAAGGAAAGCAATGTCACGTCGCAACGTCATATCGACGTCATTCGATGATAAAAAAGAAAAAGAAAATTTTGAAGATTTTTTTAATGTGATAGATTTTTGGTTTTCTAAAGATAAACAAAAGTTGACTATGAAAATTTTAGGATCTTGTCTGCTTTGAAAATTTTTTAAGTGTCGTATTGATGGTTCTTGACGATCTATGTAAATAAATAAAAAAAAATTATTAATTTTCAATAATAAAAAAAAGTGACAAAAACAGGAAATTTTTTTTAGGTTATTTCAGGAACGGTTGCAGATATCTTTCATGTAAATAGGGCATCTTTTCTCTAATTTAACCGACTCTGTATATCTCAAAGTTTATGAGATTCTCAGAGGTAATGAGCTCAGAAATAATTAAGGGACACCTTATGAGCATTTAAAATCGTAACATTTTTAAAGAAGAATTAGTTAATTACAGCACACAGCATAATTATATAGGATAAGACTCTCTTCTCTCTCTAATTCTCCTAATCGATGAAGTGATAATCTACTGTTTCACCCCTTCAATAAAATTAACTGCTTATCCTGATCAATAATAATACAAAAATAATTAACATCAATTTGAGAATATTACTGCACCTCTTATCATAACAGGCAAGTTTGAATAAATCGGAAGTCTGGCAAGTGCGCATTCCCAATTCAAGCAAATCAAGGTAGTCGTTTGAACAGAGTCGGCTCCGATCTGAATGTGCGCCAGGTCCGTGTATCGCACTATCGCGTATTCCCAGCTTTCACATGAGGTGTACCGCCACCACCACCGCCACCACCACCAGTCGTCCAATCCAGTCCAGTACTTACTTCAATTCAGTCAGTCTGACTGACAGTACCACCACCAGTAATACGCTGATAGCAGTCGATACTCGATATAATATTAAAACGCCTGATACGTCTGGCCTGTATACTATGTAAACGTAAATAAACGGTTACATCGCAAGTGTTAATTTTAATCATTGAAATAAACCCCGCGTAGACGATGGTGCCGCGTATAAAATGGTTATTTGTTTTAGGACAAGTTTTACTGTGTTTAGCTAGTGCTTCCTTCTTCGGGAGTTCAGATATGAACAATTTTAACGAGGGTGAGTTTCAGTTATTGCATTTATTATTATAATAGGGTGCAGATCACTCGCCTGCTTGATTTTAGGGGTTGTCTCTGAGGATGACAGTTTTGTCATCACAGAAACACGCTTCCGAATTGTGTTTTCATTCAGTATTTTTCATGAATTATATCCTGTCAATTATTTTGCAAGGTGAAATAGCGCTACTACGTCAATAATAATATATCTACCTACCCGTATATTATACCTATACCTAGGTACCTAGGCTATTATTAGGTACTCATCACCTGATGTTTACTTCAAAAAGCGATTTTTATTAAATTTTTTAATCGCTCGCTCCCACACACGCAACTCTTTGATTTTCTAATTGGATTCATTAATTTAATATTAATTATATTTATCTCAGCAAGAGCTCTTCTGATTTGATTAATAATTTATTAATTTTTGCGTACCTATATAAAAATTTAGGCAAGATTGAGGTAAATAGGTATAGAGCTCAGTGATGTTAGCACCCCTAAGTGCGAATTTTTATAATATACAAATAACATTTTCGTTTGTCCATCCCTCAAAAAAAATTACGACAAAATTTTAAAACAATTGACTTTTTTTGAAGGATGGACAAATGAAAATGTTATTTGAACAAATCGTGGACAAACGATAGAAAGTTAATGAAATACGTTTATATGGGGGTGCCAACTTCACTGAGCTTAGGTTATTATAGGTAGGTAGGTACGTATAAGCGTAAGCAATATATTATTATAATATCATCGCGCGGCTTAAGCTGCAAACGTCGTCTCCACCTAAGCCCTAACAGTCCTAAAAGTAAATTTAACAGGATCAAATAACAGAAATTTAGGCAATAAATCATTTTTTTGTGTCCCATAAATTCTCTACATCATGCCCAAAAATTTAAGGATGCACCTAGCAGTTTATTTCATTTATAGCATACTATTTTAGATATTTTTATTCATAACAGATAAGATAACGTCCTTAAAATGATAATCTCTTAGTAGATTTATCACGATTTTTTAAGGTTTTTGTTAAACAGGACCAACTTATTCTTTTCAATATCATCTCAGTTTTGTTTATTGTAGGTACATTAGAATCAAGCTACAGGTGTAGGTGAAGAAAAGTTAAAAGCTACGATTATGAAGTGATAAGGAACTCGCATTATTGCACGCCCAAGCGAGTTACCATGCACCACCAATTCCGGACTAGATTTTCCCAAACGCCTAAACACCATGAATCGATAAGGGAAAGGCCGCTAATTAAAAAAATCGGCAAGATCGATTACAAATTGTTTAAATTAAATGAGACCAATTAATAATCGGCCATAGACCTGATTGATTGAGGGGATGAAACTCTTCATAAATTAAGGCTCCCCATCATATTGCTCTCGTGTCAAAGTTTTGCAGAACGTTTCATTCGAGGAATGCGGTGACGTTCAGAGGTGGCTAAATTATGAGAGCGGTACGAGCTCTAAATGTTCTAGATTTCGGTCATTTTTCAGGCTGCTGAATGATTGTGATTTTGTTCTTTAGATGCCAATTAATGAGACAATTATTTCGTTTCGTTGCCCCTTTACTCTCCTGACCTTAAAACCAAAAAAAAAAAAATTTTGTGAGCTCTAAAATTCTAAACAGGCACTCTCCATAACTTGGGGTTCTAACTTACTACCATAATTATGAATTTAATTTAAAGATAAAATATAACGTTCTTTTGATCATGCAGAATTTATTGAAATTATTACGTTTTTGTCTTTTTTTTCCTCCACCTTGTTTTATCCCTGCGCTTCTCTTTTGGGATTCTTCTTTTTAGTATACTAAACCAAAAGTTTTTAAGAGCATTCTTTTGTATTCACTTGATCATACTCCCAGGAATGCTGTCTTGATTGTTAATGTTATCAATTTCTGTGGACATGCAGTTTTCTTTCTCTCCAATTAAATTTTGAGAAATATTTCTGAAAATTTGTTAAAAAGATTCTCCTCTATAAAAGACAGAGCTGCTACTTGCCTTACTAATTATATAAATAGATCGTTTCTTCCTAATTACACCACGAAAAAATAAGAGATCTGGCAACTGCGCTTGCTACATTAAAAATACTCGACATAAGAGTTTTTCCTGTTAAGATAACGAGTTACAAGGTTTGGGCAGGTCCGGGAGTCATGTAATTGCCATTCAAATATCAATGTCGCCGAAATGTGACTTACGACGTTTGCGACTAAAGCCGACCATACTATACAGAGGGTGTTTGTTATTGGTGGTGAGGACACTTGAAATTTAATGATCATTTTGAACATACATCAACTTTTCTTTACTTGTTTTTTGGATGTACTTTTTGGTATAAAAAAATCAAAGGAATTCGGTGAAAAATTGATTTTTGAAATAAAAAATCGAAAAAAAAAACACATTTTAATTTTTTTCCCAAACGTGATAGGTTTTTTTTTCTTGACTTTTTCACACCGTTCAACAAAGTCAGTATATAGGTAACAAATTTCCAGTCTGTAGCTGTTGTACCGTGTTGGTGTTGTACCTACAGCAGGGAAAGAAAAAAGGACGAATTTGAGTTTTTTGCCACCTGAATTAATTATTGGAAGAGTTTTATATACTGTGCAACTTTTATCTATTTTAAATAATCTGGTAATAACTCTTACCGGTTCCGAGATAGTAAAAGTGGTATCGGTATCACCAATAACATATACACCTTGCTTGTATAAATTTATTATTTATTTATCATTTCACTTTTAGTGTATTTCTACCTAATAAATACCATTTTGGTACATTATGTAAATATAAAAAATGATAAGAATAACTCTTTATAAATCAGATACAGTAGACTTTCGATAATCCGGCGGTTACCTTTGTAGCTAACTGCCGGATTACTGGAAACGCCGGTCTACTGGAACGTCTAATGAAAAAGAACCAAATTCGAATGTATGTAAATAAATACTTATATTTGAGGATTAAATACTCGTTTGAGGATCTCGACTTTTGCAGCTAACGTTAATTTTTTGTGTTTTCGTTTATTATTTGCTGACATTGTTGGTTATTTTATTTATACAACGCACACACCTACACACCTAAGTGACTTGTGCTAAAATGCGTATTTATCTAGCAGAGAAAACTGATGAAATGCTGAAGAAGCCGTGTATGCCGGATTATAGCATAGTCGCGCACCGCTCCTGCCGGATTATAGAGTAGCTAGTATTTTTATGATGAAGGGAAAAAAACGCCGGATTACTGGCAGTGCCGGACTGCCGCAGAGCCGTATTATCGAGCTTTGACTGTATTACAATACATGGCCTGAACCTGGTATAGGGTTTTCGGTTCTTATTATTTATCTCTCGTATAAATTAATCGCGCATTATATGAGTTTTTGCGCTCACCTGAATGTAACTATCAATGATAACCTCACCCCAAAATATTTCAGAAAAAAATATGGTTTGCGCGAAAAATTTTTACAAATTTCAGTGACTGCCTATTTTCCCATATACCTAACTGAAAATTTACTGATTTATGTATTTATGTAGGCTTTCACACGACTGGTTTCAATTGAAATCATAACTGATTCCGGGCTGTTTTGCCGTGGTCCATGGAGATTCGGTCCGAACGTTTCATCCACAACTATTGCGGTGGATAACATCACGCGGAGTGGGAAGGTCGCTTGCGTGCAAGTCAAAAAGTCTTATAGAAAATTCGATTTATCCGCAATATAGAAAAATTAAAGAAAATTGAAATTTCGAAATATAAGGTGTTTCGTTAATCAGTACTTACTGAAAATTAAAATGAAGATTCCTTATTGATGAAAGAAAAAGAAGAGATAGAGTTTTAGACAGTTTAGTTAATGTCTGATGTTATTTTTTTATGAAAGAATTTTTGGTCGAATTGTCAGTTAATAGTTAACTACCTAAAGCGTCATATTTTATTAGCACGAGTGGAGTGCAAATATAGACTTCTGAATGGATACTTGCAGATGTCAAAGTCATAAAAATCGTTTTATTAGCATTGCGTATATTATTACATACCTACACATAGGTACACATACAACTTTTTTTATTTACACGATCTACGGATTGTTTGTATTTTGATAATTTTCCATTCATTCATACTTTTGATAAAAACATTGGGTAAATCAAATTTCCCCCGAGAATTCCTAACCTGGCAAAATTAGTACATTACCTAGAATGTAGATAAATAAAAATTGACATATTTATGACAAATTGACGAGTTATTAATCTTGAACAGTGACGCTCCTATAATTTATTTTTATGCAGGTGTCCCATATGTCGCGGAACAATTTGTTTTATTTTCACCAGGTGCGTTCTAGCTCTAGCTAGATTTTCACACAAAAAATTCCGCTTTTTATGTCCATAAATGACGAAATATTTTGGTTTTGATTCCTTTTAAAACATTGTTTGCATATAAATTTGTGTTTTTCACGAGAATAAATTCAAGCACACACCTAAACTTCAAAATTATTAAAAAAAACCGAGAAAAAAACAATAGGTACTTTGATAATTAAAATATTTTGGAAAAAAAACTCGCACACCTCAACTTCAAATTTTTATTTGGAATTTGAATTTTTACCCCCACCGCTCTCACCCCCATCATTGTGGTCACATATTTTTTTAACAGGGCACCCTGTATATTTTTGAATTTTCATATTTTCTGAGAAAATCTAGTAAGATTGATTTTTACAGTTACGGTTTAAATTGAGTAGGCTATGAGTTATAAAGAAATGAAAATAGTAATTTTTCATTTTGAAAGCTATGTACTGCGAAAACGGCTCAAAATATCGGAAAACGGCTTACATGTTCTTTTTTTTATACATTTAAAAATTTTTATACAAGGTGATTAAAAAATCTGCCAATTTATATCACCCTGTATATATTAAAATTTAAACCACATAGTAGGATACCATGTAAAAAGTTAAGATAGGGACACGTAAGCTGTTTTCCGATATTTTGAGCTGTCTCCGCAGTACCTACACTGCTGTCAAAATGAAAAATTGCTATTTTCATTTGCTTATAACTCATAGCCTATATACCAACTAAATTTTAACTGCAACTGTAAAAATCATTCTTTCTGGATTTTCTCAGGAAATATGAAAATTCAAAAATATACAGGGTGTCCTATTTAAAAAATATATGACCACAATGGTGGCGGTGAGAGCGGTGAGAGATGTCCAATAAGAATCTGAAACAAAAGTTACAGATTTTTTTAGATACTTTACAGATACAAAATTTCAGATTCTTGATAAGCATAAAATTGTGCAACTTTTCTTTAATTTAAACGCCGCTGAAACTTTTTTCGTATTTCAAGGTACTGTAAACAGTAGCATTTTTAAAGTAAAGGCATCCAGTGGCGTGCATAGGAAAAGGGACAAAATTGTTAAATTTTGTCAAATTTAAAAATCCATTCTAAGGCACTTCTTCAAACGAAATGAAATGAAATTTTCAAAGTAAACCACTACGCTAATATATGACCAGACTATGGAAAATTTCAGAGAGACAATTAAAAAAAAATTCATAAAAAAATCAAACGCATTTTATGCGATTGATGGCGCAAAACGTTTTTATACAGAGGTGGCGTAAAATGTTTGAACATTTTAACTTTTTACACATTTCCCTTAAATTTTGTTAATTTGCAAAATTTTCGAAAGTTCTAGTGATTTCTTCGAAAAAAATGTAAAAAATAAATTTTTTGCGAACACTTCTTGAAACGTTTTTAGCGTTAATGACTTTCTTTAGCTTTGAAGGTCATCATCCCTAAAAATAAAATCACAAGACCGTAAACAGCACCTAATATGCATCTAAAAATCCAATTTCCTTCTGTTTTCCTGTAAAATTCCAGAATAATCTTCTTTTTGAAATGACGTCTTGCATGTGACGCGGGTTGCTATTCTAAAGCGTCAAAGGTGTTTGTCATACATACATATATGCATTTCCACAAACATACATAATTCAGTTCGATATAAATTTTCTTGAAATATAAATAGCATCAATATGAAATAACGTAATCAACAAATTCATTCATATTATAGCATAGGGTGATTTAAATCAGTAAAATTATTCTGTGTAGGAGTTTTCTTAAAATAACCATAAAATAGGAAAACTTGCTTTAGAGGCATTATTTCAGGAACATACTAACAACAACAACCTTGTTTACGAACAGGAACGATAATTTTTTTGTGCATCCTACTGTTACTCGTTTCGTTTAGCTAGAAATGTCTATTTTTGAAGATCAAAATGATCAAGGACAATTGAAACAAGTGAAAAAATGAAAAATAAAGCTCGGAAAACTACCTTCTCATATCTTGTTAATTTGATACGCATTAATTTTTGTTAAGTCTTGCGTAGGTATACAGACGGTGTTAAAAAATATCAATTTTGAAACGACTCGACCGATTTTGCGCAAATGCAATACCAGACATTTATCAAATTTTTATGTATTTTTATTGGCATTATTGACGACAATGGACATCAGATCGTCGACTTGCTAAAATTGTTTTGCGGAGTTCATGTAGGTACGTGTTTTTGGCTTTAACAATAACGTGACAATTACTTAAAATGAACTTGAACCCTGGGCTTCGCTGTTAATATTAATTAATTAATTCTTGAGAAACAATCGCCGACTATTAAATCTATTTATCAGAGAGTGCGCTCGGTCGTCAAAGTATCTATCTAGTGCATGTAATATATAATCATCGTAACTAGGCAATTGAGTACATTTATGATAATATCTTAAGTTTTTAATACTTTTTCGTACCGCCACTGGTAAGCAGATACTGGTAGATATTAGGAAGGTAAGGTTTTGTCTGTGGCCTATGGCATGGCTTGAATATATTCAAAATCAAACTCTGAGCTGATTGGCAGACCTGACAAGACAACAGCTAATAACTCATACATATTCATACGATTGCGATTAGGAATGGGAAGGTAAACCGCTTTTGAAATGAGAATTCTTTTATAAGAGCAGTTGAATTAAGTAGGAAACGGAACGTATGTAAGAAAATAGGTAGGTACCTAACCTACCTATTCATGAACGATTTATTGATAAAAATGAACGCTCTGTATATTGGAACTTTAGTTTTAGAGATACAAGGTGTTAAAGTTCTTTGAAAAATTTATTACTTTTTTAATATCTACGAACTGGCTGATCAGAATAACTCGAAATTTTTGACAGTAGTTGTACTAATAATAATTGAAGTACATGATTTGATACTCCGGACAAAAAATTCTTCACTCCAGTGGCAGAGATCTGGGTGTGTTGTCACCTTTTTTATTAAATAATTTCCACGCCACTGACTTTATAATAAAAATAATGGCATTTTTGATAGATTCCATATGTTGCTTAGAGGAGAAAAGTCGTCTTAAGTTTTTGTCGTAGGACGCACTGTTTCTGAGATACTTCACAATGTACGAAACTGTACGAGGTAAAATATAAAAATCAATGCCATTGATCTTTCCAGAAATTAATCATTTTTGTGTTCGTTATTGAACCGTGTTCCTATTTTGTGGAATATCTTGAAAACAGTGCGTTCCACAACAAAAACGTAAAAAGACGACTTTTCTCATCTAAACAAAACAAGGTGTCTACTAAAAATATTTGTAATAAAGTGAGTGGCGTAGAAATGATTTAATAAAAAAAGGTAACGACGTACCCAGATTTTTTTTCGCCTATTTTTGCATTTCCTACATGTCCTTAAAGTTTGTAACACGTATTCATTTTAACCCCCTGTGTAGTTCCTATGCCCACCTAAAAACCGATAATGAAATTCACTGTGGCTTATTGTTTATGGTTGTGTGTCAAGTTGAAGATGAGATTAAAAACGAAACGCTTTGCATGATGTATATGATGCATCAAATAAGTTAGGGAGAGACGATTAGTTGTTATTTGTCTTTGTCGCATTCTCCTCGTATTTGTATTCCAAGTAGGTTCACGTAAGTCTTCCAGGGATAAAAGATATTGATGATCCTGATCATACGGAAACGAATAAGACAGAAATTTCAGACTCTTTATTATCGAATTTAGCGTGGGGCGTTTGATAAGAAAAGAAATTGCTCAATAAAAAAAATTGTAATAAAGTTTGAGTTTTAAATGCAGAAAAGAGGCGAGTTTCTTGTTAGGAAGTTTATTATTCTGTCGGAGATCCACTTGTCCTTGCGTTAGCCAAGACGAATAGACCATAGAGCCAAGAAAAATTTTATGGTTTTTAATCAAAATTGAATCTAAATGTTAAGTCGTCCATAAACTTTTCATTAGTGAAAGTCTCAATAAAAGATAGTAAGAAAATTGGTCTTTTTTTTTTTTTTGAAATTGTTGCCCGTTCAAATTTGCCGAGTAAATTTGACTACCGAAAAAATTCAAGATGGCGCGGGAAAATTAGTGTGTGAAATTTTTCGAAAATTTTTATCGGGATCTTCGAATGACGTGTATAGATCTCCAAAATAAGTGTTCCGAGGTATCCATGTTTGACAATTTTTCCAAGATGGCGGATTAAAGTCGAGGGTTGAGTTTTTTGTAGACGTTTGCGAGGGGGCTATCTCCCCTGAAGGCGCCAAGCGTCGATGACAGTTGTTACCGGTTTCGCATAGTCGATACATGTCGTCAGTCCGTAGGCTATGTTTATTTCCGATATCTTACAAAATGGCCGTTCTACAGCGACTTTAAAATGGCCGATGAAAAAAATGCAAATTTTGACTTTGACAGTTTATAAATGACGGACGGTAAGTATTACAAACTTCAAACCCGGTGTGTCGAATGAGGTTAGTATTAGCTATACGTTGGTACTTAAACGAAGCGATTCCGACATCCCGTTTGATAATTATTAAAAGATCGCGTCCGAAAAAAATCACTTTTTTTCGTGATTTTTTGAGAAGAAAATGCGAAATCAACGCCATCTTAAAAAAACTTACCGCGTTTTTTTCTCAGTTCGCCATTTTCTCAGGAACTATGCACGTAAACGAAAAACAGATTTCGGTTCGGAATTTACAACGCTCCCAAAATGCCTGTCTGCAAATTTCAGCCGGTTTTATTTTTTTTCATTTATTCTCAAAAAAATCGAAAGAAAAATCACAAATTATTTCGTCGTTTTCTCCGAAACGGTGCAAGTTTTGTACGGACGATGATTTTCGGTCGATAGAGTTTGTCGACTAGAAGCGCGAAGTCAAATTCCGATCACGAAATTTTTCAAAATGGCCGCTACAGACGATTTTGAAAATTTTCAATTTTTTTTTTTTTAATCGACTTATAGGTGACAGACGGTTGCATCAATTGCGACGAAATTTTGCAGTCTTCAAGAACCATTTCTTAGATCATGCCGGTGCCTCTTCGATCATCCCCCGACCGACGTGTCCAACGTTACGGTCAAAAATGTCCGAGCGGTTCAAAATCTTCACGATTTCCGAGCAAAATCAATGAAAATAAGTTATATTTCGAAAATTTTTTCCTCGGTAATTTCCGTACATCGGGATTCGGGGATCATTTTCGGAATCGGTGCAGTTTAACCAAGACAAAATTTATTTGTTTTTTTCTCAAATTTGAGTCTAAAAATAAAGGTAGTATGGTAAATTACTGAGAGCAGTTTTTTTGCTCAATGTTGAGCAAGTCGATTTTTCTTATAAGTTTCTGGGGTCAAAAAATTCATCCGTTTTTGAAGTTTCAAACAATTCAAGTGAAAAAAAAAGGATAAAATATGTATTTTTTTGAAAATTATTTAGTTTAGAGTCTTAATCGGTTCTTAAAACCAAGACAAATCTTACGTTTTTTTTTTGTCCTCAAAATGGTAAGTCGCCCATAACACTTTTATTTTGGAGAGCAGTTTTTTGCGGTCTTAAGAAGGCCGATTATTCGTTAAAAAAAATTGGTTCAAAAAATTCTTGTCCATTTTTGTTTTGAAGTTGGTCCAAACAAAACTGTTTGAAAAATATAAAAAATGTAGTTTTTGGAAGTTATCGACAGTATAAAGAGTTTTTCTCAAAATTGAGTCTAATAATAAGTAAAATTCTTAACCATTTTTGAAGTTGGTGCAAAACTGTTTAATTTAAGTGAAAAAAATTGTTTATATCAAAATATTCTTATCCGTTTTCAAAGTCTCAGCCAGGAGACTGGACAAATTAGTCAAAAACTGTACAATTTAGATTAGACAAAAAATGTGCGAAAAATCTATTTTTTGAAAATTATCGACAGGTGGGACATTCGGAACACGCGTTCGTGTAGACCAGTGGCGGATCGTGATTGCAAAGTTAGTGAAGTGAAGATTCTACCCAGGACAAGGTCCAACCCCCGAAAATTCGATTTTTGTAAAGTTCGGTCAACTCGATTTTTTTGTTAAATAAAAAAACTGACATTGCAAAAATAAAGCTGGTCAATAACTGCAATGAAAATGTGGTTTCAGTTTTTTCCAAATCTTCACTAATAACGTCAATAAATAAGAAAAACTAAAAATGTAAATTTTGGGGTTTTCAAAATAATAATCAAAACAATTTTTGAAATCTCTTTCCGCCATTGCATTGTCCTTCTGGTTAGCCACCTTTTTACCAATTTAACCGACTCTGTAGCTCCCACGGTTTCCGGATTCCCATCCTGTTCGTTCTTATCACGGTTCTTATCTTGGACACAATATACAGAGTGTTTACTGTAAGGTTGGCCAAACTTTACAGGCTGATTCTTCAGACTAAAATAAGCAAAAATTTCCCATTAACATGTGTCCGGAAATGCACCGTTTTTGAGATACAGGGTGTCGAAGAAATATTCTATTTCCAGGTTTTTGACGATATCTCAGGAACCGTATGAGATACATTGTTCAGCTCTTAGATACACTATGTGCTCACTGATCCCCTATTTTCGCCGTAAAATAAGGGTTTAAAAAATTTAGTGGCGTAGATTTAGGGTATTTTGATGGTTTCGACCTCCTAATTTCTACGCCACTGGAATAAATGCGATTTTAAGCAGCGCCTTTGAACCGTCCATGTTTTCTGTACCAAAAAGGTACTCTTGGTTGACGGCTCTAAAATGAACCGTTTCCGAGAAAAATGTCATTTTATGAGAGAAAACATTGATTATAGGAATAAGTTTTCACTTACTTTAATTTTTCCAAAATGGTGTTGAAAAATCGTTAAAAAAGTGATGTTTTCTCTCATAAAATGCCATTTTTCTCGGAAACGGTTCACTTTAGAGCCGTTAACCAAGAGTACCTTTTTTGTGTTGAAAACATGGGCGGTTCAAAGGCGCTGCTTAAAATCGCATTTATTCCAGTGGCGTAGAAATTAGGGGGTCGAAACCCCCTAAAAACCCTATGTCTACGCCAATGAATTTTTTAAAAACCTTTCTTTTACAGCGAAAATAAGGGGATCAGTGAGCACATAGTGTGTATAAGAGCTGAACATTGTATCTCATACGGTTCCCGAGATATCGTCAAAAAAACAGGAAAAATAATATTTCTTCGACACCCTGTATCTCAGAAACGGTGCATTTCCGGACACACGTTAATGGGAAATTTTTTGTAGTCTGAAGAATCAGCCTGTGAAGTTTGGCCAACCTTACAGTAAACATCCCGTATACAGAGTGTTCGGTAACGGGCCAGCCAAAATTAAACGTCATGTATAAAATCGTATTGTAAGCATAAAAAAAAGAATACCGTTTTTTTCAAATCGGCTTTCGCTTAGGAAATAATACCTATAATGTAAAACCAAGACAGCTATGAAATTCCAAATTAATAATTTATTGTTTGACAGTGTCTTATCTTTTAATCAGAGGTGTCAACGGTGCGTGACTTTTCGTTAGAGCTTGTTGTTTAATTAGGCCGTTCAGTTTTGGAAAATTTGTTGTTTTCATGGCTGACTATGATTTCACAATTTTGGAAATATTTCTGATCTGAAAAAAACGCTTTTCTTTTTTTTATCTTAAAATTCGATTTTATAGATGACGTTTGATTATGACTGGCCCGTTACCGAACATCCTGTATACCTATTGTTATAGTATTTCCATTTACAACCTTTGAATCACCATAACAATGATTCCAAAAAAAAAAAACATATGTGAACTGTTGACGTGAGCTATTAAGATTTGGTCCAGGGTAATTTACTTTGGACGTTTCGTCTACAACTGCGACAGACATCAGTGGAAGTTGATGATGTTGTCGAACTCTATGTCTATATGTAAATTACCCTGGACCGCATGTCATAAGACAATTCGTCCTGCACACTGTCCTGAAAGTGGATTTAAATGCCTCGGTTTGTTATCTTTAACTGTAACCAAAAAAGACTAAAAGACTGGTCTTAAAATAGAAGCCTGTATAAAATTTTAAAGCATTTCCACAAGAGAATAATAATTATAAATTCGCCGTGATGGTGAATATAAGATGAGACGTGCCCCTGGCCGTTTTCCGGTAATGCGGGAAGAAAAATAGGTAGATATAGGCAGGTAAGGGTGGCTGGCTGCCCTGCCTACTTACGTCGTAGTACGTGCCTTTGTAATCAGTCAAAGCTTGATAAAGGAGAGTCTCTCCGCAGTTTTATGAAAATATCCCCTCCAATAACTAAGCAATAAATAAATTAGTCACGTTTTCAACTGAGAAAACTGAACGTTAAATTAAGTCCGAAATTACTTGACAGAGAATGAAAAAACGAAAATCGATGTTTAGGCCGAACAAAAGTTACTTCAAAAATAAGCGTTTCATTAAATATTTATGAAAAGTGCTTTCGTTTTTGCTGAAATTCAGCTGCGTTCCCAGTTTAATAATGTCCCTGAAAAGTGACGAAGGAAACCCGAAGATTGCTAACAAAATATTCAAGCAGTAATCCGTCGGCAATAAACAAGTTGGGAGTTTTAATCGCAATTTCAAAGTTCGCACGTATTTTATATTTTAAGAAATAATATTACGGAAGAGTCGTTATATACATTTAGAAGGATTCGTTAAAAGGGCCTTAGTTATAATGAGAGTTAATTGAGCGAGGGCAATTTCAAAGTGGAACTCCAACATGAAGCTGTTTGCCATATTATAACGAGAATGAAGGGACCCGTGAAAAATTACGAGAAACTCTGAGGTGTCCGTCCCTCCTCTCATCTCGAACTCGGATCATTTTCATGTAAATATTGATAAACAAAGGTCTTGAAATTACAATTACCCCTACCCACCACCACCATCACCCACCTCCCTACCCCACCACCGATTCATATTCGGTTTAGGTGTTGTTGTAGGTCTTTGATATTAATTATAATTATTCTATCATTAAACCGTTAACCTAATTCGTCTGCATGGAACGAGTCCTACTTGACGTTTTCTCGTTTGATAATTTTCCCCGAGGGAGGAGAGTTCAAGCTCCAACAAAACAGCTCACCACATTTTACCACTAACGTACCGTATTAACCTCATTTTGTCGTTAATACAAACTGATGTCCTACATCCTAAACTATATTTAAGTTTCAAAAAAATTGACATTTCCACTTCTTTTTATCTTGACATCTATTTATGGAGTTGCGAAGTTTAAATAGAAAAAAAAGTTATCATCGGTCATGGAATCAGAAATTATGAATCATTTTTGAAATGAACAAAAAAAAAAAAAAAAACGAGCGGTACATGCACAATTTTGTGAGTATGGACACGTAAAGCGTTACCTAGGAAACTGTCTTTCATGAATGACGATGTTAAATTTAATATTTTACAAGCTTTCCAAGAACATCCTACAATGTATACGCGTCAAGCCGCACGTATACTGTCAAGTAGGTCCGTCGACCGTTTTAAAATGCCCGAAAAAAGGAAATTGCTCTATAAAGTATTATAGCTTGTGCTACTATAAAGTAAAGATTATAATTTGAATTGGCCAATAAAAGTCTCCCTCCATGAAACTATATTTAATTAAAAAACTCTACGTTGTGTTTATTTTTCGTTCAACTTTTAAAATAAACCAAACCTTTTTTCACTCTTTACCTTGTGAAAGGGCTGAATTCACCCACCAATCGGAGAAATAAACCATGCATAAAAACTCAGACCTCTTTGATAACAAAGTAATGTTTTAGATGAAATGGCCAATTTAACTTTGTAAGTCTTATTGAAGTCGAGGGCGATTTTTTTAATTCGAAACATTTTCCCGTAAAGTTTGTCTTTTTTCAGATATCCTGAAAAACCGAAAGTGTTGAATTCGAAAATTGAACTTTTAACGTAAATATGTATAGTATAGCTGAATTTCAGGTCAACAAAAAATATGTGTATAAATCGTTTTTTCGTAAAGGGTGAAGAAAATCTGAAACAGTTACGTTAAAATTTTAATTGGACTTTGAAAATAGTTCAGTAGAAAATCAAATATCTGGATTTTAATTGAAAAGTCAAATATTTGTTAAATTTTAATTTTAAAGCGCGAGATTTTGCAAGTTCTCATATCGGTCCTGAGGTCCTGACGTTTGTTTCAAAAATAAGTTATTTAATTAACGTCATTTATTTCAACAATAATAAAATATACAGTCAAAAAAAAAACATTCATATATAAAATACAAAATGACCCTACGTTGTGTTTTTATTTAAAATTTTAATTCGTCAAAACTTACAAAAATGTTCAATCAGCATCAGAGCTCTCGTATTTTCTTTATAAATATGTAACGGGTTTTCGATTTACATTGGTCAAATAATACTTTAATAATATTAGTTTCAGTAAATTTGAATATCCATTATGTATTTAGATTGGATTATGCTATGCTGTAGGAATCAATTTAATTTTGAAAATGGTGCTACCAACTGCTGCTACGAAACACCTATTTCAATTATCCGGGGCTATTATAGTTCCTACTAAGCGCCAGTGTATGGGGTAATAATAATAATAATTGATGCTCGATTAGTTGTTTATACCTAGATGCAATTGCAGGTGGATGCAATTTTGGAATTTATGGATCAGCGATCAGTGCTGTAAACATTTTACATTTTAGAATGTGTAACAACTGTTGTAAATCTGAATGTGCACATAATATAGTTTTAATATTGATTAATACTTAATTGCTAATTGTTCAGATTACAATTATATATTTCTACCATCAATAGTATGTATGCAAAATTTTATTATTTAATTTTCCACGGGAAATTGATGCATTTTGTCCATTCGATTGATATCACGTACCTATTATAATGGTAAACAAACAGTGATTAAAAATTGCTGCTTTATTTATAATACTACGTTTGAATATGATTTAGTAGTATTAGTACCTATAATTAGGTCGTAAAAAATAAAAGATAATTGATTTGTTTGTTTATACCATCAGTAATTGTTTCTAGCTTACTTGCAAAGAAGTTATCGCTCATTCTTTATTTTTATTGCGATTTGTATCTATTGTTCATGTTCTAAATAGATATGCATTATCATTTTTTACTAAAAAGAAAAGAATAATAATTCTTAATTATTTAGTTTATTTTATTTCGACTCTGACCTCACCTTTGAAAAAATTATCGCGTACTTACTATTACGTCAATCTGACATCAATAAAAATAATGATAAAGAGTGAGTAATAAAAAATCAATTGACGGTAGTCCATATGGACGAGTCAGATAATAAGACATATATTCTACAACTTAATTATTGTGATTTATTTGACACTAGTTCTAATGTTAGGAATTACATATCGATTATTGAGCGACATACGTTACAAAAACTCACTCTTTACTAATTACTTAAATTATACGTCAAGTCTGACGTTTTAATAGTAAATGTCAAAGAGATCCTAAATCCTTTAGCGATCGTCGGCGCCCATATTTCCCGAGTTTCGCCTACACGGGAAATGATCGGTTATTAACGCATAAATCAATATTACGTACATATCAACTCCGGCCTTCTACGACCACCTGTTCGCGAGCTATAGGTAAAAGTGGAAAATTTTGAACTGAAAACTTTAGAGAAAATAACTTTTACTTAGGCACGAAAAATAATTTTTTCAGTAACGATGGAGAAGATGTGTAGAATTTTGCCTTTCTCATGCACATAGTTTTTTTGTTTTTCCCAGAAATCGATTTTCTTTTTCCCTCCAAACCGGCCGCTCATCCTTTGGTGATATTTGCTCAGAAATGATAACATCTGGCAGCTGCAGCTGAAAAGTTTTGATTTTTTTAACTGGCTCCTGCTAAAAAACAAACAATTTTATCCAGCACATAGAAATCGATTTCGATATCGATCGATTTGAGCGGAAATTTGTTTCATCGAATATCTCGTAAGTTATAGGTTTTACGTCAATAATTTTGTTGTCATCAAATTTTTGCATTACGTAATTATGCACAAAAAAGATTATACCCAAACTTTAGGAGGACCAATAATAATTCTCAAGATATAGGTACGATAGAATTCAAGAAGCGTATTCTTTACATGGTGGTTTAAGTTGCAGTGTGCCTGGGTAGGGCTTACTATCAAACCATGTCAATTAAATGTGTTTTTTCGCCTTTTTTGCATTTTCCCAACTTATTCCAAACATTTTTACGGGGAGAAAACGAACTTCTCTGCTACCCCCATTGTCTATTGAAAATAATTCCAATTTTACAGAAATTTTTGTTGTGTTAGTTGTGTTGTGCTGTGACCCATTTCGGATTTTTCGTGACTTACCTTCATTATTTATTAAAAAAATTATGTTCTGTGAGAGATTTTCTTTTTGCATCTGCTCTCCCCTCCTCCGAAAATAGTCATATGAACGCTCTTGATGTTAACAGCTGGCATTAATCACAAAAGTCATGTTTTGTTCTTGCACCTCAGAATACTGAACACAACGAACACAACAAAAATTCATTCTCACAGAAAACGACTATTCGGGTGAAGTTAGCAACGGGAGTGGCTAAACATCCGGCTCCAGTACGAAGATAATTTAATTACATAGTCTGCTATTATTTCTTGAACGACAATGAAATGCCACTTCATGAAGTCATGTGAGGATATTTGCATGTAAAAATAAAAAATCCTAGCAACCTATAGTTTTTGTAGTTTCAAGATCATTTTTACAGCTGTAAATCTGCATGAACTTCCAAAATTCATGGCGGCCGTTCTGGGCCCGCACAAGACGAGTTTTTACAACGTCGCGACAGGGTTGATCTTTCTCTTTCGTGTGGAAAAATAAAAACCGCAGCAACGCATCAAGGGCAGTATATTTATAGGTGAAAATCGAAAATTACAACATCTGAACTTCTGATTAGAAAATTCAAAAAATTATGGAGGCCGTTTTGAGCCCGGACAAGACAAGTTTTCACAACGGTGGTACAGGGTTGACCTTTCTCCTTCGTTTGGAAAAATAAAAACCACAACGACGCACGAAAGGCAGTTTTTATATCCCAAAATCGAAAATTACAACACGCGAATTCGGAATTTCAAAAAATCGTGGTGGCCGGTGTGGGCCCGGATAAGGCGAGTTTTCACAAGGGCATGATGGGGTTGATCTTTCTCCTTGGCGTGGAAAAATAAAAACCCCATCACCGCATCAAGGGTAGTTTTTATAGGCGAAAATCGAAAATTACAACATCTGAATATCCAGATTCGGAAATTAAAAAAAATCATGGCGGCTGTTCTGGGCCCGAACAAAATGAGTTTTTATAACAGCGTGGAAGTGTTGATCTTTCTTATTGGTGTGGAAAATAGAAACCCCAGCGACACATCAAGGGCAGTTTTTATAGCCGGCGAAAATGGAAAGTTACAACATCTGAATATCCTGATTTTCAGCTATAAAAACTACCCTTGATGTGGTTTCTTATTTTTCGACACGACGGAAAAAGATCTACTATTTCACGCTATTGTGAAAACTTGTCTTGTCCGGGTCCAGAAAGGCCGCCATGATTTTTTTTCCAAATCCGATTATCCAGCTGTTGCAATTTTCGATTTTCGGCTGTAACGTCGTTAAAGGTTTTATTCTTTAATTAGCTCCATTTAATATTATTAAGTAAGATATTATTGTCTAAATCCCTACTATAAAGGTGTCCGCCTAGCCACTTTATTTAATTGAAACATGAATTTCGATCCAACATCGCCACCTGTTGCCGAGTGGTAAAACTAACTAAACTAGGCAAGTTCAAGATCCCTACCTTGTAGTACAATCTGTAACTTCTTTCTCTTACAATCTTCCTTTTCGATTAACTAGAAACACAGATGTCGCTGTGATGTAGTTTAGGAAGATTTACTAACGTCTCTTTGAGTTGCGCGAACGGTCTGTCTTCCGGAGATCTGAACAGGCTTGGCCATCTTCCATTCTTGGTGCTTGAAGCGACCAGTCGCACCCCTACCTTTTCTCTTTATCTAAGGACCGATTATTATATCGGTTCTTTTCTACCTACCCTATCAATCGGGGCACTATCTTATTTCGTCGGAAAACCTATCTACGGAGTTGAACCCCACCTGTCTTCACAGACGCCATATTGGTTTTCATACTTTCTACGTCCGAATATCTGCTTTTATGGAAGGAATCTCCTACATTATCTGAAGGTTTTGCTGCTACCTGCCCCTGAATACTGGATCTCATCATTCGGAGCCTCATATTTTCATCTTTCATCTAACCTCGAAGGACGACCACGCTACCAGAGTTAGGCACGTGTTCCCACGGGACACGACACCGTCCACCAGTCTTTCTGCCACCCCAGAGGGAGACCACGGTCTCTTATCCTGAGATTTCGTCCAGGGCCCCGCTCTCCAGTCTCGGCACGACATTCCAAGGATGGCAAAATGTCGTATCAGTAAGCAAAGTGTGACATAACCTTTTATTGCTCAGAGTGATATCCGAGAAATCTGTTAGGAGTTTTATGTCGTTCTACCGCCTTATCTCGTCGTGAGATTGATGTTTTATTAATTAAAACTTATATTAATAATAACTTTGAAATACCTGATATACAATCATTACCATTATTATTCAAGTAATACTTGAAATGAACTTGTCAATTATTATGTGAAGGAAAAAATAGATCTATTATTTTCTCTACCAGTTAAACTGTTAAATGAGATATTTTACGATTAACTTCAGGATCAATTAATTAGTAATTTCATAACCATAGAATTTCAATCATTTATTTTATAAACAGAATAAATAAATATACTTTTCATTAAAAGATCAATTCTATTATTCAGTAGGTAGATACTACAGTAGTTAGAAATAGTTAACATCTCATAACCTGAGTGAATTTTGATGCCTTTATAGTTCAGGTTACTTTAGATCTATTATTCAAAATTAAAAGGTCATCTGGCATCCCAGTACCTTATATCTTAGGGGTAATTAAACCGTACCGCTTTATGCTGCTGATGCTACTACAATCGCTTGAAATCTGAATGAGATTTTGGTGCATCAATTAATACTTCGGCCCAACGAAGGTAAGTCGGCAATTGTTTTTCAACAACGTTCGAATTTTAATTGGCCCAGAGCCTAATCTAATAAGTCCGACCGCAGCAATTGGCACTCCCCGGTGTGGAACGTTTACTTCTTTGAATTAGAAATCCAATTTATCTTTATCTTTTTTTTTGGCTTTTATGTATCTAGGATTTTCATAAAATAAATCTCATAATTATTTGAACTTTACGATTTGTCTGCGATATCACTTGATATTTATATAAATTTCTCTTGTTGCTTACTGCATGTATTATTTATTGAAAGCTTTTGCATGACTACTTAGTTTTAAGTGTTATTGTTCCCTAATATATGTGTACCTACCTAATTATCTTTGTGCAAAGTGCCGTGTCGCGAAAATACCTACTTTTTCTTACCGCTACACTGCCGCTAAAGGGTAACCTTGAAAAGGAGCTTTACGGAGTGGTTGATTATACCGTCGCGATGTCTCGAGCAAGTTTAGAGAAGCTTAATTCCGTACGGAGAGGATACTCGATACGAGAGCTCTGTAGTTAAGCTGTCTTTGAAAACTGTATCCAAAAATCTTTCCCTGAAAATTACCTTACCATTTTCTCATTAAGTTAGGTTAGGTTTCCATTAATCTTTGACTCTCCAGTCAGCTGTTGGTATTAGTGCCGACGAGCGCTAAAGCTACGAGCAGTGTTGCGACGTATCCCTAGCATTCTTTACGTCAAACGTAGAAAACGAATTCTTTACGTGTAAAGATACACCATAGCGTCACATAGCTTTTTCGATCCCTACCTTACCGACTTTAGTAGATTTCAATCATGAATCCCGTTCTAGCTTTATTAAGTGAAGAACTCGCTTACGAAATAGCGATTAGAAAACAAGTCCCATTTAATACACAGGAGAAAAGACGAATTCAGTTTCGTGCCCTGTTAAATAGGGAAGAAAATCCTCTTTCTATTTCCGAATCTGTCTACCCCTTTGACAAAGATTCTGCAGAGGTGAAAAAGACTCTTGCAGATTTGAAAATCAAAATACAGGACGCTCCCTTGTCTCTTAATGACCCTATCTGTCAAAGAATTCAATGTCGTCTGAATCATGTGATCTCTAGAATCAATAGATTCAAACTTGATCAAGATCCTGAAGCAAAAGCTTTAGCTGATGATTTATTTTCTGAGGCTTTAGAATTAGAAGGTCAATGGCTTCTGAAAAACGATCAGTCCCTAGACCAAACTGATAACTCATCCAATTCCCAGAGTGCATCAAGCTCTACTGTCTCCACTCATTCTAGACCTAGTGTTCCAGTTTATAAATGGAATATTAAATTTTCTGGCTCTTCTAAGGATAATTTGATCCAATTTCTAGAAAAGGTCAAAGAACTTCAAAGGTCGAGAAATGTCTCAGACCGCGATCTTTTTGATTCGGCAATGGATCTTTTTGAAGACAAGGCTCTGATTTGGTTTCGCAGTGTTGCCAGCTCAATTATTTCTTGGGAAGATCTCAAGAATAAATTGAAAATTACTTTTCTCCCCCTCTCTTACGATGATGACCTATTAGAGGAAATCAAACAAAGAACTCATGGTGAATTTGAGTTAGTTGCTATCTATGTTGCCTCGATGCAAGGCTTATTTAAGAGATTGTCTACTCCTCCATCAGAAGTGGAACAATTTAAAATAATCAAGAAAAATCTTCATCCCTACTTCCAAAACCATCTTGCCCTTGTTGAGGTAAACAACATTCAGGACATAATTTCAATTGGAAAGAAGTTAGAAGATAATAGGACTATAGTCCAACAATATCGTCCCCCTCCCTCTAAGAAGGTTCAAAGTCTCTTAAATTCAGACTTAGCATGTTCTGGAGAACCAGCTTCTTTCTCTTCTCGTAAAGCCAGAGGCACACCAACTAAAGGTGCACCTACACCTAGTAACTCCAAGATCCCAGTTACTAACCTTTCTGCAGTCACCTGTTGGAATTGTTCCAACAAAGGTCATACCTATGTAAGGTGTAATCTTCCTAGAAAAGTTTTTTGTTATGGCTGTGGCCATAAAAATGTCTACAAGTCTAAATGCCCCTCATGTTCGGCAGATTTCCTGAACTCTCTCAAAGTCACTTCTCGTTCAAAAAACGACGAAGTTGCACAACAGGGTGCAGTGCGACAACAAGAGACAAGCCGCCCAAAGCAAGCCCTTGTAGAAAAGAGCTTGAAGTCAAAGGACGATCAGTCTCCTCCCTCTCCAAAAGACCAGCACTAGTATCTTCCAGTTATCTTGTTGATTTCACTATTCAAAAGGAACAGTGGAAATCATGGTTGCAAAAAGTTGCAAACTTTTTCGAATCTTTTCGAATACCTCCTAAAAAGGACATACCCAAACCAAGTGCTGACTCTTTAATACCTGTTATAGCTCCAATCTTATTATCTAACCCTGTTGACAATAGACCATTTATAGCTGTCAAAATGTGTGACGTACCTTATACAGCCCTCTTTGACACCGGCGCCAATATCTCTGTTTGTGATTTGGAAACTATGCAGGAAGTTCTGGGTGAACTACCCATCCCTTCCAAAAATTCGGATTTGTTGTGTTCCCTGAAAAATGCTGACGGTTCCCCTCTATCTGTTATCGACATAATTGAACTTGACCTGACCATAGATGACGTCACAAAGAAAGTCCAATTCCATGTGGTATCTTCCATATCACCACAAATTATCTTGGGAATAGACGTAGCTCGTATTTTCAACATGATGATTAATTTCGTAAATGAATCTTTCGAAGTTCATCCCGGTGATCCTTCGTCTTCATTATCTCCTATCTTACCTAATGAACTTACGGTTTGCGCTATCAATAAGATTCAGGATATCTCTTGTTTACCTCCTACCGACCTGTCTAGACTTGAATCGACGATAGACAAATTCAAAAGTTTGGCCCGTGTTGATATACTCCCTGAAACCAATGTGCTATGCCATTCCATAGAAACAAAAGACGCTAAGCCTTTTAGACAGAGACAATATCCATTATCTCCAACCCTTCAACAATATCTAAATGAAGAGGTAGATAAATTACTTAAGTTGGAAATTGTCGAAAAAAGTAATTCTCCTTGGGTGTCCCCTGTTCTTTTGGTCCGCAAGAAAGACAAAACATACCGTATGTGTTTCGATGGTCGGAAACTAAACGAGATCACCACACATGACTCATATCCCCTGCCTAGAATTGATACTATCTTGAGCAAGCTCAAAGACGCTAATTATCTTACCTCCATCGATTTAAAGCAGGCTTTCTTTCAAGTTCCTTTGGACGAAGAATCCCGCCCAAAGACCGCTTTTGTAGTCCCCGGGAGAGGTTTATTCCAATTCCGACGAATGCCTTTCGGACTGAGAAACAGTGCTCAAACCCAGCAACGACTTATGGACACAATTTTAGGTCCAGCTTTGGAGCCATTTGTTTTTGTTTATCTTGACGATATAATCATCGCCACGAATAGTTTCGAGAAACATCTAGAAATTTTAAGGGAAGTATACGAGCGTTTAAAAGACGCTAATCTTACTGTCAACTTCGACAAATGTCACTTCTGTCGAGATTCTCTCTCCTTTTTGGGTTTTATTATCGATAGAAACGGATTGCGAGTTAGTGAAGAGAAAGTTAAATCGATTATTGAGTCCCCTGTTCCTCATAACACCACTGGAGTAAGACACGTCCTAGGTATCTTACAATATTATAGGCGTTTCATAAAGGATTTTTCTACAATCAGTGCTCCTATCTCAGCTCTGCTGCATAACCGAAAAAAGGGACAGTCGATAACTTGGAACTCAGAAGCTGATCAGGCTTTCAAACTTCTCAAAGAACGACTAACTACAGCTCCCGTTCTAGCTAGCCCAGATTTCTCGAAGCCCTTTTGCATACAGACGGATGCAAGTGATTTCGGGTTAGGTGCGGTGCTTTTTCAACTTGAGGGAGATTTTGAACACCCCATTGCTTTTGCTAGTCGAATGCTCTCGAAAGCCGAGAAGAAATACACCGTTACCGAAAGAGAATGTTTAGGTGTCCTCTTTGGTATAGAATATTTTCGCCCTTATGTCGAAGGTGCAAATTTTACAGTTTACACCGATCATGCCTCTCTTCTCTGGCTTCGCACGTTAAAAGATCCTATGGGTCGCGTAGCTAGATGGTGTTTACGCCTCAGCCAGTTTGATTTCGACATTAAACATCGAAAAGGCACTTGCAATGTCCCTGCAGACTATCTTTCCCGTTCTATTTCTTCTATCTCTCTTCAAAACTTTGTACCTGATGATTGGTATAAAGACATGGTCTCCAAAGTTACCGAGTTTCCTGAGAAATACCCTGACTTTACCATCAAAGACAATATTCTTTATAAACATGTTAAGCCTCGAGTGGAAGTCGTGTCTAACCTATCTGATTGGAAAATTGTTGTCCCTACTCCTAATCGGGAGGAAATAATTGCTCAATTTCATGACCCTCCAACTTCTGCACATTTTGGAGTAAGTAAAACTTTGGCAAGAATATCTGAAGTTTATTATTGGCCCAAAATGATTATCTCAGTCAAAAAGTACGTGAGAAACTGCCAGGTTTGTGGTGCACACAAAGCCCCAAACACTGCTCGCGTAGGACTCATGGGTAATTATAAGAAAATCAATTTTCCCTTCCAATTTCTCTCTATTGACTTCATGGGACCTTTCCCTCGATCTAAGGCTAGAAACACCCAACTTTTAGTCGTCACTGATTGGTTTTCGAAATTCGTTTTGGTTAAACCAATGCCTAATGCTACAGCAGCTGCCGTTACCAAATTTCTTGAGAACCAAGTGTTCTTAATTTTCGGTGTGCCTCAAATTCTGCTTTGTGACAACGCTCAAATCTTTAAAAGCAGTCTATTTACTAATTTGCTGAAAAACTACGAAGTTAATTTGTGGTATAGCGCCAGGCATTTATCTCAGGTGAATCCGACCGAGAGAACGAATCGTACCATCCTTACAGCCATCTCATCTTACATCCGTGATAATCATAAAGATTGGGATAAAAATGTTTATAAAATTGCACAAGCAATTAACTTATCGGTGAGCGAAGTTACTAAACACGCTCCAGCTTTCCTACTTTTCGCTAGAAATGTCCCTGTAGACGGAACCTTTTACGGTCCAGTCTCAGATAATTATCTAGAATTACCTGATGATCTGTCTTATGTTCATCGAGAACAAGACATATCTAAATTACCTCCTATCTTCAGCGATATACGTGATAGACTCAAGAAAGCTTACGAAGTAAGTAAGAAACATTACGACTTACGCAAACGCCCCGATGTTTTCACCGAGGGTGACCTCGTCTGGAAACATACCTACCCACTTTCGAATGCCGCAAAGAATTTTGCTGCTAAATTGGCCCCAAAATTCGTACTATGCCGGATATCTAAAGTAGTGTCTAAATTAGTGTACGAATTACAAGACCAAGAAGGCAATCCCCTAGGTCGCTGGCATTCTAAAGATTTGAAGGCGTATCGAGGCGAAGACCCGCCGAAAAGCGACGAATAGTTCCTTGTAATATCTTCTCTTTAGTTTTATTTCCCTACCTATCTTTATCTCTCTTTTTGTATTTGACAAAAATCCGTTTAGAAAATGAGGTCTAGCAATACGAGAATTGAGAAAGCTCCGTTTCTTGTCGTATCTTAGAATGAATGAAGAATGTATGCAGAATGAAAACCGTATCTTTCAAAGTATTTCTCAAGGATCTCGAAACTAGCTGTGTGAATGTGGTACCAAGTGTAAATGTTGCTAATTTTGGGATCGGTATCTGCTATCCTCAGGCTCTCATTTTATTTTATCGCTCGAATTTTGAGAACCCATATCTTTCTGGTTATCTGAAATCATTACCTTGAAAAGTAACTATTCGCCTATCTTGTCTGACCACGTTTACAGGTCTAATGTTATCTTTTAAATTTTCTTATGTTCAAAGAACTAAAGAAAATGCTATCTTGCCGTTGTATCTACCTTATCTTATCTTTTACCTTTATCTTATCTACCGTCTAGTGTTAGACGGGTGCTTTCCCGACAGTTTCCGCCCTGCTATGTGCTAAAGTGAAAACTGCTCTGCTTGTCCAATCAGACGACAGCAGATTTTTTTTATCTTATCTTACCATCTCTTTCAAAGACGGGTGCTTTCCCGACAGTTTCCGCCCTGCTATGTGCTAAAGTGAAAACTGCTCTGCTTGTCCAATCAGACGACAGCAGATTCCTTTTATCTTATCTTACCATCTCTTTCAAACACGGGTGCTTTCCCGACAGTTTCCGCCCTGCTATGTGCTAAAGTGAAAACTGCTCTGCTTGTCAAATCAGACGACAGCAGATCTCTTTTATCTTATCTACCATCTTTCCAAGATTGGGTGCTTTAAGATTTTCCGCCCTGCATGGCTAAAGTGAAAAATCCCTCTGTTGTCTCAACGGAAGACAACAGAATATCTCTACCTTGTCTTATCTATCTTTCAAGAAAACGAAAATTGAATTAGCAAATTTTCTTCTTGATAAAAATGACAGGCGTAAGCTTTAGTCAAAGCTTCGTGCCTTTCTTATCTTTAATTTCTTTTCAAAGAAAAGGAATTACCTATCTTACCTTATCTATAGCTATTAGTACCATAATAGAATGGTAGCTAATACTTATCTTCTCTGCGAATATTTTCCATAATGGAAAATAAAAATCTATGCGAATTCTAGTGTTGAATTTGCAAAGATGACTTTAGATATTCGGTGTAAACACAAATGAATTTGAACACGGATATTGAATGTCCCCTACCTTAGCGATGAAAATGGTTGTTCCATTTTTCTTATCTTACCGAGTGAGATAAATTATCTTACCGTTACCTTAATGTTTATCTAATAATCCAGGCGATTATTGATGTTTTCTCTGTGCGATTATCGAATGTTTATCTATGCGATTATTGGATGATTTATCGATGTGATTATTGCGATTACGCTATCTGATAAGCTACGCAGTGATTATCTGCGAACTTCCTTTCTCTCAACCATTTATTATGGAGTCGCATAGACGATGGCATAGTCAAATTTTGACTGGTTCAAAGATGAAAAATCTTACTCATGGATTACCCTTGTGGACTCCAAAAATTTATCTTTCCCTGTACATAGATGTTTTGATGCCCAAGTTTGGACAGCATCAACCCCCTTGAGGATCGAGTTTCACTTTTCCTTTGTTGGACTTGCTACTTGACCTCGACAGTCTCATTCCAGATTTTTCCGCGCCCCACTGTTTCAGTGGCGGTGCATGCTCCAAATCAGAATGCAGGGTTGTCATTGGTCAAGGAAACACCATCTAGCGGTAAAGGAGGAAACCGTGCCCACCTCAGGAGATCTAATTTTATCTTAGTATGTATCTTATCTTATTGTATCTATCTTATCTTATATTATCTAACCATACCTTATCGTATCATCGTATCTAGTTATTTAGAAATTATTCCTATGTTTATCGACATTGTTCGGCGAGAACAATTACCGTTTAAGAAAGTTATCTTAATTATCTTATTACTACCGTTACTAGCATATCTTTTATTTTGTTGCCTTTGCAATGAAGCATGAATATTTTATTTTTATACCTTATGAATAATTATTACCTAGTGCTTAATATTTAAGTTGCATGAAATTTTAGTAAACCTAACGTTATTCCCCTTTGAAAGTTGCATGTTACCTTAGTAAGCATATACAAGAGAAATTTTATTCATTCAATGAAACAGATCAACGATGTCGTTGACAGTTTGTTCGTTCAGAGTTGTTATCTTATTTCCTCGAAAGGTTCATGTTGTTTATGAACGTGATTTCTGAATCATATTCTCTAAGCTTATCGTCACCTAGTTGTCCCGCAAACATACCCTTCTTCGGGTATGGTAACAACTTGAAATACGCCTGTGCTTTTTCCAGTTGGTTTGTCTTTAATCCTTTCCTTACCCCGGTAAAGAGAGGTGTGTAACGTCGTTAAAGGTTTTATTCTTTAATTAGCTCCATTTAATATTATTAAGTAAGATATTATTGTCTAAATCCCTACTATAAAGGTGTCCGCCTAGCCACTTTATTTAATTGAAACATGAATTTCGATCCAACATCGCCACCTGTTGCCGAGTGGTAAAACTAACTAAACTAGGCAAGTTCAAGATCCCTACCTTGTAGTACAATCTGTAACTTCTTTCTCTTACAATCTTCCTTTTCGATTAACTAGAAACACAGATGTCGCTGTGATGTAGTTTAGGAAGATTTACTAACGTCTCTTTGAGTTGCGCGAACGGTCTGTCTTCCGGAGATCTGAACAGGCTTGGCCATCTTCCATTCTTGGTGCTTGAAGCGACCAGTCGCACCCCTACCTTTTCTCTTTATCTAAGGACCGATTATTATATCGGTTCTTTTCTACCTACCCTATCAATCGGGGCACTATCTTATTTCGTCGGAAAACCTATCTACGGAGTTGAACCCCACCTGTCTTCACAGACGCCATATTGGTTTTCATACTTTCTACGTCCGAATATCTGCTTTTATGGAAGGAATCTCCTACATTATCTGAAGGTTTTGCTGCTACCTGCCCCTGAATACTGGATCTCATCATTCGGAGCCTCATATTTTCATCTTTCATCTAACCTCGAAGGACGACCACGCTACCAGAGTTAGGCACGTGTTCCCACGGGACACGACACCGTCCACCAGTCTTTCTGCCACCCCAGAGGGAGACCACGGTCTCTTATCCTGAGATTTCGTCCAGGGCCCCGCTCTCCAGTCTCGGCACGACATTCCAAGGATGGCAAAATGTCGTATCAGTAAGCAAAGTGTGACATAACCTTTTATTGCTCAGAGTGATATCCGAGAAATCTGTTAGGAGTTTTATGTCGTTCTACCGCCTTATCTCGTCGTGAGATTGATGTTTTATTAATTAAAACTTATATTAATAATAACTTTGAAATACCTGATATACAATCATTACCATTATTATTCAAGTAATACTTGAAATGAACTTGTCAATTATTATGTGAAGGAAAAAATAGATCTATTATTTTCTCTACCAGTTAAACTGTTAAATGAGATATTTTACGATTAACTTCAGGATCAATTAATTAGTAATTTCATAACCATAGAATTTCAATCATTTATTTTATAAACAGAATAAATAAATATACTTTTCATTAAAAGATCAATTCTATTATTCAGTAGGTAGATACTACAGTAGTTAGAAATAGTTAACATCTCATAACCTGAGTGAATTTTGATGCCTTTATAGTTCAGGTTACTTTAGATCTATTATTCAAAATTAAAAGGTCATCTGGCATCCCAGTACCTTATATCTTAGGGGTAATTAAACCGTACCGCTTTATGCTGCTGATGCTACTACAATCGCTTGAAATCTGAATGAGATTTTGGTGCATCAATTAATACTTCGGCCCAACGAAGGTAAGTCGGCAATTGTTTTTCAACAACGTTCGAATTTTAATTGGCCCAGAGCCTAATCTAATAAGTCCGACCGCAGCACGGCTATAAAAATTGCCCTTGATGCGTTGTTGGGGTTTTTATTTTTCAAAACGAAGGATAAATGTCAACCCTGTCCCGCCGTTGTGAAAACTCGTCTTGTCCTTGCTCAAAACGGCCCCCATAATTTTTTGAATTTTCTAATCAGAATATTCAGATGTTGTAATTTTCGATTTTCACCTATAAAAACTGTCCTTGATGCGTTGCTGGGGTTTTTACATTATCACACGAGGGAGAAAGATCAACCCTGTCGCGAAGTTGTAAAAACTCGTCTTGTCCGGGCCCAGAACGGCCGCCATGAATTTTGGAAGTTCAGATTTCCGCTGTAAAAATGATCTTGAAACTACAAGAACTGCCCATTATAGGCTGCTAGGATTTTTTATTTTTACATGCAAATATCCTCACATAGCTTCATGAAGTATGGCATTTCATTGTCGTTCAAGAAATAATAGCAGACTATGTAATTAAATTATCATCGTACTGGAGCCGGATGTTTAGCCACTCCCGTTGCTAACTTTTCGTTGCTAACTTCACCCGATTAAACGACTGCATCATCTTCCCCCCAAACGGTCGCTCATCCGTTTTGTGATATTCGCAAAAAGAAAGTTGAAACCTGACAGCTGTCATTTATCACAAATGTCAATTTTTCCTCGTTTTTCGGAATGCCCCTTCTGTTGAACACAACAAAAAATCAATCGACATAGCCAAAAATCATTCCCATGCATAAAAAGATCGATTTGGTTTTGTCCCAAAACAAAAGAAGTTCGTTTTTCGATTTTTTTTTCGCACCTCCACGAAGGTGAACTTATAAGCGAGTTATACCTCATGGTCGAAATGATGTGCAGTAGATAATTGATATTACTAAAAAGCGATTTCTGAGAAGCGGCATGCAGGAATTTACGTTTGGAGGACATTTTCACTGATGCAAAAGCGGCAAACAGAAATGTTCCTCCAAACGGAAGTTTCTGCTTGCCGCTTCTCAGAAATTCCTTTTTTAGACGTTATTTCGACCATGAGGTATAGGTTTTTGTGTATTAAATGTTTGCTTATCCTCGATTTAAACTGAAGAAAAGAGTAGACCACGGGAAAAACAAAAATTCATTCACATAGAAATCGGCTTCCCCTTTTTTTCACGCGACCGAGTCTTCAGAACAAAACCTTTCCTCTCAATGATTCTAACACGAATCTCAAAGATGCTCGAGTCCCTTCTGCGACTAAATTATAACTCTCTCTCTCTCTCTCTCTCTCTCTCTCTCTCTCTCTCTCTCTCTCTCTCTGTGTGTGTGTGTGTGTGTACTGACAGACGTCATTCCCTATTATGATGTCAATTTTATTATCAGTCAATTATTTCCCTATACTTCCTAGCGTATCTGGATTTATTGGCATTATCCGCACGAACCACGGCGGTTATACCACTGGCAACATACAGTACGGGCCGGACGCTTTCCCCCGCAACGTCTATGGTCGTGTAAGGACATCGAGAACGGAAGTTATCGAGGAAAAAAAATTACCTGGAATAAGCTGTTCGAGAACTTCAGCAACCAAGCAAGTATTCCTTTCTGTTTCGAAGCTATAGATTTACGAACGTTACAAAGTATACACTTCACATAAAAGTTATTTTCGTTTCAAAAAACAAAGCTTAGAGGTTGACGTGACTCTTCGAAGTAAAGATCGGGTTAGGTTATTGAGTTGAAAGTTCAGGAAAAAGTTTTGGCAAGCTATTTAACCTATTACATAAGAGATGGGGTTCGTTATACATGCAAAAGGAAACCCATCTAATTTAATGCAAACATTAACCAAGAAGTTAGTAAATAGTTATTATAAGGAAGGAGTAAATGAACTTGCGAGTTATGAATCAATAACGAGCCGGTCTGTATGATGGAGTTCCCTAAAATCCCAAGTTGTAAGTTGTAACGTAAATAATTCACTATAGGTATTAATACTATTTTAATGATTTGGCAAGGGAGTTGTTGCGGATTGCCAAATTAATTTAAGATCCCAGCAAACACATGTTGCTGAGTTGCTAGTTGTTGCTGACGATGCATTTTCTCCATTATTAGGCATTCCACATTCGAATGAGCTATATACCCACCCAAGCACACCGAGCACAAGCTCCGGAGCATTTTCATTAATTACCCTATATCTGCAAGTCGATAAAAACTCATTTTAATAATGGACGTCGGAATATTAAGAACGTTCGTTAATATGGAAGAAAGAGTAACTGCCAATAAAAAAACTCTTTACGAGACTTTTATTTCAGGCTAAGTTTTCTGAAATTTTAATTAAAGCGTCGTCCGGAGCACGTTTTATAATCTTGGGAGAGCTTAGGGAAAACTCAGTGCAGTCTTGTGTTCTTACATTCCTACATCGCAATTAAAATTCCCAGAATTCCTGTCGTTTTAACAGATAGGTGAATAAAATCTCTTGTTTCGGAGCTCCTTTCAAAGTCGAATTTTATCGTTTGAAGCTATCAAGCAGCAGTCTAAAGTACAATTGAAAATACCAACCGTTATTCGAGATCCGCTTCAGACTTCAGAGCAGTGTTCCTTTCACTTCGCGTACCTACCCAGACGTCGCCTTTCCTTCACTCAACTACGAGGAATTTATTTATTTATTTATTTTCATCTCTGCCCAGATATTTCAACAATTCGTAACGAATCATTGGGTGGTTGTTTTTTCTGAGACGTTCACAAATCATTCGGAAAATAGAAGGTCCTTTTTGTTCCGACCGAACGTCGCATGAAATTTCAAAGTGGAGGATCCATTTGTCATTTGTACTTTGTCGTTCCGTGCTTGCGCTGGTGCAAAAGATAGGGAAGTGAAATTATTCCTGAATATTTACAACACCTTAAGACAGAGCGAAGCCGTTTTGGAACTCTAAAAAATCGCTTAAAAATCCAATTACAATAAAAACCTTACCTCAACGTACAAGCACGAGTATTAAATCTGAGACAAGATAGGTCCTGGCGCACACACCAGAATCCCTTCTCCCGACCCTTACCTAAAGTTCAAACTGTGAGTGCTCCTTCAACTCTTTATCTAAGAGCTGTCCGTTCGCAAGATAAATGTCACCGAGAGGAAGGAGTTTGCCAGCCCCGCTATCCCCCTCAGAAGTAGAAGATGCAATGATAACTTCCCAGAAACCATCGACCTTGCCGGGCTCAAACTTCTCTTTGCGGAGAACTTTAATAAGGGCAGCGAAAGTCACGTGACCTAGCGGTGTACCGCGTACATTATACACTATAACTTATAATTATACAATACCTTTAAATAACAGTGAGGACGTTTATGTTTATAGTCCCTCTCCCTCTTTAAATTCCCAGCCGAACGAGATAGAACTTTGGTACTAAAACTAAATTAAACAGCACGAGTTTTACTACTTTTACGCCAAATGTCAAAAATGACGTCCCTTTCAACTTCAAAATGTTAATGGTTATAGTTTAATTTTCTGTATACACAATGTAACGGGTATTTTAATTTGAATAATTCGTGCGTGGATTCAGTCCCCAAGTAACCCGTTACTAAGATAATTAAAAATAATTTTTTTTACAAAAACAACTATATACAATATATATATAGTAGATAAGTAGATATAGTAGATAAGGAACGGATCGCCGCCGGCCGCTGCTGTAGATACCTTCAGTAACCCTCGACACCTCGTTGGTACGCGCCACCCGTTTTACTATGCCATAACACGCGATTGATTCTTGTAGGCCTCGACTCTCGTCCACCTGAAGAACGGGAGGTAGCAGACTCCGTGGGCTCTCAATACAAGCCGCACAGACAGACCTGCTAGTTAATCCACGTCTCAATAAGACGTGAGCCTGACAAACTGAAAATAAAGGAAAATTAATTACTGGATCTCCGCTCAGAACTCATTACACTCTGGGCGAGGGTTATGGGACTAGGATAGGCCGACTCAATGCATCGGCCTTTCCCCCTCGGTGGGCTCAGTACACGCACGTCGGTTGCCCGGTCCTGTCCTGTCTCTGGGGGCTCACTACACCCACCAGAGAAATGAAACGCGCGCTGGTCAGCACCCGGCTCGCGTCTCGCTGCCTGTTTACCCGGTCGGTGGATTTAGTACATCCACCACGGGGTGCTGGCTCCTGCAGGCTCAGTACACCTGACAGGATTTGAATGCTTCATGGTCAGTACCCAAACAAGCACTGTCCGTTCTTCGGAGGTCCTCTGCTTTTATAGCCGGCGGCGGAGCGATAAGGCCGCTATCACCGCCGCAAAAACTCTGTTTTCCTGCTTTGAACTGATTAAAAGTAATAAACTGTCTCTAATAAATAACTAATTAGAATAATTATAAACGAAATCCTCGGATTTCGTTACAACAATTTTTGTTTTGTGTTTAATTTTGAGTGTGTGTCAGGGAGGGTTCATAGTGTTTATTTATAGTAAAGTCTGCAACGTCATCTTTGACATTTGAAAGTTCTACCTCATTAATTGGGTTCAGAATTTAAAGGTGGGGGACACTTACCAGGAAACAATGTAACACTTGGCGTTTATGACAAGTGGCAGCGTACGTTATTGTAACTTTCTTTAAGCGTGTTTTCCTCATTTCGAGGCGACTGGATTTTTGTTTACAAATTTTGGTATCTGCAAATCGACCTTGAAACCTTTGTGGCGTTATCGTGGAGTCATATTAGGGGAAGAACTCTCAGGGAGTGACAGCTGATAGGTCAAACTTTTTATGACGAGTGAATTTTACGACGACAGCTGGAATGCGGAGGAGGGAAAAAGTCTTTTTTGGTCTCAGAATGTGAAGGTGGGGGGGGGGGGGGCACTTACCAGGAAACAACGTAACACTTGGCGTTTATGGCAAGTCACAGCTTAAGTTGTGACTTTCTTTAAGTACGCGCACCATTTTTCCTCATTTCGATGCGATTTTTTTTTTTACAAATGTCGCTAAAAATCGACCTGGAAACTTGTAGGAATAGTATTTGGTGGTTGTGGCGTTTTTGGAAGTTTCTACGAGAATAGTTATCATCAGGGAGTGACAACTGTCAGGTTAAACTTTTTATGACGATTGAATTTCACGAAAACAGATGGAATGAGGATGGAATAAGGAGAGGAAGTCATTTTTCGGCGTTTGTTTTTTCTTCCTGGGGGTGGTGGCGGAAACTTACCAGGAGCATTGTAACAGTTGACGTTTATGACAAGTCACAGCTGAAGTTGTGACTTTCTTTAAGTACTGTTTGAATCCGATCGAAGGGCCAAAATGTAGGGGGGAAAACGAAGGACCAGACTCAATGACAAGATTGACAGGAACACATAATAAACGTTGTATAAATTAACAATTCTCAGTTTACTGACCTTGTGTTTCTTGTGTTTCTGTCCGACGAGTATGGGGCACTTGCTTGAGTCACGAGTTGTTAATTATTATTAGTTTTAGTTCACAATGTGGATGATTTTCCACTATTTAGGTATGAGTGTTCGCGCGTTTTATGCCGCTCCCGAGGCCGCTCCCTTCGATTAAGGGACTAGGCAGGCACCAGCTCCAACGTCTATCTGGTACGAACGGCATTCTGGCAATCTGCTCTCGAGCTCGACTCTATCAATGCTATTGCTCCACTGTGAAGTGTGTTGGTCTCCGGTCAGGTGGCTTCTTCCTTCTTCATCCCCGATGTGTAATGATAGGAAGGGGTAGGAACGGTAGTGTCTTCGAGGATAAAAACCCAAGTTAACCAACAAGGACGAAACATGCACTATTTTTCCTAATTTCAAGGCGATTTGTTTTTTGTTTTTACAACTGTCATCAAAAAATCGACCGTTGTGGCGTTTTTGGAAGTTTGTATGGGAAGAACTGTCATCAGGGAGTGACAGCTCAGGTTAAATTTTTTATGACGAGTGAATTTCTCGAAAACAGTTAGAACGAGAAAGGAAGGAGAGGAAATCGGTTTTGGGGTTTTATTCTCTAGGGAGAGCTATTACCTTTACCAGATTTCCAAAATTTACCTTATGATGTATACTCGTGAAATATAATAGAAACTCAGTTTGCCATCATAAAATCGCTTTTTAAGAGATCAAGAAAAATGATCTTAGACGTGAAAGAAAGATGCGGCTCAAGCACAGAAAAATCAGATAAATCATTTTTGGCATCCGGTTTTTGATTTTTTAAAAACTTTTAAATTACTCGATACAGACTCTCCGAAAAAGTTCTTGAAACAGCCTTGATGAGCATTATTTTTTATGGCATACTTTTTAGTCATAATCCGGGATCCTTGTTCGATTATGTTTTTAAATCCTGTCAGGATCGGAGATTTTGGCGGGTTGAAAAATAGGTCTTACCATAATTCCATCTCGAAGAGTAAAAAGGGATGAATCCGTCGACGCCCTGCCCGTAGTCCTCGTACGTGTGCTTTTAAATCGGTTACTTGGAATGAAAAATACCGGCCCCAATGTTAAAGCCCAAGCTGGTTAATCATTAGGACGACGGTCTTTTGAATTATCAGTTGTACTCGGTTTAGAATGATCCAGATAAACGGGTTCTAGGAACAGTTAATAAATAACGGGAAGCTTTGTGGATTTACCCGATCGTCCTAGCGATTAATCCCTCACAACAATGAAGCTCTTATAAATTATTGGCCATTCTTCTCCATATTCCGATTTTTCGTTTGATAAAGCAGCGTTTGGTGTTGGTGTTGGTGTTTCGGTTGAAATTGTTATTTTTATTTATTTATTTATTTAAAATAGGTCGCGCAGTGATAGCTTTATAGTTACCTTTTTTATATGTGTCATAATGTCGCATATAGGAAAATTTAGCATCAATGCATGGTTATAACTGATTGGTGGACGATTAGTGATTAATTCTGGCGGCCACTTGAATCGGGCACCAATTTTTGGAATGATTCATGCAGTGTACATACAGTGTATGTGTATAATGCCTGGAATAAAATTAATAATTCCGTTATGTGGCGTTGGCGTTACTGTGGAAATCGCTTTGAGTCGATTTTGTTTTTTTTAAACTCCATTTTTTTGACGTGTAACATATTTATGACGTCATTGGTTTTGGATATCATATTTTTTTTTAATAGCAAACCCGTAACATCATTGCAAAGTTCATTTTAAGCAGAATATTGTCAGTTAAATTTCAAAAGTTTGTCGCGAAAAAAAAAGAAGAAATTTTTTTTTGGAAAGACGAAAATTATTCCAATCAAGGAACCTTTGCAACGATGTGTCACAATTATCCGTAGACACGTTCTCGTAAAAGGCGGAACCATTCTGGTATTTAGTAGAACTAGTCACATTGGCCGTCAATGTGTCATTCCTTATCATATAACTAGAATTGCCGCGAAAGTGTCATTTCCATGAATCAGAGTCATCATAAAAATTGAGGAAGTAAACAAACAAAAACGTATCTGGAATTGTTCGCGACGTGTCCCGTTATAATATATTACACGTCAGAAGATGACGTTTTAAATAAAAAACAAAATCGACCTGCCTAAGTGAGTTTCCATAGGAATATTTATTTTATTCCAGACTTTATACACACACTGTACCTCTAATAAACGGAACCAAGAAGTTGTATTGTAACTATTGTTAGTTCCAGACTACGTCCCCTTTCAATTTTTTATATATTGTTATCACTCATCTGAGGTCTCATACAAAGAGGAGTTTTTGCTTTTTCAAATTTAGATGAAAGAACAAAAAATAATTGTCTGCATTCATATCAAAATTTGTTGCGCCTTTTTTTATACCCTCCTGAAAGTGTATTTCATCCCCTTCATTGAAATGCCTTCTTTGAAAGGGGACTACGTCCCCTTTCAATTTTTTATATATTGTTATCACTCATCTGAGGTCTCATACAAAGAGGAGTTTTTGCTTTTTCAAATTTAGATGAAAGAACAAAAAATAATTGTCTGCATTCATATCAAAATTTGTTGCGCCTTTTTTTATACCCTCCTGAAAGTGTATTTCATCCCCTTCATTGAAATGCTGCCGATAAAACGTAATTTGGGAGAAAATTGAAGGAGTTGCGCCCATTCTACTTTTTGAAACTTTGAAAAATGACTTTTTCCTTTACAGCCTTTGCGTTCATTTTAAAATTTGTTACATTTTGTCAATTATACCTTTCCGAAAGTGTATTTCATCCCCTTCATTGAAATGCGCTGGCGATAAAACGTAATTTGGGAGAAAATTGAAGGAGTTGCGCCCATTCCACTTTTTAAAACTTTGAAAAAATGATTTTTCCCTTAACAGCCTTTGCATTCATTTTAAAATTTGGTACATTTTGTCGATTATACCCTTCCGAAAGTGTATTTCATCTCCTTTATTGAAATGCTGCCGATAAAACGTAATTTGGGAGAAAATTGAAGGAGTTGCGCTTATTCTGAGCAGCATTGCTGGAAAATTTTCCTCATGTGTAGGAGTGAGAGCTGGGTAGCGAGTTCTCGCTCTCACAGGTGAACAGAATTTGTTCGGCAATGCGAACGAATTTAAAGGTTCGTCAAATGAGTGACAGGCTTAAGGAGAGTTACCGTTAAAATGCAAAGAATTCGATCTTATCAGAAAAAATAATTTAAACCATTTTTTTGATCGATGATGCCGACGAAGGAGTTGTTGTTGGCTTCCGGTTCAAAACAAGAGCTGGTGGTTTACTTGAAATCTTGTGAAATAATAAACTTATTCATCTTGAAGTCTCTGGAGTCCTCTAACTTTACAACTATCAAACTTCGGAAATAACTTCACAAACTCTAATTTTATAATTCCGTTATACTCTCTCTCGTGCAACTCCCTGTTTAAATTCACTTTTACAATATCGTTCGTGTCGCCTTTTATTTACTGTCATCCAATTACCTATTAGGTAGGTACAACTTTTATAAATAAATCTAGAAAGAGTTTTCTCTTAAATCTACAGACAGGAATCTGGAAAACTTCTGCTTTCCCGTATTCCCGTTATTCCTGTCAATTCTTCCAATTGTTTTTATTAACTTTACGAGTCTATTGTTTCAAATATTTACCCCAGCGAGTATCGTAATAAGAAGTTCCAAGTCCAAGCAGATAATGCAATAATGTTTTGCTATAGGTAGGTAGGTATTTATTGTACCTATGAAAGATTTCCAAAAGAATCGGGCTTTTTTCTCCTCATTTTCTCCCGCATGTACCTGCAGGTTCAGGAATGTTGTCGATGCGTCTGGCATGCTCACTTAAATATCAAGATAAAGAGTCTTTTGGGCAGATTAAATCAGCAGCGAGAAAAAAGTTGATATGCAAATTTTCCCGTATAAAGAGTAAATCTCCCGGCTACTCTTGATTATTTACCTGTCATGAGCATAAAGCAAGTGTAATGGTTACCTTTTGAAGCGTCTGCTTTCGTCGGGGTAAATATTTCATCTCGAAACTGTAACTGGAATCTCGCCCCGTGTACCAAATGACGAAGATTTAAATTACAAGGGCTGCTCTTTCCCCCGTTGAAAAGCTTATTCTCAAGCCGGGCATGTTTATTGCTAAGTGAATTTCTTATTTGCACTGATGAAAAAAACTGTATATTAAAAATAAATTGAATTCTCCCGGAGATAAAAAGAAGTGCACTTACCTAGAGAGGATGAAAATTGTCTCGAGACGGAAGTGGTTTAAAATGGGCTGAAATAATGTACCTAACCTACCTATTCCCACTTTTCAATCTTCACGTTGCATTAGTTAATAAACGTCAAAGTGAGTGCAACCGGATCCAATAAATAGGTTTGTGTCCTGCATATGAAACGACTTTTTCCTGAAAGTTTTCCCGACTTGACAATAATACGAAGTATATAAGAATGTTGGAGTTGCCCCAAGCATTACTTCACGGAGGAGGTCACTTTTCCGCAGTTGTTTTCAAGCTCTTCTGTTCAAGTCGTTCAAGTTCACATACTTCTCGTGCAAAAGAGCTTTTTCGATTCCCATCGCAGTCAGCTGTGCTCACACAAAATTACGTCCCATTCTAAAGACGATTTTTCATGAAAATTTCAAACTAATTTTTTGGGTGTGCAAATTTTTCTCTTCGATTTTAATAAAAACGCCCGTCAGACGATAGAAAGCGCGAGAAGTTCAGAACTGTAAAAGATAAAAGATAATTTTCCGGGTGAAGGTTTTGGAATTGTCGATTTTTTCAAATTCAATAACTTGCAGTCTTAAGAATTTGGTAGAGAACGTGTAACGACCTAACGGCGTTAAAGCAATAATTAGCGCAAGTGGATTTTCGTTATTTACAAGATCGAAACAGCTAGCGATCTCTCTTTTCCAGCCACCGTACTTAGAATATCGAGTCCTGTTTATGATTCCGTAATCAGTAACAAGCGCATTTCTGATATGTCAATTAAAATCACCTGAGGCGAGAGGGAACGGTTCACTAAAGAGGCCGAACTATGTCTACAGGGTGTTAAGAAAATGACGGATAAACTCTTTAGTACATTGGAGGGGACACTCAGTAGAGTATGGGAAAAATAATTTAAAAAAAGTCCAGACCTACATTTAAAAAGATATAAGCAAAATATTGAACAATAAATTTGGCAACGCTTAACACGATAACTGCTGGTATTTGGTAATTTCGTCTAATTTCTAACAATGTAGGTAGTTAAGGTATCAAACCGTTGTTGCCAAATGCTTTTTTCAGCATCTTGGAAAAGAAAAAAAATCTTATTAAATTTTCCAAGCCAGTAATACATCTTAAGCAATTTGCCGATTTTTTTGTTTCTTTAAGAAAATGCCGAAAAACAAAGACTTTTTTATCTCACCAAATTGAAGACCAGAATTTTTTTAATTATTTTTCCCGTACTCTACCGAGTGTCCCCTACAATGTACTAAATAGTTTATCCGTCATTTTCTAACACCGTGTGTAACGCGACATAGAAGAAAGCAGAAACTCACGTTCAATAAATGTGCGAACTATAAAAATCGCGACCTCGGCCATTTTTATTTTATTTTCATACACTTGTGAACTCTCCAGATTTTACGACGATAGCAAGACTAAGGTGGAACGCCTCTTTAATTAAAGCAGTTCGAATTATCCTAAACATAGATAAACATAGACAAAAAAAAACTTAGGAATTTCCAAAAGTCCCGTTACTTCTACAGGTGTCCTTTCAAAATTACAAAAATCCGGTCCTTTAGGCACGGTTTCTCGTCGCAGTTTTCAATCTAAGGGGCTGAAATTTTTGTGAGACTAAGATATGCACAAGTAGTGGTCTGGTATTGCACTTGAGCAAAATTGGCCGAGCCGTTTCAAAATGGCTGCTTTTTAAATTTTAGCTATTTTTTGAACCCATGTATGATGCAAGATGGAAAAAACTTTTAAACCAAATTGACAAGATTGAAAGAAACTTATTTGTAATTTGATTAAATGCAACAAAATTAGCATTATTTTTATTAATAAGCCAGTGGCGTGGGTAGGAAAAGGGTAAAAATGGGTAAATTTCTATAACCGTTTTTGAGCACATTTTTGAAGGAATTGAACTAAATTTTTTACAGTAGACAACTATACTAATACTCTTTAATCTTCAAAAATTTCAAGAAACTAATAAAAAAAATGACGGAGATATTTGAATTTTTTTACATGATGTTTATTTCTCTAAACTTTTAAAAACGCTCCTGTAGCTTCATCTTTCAAAATTAATGAACGAAATTTTTTACTCTTGTGAAACTTAGGGATGACGTTTGATTTTCGTAAAAAAATTCCTAGAGTTGCGTTACTTCTACAGGGTGTCCCTCCAAATTTAAAAAAAAAAAACGTCTATGAGTTTCGGGTCGCAGTTTTCAATCTAGGGGACTGAAATTTTTGTGGGAGGAAGATATCTACAAGGAGTGGTCTGGTACTGTATATGAGTAAGATCGGCCGAGCCGTTCCAAAATGGCGACTTTTTTAATTTAAAAAAAATTGCAATTTTTGAACCCCTGAATAAACAAAATAGAAAAAGAATCTTTTAAACCAAATCAACAAGATTGGAAGAAAATTATTTGAAATTTGAGTTAATGCAATAAAATTTGCATTATGTCTATTAATAAGCCAGTGGCGTGTGTATATGAAAAGGGTAAAAATGCCTAAATTTCTATAACCGTTTATGAGCATATTTTTGAAGAAATTGAACTGAAATTTGCACAGTAGACAACTATACTAATAACCTTTAACCTTAAAAAAATTCAAGAAGCAAATAACAAAAATGGCGGGGATTTTCGCATTTTTTTACATGAAAATTGTTAAATTTTGCAAAATTTTGTTGTTTTGTTAAATTTAAAAATAAATTTTATGGCAAACGAAATAAAATGGAATTTTCACCGTAAACTGTTTCGCTATGACCTGACTATGGAAAAGCGGTGAAAATATCCAAAAGTGAATCTTATAACACTATTCATGCGATTGATGCGCAGGAAGGTGTATTTTCAAATTTATCAAAAATTCATAATTATTCTAATGATGGGTTTCTATTTTTATTTTCAGATGTAATACAATGTTCCTTAAGACAATTTCAGTGTGCCAATAAGAAATGTATTCCAATAACGTTTGCCTGTGATGGTGAAGATGATTGCGGAGATTATTCGGATGAAGACCGCTTGCAATGCTCAAGTAAGTCACTAAGCAATTAATTCAGCGCTTAATTCACTCATCAGGTTGTCATTTTTTTAAGGCGGATACCGCATACCTGCTCGTGTTTAATTAGTGGAAGTTGTATTTTTCGTTTCCAAAAGTGCTAGTTGGCATCGTACCAGGAGATATGTCACTGGGCTGTGTACGTTTATTTTATTATTATACAGGGTTAGTCGGATAGAAGTAAGGCGAGGTCGCTTTTCCTGAAAATGTTACTTTTAGAAGAATGCGTCTCGAATAAAAGAGTTTTAAGACAGTGAAAAAAAAATTTATTTCATTTTTTTTTTATTTATTTTTTATATGCAGTGGAGGTTCGTCATTTATAGCTGATCGCGATTTTGCGATTTTACTCGTACGTACACCGGTAATAACAGTTAAAAGTTCACCGTGGTTCCCTAGTCTAGTGGTAATGAATCATTCATTATAGTAGGTACACCTTTGCTGATCACACCATAAAATCACCTGATGTTTATTGTTTACACAATAATGATTGTTGAAAAAACTCGCTGGAATATATTATGTACATACCTAGGTAACAGTCTAACCTACGTATATAAAAATATACCTGTCTGTCTACGTATTATTACGGAGACCTGTTTATTGATATTCTAATAATATGTATATTTTTATACTCACATACCCATAGGTATGCATTTGACAAACAAATTTATATTTATCTAAATCGACCACTACAAAAAAAAAAAAACGTTATTTGCTGCTTACCTGCTTACCAGATATTATTTGTAAGTACTGCGCACTTTGGCGCTAGTGCAACTATTATTGTTATTGTGTGCTCTTAAGTACTTTTATATTCAATTTTATGGACGTGTTAAGGTAGCTATCTGCATTGTCTACATTGTTTTAGAGAGTTAATATATTGTTTCCATTTTGCTGCCTCGTTTCCGCATTGTCTTTTTTTTGTTGACACCTATACCTTGCTCCCCATTACACCATTCTAATAGTTGCAAGTAGAAATAGTTTTACATACAAGGTGATCCATTTTTATGTATAATGTACAATCTGTTATCTCGGATCAGCAGCATTAAAAAAAATCCAACACAAGTAAACCGTCTCCCCGCAACCCTCCCTCCCTGAGGGGCGGGGGAAAGTGTAATTTTTTAAATGGAAATCCGGATTCTGGATAAATCTAAGAAAATAGCCAAATTTGATCCGAATTTTCTTCCACGCAGAAGTTTTCCGAACAGAATCCTGTGTCTAAATTTAAAAGAGGATTCTTGCACTCTCACACCTCAGCCCCTCTCATCGACTATGGTTGTAATAAAAAAAAAGAAAACCCCGTGCCATAGTTCAGGAAGCGAAAGCAAACAAGTTCATGTGAGTAACCATCGAATTTCACATGTCCCTCGTTTTCAAAATTGTCAACTTTCCTTCAGCTCGTCGAAGGAATTCGAAAACAACCCCTTTCAATCAAACTTCCCCACAAAAAAAAAACACAATCGGATATCAGATTCGATCTTCTCGGCGCACAATCAATCCACCCGTCTAAATCTTTTATGGGGTAATCCCTTATTGCGTCTCGAGCATGGTGTGATTTTAGAATCTTAGATACATGGGATCATCCAGAATACCTGAAGAAATGAATTTTGATGCTTAAATTCAACATAGTGGCTCGATGATCAGGATACCATGCACCAGACATTGACGACAAATCTGACGTTCACTGATATTACAGTCCATATCAGTTAGACATTTCAGGATTATCTGTTTCATCGTGACGCCGTTTTCTTCTCTGAAGAACTGCAGATTAAAAAATCCACGTCGATCCCAGTCCAGTAGAGATAAAATACTGGAATAAGTAGAGGATGGGCTACTTCCAGGGAGCTTCTTTCCAGGAGAATCTTCTCTTTCTTGCAGAAATCGATAGTCACCCTTTTTTCGCTTTATTTAGAAGAACTGGCGATCTCTAAATTAGATTTTGCAAAATGTCTCGAATAGACACCAATGTAACGGGTGTAAACGGGAATAAACACCAATGTAAACTCTCACTAGCAGACGGGCCAGCCGCAGTAATCCGAGATCCCCGTTGGTTCCCGGAACTGATTGGCTGATAAGGAGCTGATCGGCGCCGCTGTACCTTCAGTAACCCTCGACACCTCGCTGGCACGCGTCACCTGATTCGCCGTACCGAATCACGCGATCGGTTCTTGCCGACCTCGAATCTCCTTCGTCTGGAGAACGCGAGGTAGCAGGCCCCGTGGGCTCTCAATACAAGCCGCACAGACGAGACCTGCTAGTTAATTCACGTCTCAATAAGACGTGAGCCTGACAAACTGAAAGTAAAGAAAAATTAATTACCGCTTCTCCGCTACCGGAAGTTATGGAACTAGGATAGGCTGACTCAATGCATCGGCCTTTCCCCCTCGGTGCGCTCAGTACACGCACGTCGGTTGCCCGGTCCTGTCCTGTCCCTCTGGGGGCTCACTACACCCACCAGAGAAATGAAACGCGCGCTGCCTGCTTACCCGGTCGGTGGACTCAGTACATCCACCGCGGGGTGCTGGCTCCTGCAGGCTCAGTACACCTGGCAGGAGTTGAATGCTTCGGATGCCCTCTGCTTTTATAGCCGGCGGCGGAGTGATAAGGCCGCTATCGCCGCCGCAAAAACTCTGTTTTCCTGCTTTGAACTGATTAAAAGTAATAAACTGTCTCTAATAAATAACTAATTAGAATAATAATTATAAACGAAGCCTAGCATTTCGTTACACCAATAATAGTAAATTGTATATCTAGGCGGTAAAGTGGCGCTTTTTAGGCCTTAAGAAGATATGGACAGGCGAGGCAGCCGATTTTGAACGTAAAAATTTCATCACTGAAATTTAACCCGTTTCGAGTGACAGTTGAAGCGGGCGCTTTTCCTTGTTATCATTTTATCTTTTTGTAAGTTGATATTTTCTGTAGAAATCTAAGTTATTTTTTTTATTTACCAAATGCAGCAGAAGTTGTATTATTTCTGGTTGAAGTAGATTTAATTGCTGCACAGGTCTCAAATTTGAGTATTGTCGCTTTAAAAAAAAACTTAAAAAAACTGATGACGAGATTTTCGAGCTCATCAATGGAATTTTCGAGCTGTTTCTAGCTTTCAGCGTTTTCTGAAAAAACGGAAATTTATTTTTTATAATGCTCCTTTTACACCTGACATTTTAAAATGCATAAGTAAATTGAAAAAACAAAAAGCGCAGGAATTTTGATCTATAATGAGCTGGCACGAAAAAGCGGTGGTTATCGATTTTTTGAAAAATGGCGAAAGTTACAGATACTCGAAAATTCAATTGAACAGCTCGAGATTCTTGCGCTATTTGGTTTTCTCTATTTTATTTATGAATTTAAAAATATCAAGCGTAAAGGGAGCATTTCGAAAAATAAATTTCCGATTTTCTGGAAAATGCTGAAAAGCTAGAAACAGCTGGAAAGGTATCTCGTCCTCAGTTTTCAAAATGTTATTTTTTAAAAGCTTTTGAGACCTCAGATACGTGTAAATAGTTTCATCCACAGTTGTTGTGAAGATTCGACAACAAGTGTATAGTTTGGAATGTCAAATTAGAAGAAAGAGAGTTTCCTTTTTCCGTTTTTGTCGTTTAAGGACTGGAATTTGTTCAATCATGTTATAGTTTCCTTTCTCTTCTATATGGTTATGTGATGGAAAAATAATAGAAGAAGGGTGTCAGTTTGGCGTCCATAAAAAAAAACATGCTACCAAAATAATGGTAAGGTATGTTCGGGGAACATCTGAATAAAAATGTTTATATTAATGGAGGTGTTACGCTAATGACGCAGTAATGGGGAGCAATTAAGGGGTAGATAGCTAAGAGCTTTTATTCGACGACAAGGGCCAACCGTCGCGATGCAGGATGCGACGGGGGTTCGCTCGGCTCTCGTACAGATGCACATCGGACCGTGGTTTAACTTGAACTCTTCTTTCTTAGAGTAGGTACTCTGTTGTAGTGCCCTTGACATGGGCGCACGTACTGTTGTCCCTTTCCCGTCCCACAGTGAATAATTCAAAAACGTAGGGAAATTTATGGGCAAGGATTCACGGGGACGGCACAGGAGGAATTGAATTAATTTTGGCTTTTGATTTTTTTGTTTTTGGACTTCCATCTTCAAGTCTTCTCTTCTCTTCGTGTTGATGATGGAATCGTCGAAGGGGTGACCGTCATGTAGCAAGTTGGAGAGGAGAGATAGGGAGCTAGCTACTTACTGGAACAATTTCTTGAGAGAGATCCCTTAATAATGGAACGAAAATTGTATTGTGAGAAAAGAAAGTTTTTTTAGGTCATGACGTTTCGAATAAAATTAAGTGTCAACTTTAGGAAAAAACATGATATCTTGCCGAATTGTCTCTGGGCTTAATCATATTAAAAAAAAACGCAGTTTTCCTCTTTATGGCACATGAATAGGGAGTGCGATCTGTTAGAACAACTAATACAGCTATGTAGAGTAGAAAGGCATTGTTGCTTTTATTTTGTGCGGACAGACCGAGTGAAGGCGTATGGTAATGTTATACAAACAGTAATCACTCACCGCTGTTAAACTACCTACCTATTTTGCTCCCAGGTGTTGACAATTATGGCACGTTAAAATAAATACCTGGGCAATATTGATGTTGACTGTATATGTCGTGTTTGATGTTTGATGTTTGATGTTGACATGTTGCACTTTATAGCTCATTTCACTTCGCTTGCAGCGTATTTAGGCTATAACACCAAGTAGGTACATTGTATAAAAAAATGATTATTATGATGATGACACATGTCGGGTAACTTTTATTTTGATTTCCTCCTTTTCCTCATAAGTAGGTAAATGAGCCAACGAGCTCCTGTCAATTATTAATAATAGCGCCGGTGCCGGTGTTGCTGTTGCTGTGAGTGTTAATTCTAGCTCGCTATAGTGCCGGTGCTAGATGAGACGAATATTTCCGAGTTTAGTTCCTGGGGTAAATTGCGGCGTTTGGGATGCTTGATTAGAACACGAAGACTTACTAAACGTCTTGTTCGCTTTATTGCCAATTATGATGGAACAATTAAATTTCATCAATCTGTAGTCGGGAGCCTGGTTTTGGCTTATAACGACGTTCAGTTCTAAGGCAGGGCATGATCGTATTAATATCCGGACCGGAATATCATGTAAGAGGGAATAGGTTTCGGCTGCAGAGAGAGCCAACAACCCTCTCAGACATGCACCCACCCCGTCCCCTCTTATCGGGAGTTTCAGTTTGATGATTGTATTGACAAACTGTTGGTGATCAATTATGTCAGGCGAGTTTTAGTCACATGTGGCCATGCGAAGAAAATTAAATCACGCGAAATCGAGTTTAGCAAACATGTCTCTTCTGCCTCTTTCTCCCGGCCTATTGCCTTTTTTTATTCAATTTCGTGTTTCTTTTTCATTAATCATTTTTCACCTGATTCTATCGTGAAATTTTCACCTTATCCGGTTTTCCGTTCCGTCATTTCATTTTTTGTTGAATTCGTTTTGTATACCAATTGACAGTATGTATTTCAGTGGCGGGTTTTGAGATGGAGATGGAGTGAGTGAAATTGGAATAATTGTTATTCTTTTTAATAATTTACAGTCCAAAGGTTTGACAATGTCGAGTCAACTTAGATTTTTTTTGCTGCAAGGTACTGCTTGACAAGGTCCGGTCACCTCCCGTTTTTCTTCTTTGGTATGGTCTGATGTTACCCAGTCGGTGTAACATCGACTGGGTTCGAATCCCAAGCTCGCTCTGAATGTTGTGTTCGTCTATAAAATTATTTACATACAGGATGTTTACTGTAAGGTTGGTCAAACTTCACTGGCTGATTCTTCAGACTAAAATAAACAAAAATTTATTATTAATGTGTGTCCGGAAATTCACCGTTTTTGAGATACAGGGTGTCGGAGAAATATTATTTTTACCTACAGTTTTTTGAAGATATTCGGGAACCGTTTGAGATACAATGTTCATCTCTTATACACACTATGTGCTCACTGATCCCCTTATTTTTGCCGTAAAATAAACGTTTTAAAAAAATTCAGTGGCGTAGATTTAGGGTATTTTGAGGGTTTCGACCCCCTAATTTCTACGCCACTGGAATAAATGCGATTTTAAGCAGCGCCTTTCAACCGCCCATGTTTTCAACACAAAAAAGGTACTCTGGGTTAACGGCTCTAAAGTGAACCGTTTCCGAGAAAAATGGCATTTTATGAGAGAAAACATCACTTTTTTAACGATTTTTCAACACCATTTTGGAAAAATTAAAGTAAGTGAAAACTTATTCCTATAATCAATGTTTTCTCTCATAAAATGACATTTTTCTCGGAAACGGTTCATTTTAGAGCCGTCAACCAAGAGTACCTTTTTGGTACAGAAAACATGGACGGTTCAAAGGCGCTGCTTAAAATCTCATTTATTCCAGTGGCGTAGAAATTAGGGGGTCGAAACCCTCAAAATACCCTAAATCAACGCCACTGAATTTTTTAAAACCTTTATTTTAAGACGAAAATAAGGGGATCAGTGAGCACATAGTGTGTATAAGAGCTGAACATTGTATCTCCTACAGTTCCCGAGATATCTTAAAAAAAAACTGGAAAAAGAATATTTCTTCGACACCCTGTATCTCAAAAACGGTGCATTTCCGGACACACGTTAATGGGAAATTTTTTCCGACCTTACAGTAAACACCCTGTATATAAACTTGTGTGTTACTAAATGAGCTAGATCTCGAAGCCAAAATTACCAGAGTGGAGCGACTATGTCTTACCTCAAAAAAAAAAAAAAAATTAAAAAAAGGTCCAATAAATAAAAAAAGAAAAAAATTAAAGCTAATCAGACCTTGTCAAAAAGTCCAGTAAATTCTGGAAAATAATAAAAATCTGTAAAATACTGTACAATCTGTAAAAGTGGTGGAACAGCACCGATAAAAAAAAATTCCAGGATTTCTTTAGACCATCCCTTCAGGAAGATCATCACCTCTGCATTACCTCGAAAAATAAGAAAATTAGGGTCATTTTCCCCTTCCCAAAGCACTAAGAAAATTGAAAATTCAAAATTTCACCTCGGAAATCATCTCTCAGTGGCTTTCGAGGTCGCTGATTAAAAATCTGAGGTCCAAAATCAAGTAAGGGTGGTTCCAACCTCTTAAAGCTACCCCAAGAAGTGCCAGTGATACAAAAAATAATATTTCACCTCGGAAATCGTCAGCTTAAGAAATCTTCAGCTTACAAACCTCCCAAAAACCCCCGCGAGACGATTTTTCTTGAAGAAATTTTGAATTTTTTGTATCACTGCTACTTATTGGGGTGGCTTTGAGGAGTTAGAACAACCCTGACTTGCTTTTGGACCTCAGATTCGTCATCAGCGACTCCGAAAACCTCCGAGAGACGATTTCCGAGGAGAAATATAATTTTTTTTTGTATCACTGCCACTTTAGGGTGGTTTTTGATGGGTTGGAACAGCCTTCACTTGCTTTTTGACCCCGGATTCGTCGTCAACGACCCCAAAGCCCCCCGAGAGACAGTTTCCGAGCTGAAAATTTTGAATTTTCATTACTTTTTTATCACTGTCACTATTGGGGTTATTTGGAAGGGAGAACATTTTCTCGTTTTTCGAGGTAATGCAAGGGTTAGTGGTGATGAATGTTGAATGTTCCTGAAGGTTTAAGGAATCCAGGAAAAAATAATTTTTAAAATCGGTGCCGTTCCACCGCTTTCCCAGATTGTACAGTATCTTCCGGCTTATTTACTAGACCAAAATCAGGTACTGAAAAAGCCGACTTTAAACTCGGAATCAGGGAGGGGGAGGGGTAGCAGGTGTGCTGTGCGTCCCCGCACGCAGGCGGCAAGTTCATAAGGGGGGCGGGCGGAAGCAAAAATACAATCAGAATTCATAGCAATAATAAAAAAATCAAAATATCATGAATTAGTTATTAGTATAGCCGAGTAAGCGGGGGGAGCGTGAAGCATCCTGGGCATTTTTCCACAATATACAGATAAGGGCCTTTCTAACCGCAGGGTTAATAGGACTGTAGCCCAGGGGCTCAAGCCTTTTGGAGCACAATTTTTTTATTGTTATTTTTTTGTTATTTTCTTGTCATTTAGTTATCAGTTTTCACATCCAAGTAAATTTTTAATTAGTGGAAAATTTATTAATTAAATTAAAAAGGGGGGGGGCGGCAATTTTCGTATCGGCGTGCAGGGACAAATAGGCTAGGCCCGGCTCTGCTCGGAATTCCGAGTTTAAGCTGGGAATTTTAAAAATAAACTGGTGTGGCGCTTCTACGCCTTCGTACAAACTAAACCTTGCCACAAATCGCATTTTCGAGCTGATCGCATTAAAAAAATAAAATAAAGGTGACCAGACCTTGTCAAACCGGACCTTGCAGCTTACTACGTTCTTGTACTATGTGTAGAATCTGCACTTCACAAACTTCGCAAAACCAACGAGTCGCCACTGATGTATTTTTACAATAGAGTGGATAATCTCCACTTTTTTGTTGTTAATCAATAAATTTTTTAAGCGTTTTTGAGTTTAAACGCGTTTAAAATTTAAAGATACGTTTTTTAAATAACATTAAAAAAATGTTTCCTTTGATCGATATTTCAATGTTTTTCTAGCATTTCTTAATTTAAAATAATTAAAATCCATTCAGGTACAAACTGTTCAATAATATATGTGCTAGGAAATTACACACACAACCTTGAGTGAAGATGTGTTGCCTATCTATTAATTAAAATTCATACACAAATTATACGTCCAAGATAAGAATGAACAGCATGGGGATCTCACGTCCATTAAGTAGGAAGAGCAAAGACGGCAGAATCAAAAAATGATAAATTGACAATTAAAGGCTAATTAAATGTCCTAATTTAAAATGTTAGGCTCCGCGCATTTTTTCAAAAATGACTGTTTTGCTAGCGTAAACTTAAGTTTGCAGAACATGCGCTAAAAAGTGGTTTAGTGGTTTAAATAAAATCGTAATTCCACTTGCGCAGTAATTATAGGCTCATTAAAGGCTTATTAAATGCCCTTATTTAAAATTTTAGGCTCTAATTGTCAATGTATCATTTTTTGATTCTGCTCTTCCTACTTAATGGACGTGGGGATCTCGGAAACCGTGCGAGATAGAGGTTCGGTAAAATGGAGAAACAATTATACAACCAGAAGGATCATGCAATGGCAGAGAGAGATTTCAAAAATGGTTTTTGATTTTCGATTATTATTTTGAAAACCCCAAAATTTACATTTTTAGTTTTTCTTATTTATTGACGTTATTAGTGAAGATTTGGAAAAAAAACTGAAACCACATTTTCATTGCAGTTATTGACCAGTTTTAATTTTGCAATGTCACTTTTCTTATCTGCCGATTCATATTTTTGCAGAGCCGAACTGAACTTCTATTTTTGAAATACGGACCTGGATTTTTTATTACAAAAACTGAAAGAAATTTTAATTCTGAATTTAATGATATGCCACACATGGATTTGACAGCTGTCAGATTTGACATTTGACGACTGTCAAATTTTTTCGCGCTTCGCGCCGCGAGTAGCCGAACTTTCAGCATGACTTCAACTTCACGTTTGACATATTTGACAGCTGTCAGAGATTTGATAGGTATTTGACATTTGTCAAAAAATTTCCCGCTTCGCGCCGCATGTAGCCCAACTTATCGCAGGACTTGAACTTCAGATTTGACAAGTCAAATTTGACATTTGACAGCTGTCAAAATTTTTCGCGCTTCGCGCCGCGTATAATAACCGAACTTTCCGCATGACCTGAACTCATGACATTAATTTGAATAAATGTGCTGTCAGATTTGATATTTGACAGGTGTCAGTGTTGTAGCATATAGCGAATTCGAGTTGGCTGCACTTGCTCGGAGCGAGATCGATCTGTCTCTGAATCAGTTCTGCCCAGAGTTCTGCTCCAGTCCGGAGCAGAACTTTCGCATTTCGACTCTGTATGGAACCGAACTGTGTCAGGTCAGGCCAGAACCAGAGCCAGAGCCAGAGCGCCATGCACCGGTGCAGTGCAGTGTGCAATCCAGTCTCCCTCCAGTCTGCATTGTCATATTATAGCCTTCTACCTATCCCTATCCTATACCTATCACGGTTGTTTGTTGTTATGATGTTATTCTTATTATAACAGAGTCGTGGAACTACAAGGCGTGATCCCTTTTAATTATTGTAATAAGTTGTAATTCATACAATACGTAAAATGTACTTATCCACAAATTTTTGGTTTAAGGAATTACTATAGGAATCAGTAAGGAATCAGTAGTTAATTTTCCCGCTATTTCTAACCTCTAAATTTACGGGAGTGCACCGTTGCACCGTCAAATTTGACGGTGCAGTTTATTTTGCTCTGGGGCAGTTCCGCCATACGACTCGAACATATTTTCCTATGCACTGCCAGAGAGCAAGTGTAACTCGAACACAATTACGATATGCACCGCTAGAGTTCACTTTAACTCGAATACGATTACGAAAAGCACTGGAACAGAGTCCTACAAATCGAACACGAGATTCCGTCTCGGTGCGCACCCGGAGCAGAAAAGTGCAGTAACTCGAATTCGCTATTAGAGTCTCTTCGTTATGTCAAAATAAAAAAAACCGCCATCTTAATTTTTCGAATCATTAAAAATTATTTCGTTTGGTATCCGTTTTACCCCCTTCTTCATTTTCAGAAAAAAACTTGCTCGGCCATGTTCTCCGGACCGGTGGGTGCTTTGAATCGACGATTGTTTTTCGTCGATAGGTTATCTCCTCAGCAACCAAAACGTTAAAATGCAATCACGAAATCTTCCAAAATGGCCGCCAGAGGCGCTTTTGAAAATTGGCCAATTTTTTTTTTTCAAATTCATTTTTGACAGTTTATACATGACAAACGATTGGGTCAATTATGATGAAATTTTGCAGTCAACCAAAAAAACAATTTTCACCTACACGACGTTTGCGATCTTCTTACGATAATCGAGGCCCAAAATACAATAAAAAATATAATAAATGCACATTTTCTCTTTGAAAACTTCGCCGATTTTCATGCAAAATACGAGAAAATTTGCTAAAATTACTAATTTTTTTTACGCAATTTCCTGGTACAGAGACTCGGGGATGACTTGCGCTTGGTAGTCGAATAATTCTTTTGTCACAATTTTAAATTTTTTTCGCTGAAATTTCAAAAATGGCGGCGCTACAACGGATCAAAAGTGGCCAACTTTTTTGACGAAATTTCACATATGACGTTCGCAAAAATTTACTTACCGTTAAGAGTTCAAATGTCGTGCACTGATTTGCTTTAGTTGCATGTATTTACTTCTGTTTAATATAACCGCCAACTTTGTTTGAACGATTTTAATAAAATGGCGTGCGATTTAGTCGGTTGGAAGCGAAAATTTTCAATGATCATTCATGTTCTCAAAGGAAAAAGTGTCGCTGTAACTCTGTTCGCGGTGATCCAAATAAGATCGCGGATGTACTTGCATGTCGCTAAGAAAAGGTTCTCGCCGCCCACCCTCGACTCAAACTAACATGAAAGTATCTTACGTGTATCTAACTTCTATGCGAATTTTTGTAAGTTCACATATTGGTCCTTCAGGAGCGATATAGAAAAAATAGTAACAAAAAAGGAGGTGCCAGGCGTTAACTTTGAATCTACTGCTTTAAGGACCGTAGTGATATAGAAAAACTGCAGTTAAAAAAAAAACAAATGATAACAAATTTCAACTTTGACTGGGATCTACTGAAACTTCGGGCCGAAGGTCCGGAGTATGGAGGGCCGAAGGCCCGACGCCGCCGGCAGGCCAAGATTTTCGTAAGAAAATCTTGTTGTTAATGTTCCAATGTTCACGAATACGCGGGTAATTATCGTATTGTTACGGGTCTCACATTTATAAAATCACCACTAAAGTCTGCAAATGTCTTTATTCTCTAACACAAATACAAATCATAACCTCCAAATCTAAATAATCAGCTGTCCTCCTGTCTCCACTCACAGATATAACACCACTTGTCTATAAATTTACTTAGTCACAATTCACCATATACCACCACTGGCTACTACTGTCTTCCTTACTCTGTATACTTCAGACTTCATTTCCAACATCGAAGTTACTAGTGAGTGACTCGTTTCCAGCCATGGCGGTTCTTATATAATAGTTCCCTGACGCACCGTCGAAACCCTGGCATGACAGTAGGCACATTCTCGTAGATTGTAGAACTCACACTGTCATTCTTGGCATGTGATTGGAATTGTCGTAAAAGTGTCATTTCCATCATAAAAATTGAGGAGTAAACAAATAAATAAATGTATCTGGAATTGTTCTTGTTCGCGAATAAGGTGGATTATTTCTCGTTATAGTATCGTTAACTATGTAGATTAGTGTATCGATCAATTATTATGCTACCGATCCCTCTTATTGATTATAAATTATGGAATTATTGAGAATGAGGAAATGTATTTGTAATAATTATAGCGAGAATTTTACTCGAGAATCAATAGGGAATATTTACCAGAGAGGTGAACTGAAATACGAAGAAAATAAAGTTTGTAGGTATGTTGTATCGTAGGAATAGAAGGACTTACGTATATCTATCCAGGGTATAAGCACCAAGTACGGGCACAGGTGTAAAAGTGGAGAGATCGAACTTAAGACATACTGCATCGAGGGCTCAGTTTTATCTCCTTAGGGAATATTATATCGAACGAGTACTTCGGCGGATGCAATACCGTTGTGTAAAAGGAAAGGAGAGTGTTTATTTTTATCCCATCGCGAAATTTACACAACAGGAACTCACTTTGATAAGTAGAAGAGGAATAGAAGGAAATCTTATCCAATTACTTCCGCTTTTCTTCTCTCGCTAACAATATGTGTTACGTAGTGTATAGTGTTGTATACGTAGGTACTACCTACTCTAGAATAAATCTTCCTTGCGATTTGAACTCCTTATTTTTTATCTCTACCCTCAGGATGTGCAATAATACAAACATTTTTTTAAATAATTATTTACCTCCAGAGTCAGAGTATGTATTTCATGGTAATTGAACTACATTTTAAGGGAAGAAATTTGATAAGGAAAGAAGCTTATTAACCCACACGTGATTGATTTGAAAAACCATTGCCCGGGTAAGATTAATTGCAAAGGATAATTGAGCGAGTAAACGAACTTAGCGATCACTGATACGGAAAAAAGATTAAATTTTATTGCACTGCTACTGTACTTAATCATTCTCGCTTGCATTAAGAGACCAGATCTTGGTATTATTGCTCTTGTTTCTTTTAATTGCCTTAAAAAGTAACCGTGGTCGAGGCTGTGTAGATAAGACTTCAATTAGTTCGAGTTTAGTAATTTTGGCTCCCAGAACTAACCCATTTAGTCGCATACGGGGACGAAAACAGCCACTTTCGGTTATATAGGTACCCAGCCGTGACCTTGCAGGGTAACTCACTGTTAAGACAAGTTGATTGTTGATAACGGCACTTGCTTATTGATTAATAAGGTTGTTTGGAGCAATGTTTTACTAATGGTAATGTTTATAGGATGAAGGACCAGGGCTTAGCCCAAAGGGAAACAAGAGTAGGTAGATGCATAGTAAATATAATTCGAATAAGTAGTTACTGACCTTCTTTTTGCTCTCTACTGTCTCTTGATGTTTGGTTGTAGATCAATTTTTAATTTAATTAACGATTGTAAACCGCGGTTGTAAAACGCGGTTATTTTAAGTTCACGGTCCGATTAATTATTACGAATGGTATTAACACGATTAAGGGAGGGTATCTGACGACCCGTCACTATAACGAGCCCCTTTTCCCTCCCTATCTTTTACGCCACTGAATTTATTGCAAATACCAAAACGTTTATGCCATATATTTTTTAGAACAAAAAAGCATTCTCTGGTTTTTTCAGACGACGCACCGTTTTTGAGATATTTGAAATTACCTTAGAAAATGTCACTAATTTTATATTCAGGGTTGGTCTCCCCTTTCTCTCCCTATCTTTTACGCCACTGAATTTATTGCAAATACAAAACGTTTATGCCATATAGGCCATGATTTTTAGAACAAAAAAGCATTACCTGGTTTTTTTCAGGCGACGCACCGTTTTTGAGATATTTGAAATTACCTTAGAAAATGTCACTAATTTAATATTCAATTGGTTGGCGCCCATTTTTCTCTCACTATCTTTAACGCCACTGACTTTATTGCAAACACAAACATCTTGTTCGGTAGCCCACGAATTTTAGAACAAAAGAGTATTCTTTAGTTTTTTCAGACGACGCACCGTTTTTGAGATATTTGAAATTTCCTCAGGCAGTGCCACTAATCATTAAGAATAAAAAATTATTTTTAATGTAAATGGCCCAATCTTATATTAGAAAACTTAAAATTTCTCAAAAACGGTGTGCCGTATAGAAAAAATGAAAAAAAAAACTTTTTTGTTCTAAAATTCATGGAGCAGGTTTAATAACGTTTTTGTATTTGCAATAAAGTCAGTGGCGTAAAATATATGGAGGGAAAAAGTGCGCCGAACCCTAAATTTCTACGCCACTGAAAGGACATTCGTGGAGGGAACTGCACATCGTTCCCGTTTGAAGGTGCCAGTCGGTCTTTATCGTTTTAGTTTTGATTTTTGAATGTACTCACCTTGCTATTTTCAAGATATAATTCATTAATGAATATTAATGTATTAACGCTTTAGACGATTATCTCCTTTGAAGAAACATCTTTCCATAATCTTTTCCATTTTCCAACGAGAAAATATCAATGTTACCTGCACGACGTGTAAGTATTCGTTGCATTATAGTCATGCGTGGCCTTATGTTATTCAAATCTCCATAATGCTGAAGGCTAAAAAATGCTTTACATAATGTATGTACATATGTACACATACATGTTTGAGAATAATTCCGGCTTTTCGCGAAAACTGAGAAAAGTAAAACTTCTCCAAGCCGATTTTACATCACTAACACTCACGGTTCAATTTTTTTTTCCGGATTTACATTTTCTCGGCCCGCATGTATATATAGGTACACTCAACACTCAGGTGTGCAGCAGCCGGTTAAATATAATGATCGATTTACCTGGAAGGTGATGAATTTAAATTATTATCCGGAAATATTTAGGAAATCTTATTTATTTAGAGCATATTTTTTTAAACAATTTTTTTGTTGTCACTTTTGACGTTATCAAAGTGAAAAATGCGCCCAATTTCCATGCGTCGGATTTCCAATCCGATCAATCGAACCAATCGGATGTGGTTTGATGTTCAATTAGGAATTTTTAATTTGGCTTGTAAGACCGAAGAGCTTGTTCGAAATCTGGACGAAGGACCAGGGTACAGGATACACCGGAAGATAATAGATAGGATTAATAATTATTATTATGGCTTTAATTATTGTGTACTCACTGTTTACTTTCGTACCACTGGACCAACCACTGCAACCCGTGCGGGGGATGTGGAAGTCTTCTAATCAACGCGGTTTGCGAAGGGGGACAGGGTACTGCGTGTACCAAGCCACAAATTTCGATCGGCCTTTGTTAATAGGACACACTTGCTAATAGGAAATTTGACATTTGACAACTGTCTCTTTTAAGCTCTAAAACGTCAGCATTTTCCTGGCAAGAAAAGTTTTTCTATTTTTGCTCTTACTCTTTCAGGTGCATTAAGTTGGCCGGGAAAAAATCCTGGCTGAGGGAAATGGTTGGATCGCATTTTATCCCCAATAAGTTTCGTGTTACCTCTTCTCAATTTTTTTTCAAAAACCGAAAGTTAGCCTGACTTCTGGGGATGAGGGTAAAACATCCCAAAAGAAAAGCTTTCATTTGTCCATGCTTTTCCCATAATTCACTTTTTCTAGCCCCCTCCCAAAAGAAAAGATTAAAATATTTTTTTTTCTCAAAAATATAATTAAATCGCTGTAATATTTCGATTAAAAGCTTTTAAGGGTTGATATAGATAAAGTACCGGGTGTCCCAACACTAGTGTCCACCCGAGTGTCCACCCCCTAAATCGAGCTTAATTTTAAAGATAAAAAATTTAAACTTTGAGAATTTGTGTACTTGATATAGGACCACGGAATGGCATAATAAGTTTCATTAAAAAACATTTTTAATATCTTTTTAATAATCACCTTTTTCATGAGTCCATACTACGACACTGTCCAGTGCAGGTTCAGTGTGCCGGTTAGCCCAGCAAGAGCCGTCCTTCTATTTATTTGGGCCTTATTTACTTTGTCATAAAACTTATTGCATACCTACCGTTTTCAGATAATATTGATTATATTGTTCAGATTATATTGTCTACCTGTCATTGCTATATAATTATATTTTATTTAATTAAAGCCTTATAATTAGTTTTTTCACATTTCTTTCAAGCGATATTGATTTTATTAATCGATTTCTACGTATGTATTGAAAAAAAATCAATTTTTTTTTCGACAATTTACCGCCATATTACAGTTTTTTATCTCTGGCGCCCGAACTAAATTTTTTTCAATGAAGCTGATTATGCCATTCCGTGGTCCTATATCAAGTACACAAATCCTCAAAGTTTCAATTTTTTATCTTTAAAATTAAGCTTTATTTAGGGGGTGGACACTAGTGTTGGGACACCCGGTACAATCGACCTTAGCAAAAAAACATCTTTACTACCCCTTTTGGTAGTACCCCACATCACAAAATGAGTTGAAAATAGTGTTGATCTTTGGTGGTTGAAAACATTCTACCCATTGTAAATGAGCATGAAAGAAAATTTTACACCCTCCCTCTTCGTAAAAAAGTAATTTACTCCCCCCTCTTCGGGGATAAAAAAGAGCCTGGACAAACTATAATTATTTGAAAGTGGGGCAAAACGAAAAAAAGCTGCAAACAATAATACTTTTGAACTCTCATTTATTTAACAACTCCTGTTATGAATGTATACGCTCTTTGCCCCCTCACTCTTTTCCTCCCCCCGAAGTCGAAAATTGTTTGTCTCTGGAAAAAAGTTAACTTTTATTTAATTATTTTTTCTTCTGAAAGTCACTTCGTTCCTTTTTGGGGATCACCGATTAAAAACTGAGGGAGTAAAATCTTCTCTGGGTGGAAAAAATTTAAATCGTCAAACTGCAGCTATATGGCATTCTTGGAAAAGTTTGTAATTTTTTTTTGAGAGATGAAGCATGTCAAATTTTATGAGCTCATGAAGGGGGCCCTGATATTCCGTGAATATTGAGCGGGGGTAAAACGAAATCAATGGGGCAGAATTTGGTTGAAAAACACCTCAGCTCAAATTTTTTCGATTACAGGTTGGATACGACAATAGAAATATCTGGAATATTTCAAGAACATTAAAAATTGGAAAGATCAACGATATAATGATTTCTTATGATATTTTTATTATGATCCTCACAAGGAAGTGATAATTAGGTAATCTGTAAATTCTCGAACGCCTTTGTTTAATATTTTGCAAGTCGCGTTGTTATAAAACGTAGTAAGTAGGAAGGATGGATGGGTGATAGCGATTCTAGATAAGAGAGTCGCGGAAGGAGCAGAAATGTACATTGTATGTACATACAGGGTGTCCCAATATTCCATGGACATGGAGCAACCACAGATTACTGAGATAAAAAAAAGTCGCTCGGACCAAACTTATGTCTATACCAAAGTGCTTCGTTTGTCCGTTAGAGGGCTTCAAAGTCTTTTGAAAATTTTAGTTTTTTTGAAATAGCTCAAAGTCGGCTGATTCCAATTCGATGAAATTTGGTAGGTAAATTTCTTATTAAAAGTACTAACTTCTGATGTACATGATAATTTGACGGAAACCCGGAAAGGGGTGAGACTACCCCTACCCTCCATTAAAATGGATCGTAATTGGTGATAGGGTAGCAGGAACGCTGTTCATGTTTTTTTGTTTGAAAGATACATCGTTTTAGCCCATTTTTGGTCTCCTACAAAAATCTGTATCTTTCCGAGGTGCTATGTGATAAAATAAATGAGTCGATGATAACTAAATTTTTATTTCATTCTTTTAATTTGAAATCAAATTTTCAATTGTCAGGTGATTATTTTATCTAATCTCATAAAAGATGCTCGATGTGGGCGCCGGTTTGGACCCTAGAAAGTTCCATCCTGCGCAAAAAAATGATTTTAACTTTTCTTGGAACCTCGTCGTTTTGCAAACTGTTTACTGCATTTGAAAAAAACCGTTTGCAAACACCTGAAAAAAAAACGAACCATACTAAACATCTTCTATGAGATTAGATCAAATAAACACCTGACAATTGAAAATTTGGTTTCAAATTAAAAGAATGAAATAAAATTTTGGTTAGGTGTCATCGACTAATTTATTTTATCACATAGCACCTCGGAGAGATACAGATTTTTGTAGGAGACCAAAAATGGGCTAAAATGATGTATCTCTCAAACAAAAAACCATGAACAGCGTTCCTGCTACCCTATCAAGAATTACGATCCATTTTAATGGAGGGTAGGGGTAGTTTCACCCCTTCCCGGGTTTCCGTCAAATTATCATGTACATCAGAAGTTAGTACTTTTAATAAGAAATTTACCTACCAAATTTCATCGAATTGGAATCAGCCGACTTTGAGCTATTTCAAAAAAACTAAAATTTTCAAAAGACTTTGAAGCCCTCTAACGGACAAACGAAGCACTTTGGTATAGAGATAAGTTTGGTCCGAGCGACTTTTTTTTACCTCAGTAATCTGTGGTTGCTCCATGTCCATGGAATATTGGGACACCCTGTATATGTACAGTGACCGATGATGATGATGAGTATGATCGAGTGTGAGATGCGTTAGTAAGTAAGACGAGTTGTCGACAGAGTGTTGGTTACATTAATCCGTAATCCGTGCAGATCTTCGAAGTTGAGGAACCTGGATTTTGGCATGTGGACCATAAGTAGATTTGTTGTCGTTATCCTTTCAGTGGTCGTGTCTGTGGTTAGTTCGTACGTGTTTACAGGTGAGTGGATTTTCGCTCCCTCGGACAGACAGACAGACAGATTGAGAAATTACAAATATTATTATTTGCCGAGTTGTGATTCGAAGTCTGAATCTGGATTTCATTTTTGACTGATAATCGACAATTTTGAATAATTTTTTTTGCGTGTGTGTGTGTGTGTGGTAGGGGGGGTTATTTTGGCCTTCAGTGAGCGCGCCCCAACTTGACCTAGGATCTATATAGTATTTCTCAATAATCAAAAAGCGATTCGACAATAATATAATATTTTTTTATTAATTAATTCTTTATGAAATTTTTGTGTTTAATTCTTCGCTTGCAATGTCACCGATAAGACGTATTTTGAGTTAAACTTGATGGAGGAATCGAAAATTTAAGAGATACAGAATGAATTCGGAAAAAATGTTTATTTTTGAATTGTCAAAAAAAAAAATAGGCAACCTAGGAAAAATTATGTGGCTCTGTTAAATTTGGATGGTGTCAGTTTTTGGCTTGATAATTTTGCCACGGAAGTTTTTTATTGAGAAAAAAATTATACGAAATTAATTAACACATTTTATCCGTCAATTTTCTTCCAAAGTACGTTTTATCGGCAGCATTTCAATAAAGGGGATGAAATAAACTTTCGGAAGGGTATGATTGACAAAATGTAACAAATTTGAAAATGAATGCAAAGGCTGTAAAGGAAAAATCATTTTTCAAAAGTTTTGGAAAGTAGAATGGGCGCAACTCCTTCGATTTTCACCCAAATTACGTTTTATCGGCATAGCATTTCAATAAAGGGGATGAAATACACTTTCGGAAGGGTTATAATCGACGAAATGTACCAAAGTTTAAAATGAATGCAAAGGCTGTAAAGGAAAAATCATTTTTCAAAAGTTTTGGAAAGTAGAATGGGCGCAACTCCTTCGATTTTCACCCAAATTACGTTTTATCGGCAGCATTTCAAAGGGGATGAAGTACAGTTTCAAAATGGCGTATAGTAGAAAAACAAATTTTGAAAATAATGCAGAGGCTGTAAAGAAAAAAGTTTATTTCTTCAAAGATTAAAGAATATTGAAAATTTTATGACCTTGATAGTGTTCGTTAAGGTATTAAATTTTCCCACAATAATTTGCTCGGTTCCCGAAAAATAGCGCGTTTTTTATTTTCAATAATTTAAAAAAGACACTCTTGCCTAGCTAAGTAAAAAATCACTCTGGATATGTCTAATGGATGGTAGAAACTTTTCAGGCAGGCACCAAGTGTTGTTTTAAAATCAGAAATGAAAATTTTTCCCATTCGATTCCGACTTTTTTGCTGTCAGCTGAATATCATAAGCAGTGCCGTTGCATGTGAAATGCGAATTGAATTTTATCACCCACCCACCTACCTACTTTTATAAGTTGGAGATTTAAACGAGTTGTGGAAGTTGTGGAACGAAGTTGTTAAGGTCTATTTGCTTCACTTTTCATCTGACACCTTATTTCCTCTGAACTTATTTGTCGATAGGAGCGAGATTTTTCAATATAAAGTTTGTCATTATCGGGAAATATTTGTAAAGTTGGTTTTTCTCCTGATTTTTGGATTGTGAAGTTGCGCTCGTTGCTCATTTCTTATTCTCCTCTTCCTAATCCTCCTACTCGATCGAAGTGAATTCTGACTGCGCAAATAACCTGCTATTGCGTTCATAATGGGACGATAATCAGTATAAATAAACATTCTTGAACTGGCCGTGTTTGTGTGAATTTTTACTGAGTGTTTCTGGGTTATTAATTATTTAATAATCGCTCGATAATTTTATCAATATTATAGTAACTTTTGCGATTATACAATGAAATTAATATTGTTTACCCTCAGTGCTTCTCTTATCAGTCTGTGTCTATTAATTCATCTTTGACGGGACACGCGTTATTCTTGTATCATAAATTTTATTGGTCAATAAATCTTTCTCGACGATGACAAAGCACAGACGGACGTGCTTTTGATTCAAATTAAATGATAGGACGTGGGGGAGAATAAATATTTTTTTGATTTTTTTGGATTAACAAACAGTAGGTACGTACATATTTGGTTGTAGGTAGGTCAATGTCGGTATAGGAGGTCAAGGAGTTGCGAATAGCTAAACAAACGCATACTAATTCGTATTGATCGATTATGCCGAAAACAATCAGTTTCCAAGAATTGGAGCAAGTAAACATGCAACTTTACCTATTATTTACTTACTTAAATGTAAGCTAAATTCCTCCCCCTATTGATTAGGGGAAAGATTGTCCCTTATCCAAGGGAAGCCCCATATCAAGAGAAAGGAACTACTTCTCTTCTACAAAATTGATTACTGTTGATCTTTCTCCAAGATATCTCCATGGATTGGGATATAAATTCGACCTCTTTACTGTTTTTCAGAATTTTTCCTGCTTTTCTTTACGTTTCTTCCAATTTCAGGATTACATACAACGGTGTTTTGTAAAAATCTGGATGAATTAAAAAGATTAAATTCCACGTTTACCCATCTTCACCTGAGACATTTTACTAGTAACTTTATCTTAAATAACTTGAAAACTACTTTGGAGTAAATAGAAAAGTAGAGTAGTGCTATAAGTAGAAATTTGCATACAGCCGCTAAAGTATAGTTATTTCTACTAACAAGATGTGAATTTAGTGGCGGTTACGTTTTAATTACTGAAATGACCCAGATTGCTAAAAAAAATGTCAACTCGCATGGTAAAATTGAAACCTGATGAAAGAGCCTTATGTGAATTTAACCGACATTTTCGTCCTTGCCAGGGAGGCCAATTAAACAGCTTCCTAATCGGACCTCGGACTTGGGACCTCTCCAACTAAATAGGCGAGTGACTTCGTTACCTTCCGTGCAAACGGTTAAACTAACAAGACCCATTCTCATGATTATCTTAGAGACCTAGACTTCAGTGGTAATGCTTCAGTTTAAACAGATTCGCGCGAATGTCTCGGTGTGGGAGAAAGTAGAGAGCTCATTAGATTTGGTGACAGTTGTCAAGACGATTGAACTACACTTTTCAGAAACAATCGTTGATTCTTTTCATATTTGGAACTGAGATCGAGTTTTCTTGTTATCACTTGACACTGTTATCATCTCAAATCTCCCGCCTTTTGCTTCATGTATGTGTATAAAATAACCAATAACAAAACGTAGAGTCCTAAGGGTTCCTAAAATTGGACGATCACACCCACAGAGGGTAAGTAATGTCGGCCATTTTGTTTGAAATATTTGAAATAAGGGCGGGATAACCTCAAATTCAAAGCTAGGCTTCAGGGCGGGAATTCAACAAGACATTTATGACAGAGTTGGCTTGCTTACCCAAATTAAAGAAAAAGTTCGTTATAAATAAAAAAATAATATTTTATAATGGATGTATTCGCGAGGAATCCAGAAATGGAATAAATTAACACTTATTTTCCATTATTCTATTTTATTCCATTACTGTTGAAGAAAAAGTGTAGGTATACTCTGGAGAGAGAGGAAATAAATCAAGGAATGATTATTTATAGTAAAACTAAACACACAATTCCCTGTAGGATCTCTCATCATCTAGTCCGTTCCTTTTGTGTTATTTGTGTGTGCCTGTTTTTTGTTTGTCGTATCTCCTAGACGTTCCGTTCCGTTCCTAAGGGTATTACTGTTTTGAATAGATATACTGAGGGGAATATCGTGTTCTGTACATATATCGGGTATGCACGCTGCATTAATAAGGCTTTAGTGCGGTGTTCTGATTCATGATGTTAATGCAGATACATGCGCACTGTAATTCGGTTATTAGGTAAACACATCGGTTAGAGAGTCATTGTTTGAATAACAAGAACAAGTCCTCCTCCTCATACCTCATTCCCTCCCTGCCTGTGTCTGTACATGTATGATGTGAACGCCGCACGCCCCACTGTGCATTGGATACTGGATCAAAGTAGATACGTAATATTACGATAGGTGTATAGGCAAGGTTGAAATAGGGAGGTAGTTGTTTACTTTTAACCCGATTGCATGCGATTTACCAAATTTCCTTTTTAGGAGTTGGTAGGAATTTTCTTTTCACGTCCCGTTCTAGTCTTTACAAATTTATGTAGACTCGAAACAGAACGAAGAAGGGAGGGATAAAACTGAATTTAAGGAATTAACAGATTTTTCGTAATCGAAAAGTTGCTTGGTTAACCGGGTCTTTTTCATACACTGAAGACGCCATCTCAACAGGTATAGGTTTTCTTCCATTTCCTCGATGTCGCCTCTCGACCTCAATACGACTTCTGCTATAGAAATAATAATGACAAAATTGCTATCGAACAACGAAGAACTCAAATGGACATACCTGATCTCTATTTATCCCATCACAATTATTTAAATGACGAGATTGCACAACACGAAGTTACTTGGTCGATAGTTCAAAATGGAAAAGGAAGCTCTTTGGTTCCTAGGTAAAATTTCAATAAATTTCAGATAATTCCCTGAACTACCTACGACAAATAAACTCACTTGGCAACCTTGCCTTGCTCGATTCGCCTTTAGTTGAGACTTCGATGGCCCTCTATTTTCTCTCTCCATTTTGTATGCCTCTGCATCACAGGAGCAATGATAACCTGCCCAACAGCAGCGTTGGAAGTAATCCTAGATCTCGCACCACTACACTTAGTGATAGAGAGAAGTACCGCAGAGGCTCAACTCAGAATGTCAAGAATGGGAATCAGGAATCATCTCCATAAATGGCTAATTCTTCTGGATTCTGGAATAAGCAAGATCGATTGTTCTTGAAGTAAGTCAGCAAGGAGACTTCTCATCCCTCGATTAAGACTAACGTGATGCCCACAGGCGTCACCTAGTATTTGGCTTGGTGATAATTGGGCATGCTGATGTGGTGGTCGAGCAACAGCATCGGTTCATACAGTTCTCCATCAAGACAACTCTCGAATCCTTGGGCACGCTACAAAGTGATCCTCCGGTAAAATCTCCACTTACTCACTGATCACACCAAATCTTGTAGAAGAAGCGAATTGTTCAAAAAAGTCCGGTTATAGCAGGTTTATGTGTAGAGTATTGGTAACCAATATTGAGGAATTTGGTAAGGTCGATTGCTTTCGATTGATGATAACTTACCAAGCTACCATGACGTAAAATTAACCCATTCTTTGTGTTCACAAAACATGGACCGAGTTATTGTATTAATTGGGATGTTCCAGCTCCAGTTCTTGGAGGAGATCTACCAGGTTAATTGGTTCTAAAGAAGATAAGACTTTTTCCGCTGGTTTGTAAAGACCTAGACAGCGGAGTCTTCTTTATCTGTACTGTATGGCACACGACCAGAAGATCTGTTGGGGTTTCGTCCCCCTCCATGCAGAAACTGCAGGTGTTGCGTTTAAATCAGAAAATGCGGTAGTGAGAATATGGGTCTGATGACCAATGAATAATTAGATAAATTAGGAAATGCGGAGTAATAAAGGAAAGCGTGTGACTTACGTTTTTGAAGTAAGTTGCGGTTGCTTGTCGTTGTCGGATTGCATAACTTCTTGATAGTTGAGTGGTTGCGGTGGTGCACGTATATCGTATATTAACTATTAATTGTCTTTGCGTTTAACTGCGATTAACTGCTGATATTAGAAATGCGTAGGTATGTACCTAGGTACAATTGCGAAGACGTGGAAAGCCACGTAAATGTAGACACTCCCGGTATGATCGGGACGGAGTCAAAACTGTGTACGTACTCTACGAAGGACAAAGTGCGAATCTTGTTCTGCGTTGATCCTGTCTTCTCTTCCTGCGAAAGACGAAAGGTCCTACGACTGTCCTTGTTGTGGATTGTTTAATCCAATTTTCAGTTGTTGTGGGCAGATTACCAGTAAAACATCCGATCTGTTGCAAAAGTACACACAAGGAAGGAAACCGAAAAGGAAAGGATTAAAATGAAAGTTAAAATTGAAAAGCGGGACGCAACAACAGGTTTGGTCATTTTGTAGACCAATCTTGCTAAGGTGTGCTCCAAGGTTTACAATGCCACGTGAGAAAACCTATTAGCATAATGAGAAAACCTGTAAGCATTCTCAAACCGTTTTTGTTCAGTTTGATGCTGACTTCAAACTCCATTTTTGTTGTTTGAACCTCCCATTCTTCGAAAAGCTTCTGGTCCTATTAGCGGCGTTCTTTCTCCTCGCTGGACAGAGCTAAAGATTGTAACAAGAAACCTCTTGAACAGTTCGCAAAAACAGAATTCCTATGATTAATTTGATTTCTGAACCATGTTAGTAGCAGCAATAAGGGAAGATTAGTTTGAGTGAGCAGAATTGGCCGTTACTTATATGTGTATCTTAATTCCAAGCAAATGTAAAAAATTGAAACTCGCGAGATATGTATAATTAATAAAAGGCTATCTAATGATTTAATTAGATATAGTGCCTCTAAAAGTGAGAGGAGGGGGGAAAACTCGGCAGTCGACTAAGAAAAAAAAGCGGGAAAAAGTTTTATTTTCTTGAGAGGGTGTGGAAAAGGGACTAGTAACAGCCTCGACCACCTTGGTCCGTCTGGGATGCTTGGAATTCCTCCACCACCCGGTTTTTCATTCGTCGCACCTTCGTATACCATACAGACGACCGGAGAAGTAGATTCTAGCTGGAGGCGGTGATAGAAATCAAGTTTAATTTAGTGTCACAAATGCCGTAACAGTCTTCCCCCATCGTCATCTCTTTGGTTGCTTGGCGTGAGCCTAGGAATGAACATGTCTTGGCATGATTGTGTTGCAAGTAAGACGGAGAAATTTAACTCCTCAACAGCTTCTGTTATGGAAGGCTCAAATTCGACCATCCTTATTTGGTGAATGTAGCTACCATCCTCACATCCAATATTATTTGTCAATATTTTGCTGATTTTATTATCTTTTTAATAATTTTATGGACTAATATTCATAATACCAATGTTCATAAATTAACCCCGATTTGTACATAGTGAATTGGAGCTGAGAAACTCCCCGGTATAATACGAAACGTTTGTTTGTTGTCAAGCATAGAAATGTAAGTTTCACCTCCTTGCGATCGTTATCATCCTTTAAAACGCATGGTCTTTTCTTTTGACATCTCACAAGATATATGATTTTGGTCGGACAAAATGGCGTTCAGTCTGCCATGCCGTTTTTACAAATGCCCGCGTGTGAAAGGGAGTTTTTTTCATCAAGGTTGGTCGTGTAATGATTAAACTTGTCTCGTTTCATTCAATCCCATTTCGATGACAGATGACAAAGTAAAGCTGGCGGAAAGTACAGATCAAAGATCGCTTCGGTTTCGTTTCATTTGGTCGTGAAAGGAATTTTAATTACCATAACTAATACACAGTACACACCTACATGTACATGTACATGTGGGGCTTAACTGGTCTGGTGCATGAAGTAATCAAACCGTTTGATGTAGTTATAAATGTCAATTAATTATTGCGGAATTAAGATTTCGTATTGACGTTCCCGCAACCCTCGGGGTTTTAAATTAAAACCTTAAAACATCAGCAGGGGTTGAGTTTCCAATTAAGTTTGAAAAAGGGAAATCTCTTTACTTCACGCAGGTAATGAATTTCTTCTCCGGGCTCACATACTTATTATGATAGTTCAGTTCCGGGTAAATCCGGATCATCTATATACCTCAAAGATTTTATGAGAAATTCCAAAAGATACAGGCAGACGGGCAGCGAGCGAGGACATCATCTCTCTATCTTTCAGCCTTGGAAGCTCCCGTGTTCCATGTTGGTCAACATGACATTAAATCAATACGCAGAAAAATATTCTCCTTTCTCTTTCGGCTTATTAAATGAAGAGTTCAGCTTCTAGGTCTTATTTACATACTGGGTGTTCAAATTATAGAGCGACCTTAGATTCTGTTTCTGTAACAAAAGCGAGATTGTGTCATTAACTTTCTTGGACGGTTTGAGCATGTAGAATTTATATTATTTAGCAAAGTTGACGCAAGGAAATTGTAAATTACTTTTGGCTTCCGACTTTATATTAAACGGGGGGCGAAGGCCATAAATTTCCCACCCTGTTTGTCTTTGCTGTAACAATAATCTGACAATCATAATAAAGCATGAATATTTCGCGAACGGCAACCCAGGCCGGCTCCCCAGTCACGAGTCACGACTCCCGGCGATTCCTGGTTTCGGGTAATCGACTGACGGGTACGTGAACGTCACTGTTCCCGGATGACGGGGCGCATATTGGCTCCGGCCGCGCAAATAGGGATTAATTTTTAATGCTTCCTCCCCGGATAAAATCAAAATGATACAACGTTGGTATAGCTATTCGTTATTCGCTTAGGTGTTATATAAATTCATTTCTAGTACGTAATGATAATAAATAATGCTTACTGATGATCAATTTAGGTATAACAATCGTACTATTTTGCTTTTTCATTATTTTAATTTCCCTACCGCAGTGCCTATTTTAAAAATACAGAAAGCCATAAAATATATCTGTCACTTTCTCACTCACTGGGTTTACTTTTTACTCACTTTCAACCTCGGGCCTACCATACGTATGGAGCTCTACGTATGGTATTTCTTTAATAGCTCCATTACTCGTGGGAACCATATGGACCAAGACACACCTAATTCAAAAAGGGAAGGGAAACTGAGAAAAGATTAGAAACTACAAAACCAGGGGGAAACTGGAGAACCTATAAAGCTAGGGTTGAAGGTGAACCCCAGTGTAGCAGAACCCGGGACCAGCAAGGAACCGGAACAACGTAAAAGAAGGAGAACCTGCAGGTGCAGCTTAGAGGGAACTTTCTCATGGCTTCCTGCGCTGACCAGGCCACAAAAGACTCTCTGGTGCGGGTGGTCAGGAAAATGGAGTCCCGGTCAGGAGTGAAACTCGGTACCAAGGACGTTCCGAAACCTATAAGAGTACCAGTGTGGATACCATAGACCCAAGAGGAACCAGAAAGACTGGGAATTCAAAACCAGGGATAAAAACCAGAAACATGGACCCTAGTGGACAGAAAACTTGACACAAAAGGACAACAACTAATTTTCCTCATGGGAGAAAATAGAGAAACTTCAATGCAGACCTTACCTAAACCTAACGGGGGTGCTGTTCGAGCGACTAGGTGGGTAAAGGGAAGAGGGAGCAGAGAAGATGTAACTGAAAAAGCTGAGATGGGCAATTGGACTTCGAACAGGACACTGCCCACTAATGAAACACCTCTCAATAATGGGAGAAAAAATATCCCAGATTGCAGGAGATGCGAGGAGGGGGAGGAAACCCCATACCACCCAATGTGTGAATGCCCAGCACTAGAGGGAACTAGACTTCTAGTATTTGGGACCGAAATGGCAGAACCAAAAGAAATAGAACAATAAACACCCATTGGACTCGTACTGAAATACTTTCGGGAGACGAGACTGATGAGCAAATTATCCAAAGGGGTACAATAAGCGCAAGCTTCAGTACAAGGGCTTTGAACCTACCCTAGAAGTAATAATAATAATAATACTCACTGGGTAATGCCATACCTATGGCTCGACATATCTTCCAGATACTATAGCTTAGCTGCTTCCATCTTTGTCACTCCAACCAAATCCAGATAAATCTTCCAGCAAGGATGTCGTAACATTCTAACCATGACAAATCCAATTTAAAACATTGGTGGTAACTGGTAGTTTTATAATAAAACCCAAAACTGTAACCTGGACGAACGAATAAGCTAATTACACAATGCTCGCACACCTTTTTTTTATCCACACACTATAACCTAACTTTTTTATATTTCTGCGATCTTATAAAATTGAGAATGAAACCAAATTGATAGGACTTTTAATCATTCCAACAATCAACTCAAGCTAACACCTTTGTGATCGAATTTAGGCAACTATTTGGCACAAAAGGTGCCATGTAAAAACGTAAAAAAATAAACAAAAGAGTCGCTTTAATTAATTAATATGGGAAATTCTGAATTTTCAAACAAGTAATGATCATATCAAATAACTTACCGACTGGAAAAATGGTCTGATTAAAGAAATATAACTGGAATAGTAATTTTTATATCGTCGCCATTACAGCTTTTGCGACATTTCAGGCCAGGGCGTTATTACTTCAATAACATGGTCAAAAACAAAAAAAAAAGGGAAATATGAAACTATTAAATGTCTATTAAACACCGACGGTTGACAGTGACAAGGTCAGAACATAGTTTGAAATGTATTTTCTTCTTCGATTCTTTAATGGCCTTCGCATTTTTGCGCATTTAGCCTTTGATTGGGAAAATTTTTCCCACTTATCTGCTTCACTTCTTCTTTCCTATGTATCTACTTCATTTAAAGAATTTGAGCACTTTTTTAATAAAAAATGTGATGATACCAAGACAATATTCTCACTTTTTGTACCACCTGGCAAATTATTGTCTGAAGGTGCGTGATTCCTAACAAAACTAGAAAGAAAGGGGACAGCCCAGAGGAGAGTCAATTCCTGATGGCTAGGAAAGGGGGAGAATTCGGAGTGCTGGTTCTGGTGCTGGTGCAAGAGATTTCCTTGGAGTGAGGTTTCAACAAGGCGGACTGTTCAGGGTGGCGAGTTGAGTTCAGTAACAAATTCTAAGTAGGAGCGTAGAAAATGACTGATAGACTCCGAATCAGCTTCCAGAAAAAGGCAAATTAGCTCCCAGGGAAAGGCTAAAAAATCACGGCTCAATCACTGAATGTTCAGAGTGGAGCAGCGAATCGGTTTCTGCACGGGTGTTTTAAAGTTCAACTTTGACGTAATAATTAAAATGAATATGTAAAGGCAAGTGCAGGTCTGAGTAAAAAATTTATGGGCAAATATTCAAAAAGGCATTAATAATCATACTTACCAACTGTTTAAGAGGGGAGATGGTAGATATAATGTAAAAAAAGAATTATTAAAATGGTCTGTCAAAGGCATTGACGGGACAATTTGCAGACAGGTATAAATGACGGTAATTACGTTGATCCTAAGCACTTTCGGATAGTACCCGATCTAAAATTTGCGGCTGTGTGAGGAGTATACTAAGGAAGGTTGAGTGTAATAATGATTTAAAATAAAATAAAGTAATACCACGGAAACTGCAATAACTGTGAAGAAAATTGAAGTGTCGATAAATGAATTGTTACAAGTTGTATGGTTGGTCTTTTGTTGGCGAGGATGCAAATTTTCCTTCGTTGGTCTTTCGACGAACCTCGATATATAATGCAGTGTCTGGTTAATTCCCCGTCTAATTAATGTAGAAGCGGCAGTTGGGATTTTTATTAAAAAGCAAACTTTCGGGCTTTCTTTATATGTAGGTAATTTAGGAAAGACGTGAAAGCAGAAAGAGCCATCAAAAGAATCACAGTTTGATGTGTTGGTAATGGTTGTACCTACTGACAGTTGTCATGACTAAAAGTGGCCAAAGAAACCAAGCAATGAGCGGCAACAAAAAGTTAATTAGATATTTTTCAAATAAAACTCAGTCACATGTACAGAATAATAATTGCCTAGCAAAAACGCTGGCAAGAAGTTGCGCTGCGTTGCCGCCACCGGTTCAAAAGCAAAGCGAGGCAAATGCTGTTGAAAACTTACGATTCCATTCATTATTACTTGGTTTTAATTATTATCGAAGGAGCTTATTAAATTGTACCCTAAAGGAAGTTTAAGTTCGAAGGTTACAAGCTGCGAAACGTATTCATGTAATGGAAATTACAAATTTAACTCTGGAAAAACTTCTAAAAAGCAACTTTGAAATAAGCCTCTCCCTTTGAATGGTTTTTCAAGTAAGCTAGGCGAGCGCGTTTCGAAAGTGTACATAAAGTGAATTTTTTATTTTCAATTGTAATCATAAAAAGTGCAGAACGAAGCAACAATTTTTCAGCGAAGATGTGTTTATATAACAAGGTGAAGGGTGACCCTTTTTTCGACATCTCTGACATAAATCCGTTCACAATAAGCGAAGGAACTTTTTCAAAAATTGTTTATAAACATTGTCAACTGGAAAACAACTTTTCTTCAATCAATTCTCCCGAGTTTCTTGATGACAATGGTAAAAACGTCACTTCGGTATCTGCTTCCTATCTCGAAATATAATCCTGATGCGAGTTCATACCTTTATCGTTAATTTTTCTCGATTAAACAGAGGCCAAATAGGGAGGTGCAAAATTTTATAGTTTTTATTTTCATCAAATCAGCTTTATTGATTATTGATATTGACTGGCCTATATAAAGTGGTGATAGAAAGTAGAGAAGAAATTCCTGAGACACGTCAAAATTGACGTCTTGTCTGTAATCTGTAACCGGAACCGCCTACCCCCACCAACTCCCGTCTAAAAAATGATGGCAAGAATTTTTTACTTCATATTATTAGCGGGGCTATAAAGGATGACTCGTTTTCGTTGGAAACTCACTGTACGCACGTAGCAGCGGTAGTTATGAGTTGATGTTGAAAATGAGGGATTTCCTGAAGTGTTATTCTGAAGAACAAATTGGCCGATTTATATTTATTTGATGTGAGTGTTTTCAATTTCCCTAACGACATGACAAATTGCCATTCATCACGTGGAAATTTTTTCACAAGCTCCGGATAATGGAAGTACATATTCCCGCTGCAGCTCCGTTTTGTGAAAATCTTTTTATTTGGAAAGTATGGCGCCGACAGCTATTATAATAAATTTGGTTTATACTCCCGCGGTTGTATTATTTCATTAAATTACTTTGGAAAATTTAAAAAGTAACGCATGGGCCTTTGAAGTCCCGCGGTTGCTATACTCCTAATAACACTCGGTCTCCATCCTACGTTCATACCTCATTTTATTTTGCTTTAATGAAGCCGTAAATAAAATGCGCGCCGCTCGGGAATATGAAGCCTCCTCCGAAATATATAACCATGCCAAAAACAAAAGCTTGGATGCTCACTTGTTTCTTTTTTTACGGCGAAAAAAAATCTTTTTTATGCCTACAAATACACGTACCTAGATATACTTTTGATAATTTAAAAATGAAAAATCGTGTTAATGAATTGTGTCTACCTACCTCTGTTTCGCAGAAAAAATACGAAGTTCGATTGGGTGATGGAGAAAGCTCTCTTTGATGGAATTTTTTTTGTATTTTTTTGTCTACTTATAAACCTAAACGCCAAACAAGTAAACAATGGCTGGTTTTTTTTCTGGCATTAAATATTCAGCGCGTATATATATATATATATATATACGGGGTAGCGGCAGTATAACAACTTTTCCATACAACGCTCAACAAAAGAAAACAAAAAAAAACCTGACGGGTGAGTAATCGGAACCACTTTCAAGAAGTTTTTTATATTATGCTATAATGTGCCCTCTCTCAGTGCACGAAATTCAAGCGGTACAGGAACACGAAGGTTCAAAATGTCAAATTTTTCTTTGGTGTCCCAGATGTCCAAATCCATCCGTAGAGAATCGAACCCGGATTTCCCAGTTCAATCGATTATTCTTACTGCGACGGGAAATTCATGAAATATTTATTGTTCCCGTTTACGTTAGCTATTATTAAACTACTGAATCAACAAAGGTCCTTCGAGCCGGATTTAACTAATCGTAAAAACAGTCCCAAATATAAAATAAACTATTGCAATGTTCGCGTAGCCCAATTATTTTGTGGACCTCCTCCGATTTCGTTTCGTTTTGATCAGACTCAGCAGAGGATACTACCCTTTTTTCTCTTATCACATCGTCAGTATCTATTAAAAAATATCTTGAAAATAATTATAAAAAAATTCATCAAATTGATATAAAATCCTCTTCATGTAATACCAAATAATTCAACAACAATCTAACAATGGACATGATCTGTATCTCATCATAGATCATATTATAGAATCTCATATAAAATCAAAAATTCAATTCACTTCAAGTTATTATTTATTTTTGCCTGTTCTTTGATATTATATACTCTCAGCGAGTCGAATGCGTCGCACAGCAACGTTTGAGCGAGAGCTCGCTTCAATTCCTTCATGTTATTTAATTTTCTTATCCCGTTCAAATCAAATTTCTACCTGGCTCGATAAATTAAAAGTATTCAATTTACCATTCCGTCGCCCGTTTCGAGTGAAACTATTTTCAGCTGTATCCTGGATGCATATACGGAGTGTACCCGGGCTAGGATACTGGCGTAATTGTGTTTATTTTAATTTGAAGCCCTTATACCTAGCAAGTTGAGAGAAATTCTCTTCTGAATTCAACTAGGTATCAGACAGACAGATAGAGAAAGCAGTAATATAATTATATTTAAACTCCGTCGCATTTTTATTTCTCCGTTGCTAGAGCTCCGATAACTCTGCAATGCACCGCATGCGCATTACAAGTTTTCGTAGACTTGATCATTGATGGCGAGCTTAAAATTCAAAAGCTGATTTCTTCCACATGGAAATGACCATGGTTTTATTATCTTACCCACTCTGTTAGACCCTCTTCTCTCGTCGGGTTTCCTAACTAGGTTTAAAGTCAGAGGAAAAAAAGAACCCTTGTGAAGAAAAATAAACTCTGGATACAAAACATTAAATACAAATGACACAACACATAAAATCATCACCGTTTTGGTGTAAAATTGGCATTTATAAACAAATCTGTTATATTCAGAAAGAGGACATTTTATCTTCCTATTTCAAGGACTCATATACATCCTGAAAAGAAAACAAAACACACAAAAATACATATAAAACATACACAAAAAATGCATATAAAATTCACGTCTTTTGCCAAATAAATACACGCTTTGTGCATACGTCTAGTTCTTTCTAGCACTCAGCAGCGTTAAAACAAAAAAAAAAATTGATCGGTTGGAAGTAAATAAATAGTTGAGAGTTCAGAAAATATGAAATACAAAATGAGATCTAACATATCGATGGCCATGTGACAATACCTCCTATCTCCAATTTCAACTAAAAATTAATTTTATTGCCACTTCTATCTTTAACTCAATGCACAGCTCCTAGCAGAAACTCCTATCTTCAAATAATTCGGGGAACTAATAAAACACGCTTGAAATATCTCCTACTTGAATCGTCATAAATTTGTATTTCAATATCTCCTATCTTGTTAGTGTAGTATGGCGTTTCATGAACGAGTCACAGCAAGCTCTCAGTTTATTAGTTATTTACTGTTTAAATTGCAACGCACAATGTGTTTCAGAATCTATATAATAACTTCATTATTTAGTTTTTTGTCTCTCCTGTAAAACTAGCATTTTTAAGATGGGAGGTATTGCCACATACCCATCGATATTATATAATAGAGGCGTTATCGAACTGTAAAAGGACAGTCATCGATAACAATTTAGAAATAAATAAAATTCACCAATACCACAGTGCATAAATAAATAATCAAATGAATTATGAAATATTAAAGAAACAATTACGTTTATAAGTTTGAAATAACGCTCGGGCTTACGAACATAATCCATCGTTCAAAATTATGACATGACATAAAAACAAAATATTGTTTACAGCTCAGAAATTTTATCATTAGCCCCGTACCTTAAACATACACATAAAAATACATAAATAAACAATGGGGAAAAATATCGGTCCTTGTGTCAACGTCTAGTTCTTTCTAGCACGCCAACGACGTTAAATGGGTAAAATAATCTACCGACTGTATTAATGAAATCAATTGAACCGTCACCGATAGATGAACAAAAATTATAGTTCATTCGTTTACAGTTACAAACAAATTACCCCAGCGTTAACTCATCGTTATAATTCGTTTATCCTAAGCACGCCCCTGTGCCTGTTCACGAATGGAATCAAATAAAGCAGATGCGGATCGACGGAACATTTGAATAAATATCAAAGTATGTGTTATTTGCATTTAAGAACAATAATTGAAGCGTAATTAATGATTGAAAGTCTCAACTGAATTAATTTATCACAAAATCAATTTAAATTTAAGAAATACACATGCTCAATAATAATTTATAATAATCAACAATAATTTACAGAATCCATAAGATTAACGTTTTGGTCATTCGACGGCTGATCCGGCGATTAACAGGCGCGATGAATAAAAATTTTTGGTCTGCATTGAAGCATCTCCGACATGAATAATAACTTATGCATTCGCAGAGGGAATAGGGAACGCTTAACGCGCATTTTTCTCACTACGGCCACCTTTCGTAGTCGTGCCCACTGATGAGGGACTTCCCCGGGGCACCAAGAAACGTTATATCATACATTTCAATTTATGCATCCATGCACAGTAACTTTTATTACAGCAGTGCATGAATTTATTTCGCAGAATTTAGTATCGAGGGTAGACACACCGGCACAAAGCGCAGATCACAGCGGCTCCGACTTTCACGGCTTAAAACCTCTGAGGTTAAGAATAGAAACCCTGAAACGAATTCCGCGCATTCTAAATCATCCCGGTTGATCCAAAGTTGAGAGGGTTCAGGGTTCAGGGTGTGCGGGCAACCGAACCTACGAGAGAATACCCGAGATATTAGGGGCATCTCTTAATTTCCCAGTCTCCCAGTGTAAAAGCGTCCACACGACGCAGCGCCGGTGCGCCATGCCACGCCACGCCACGCAATACATACCAACACCAACCTACCTCGGTGTTGGTGTTATAAAGTGTTTTCACCGGACTTTTCAGTGAAAAACGATCCCTTCTCACCTCGTCGTAAATAAGATGTGTAGTGGCAGGAGATCCGCTTCCCATTCCCTTTTCCTTCTGTGCCTTTTCATAGCTTCGCTCGGTAAACAACCGCCCTTCTTAATATACAGGGTGATATTCTATGCATCCAACTTCTCTAAAGAGATTGATCGATGGTTCCAGTGGAATTGCGAGTTCTTTATTAACTAAGAGGGTCTCCTCGAGCCGATAGACTTCGTTTCGCTCATTTTTGAAACTACCTAATTGAAGGTGAAAAATATTACGTAGGTTGGATAATTTGGGTTTAATGTTAATATAAACAGGAGACGTAGCGCCGTTCGGGCTGATGGAAAGGAATTGGAAGTTTACACGAGTCGAAAAACTCAATGCATTAATCTTGGGGTTGGGGAGAAGGTACGCATCACACGGATGGCACAGGCAGACGAACACGCGCACGCAGTCGTCAGTCGTCCTAACAGCCCATCGGATAATTTATTTTTCCTCGGTAAGTTGAAATTCCTCGGAACTTTCAATATCTCGCACCCCGTGTTCCTTCCGTGTTTCGTGTTACAGGACAGGACCGAGGACCGAGACGTCGGTACGAGAGGAAGAGGGGGACTCTTGGAAAGATTTATTAATATCTCTATCTGTCCGAAAGGAGTATTGGACAAGTTTTCTTCGGCGTATCAAATTTTAAACAAGTTCAAAAGTTGAACTCGTGTTAACTTTTATTACGGGCTTTTCGCAGTTTTCCCTTATTTGGTCGATAAATTAAATCTTCAATCAACCGTTTCAGGACGATAATGTGCCGGATTTACAATTACGTGTCCAATGTTTAAAATTAATCTCAGACTTTATGATGTTGTAATGTAACGACCTATATCCTGGTCGAGGCACCAATCTCTAGTATGTATATCGACCTACCTTTTAAAATAAAGATCCTGGAGTCACGCGCACCAAATCTGTAAATATCCCAAAATGATTTAAAAAGAATTAAGAACTCATTTGACGTTTGAAATGTCAACGTGTCGTGAATGTCTGTTGAATTCCCCCCCTGAATTTGAGGTTATCCCTCCCTGAAATCTCTAGCTTTGAATCTTTAAAACAAAATGGCCGAGGTGTTTCTAATCGTTAGCCCTGTACCCGTACACACTCATAAAAAAATATATAACAGTGGCAAAAATAACACGCCTTGGTGCGTCCTACTATCACGTTTGGCACAGCGACGTTCAAATTGGGAAGGGAAAATTGGCTACAGACACTATTAATGAAATCAATTTAACCGTCACCGATAAGGTGAACAAAAATTATAGAGTTACAAACAAATTACCCCAGCGTTATAAATCGTTAGCTGCCAGCACGCCCATGTGCCTGTGCATGAATGAAATAGCAAACAGCAACTTATAGATAGACGAATCATTTGAATAAAATATCAAAGCATTTGCTATTTGCATTTAAAAAAATAATAAAATTAAAAAAAATGACTAATGATCAAAGTAATGGGACCCCCTTGTATTATTTTAAAATGTGGAAAGTCTCAATTAAGACATGCCGATTAGAATAAAATACAAGCAATAATTGTAATCTCATCTAGTTCATGCCCAAAACAATTATAAGATGTATCTCAAGAGCCCCCACTTGAAATAATTAATTAATTTAACCAGGGCACGTGTCCTATCCCGGTCTGAAACTCATGGCGGTGACAGAACTGACGTTTGAGCTCCAATGCTTAACGGGTGACAAATGAACATTTAGGGTGCATTTTTATTACATAGTTTTGACTCTAAGGTTTCGATTTTACCATTCAATGTAGTTATTAATTTACGATTTTTAGAATTATGTAAATTTGTAAGAATAAACCGAACAAAAAATAACGCACCTGGCCAAGTGCACAAGAGTGCGTAGTCAATTAAATAGTAATAAGAAGAACAAATTAAGTAACATCCGTCGGTTAAATGATATTATAAAGGCAGCTGGACTCCTAGTTTTGCGCAGATGCGGTAGCGCGTATCAATATAACGCCAAAGAAATGATGCTAGGAAGCTACCTGCTGGGAGATACAATGTGACGAGGATCAAATTAATTTAAAGGAAATTAACGAGACGTTACAAAGTTTTGGAAGGGTGGTTTTTTGATGTACCTACCTAATATCGCTCGCTCTAATCAAATTTGCGTCTACGTCATATCGTAGTAGAGGGTAATATTTCTCTATGTCTTAGCTTTGGTTGATCGATTAGGGGTTGGCGGAAGTTTCGTTCGTCGATACATACCTACTGAAAGTGTGCTTTTCGATTCTCTCACCTTCCGGGCTCGATAAATTTTTCTCGAATTAAATTTATCTGATTTAACCCTTGTCTCGAATTCCGTCAATTACCTAACATTCAAATTGTGGTAAAATCTTGGGACTTATCTGCCCGTAATTTGTAATCTGGAGGGTTCGCAGTTTTGCACGGTCTAAAAACATATTCTTTATAACCAAAACTCTCCGAGGCCATAAATCCAACTCTAAACAATCATGAGCATGCTCATGTGGTATAGGAGTAAATACAAGATAGTGAGGCGAGGGCCGGCAATTTCTTACATCACGACAACCCTATTTGCCAGATCCATTGTACTCCGAGACGCCCATACAGAGCAGGGTCGTCGCCGAAGAGGAGGAGGGACTCGTAGATCCCTCTCGCTCCCAGCCAAGGAGGGTCTCGCCTCCCTCGCCCGCACCTAATGCGGGAAGAATCGTGCAGCTTGCCCGGGGGCGGTTCCCGGACATGAATAGCGGTGATGTAAGTCCACTCACCACAAGGTTGCTCCTTGAGACGCTCAAACACAAGCTCATTACCGGTACGAGACTCGGATGAGGTCTCACAGGAGGGTCCATTCCATTCCATAGGCAGGCTTTGTTGCCTGGATCGAAATCTCCTATATACAAGTAACCTGAATCAAGGATATTTGGCACGGGGGAGATGTAGTTCGTAGCAACCCAGCTCGTCGTATCATCTTTCCTATCGAATAGCCCGTTTCAATTCAAAGCAACTCGAACATCAAACAACTTTAGAATTCTGTTAGGTAATCGCTGTCGCTAGCACTATAGTTCGCTTCATTAATCGAAGCGTACGTTTATTTAGTTTTCTTTTTTTTTGTCATCTCGGATCGAGAACGTTCGATTTGTGATTTAGATTGATTGGAAATTTTCTGAAGACGTGAGATTCTTTACCGTTTATATAAATACCAAGCTGCCCGTCCATCTCGTTTTCCAATGTCCGTGGCCGCAATCGAGATGGCTCCCGTCCCGATTCTATTCGATTCGATTCTAATAAATATTCTACAAACTTCACATCGGCTGATGTAGGCTCCACTCAAATAGTGGATATAGGATTCAATAATCCGGAGATATTGCAACGTCATTTGATTGAGACTTTGGTAGGTAAATACGGCTATTTGGTAGGTTCGGGAATATATATACGATTCTACAAGTGAAAATATAAAGGAACTGCCACTGTATATGCGGATTCGAATCTTCTATTTTTCAAATAAGGCCACAAACTCTCGGAATAAAATGCACAATCTCTTTTTTGACCAAGGCCCCTGCTGCAATACTATCTCTCTACTTTTAAATTTTCTCAACCTACTGCACGCGTATGTAGTGACGTCGATCTTTTCTGCGAAGGCAAGATTCTCTATTGTTTTGAACGGCGTCTTCCAACTTTCCGCGTGCATACGTGAGCCGACGAACTTCTGGAGCGGATTGAGCCTAAGAAAATTCTACCTTTGATGCCGGGCGGACATTATTTTGTTTGTACCGTTTTACTTTATGAAACCCAAATAATATTAATAGAAAATGTTTCCTTGGGCTGTTATTATAATGAATGCTTCCATTTGATAATCGCCCAATTAACCGAATGGCTAAAATGTTACAACCCTCGGGGCTGACATATTGATTTATACAATACAAGAACAAACAATTTTGGGTTACGGTTGGCTTTAACTAATAATTAGCCGGTGATAACGGGGCTTAGAATAATCTATAAAGGGAAAAGATATTTCGCGTAATATCCGGATTTACCCGGAAGAAAGGTGACGTATAGAAGAGGATAAAAATGATGGAACAAGGAAAGGAAGTAACAATATGAGAAAGTAAATGAATTTTGCAACAAGAACATTAACCTCTAACTATGAAAAATAGTCACTTCTTCTGAAAATGGCTCTAGAGGTACTGTTTCGTCCCATCTTTCTAATTATTAGGGATTCCTTTAAGGTTATTCCCGCACATGTCCCCTCCAACCAGTCCCACCTAGAAGTGTGCGTTTTCTTGGGAAAAACCTACGGGCAACCAAATCCGACAAGTTGGAGGCAGACCGTCAGAAGAATTGTTCTTCCATTAATTACTTGTGCAGTGCAGCATCTGAATAAATCATAAGTACACTTTATCCATGCTCTTGTTATCCTAATTTGTGATACATATAATTAATAAACTTATATTGCAACAGTAAAATATAGAAAATGTCAAATACATCATCATCCGTGTTTCTCACTTCTTCTAACCAACCAGCGAAACTGGAAACGAAGCTGCCGACAGTGTCGTCGAGTAGTGCCGAGTGCCCAGCCGAGAATCGTAAGATTTGCAATGTTGCCAACTGGCGTATCGCTTTGATCTCAGATAAGATAAGCTAAGCGCTACTTTTGCATGTTTTGAACAACGCAATTGAGAAAGTTAACTAGATATTGAAATTTTAACGCCCTAACTGCTAATCTGTATTCAATTTTAACACCGCTTAACTTTTGACTTTTGAACAACAAAAACTGGGAAATAATCACAGATTACGTAGTTTGAAGAAGGCATTTACAGAGCGCGAATCTATGGCGTTTCCATGAACATATTGACCACTGGTAATTTTTTTATCTCTCATAATAATTACCCCCCCTCCCATCAACCTATCCTTTACTAACCACCCATCATTCTTTCGTTTCGCTTCGTTTTTTTTTTCGTTTATTTTTCCGCAACTCGCTACTTTTGAGATGAAAATCGAGGGAAGGGTTCCGTTGGGCAGTCGATGACGTCACAGCCTTTCTTTTCTCATCAGCGACAGAGAGTAGAAGCACCGATATAGTTGGAGAGAGAAAATTTCTCTCGAGATGATGTATAAAGATACAGTGAAGATAAGCACGTTATCAGTTGTTTTGAATGTTATTAGGACAAATAATGTAACCTAGCATGTGTATTACATGAGTACGTATGTTATTTATATAACAATAAACATAAATATGTATTTCCTGATCGTAAAAAAGTTCATGGTCACACCAGATTTGGTTCAATTATCAACTTGACTGCGTAATGTGTAATGTGTAACTATAACAATCTAATTAATTACTATTAGGTGACAGAATAGAGGCTGAATTGTGTATTTCTTTACCGCGGAAAACATGAGAGGCAGTAGTATAAAGTTTTTTTTTAATATAAATTACTTAATTTGCCTTTTTTTTATTTTGCCATTCTCTAAATTTTTTCTCTAAAAATTCTCGAAATTTGAAATCAGCCCACCTTTTTGCGTCTTTCTACGTTTTGTCTCGCACCCACGGCAAAATTGCTGAAATTCCCGGTTGTTAAAAAAGGGATATTGTATTGTACTTAAAAGCAAGTAATTAATGACAGTTGTGGGGCATACGTCAAAAACGGGGGGGGGGGGGGGGAACTTAAATTGATTATTGTATCTTTGCGCATTTAAACGAAAAATGCGGGTGCGTTCAGTTGCAGGTGTTGTGGTTAGGCAACTCAATAAACGTTCGACGCGAGTACGACTACGAATTCACACACGACAGAGTAGGACTGAGAGTAAGGGCAGGATTGGAAGAAAATTACAAAATGGAGTGAATGGTGAGGTTGTAATGAAGTCGTGTTACCCCGACTCCATCTAGTTTATTTTATTTCTATTTTTCCATTATTTTTAATAAATAAAGATTATTCCGACGGCGTAGGTAGGTAGGTAGGACCACCCCGTTTAGGTTATTATTAATCCAGTTAAGTTTTTGCGAATAGTACAGAAATAGGGTTCGGTAGGTAGGTACCTTGAATCGGCGAGGTACTAATAATTTTCATGATTTCATTTAATTTCATTAATTTTTTATGCACAGGCTGATTTTTAAAGTAACTAAATCGAGGCAGTTGGCTTCAAATTCAAGCAAGTTATCGACCACTATCGCATTATAAAAACGCCGAAATGCACCGGGCCGCAGATAGCAGTTTAAATTAACCTTTTTTGCGGAGAAAATGTTCTCGAAAACTTCTATCTCACCAGGAACCGATAGTGGTCGCTATATAAACCGGGGCCGTGATTTGAAAAATAAATTAGGTATTCTGATCTCCGATCGTGAAGAAGTGCGTTAGGTAGTCAGCCGCCTCAGTTTACCGGGAAGTCCGCGTGCAATAATTATAGTTATTTTAATTTTTATCCTTTTTACCGGGAAGTACCTGTGGTCGTTGTTAGTAGTGCATCTGAATTAATAGAAGATCTCTATCTAGACCCGTTGCCGAAGAATAGTCAAAGGTAGGTGCTGTTGCAATTTATATTTCTGCTGCGGTCGATATTTTTCTCCTCTCACTCCTATCGCTCCAGCCTTCATCAGAACCGTCTCCTCCTTCCGTTGTTGGTAACAAAGGCTTCGCTCCTAGTTCACGGTCCATCGCCTGGCATAGCAAGGGTGGATCAGTGCGCCGGGAGTGTTGTCTGGTGCCAGCGGAACAACGGGTTCCTCCGATAACCCCACCTCCTCCGTTGTGGGTAACAAAGGCCCTCTTAGTTCCCGGTCCATCGCCTGGCATAGCAAGGGTGGATCAGTGCGCCGGGAGTGGTGTCTGGTACCCGCGGAACAACGGGCTCCTTCAATACCCCTTCATCTCCCCGTTGTGGGCAACAAAGGCTTCGCTCCTAGTACACGGTCCATCGCCTGGCATAGCAAGGGTGGATCAGTGTGCCGGGGGTGGTGTCTGGTACCCGCGGAACAACGGGCTCCCTCAATAACCCCTTCATTTCCACGTTGTGAGCAACAAGGATTTCGCTCCTGGTCCACGGTCCATCGCCTGGCATAGCAAGGGTGGATCAGTGTGCTGGGGGTGGCGTCTGGTGCTCGCGGAGCAGCGTCCCGCCAAAATCGTGCCGATTCCCCTCCGAATGCGTAGTTGAGATCATCGTGGCCGCACTACTCACATAACCGCCGAGAACAGCCCGCCTAGTCGTTTTTTTTTGTCCAAACCGATCCAGGCCGTTTTTAACCGCCCGTTCGTCATTCCGACGTGTGTACCTACCTACTTATTATTAGTCGCAACCACCCCTCACGTACCGCTGTGCCCCGTGACCGATTTGTTATTATTTATTTATTCATACCGATTCATTATTATTGCTCATTGTGTACCTACTCCGATAAATTAATAATAAAAATTGTTAAGTTGAATTTTGTGGTGTTAATGTTCATCCGTTCTGCATTAATTAATAATTAAGTATCCTTTAAACTGATAATCACTCGCTACAGCTTGGCTCCTCGGAGGTGTCAATGTTTTCGGAAAGCGATTAAAGCCCGCTTTGCCGAACACAGTTATTTTAGGGTGGTAACCTCAACCGACCCCTGGCACTTTCCGTTTCTCCACAGAGCTACCCCTGGGACAAGGGTACTATAGCAGTACCATTGTAATTACGACTCAGGTAAGTGGGAAGATTTGGCGAGAACATCTTCCCAAGGGAGTAAACCCTCAGTAAAAATCTGGCGCCCGAGGAACCCGTCCGATCTCCAGGCGATTCCGGACCAGCGAAACGCCACGGACGACTCTCAGACGGAGTCGTAGTTACAAGGTTGCTGTTGAAGGTTCCTGTTTCGCATATTCATGGGAAAAGCTTTAAATAAGGTAAAATCGGGCAAAATTAGGTCTCTTTTAAGCTGTTTGGGTCCCGCTTGGAGGAAAACAATCAGTTTGACTATGAATAAGTGCTTAGTTTAATCGTAAGATGGCCGCGAAAATTTTTGAAGGTCCAAGAATCTCCTTTTAAAGCCACTTGTTCAGGTTGTATATCTCAAAAAAGAACATGTGGCACCGAAATAGCCATTTCGGTTGCAGCGTCAGCATGATCCAGGCGAGAGAAATTCGCAAAAAATAATTCAGGAAGTTTGAAACTTTCAGAGCCCTTCTTCCCTCCTCCAATCTACAGGTGGATGTCTTCTGTTTCCCTTAAAATCAGTAAATTTATAAAATACATGAAACCAGATCAAAGGACCATAAACAACCAATATAGGATTTACTTTGTGTAAATATGCCGTTTTTCTGCAATCATATAACACCCTCATATTGTGGTCCTTTAACGCTTTTCTCTGCAACACAATGCCTGGAAACGTGGAACATTTCCCGGAATGTCACATACATAAATCAGATAAAAATAATCGCTGGCATACCTGTTACCTGTAGTATGCCGTCTGGCCGTCTGTTGTAGTCCGTTGTAGTGGAATATTTTATTACGATCCGTGATATGTACGCTTATTACTTTTCCTTTTTGCTTCAAATAAATACCTACCTCTGGCGAATAAATATTTCTGTATCAATCCTGCACGTACGAACCTGTTTGTACGAATCTGCACAATTCAGGATATTGTACCTCTTATGTGACTTATTTCTTTTCATTTTATAGAACTGATACAGCTTTCCTGGTTATTTAACTATTTATCACAAATGACTTGGTCGTAAAATACCCCCCCCCCCCCCTCATAGCCCGTCTTTCCGGCTCGCCGGCCGGGATAGGTTATCGGTTTATGGTGTTAATTTGTTTATGTCCAATGTTAGGTACTTTAATATTTTTTTATAAATTTCTGATGCAATTAAAATTTAAAATAGAACCTACCCTATATTTGAGATCAGACTCTTGATTCCGAATTACACGCTCTGCCGACGGCTAGAGACTCCGGTTAACTCTCCCTTAATTAGATCGATTAACTTTATTAGACAAATTGGAGAAGCCTGAATTTGACAGGTAAGTTAATCTTTATTTGTTTGATAGGAGGGGGAACATTTTGCCTGCAGACGTTTTTTGCCTTGGAATATCGGGTGAATTCCCAACTTCTCAAACATTTACGGTACCTACCTTAATAGTCGCCTCTAGTCTCAGATACTAATAATACTATTAGAAAGCGGAGAATCGAATTCTGTTAATCAATAGGGGAAATTTGAATTCCGACAGTGCTCACAGATTTATCCGGCAACATTTGGATTCATTTTAATTGCAATTAGGCCACATAGAGAGAAAGGGACGGGAAAGGAAGGCAGAAAACAGGTTTAATGAGTCATAAAAATCGTTTATAGTTTATACTAAACATATCGCCGTGAATTAAGAATTTTTGGTTATAAAATCATAATTTATAAAAGTCCAAGTTTTACTAAGTTTTTTAAAAATTACTGAGTTTTGATCGTCTCATATGAGTAACTATAACTCAATACTTAATTTAATTTGCATTAAATTTAAATTATTTTTCTTTTATTAAATACTATATTTTATTATCCTACGTTGTGTTTGCACTTGATAACATTTTTAATACTTAGTTCACTGTTACAAGGGTTTATTTATTTATCAGCATTTCGGTTTTATTTTCATTTATTACAACCTAAATGAGACGTTGCAATTGTCACGTTTTTTTTTTGTTTCTTCCGTAACATCCCAAGAGAATAGTCTCAGAATGGATAATGTATCGTTTCTTTAGCAACCACCCGTATGAGTCCCAACATGGAGGTTCTATTGAAATAACAATTAAACGTTTTTTTAACGTTTCGTATATCTGTAACATTTTTCGAGAGACGGTTCAAAAGAAATTGAGCATAGAAGTTACTTTTGAAACCAATGAAACATTTTTTTTAAACGTTTGTGAATAATATTTGAAATTATGAAGAAACACGTGTCTGCAATTTCCACCTTCAACTCACAGCGCGGAGGCAATGAATGGCATAATTTTTTCCAATATTATGTCATTCATCTTTTGTCTTTTGAAAACCTGACTGCATTGACCAATTTAAAGATTTAGTGAAGAAATGTTCGATAAAAAAAAGTTATGAATTTCACGCGAGATGTTATCAGGAGGACACACACTGTATAATGCAAATGTAGTTCACATCACCAACAACCAACATCAACCAGTATTATGCTTGGGTTGGGATTCTATGAATTTCATTTGTTCTCTCTGATATCTCTTTGTACGAGTATCTCTGCGAAATGTTCTATAAATATTGACGATTCCAAACTATGGTCTCATGAGCGAACACACATAGAGCGTAGAGCTTGGATTATTAATAAATGATCAGGCTTTAGGAAGGAGGTGGATAGGTACTGGCACTGGCACTGGGAGGGCGTGGGGTTAGGGATTGGGGGTATGGGTAGGGGTACTACATAACTAAGCACAGAGAAATTAATATTCAATCTCCCGGAAGGGTTGATAGTTAAAGGTAAATGTTTAGGTACCTACAACTTACCTACCTACAAATCTATAATTAATTTGATAAGCATCTTGTTCTTGTTCGATTGCCGGCATCGCCGAGACTCCGAATAATAATTTTCGGAGAATCAGATGTCTTCGTTAGACTAGACGTCGCTGCTCGGGACTATTTATCAAATTCATAACTAATAAAGCCGGGGAAAATCACTAGTACACATTGTTGGTGTTGGAGAAAGCAGGGTTCAGCCATCAATCATATTTACAGTCCCTTAGGAAGACTCAATTTAGAAATATCCAGTGAATCGCGTTGGCGTTGCCGCTCTCCCTCTCTCTATATATATATACATATAGGGTCAAAACTCGAATTCTCTCTCTGCTTTCTGGCAAATAATAATTTTACATGTCCAATATCTGTATGATAGAACGTTTGGTTCTCTTTATATCCTGAAAATTTAATAACTGCTTCACTTCGTTCCCATTTGTCATTGAACAAGCCCTTTGTGTACGATTTGATTTAACCTGGACATCGCATCTATTAATCATATAAATTCCGGGAAAAATTGATTGTAAACTTTATCTAAAAGTACTTATTATTACACTTATTTATTAGTTGTAGCCCCATAACCTTACTTATTGTTTCGTTGCTGTGAGTTTAGAGATTTTCAACAGTAGGTCGATTTCTAGATTTTTCAAGGTAACATCTGGAGTACGCCTCCCGCCACCGCGCATCAGGTTCTGCGCACACCCCACCATCTCCTCCTCCCTCCCAAATCCAGAACTCTCGGAGAGTACCATCATATGTGGATGGAATCGCTCCATCATCCAGAAATCTCAGCCAATCTTCGCAAGAAAGCTCCCTCTGTGACGCAAAACTTAAACCTATTTTACAAGTTGTATCTAACAATATACCTAAGACAATCCCTTGAAGTTCCTTGAATAACTGTCTCCCTTCTACTACCAAGAAATAGAATCTCTACGAGGATATTTTCCTGTCTTTCTCTACGTTTTGGGATCGTTTCTGAAGGAACGGTCCCACATTTGGATCCGTAGCGAGGTTCAACTTCCCATGCATGCACTATAGAGTCGTGATTCTACACCCACCACTGAAGAAGTGGTCCTCTTTTCCTCTCTTCAGAAGACTGAATATGGAATATATCTCATTCCACGGAGAGATTGATAATAAGTATTGAAGATTTAAAGAGATTTGACAATATTGCGGGAAAAAAATATTAATTAATCATTAGATCGAAGCTCGATTGACGGTTCGTTATCGAACATCGACACCTGCGCGTGATACTGGTCGCCTATTTCTGAACCTAATACCTTGACGCTCAAAGCTTTCCAAAACTTTTTCTCACATACTCTGAAAAGTTCTTTATGTATAAATTAGCTTACTTGTAGTTTGTAGTTTAATTTATAAAACAACAACGATGGTTTTCCAACCGTTACTTTGGCTTCATCTTAATATTCGTTCAAACCCTCGGGCGTCATCTTTGATTTCTCCCTAATGGAGGCGAGGCTGATCTCCGCGTAAGACCTCTTCGAGTCTTTTTGCGTGTTTGCCCACGTAAGCGCAGCGAAGACGTTTCAGCTCTAGGAGCTCAACTGCATACTCTTAACTTATGTGTGTGTATGAAAACATGAAAGCAGGCTTTAATTGCTACCTGGACCAAACTTTTCCTCTATTAACGATCGTGGCAAATTAAATTAAATGGTAACGATCAAACAAGATTTTACTCACATGGTTTATGTGCATAGTACTATAACGAAAGAGCACTCGCGAAATATTCTGGATTCGTAATTCGTATTTGTTTACCTTCTGCAATTGATGTTATGACTCAGCAATTATATATTCAAGATGGTTCTCGGCTGACTTAACAGGAATGTCTTATTGCTAGACCAGAATAACTCGCATTCTACTAAATATAGCGCGTGGCCGTGACGGGTGAAAAACCTTGAACCTTGGAAAAGTCCTTTTCAAGGTTCTTTTTCCCTGACACAGTCCGACGACATGCTGCTAAGATAAGACCCCGCAGTGCCCTTCTTACAAAAACAGAAGTTATAGTCCTGGAATTCTCACTTGAACTCATAACGCGCTTAAGTAAGAAGAAACACGTGTTTTCCATATCTTTCCTTATTGCTGAAGTGGTCACTAAACTGGTCATTTCGGTAAGTTTACGATGTCATATTCTGGTTATAACAGGTTCTTGTAATTGGATCAGGATCGCCATAGGGTGATAATTGAAACTTTTTAGGATTTTGGTACATTAAAGATATTTCCAGTTTCCTTTTAATAATAACATATTGATAAGTATTCCAAACACAAGTCACTCACTCGTTGGCGCATCCTGCCTCATACCCATTTATATATGTCCCCAGCTCTAATTCCAGACATAAGATACGTTTCAATGTCGGTCGAAGCTGTCTGTGTACGTGATATCGTGTTGTTGTGTTTTCCATTATTCCTTTTGAATTTGAACACTCTGTATCGGTCTATCGACGTTACAAAATAGAAGTGACAGCTGCTGTTAACGGACCTGCCCGATCTTTAGCGTGTGGGTGGGTATAGTTAGAACCCTTTTTTCAGCACGACTTTCTAGGTCATGTTGACGTGAAATGTCAAGTTCTTATGACACGCAGGATGGTTGCTCGAACCCAGCTCGTGAGGTCAGTCGTTGGACTCCAGGTCGGTTAAAACTTGACGTTAATTAGTGACGTCATCTCCGCCAAATGCGATATGACGGGATGGGGGACTCATTAAGCTGTTCGAACATAGGCGCGTTAATTGATACCTGATGTCTGGAAAATCGGATGATGTAGGTTAGGTTGAAATGAAATGGAATGGGATGGAAGGAGACGGGTGGTTTGGTGAGAACGAGAAAATCCACGAAATTTTGCTTAAAACAAAACAAGGGAAAATCGCACGCTCGATATCTGGTTTAAATACAATAAATATCAAGTCTGATTTATTTTCATTTGAAAGTCGCATCGGTTTGTTTCGGCAGAACTGGATTTTGCCGGGACTTTGCGGGTGATTTTACGAGCAATCATTTCGCTGTTTTCGTCGTTGAATATAGATCTCTGGTAGCCGGGACGACACCATCAAACAACGGAAAGCACTCAGGGACGGTCTTGCAGCGACTAGGGAAATAATAGGTAGAAGGGAAATTGAACGTACGAATCGATTGCTGATTACCATCTGAAGTTGTATTTGTTCCTCCCTTGTTGCGCTAATTAAAGTTGCATTATAAGCGCCGACAATTTCAATTAGCGCCTAGGTAGTTGGCAACTAAATAGAGATCCCGACCTATTCCGTTTGATCATTTTTACCGTGTTAAGTACACCTGTAACATTGTAACACGCTTTCACATTGATGTTAATCCACTTGTGAAGTTACTTTCAGCGATGCTCTCCCTGCGCAAGTACCGGGGCAGGTCGGCAAATTTCGAATTAAAGTTTTACCCGGAAGCATCTTTCAACCGGAAGAAAGTTAGCAACAAAACTTCTTTGTACACTTGACGTAACACGTACCTACAAATCATCCGAAACTAGAGATGAGCGCGCTTGAGTAATCAGGAAGTGATTTTCATGGAACATTTACCGCATATCTGGACCATTGAATACAAATAGTTTGTTTCACGGGATTGTCAGTTTTCTCTTTGTCGTCTAAGTGCATGCCAACCTGCCAGTAACCGCTCTTCAGGTCCCAAGTTGAAAACCAGGTTGAGCCTGACAGGGTACATAAAATGTCGTCGATCAGTGTTTGCAGCAGGTCCATAAGCTTCCCCTTCGAAGAGGAAGAACTAGTGCTGCTGTCTTCTCTGCATCGTTCCACCTGTTAGCTATGCAGGCTGCCTGAAAGAACACCTGAAAGGCTGCAGGTGTTCTTGAGTTTATTCTAGAAGTCGATCTTCATTTCCTCGACCAGCAGCTTTGTTTTCTGTTTCACTCGATTTTCCACCAATTTTACTTCATCGCGAACACTGTTGACTTCATCACGAACGTCGTCAACTTCTTATTTCACTTCAATAATTTTTACCAGCTTCTCTTCACTGTCTTTCTGTTGCTGCAGACCGCCTTCCAGCTTCTTCATGGTTTTCTCTAACATTTCCTCAGACATTCTGTTACTTTCAGTGTCCATATTTCCACTTCGCAAAGTAACCATTAATCTTCTTGCTGGAATTCGTTATCCCACTTCTGACACCACTGAAACGTTCTTACTCTTTATTATTTCAAATCAAAAGTCGTAGTTTATAATTTTTTTTTAATCAATCATAACACCACTACTAACACAACTATGGTCTAATATCTGATTTTGCACTTGTCACAATCACGTAACGTTGCTCTTCACTCTGTGGAACAAACTGTCTTCTAATTAAAAGCTCACTGTAGTTACTGCAGGGCACTCATATACACGCCGGACGTGGTTCTAGAAATTTCCTAGTGGATATGGTAAGCAAGGAAGCTTTGTTTACATCCAGTTCAACAGCTGGATGCTGACTTGCGACAGTGCTGACATGACAGGAATGACAATGCTACATTACCAGACATTTCTAGACTCCACGGCCATAGGTTGTTCCATCTTAGTCTATTTTCGGAATTATTGGGGAGGGGCAATATTCTCCGAACAAAAGTTGTTTGGTTTTGATGGGGACATCGTTTACACACAATAACCACCCCACCCCCCACCACAGGGATGAGGGTCATTTTGACGATTTAAATAGGAACCCCCATGTTTTATTCAGCGTGGAGAAAAACAAACTTTTGTATGAATTTTTTTACAATTTCGCCCTTATCCTCTGAAACATGGAAGACAAAAACGGATTTCTCGAGATTTTGATTAATTTTTCATGACTCGACAATTGCTTGGAGGAAAACTTGCAGGGGGCATAAGTTTTTTGGTTTTGAGGGCGATTATTTGCAGACCAGAACCACCCGCAACCAATAAGGGCGGATTTAAAAAAATATCACCGTTCTCATTAAAAATGTCAAAGTCACCCCCACCCCCTGCCTACAGGTTGGGGTGGTTCTGGTCTGCAAATGATATCCCCCTCAAAACCAAACAACTTTTGCCCCCTGCAATCTTTCCTCCAAGCAATTGTCAAGTCGTGAAAAATTAATCAAAGTCTCGAGAAAGCCGTTTTTGAAGAACAAAAGTTTTTTTTTCTCCACGCTGAATAATAACCCGCAATAAAAAATGGGGGTTCCTATTTAAATCGTCAAAGTCACCCCCATCCCTATGCGGTAGTTCTTGTGTGCAAGCGATGTCCCCCTCAAAACCAAACAACTTTTGTTCCCAACTTTTGTTCAGAGAATGTCGCCCCTTTCCAATAATTCCGAAAATAGATTAAAATGGATCACCCAGTATAAGAGCTGTCGACACACAATCGTACCACAGAGTAAGGAAGACAGCAGAGTTCAGTTTAGATTGGAGCGCCATAGAGAGTTAGGAAACAAAGTGAAGTGATTATGACAAGTGAAGTGAAAGAGCATAGTTGTTGTGTTAGCTAGCATAGTATTTGTGTGTAAATAAAAAGAACATCAGATTTGGAGGTGATTGTTTATTTTTTTTATTATATTTGGAGTTTGTGTTGTGACTGGTTGAAATAAAGATCTTGTATTATTGGAAGACTTTTAAGACCGTAACAATATTTGATAATTTGACATAAATTTTGAATTACTGGGGGGCTTATGCATTCAATCATGGATAAATATGTCCCGGTTTTTCAATGGATTAATCAAACATTTTATCGCAGGCGTCGCGTTAAAATATTTATATAGGAACTAATTACGACATTTCCCGATCCCAAGTTGATGATGGCGTATCCTACTGCAAGTTCCAGTTTTTTTATCCTTGAAATTAACCTCAATTTTTCCGCTGGACAAAAGTGACGGACAACCCCCTGTACTTTTTCCGACGTTGTCTGATTCGGTCAGCGACTGTGGAATCCAGAATCGGTAGAGCAGAATCCAATATTCTAGGTCCAGAGCAGAGGCAGCAGGGTAATTCGAAGCTTCGGTATTCCCGATTTTAATTTCCTGACCTAATATTATGATGAAATTCATCCCGAAAGAAGCTCCTCCCAAATGTAGATTTTCTGCTCTAAATTAAAAATTATTATGCATGACAGGTAGCAGTGGGGGTTGGTTGGTATAGTACCTAACCTACCTATAGCTGGGCTAGCTAATGGTAACTGATTGATTGAGGAATTTCCCTCGTCTCTTGAATTTTCATGGCATTTCATGGCACGATTTACTTACTACAGCTACCCAATTTGCGACAAGTCCTAGTTCGTTATGGGAAAATGCAATAGTAAAGGCTTTGCTTGGGGTTTGAATCTCGAGAGAGAATTTAATTTGGTGTTATTAAGAGACCGTCAAGGAGCTGACGTGGGACGTCGATTGAAAACAAATGAACGGCAGTGCGGGTCAATTCGGCATTCGTGGCCATTCATTAATTCCCGGAGAGGTCAATCAAGTACTCAAATTAACCGTATGATTCTCGCTCAATTCAATTTCGAGATGGAACTACTCTGTCAAATAAATCTAATAATTGTATTGACCAGAGTGGAGTCTGGGCCCTGCTTTTTCCAATTTTACCATCATTCATTTCTTTGTGTGTGATTTTTATTTCGTTTTCAAGCACACTATACTTGTCAATAATTAATTAATCAACTTGTTTTCCGAATAAAAATAGAACGCCGTTCTTATTCGTCTCAAGACAAAGACGTCGTTACACTCCGGCTCTGGTAGTTTTTCCCCTCGAGAACTATATTATCTCTTTTAGTCGCAGACTTTTTATCTTGAATTTAAATATTTGGTAGACAACCGCTTCTGAACAGATGACCCATCTAATACTGACCACGCCAGAGAAAGAATGATTTAGGAAAGTTTTCCAAAAGGCTTCAAGCTTCGCAAAAACCCGATCGCATTTTTTAATCTAGGGGGTTAAAATATTTATGGGAGTAAGGTCTATTATTATAGGAGTAGTGGTCTGGTATTGCGTTTGAGTAGAATCGGTCTAGTTTCAAAGTGATTTTGAATTTTCGAAAAGAAAATGGTATTTTTTTAACCTCCGTGTGTGCAAGATGGAAAAAACTCAAATTAACTGGATTGGAAGAACGTTTTCTAAACTATTTACCAGTGTAAAAAAATGCGTTACCATTATCAGTTTACCAGTGGCGTGAATAGGAAAGGGGGGAAAAAACTGTCACTTTGCCCCAAAATTTGGGCGAAATCCTTTTTATTAAAAATGGCGACAATATTAAAATAGCACCAATTTATAAAGAAAAAAATTCAGGAAAGTTTTTCGGGTCAAGTGGGTATAGCGTTCTGTGATTTATTGGATCTAGTTTTTTTATTGCCTAATCTTAGAAGCAATTGTGGAGGAAATGGTTAAACATTTTGACAAGGGGGAGGACCTGGTTTTTGGAAAATAATCCCCGGAGGTTGCATCGATGCTGAAAACGAGTTATAGTTGCGAGGTTATCGCTTTGCCGGATGCGATCGATGAAGTATTTTTTTATTAATAATATTCGATTTTTCTTAGCAAACGCAATTTTTACCTTTTCCTAGCTTTTTCTCGTTTTTTTTTTCTTCTCTTAACGGAAGGGAGGTGAGAAATGTACATCTTCCATTTTGATGGAAGAAGGTTTTTTTGCTATAAATTTACCATTTCACTGTTATGAATTTTTTGTTGCTTGTTACATTGAAAGTTTATACAGGGTGGGCCATCGAAAAGGTAACAAGCCTAATAGTTTGGAAAGTGAAGATGTATGCGAAAAACGCCGAAACAGGTCGATTTTGTTGCGAGGGGGACATATTTTCGTGACAAATTTAACTACCCAAGTTCATCCCCTTGGCAGGGGTAGCTACCCCTTTGCTTATCATCATAGGGAACAGATATCGGGTGATACATCATTTGAAAGCCACTCGAATTCTCTTTACAACGATATCCAAAATTTTGGGTTTCGCTCACATACAGGGTGGCCCCACGAAAACGCAACTCGCCTTAATAACTTGGAAACTGAAGATGTAAGCGAAAAACGCCGAAACAGGTCGATTTTGTTCTCAAAGTAGGCATATTTTCGTGACAAATTCAACCACCCAAGTTCATCCCCTTGGCAGGGGTAGCTACCCCTTTGCTTATCATCATAGGGAACAGATATCGGGTGATACATCATTTGAAAGCCACTCGAATTCTCTTTACAACGATATCCAAAATTTTGGGTTTCGCTCACATACAGGGTGGCCCCACGAAAACGCAACTCGCCTTAATAACTTGGAAACTGAAGATGTAAGCGAAAAACGCCGAAACAGGTCGATTTTGTTCTCAAAGTAGGCATATTTTCGTGACAAATTCAACCACCCAAATTCACCCCCTTGGCAGGGGTAGCTACCCCTTTGCTTATCATCATAGGGAACAGCTATCGAGTGATACATCATTTGAAAGCTACTTGAATTCTCTTTACAACGATATCCAACATTTTGGGTTATGCTTACATACAGGGTGGCCCAAAAAAAAATGTTTTTTGTTGGGCCAGCCTGTATGTAAGCATAACCCAAAATGTTGGATATCGTTGTAAAGAGAATTCAAGTAGCTTTCAAATGATGTATCACTCGATAGCTGTTCCCTATGATGATAAGCAAAGGGGTAGCTACCCCTGCCAAGGGGGTGAATTTGGGTGGTTGAATTTGTCACGAAAATATGCCTACTTTGATAACAAAATCGACCTGTTTCGGCGTTTTTCGCGTACATCTTCAGTTTCCAAGTTATTAAGGTGAGTTGCGTTTTCGTGAGGCCACCCTGTATGTGAGCGAAACCCAAAATTTTGGATATCGTTGTAAAGAGAATTCAAGTGGCTTTCAAATGATGTATCACCCGATATCGGTTCCCTATGATGATAAGCAAAGGGGTAGCTACCCCTGCGAAGGGGGTGAACTTGGGTAGTTGAATTTGTCACAAAAATATGTCCCCTCCGATAACAAAATCGACCTGTTTCGGCGTTTTTCGCATACATCTTCACTTTCCAAATTATTAGGCTTGTTACCTTTTCGATGGCCCACCCTGTATAAACTTTCTATGTAATAAGCAACAAAAATTCTTCATGTTTGCTAATTGAACCGACTTCTTAGCTCCAATAATAACGAATGAATGGTGAACAGAAAAAAATAGAAAACAGTCTATTTTTCATCACGCTGTATACATTTTTACTTCACGCCCATGGAGACTTTTGATCGCCGTAAATATATATTTGAATTTCAGCAATTTCAACCGAGGGATGATTTCAGATTTACATGTCAGATAACGCCCTCTAGAGGTTGCGGTGGTAATAAAATTAAAAATTCATAAGATGCAATCGACTTGTTAATTTCCATTGAAGTTAACCGGAATAATCGACATTTGCATTAATAAAGTTTTGACGTTCCCCCACCACTTAATTTATAGAGTATGAAAAAATCTGCAAGATAAAAAAATCGAAGTTATTTGAGAACCCCCATGTTATTTTGAATATACCCCAATTTTGAAAAATGATGAGAAAAAATTCTAGAAGCTCATCACAACCATTTTTCAACGAATTTTTAGAGTCACTTTTCTTGGACATTTTTTTGCCCGAGGCTGTTCTGAGATATTCCCGGTGACCATCTTAAGAACTCACCGGGTACTGGAGGTTGCCCAAATGGTAGATAATTTTTGAAATCGCTCGGGTAAATCTGAACAAAAGGACGTAGCCGCTCACTGCAGCGCGCTAGACCCCTAACTTGACCCACTTGATTTTGAGAAGGGGACTCGAACTGTAAAAAAACTTGCTTTTCTTCCGTTTGGGAGATACAAGGCGTTTTTGTCACTAGCTCTAAAACTACACGTAACCGCTGATGATGGTGTTGACCGCAGAAGTCCAAATAAGAACTTAAACGTAGGTATACTTCGGCGTTTTATGAAGAAATAATTTATATTAAGCTGGTTTTGACCTATTTTATTAAAATCCCATCCCTGCGCACTGTCGGTAAAGTTTACATTATTGCAAGTGAGATTTTTATTTTTGAAAAAACTTTGAAAAAATTACAAAAATACACTTTATACCATAAGCAAGATGACCATTATGAAAAAAATCACACTTTTTCGTTCTTTTTCAGAAAACTCAACATGCGGAAGTAATCAGTTCCATTGTGGTAATGGGAGATGTATACCAAGCCGTTGGCAATGTGATAACGATAGAGACTGCAGTGATAACAGTGATGAACTAGAGGAAACTTGCCGTGAGTAGCGAAATTTTCTTTTACTTAAAAAAAAAATAGATAAATATTTAAAGCTTTGGGGAAAAAGGTTAGATAGATAGATCTAATTTTGTCAACTGTGTATGCCGGGCTGCAGAGCAAAAGACATGCGGAACGGATGAATTTACATGCAGATCAGCCTCCGGAGAATGCGTGCCTCTCACATGGATGTGCGACGATAACCCCGATTGCTCAGATGGGAGCGACGAAAGAGCCTGCAGTAAGTCACCAGCCACATCATTCAATAGTTTACTGGTCCAGCCTGTTCCCGTTCCTGTTCTCTTCCTGTTCACTTCAGTGTTCACTAACGATCAACCCTCAACTCCTCAACTCTGCTAGGTCGCGTCGCGTCATCGCATCACCGGGGGAAAACAACTCCCTCCCTCCTTTCCGCCCTTTCATTCGTCAAGCGTCTAGAAGTGATCGTTCTTTTCTTATTAGCAGCTCTTACCGCCGCCGATCTTCGTTGTTCTTTTCTTGCGAGGCTTTTAATATTGGGGAGGAGAGTTTAGTAGATACCTAATGGGAGTATATGAAAATTGAAGTGGAATGAATGCTCACGCACTCATACCCGGGAGATTTGTTATTATTTGATTTTATCGTGTCGGCTCGATTAAGTTTTCTTCGTGCGTTCAATTTTTTTTAGGTAGGTACTTATTGAGATGCGACAAAGCTGAGTTGAGGAGAGATGGAGATGATTTTATAAAACTGGGCCTATCTAGAGGGAAAATCGAGAGCAAACAATGTAAAAAAAGAAACTGTCGAAAGTTCGCTAGAAGGTCTTGGCAAAAACTTCATAATTCCTTCCACCTTCATATCGTATTAGAATCTTAACGATGTATCTGGGAAAAGTTTTCATCTTTGAGTTAATTTCCTTTAAGGCCATTACGCCGCTCTTAATTTTCTTGAAAAAGCCGAAATGAATACTGGTAATAAAGCGGAAGTAATTAGGTACATTATTCCTACCTGGGTATAGTACCTATAACATTATGGTATGGAAAGAAAGTTTTTCATTATTAACTGAAGAGACTTAACAACACGAATCTCAAATTGAACTCAATCCCGGGGGGGAGGGGGGTAATCAGGTAGGTAAGGTACCTGCCTCCCTACTGACAAAGCAGATTTAGGAGACTTCACAGTGTCGGTGCTGTTGTTGTTGGTATCTAATAAAACATGTTTACAAACAAGCCGAGGGAATCTCTTCTCTTAGAGTTAGGTACGTGTTTTCAAAGTCACGATATTACTCTTCGTCATTTTCCCTCGAGTTTTAGTGAAAATCAGTTTCATGAATTTTACATTCTACACTTTAAACTGTTGAGTTAAAGTTAAGACCTTGTAAGTTCTAAAATGAGATTCCTAACATCAATTTAAACATAACTTTTCCCAGTAATGAAATGTCTACAACAGAGACAGAAGTCACAGATCGGATCCTCCGCTTTCACGAACTTCTTATTGCTGATGAATAAGGTTGCGCAAAAAATTCATCAAACGAGATACGATTTATGATAATCCCCTTTTGTACTAATCGGCTAATATTTTAATTATCATGACTGACTGTTACCAGTAACTATGGCAATACAAAAAACATCAAACCTGTCACTTATTATTATTATTGTATAAGTCATTTTACATTAAATTGGCAATTTTAATTCAAAAAAATTAGATCAAACCAAACAAAAAAATGTCAATCGTTATACTGTGCCCCGTCTATAATCCGATGTCTGGTAAATTCAAAAATCCCTAATAATAAGGTATTATGATGGATATTTCGAAGTGCAGACCCCCTGTATCAAAAAATGTTTTTCCCCGATCGACTAAGTGAAGTCCCAGCTCAATTTCCCCACTCACGTTCCACCGATCCGAGAGGCGAGAGGGGGGGATGCGCCATTGTAAAGTACGGGATATCGGTTTTTCGTGGATTGCTCCGTCAGTTTTGATCCCGCGGAAAAAATTGTTCTTCCCAAAAAGGAAGAGCTTGATGGCAGAGCACGTGAGCTTATTCACGAAATATATGGAATATTCGGTTCTAAAAAAAATTTCAGATGGTTTGTTCTTGGCCGGTAGTGCATATGTAGGGGGTGCAGCTAATGTTTTTTAAAGGGTATTTTGATGTTTTTGAGGGCCCGTTGGGAGGGGGTAGTGGGTCAATTTGGAGGGGAGGGAGAGCGAAAGTTCAAAATTTCCTTAAAACCTGGATAACTCGACACGAAGAGGCATAGCGCAAAAAATCAAACGGCGTTTTGTTCGTTTTTTTTTTTTGTCAGGAATACAATGAACCTATTTCCGAAGCAACGTTCGCGAAAAATCCGCTGCTGGCACGCGAAACAAAAATATTTTTTTGGCATAAAGGGAAGGGGTGGAGGAGAAGCATCTTGTCATTTTCCTCCTTCCTCGAAATTCAGCGGTTAACCGGAAGAAAGAATTCTCCAAATTGGAAAAAAATTGACCGAGATATGCTGAAACGAGCATTCAAAAAATTTCCCCCTTCCCACTTACGCGTCCGCTCAAGACAGGCGAAATATGGACCGAATGGATTTTTTTTTATATAAATAGCCTGATGCTTCAGCTCCATTTTTAGCTCCCCAAGAACCCCCTATTCCTCTCCGTTTCCCCGTTACAGAGTCGGGAGGTAGAACACCCAAATCTCCCTTGAAAATTATCGCAGCGGGATTTTCCAAAGCGAAAATTAAAGCTGATAGGGCATCTTTTCAAGGTCAAAATTGTCTCCCCCACTCCTTATCTTCATGCCAAAAAACCATTTTGAAAAAAATGCGGTTTTTTGTTTCGCGTGCCAGCGGCGGATTCTTCGCGAACGTTGTTTCGGAAAGAGTTCATTGTATTCCGGACAAAAAAATGAACAAAACGCCGTTTGATTTTTTGCATTACGCCTCTTCGGAGTCGAGTTATCGGGGTTTTAAGAAATTTTCAACTTTCGCTCTCCTTCCTCTCCAAATTGTACCTATATCCCCTCCTAACGGGCCCTTCTAAGAAACATTAGCTTGCACTACCGGCCAAGAACAAACCATTTGAAATTTTCTCTTTCTCACCGAAAATTCGATATGTTTCGCGAAAAAGTTCTGTCAAGCTCGAGACACCCTGTATAATTAATTATGTTCAATCAAAGTAACAAAATAAATTGGTAGGTATTCGTGAGATCGAAATATCCTCATACCTATCTAGTTGGTGATGAATGAAGCGTTAAAAACGCTTTTACAAACGACAAAGTGACGACTAGCGTTGATTAGTATTAGTAGTAGTTCGCCATGATCTTTTACTGGTCAAATTAATTTAATGAAAAAGGGATGCTGTCACGTTGAACATTCTGTAATAATGATTTTCAAACTTTAATTAAATTTTAAATTATGATTTATGACACTTTGCTGCAGTAAAACTCTGCGTGTAAACACCATTTTCATTCCGATCCTCCCGCATTTTTATTATTAGGTACCATTGCTAGCGCCGCTGGTGCTGGTGCTGGTAACATTAAAAATTTATTTTTTCTCGTAAGATGAGACGTGTAGATCTGACGAGTTCACCTGCAAGAATGGGAAATGCATCCAGAAGAGATGGGTCTGCGACTCCGACAACGACTGCGGCGATAATTCCGATGAAGCGGACTGTCCGCCAGTCACCTGCACCGATACCGAATTCGTCTGCAGCAAAAATCTGTGCATCTCCAACAAGTGGCGCTGTGACGACGAGTACGATTGTCCTGATGGAAAAGACGAACAGGTCAGTTTCCTGTACTTATTTGCTTGTTCTATTTTTTTGTTTCAACTGCTGCTGCACGCAAAAATCTTGATCCCGATTTGAAAAATGTAACGGTGCTTTGATAATTTGTTTATTCTGCTCGGAAAAGGTAAATTTGGCTTTGAACAGTGATGCATTCTGTATCTTGCGTCCTCGGCTATATACACATCAGCGTTGGTTTCAGTTTTTTGGATTTTCATCGCTTTTTTCGCTTTTTTTTTTAATCCTGTATACATCAGAACCACCAAAGGCATCGTCGTCAACAGCTACTTTGCTGCAGGAAGACGAAAATACTGCAATCCTGTCCACCGCGTCACCCCATTATGGGGGGAAGGATTCGTCATCCGACTCTACGTTAGGCCAAGATCTTCATAAGTCACGAAAAGTCACCTATTGTTAACTGTCCACTTGTCCACCACGTCACCCTATTAATAATTTCAATAGGCAGGAGTAAGGAATAATGAAACTGCGGAGGATTCGTTATCCGACTCTACGTCAAGTCAAGATCTTCATAAGGAAAAATTTCTATTTAAGAAAAGTCACATTTGCTTTCAAGACGTCACTGCTTCACTCGGGCAACATCGATAATAATTGTTAGGACTAGGGAAAAAATGAATTTCTGTTATCGTTGGAAGCTTCGAATTGAGCGCTCCACACCGCTAGACCGAGAAGCTTTAAAAGAAAAAGTTGCCAATTTTATATTTGAACGTGTGTGGTTTTTTATTAATAATAATTATTCCGGAACAGGTAGGTTCGCCTGTAGAGTGACCAAGCGATCGATTTACAATAAAATTGTGCGGAAAATTGGCCTATCTATAATACAGTGATAGTACCACTTTACTACTCCCTGAACGCATTTGGAAAGCTCAGTTGGGGTGAGTAAAATTGCTATAAAAGTACAATGTTCACTTTAGCAGGTAGCAAGAGAGTCATTATGTTTAGCTCATTAGAGCCGCGTTTTCCTTGTTTATCGTCCTCTAAAATACATTGTAGTCCCGAGTCCCTTGTTCCCACTACCAAGCAAGATGGCGGGTACCTGCTCTGTCGTCTGTCCTTTCCGGCTCCGAAATGCAAATTGGAGAAGCTTTACGCTGTTTAATTCTGTGTCGTTTTAATTGTACCTGCTTTACTTTCCTGTATAAGTAAGTGTGCACGTAACCAGCAACCTATAAGGGACTAGGCATGAGAAAAAGACGATCCATCATCCTTCCATAAAATTGAGTTTTCCCATTTCGCGGCTATTATATTTTCCTGCCGGCATCGATTAAATTAAATCCACTTTAAGACTTCGTCATCAGAGAATGGGAGAAGAATAAATTAAGTTATTAATGATTTCATTCGGTTCCGCGATGATGTCGGAAAATCACCTCCTAAAGGAAGGAAGTTAATCCTATATTCCTGGAGCATCTCGGCTCGGCAGCTGTTTTCTTTTAAAGTTTGCCGTTTTGTTTTTCTCGGGGGAATCGTTGCGAAGTCTCGTCTTCAGGAGGAGTTACTAAATTTTTACACTGCTTAGCTCTTAGGTGTAGGTAGGTTTGGTAGTTTTAATACTTCGGCGGAATGTACCTACAATTGTTTCTTTTAGTTTTAGATTTTCTATTTTATTGGATTTTCTCTTATTAAAAAACTTGTTAGTAAAATATTGAGACTTTTTTTGTTTTTGTATATTAATATCAAGTAAAAATCATGGTAAAAAAAAATAATAAATACACAACATGCAAGGTAAATCTGATTACTTTTTCTCGTTGCTGCCGTGGTTATGAACAGATGAGAGAGAAAATACTGCTATAGCGGTACCTAATTCCCGTCTGAAAGAAGATCGTAAAATGGATAATTTCGTTGTTTTTAGCATATTGAATTTTATTTTTTTAATTTGTTTGCTTATCTAGGCCTTTAGAAACGTTTTTATTATTCACCAGAAACCCTGTATATAGTTACGACTTCTAGATGTTTCCGGTAATGAATTTCCTATTCAGTGTTGCTCGTATTTTCCGAAGGTACGTATGTACCTATATTCGAAAGGAAATTGAATTGAAAGCGTGTAATGTAATTTGTCGGGTGGAAGTTCAACCGTTGAGTTTTTGATAATCTGCCAACTTCAAATTAAGTAATTCTATACTTGAATGGATGTAATATACATAGGTGGGTGCGGAGATGTTAAATTGTACTTAACTTCACGTTATGTGCAAATATTTCACTAAAATCAAATCAATTCCTACCTACATACATAATTTGGCAATGGAGAAGTAGACAAATTATACAGAGGTGTCTGTAAAAAGTCGTTACCTTGGAGCAAAATGAGCTGATTCAAGTAAACTTATCAATATTTCCACACTTTTCTGTTATGATTTTCAATTTTATTTCATTTTCCCTTATTATTAATTTATTAATAAACTTATTAGTAAAATGTGAAGACTTTTTTGTATAATGTTACATGATTTTAGATCAATAAAGATCATGGTAAATAAAAAAAAAAATACACAACGTAGGGCCATTTAAGATTAATTAAAAGAGAAATTTGATTACTTTATCCCCTGATGCTTCCGCGATAAGAATCAGGAGAAAGAAAAATACTTTCTGGTAAGAAACTGGTAAGGGTAACTGTTGTTCTAATAAATTTTGGTAAGTTTTTGTGAAAACGTCTCACTTAATTTTTTATATCAATATCTGAAACATCCGTCATATTTTTTTTTTATAGCTACTTTATGACTTTAATGTGAATTTACGATTTTCAGTGTAAGTCTCAGAAGGTCTGAATTATAGGGGCGAAGTATTAATTTAAAACTCATTGTATATTATTTTTTATGGCCATATCCGCCCACCTACCAACGTATGTAACACGTACATGTACGTGCCGACCCAGCGGCGCGGTTTTTAAAAACAAATAGTTGAACAGCTACCTTTTTTTATCTATAAAACGGAAGCTCTTGTAAGTCAATAAATCCCATATAGGGGCATAAATGTACGTACAACCCTAACGAGACGTAAAATTTAATTATGCTTCCTGGCTACCTATCTTGTTTACCCTCTAATTATCAACATCCTGTAGTCACTTGTTGATGCTTCCTTGATCGTTATTAGATTGCCACTTCTCGTCAGTAGTAAATGTAAGCCAGTCTCCACGCCACTGATTATTTGTCTAGTTCTAGCCCTTTCAAGGACTACGAATCTACGCCTATGGATGAGTTGCTACTCTATCGAGCCAACCTCTGTTGTCATCTCGGTGACTGTTACGAGATTTTAATTTGAAGGATTGTAATTGATTCCGGGCTGCTTTGTCGTGGTCCGTGCAGAGTTGCTTCGAACGTTTCGTCTACAACTACGGTAGACATGCATCGCGATTACGTGCATGTGCGCTATAAGCGATTCTTCCTCTCTAACCCCTCCACTATAGCTATCTCCACCACAGCAACGGCCGGTCTCTGCAATGATGGCATAGATCTAATTCATGCCGAGTATGATATACTACTCAACATAAAAAAGTTCTTGTATTGTTGAATGTGTTGAATAAATAGAAACTTTGTTTACAAATAAATATTAGTACTTCGTGTTTGAAATAAATTATAGTGTGTAAAATCCGTTACATTATTATGAAATCAAGAAATGCTCATTATTGTAGTTATAAAAAAAAAATTTTTTGCAGGATTGTCCTCGTTCCTTGGCGCCGATATCCCAGTGTCGTCCGGAAGATTACGAATGCGGGGATCGGCTCACCTGCATCCATCGCGAGTGGCTCTGCGATGGAACAAAAGACTGCCCGGACGGAAGCGACGAGGCACCGGATAATTGCAAGAACATCACTTGTCGCGATGATCAGTTCCAGTGCAGGGACAGGAGCTGTATTCCGGGCCGGTTGCACTGCTCGGGACATCCGGAATGCAGCGACGGAAGTGATGAACTTGACTGCGGTTAGTGACAACTTAATTACTCAACGTAGTAAAATTAATTATTGAATATAAATTTTACAGATACTCCAGTAGAGAAGTGCGATCCTAAGACTCAATTCGATTGCGGAGGTGGTAGTTGCATACCCCTCTCCCAAGTCTGTGATGGTAAACAAGATTGTCCTCAATGGGAAGACGAGCCGAAAGATGATTGCGGGAAAAATGAATGCACCGTGAATAATGGCGGGTGTAATCAGAGATGCGTCGATACTCCAGCTTCATATTATTGCGAGTGTATTCCCGGATATGCTCTTGCTGATAACAGGACTTGTAAAGGTAAGCAAGCTACTTGGTAAATTATCAATTTTTCAGAGGGTTTTGGTCACCGACTACGAGTAGCTACATCCTTTGTGAACAGTTCCTGAAAATTTCATCCGAATTCATAGAGGAATAACGGAGTTATCTCCCTCCGAAGTGACCCGTGTTCCGCCATTTTGTTGGGGGTTAGGGACGTCAAAATGGTGGAATACGGTCCTATTGGGAGTGAGATAACTCCGTTATTCCTCTATGAATTCGGATGAAATTTTCAGAAACTGTTCACAAAGGATGTAGCTACCCGTAGTAGGGGCCCAAAACCCCCCCAAAAATTAAAACATTTTAATTTTTTTTTATTTCAATTTTTTTTTTTGAGTTTTGGTCACTTACTACGGGTAACTACATCGTTTGTGAACAGTTTCTGAAAATTTCATCAAAATCCATCGAGGAATCTCCCAACGGGACCGTGTTCCTGCTCTGACCGATGAATATAGCGGCTGAAGAGACTGATGTGCATGACTTGTTAACTGCGTAGGTAGAAGTAACTTCGTTATTCCTTTATGGATTTGTATGCAATTTTCAGAAACTATTCGCAGAGGATGTAGCTACTCGTAGTAGGTGGCTAAAATTAAAAAAAAAATGAAAAAATTTTCAATAACATTTTTCAAAAAAGTTAAACAATTTTTCAATTTTTTTATTTTTATTTTAGTCACCTACTACTGGTAGCTACATTCTCTGTGAATAGTTTCTGAAAATTTCATCCAAATCCATAAAGGAATAACCGAGTTATCTCACTCTCAATGGGACCGTGTTCCGCCATTTTGACGTCCCTAACTCCCGACAAAATGGCGGAACATGGGTCAATTCGGAGTGATATAACTCCGTTATTCCTCTACGGATTCCGATGAAATTTTCAGGAACTGTTCACAAAGGATGTAGTTACTCGTAGTAGGTGGCTAAAATCCCCACCAAAAAGTGCGTGACTCATCATCTCGTTACAGATATAAACGAATGCGACATTCCTGGCACTTGCTCACAGATCTGCATCAACGATAAAGGGGGATTTAAATGCGATTGCGAGCCAGGATACATGCGTGATCCTCACGATGTGAACCGCTGCAAAGCGACCGAAGGCCACGCTTCTCTCCTGTTTGCTCGGCGACGTGACATCCGCAAGATTTCTCTCGATCATCACGAGATGACCAGCATCGTTAACGATACAAACTCAGCCACCGCTTTGGACTTTGTCTTCCGTACAGGGATGATCTTCTGGAGCGACGTCATCGATCGGAAGATCTACAAAGCGCCGATTGATGAAGGAAACCAACGGACGGTCGTCATTAGTGACGATATCACCACGTCGGATGGTCTGGCGGTTGACTGGATATACGAGCATATTTACTGGACGGACACCGGGAAGAATACCATCGAATTAGCTAATTTCAATGGACAGATGAAGAAGGTGCTGATCAAAGATAACTTGGAAGAGCCCAGAGCCTTGGCGTTAAACCCGTTGGAAGGTTGGATGTTCTGGACGGATTGGGGAAGCGAAGCGAAGATAGAAAGAGCTGGAATGGACGGAGCGCATAGACAGACGATCGTCAGTTACGATGTTAGGTGGCCAAACGGTCTCACATTGGATCTCGTTACGAGAAGAGTCTTCTGGATCGATGCCAAATTGAATCTCATATCGTCCTGTGATTATAACGGTAGAAACAGGAGATTGGTACTGTATTCTCCGGATAACCTGAAGCATCCCTTCTCGATTACCACATTTGAGGATTGGGTTTATTGGACTGATTGGGATAAAGTCGCTATTTATAAAGCTAATAAATTTACCGGTAAAGATATACAAGCTGTCACTGCTACTGAAATGGTAATTCGTTTGCTATATGACACTGTTTCGGTGTTAATTGTTTTAATTTTTCACAGATCCAGTACCCAATGGTTATCCATGTGTACCATCCTTATAGACAACCAGACGGAATAAACCACTGCCAGGCGGTAAACGGGCACTGCTCGCATCTCTGCCTGCCGGCACCGCAGATCAACAAACGTTCCCCCTCCATATCTTGCGCTTGTCCGGATAACCTTAAAATGTTACCCGACGGGCTCACTTGCGTACAAGAAGGTAAGGTTTGATTTTTATGAGAGATTTTTTTTGTGTTTTTTATTTCTTTTATTTTACTTGGTTATGTTTCGATTTTTTATTAAGTTATTTTTTATGATTTTTTTGTGTCAGAATTAAATACTACAACTAGTTATCCAGATGCCGACACCACATTTTTTGATGAAGTTGATATAACAGTGCCATTTAATTTTACTGAAAGTAAGTACATATATCTGTAGTTTTTTTTTTATAGTTTTTTCATAATCTTTTATTTTTTTATTTACTTTGCAATTTTTTGTTTTTTTTTGCAAAAGGTGCCACTGAATCTTAACTAACGGTCCTGGTATTGTAATAAGTCTCTTGAATTGTTAAAAATGTCCCAGAAAGAAATACAACTCAATGTGTGTAAAGTCAAGATTTCCCAAAATGTTAGGTACTTCAAAGTAAATTTATCATAAATACAAATACAAGTCAAAATGATTCTGGAAATCTCAGAAATTATGCATGTTTTTCTGTTCGGTTATGTTATGGGTTTGAGAAATCAGAAAGTAGGTTCTGCTGAGTGGTAATAAATGATAAATAAATTAGGTTAGTTTTGACAAGATTAAGTCAGAAGTTAGTAAATGCCACTTTACCATTCCACTTCAGTCTCCACTTTTCTGTACCCGTCGTTCTTTACTTTGCAGGAAATTTGTGCTGTTCATAGTAAACTAGGTAATTATTCCCTAACAAGGGAAACTTTAAAGAAAAATAAAGAAAGCTGACTTCCTAGTCAAGCAATTGCGTCCATAGGTCTTATTATGAGGAATATTACCTTCCTAGTAAATAATTGGCCCTTAAGTTACCCTAAGCAAAATTTGTCATATTTTCTATTAAAATTAATGAATTATTTTTGCTGTTACAATAAAATATAACATTTTAAGACATCTAAGAGGGAAATATTAACATACTGTATACTGTAAAATAATGCAAAACTTACCTGTCAGATATAATTTTTTAAAGCTTCAAAGTGAACGCCAACTGATTTGGAAGAAGTGGTGGGATTAAATCATAAATGTAGAAATTCTTAGGTCTTTGGTGCATAAACAGAAGTAAATTTTGTGTATTTTAGGTTGGGGAATAAAATTTTTGACCTAAATTACATGAAATTGAGGTAAATTTAATTTAAATGCTACTTGGGTGGGATTAGATGTTATTTTTATTTTTTAGTGTTATTTTGAACCTGGTGAGTGTTTCCAGTAGAGAAATTCTTAAATGATTTTTCCCTAGTCGTTTTGGAGAATTGATATTTGGGCACTTTTGATAAATTTTCCCTTAAGCTAATTTATAACTTCAACTGGAGTTTGAATAATTTCAATAAAAAAGCACACGAATACGTGAAATCATTTTTAAAAGCAGCTTTTATTTCAAAATAAACATCATGATTTATTCTAGTCATTGAGCGAGCTAAAGAGAAATATCTTTTCAGCAGGCATCAAAGTCGCTAATAATTCCTTAAATTTCAGGATTATTCATATGAGTTGTGTGGGGCTGGGGCTGACGAAGGCTTGAGATTAATAATTAATAACAGATATAGACAAAAGTGTGAACTTATTTTGATTTTTCTAAAAATGTCATTATACTCAGTTGTGTATATTCACTTGACTGACACAACCTACTAAACACACAGGGTGATCAACGTTGCACTCATCAATAATATTTATGATTTCATTTAAGGTACCACGAATCGATCCATCACCACCAATGCACCTTCAGAAGCACCGGATAGCAAAATGCTAGCAGGAATAGCAATATGTGTCTTTCTGCTAATAGCGTTAATCGTCGCAGTTGTAAGTGAAACAACATTCCGGAATGTCAGGTGATTACCTTATCATTGAACTTAAAAATTCTCTTTCAGATATCCTACCTCTTTTACCGTCAATACGTTCACAGGACCACCACGTCAATGAATTTCGACAATCCGGTTTACAGGAAAACAACCGAGGATCAGTTCTCATTGGAGAAGCCGAACCCGTTTCAAAATCACAGGCCAGCTTGTCCTTGTCCAAGCACAGTGAGAGAAGAGGTAAGAGCGTTGACTCTCGATTATAATAACATCAATACCAGATAATTCAAGAATATTTATTCCCTGAACTTTGACGCTCTTGTTCACAGGATATAATTAATTTGTTTCTTGCGCTCTAAATTTTAAATATAAATCTGAAATTTTTACCTACCTACTTAACATGAGAATTGACAGAGCCTATTTTGTCTACGTATTTCATGATTTACGGCTTGGATTAGAGTATTATTATATTATTATACACCACAGTGTGATCGCCGTTCAACATATTATGATTAATATGCCTAAATATTGATCACACAAAATAACAATCTTTGATTATGAGTTAAAATACCTAAGTCAGTAAATTTACCTTCTTCCAATCTGAACAATTTTAACTAACTATTTACGTAGGATAAGAGAATCAACATAAAAGACCTGATTTCTAATCAAAAACATAAATTGTTTGAATAATAATCGTGAATCCACCTACTTTTACTAGATGTTATGAATAATTTCGTAAAAGGATAATTTTCTATGTGGAAATTTTACAAATTGCATTTTTGTCCATCAGTATTAATTATTATTAACTATGTAGCTTGTATTGCAAGAGTATTTTTGTAATTGACTTGAAGCGATGTGCCAAACTGGAACTTAGCTTACATTATTAAATGCAAGTTTAGGATGTTATTATTAATTGTTCTTCCTAGGTAAAACTTAAACTTGATGTGGTTAACTTAACTCCTTAAACGGGGACGCCCCCTCATACGTTGTATATTAATTATTTGCCTTATAAGTGAATATTAGCCATGTGCTAAATTAAAATTAAACAGAAATTGGTTAGAATTCAGTTTGTACCTATCAATCGACACATGAAAATTACAGAGATCTCTCAGTGGCGCATATCAAATTTAAATAAAACTTAACAATCCGAACCCGCTTAAGGGGTTAACTTCCTTGTATATGTGCTTACTATTTATCAGTATTGTGTTATTGTATAACTATAAGGATATATTAGCGCTCTCATTGTTATTATTATTATTATCTGTTGAATAATTCCAATTCTATTTTGAAAGTCCTGCTAGTGCTCATAATATACAGTGCAATCAACATGAACTACATGATATAATAAAGTGATTCATGCATGAGAGGTGAAGATATAAAATATATCAGATGTGGGATGTGGGACACCTGTACATATATATCTTGCGGCCTATTCAAACGCATTTAATTGATTACTTTGTTAAAATGTTTTAGAATAATGATTATTATCACTATGTGTATTAATTAAATAGCACAATTTTTTTTACTGAATGTTTCTTTTGAAGAAAAAAAAGTAGGCAATTTTTGTTCTCAAGAAGACATCCCCTAACATGAATTTGTTTTCGAGCCATGACGTCGTCGATTTTTTAGCAGAGATCGATTAATTCTCGATTTTCTGCTGAGCACAGTTGTTGTTGGTCCCCTATAGTGAATAAAACTTTTTTCGATGCTTCGTCAACATTAATTAATAAATAAATAAAATAATGAGGTTTGTTGAATGTTGCTGAACTGCCACTATGACTGGGGGAGAGAATCGATACTCACTCGTCAGTATTCAAGTAGTAGGGACTATGCGCTACTTCGATCTTTGCTTTCTGAGGTCCAGGCTCAATGTATGGTTCATCTTCTTACATCTCACCGGCTCCTGAAAGATAGCTCCTAGTTAACTGTTGAACTGGGCCCCGGAACATGATACCGGCTAGAAAGAACCCTAGAGTTAATTCCTGATGGCTAGGAAAGCGAGCTAGGTCATGCTAGTAGTAACCAACTTGATCAAATAAGCAAAATAACCAATTGACTCAGTAGTGCACACTGCACATACAACAATATGTCACAGCGGGCAAAGGAAAATTAAAGGCAAATTTAACAATAAAGATGTGAATTGATACTTTGATGTCACAGTAAATATATAAATATTAAATACATAGTAGGTAAGTACCAAACCCTGAACAATAATGATGATCAGCAATCAATTAAAATAATTACATCTATAGATGAACGACTATGCTCTGTCAAGCACATGAAAAGCACATATTGGCATATATTTTGAAGATAGCTAAGCATTCATTCAGGTAACAGATAAATAAATTCACTGCTCTTGAAGTTGAATTTTGATTGGCCGATTAATTTCAATGTAAAAGAAACTGGCTGGTAACAATCAGTTTTTTTCAAAATAAGTTTTCATCTCAAGAGAGACATTTTGATAACTATAACTGACTTGTTTGAGATTTTCTACAGAAACGTTCAGTAATAAAATTGATAAAATTATGATTGTGCAGAATTTGATAATCTCATTGTATTAATTAATTTTCCATTGAAAATTGAATTTCATATATTTGTTATATTTTTCACGCTCCTTACTTTGAGATTGGTAAGTATTCCACAATAATTATTATAATATACCCCGGTTATAATATTGTTACGATATGAAATTGTAATTGATTCCGGGCTGTTGTATCGTGAATGGAGATTTCTCAAATCTCTGTGGTCCATGGAGATTTGCTCCGAACGTTTTAGTCTACAGCTTCGGTAGATGTAATCAGCGGTAAAATAATAATTCCATCTAAGCAGTTTCCAGAGAGGTACATTACATTCAGATCTTCAATCTCGTGTTATTAGTCCGAGGAGAATCTGCTTCTCGACCAATCGCGATTCAGGAAATCAAGCCACTTTGCTGGCGTCACAACAACACTGACTTCAAGCAGTCGCTGTGTTGTCACGCCTTAAATTTTCTCCTCGTAACAATATGTACTGCAGAATCGGATATGACGCTGCCTGGGAATCGAGTGCATTTCACTATAAACGGGGTTCTCTGTATTTTTGATTGGGAAAGGGGGGATTCTTTCCATTTAGATCAGATTAAGTAATTAATATAACATTTGTTTTCTATTTTCAGGCTCAAGTACCATTAAGAAGTGAAGAAATATGCGAATTCTATATTAGTGATGAATGTTCTAAATTAAACAATCCAAACGATACTAAGCAATCCTTAAATATTTGAATCTGTTTTAGATAATTATACTTTAACTATTATTATAACAATTTGTTTTACCAGTAGTTTGGTAAAGTAAGGGTACTTCAGTACCGTTGAAGTCAAAAGTCGCTTGTAATAGTGTTATGTATATACCATTATCATTTTAGTTACGTTACATTATGTTATGTGTAAATACCTAAGACTGTAAATGAATGACTGAATAATTTCCTTGCACTTATTGAATTGCTGAAAAGATTTTAAACTTTTATTATTGTTATTTATGAAATGTAGTTAATTCGGCTAAAATTTTAATGGTATTTATATTATTAACTACTCTCAGGTCCGTGACCATAAGAAAAGTAATTTGTCCAAAGAATTGTATTAGAATTAATTAAGAAATTTTAGTTAATGTCTCAGTGTGGTAGCTAATTAATTATCGATATTTTGTAAGTAGATTTATTTATAAATTTGTTCTTCGTGTTACTTACATATGTTGCGGGCATATTGTAAAATCAGGCATATAGTAATGTGTCTAGTCATTTAGGATATGACTGGGACTTGGCAGATTATAAAATGATGACTAAAGTTCAATATTTTACAATATGACTGGCTGGTGATCAGGAGTATTACAAAATGATCTTGTACCAGTAAATAATTTGAAAATACATTTTATTGCACAATAATAAATACCATGGGAATAAAAATTGTAAAAAATACAGAATCAAAAAAAAAAAGATTATTTGTTGAAACAGGTTCCACTACCGTGACACTTGTTGACTACATTTTGCAAGTGCCTTTAAAGTAGAATTTTTTTGGTACGGCATCATGTCTTGCTACATACGCAAGAGCATTTTTTTTAAACGTTGCCCTATAAGTTTAAGATTTTTTTGGTAAAGCTTCCATTACACTGTAATAATATGCCTGCCAGTCAGTTATAATGTACGTCAAATTTTCAGTCATATTGTGAAAAATTTAACTTTATTTGTTATTTTACAATCTGCCAAGTCATATTCTAAATAACTAGGAGCATTATAATATTCCTGATTTTACAATATGCCTGTGACATATAGATTACTGAAACCTTTAATCATGTTGAAATGGAATAATTCTTTATAAAATTGCCCTTAAGAGGTCTTGTATCGTTGAAGTTTACCTAGTTTTCCGAACGGAAAAAATCAAAATGTATAAACTGTATATTTTTAATTTATCCACCTATAATTGTATTCAAAAGTATGTAGTTATACATCCTGTGATTTAATAGTTATTTATGTACGTATGTACTTGTTCCAGTTTTGTATGGATATGCTGAGTTTTTTATTGTTTAATATTGTTTTTTTAATTGTTTTTATTTGTAATTAGTCAAAATTGCAATATATGTAATTATTATGTTCTGTGTTTTATTACTAGTGATGAAAATATTAAATGGCTGATGCCTATAAAATGAGGTTGAGGTATCACATTGCCCCCTAGTCATCTAAAATTTTGAAATTGATAGCAGGGCCTGCAACATCATTTTTAACATATGATACATCAGTTTTATGCCAAAAGTCATAAAGTTCCTGCTATTTAATTGGTTTTTAAACCAAAGGTCTCATTCATTACCTAAATTGATGGTGAAATAGTAATCTAGGTGCAAAAGGCACAGTAAAGTTTGACCAATAAAAATACACTTTTTTTGTACTTTTTGGACATAAAATGCATCAACTGTCAACTGTAATTAATAAATAGTATAGTGTCACTGTCGGTGATGAAATTTGGTGATATTAAATGAGCGAGTAAATAGAGAAATTATGTGCTGTTCAATTAATCTCTTACTGAATATTATGAGGAGTAATGTTGAATTGGAACAAAATATTCTTCACATTTTATTATAAACAATAAAAGATTACAAAACCAACTTGACATTCTTCTGTAATTCATTATTTAATTAGTTTTCACAGTTGCTATCACCCCGCCTGTTACCTGTGAGCCATTAATGGCTATGGATTTAGGGGCCGAGGCAACTCCATGACAGACAGAGATAGAGAAATGTATCAATTTATTTATTTACCATCACTATTCAACAGGCTAGTACCCATAAGATAATACAATAATTGATAACTAGAAATTTGGTATTTTCCAAAACTGTGAAAGAAAAACAGTTTATTAATGATTTTTTGACAAAGAACAACGATTCATTACATATAACCCCCAAAATCATGTGTCATAGAGTTACATTTCTTACTGTCCTTCAACACGTCAACGTCTCTTGAAACCGTACTTCTTTCTTTCATAAAACAAGTCTGTTTTGGAGCTGCCCAGATTGACGATCTTGGGACAACCGTCCCTGTCCTTCTCCATGATGGTGCACTCCTTGCAGTAGTAAGCGTCCGACACCCCCGGACCGCCGCATATCACGCACCGTCCCTGGTAAGAGCCGTAATTGCACTCGTCACATATGCGGACCAGGGTGCACGGCCTGACGTACGAGTCGCAAAAGACGCACTTTCCGTCACATTTCTCGCACAGTCGTCCGATGGCGACGCCGGGTTGCTTGCGGCAGAAAATCAAGTCGGGATGATGCTTCGCCATTTCACCTCAAGTCGACAGAGCAGAGCTAGATCAGAATTAATCTCTATTAATAACCTGTAATAAAAACAAAGGCAAAAAATAATAATACCTGGTAAGCGGTAAGGAATTCAACCTTGGTTCCCTTCACCCTAAGCACTCATTTTGTAGAGTCTCACAGTCTGAACTCTGAACTTCTCTGTCTTCACTTTCAATCCTGCCAGGTCTAAACTTTAAAATGGGGCCAATATTAGACTAACAATACAATTCAGTGAAACAAGAAAGGAAGTGTAAAATGACCGCGGAGAATTACCTGTTTTTCCTTACACTAACCCTTTATAGATAGAATTTAATTTAGGAGTATGTACGGATGTAAATTGACTTATGGCAAATTTATTTGTGTATTTAATTGTTTGATGAGGAAAATTTAACATATTTAATAAATAAAAACAAATTACCTAACCTAACCCTTCTTCTTCTTAAATTTATTAATGACTTACGTGCTTAAGCTCACGCACTCTTCTGCCCTTAGTCGCGTTTATTTATATCCCAACTAGGTTTTGCCAAGCCACACCTGCTTTTCTTTTGGCTTGTTTACAAATTTATAACCGTACGAGTACTTTTGATCTGGCGATGTGCGCATTTACGTTTTCATCGTTTTGATTTAAATTATAAAACGTGTTGAATAATGCCGGTTATTTTGAAAGTTTAAAATTGAGTTTGCATGTGGAGAAACGTACGCCACTTGCATATCCACACATAAAATATACTATGGTGTCGAGAATCGTAATTAACACGCCCATTGAATCAACAACTATTAAAGTTTTTTGAACTTTTTGGGGAAAAATCCAACAATAATGACCAAATAATCTGTCAACAGTGCCAACTAGCTTCTAATCTGTTGCAGACCACCTCAGTGTAATGAAATAAACTTTTATATAATTATACCATCAACGTGTGTGTATTGCGCATGCGGTCGTGGAGTTATTAGCTCTATAATCTACGGTGCTTTAGGCTTTAGCAAGACGTTTCGATTTCAGTACAATTATTGTACTGAAATCGGTACAATCGCGATTTTCCAATACAACAGTACAATTCATGCATTTGATATAGGTAACTTTTCCAACCAATGTGAGTTGAGTATAGCTAGCTAAATGCACGATACACATATACACGGCATGCCGATAGCGTTTTCTATTTTGGTCAACTACTGCGCAATGACGTCATGTGGTTTTATTTTTACTTAAAGTATTAATTGCGGCGAGGCTGTTTATAAAATATGTGGTGGAGTAGGCCGTTAAATTTTTTAAACGTTAAATGGATAGCCGTTGCCGACTAATGCAAGCCTACAAAGAATTATTTATTTATTCCTGAAAATCAAAAAGATATGAGCAATCTCATGGTGTACTCTTTGAACCACGTGACGTCACAAGACCGGAACGCAGCCTGCGCGTCATCGCATACCGTGACCGTGTATATGTGTATTGTGGCTAAATGCAGAAGGTTCAAGGGTGCGATGGTCATTAAAGAAACGAAGAAGGATAGAAGTAGAGGTGGAGGTCGCGAGTTTAATTTTTTACAAAATAAAAATATATAATAAATTTTGTTTTGAATTGACTCTTGAAACGATCGTCTTTTGAACAGTTCATTTTTTTTTAGTTCGGGCTTATACCTGTATAATATTTTCTTACTTATTGAATTTTACATAAATGTGCATAAATAAATACAGCATAAAAGATGATAAAACATTCAAAGCTTAAAATATTATCCTTATTGGTTTTGGGGTACAAAAGATTCCATACTAAAAAGGCAAGTCTGTTTAGTGAAAGCGAAAGCATTTTCTCTCAAAAATAACGTCTTGGGAGCTTAAAACAATTGGTTGCATCTCTGAAGGTGCCAATTCTTTATTAGGGTAATTATATTGAAGATTTTAGGTACCCTGCAAATTGGGTTTCTCAATCGGTTTTCTAAAGAATTATGTACCATTCTCCAAGAAAGAAACACCAGAAGAAATTATAAATAAAGAAACAAATAATATAATTGAACGGGCAGATTTATTGTACAAAGAGGGAAGATATGGTGATGTTTATCAATTATTAAATCAATGTAAGGTAGGTATGGGTAATTGTTTATGCGGTAAAATGAAAGGCTTGAAACTCTAGATATGCATCCATCGGTTGGTGTAGGGTAGATGTTTATGGCCTTAAAGTTTCCTGTAAATGTCCCTATAGGACGAGGTCCTGGCCAGAGGTTGAATTGTTCTTACAATTTACAATAAATAATCAAAATTCAAGAGCGAGCGCAGTGGCGGTCAAGCCTTGAATGTTGTTAAAACTGATTTGGTTGGATGCTGATCTAGATATAATCGCCAATAAAAGTGTTATTAACATTTTTATTAATTTAATTCTAGTCTAGCGGATTCGAGGTAATTATTTATAGTTAACTTTATGCATGGCACACAAATAATTTTATATAATTATTATGACATAATAAAAAAAATTGCCATCCTTGATGTTTTCAAAGTAGATTACATCCCTTTTTGACCGTGGACCTTCACTTCTTTCTATTGTCTTATTCCTACACTATTTAATGTCATTGTGTCAAAATGACCTATGGCAGCATAATTTTGCGATTTTCTTTATCTATCGTAAAGTAATTTTTAATTTTTTGTAGCTTTATAGCAATGGAGAGATATTATGGCGAATATGCAGAGCATTGTATAAATTATTTTCAAATAAATCGTTGCCAATAGAAGTACAAGGTGAGATGATAAATGAAGCTCATAACCTAATATCAATTGCTCACATTAATCATGAAGAGCACTGCGAGATAAACAAATGGATAGCAATAATCCTAGAAGCGAAATGTCACTTAGAGGGACTTCGATCTAAGGTCCAAAATTATGATAAAATAAAAAACCATTTAAAGGTGGATATTTTTATCTTGCCAATCGAAAAAATATTTTCATGACTTTATATTCTAGAGGTCGCATGAATTAAACCCAAACGACTACTCGGTTCTGTATATGTTGGGACAGTGGTGTTATAGCAGTGCCTCACTTACATGGTTAGTGAAAAATTTATAATTTTAAATAAATTGATAAACTTTTGAATTTATTTAGGTTTCAAAGAAAAATCGTAAATCTCTTTTACGGACACATCAATTGCTGTCATTATGAAGAAGCTTTGTCATGCTTCTCAAAAGCAGAAGATTTAAAACCACGATTTTTCATACCAAATGTATATATGTTAGGTCTGTTTCAGGTTTAAAAATAATTTTCATTACTAATTTATTCAATTTCAGGAAAAGTTAATTTATGCTTGAACCGAAATTTCACTGGGCGATATTATTTGAATGTAGCTGCCAATTTGAACGCTAGAAACGATACGGAACTGCAATATCAAATCAGCGCTAGAAATCTTGTTACTGAACTAGAATATTTTGATTTATGTAAGTATGCACTGTTTTCTGATTCTGTTGACTTGTAAAAAAATAGTGAATAAATTATTTGTAAAAAAAAAAAACGGGGCAATTTTTATTATCTTTGGAATAATATTGGGTGTTAAGACACCATTGATTGGTTAGATTCACTTTTCTACCTAAAAATGACGTTAGGTTGTGATAAAACCACCTCAGGATTTCCCTGCAAATAATATCCAGATTTAGTACCTAGTCTGATTAATGATACAGATTATGGTGTAAATATAGATTTATTAGATAATTTATAAAATATGATCCCAATCCTCAGGGTCTTTAGATGAGCAATGGGTGTCTTATAAGATTATACAACTGCTTGAATTATAATAAATTAGGAATGTTTAAAAAAAATAATGCAGATTAAGCAGATTTTATATTTGTTTTAACTTCTTCATAAGTTCATCTATACTTTCTTCTGTCACTTTAACAGACTCATCGGGAGCATCCACCATTGTGGGACCCTTTGCATAGGCATACGATACTCCCTGGGCAATCTCAGTCTTGTCCTCATGATCTGGAACACTCTCATCGACTAAAGTAATACCCCATTCATTGTTTTCATGAAGTGGTGTCTCGTCTTCCTTAGCTTCGACAGCTATTTCAAGTTTAGGCACCAAATCCACCTCCTTCTGTCTTTGTCTGCAGTATGAGTCTTCACAACTCTCATTCGGTTTTAATGTCAAGTTAGGAAAGTAGTCGGTCAAAGCACTATAACCAAGATAGTTTGAGACTTTTCCGAATCCCAGCAGATACTTCAAGGTATTCTGAACCAGGAAACCAGCCACGATGCCCATTGTGGTCGGAAGACTTGCTGCACATACTCCGTCACGTTTTAGGGTCTTCTCGTCAATATTTGAAGCGACAACTAGAGGTGGAGCACACTACAATTAAATAAATTTAATTACTTTTTTAGTGTACTAATTGCAGTCAGCTCATTACTTACAGCGAAACATGCAGTCCTTCCAGGTGATATAAACTGAATGTGTCCAGAAACAGCATCTTCTGATACTCCAGACTCGAACCAGTTTAGATTTAGCTCATTACAAGCAGTATTGATAGCGAATCTCGCTTCATAATTATCAACACAACTCAGAAGTATATCAACTCCGTTCCACTTGAGAGAGGCATCTTCATTAACTCCGCCTAATCCACCAGATCTAAAATTATGTACTTGTACTTACGATCAAAGAAGATTCAAATTAATAATACATACTGCAAAATTTTCATGAATTCGGGAAAATGTTCTACTGTGGTTATATTAAAGTTATATGTGCACATTTCAACATCAGGATTAATTTTTTGTAATGTATCTGCTGCGGCTGTAACTTTACTCATCCCTGACTGATGAGGTTGGAAGAATAGTCTATTCATATTGGCCATTTCCACTTTATCGTAGTCAATAAGTATCAATTTTCCTATTCCACATCTCGTTAACATTTCTGCAGTCACGCTTCCTACTCCTCCTACGCCAACGATTGCTACAGAGAACTTGCGTATGTTTTCATAATTTTTTACTATTCCCATGCGTTGCAAGGCCATCAGACGACTGAAATAAAAATACCAATTAGCAAAAAAAAAACACAACAAACACATAAAAACCATCCATAATATGAATGGAATACGGGAAAGGGTGTAAAAGACTTTTCCAGATTAACAAACTGCGATAAATTGATTGAATATTAATTGCAGGCCGAACCGTTAAGTAGTTACATTGGAATTAAAATAAATTAAATCTAACCTGTAGGGATTTGTATCCACAACTTCTGCAGACATTGAATCAATTTTTTTCCGAACATTTTTAATTTCTTGATTCTTTGCTATTTCGAGCTGACTTTCAAGTTCTGTAATTCGTTTCTGCAGCTCTTCTACTGTGGCCATTCTTCAATATAAAATGAAACAATTTTAAATTACACAAATAAACATATGGTACAACACAACTACTATAACATTTATGAAATGAATGGGAAAGGAATAATAACATTCATTTCTGCTTATAACAGCACTTTCACTTTCCCTCACCGCACCACTCCTCTCACCATCATTTATTTTAGGTTAGAAAATCAAATTAAATCCGTGAAAAAAATCGAACCAAAGAAATGAACGACATATGTCAAAATTTCAATCAATTATGAACTATGACATTCTCGATTCACGTATTTATGTCACTAAAATGCTAAAACCTACTATGAGCTTAAATGCTGAGGATATAACTTTACCAAACTCAAAATACCATTCAAATTTACTAATGCGTATAAAAATTGTGCGTAGATATGTATTTTATTTTCAAATGCTCACGTATCAGTAAATGCAATATGTATCAGATCTTCACGATCACTATAAACTCTCTTTTTCTCAAATATCATGAAATTATTTGATTAAACTTTCAAATTTTACATTCTTAAATGTTCCAAATTAAAAAATCTCCCTTAATGAACTTTTTCAAAGGTTTTTCTTTTTAAATTGTAGTTTGCAGTTGTGCATGACTAGTGAGTGGTGATTGGTGCTTGTGCCCCCGACAGTGAAGTGGTAAATCAACTGGAAAATAAACAGGAGATTGTTGGTTCGATTCTCATCCAGGAATTTTTCTGATTCTTACAATATTTTTACCTACATTGCGCATGCGCTTCGTGCAACGATGAGAAAATAGATTTTTAAAAGCCAAATTAAAAAATTAAATAGGAAAGTTAAAACTTATAATTTATATGCAATTAAGGCAATAATATGAAAAAAATTCTGACTGCTTGGTGTGATACTACACTATAATACTATACCATTCAAGTAGCTGCTACCATATATTTAATTAGATATATTATATATGGCTGCTACGTCAGCTAGGGCTTCGAACTTCGAAGTGACAGACACATTAAATCCGGTATTTGGCTTTGTATTGAAGTTTTTAAAATAGGGAAGTTCTCACTGATGGAAAGTTATTCGCATCAAATACACTAGACTTATTAATTAGACATTAAACTATTAAGTTTAGAGTATTTTTTCGCACTCTCACGCTTGACTTGAAGTAGAAGAATAGGAATAGACATCAAGAAACGTCACAAAGTCACAACACAACACATCTAGCAATGAGCATAGTTGCTTTTAGGGTATTTAGTGTAACGGTACCTGACCATGCGCAAACTGTGAGCTGTGAGTAGGGTAAATACTCACGGTAGCGGTAGGGTAGTATATTATACAGCAATCAGCAATCTATATTTTGAATTTCTTACGAAAGATGGCGCAACGAGTGCAACGTCTTGTCTATTGTCCAACCACACCTTAGATGTCAATTAAGGTGGATTTTATTTGAAATTTACAAATTAATCATTTATTAAAATATGTAATGATTGGCAATGAGTTCAATTAAATGGACTAGAATAAAGCAATAATTTGAATTTGTAAAATGCGCATTATAAAAATTATATACGTGCAGAAAACGTACCGAAAATAATAAAATTACAATTCTATCTCTATCCCTTTCTCTGTCTGCTTTATCCAACTTATCTGATAATTCTGATATATGTTCGCTCAGTCGGAATTCGCTTCGGCTTCGCAGTGACCGAGTGAGCGACAAGATCAAGAAGGCCGCACCTATCTCTGTTCTGTTGTTGTGTGTTGTGAGTTTGTGTGAAGTGACCGAGGTGAGGTGTATGTAAGTAGTGGTAGTAGTGTTTAAATCGTTATTATGAACAAATAGCATAAAAATAGTTTACAAAATAGGTAGCTGGGTGAGTAATCAGACTTTTATCATTTTATATCGATTAGATAAGACGGTTATTTAAGGGTGCAAGTTTCATAGGGGACTCTTGTATGTAAGACAGAAGTCAATCATTCATTCAGCCCTTTGATTGTTTCTCGTCTCCGACTACTTGCTTAGGTACCTACTTGAGGTAATCTGTTTTGGTTTATATTCGGTAATCCGTTTATTTATATTTAGGTCTAGAGTCCTTTCATTTTGACTTTTTTTCAAATTGCATTAATTTGTTTCCTGCATCGATTCATCGAACGTGAAGAAAATTGGTAAATTAATACATAGATCTTCTCTATCTGTTTATCTCTCCTATTTTTTTGAGCTTGAAAATTATTTAATAGCATTGGCTGCATTAAAATTTGAATGCCGAATTACTGATTGAGTAGGTACCTAATAAAATTTTAACAGCAATTTTGAAAAGTAGCGATTACTGAACAAGTGGCTTGTAAAAATGAAATGAGGTCGTTTGAGTGATTTTACGATTACTAGTCAGACGTATGATGTCATTTATTAGTTCGTGAAACATTTAAATGAAACATTTCAAAATTGTAATTAAAACGAAGTTCGAAGAGCTTTAATATAAACATATTGAGGGAGATAGATCATCCTTCGATGACATCTTCTCTTCGGTCATCGGTTATGATGAGTGTCTTCTTCACAGTCACGCCTAGGAGAAGACAATAATAATTTGAGTCACAGTTATTTTAAAGTTTATTGCTAACGATAGCGGGTTTATAACCTATAATTCGTTCTATGGATGTATTTATAAATCCTATATCAGTTTGTAATAACAACTCCTTCATATTTAATGTAAGTAAGTAGGTAACCTTTAATTATTATTGTTTACTGAAAGGTGCATAATATTTTGATAGTGATTATGTTACAATATGACTTTGGTTACCTAGTAAGATGGGTAATGTAAATAATATAATTATTTTTATTAGGTAGGTATGTCTATTTCCATTTTAATGTCTAATTTAATCATTCTCAATTATTACTAGGGTAAGTATTCCGATGTATTTAAGGTATTAATAAGTATTTATGAATAAAATTACTTCATACATTTTAAGAGGGGTTAAAAAAAAAAAACAAATCAAAATAATAAAATATTACCTATCTGGAAGTTCAAAATTCACAAATGAAATTTGAAATTTGTGCCTATAAATTGTCAGTTGTCTGTTTTGATCGAAAATCTTGGGTGCCTTCTGTTTGTTACAGAAATGACAGAAAACATTTGACAAGTTATTGTCAATTTAATAAAAAGTCTCTTGAAACTTCAAAATCCAGAAATGTCAACTCTAGAATGAAAAAGTGTCTAAACTCTGGGCTCTGTCAAAATCACTGTCTGAATTAAATGTTCGACGTCAATTTGTATTTTTACTATTTCACAAAAAAAAATCACAACTCAGTTTCTGGTAGCTTTTATTCAAAACATTAATTAAAACTGGCTCTTTAATTATTATGTAGAACGAGTCCTTCAAAAACCAAAAATGGTCTCCCTAGGGAGGAAAAGCATCACTTTCCTTCCATCATATTGAAATCATTTGTTTTCCGGCAGAATGGGTGATAATATGAATTATGGGACTATTTAATAAATTTTTTCCCCAATGCTAATCTCTTCTCTATCCAGGCTATATACATATATTACCTCTTATATTACTAATCAGCACAGAAAATTCAATTATAGATTCCTTGATAGAAATAATATTTTTGCAAGCCTCCCCTGAGAAGCTACAGCTCCTTAAAATGGGGTTACAAAATTACAAATTCACATTTATTATCTTCCTGACCAAAAAGCTTCCTTACCTTAAGATCATAATATAATTTACTCCATTTTCTTGCAAGGGAATCGTACCACTCCCTACCCTTAAGAGGGGGAGATGATTAAGAATTGTTTTTTTTTTTACTAGAAATTTTTCTTAAAATTTTTGCCTACTGGCAGGGATTCATCCAAAGCCACAGTCATTCTTGAGATTACATCCCCACAAAGGGTTTTTTTTATTTGTTTTTTTGCAAATTTTGTATTTAGATTTATGCGAGGATTTATATTTCCATCAACTTTTCAATTGATCGTTACTTCCTCCAAATCCCAATTTTCATTTTTTTTTCTCTGCAGATGAACCAGGCGATTCACCTTTTTTTAGGCCCAAGTATTATTCGAACAGATCATCAGCTGGCCAATCGGTACGATGCAGAATCATCGGAATCGCTTGGCAAGTTTGAATACCTTGTAGCTTGTCAAGAAGTCTGAGTAATTTTTCAGATAACGAGCAGTTATGGTCTTTAATCATAAAGATAACCCTCTCATAATTTGTTTCTAATTAGGTGAAGAAAAATTCTAAAACGAGTGAGATGTTTAGCTTTTTGTTTGGCAGAAAGTGTTTTGCTTCTGGAAATAGTTTTATGTTTTGTTTTTTCTTTTACTCTTGGGTTAGAGGTATTACATTTTTGTTTTCGTTTGCAACGATAACTGTACCTACTACTTATGTACTTTCTACTTGTACCAGACATCGTTATTCGTGTTTACAGGTCTGAGTCATAAACTCAGACCATTACTGAACTAAGTTAGAAATTACTAATAGGTAGGTAAAATATATGGAAGTGTTGCGTTACACTTCCATTTACCGAAGTGCCTTATCCATCTGTTTGATAGGTAATGAATACTTTCAACTTCCACAAGGGCATCGATTTTTACCTATTTTTATTTAACATACTCTCTATAGATTCTACAGGATGTTTCAAAAACTTATGTTGGAAAATGAACCGTGGTATTCGTTGGCTCTGTTTGAGGCTTATGTACCGATAGTATTATCTTTTTCACACCTCAAAGAGCTTATAAAAGATTTTCAGGAAAATCAGAGAAATGTTAAATAAATAATATTAGATACTTACCTGGTAGTTTTGGAAAAATTTTCATTTTTTTTTCGAAAATTTTCGACGGTCTAAATCTCGACTGAACTTTTAAGAAACCTTAAAATTCACCTATATCTCATAATTTTTTTGAGAAATAGGGTCTAAAATTAAAATGGCTGTGATGATGTGGAATACACTAAAAGAAGAAGGAACAATTGCACATTCCAAATATAAAATTTATACAAACAAGGACACTTGTTTCTATTGTTCATTTAGCGAGTCTTGTTTAAGTGACTGACTGACATTGCTGCACAATTCTCTCAGTGCTATCAATGGCGTTGAGTGAGTTGAATATTAATATCCAATATCAATACAAATAGTTATGTCAATTCACCATCTCTCTCTGTGTGTTTGTCGCTCAATTTTTGTTTCTTTTTGTTACTTTCTTATCTGTGCTCATTTTCAATCGTTCTCATTGCAATAACGTTTCCTCTAAAAGGTTTCCCCCAAAACCTTTTATGTCAATAATGTCCCCTATTTTAACGGTCGTCGAACCCTTCCATTCTTCATCTTTATTTTTTATTTTTTGGTTTCATTCGATAGCACGATCACTTACTGATGATTCCAGATGAGCTAAAACTGGACCTCTCCTGTTTTGAGGATATAAACGCGTCAGATATCTGCTCCAAATACTTACTAAACAGGTCAACGTTGATTTTAAGCATAGACCGACTTTACTGCATTTTTGGATAATATTTGAACGATTTTCACTTAATGAGATTCACAATAGATTCTCTTTTACACGGTTAATTATTATTCTTTATATTTCGATTATACATTGGATTCCACTACAAGCCTTCAAACTGCTCTTGTCTACTTTCTTTTATTACAGTACACAAACTGTACTGTTCTCTCTAGTAGCACTCTTAACTAGTAGCTCTCTCTAACTCTCGTGGTTTTCGACGCGCTTTTCAGACTCCATTAACTACGCCTGCCGAACACCCTTTTTTCCTATAGACTTCTACAATTTTTACATATTCCGACTTTCGAGACCGTTCGTTACTTCGTTGAGCTTTTTCTGGAGCTTGTTCTCGCAACAATGAATTGCGATTATTAATGCAAATACATATAGATAATTTAAATAAACGACACTTACTCTTCATGTATTTTTGTTTTTACCAGTGGGAAAAACCGCAAATTTACGCTAAAATCAAAAGAAGTTTTATTTTTAGATTTGGCTAATAGACGGCGGGCCGGTGTCACTGTACCTACCTGTGTATTTATAATTCGTTGTTTTGTAAATCTTACCGGAAACGGCGGCCAAACTAGTCGAATTTCGCACGTTGTTTGGTTGTTTACATTCACTTCTTCTTTAATGTAGCCCACACATTATTTTTTAGGGTGCGGAGATTTGCTCGATCTCTGGCTCTTGAGTCAACAATGAATACGTTGGCTTCGTCGATTTGATTTACTTCAATTTTTTTTTTTTTTTAATTTTTTTTACCCAAGTCAAGTTAGCCACGCTTCGGCCAGCCACGCTTTCGTCCACTTTCGAAAAAATCATATTTGCTGAATTTTTTTTAATCGACATTTAATAATAACCAAGCACACTTTCAGCTATGGACTTGAGAAATTGTAAAAAATCATTTTTGCTGAAAGTATGCTCAAAAAAGTCCGAAATTTTATAATATTGCCGGCTAGGCTTTCGGCCGCGGCCTTCTTGAGAAACTGAAAAATCCATTTTGCTGAAATTTGGCTCAAAATATTCCAAAAATTCATAATAACGGAACGGTTTACTTAACAAACTGAAAAAATGATTTTTGCTGTAATTTTGCTCAAAAAAAAATCATAATAATGGCCAACCGAGTTTTTGGCCATGGACTGAATAAAATGAGAAAAGCATTTTTACTGAAATTTGACTTTCAAAAATCAATAAATTCATCATAATGACCAGTCACGGACTTAATAATCTAAAAAAATCATTTAAGCTGAAATTTGGTTGAAAAAAGTACAACAATTTTCAATTTATAATAATGGCCAGCCACGCTTTCGACCACGGACTCAAGAAACTGAAATAAAATTCTGGCAGAAATCTTGCTGAAAGAAGCCCAAAATTTTAAAATAATGGCCAACCTCGATTTCGGCCTCTACTTAATAAACTGAAAAATGTCATTTTTCTGTAATGTCGAAAAATTCATAATAATGGACTCAAGAAACTGGAAAAAAAATTCTGGAAGAAATCTTGCCGAAAAGAGCCCGAAATTTTAACATAATTCGCTTTCGGCCACGATCGCTGTAATTTTGCTCAAAAAGTCAAAAAATTCATAACAATGGCCAGCCACGCTTTCGGCCACGGACTTTATAAATTGAAAAAACAAACTTTTTTACTGAAAATTTGATGAAAAAGGCCCGAAATGTTATAATAATATTTATTATTATCAACAATAAAACAAATATTTTTCATTCAAGCCGTCAATAACGAAAATAAAAATTTTTGCTGGACATTAAACAAAGTTCCTCTTGCTGGCCGAAAGCGTGGCTAACTTGACTTGGGTTTTTTTGCTCGAATTTATGTGATTTTCTTTTCATCAGGCGTCTTTTCATGCAGGTTTAATTTTGTGAAGTTTTTATTTATTTCTCTTGATGTTTTACTTGGAATTTTCTTTCTCTTGCGGATTAATTTAAATCCTTTCACGTTTCTAGTTAAAAGACTTTCAGAGGAATTTTCTCATAAAAAAATATACATACTCGGGTGCGGTACCTATATTACAGAAAAAGTCTCTGTTCAGACGATATAAATGATGACTAGTGAGCGGTTCTTTTGTAGCCTTTCCCGTCTTCGACGTTTCCGGCGAATGTCGATTTTTAAATCGATTTTTTGACACGCTCATCTTGATTAACGTTATTCAAACATCTTGGCTGACAATAATAATAATTAGTTATATATCCAACGTCATTTTTAAATTAAAAAGAGCGTAACATAACGAATAAACATTCTACTGTAAGTAGTAAACCAAAAAAAAAAAAAGAAGAAAGACCCCTTGCGAAATTTTGCGCCGTTGCATGATAAGTTTTATGAATAATTCGTTGTCCCGGATACAGTCGGTCGGAAGTCGATACCCTCGGTTTGTATTTTCGATGACCCATTAATTTCAGTCAAAGACAAAGACCCAATTCAAGTTGAGAGTTAGTTATGTAATCTAATTGCTAAATTGAGTTCGTTTGCAATTCACATTCATGGAAGACACGTTCTTAGCGGATCCTACTTACTATAATATTACTACTAGAACTAGGAAGAAAGAGGCCGTGTTTCTATTTGAATAAAAGTACTACACTTGTTCTCGCTTCTCAAGGGAATAGTAATTATTTAATCAAGACGAGGCAGTTCCAATTGCCGTCTTGCTTGCTTGAAACTTCCTACTTCAGACTAGAAAGATTCTAGTCTAGATTTGTATTTTTTATAATTATTATTATTGTAAGTTGTATTGTAAATTAATTGGAGAATGTGTACATATGTTATGCATATCAATATCAATCAAAATATTGACGATTATTTATTAATTAAGTTATTGGAAGTAGGTAAAGTAATAATAGATTAGCGTCTGGGGTACTGGTGCTAGTTGTCGGTGTTAGTGTTACTAAAAATAGACAGTTCTTCTTAGACCACGAATGATGTAATTAATATAAACGCAGGATGATTGTAGAGGTAGAAGATAGACGAATGACAAATGACGAATTAAACAGGAAAGGAAAACCATTAGGTGGTAAATGAATTACTCATTAATTCCAAAGAGAATAATAATACACTGAACGAATAGAACGTCTAGTACTACTGGACTGGTACATTAGCGATGAGTCCATCCATATATTAATAAGTCGGACTTTGGTAGTTTCGTTAGTTCCATTATCATCAGGTTAATTTAAGGGTTCGTTTTCTTGTTTATTTTTATTTTAAACTGGCATAGAAACTAGATGTGTTCATGCCCTCCTGAAATCTCATTCATAAAGAAGCCTTCGAGGATCTCTAGAAGCTATTTCCGGGAATTGAAATCGGAACGTCAAGAACAAACTTTTACTATAAGTTCATTCCAGAATACGATGAGGTATAGCAGACGGTATAGCAGGAGAGCATTCTTATAGCAGACTTGGTATTAACATAATGTGACATATGGTCAGAGAAAACTAGACTATCATCAAAAATAACATCAAGATTTTTTATTGAATTTGTGCGTATTCTTCACATTCATATGAAGATTGTTTTGCCTATACCATTGATGCAATCGCTCAACATCATTCTGCAACATATGAGCATCACCTCACGCTGTTGACCATAGATCATCTACGAAAAGGTAGCGGCCCCAGGTTCGACTCTTGGGGAACACCAAAAAAGGGTGCGAAAGTATGTAAGATATGGCCATTGTAATAGAACACGCTGTTGACTGTCGTATAAATGCAAACTGAACAATTACAGCAGTTGTGAAGTAAACCCAAACTGATCAAGCTTTCTTAATAATTGTGATCAAACGCTTTTGAGAAGTCGTAGGAAACTACATCCACCTACGCTTGTTGTTCATCGAAGTAAGCTAAGCTGGTGACTACTGAGAGTGACTCATCACCTTTCCATAAAACCATGCTAGCAGGGAGAAATTTGGTTGATAGACCACAGGATAGATGCAAAGAGTACAATAACATCTCAAATTTTTTGGCAGATAGGCGCCTGTAATTAATTAGTTATGAGATCAGAATCAATTACCACTTTTCTAGATCAGGCAAACTTTGGCCATCTTCCACGCGTCCGGGAAGGTCAAGGACTTTATGACAAACAATACATTCTGGCAGTTACTTATAAAATATCTAGGAATCTGATAGAAGTCCGCTGTTTCCCGTATCTTTCAACTTTTTTACCGCTCCCCTCATCTTCGCAGCAGAGAGCACCAGAACGTCCGCTGCGAATGAACATCCAGTATATCATGGTGAGTTTTAATCCTCAGTTTCTACCAATCATACCGCAACTACTGGCTCACAGTGCACGAGTAGCCTTAGTTACTTTCTCCAGGTGTGCTCCAAGTCGAAGCCTCTTTTGGTTTATCTTGAAAAATCCTCCTTCGTGAAGGCAATTATTATTGATGTCATTCTTTGGAGCAAGAGTGCTAAATATCTGTCAGTCACTTTTGTGGAGTCTATGCAGCGACTGCAATTACCTGATGCCTGGTGACTTCCACGGTTCTCCACAGCTCTCCTGATTGAGTTGAACGAGGTGTTATGAAGGCACCTTCTACATTTATGTCTATAGTAAGGTCCCTGGTGCAATTTATTTATTGAGTAACCTTTCTATTTTGTTTGTGACCTCCACATGTAGGCTCACTTCACAGGATTACCAGTTTGGTATGCATATTGGTGTCGATTCAGTGGAAATGTTTCCAATGTAGCGTCCCTTTTGCCTGATGCTAGTTTTTCTAATATCTGTAGCGTGGATGATGTTAAGCTAATTGGTCGAAAAGATTTTGCTTGAGCGTATAAAGTATCTCGACCTGATCTGGGTTTGAAAGTGGTAGTGGTAGTGGTACTGGTACATGGCTTAACGCGATAGCTTCAAATAATTTGAACAGTGATATGGTCAGTATTGTTGTAGCCCCATCTGGTCCCGGGGATGTATATGGTGCAATAGTGTCCATAATAAGTCATTCTTGGCTAATTCTTCTGGCTCTCCTAAATCCACGTTTATTCATTGCATGAAGGTTCGAGTTGTTAGTGTTAGCAAGTTCTGCAGGTATGTGTTTACATCCCGGGAAGATCTCCAGAAGAAAATCTAGAGTCTTCTTCTTGGTGTTGATATTTTTCCAATCAACCCAGTCTTCTGTGATTGTCCATCTGAATAATTTTCTGTGGTTTGGCACGGTTGGTATCTCTTCGCAGTCGGGATTCTTATTTTGGTTTACTAAAGCCTGATATCTGCTATGTATGTATTGACGAGAGAACTGCTTACATGTTTCCGCCCTTGGGAAGAAGAGCCTTGGATTTTACTTTTCGAATTTCTTACAGTGGATTGGATCTAAACCTAATATGTCCGTGGTCAGGGGGTACAACCTACCAGTTTCTTATTTCATTGATCATTCCTGTGGTGCCAAGAGGGATATCTATTTCCCCGTTTTGCTACTTCATCTAGAAGGTGTTTATTTTGGTGCTCCCCCGTGTTATATGGTATGCATTGATGACATGTAAAATTGATGCAAAAGAAGCCCAAAGTTGATGAGCTTGTCAAAACGACTTTCTCGAGTATTTTGAATACAGAAGAGGCGGTTGAATTTTCTATTAAGCTTTGTGGCATTCATGGGCTTCATCGCCGATTGACCATGAATATTAAAATTCCATCACAGTTTAACTGATTGTCTTATAATGGACCGGCGCTCGGCGCGCCCTTCCTTATTTGTTTGGCCACTCCGATTGTATGTAATAAAGGGGGAGTCTATGCTAAGGGTGAAATAAATGGTAACGTTTTTCGCTCATCTATGTCTAATTCAGCATCGTTTTCTCTAGTTGACAATTGATATTATATTTATGTTCCTCCTTACTTCTTCGTAAAGACTGAACGTAAACGCCAAATTGATACGATCTCAGTCACGGGGCTCAGTAGATGATGCACCTTGATGTTTCATTATTACATGCAGGTGGGAAATTACGGGAAGGGTACCTATTCATTCAGATGAGGCACTCCTTAAGTAATAAATGAGTCTTGGCATAGTGGGTAAGGCATATTATGTACTCGTATGTAAATTATTGTAAACGGAAATCGCAACTTTTAATATGCACTTTGTTTGTACGAGTACGTTCATAATGGTTAAGTAAGGTCAATTCTAACCAGAGACGGGTTTATTATTGTTGCATGGACGTCTAAATTTTATCATCCTGGATTTTCGGACATTTTTACCTTGACATTTACAGAGGGAAGAAATTTGTACAATTACCGTATTTCGGCGTTCAGCGTCCGCTTTTATAGGATCTGACGTTATTCGGCTATTCGCCATTGCATGCAACTAGTTCCTTCTTTATAGATTGTTTCTTGTTTGTTTCTGGGATTCATCCATTCCTATTAGAGTGTCCGGGAGCATCGAAAGACACCCTGTGTCAATTTTTCTCGAACTGTCCTTTATGTCGAGATACTAGGAGAGATATGCTAGACTGTAGGGTCTCATAGAGATAGTAATGAAAAATGCCACCGGAAAGATCCCATATTCTTAAAATTTATTGATCGTTTTAAACTTGTAAGTATTATAACGTATAGGTATAAATCAATTATTCTATTTAATAGGCTTTTAGCTGCGTTCCGCCATATCCTTTGATCTATCGAATGAGAATGACAGCGTAGGTTGGTATCAAATTAGGAAAGAAGCAATTTCCTGTGAACCATCCCTTGAAAATCGAGGTAGCTAGTAGTAGCTCGTGCTACTTTTTCATTTATTTTTTACGTTAGCTTTTCACTCCATGATTGATTACTCACGTCAACATCCGCGTCTCGTCTGCTAGATTTTAGGTAACTAAACTAATAATGTGCCCTTCGCTTAAACAGAGGCACTCGCGAAAATCCAATAATGTCAGCCGAAAATGCGTCTACATTTTATAAAAATCTTGCGCAATCACAATAAGTACGTAGGTACGTAGTACGTCGTAGGTTCCATTTACGAGACGATAGAAACAAACGTTGGTACCTAGCAGCCCACTCTAAAATGAGTTCTGCCTATTTAATTGCATCTCCCTAGGTTATGAACTTATGACTAACTTATTTAAATAATTTGTAATTGTGCCCCGATCTAGCAGGCTAAAATTGAGGTAAACAAAACGACTACCTATTCTGTTTGTTCACGCTTCTTGGTTAGATAGGTCCCGGTGCCGGTGTCTATAATAATATTCGAATGTTTTATTTGGATTATGCCTGTTCCTACTCTCTGCATTAAAATGTAAATTAATTTGTCGTTGCATCATAGATAAAAAAAGACCGTTACTTGTCATCCTTAACTTGTTCTATTTTATAACTTATTGTAGGTATATATGGCTGATGCTTTGACAATATAACAAATAATAACCGGACTGATAATTTATAAGAGTTGTAAGTTGTAACATTATCTTTTTGCTCTCCTTATACTTACCCTTGGCCTTGGATTACATGACATTTATTCCTAACGGGGCAAGCATCAGGAAAACTAATCTGATTTATCTCAATTATTAATTCTACATGGCCCTACGTTGTGTATTTTTCTTAACTTTTTTATTCGGATATAAACGGGTAACCTCAATAATTTACAGAAACAAAAAAGTCTATCTGATTCTTCTTGGGTTCCCGTGATCCATTCAAAAACTCTTATTGGGACAGTCTCTCCTTTTTTGATCTTTTTTAGACTTTTGAGCTAGTAGTAGGGTTTCCTTTATCAGGTCCGATTGCTGCTCGTTTAGGACGTTCTGTTACTCTCCAAGGTTTCCTCTTCGACTGTGGTGTCTTGGAGTGCACTCTTCTGAGCGCTCTCGGTTTCTTGATCTCTTGTTTTCTTCCTGAATTGTTAATTCCTACATTAATCAGTTTCCTTTGATAATTTTCTGGATATGTAGGTGTCTCTTGGTTAAGGTTTTTATTGGTCTTCGTCTATTCAACCTTTTTGATGATTGTCTTCTTTCGGCTCTGGCGATTAAGTCGCCATTCAACCCTCCCACATATCTGTTATAGTGACGACACGACAGCTAAGTGGGGTGAGTTGTTCAGATAGATCGTTAATTTTTCATATTTTTCAACTTGAAAGCTTGATGCCTTAAAAAAAACATTGTTTGAAATCAAAAATTGACTTTCAATATAAAATATTTTTATTTATTTTAGTCACTAGATATGCGGAGTGGTATCATGTAACACCCAGATATTTGACTTTCAGAGGGGTTGTACATAGTTCAAGATTCAAGGCAATATAAAAACTCCCCCTCTCACCTATGAAATTTAAATCATTTTAAAATTTCACCACTTCGGTTTCTCCCCCATCTCAAGTCGAATCATGCGCAAAATTGCAATCGTTTTATTACCTAAACGTATTTCGTTATTTCATCCAGGGAATCTAATCGACCCGATCGTTCTTATTGCAATTTCCGGCACGATTTAACATTTATTTATTTCCTGATATGAGTAGAGTATTTTTTAAATAATTTTATCGCCTCAGGAATCACGATGCAAGAAAACAGTATATGTACGCATGGATTCCAGTACCTACCATAAACAGGGTTTGTCCTTGCGCTACTTTTCGAAATACCCTTGGCTCGATTTCCCAACTAGGTCTCCTGCAACAACCTACTTCTCTAAGACTCACGTTCGTGGCTTTAAAATTAATTAAAATCGAATCAAGTTTCTCAGTTTATCATTGAAGTAATTTCCACGTGGTAAGTTAATGGATCTGTTTAATAGTTGTCAAGCAGGATTCCAGGGATTTCCAATGCAGCCAGTAAGCGGTGAAGGTCCAACGATTTCCCGAACTGATACAATCCGGGGACTATCTCGGGAAAATCAATTCTGAGGGAAAAGCGTGAGCGCTGAGCGTTATAGGAATGAAGCCTATGTCCTACGTCCCTTATCGGATGTTACAAGGATAACGTACCCTCTGATGTGCAAGTCATTTATAAAAAGTAAAGGATTGTAGGTCAACTTTAATTTTTTTTTTCGTATAAGTCGGAAATTTCGACTTATGATAAATAGCTATTTCTGGAGATCGGATAAAATTTTATGAATCGGTCTATTGACTTACCCTAAAAAAGGTATGCATCATAATAAAGTGCATACTGATTAAGGGTTTAGTCTACAGACAATATTTCAATCATAAACCTCTCCAGACTCCGGAAGTGTTTACATACTCAAAACAGGCCCATTACACAGTATTATGGTACTGGTATTATTTTAAAAATTAATACTCAAAACCCTACATAGGGGGTTGTGTTACAAGACTGGAGACCGACAGAATAACAAGCTTAACAAGCTGTCGAAGCAAGAAACAAGAAACGGACCATTTTTATTAAGTACTAAGTACTACTTATTATTCATGGGTGTCTGAATTGCTGTTTAACAGCTCACAGAGAAGAAAACACCACAACCTGTCCCGGGTTGATTTTCTTTGCCGCCCGCTGCTACCGACTATGTTTATTTCGGAAACCGGCGCTGATGTTACTCAGGATTTTGGCTCATCTTTGAAAAAAAAACAAATCCGTGTATGGTAATTAATTAATATATGTAGGTATAATTAGAAATAAGATTGCCTTTTATAAACATGACGGCTATGAATCAATTAAAACACCTACCTTGTCAATTGTCATACAAGTCAATTGACACTGCTGACACTGAAGATGGATAGCGAGTATTTTCTCTGGAAATAAATCTGTTTTTGACAGCCAGCAGTATGTAGATTTTTCAAAGCTTTAATGCTAAAATCACTGATTGCATAGAACGTTTAGGTTATAATCGAGGTTATAATAGTTATAGTTGGGAGACAAACATAACCTAATAATAATAATTCAGTTGGAGTTGGCCGAGTTTATTGATTTTATACCTAAACTATCTACGGACATTATTGTCCTTTCTAATATCTACACCTACCCTACACCAGGGTTTTATTTAAAAGGACAATTCCTGATCCTTAGAGAGGTCGTTCTTAATTAACTTGGGTCTGCCTCTGGCAGATCTTCCCGGAATTAATTCATAATTCAGTCACTTCCACCTCCACCAGTTGATCGGTCGGTTCTTCTAGAACGAATTTTGTGGTAATTTCTGTTGACTAAACTTGCGCTTTGGATAATTCGTTATTTCACTTTCTCGACAATTCTTTTCTGTCATTGCATATGTCAATTTTGATTTTGTCACTGATGTCTTGTAATCTATCTTATTAGGTATACAGGGTGCACCATGTATCCTTCTCTATATTGCTATCTCTTAACGCTAACAGATACAGGGTCGGTTAAACAAGTCCAAAGAAGCGCAATTTTGTGGCCATCTCGAATCAGTCAAGACATGCAAAATATCTGTGACCGTTCCTGAAATATCCTGAAAAAAACTGAAAAATCGAGATTTCTTATTTTTGCCATATCTTTTTTATTATTGGAGATTAATAAATAATTTTTGTGGGCTTACATAAGTCGGAAAGAGCTACCCATCTGACATTTCAATAATTTTCAAAGTCGACTAGATCCAAGAGTTTTCAGTCAACTTTTCGTTTTTCTTATGGCCACCATATTGTTTTTTTTTGTTCGGTATAAAAAAATTAAAAAAAAAATTTATTCTTTTTTCTTTACAAAAAAGACAACTTTTAAGACCGAATTTCATAGATAAATTAAAAAACATTAAAAAAAGCACTATTTCGGCGTATTTTACAAATGTTGACGTTTTTCGACGATTTTTTTTTTGTTTTTCTTTGAAAAAAAAAGAATAAAAATTATTTTTTTTAAGTTTATTAATTTTTGGTTTTCATTATTTGTTTCATGTGGAACGACATAAAAAAATAATATGGCGGCCATAAGAAAAACGAAAGTTGACTGTGAAAACTTTTGGTTCTAGTCGGCCTTGAAAATTTTGTAATGACAGATGGGTAGCTCTTGCCGACTTATGTAAGCCCACAAAAATAATTTATTAATCTCCAATAATAAGAAAGATATTATAAAATAAGAAATCTCGATTTTTCAGTTTTTTCAGGATATTTCAGGAACGATCACAGATATCTTGCATGTCTTGACGGATTCGAGATGGCCACAAAACTGCGCATCTTTTCTCTAATTTAACCGACCCCTGTATTCAGGAGATCGGTTCAGGAGATAGCAATATAGAGAAGGATACATGGTGCACCCTGTATACGTGCCCAAGCCTTAAAGAAAAAGAAGATAAATATTCCTAAGGTTTCCCTATTTGTTGCTTATGTATTATTATGTTATTATTATGTTAATATATGGTATTATTATGTACATTACCTGAATATTATAAAAATAAAATATAAGATAATACAAATATTAAATGAAAGAAAAATACAAGTTGGGCAAAGATGAGAACTGGATAGTTCACAAAAAAATAGAATTAAGAAGTCGGAAACTATAAAAAAACAAAATTAATTAAATTGGAGATGAGACCCTCCGCGAGCCTCTTTACGAGAATACTTTTAACTGAGTACCGCCACCGCGATGGAATGAACAAACAATAACTACTAACAGTAATGCGCTGAATAAATAGCTTGGGAACAGGCTAAAGCCATTAACCCTTAAAGGCGAAGCACTTACACTCGTATTGTATTCACCTCATCGCCGCAAGTTTATTGTTATTGATTTCACTGCACTGATTATCCCTTTTTTAATTATATTAATCCAATTTTGAGGTTATAAAACTTTATTCGGTAATAAAAATTATAGTATTAAATTAATGAGACTTGTCAATAATTGAAAAATTGATAAATAGTATAGTATAAGTATAATACACTGTTATTATTATTATTCACGAGAGTGTTACGCAAGTGTAAGCATCGTCGGAGTGAATAATAATAGCGATCGATCATTCTCCCCGGTAGAAGACGCTATTTTCTCTACGACTAGGTATATGAAAAAGTCATCAAACAGCTTTTTTGTTTTAATCGTGTTGCCTCGTACGCTTTTTAAGCGCTATCGCGGTATATGAACGCGTATTATCTTAACAAATGATATATGAGGCAGGTCAGTCTGGACTAAAAATTACGAACTTTCATTGGCCGCTACCCCGTGTGAAATGTAGCATGTAGCCTACAAAGTAGTCTACAAAAATAAATCGATATCTGGGTTATTTTTGATTGTTCAGTTACCATCATAGTCGGAGCCGGTTTAGACAATAATATGATCATTGTCAGTGTCACTTTTATTTATTATTTTTTAGCAAAATTAAATCTGTTTGATCTGATCTGATCTGTTTGATAATGTTGCTTTGCTAGGTCTTCTTTGATAGAAATGTTCAATTTTTGATGGCCGCCTATCGTAAAAGTGGCATAATAAAAATACTTTATAAGGAATTTGTGTGTAACCATGAACTACTACTGCTTTAGGATTAATGACTGTGTGCCTATTAAGAAGTGTATCTGTGAACAAAAAAGTAACAGTAAGAAAATATAACAAAACAGACATACTCAGCAGTTTTTTTTTTTTTTTTTAGTTACGACATTAGATATTCTTATTCTTCAAGTCTTACAGATTTAGCTTTTGCAAAAAAAAATGCAAAAAATCTAACAGATATTTTGCAAACATTTAAAACTTAATTAGCCTTCTACCCTTGTTCATTTAATCAGTTTATACTTTTTAAGTCAATAAATCATAGTCACTATCCAAATATTTTTGTAAGAACTAAATGTCGACTGTAAGTTATAACTTCAATATAAATGTGGTTAATTATTACACATTTAAATTTAATTGTTTTCTTTTGTGCACGCTATACATACCTACTGTATATAGGTATTATGATGGGGAAAAATAATGTTTCTTCAAAAAGTTGATTTTAAACCTCGCGCCTTGCAAATTATATTAAGTAGAGGCGAGGTCAGTAATTTCCTTATCAATTTTTTATTAAAAATTATCAGCTTTCAAGTTATTACAGGTCATTTTCTTCATTTATTTAGTTGACATCTTCATAATTTGCATCAACTTTGAAGTTAGTACCTAATTTAAATTTGTTGTAATTAGATGTTAACCTAAACTATAAATATAAGTTGTACTGTATTTTATTAAACTTATTCATTAGTTCATCAACACAGTGACCATAACTACAGTATGGAAATGGTAGGTTAGGTATCCCATTCTTCAATACTTTTACATGAAAATTAATAATTTGAGACAGAAAATGAAGGATACTGATATATTAGATTATTAGAAGGATAGTAATGTCACCTTTTAAACTCGCTTTAATTAAACATATTTTTCTTTATAGGTGTAGATAATACACACAAACACACATCAAAATGTTATATCAGTGTATACTAGGATTAATATTAGTCATCTATATACGAATATCATCAAGCAGAGAAGGTAATTCTGTCAATTATTTTGTCATGTAATAAAATATAAGAAGACAATTTTTCAGTACCTTCACCCCCGTTTATCGTTAAGCAGCCTCCCACAGATGAAGTGCTTTTTCAAGTAGAAGAAACGGGCGAAACCGATCGACCTTTCTATATAGAATGCGAAGCGACTGGAGAACCAGCTCCTAAGTAAATTTCTTACCTCGCTCCTTGAACTGTTCTTTAATTATGAAACAATTTATTTTTTAGATATCGATGGATGAAAAACGGTAAACCTTTCAACTGGCAAGCTTACGACGACCGTATCTCCCAGCAGCCTGGACGAGGTACGTTATCAATCGTCAAGCCTCAAGATGTTGATATTGGTCAATATCAATGTTTCGCTTATAACGAGCACGGGACTGCCACTTCGAATTCAGTATTCATGCGTAAATCCGAACTGAATTCGTTCAAAGTTAGTCAGCCGATTAGTAAAACAGGAATTGAAGGTGAACCGTTTAATCTGACATGCCAACCACCAGACGGCTGGCCTAAACCTGTCGTTCACTGGATTTACGTCTATACAGGTATGGAAATATTTTTTATTTTGCCTCTCATCATGTACCTACCTGTAATTTTTTTGTTTCAGACGTAGCTTTGAAGACTATAAATAGTTCTAGAATGACTCTAGATCCTGAAGGAAACTTGTGGTTTTCGAATTTGACAAAACAGGACACTACCACTAATTTTATGTACGCTTGCGCCGCAACTTCACTCTCCAAGTACGAATACAAGTACGGAAATAGAGTTCTGCTCAATGTTATCTCAAATGGGGTTTCTGCTGCTCAAAATAAACATCCCCCAGTTTTACAGTACGTCACAAGGAAAAATGAAATCGCTTACAGAGGGAAACGGGCTGAACTGTTTTGTATCTTTGGCGGAACGTAAGTAGATTTTGTTTATATCAACGTAAACTTTTGAGCAACCAACTATGATTGGAGTTATTATCTAAACCTCTTTGATATTTTAAAAAGGCCTGAAGGTCTGTCAATGACAGCGATTCTAAAATTGAATAAAGCTCCTAAGTATGTGAAACTGTCTGACCTCAAGGAAGAATTGCACCAGGAGAGATCGAGATTGACGTCAGGCATGCGCGCAAATCTTCTGCTTCAGTTCATAGAAATCAAATTTGCGGAATAATAATAATAATAAATTAATACAACAGAACATACATAACACTTAACGAAAAACGGATTCAGATTATGAGAAAAACGTTTACAAGTGTACTACCGCATGAAACTTTCATTTTTTATCATTGAAAATGGATGCACAAGCACAATTGGTGGGAGTTGCAATTGCTAAATTTAAGATTTAAGTTCTTTCTTTTTTTACTCAGACCAACAAATGTGACGGATACATGGAATGATAGAAATATACGAAAAGTACGAAAACGGAAATGTAAAATTCAAGATGTTTGAATTGTTGACGTAAGTGACCTTTGCATTGTCAGTGGTCAACTTATTTGTGTTTAGTAGTTCCAACGTCCTCTTGTTGCAACGTTGCCACACAACTTTGTGAAAGTGAAGTCAATAATTAAGCGTCATCCCCACAAAACTAATTTAAACCTACTCGTAACACTAATTTTACTTGTAAAAATTTGAAATACTCCCTTACTCATTGCAAAAACAAGAAATTCACTAGAGCACACAGAACGTAAAACAAAATTAAATGCAAATAATAAAGAAAGTGTAGTTGATGCCCATTTAATTTTTCTCTCGATTTCTTCTTTAGGCCACTGCCGCAGACCGTGTGGTCAAAGAACGGTAGATTATTGCAACCTTCAGATCGAATAACTCAGGGTAATTACGGAAAATCGCTCATTATAAAAGCGGTCGATTTTGAAGACGAAGGTACCTACACATGCGAAGTCAGCAACGGTGTTGGTGAAGCAAAGTCCTATTCTATCAGCCTCAAAGTTTATGGTAAGTTTTATCAGTCAATCGATTGCGTAAATTATTGTTCATTGATGTTTTCAGCTGTTCCGTACTTCACCCACGAGCCTGAGCGTATAAACGCAGCAGAAGATGAGACAGCTGTGTTCCGTTGTGAAGCTTCCGGTGTTCCCGAACCCGAAATCCATTGGATTCATAACGGAGAACCCATTGAAAAAGCTCCTTTCAATCCAAGAAGAAAAGTCTATCCCACTAAAATAGTCATCGAGAGATTGACTAAGAATGACACCGGTAATTATGGTTGTAACGCCACTAATTCTCTCGGGTACGTCTACAAGGATGTATACGTGAACGTATTGGGTATGTTATAATCTATTGTTACTTCTAAACAAGTCTTGAATTAATCACCTAATTTAATTTTTAGCTCTTCCACCAGAGATAGTCGAACCACCCAGAGATGTCGAAGCAGTTGATGGCCACAACATCAATATGACATGTAAAGTGCTGGGAGCACCGAAACCTGCAGTAACTTGGATCCTCAATGGAGAAACTTTGACAGGGGGTCGTTATTATACGCAGGAAAGTGGCGACTTGCTAATCTCTAATGTTGTGTTTGAAGACAGCGGATCTTACACTTGCTTTGCCCAGAATAAGCTTGGAAACACTTCCGCTACTGCCAGTCTCAATGTGAAATGTAAGTAGTCATTATTTTTAATTGATAGAAGGACTTGACTTACTTTTCTTTCTTACAGTTCATACTTACATAACGGATGGACCAGAAGATTACGAAGTAGAAGCGGGCACTCCTGCGACGTTCAGATGTAACGCGGTAGCTGACGAATCTTTGGATCTAGAAATTATTTGGCTCAAGAATGGGGAACCGATTGATTTTGAAGGGGAACCACGATTTGTCAAGTCTTCTGATTACTCGTTAACTATTAGTAAAACGATCGAATTAGATTCAGGTACTTACACCTGTCTCGCAAAGACTGATTTAGATGAGGCTTCAGCTAAGGCACAGCTAACAGTACAAGGTAATTTACTTGTTAAAGTTTACCCAAATGAAACTTGTGTATATTCGGGTTTTTTTTCTCTAGATGTACCAAACCCTCCAAGTTTGGAAAGTATCCAGTGTCACTCCAAAGATGCGACTATTACGTGGAAGCCTTCTGGTGATAATCGAGCTCCCATTCTGCACTTCATCATCCAGTACAATACCAGTTTCACCCCCGATTCGTGGGAGAATGCTTACAACCTAGTACCTGCTGCTGATATGAGTTACAATGTCCCCATGAGCCCTTGGGCCAATTATACTTTCAGAGTTATTGCTGTTAACAAGATCGGAGAGTCATTGCCGTCTTCTCATTCAGATGTCTGCACAACTGATCCTGAAGTACCGCACAAGAATCCTACTAACGTCGTTGGTGAAGGTGACAGACCCGACAATTTGGTTATCAGTTGGACAGTAAGTTGATATTTTTTTCATGAAATTATTGGTTGGATTTTAGAGAGATTTGTAATTAATTGTTGTAAATTTTTTTACAGCCAATGCCAGAAATCGAGCACAATGCACCGAAATTCCAATACAGGGTGTCCTGGAAGAGGTATAAAAGCGGTGAAGAGGCTTCATCTGTGGACATCTTCGACTGGCGTCAGAATAAATACGTAGTAGAAAACTTGCCTACTTTCAAGCAGTACGAGATCACAGTGGTAGCACTCAACGAACGAGGGATAGCAGACGTATCGACCACCCCTGTAATGGGTTGGTCAGGCGAAAGTGAACCAGTCGCTGCACCAAAGAACTTTACACTTCTTGCAATTCAATCTGGAACCACTGCCATTTTAAGCTGGGACGCAGTTGGCATCGATGACATCAGAGGTCACTTCAAGGGCTACAAAATAAAAACCTGGAGCGATGATTCCCATGTCAACGAGATCCAAGTACAAGGCCAAGCTACCAAAGCACTCATTGATAATTTTACCCCGTTCACTAAAAATCATGCGCAAGTTTACGTATATAATAGCAAATATAACGGACCTCCGAGCGACACATTAAGCTTTGACACGCCTGAAGGTATTCCTGGTCAGATGGATTATCTGGAAGCGTACCCGTTGGGTTCGTCAGCTTTCCTCTTGAATTGGAATAAGCCAAATAGACCTAATGGTATCTTGACCGGATACAAGATCTTCTACGGTGAAGTGCAAAACTTCTCGATGAAAGTGGATGTGCCATTTGAGCAACAGAAAATAATAAACGATCCGAACCAGTTACATACGAAGATATCTAAATTGAAAGCGGGCACTAACTATAGAATATACATATCAGCTTCGACGAGCGTTGGCGATTCCGAACGATATTTCATTGAAAGACAAACGAAACCGATTGGCTCGCACATACCTGCGAAACCGTCGTTCGATTGGGAACCTCACAAGGGCATGTCGAACCGGATCAAGATCTACTGGAAACCGAACGAGAAAAGTAGTCCCGGAGAACATTTCTATGTGAAGTACAGGAAACTTGGTGAAACCAGTTATCAACCGTTACCTGCAGTTATTGATGAAGATTACACCATAATCACTCTCGAACGAGACAAGATGTACGAAGTGATTGTTACATCGGTTGACGACAGGTACTCGACCGACAGTGAACCTCAGAGGATATCGACTTCACAGGAGGGAGTATTCTATTATAATCCAAGAGATAACGTAGCGACTGCTGGATGGTTCATTGGTATGATGTTGGCGATTGCATTCCTCTTATTGCTGCTCATTATTGTTTGCATCGTGAAGAGGAATCGCGGAGGAAAGTATGCTGTGCACGAGAGAGAACAGAATCACGGTAGGACCGATTTCCCAGACGAGGGTGGTTTCCATGAATACTCACAACCGTAAGTATTTTGAGAGTTGCTTGTACTTATTAATTTGACTAATTTAATTAATTGCTCTTTGTGTTCTATTTCATTCATCCGGTTTTGTTTCATTTCGTTGTACTAACCTGGTTTGTTCTTGTAGTCTTGATAATAAGTCCCATGGAAGAGCTTCGATGAGTAGCGAACATAAAGTCGGTCCTGAAAGTGATACCGATTCCATGATGGAATACGGTGACGGAGACACAGGTAATATTCCTTTTCACCCTATGCTTAAAGCGAGCGAATCTGTTCAGTTTCGTCATTTTATTTTATATTAATTTATTTATTTTATCGCTTCATTTTATTTATGATGCTCTGTTCCCTTAGCCGGTATGAATGAAGATGGTTCTTTTATCGGTCAGTACGGTCGTAAGCGCGGTCAAGGTGAAACGACATCACAAGGGTTCACAACTTTAGTTTAGTGTGTAAGAAAGTGTTCCGATTATTTTTTAACTAACAAATGGTAATTAGATTATAGATTTGGGATGATCGAATGAAAATATATGCCGGATTTGTTTAATTTGCATTCACGTTGAGCTGATAGTTGGTCAAATCTCTGCATCTGCTCGCTCATTATCTGATGCAAGTGTCTGTATTCCCCTTTGTCTTTGTCGCAACTTAACCAATTCACGAATGAGGAAGACAGTCACAAAATAAGAACACTTGACGTTTGAAATGTTAACTCATTTGACATGAACGCTATATTTAATTAAAAAAACGCCGAAAGGTCTTTCAACATTTGAATTTAAATGAATTTAAGAACTAAATCTCTTATAATGGAAATGGAGCTAGGTTGGACTAATCATTTTTATACTTTCCCAGTCTCTATTTATAGATATGAGATCATCAATAAATGAAAAATGAACCGAAAGCAAATGAATGGAAAAATTTTAAATGCTAGAATACCCAAAGTTAGGGAAAATTATTTTTGTAATAAACATTGCCTAAAAAACCCGGTGATTCTGGTTTTATTGTAAAAATTATTGTTAATTTATATTTTAACAGGGTGTTATTTGAAAAATAAGTTATTTGAGACATAAATACATACGAAGTTTTTTCCTAAAGGGACATCATCTATCACCCATTAAACTTTTGGCATCATTTTAGAAACATTTTGTGTAAATGTTACTGGAGTACTGTCTGATTGACTAGTAACTGTCAGCTTAATTTGAATTGTTCACAAACGAGTAAATGTTTCCATATCTTTCATCCCGTAGAATTTACTAACAAATGTTAACATATGATTAGTAGTTAATCAAGCAAAACCGCTTTTGTATGGTTGTCGATTGAGTTGATTTTTTTTGTGACTTGATGTTGTGTATCATAATTGATGAGAAATTATTTCAGGTCGGTTCACTGAAGACGGATCATTTATTGGTCAGTATGTGCCGAGTAATATGAAGCAGCTAGGATCGTCAGCAATGACGGGAACAAACAATAATCCATTGGCAACCTACGTTTAGATAATTAATTAATTAATTAATATTAAGTGTGACTGGCTTCTCGAATCTTCTTCAAAATTGCGCTAAAAAGCAGTGTTGTGACAATTAAACTTTAGGTAACCAAACAAACCGTTCATTATTTACATTTACATTTATAAACATTTTGATTATTTGTAACTCGTACATTACATACATACAATACATACGATACATCTATACCTACATCACCTCATCGACAATGAGGCAAAACGTTTTTATTGTTTGACGAATGTGTTCTTACCTAAAATAAGTTTGATCTGATTTTGATTGAATTTCGTCCATCTTCTTAGTTGTAATTTAATTAGGTTTAATTAACTGTTTGAAAAGATTTAAAAATCAAAATGAAATTTTTATTATATACATACTTCTTATACATACATATTATATAGTAATATATTTTGTTTTTCGTTACAATTTAAAAAGTGTGATTTTTTAAATTGTGACCTTGTTTGTTAAGTACTCGATCGATACTCGACATTATTTCTCACCTTTGTGTATTATATAGTTACATAATAGCATAGCATATATTTCAAATGTTTAAAAATTACTACGTTCTTCGTTCCGATGTGAATATTATGCGATGGTTTAAAGTTGAATTGTATTATTATTTATTAATAGCTACCGATGTATGTGATTACTGATTGTGTTTGAATATTTCTCACATACTGAGGTACCAAGAATAAATAATTCACGTTTTATGTATTTGAGTATCTTAATGCATTTATTTGTCAAATTGATTAATTGATTATACAATTATCAGTGACTTGAGAGATTTCCGATTTCAATGAGCAATATTTATTTTAAAGTATACTTGAGGCAAGTGTTAATCAATTTCGTGACCAAAATCGACTAAATAACTAGCAAGTTTGTCGTGATTTTTGGCAAAACTTGCCCGAGTCCAGTCTTGTAAGCATGTCAACACCTTCACATGCAAAAATAATTAATACTCTGAAAGACAGTTGGTAAATTTTTAAACGGCTTTAGTGTTTATAAATTTTTTGAAATCCTCAAGAGCATCTTTTTAGGATAAAAAAGCGACTTGTTGACAGCGAGTATTTTGTTTTTTCGGTGTCTTTTTTTTCATTCTTCTTAACAGAAGAATAAAAAAGTTAAGAAATAATAAAATTATTTGTTTATTTATAAATCTCCAGGAGGAAAATTAATCTCAATATGCTTGCCTTGGTGGAAATTTTTTGCTATAAAAATATTGAAAAATTTGTTGAAGTATTATTTCTCATTGAAATCTTGTTGCTGTGTTTCCAATCACAAGCAGATATAAGTACCTGCATATCAAATCAAAATTTATCATTTGATGAGGGGGAACTTCCTCCGGCTGGATCTGGATTTTTAACCTCGTTCTAAGTTCTGGTAACACTTTCCATTATAATTATATATTAAAATTGCCCCCCCCCCCCCATCAGTGTGTATTTGTGAGAATTTTCTTACTCCACTCGCACTATTTATTGTATAATCAAGTTAAAAGTATGCCGCATTTTTTCTTCTAATGACACTGCCTAATTTAGGAACATTAATTTTTTATATTTCAGCCATTTTTATTATAACCTGAAAATAGTTTTAAGTAAAAGTGTATTATATGATGCTGACTTTGCAATAATCTGCTCTCACTTGCCATATGTAAGTGACATATCTTGGAAACTTTGTAATGAATTAATTTTTTAGAAAAATGTGGCCTAAATTTTTTTTCTCTCTTCGAGCTGAATTTGAATGAAACGTTCGGTAAAGTTAGAAGTGAAATAAGATTATTGCATTTAGTAGTTGTATATTTTCTTTAAATAATACATATATGGGCTTTGGCATAATTAATATCGTAACCATAAGGAAGGATCTGGTGAAATTATTTATCATTACTCGTGTATTTTATTTTGAAAAATTCTCATTCGTATTCATTTCCATGATGATTAATTTAATCAGTGATGGCTCGCTTAAAAGAATAATAATCAACAAGTCAAGTCATTATTGGATCGAATAAACGAAAAAGAAAAACAAAACAGTTATTGATTGTCAAGGAAATGGGTTACCAAGTGAATCTTGAGTGAATGTAAAATTGAATTAGCGTGATGATAAATGACAGATTATATTTTTGACACAGGAGTTTAATAAACGGGGTTGAACAATAACTAACTGTAATGTGTATAGTCAATTTGGGATGGATTGGCTTTCTGTAAAACAGGATAGCGCGGTGCTAGAATGTAGTTATTAATTTGTTGCCTGATTGTTGCCTGTTACGTTTTGCTATGAGGGCTTGCGTTAAAAGCATTGATGAATAACGAATTCGTCCCGTTTTGCAGAAATGAACTACTAACAAATCTCTGTCTACAAAATGGCTTTATTTCTCATATTGTGTAGATTGGCTTTTGTATGTGTAAGATATAAATGAAATGTTTTGTCGCCAAGCACGATTTTATTTGATGATTTTATATATATATATAATATATATTGGCAAAGTGAATGCACTGTTGGATATTAAATAAGATATTTGGATATTATCGACTATTCTATAACTGCTTTACTAGTTGTTCTCATAAATAAAGTAATTGGATAGTATTTTTTTAAATTCTCTTGTATAAAAGTCTAAAAGCCCTCTATCCTTTGATATTATTTATCATAATGTAATGTGTTTATTACTTGATCGTATGATGAAAAGTATAATAATACATGTGTTTGCGTTTTGCTTCATTAATTACATGACCTATCTGAAATTATTATAAATATACATATTTCAATCTATCGAGATAGATAAATCATCATCATTGACAGGAATCTCATTACTATTTTTTTTATACATTATACCCTATATCCTCAATCGATCGAGATCAATCATAGGAAGTTTCCTTGTTATGTATGTGATCTAGTCTCATCTTTTATCGATTGGATCAAAAATCATTTAATGGCAAATGTTTCAATCAAAAATTCATTCATTTGACACATTAGTAATTAATTAATGTTGTAAAGTGATCATTAATCCATGACAGTTATATATTTCCAATTTATTGATTTTTGTCTCGACCACAATAACAGATGAGATCAGGAACTTGCAATGATGTATCTCAATCTCAGATCTATGGTATATATTTTTTTTATACAATCTGTAAAGCAAAATATGTTCACCTTAAATTATTTTTATGAACTCCTTATTTTAGGAATATTTGTCATAATTTTTTGCACTTAATAAAAGAGTATAAAATCTACACATGTTGTACACATATAATAAAAAACCTTTGCTCTTAGTTTAACCGCTACCTTTTTGGGACATTGCAGATGTCATCAAATAGACGCAGGGCCTAAAGATAGATATATTGGGGTGAAGTGAGGTAAGATGGCCGCTGTAAAATGAGGGATCACTATTATATTATAGGTGTCCTATAATTACTTATCCTTCTAACCAAAAGTAGAACTTTTTTAAAATATTTGGGATATTTATATGGTCTAAACGACGTCATTTAGGAGTTATCACCCCTCACCCACCAACCAAAATTCTATTTTAACACGTTCACTGCGGGGTCATATTTTGGCATTATTCCATTGTACCGATACCGGACATTAAAGACTGGTAACAGAGGTTTCTTTTCTCGCGATACCAGACAAAAATGAATGGTAGTAGTTTGGTGAGTTTTTCGTAAAGATTTGTTCTGGTACCGGTAAATCTGACCTTGTAGACTTATTCACAGCATACTATAAAACATATGTGACAGCAACTGTACTAAATCAATCGCTATCAGCTCTAGTCCTATAAACTACAACTACAGTAATACAGATTCCGCGTGAATGGGAAAATTACAGAATTCTGTTGCCGGGACAACGGAAACCGTGTTAGCAGTCAAAAACGACTGGTACCACAGTGAACGTGTTGACTCAACATTTTGGAACCCCGTTAAAAAAATATTGACAGCCTGTATTATAGAGGCCCATTAAGCTAATGGGCTTTCTGATACCATTTTTAAAGCTAATATCAACGCCAAATAATTTTTTTGGCGTTGCTATATATAATAATTGCTATATATTTTCTACCTTTTTCCAGGGACGGGCCCAGAAATCTGCCCGTTAGCTTAATGAGCCTCTATAATAATGCTTGTGAATTGACGTTTACAAAATATCCTTGCCTAATAAATTCGCACCTTTGAAATTAGGGATGTGCCAGCTTCGAAATTTCGGGACCCTTCAAGTTCGAATCGAACCCATTTAAGTAATAATGATAGGTGAAAGCTCAAATGGCACTAAGACCAACAAAAGCAAGAGCTCTAAAAGAAGAATGTTTGAAGTTTTAGACATTTGTTGAAACGACAGCTGACAGTGACAACGAATAAAAAAATGATCAGTCAGACTCTGGAAATGATAGTCTGTGCTCCAGCTCTAGGGAGAAGATTTAAACTTGAAAGTAAGAAATGTTCAAAGGTCAGGGCTAAATTGAATTATGCTTGAAAAAGCAATGTTTTGTTTTTAATATTCGGTTTCGGTTTTATACTTACGTCAATAATATAAAAAAAAAAACTTAAAATTAAGGCTTTAAAAAATGTTTTGTCTTTAGTTCTTTTCAAGAATTCAATTTAAAGGACAATTGAAACTATAGACTTCGATTAGTTGTCCCAAGTTCGGTTAAAAAAACTTTTAACGACATCAAGAGGGTCGTTATCCCTCTTCATTTTTCAGCTTTCGCATATCCCTAGTTATAAAGTAAGTGCTTTTCAATGGGGTGGGTTTGGATGTAGTGGGAGGGTTAAATTGTTTACCCCTTAAATTTTTTAGGAGTCTTAATTTTGTTAGTTATTCTAATTCTGAGTACCAAAATGTAGAGAAATGATCCTCTTATTTATTTTTGATAAAACTGACTTGTTTTTAAGATGTTATGTCGCTGAGGGCTTAAAAATTTTCATCTGGAAATCCACAAAACGCAGATCGAACCACTCTTTCTGGTTAAACCCCCAAATTATTTTTACTATACAAGATATAGTACCTTCTATCTTAGACACTGAAAATTATATTTTGCTTTAAGATACTTCCAGTTCTGGTTCTGTAAAATATTTTATGTGGTTTTCCAACAAATATACGTGTTTAAAATGAAAAAATTTTGGGAGGAAAACATGATTTTGAATTATCATTTGCACCCCTGATCTATTATAGCCCTATAGTTAAGACGGCTCTGGTGGCACTGGCAAGACAACATTAGTTAACATGCAATTCTCTATGACAACGACAACACTTAAACAAATGCATTGTATAATTGTTAAAAAGTAGCGGATCCAACACTGATCCCTGCAGTACTCCAAATGACATAGATATAGATTCCGATCTGTAACCATCACAGATCCCTGGTCACACTTTGAAGCGTAAGTAGTTTCAGGTACGGAAGCCGCGTTGGGAAACTAATAGCCATTTCATGAAGTCGGACTTGGAATTTTCTAATAGTTAAGAAAACTCACTCTCCTGTAGTTTTGAACTCATCAACTCACTAATATCAGCTTGTTTCTGATCACCATCAGCCAAGCAAGCACTGCAGTGAAACACCATGCTTGCCTTCTTCAGCTTGAGGCACTTTAGTTTTGATAACGTAAGGCATGTGTCGCAGTAAAGCCACCTGAATCTGTCACAATTGAATTGTCTTTCTTTTTACAGAGAATAGTGACATTTTTCATCACTTACAGCGGGTATTATAAAGGCTCATCAAGTTAACAGGCAGATTTCTGTGGTCATTTTTGAAGAATATCGAGTCTAAGTAGAAATTTTTTAAATTTATCTATTCTTGACATGAAAGTAATTACAAAAATGTTAATAAAAGTAATTTTCCATCGCTTGTCCTTGATATAATTACATTGTAGTAGTTTCCGTGAAACCTAATACTCGCCAGCACGAACTTAGAGTAAAAAATAAAGGTGACTGTTATCTCTTATCATGATATCCGGCCGCTCTTGTATTCATTCCGTTTTTCGTGATCCCCATCGTCGGACTCATATATTAGTGACTAGTTTAAGCTAAAGTGAAAGTGAAAATGTCCAAAAGGAAGCATACCAACCAAGACAGAAAAATGGATGAAATAAAGAAATTAAAAAAGCAACTCAAGGAAATGAGTGATCAACTTAGAAATATTCAGTCGAGCAGCTCCTCATCTTCTGACATATCAGGTGTGTACCTACCATAGGGTGTATTCAGGTCTTTAATGGCGGGAAGTCCTAGACTAATAATAGCTTCTCAAATCTCATCTTCAAAATAATGAGGATATACACGGGCGTGTTTTCCTTATCGACAATCATAATACTAGTAAATAGAAAATACAAAGAAGAGATGACGTGCGTCATTCTTTTGAAATTTTTCTCCTGTTTACTAATTTTATTTTTATTTTTTGCTTTACTTTTGGCTGAAACCCCAGGATTTTGCTCGAAGCCGGGAATAAAAATCTCAAAGTAAAATATTATTAACAAAAGGCATAACGTGCGTTATTGCCGACAAACCTTTTTAGAATTGTACTTAGGTGTGCACCTAATTATTAGCATGATCTATAAGATTATTGCAATATATCATATTGCACTAAGGAGAATAACGTGCGTTATTCTTTAAAATATGAACCCACATAATGTAATAGATTATATTATTATGTTAGATTCAAACAATTTATATTTGAATGATGAGCAATAACAGGCACCTTAATAAAAATCTGAGATAGCGAGCGTTATCACTGAGTTGAAAAGAATCAAGAAATAAAACAAGTCGGTAGGCATATATAAGATAAATAATTGCAGTCCTGCAATGCAAATTATTTATTAATTATTATGAATTTAATCTGATTTCTTATTATAATAAGAATATCCAGAATATCATCTAATTTCTAGTTAAAGAATAACGTGCGTTATTTCTTTTCGAATATATAAATGAAAATAATTGATTCTACCACCAATATTTTTTGGAACGGTTACAGGATCATTTGATGATGAACAAGGAGAACAGACACACGGGCTTGAAAATATATTAGAGCCAGAAATAAGTTTAACTGAGGATCTGAATGAGGTTCAGGAGAATAACACCGAACACGATTTTAGTGCCTTAGGTGCAAGGCCAAATCAAAATAACGAAACAGGGCCACCAATTCATGAGGAAATTGTAGTGCGCTGGAACACGTACCTAACCAAAGGGCTAAATAGGGAAGTACGCGAAGAGCTAATGGAAAAACACCGGCTCCCAGCCAATTGTACAGCTTTGATCCCTCCACAGATAAACAAAGAAATACAACCGTGTTTACCCAAACACGCTAACGAACATGACAGATTCATGGTAGCTCTACAACATGTAGCCCATGGTTGTGCAGTAATTGGGGTAGTGCTAGATCAAATTCTCCCAATCCAGGAGGAATCGAGCAACCTAAAGATACTTGCTGAGGCTTGTCAGCTGTTTACTAACGTGCATCATGCAATATCAATGCACAGAAAATATAAAATAGTACCTTATTTAAACCCTGACTGTAAGAAGATTTCTAAAAATCTCGAAATCGATGAGTTTCTATTCACCAAGAATTTCGCAGAAGCCTTTAAAAACGATCAAGTTATTAAGAAGACAAGATGAATTTAAAAGGAAAATACGACAACCATCTACCCTGCCAAGTACATCCAGAGCTCAACCAACTCAGTCTTTAAACTACCAGCGTTATCGACCCAAGGGAAGAATAAAGGAACCGAAGCGACCAATGGGTCAAGACAGGAAGATGCAGGGAAAATATGCGAATTACCCACGCAGAGGATACAATCCTCAATGGTAAGCCCTTATGCAGGTATACTTTCCAAATTCCTACGAGCGTGGGAAGAGCTTTCTCGTGACCCTGTAGTATTAAGCTGGGTAAAAGGGGTCCAAATTCCGTTTGACCGAAAAACCTAGACAATTTATTGAACCCACTGTAAAAATTCCTTCAAATCACCTTTGTGAATACCAAAAAATCCATTGAAGAGTTACAAGGTATAGGTGCTATTGAAGAATGTCGCCCAATAAAGGGCCAATTTTTATCTCATTATTTTCTTATTAAAAAGAAAAACGACGGAAAAAACAGGTTCATTCTGAATTTAAAAAAAACTGAACAACTATATTAGGGCCCCCCACTTCAAATTGGAGGACTATAGGACAGTCCTAAGACTCTTGAGTCCAGGTTGCTATGTCTCAAATATAGATCTGAAAGACGCATATTCTTTGGTCTCAGTGAGAAAGAGGTATCGTAAATACCTTAGATTTCGCTTTAGGAACTCTCTTTACGAATTTACTTGCCTACCATTTGGTTTAAATTTAGCCCCGTTCATATTTACTAAGTTGCTTAAGCCAGTAGCAAAAAAACTGCGACTACTGGGTATAGTATTGGTATTTTATTTGGACGACATTCTCATAATAGGTAACACCAAATCTGAATGTAGAAGAAGTACAGAAACTACTCTACGACTCCTGAGAGGCTTAGGTTTTATTGTAAATGAACAAAAAAGTAACTTAACACCCCAACAACAGATAAAATACTTGGATTTTTTATATAATACGGTAGATATGAGCATATCACTTCCGCTTGAGAAAATCCTAAAAATTAAAGATCTAATAATTAATTTACGCAAAAAAGATATCAGTACAGTTAGGAAACTCTTGTTGTTGATAGGTAAATTAGTAGCTGCTTGTCCAGCCACCAAATATGGATTTATTCACATCAAACCTTTCGAACGAATAAAACATTTATCGTTACAGGGTGATTACAAAAAGTATGACAGGAAAACCCAAAAACAAGAAACAACAGAGAAAACAAGAAATTTGTATGTTGTTTGTTATCTGAATTTTGTAGTTCATTAACAACTACGCGACACGATTTTTCATAATAAAACATTTATTATTAAGACGAATTTCAATGTTCGAAAACACCTCATCTCGTGCCGTATACTGCGTGATGCATTGGCTCGCAGTTTTCTCATGAATGAAGGGGTGAAGTTTTGCATCTTGCGTTCGGGTTAATCGGACGCCGAGATGTGGGGTTGTCATGTTGTACTCATTTTCCTTACAAAAATTAAATTGTGGCTTATTACAAATTATGCCTAACATGCCGGCCGCCTTGGAAAAGAGTGCTTTTACAAAATAATGTATAATATTCCAAGAATATAAGGTAAGTAAATTAATATTTGATTTATGTAACGTAATATTCGATTCATGTAAAATAACGAAATGTCCCTTTGTTTTAGGTAAATAGCATTAATCACTTTGAACAATTTGCTTCACTGAATAGTTCAACCACTTTAGTAATGGATCTAGTGATGACTCCATTAACTGTTCTGATGGATAAAACTCTGATAATTCCATCTGGACCTGGATGAACTGCTTCCACACGACCCTTGCGCCAAAGAAGTGGAGGTGTCTGAGAATCTCGAAGGAGAACAAGTGACCCTGGTTTAATTGAATTGCAATTGTTCTGCTGCCATTTGGTTCTGGACTGCAACGTGGTGAGATAGTCATTGGACCATACTTTCCAGAATCGCTGCATCATCTGTTGAATCATCTCAAATCTGCTCAAATGATTTTGCTTAGTGTGCAACCATGAGGGTTCTGGTATTGTTAATAAAGAGCCACCCACAAGGAAATGACCTGGTGTGAGGAATTGGAAATCATTGGAATTTGAAGAAATAGGTAAGAGTGGTCTAGAATTCAAAATAGATTCTATTTGACAGCATAATGTGCTTAATTCTTCAAAAGTAAAAATTGAATTACCGGCTATTCGGTATAAATGTTTCTTTGTGGATTTGACTGCCGCCTCCCAAAGACCGCCAAAGTGAGGGGATCTAGCTGGGATAAATTTCCACTGAACTGAATGTTTACTTAAAAAGTTTGCAACTTCTTCATTATGTTTATTTTCAGAATGAAGTTGATACCACTGTTTTATTTCATTATTGGCTCCAATAAAATTGGTACCGTTATCTGAATGGATCTCGTTACATAGACCCCGTCGAGCTAAAAAACGTTTTAAACAGGCTATGAATGCTTCAGTTGATAAACTACTAACTATTTCGATGTGTATCGCCTTTGTACTGAAACACACGAATAAGCAGATATATCCCTTTGTAATTTTCCTACCACGTCCTGTACTCTCTTTTAAAGAAAATGGACCAGCAAAGTCTGTCCCGCAAACTGAAAAGGCTCGTGATGGTGTAACTCGGGTTTCAGGTAAATCACTCATAATCGGTTCGATCGGACGAGCATCAAATCGCTTACAAGTAATGCATTTGTGTATTATTTGTTTGACTTCGGTTTTACCTGAAATTATCCAAAATTTTTGTCGAATTGCGTTCAACGTAGTTTGTGGACCAGCATGAAACTGCTGTAAATGGTAGTGTTGAATAATTAGCTGACTAAATTTATGCTTCTTAGGAACAATAAATGGGAATTTTTGATTATATGGATACATGGCTAAAACGAAGTCTGCCACCTACCCGCATGACTTTGTCATCATCTATGAATGGATTAAGACAAAATAATTTACTTTTGGGTGATATAGATTTTCCCTGTAAGAGTAACTGATATTCCCCCGGGAATGATTCTATTTGTACACTTTTTATTAAAAACTTTAATGAAGTTTCAAGCTCAATAACTTTGAGTAGACCTGTTAATTTAGGTCTTGTTTTCTTGCATAACTCAATAAATCGTATGCAATGCGATAAAATTCGCTGTACCTTGACCAAACTTGAATACCTTTGAATTAGTTCTGAAAGAAATGTTGGTTGCTGTTGCAAATTTGTAGTAACAAGACATTTTGATTTGATGTCTGGTACACCACTATGCGCATGAGTGTCATAATTTGATTGTGGCCATTGTGCTGTATCTTGACTTAGCCAATCAGGTCCGTGCCACCAGGTTTTAAATTTGAGTAACTGAGCACTGGTGGTACCCCTACTTAGAATATCTGCGACGTTATCCTCTGACCTGACATGATTCCATTTTGCATTTTGTGTTAATAATTGTATGTCAGCTACTCTATGAGCAACGAATTGTTTTAATTGACTAGGATCTTTTTGCAACCACGCTAGCACGATCGTGCTATCACACCAGAAATATACTTCATCAATATGAATGCGTGATTCTAAATCTCGACTGATTTGTGCGACCAATTTCGCAGCCTGATGCGCTGCCATCAATTCTAGTCTTGGCATTGTTATGACTTTAATTGGAGCTACTCTTCCCTTTGCACAAAGAAGTTGAACTGTATGCCGATTATCAGGATCTGTAGATCGCAGATATACGCATGCTCCATAACTTACCTCACTAGCATCTGAGAAAGCATGAATTTGTATTTTTACTGGATTATTACATAATACTTGTCTAGGAACCGAAATATCATTAATGTTTGATAGATCGTCAAGATGATTTATCCAAAGAGTGTAAAGCTCATTTGGTAATGATTCATCCCAATTTAAATTTAGTTTCCATAACTGTTGCAGTATGATTTTTGATTTTACAAGAATAGGACTAAGCAATCCCAACGGATCAAAAATTGTACTGATTGTGGATAAAATAGTGCGTTTGGATACTGGTAATGAAAATTTGATTTTACATGGATACTGAAATGTATCTCTCTGTGCATCCCACACAATTCCTAACGTTTTGTGTAAGTGAGTATTATCAGTAAACTGTGTGATTGAATTGGTTAACTGATTTGATTGTAATATGTTTGGTCTGTTTGTCGACCATTTTCGCAATTGAAAACCATACTGTTTAAAAAGATTATTTATTTGGTGAATTATTGTTTCAGCCTGTGCTTCTGATTCAAAACTTACTATTAAATCATCGACATAAAATGATTCATCAATTAATTTGCATGCTTCAGGGAACTTGTCCTGATTATCGAGTGCTATTTGTTTTATGCATCGAGTAGCTAGGTATGGAGCTGATGCAGTTCCATATGCAACCGTATTGAGTTGATATAGTTTATCATTCCAGATGATATTTTGGAAAATTCTATCCTCTGCATGTACCCATATTTGTCTATACATTTTTTCACAATCGCTTGTCACTGCGACCTTGTGAAGTCTGAATCTGATCAAAATAGCAAATAAATCTGACTGAACAACTGGACCGACTTTCAGGACATTGTTTAATGATAGACCTGAGTCTGTCTTACAAGCAGCGTCGAAAACGACTCTAACCTTCGTTGTTAATTTATTTGGATTTATGACTGCATGATGAGGAAGCACATTCGGTTGGACTTCCGATGTGTAAATGATTGGAGACATGTGATTAAGAAGTTCATATTCTTCCATGAATTGAGTGTACTGTTTGCACAACTCTGCATCTGAATTGAGTCTATTTTTGAGTAATTGATATCTCCGATTAGCTATATTGAAAGAATTGCCTAATTGATTAACATTTGATTTGAAAGGTAATCTAACCACAAATTTTCCATCTTCTCCTCTCGATGTGGTTTTAGAGAAGATTTCTTCACATTCGCGTTCTTCTTGAGAATGTATGATTGATTTAGGAATTTCCTCAATATGCCAAAAAGCTGATAATTGATTTTGAATATCTGATATTTGGTGTTCTTGTAATGATAACATGCATGCTGATGATTTGGTAATTAATGATTGTTGAGTGGTTGGTCCCGAAACTACCCATCCCAGATGTGTTTTTTGAATTATTGGCTGACGTCTACCTAAGGAGATCTGACCAATGCAAAGAAGTGACCAAAATAATTCCGCGCCAAGTAGAATATCAATTTTACTCTGCTGAGAAAATGTTGGATCAGCTAATTGAATTTCTTCGGGAATATTAAGATCGATGTCAAGATATGTTTGTGGTAACGGTGAAGTTAATTCAGGAAGAACCAAACAATTTACCTTTGTATTGAATGAATTTATTTTTGAATAAATTGTGATAGATACTTCACTTGTGACTTGAGAAGTTGAATTGTTGATACCAATTATTGGAATGTTGACTCGCTTACCTTTCAGCTTCAGCCTATCACATAAATCCTTGCGAATATAATTTGATTGCGATGCTGAATCCAAAAGAATTTTGACATCATGTTTGTTTCCTTGATTATCTTGAGTATGTACTATTGCTGTTGGCAACAGTACTTCAACTGCCTTTATTTGGGAACAGTTGACTACTTGAGAATGTGTCCTGTTTAATGAATGTGCTGTATTTGATGAATGTTGTGAATTTGAATTTTGTGTCTGATTAAATGGTTGATTAACAACCGGAAATTGATTTGATGATGCTTGATTTTGATTTATTTGATCGGACATTGAATGATCTTGATTGGGTATATTATTTGTATCATGTTGTCTGTCTATGTGTAATAATGTATTATGTAAATGGTTACATTTTCTGCAGGTTGATGCCTTGCAATCCTTTGTTATGTGATTTGATCTAAAACAATTTTTGCAAAGTTTGCGTTTTGATACCTCAGAAATTCGTTGTTGAACTGACAATTCCAAAAATTTACTACAGAAAAATACTGGATGATTTGCATTGCAAATGATACATTTTGAATATTGTGTTGACACATGAACCGTAGAGAATTTCGTGTGCGAGTGTGTATATGTCTTCTTAACTTGCATTGAATTTGTGTTTGATTGCAATGATTCGAGCAATTGACACTTTTTTGTAATAAAATCGATTAAATCTTGATATTTTGGTTTTTGTTGCATTTCTGATTTTAATTTTTGCCATTCACGCTTAGAAATGTTGTCCAGTTTGCTGGTGATTAAATAAATAAGAATCGAATCCCAGAACTGTACTGGCTCATTGAGAGCTTTAAGTGCTCTAACATTCTTTTGAATATTGTTTAAAAATGCTTGTAAAAGTGAATGTGATTCTTTGGTAACTACCTCTAAATCAAAAAGAGCTTGGAAATGATTTTGAATAATAAGTGCGTCATCTTCAAAACGTTCTTTGAGCAATTTAAATGCTACGTCATAATTGTCAGATGTCATGCTTATCTTGTCTATAATTGCTTCCGCATCACCACTGAGTGATAATTTTAAATACTGAAATTTTTCAATTGGTGATAACGATTGATTATTATGAATAAGTGACGTGAACATGTCATAAAAACTTAACCACTGGTGTCTATTTGTCCCGAAAAATTGGGTAAAGACAATTGAGGCAACCTTACTTGACTGAAATTTCTAATTATTGGCATTGATTGTTGTGCATCGTTTGTTTGCACTGCGCCTGCATTATTATTAACATTATCCCCAGATTCTGACCCGTCCTGATTTTCCACTAAACCCACGACTATTTCTTCAGAACTACCGTCAATGTCACTGGTATCGGTATGGCTACTGTTATTATCATCACACTTCTCCCTAATATAAGATTCTTGTGGATTAATAATATCGTCAATTTTTGCTAATAATGAATAATATTTATCCTCAAAAGTTCCACTTTCTAGCTCGATTTGTTCCTCGGTTAATGTGGTATCAAGTTCTTCTATTTGCTCTTGAACTGTTTCAAATTGTCCTAATAAAGGTTCAATTTTTGCTCTACGTAATTGAAGTTCACAAAGTGATCTTCCAGAAATGACATTCAAATCCATCTGTTTTACTTTGTTTTCCTGACGAGTTAAATTTGCTTTTATAGTGGATCGTTTTTTAATTAACGCTTCCATGATGTTTATGAATGAATATAATTGATTAATACGTATAGGTATTTGATTGAATAATTTTTGTTTTTATGTTTTGAATAATGTTTGTTTTAATTAGGTACTTGCTTGAGTACTTGACTTGAATGTTAAATTGAATATTATCGAATTGAATAGTATTAGGTTTATTGAATTGATTTTCTATCTGAATAATAGATCCCACTTACTTACTTCTTTGATTTGCTTGAATAAAATAGGGTTGTACTAGGTACGTATTTGATTTGATTTGTTTGAATAAGAATGATTTTTATTAAAGAATAATGCAAATCATGTTTTTAATTTTTAGGAAACGGAATGAATAAGGAATAATGTGAGTGGACTCACCCCACACTACTACTACCAGACGATCGATCGATGCTGCTTTCCTCTTTCCGCTCCTTCGGCTATCTGCAAGCTACACCTGTGTTACCACCTTGACTTCTTACTGCTTATGCTTCTGATTTCTTGTTGAATGTTGATTAACTGATTAACTAATTATGATTTGTTTGTATCGGAACTCGAAGGACCATTGTATGATGTTTGTTATCTGAATTTTGTAGTTCATTAACAACTACGCGACACGATTTTTCATAATAAAACATTTATTATTAAGACGAATTTCAATGTTCGAAAACACCTCATCTCGTGCCGTATACTGCGTGATGCATTGGCTCGCAGTTTTCTCATGAATGAAGGGGTGAAGTTTTGCATCTTGCGTTCGGGTTAATCGGACGCCGAGATGTGGGGTTGTCATGTTGTACTCATTTTCCTTACAAAAATTAAATTGTGGCTTATTACAAATTATGCCTAACAAAATTTACCCTGCAAATTCCTGAAAAGGAAAAGTGGGAAAAAAGGGAGGTAGCCTTCGAACCAGGAGGACTAGTCTGTTTCACAGACGGCTCCAGGAACAAAGATGGCCACGTAGGAGCGGGGCTCTACCTGGCTGGACGGAAACTGGGAAGATCCTACCCTCTTGGGTCCACCGCAACCGTCTTCCAGGCGGAGATTTATGCTATCCTGCAAGCAGCTAGACTGGAGCAGATAATAGAAGCCGGGGAACGGACGATATACATATGCACGGATAGTCAGGCCGCCGCAAAAGCGCTGGGCACACACGGAACCAGCTCCCCACTGGTCCTGGAGTGTGACGAGGCGCTGAACAGACTGGCGGACAGAAAATCGGTGCATATCGTGTGGGTTCCCGCACACTCAGGTGTACCAGGTAATGAGCTAGCAGATCAATACGCGAAGCTCGGGACCAGGGAAACCTTTTGTGGGCCGGAGCCCGTCCTGGGTCTGACCAAAAATCTTCTCAAAGAATCTATTAAAGAATGGACTCGCAAGGGTTTAGAGAACCACTGGGAAACAGCACCAGGCTGCAGACAGGCCAGGCTGTTTCTGGCTGGTCCGATCGGAAACAGATGGACCAGCATGTCCAGAATGAACCGGAAGGAACTCAGACTACTAGTCGGGGTTCTCACCGGTCACAGCAGTCTGAACAGACACCTGCAAGTGATGGGGGTCACTCGGGACCCGGTCTGCCCTAAATGCGGAATGGATGACGAGGACTCCCACCATTATGTGGGCGTATGCGAGGTATACAGTAACCTCAGGCTCAACATCTTTGGGTCTGAGGAGCTACAAGAAGAAGAAATGAAACTCCTCTCATACAACAACCTTCTGGCCTTTATTAAAAGGTCGGGGAGGTTCGAGTAGGAGTTTCACCATGGTTCGGGTAAGGCGAAAAGGGCCCTCGGTGGCCTAGTCGCTTGGGGTGTACCACCCCAACCCACCATACTACTACATGACAGGAAAACCAAGATTCCTGCTGATTTAAAAGAGGAACTAGGTTGATGGGAAACAAATATAGGTAAAGGGCAGAAAATTAAGTCTCAGGCATTCTCAGTCGAAATCTTTTCGGATGCCTCACCAACGGGCTGGGATGCCTTCTGTAAAGGAGCCAAGAGTCATGGTTTTTGGGACAAACGTGAAAGACAGAGACATATAAATTATCTAGAAATTAAAGCTGCTTTTTATGCCTTAAAGTCGCTGCTTAAAAATAAACGACACGCTCGAATATTGCTCCGAATAGACAACAAAACGGCTATCTCATGTATAAATCGAGGGGGTAGCGTAAAATATTTGAATAAAGTAACCGTGGAATTGTGGCGATGGTGTGAAGAAAATGAAATCATGGTCTTCGCCACCTATATTCCTTCCTCTGAAAATGTGGAGGCCGACAAGGAATCAAGGTTATTAACTATCGATACAGAATACGAAATCAATGATCTAGCTTTCCGTCATATAGTGGAAAGATTTGGAGAACCTGAAATAGATTTATTTGCGACAAGGGTTAACAAGAAATGCGCTAGATATATTTCGTGGTTCCCTGATCCTGACTCCTTGTCGGTCGATGCATTTACGATAGATTGGTCGAGATACTACTTTTACGCTTTCCCCCCCTTTTTCGATCATTACGAGGGTGTTAGAAAAGATCATAGAGGAGAAATCCTGAGGAATTATGGTTGTGCCTTGCTGGCCTTCACAACCATGGTATCCGATTTTTACTAAATTATTAGAAAAAGATCCTTAAACCTGACCGAACACTACTTATGTCCCCTTTCAGAACGAGGCATCCACTATACAAGGAGATTTCCCTGGTGGTAGGGAGATTATCTGGAGGTCTTTTGTAAATAAAAGATCCATACCAAAATCTGCAGCGGAAGTTTTGATGGCATCCATAACAGAAGGAACTCTGAAACAGTATTCAGCCTGCTTAAAAAAGTATTGGTTTTTTTGCGCAAATAAAAAACATGACCCATTCCTCTACAACCTGGATATGTATTTGACATTCTTAACCGAAATGTTGGACAATGGCAGTTCTTATTCCGTTCTAAATTCCTACAGATCTGCCTTGAATTTAATATTCAATCCCATCGACGCTAACGATGAAAAGATAATAAACAGATTTCTAAAAGGAGTGTCAAATACACGTCCTCCAAATCCAAAATACTCACATATCTGGAACCCCGACTCAATCCTGCAGTTTTTGGAAAAATGGTACCCTCTTTCATCCCTATCCTTAGAACATTTAACATATAAGTTAGTAACTCTAATGGCCCTTACATCTGCAAGTAGAGTTCAAACCTTATCATTAATAAGAACAGACAAAATTTCCAAATCATTAGACAAAGTAGAAATAAAAATCCCTGATCGAATTAAAACATCAGCAGCAGGAAAAATACAGCCAACGTTAATTTTCCCAATCTACAAAGATAAACCGTCACTATGCGTGGCGTCTACTATTGAGTTCTATTTAAAAAAGACAGCACCACTACGCAACAAAGAACAATATCTATTCTCATACTCATATACTCATAAAAAACCACATCACAGAGCTTCATCGCAGACTATAAGTCGGTGGATTAAAACATCTCTCAAATTGGGTGGACTAGATACATCCCTCTTTTCAGCTCATAGTGTACGTCATGCATCAACTTCTGCCGCCCTAAGAGCAGGCGTCAGTATAAACCAGATCAAAAATACAGCTGGGTGGACAGAGTCCTCTAATAGTTTCTTCAGATTCTATAACATGCCACTCCAAGAGTCAAATGAAACATTTGCTAATGCCATTGTTATGGCAAGTATACCTACCGGATAGGGCTCAAAATTTTTCAAGAGTTAAGTACATAGGTACTTAAACTCTGAACTAAATCAATTAACTTCTTAGGTGAGGTTTCCTTTAATAATACTCATAATTAGTATTATTCGTGAATGTATTTTTGGAATAGATGCATTAGTTTCGATTATTTATTCACTGTACTATTTGTATTATATTAATTATACCTATAACATTATAAAATATACTTTAGAGTAGGTACCTATATACAGGGTTATTCACGGTATACGCCACGGAAGATTATGGCCGTGTCTCTGAATTTTAGGATCTTTTTATTTTTGGAGTGGATAGAGACCCGGCAGAGGTACTTTTTAAAATTATATTCATAATGTACAGGGTGTCCCAAAAGCATGAAACATATCAAAGTTATGTTTTTTTAAATGGAATGCTCCTATGTTATTGCATTTTTAGATTGTCTGAGAAGAAAAAATAAGATTGGTTTTTACAGTTGGTGTTTAAATTAAAAAGTTTGCGAGTTATAAAGAAGTGAAAATCGTCATTTTTGAAGTTCAAAGCCCTGTACAAGGAAAACGGCTCAAGATAGAGAACAACGGCTTACATGTCCCTATTTTAACTTTTAATGTACTATCCTATGGTATAGAAACATTTGTACTTTCTTTGATTTTTTTATTTGTCGACGCGTGGAGAAATCTCAGAATTTTTCAAATTTTTTATCACCCTGTATAAACATTTCATCTACATCATTGGATAGTACATGAAAAGTTAAAATAGGGACATGTAAGCCGTTTTTCTCTATCTTGAGCCGTTTTCCTTGTACAGGGCCTTGAACTTGAAAAATGACGATTTTCACTTGTTTATAACTAACAAACTTCTGAATTTAAACACCAACTGTAAAAGCCAATCTTCTTTTTTCTTCCCAGGAAATCTAAAAATGCAATAACATAGGAGCATTCCATTTAAAAAAACATAACTTTGATATGTTTCATGCTTTTGGGACACCTGAACATTATGAATATAATTTTAAAACGTACCTCTGCCGGGTCTCTATCCACTCCAAAAATAAAAAAATCCAAAAATCCAGAGACACGGTTATAAACTTCCGTGGCGTATACCGTGAATAACCCTGTATAACAATTTTTTGTTCTTGCACATTAATCAAGTTGTTATAATAATAATTCCAGGTAATCTTTAATAAGTAAAACCTTGAGTATTTAAAAAATCACTAAAGATTCTCTAAACAACTACAATGTAATTATATCAAGGACAAGCGAAGGAAAATTAAAGGATTAATTGACTTACCTATAAGGAAAATTAATCCTGATTTTCCGAGCTTGTCCAAAGATATAATTACTCACCCATCCCCACGTCAGGACCCTCCCCGGGACTGGATTTTTTTTATTTTAGCACTCCAACGGAATGAATACAAGAGCGGCAGGATATCATGATAAGAGATAACAGTCACCTTTATTTTTTACTCTAAGTTCGTGCTGGCGAGTAGGTTTCACGGAAACTACAATGTAATTATATCTTCGGACAAGCTCGGAAAATCAGGATTAATTTTCCTTATAGGTAAGTCAATTAATCCTTTAATTTGACGTCGATATTAGCTTCAAAAACGAACACAGAAATCTGCCCGTTAGCCTAATGAGCCTTTATAGTATTGGCTGATAGTAAGCTAATCTTTAGTGAACCTTAATTGCAAAAGTTAGAATACGGCAATAAGGTTGAAAATTTCAGGGTAAGTTGCCTTTAATAGGGGCTTTCCAGACAAGCAAACAAAAAAGTGAGTGATACGACGGTTTATCAGTTACAGACAAGCAAGATCAAATACAAATTCACCTGGCTTTGTGTACTGTCGAGTTTACAAGCAACTTTTAGGCAATGTACATGTATTTCTAAAAATATGGTCGTTCCACGGATTTTTCAAAAGGCTAGGAACTCCGAAAATATAAATTAAGGCATAGGATATAATAGCTCACCACACACCACCAACAAAAAAAAAAAACTAATGAAAAACAAAGAAAATTGTTGCTGGAAACTAAATTCTCTAGTGAAATGTGATTTTTCATGCAATAAGGTGATAAGATGGCTTTTTATTATTTTAGGCCGTTTAGAAACGAACAAAAATTTACTTTAATTTTTATTTTGTAACAAAATTATTATAAAAACCCATACCAAAAAATAAAAATTAAGATATACGAGCTAATAGAAACACCAACATATTACAACAGAGAAAAACTTATTAATTATGAAACGAAAACGTTAATTCAATAATTTACAGAACAAAAGGTACTATAGCCTTCCTTTTCTTGGGATAATCGGAAAATTCCTTCTTGTAATTTTTATGCTTGCCCAATGCCCAAAGGGTCATCTGGTACAATCCAGCTACGGTGAACAGATATGCTGTAAAAAAAATAATTCAATTTCATGTTTTTCTTACAGGTCATCAATATTTTTTATTTACTTACCTGGCAAACAACTGGTAAGAATGGAAAATCCCAACCATGCACCTACTTCGTAAGTGTAGTTGGGGCATGAGACGTAGTTGAAAAGCGAAGTAAAAATATTGGCGTTTGGCACTGGAATGCGGCGAACCTTTGAACCAGGAGGTCTCAGATTTCTCAATAGTAAATGAATACTGAAGTTTCCAATTTCACATGCCTGAAATTTAATAAATAAATAAATTATGAAACCAGTGAGCATATTATTAAAAATGTAATTAATTAAAATATTACCGCAAAAATAAATAGTCCGATAAGTTCATGAGGAACGGAAGGTCTGGTATACATAGGATGGTTAACGTGATAAGCGATATAGAAAGCAAATCCCCAGTAATATCCACAATTCTTGAACAAATTTCTTATCGGCATTGTTCCATGGGAGAAACGATGAACAAACAATGTCTCCAACACACGCTTCGAGTAATGAATGCTCCATAATATGGCTGGCAAACTAGAAAGAATTATATACGAAAATTATTAGATATAAGTACTTTATACTCAAAATTAAACAGAAAAAAAGCAAAATATGTACTTACTTGTAATGTTCGTACGAGGGAATTCTCTTTTCTATTACAGTGGAATTGTAGAAATATTGCGGTTTACAGTAAACCAATAAATACACAAACAGCGGTCCTAAATATTCCAATAAAAAGACCAGACTCCAACTAATTTGGGGACCCAAGTCCTTGACGTACATTCTTGATCCATTCTTAATTCCCAAACTGTTCAGGGTAGTTTCATCTTTCAAGTCCTTCCCTTTTGCTTCACTGCGAACAGACTGCCTGGAGATTGCTAATTTTGTAGCTGAATTGATACGATCCTTAACGTCTTTCACAGTTGCATTTGAGTTTACATTAATTTTACAAAGATGTCTGTTGGATGGTGAATATATTTCAATCTAGAAAAAAAGCATTGTCACTGCCATAAATTAAATATGACTGTAATGTGAATATGACTGCATTTTATTCACAAACTGGTAGCTCTTTGGGTGTAGATGTACCCTGTACTCCTGTACATAATAACCCTTTAGTCCAAGGTCCCTTGGAAAACTTATAAGGAAATAAATTATTAATATTATTAACTACTCACCTCCATTATGATAGACAATTCAGCCTTTCACAAGAAAATAGTTACCTAAAATAAACAAAATAAATGTATTTTCGTTTTTAAATAGTATCAGATAGTCAAGATAATGATCACTTATTTATAGGAAAGTAAGTATCTTGATGAGGTGATCATGTAATTAAATCCAACTCAAATTAGAAGAGAGCAAAGGTAAAAGAAATGGCATGACACTATCAAAACGAATTAATGTGCTCAGCTCACCTGACGAACCTATTTACGTGTCTGTCAATATTTGATGATAACTGCAAATTTCACTTAAATTGAAATAAATTAATAAATTATTGGTCTTGGTCAATTTCACTCACATCTAATAAAAAGTAGTGACGAGACGTTATACCAGTAACGTTATTTTGGAACGTTATTTTTTTGTAACGTTACGTTCCGTTCCCTGTACGATAAGTTATTCGTTATTTGTATAACTTATAGAATTCAGCTGGATACCTAATGCGCTGGCGCGTTACCTACCCGTTCCTTGTCGATAAGTTATTTTATAAGTTATAACTTTAGATAAGTTATTTCTTCCGTTAGTTCCGTTCCGTCATTCGTTCCATTACATTATTTAACTTCTGCAGATCAGATAACTTTCGTCTTCATTCTCCGTTGCGTTACATTACGTTGCATATCACATTATAAGTTATAAGTTAATAAGTTATTCCTTTCGTTCCGTTCCATCATTCGTTCCATTACATTATTTAACTTCTGCAGATCAGATAACTTTCGTCTTCATTCTTCGTTGCGTTTTGCGTTACATTACGTTGCATATCACATTCTCATTCACACATAAAAATGTGTAGGTATAGGTACCTATAGGTAATAGGTATTTATATAAAACTTATAATTTATTAATAACTGACCTACTTATATACCTTAAAAAAATCAAAGCAAAGGAGTTATATTAATGTAGCATATTTTTTATTAACTCTAAATTTAATTTTAATTGTTAAATGTTCTTCGTCTTTTATTTGGGTTTTAGGTTCGATATTAAAATATTATTTTTCAAAAATATTTTTATAAAATTGAAACGTTTCGAGATCGATTGGTCTCTTGTTCACTCATAAATAATTGTAAAAAATATGTAAAAACTTAAAAATACTTTAAAAAATCATAATTATTATATTAAAATGTCGTAAATGGTGTGTTTTTAAATTTTAGAAAAAATATAAGTAAATTAATTTTGATCTTGATTTCAAGATTAATTTAATTAATTAATTTAATAATTAATTTCAAGATCAAAATTAATTTACTTATATTTTTTCTAAAATTTAAAAACACACCATTTACGACATTTTAATATAATAATTATGATTTTTTAAAGTATTTTTAAGTTTTTACATATTTTTTACAATTATTTATGAGTGAACAAGAGACCAATCGATCTCGAAACGTTTCAATTTTATAAAAATATTTTTGAAAAATAATATTTTAATATCGAACCTAAAACCCAAATAAAGACGAAGAACATTTAACAACTAATAAGAAGCAAGGTTCAATAAAAATAATCAAATTTAATTTTAATTAGATAGGTACCTACTTATTTTTTTCATAGAAGAATTTTTATAATAATGAAAGTTATTTATTTTGATGGGTGAGCATTTTTTTCATTTAATTTTCTTCTATTGGTAGGTAGGACCTATTGTTTCAAAATTGAGTTTAAAACATAAAAAGAAAAAAATATTTGTAGGTAAATCCTCTCGTTTATTTTATAACCTCGTATTCCTCATAGTTTTTAAGGCCTGTAACTTCGGTTTGCGGAAATGATAATTATTATTTAATTTTTATTTATTATGAACATCGACGTTATTTTGCTACGCTTGCCATGGACGTTTGGTTACTCACTCGCTGTCGTTTCGTTTCATCTTTCATTCTTTATTTCAGTCGTTTACTTATCCAAGTTCCCACTTCCCAGACCATTGTCATTGTTCGTTCATAACAAAGTAACGTTACAAAATAACGTTATTTTGGAACGTTATTTCATTGGAACGGAACGAGAAGTAACGTTACTGAATTTTAACGTTATATCCCGTCACTAATAAAAAGCAACTAACGGCAACGGCAAAAGCCAAAAAAAAACTAAAACTAAACAAACGTGGATGGGCGCGTTCCGTTACCCATCCAAGTCCAAGACAACCATTACCTCGGTGGCAGACAAAAAAGTGCATTCATTTAAGTTTTTAAATAAGTTTACCGTATTTTTAATTTTAAGCTTAGTTTCAACAGTTGTAAGGGTACACATTTTACGCCATCAAATCCAAATCAGATTTATTAAGCTTTAAAAAGACTTGCTTATTTTTACAAAAATGTCCACTGAGAATATGACATTACTCACTAAATAGGGTTCACAATGCATAAACAACACTCTTTAGAACATATTTTCTTATATTTTAAATTATTTATTATAAAATGCATTTTTGTAATGCTTAGTTGACTGCTAAAATTGTCAGAATTCTGAACGCCGTAGTATTATGTTTTCGTTACGTCAAACTGATTGACTGTCACTGTCACTTGATGGCAGGACTGGCAGGTAGTTGTTGACAGTTGCGTACGTATCCTATTTAAATGAAATTTTAAATTCAAATATCGAAGGCGGCTTTGATTTCTGAAACGCTTGAAAATTCCATTTTGACATATCGACGCATCCAAAGAAATCTATAGTAACTCATTTTTTAAGAACTTGAGAAAATTTGATTTAAACCAAAAGTGAGATGAAAAATCAGTCTATCAGTTTATTTAGTTCTCTTTCGGTTACCTTGATGGTTTGGTTAAACACTTTCAAATTTTATCAGAATTTTTCTGAAAATCGATTTGTTTTTTAAATTAAATGAGATAATATAGTTTTCGTTTGGGAAAAATTCAAACAATTTTATTTACTATAGTTTTAACATACCATAATTAGGTAACAATCAATTTTTTTTTTTTATTGTTTTTTATTTTGTGTTCATCTACAGCATAGATAGTTTAGCAGCCTTTCCGTAGATCCATAATTTTATGTTGTGCTAGATATAAGGACCTAATATAATGGAAAACAACTCAATTAAAACAAATCGAAAATACTTACTGCAAAAATAAATGAAGTTAAAAACGTATAGATTTTATTGAAGCCCTAAACCTACCAAAGTAATTTCCTATTAATAAAACACCTGCTTATTTGTACTTTTTATTTTCCAAAAAATACGAAATAAAAATATTAAAAATAAAAAACAGTTTCAAGAAAGATTAACTTTTATTCGTTTTCACTGTCTTCCAGATTTTCTAGTTCTTCTTCATGAATATTATTATCTATATTGTTAGCTGTTTTGAGGCCTAATGAATAGTAGAATGGATGATACATCAAAAGAATTAACGATTTTTTTGGATCTGTTTGGCATATTTATAATTTAAAAAATTTATAGAACCCATCACTTTGGAATAACATTCCAAAGGGCGTGTTTCCCGAAGTATATACAACCTGCAGCGATTCAAGGCCAACGTGAATCGACATCTCCGCTCATGCACCGCTCCCAGAGCGTCATAGGGATTTCCCTGCAGTGCATGTGAATCTTCAATAATAATAAAAAATAAATAGTGCCAAAAGTCCTTTGAGTTTTTTGCCATCTATGGGCAAAAGATGAGTGTACAGTCTAGTCAATGTGTCACACTTAGCTCTACAATATTTTAATTTTTTCTATTTCGAGTTGTTTTTTCATATATTTCGTGTTGTTTTTCCATGTATACCTATATCGATGAACTCTTATTCTTGCAAAGTTCAACTAGCCATTTGTCTCCCTTCATTTTTTAAATCACTTTTATCAATTTTCAAAACATTTAACTTGTATTTTGCCTTAAGTAAATTACTAAAATCTAGAACACGCTTTTAAACAGCTTTCTGCTATGAAAACACCACCTCTGCTAAATTACAATTGGTCGAAACAACCGACAATCTACCATACAGTTACATTAAAGTAATGTTCCCGAGAAATATATTCATCAGAATATTGTGACGAAAACAATAGTATCTCACTTATAATATAGTTTTTGTTATGCTTGATTTCAAAATTATAGACGAAAAGCATTGTAAAATTATATACTTTTTTTTTCGTTGCATATCAAACTGACCATCTAGAATTGTTTTACACGAAGACTATATTAAATTGAGATACTATAATTTTCATGTAATGTATTAGAATCAAATTACAATGAAAAGGGTAGTATTTTGATTTACTATAATGTTCGTAGTGATCTGATTCCAATATTTCACACAAAACTGTTAGTATCTCAACATACTATAGTTTTCTATTTGCTCTTATAAATTTATTGCATTTAATTTCCAATTCTGTCATTGTATGTTGATACAAAATTTTTCATCGAAAAACTTATTTCACTTTTAGTTACTATTTTCTTTATACCCATGATAACTTTGAATAGGATAGTCGAAGAGTTACGACAGTCTTCGTGGTCGACAGAATGCACATTCCTTATTGTGAAAACAATTATATCTCAAAATCTGCAAAATTTGTGATACTATAGCAGATTTCTTTGGATGCGTCGATATTACATTATCATATGTTGAAAAACTGTTCTGTTAAGAAGATCAATTTTTTAAATTATTACTAGCAAAATGGAAAGTACTATTCAAATAAAAGAAGAAATTGAAGACTCGCCAGGCGCGAATGAAGTTCAAGTGGAGGAGGATAATTGGGACTTTAAAGAAGAACCAGTGGACATTGAAAAACACTCCCCGGGATGGGAAGGGGTAAAACCAGAAGTCCCAAAGGCGACGGACTGGGTAATAGGGACTCTGTCTAGTCTAAAATTTTGCCTGAAAGTGTTTCTCCTGCTAATGTGCCAGCATCAGAAGAATGTGCACGATTATATCGTGAAATGTTACATACTAATGAAAAGTATTATCAGTGTATTGAATGTGCATTTAAAACAAAATGGAAAAGTTCTTTCGTTGAGCATTATAAACTTTGTCATGCCAAAGATGCACAAGTGTACGTCTGTCACCATTGTGATTACAAAACAAGAAAGCAATCCAATTTGATCCAACATAACAATTTACAACACGAGAAAAATCAGAAAATGTCCAAATGCCAGAAGTGTTCTTTTCAAACAAAGTACAAATCATATTTGACTCGACATTTTAACAATAAACATTATTATTATTATTATTATTATTATTACAATTTGAAAAGAGTCAAGAAACAATTCTATGTGACTCAATGAAAAACAAAAGAAAATACCACATATATACCTAACAATGCTTTTCACACAAGTAAAATGCACAAAAATATACAGAGCAAAAAAGAGGGAAAAAGTAAAGTTGAACATGAATTACCCAATCTAACCGAAGGCAGCCAACCACGCAACACAGCTCCTATCCAGATGATAGGCCAAAGTCGTCCAAGCGACGCTTAAAGGCACCGACGCTTGGAGCGCCGACAACCTCCGGAGGTAGTCGATTCCAAACTTCAAAAACTCGGTTTGGCAAGAATTCTTGTCTGAGTCGGGATTTAAAACTCTCCTTAGCAAGCTTAAATTGATGCCCCCGAAGCCCCGTTTCGCTGAGGGGGAACATAAACGAGAGGTCAACACCGAAGAGTCCGCGAATCGCCCTGAAAGTCGTAATTAGATCTCCAAGAGTCCTCCGGTCAGCAAAAGAAAGAAAACCCAGGATCGCCAGACGTTCGGGGTAGCCAGGACGTATGCATCCAAAAGGAATTCTAGTAGCCAGTCTCTGAGTTGACTCCAGCAGTTCCCCGTCCCTGACAAGTTGGGGATACCATACCGGGCCGGCGTGCTCCAAGATGGGTCGAACATATGTTTTATAAAGGTTAACGAAAGTTTTGGGGGAGCAGCCGTGGAACGCTTTGCCCATCAAATAAAGCAGTCTGTTACATCTTCGGGAAACGGATAAAATATGTTGAGACCAGAACAGATTGTTAGACACCAGGAGACCGAGATCGTTATGAACAGTAACACTGATGAATAAACGGCCACTGACAGTGTAGTCGCTTGGAGGATTGTCAGGTCCAATATACAGCACGCAGCATTTCTGGAGGTTCAGAGGCAGAAGCCATTTGCGACAACAGTCGGAGATCACAGTCAAATCATTAACAATAATTTGCGTGTCCGAAAGAGGATTGCCGTACAACTTCAAATCATCCGCAAAAAAAGCATGTTTAGACCTAATAGAGGTTGACAGGTCAGAAATATACAAAATAAAGAGAATTGGTCCCAGGACAGAGCCCTGCGGAACCCCGCTAACCGACTGTCTGATGGAGGAAAGATCAGATCCAACCCTTACAGAAAAAGTTCTGGATGTTAAGAAATCCTCCAGCCATTTCAGTGATAAACCGCGCACACCGAAATGGTCCAGCTTGTGAACAAGTATACGCACTGGCACCCTATCGAAGGCTTTTGAAAAGTCTAGGTATAGGACATCGACGGGTTGCCTGTCATCGATGGCACGAGTCCAGTCGTTCACGCATGTCATCAGGTTAGTAAGAACCGATCGACCAGGCATGAAACCATGTTGCTCGGAAGATATCAAGTTGTTGTCAGTAACAATTGAAAGAAGTCTAGATACGAACACCCTTTCAGCCAGCTTGGCTACTACGGAGACAAGGCTAATTGGCCTGTAATTGTCAGGGTCTCCCTTGTCGCCCTTCTTGAATATTGGGGTTACTATAGAATGTCGCCACGGTGTCGGGATCCTGCCATCATCAAAGGATCTCTGAAACACGGAACACAGGGGAGCCGAAATAGAAGTGGAGCACTTCTTAAGAATGAGAGTGGTTATTCCGTCATCTCCGGGAGATGAGTTAACAGGCAGCCTGGAGATTAGTGATTCAATTTCGTCCACTGAAACCGTAATATCCGAAAGGAGTGGTGGCTTTCTTGGAGCATTAATGGTCGGGCAGGAACCAGATGGCTCAAGGGAAAATACGGCACAAAATTTGTCCGCCAATATCTCCGCCGATTCAAGATACGAATCAGTCAGCTCTCCTGAGGGCTTCCTCAAGAGAGGCAATGACATCCTAGAGCCGAGCGTAAAGCGAACGTGTTTATAAAATCTAAGGCTGGAATTTGAATTAGCTATGTTTTCCTCGTAGACCCACTTGGCCTCCTGAATATCAGTTGAGAGTAAGTTGGAATAACGTCTGTGGTCGCGATAATCTGCCTCAGAGCGCGTTCTCTTGAATCTCTGCCAGAGTGCCCTTTTTCTTCGTATGCGCGACATAAGGACTGAAGAAATCCAGGGCTTACTGGGACTCATCTTAACCGTCTTGTAGGTCGTGTGTGTCGATCTTAGCTGCTCAAGGATTTCAACAAAAGAAGACCACATTGAATCCACAGTATCACCGTTCAAACACTCGTTCCATTTCACTATTGAGAGAGATTCCCTCAGACCCTCATAATTAATAATCTTAATGGACTTGGACACATGTCTCGGTGAAACAGTGAGAGAGAGTTGTATATTTGCCAACAAGCATACATGGTCAGATTTGCCTAGAGGGGGGTCGTAGGAGACATTTAAGATCAGTTCGGGATCATTACATAATAATAGGTCCAAAGTAGACGGTTCCTGCCCCGATCGATAACGGGTGGGCTCGGTAATGAGCTGAGTTAAACCGCAATCAAACAACATCCGAGCGAATTGTGAGTGGAAACTGGTGCCGCCGGGTGCGACAGACAAGGGCCAGCTAAGATCGGGCAAATTAAAGTCGCCAGTAATGACTAAATATTTTTGGTGCTTAGCTAGATGTTGGAGTTGGAGTAAGAGTTCTGGGTCGCTGCCCGAAGCCCGCGACCTGTATATACAGCCGACAGTGAACGAAAGTTGTGCCGATTTGAAGGATAAAAATAAAGTATTAATAAGGGGAAGATTAAGAGTAAAATCTGCGATCTTAAAAGTGCTCAGTAGATCGCTGTGCACGTATAGACAGACACCACCGTAACCCCTGTCGTCCGGACTGTCAGACCTGTAAAGATGATAATTGGGGAGCTCGCATAGGCTGTCTGGAATCGAACTCCTCAACCACGTCTCAGCGACGGCGACGATCCTGGGCCTGTGAAGTCTAACGTAACAGAGCAACTCATTGAACTTGGAGAGCAGAGAGCAGGTATTAGTGTATAGAAGAGGCCAGACCGTGAATTTGGTTATTAGTTTTTTGAAGCTGAGCTGGCAATGGTTGGCTTACCTTTTACATATCTGATAGTGAGTCCTTCCTCACCACTTGTGGATCTTCTCTTAAGCTCCTCCCTTAGCCGGCTCAAGGTCCGCAACTCAGCGAATGTCTTGTCATCAGTGATAATAGCGTCGCGGAAAGCACTACTGGAGACAGCCGTTTTGTTTCTGAGTACCAACCTCGGAACCTGTGGATTATTGAATACAACTCTAACAGGTCTAATGGCAAGGTTGGCCGATCCGATTCGCTGGATGCTCACAACAGACGAAAAATGGTCCTGTCGAAAAGCTTGTAGGATGGTCTTCACACTCTCCTCGTCGTTGCCATTGGGAAGTTTTTTTATTATTATGTTATGTGACTTCAGCATTTTTTCGGTAGCTTGACTTACCGCGCTATCAAGAAGCGTCGCAGAGTCGCTGCCAATATCCGCCCCAGAGGCGCCCAAGTGCGAACCTTTCAGGGCCTCTATTCTAGCAGACATAATTTCCGTCTTCCGCTTTATTTCCCCGTGGGCAGATGAAATTTCCTGAACCTGAATCAACATGCGAAAGATCCGCAAGTGTATATTTGTCACGAATGCGGTTTCAAAACCAAAAATAAAAACTACTTAATCCAACATTGCAAGAAGAAACACGTAAAAGATTCTTGTGGCTTTAAAATAAAAGACGGACGAAACAAATTTCAAATCTAATTTGAAGACACATTATAATAGAAAACATGCAAAAGTTGTGGAAGAATACAATTGTCACGAATGTGGATATAAAACCATCTACAGAAGTAATTTCGTTAGGCATTACAAAGTTAAACATTCAAAAGGAAAAGTTAATTTATTTTCAACATAATTAACTTCCTTTAAAAAAAAGTGGATGTGTTCCAAGTGTTTCACTCCAACAGGACAGGAGTGAAAAAAAACTAAAAACGGTAAATTAAATTTTTAAGGAGTTTTAGATATAGGTAGTTTTAGAAGTTTTCTTCAGGTTCTCTAAAGTAGCGGTGCACGATGACTGAAATTTATTGATACTGGAAAAATATCAATAAAGACCGATCAATCAATATAGAATAACGATCCTCACGGTAATAATTATCGACACCTATTCAATAATTATCGTCAATAATAATCGTCGGTATGGCAATAATTATCGAAAAGTCAATAACTATCGGTTCACCGATAATAATTATTGTTATTGCTGTGTTTAGATTTATTCAGATGGTGTGTAGTTTAAATTTCTATGAATGAAAAAGTTGATCATTTTCATCGCTCTGTATAAGAAATATAAACCACATCATGACCATATTAGTGAACGATAATATAATTTATTAGCAAACGATAATTTATCGATATTTTTCCCTTTCATTATCGACCTTCGATATGATATATTTATCGCACCCCTACTCTGACGTATCTTATTAGTTATTAGTCTATAATTACCTTAGTTTAGTTGTTAGTTTATAGTTCTTTTGGTGTATGTCTTGAATTAAAAGTTATCTTCTTCTTGATATTATATTAGTATATTAGTATACATATAGGATATTAGTATCTTATTTTCTTTGACGTATCTTATTAGTTATTAGTCTATAGGGGGAGTTTCCTTAGTTGTTAGTCTATAGTTCTTTTAGTGCATGTTTTGAATTAGAAGTTAAATCTCTGAATTAAAAGTTTTCGTTCACAAAGTGTAATTGATTACCTATAGATTTCTATTTCATAGCTGCTACTGAGGACTGTCTGTCCTTAAATGAGCCAATAAGAATTACCTGATCCAATACTCACATAACGTTAAAGTATTAATTTGCCATATTAAAATCTAACAGAGACAGTTAAAACAATAAAAAAATGAAGTATCAGAAAATTTTTATTAACTTTATTTAAATATTGTTTTTAATCAGTTTCTTAAGAGTTTCTAAAAAAATATGCATGACCTCTATGAAATAATTAGTGAACACATCTCATTTGATTGAAACTATTTATTTTTCATCGAGAGACAATCATTTCTTACAAACGGATTTAGACATAAATAACAGACGATTATACAATCTGTGTTCAACACACTAACAATAAACTTCTATGATCACACATTGCTTAGGATTTAATCTATGTACAAAAAATGTTTTGTCATATACACAACATTGGTACCGAACAAACCGGTACGTAAACATAACTCTTTATTGCAACTACTGAATAATAGCTAAGATCTCTGAAAATTTATCAATCAAAATCCTAAGAAAATGGAATCAATAATTATTTATATCTACTTAGTGACGTGGTAATTAAAAAATTCCACTAAATAACAAAGAACAATGGTGGATTTTTTGCTTGATAAAAATTTAACCAAAGAATGTGAGCTAAACATTCGATATAAGTCTGATGGAATGTTACAAAGCCATTACGATACATACGGGGTCGGGTCGGTCATACAATACACATATCGTGCGATCATTAATTCGAACTCCAGATATCAACAAATAATCATAGTAGCTTGATTTGATATTTCGTACTCATACTTTTTTCAAGAGGGCACATCGGTCTAGACTTTTTAGATAAGATACGGCCGCTCTATTCTGGTAAGTTTGGACTTCAAGAACTACCCAGACACAAGTTTCTTATACATAAAAATAGTTGAATAGAGGATTAGAGATTAGATTAGATTCATCGTGAGTGAGCCATTGTGACACCTCCACTGCGACCACGGGTCTATTGTGGCTCACATCTAGTCGTGCTGGTTCTACATTAACCCCATCAGGTCAGCCTCTTTGAGGAAGCTGACCATCTTGACTGTTGCTTATGTATTCAGGTCCTCCGGTGTGAGAAAGTCTCTTCATCTTTCATCAATCCATCTTCCTTTTTCTCAGGGGAGATTTGTTTGTCCTCCTGGTCCAGCGGAATCGAGCCGTTTTTTGGGGTCGGATTAGAACCGATCTCCACAGCTTCTTCGGTTGCCTGTACATCAAAGTTTTGGCTCTCCACTTCTGCCGGTGCTTTTAAATGTTGATTTTTACAATGGTGAGACAAGACATGTTTATATCTTGTTTCAAATTAACCTTCGTGACATTTGTCCACTGCATCTTTTGAATGTTTAATTCGATCTTTTGTCTTTTTGGTTTTCTTTTGGCTTCATAAGAACATTCTGGGCATTTGTATACTTCAGCTCAATGTTTTATTCTTTAATGTTGAGAAAAATAATTTCGATATTTGGTTCGTGAAAGTTTCTAGCTTTTCAGAAATATTTTTGTTTTGTTTTCTGTTGAGTAATTAATTACCGGATGCAACAACACAACAATTATGGTTATTATGGCAATCTTTTCAGGCAGATTTTAATAGGAAGGGTTCGATTTACGATCAACCACCCAGCCATTCGAACAGAGAAACGTGATGATAGGTAATCTCAGGAGACCTCAGGAAGCTTTTCAGTGCCACCTGTAAGTCGGATTTAAATGATCACACGATACAGTTGGTCACGTTACACAACAATAAATAAAAAAACCGAAAACATTCAAGGAAATATTAATACCATTAACTAGTTTGTTATCAGTAATACTTAATAGTAATTATAAAAATGTGTCGGTCGGTATAAAAACTTCAATTCAAAACACCATTTGACTTTTTTCTCGCCGGAGGTTGTAATAAATCACAAAATTGCAACAGCGCTTCTCGCAACGGTCTTGAAACTTGGGTCGACGATGTTGTTGTACACTCAACCAGATATGGATAAAGTCGTATTAAATGTTCCCATGCAATATTGTCTTCTGCAAAAGAATAATAATAATTAGACGTGTGAGAACCTTCAAAATTTCGAACCAAACTCCAAACAGTTCTAGTTCAAATCGAACCCATTTAAGGTATTCGTGACATAGCTTAAATATTACTTTTTTGCAACTCTTGTCCAGAGGCCAAGAGCCAGTTCTCTAAAAGAAGAAGAAGAATGTTTGATGTTTTAGGCATTATTTGACCAGTCACATTTTACAGTTGCAAAGAATACAGAAACGATGAACTTCAGAAGAATTAAACTTGAAGTAGGAAATATTAAAAAGTTAGGGTAAGTTTTAATCATTATACTTAAAAAATAATGTTTCATTTTACTCATATAATTTTTTATACTCATATAATATCTTATTATACAGGGTGTCCCGTATCGTTATGTTCAAATCTTGTGAGCATATAGTAGGCTTATTCCTAAGCCTAAAAAACCCAAAAGTGGCAGATCTATCTGCATTCGTTACGAAGTTAGAGGCCTAAGAAAATAATGTCTAGTAAATACCAGATTTAACTTTGAAAACCACATAAAGCTTATTTTATTGACCAAATCTTTAGTTTATCGTGTGTTAAAAATGTCCTATTCCTTACTGAATACAAGCTTGTGTTCGGAGACCTATTGCAAAAGTAACAGTTTTCTCGTCTTTTTTCGCGTACCTATCTCTTGACCAGCTTGCTGAATACGATCCAATAATAATTGCTTTTTGGAATTTAGTTACAAACGCCAATTCCGAAATATGCTGATGGTGCCCCATATATTTGAATTTAAATGCCATTTTGTATGAGCAGGAGAACCTCTTCTAATGTTTATTTCGGTGACATTTACTCATGTCGTTACCATAACAATAAATTATTAGCCTAAACCACAACACATGTGGTTGTGTGGCTTACAAAGTTGAATCTTGTTATTTACTAGTCATAATTTTCTTAGGCCTGTAACTTCGTAACGAATAAAGATAGACCTGCCACTTTTGGGTTTTTTGTTGGGTTCAAAATTAAGCCTACTATATGCTCAAAAAATTTGAACATAACGATACGGGACACCCTGTACAGGGTGTCCCACGACATGACTGCCATAGCTTAAGGGTAGGTGTAGTTTTTCAAGGCGATTCAGGATCTGGTTTTGAAATTTTCCTGAGGCCCTTCGTTTCGATTATACAGGGTGATTTGTGCAATTTGCCGAAATCTTTGATGAGCGCGATATCTTTTGAACGAATTGATCGAATTTAACGAAATTTGGTAGATATGCTCTACTAATGACACTTGATACCTCGCATTTTTTGCCGACTCGAAAACTGCAGAACCGTACTTATTTTTTTGATATCTTTCGGTTTTGTCGAAAAGTTCACCCTGTATGCATTTTATTCAAAGTTTGGTGCCATTTTCTAAAACTACGTGAAAAATTCTACAATTGTGGTAAAAAAATACTTGGCATCATTAAACTGAATCGAGAAGAAAATTCAATTTTGTAGTTTTTTATTCGGGATTTTAATTCATGTGTTGTTAAGAATTTAAGAAAAATCAAATGTGGTTTTTTAAAACTTGTGTATTTTGTAGTTCTTTCAAATAAATTTACTTTATCTACAGATTTAGCCAAGATTGGGGACCCTTCTACAGATTGTTTCGAGCTAAAAATAAGTTTTAACAGCAAAATAAATAACACAATTTAACACATTACCACAGAGACAAATAAGTGTCCTCATAAACGAAACAGGAAGAAAAATATCAACACAAATGTTGGGAAGAAAAACTACAATTCAGTGCAGGTAATGGTCAAGGAGACCACCATCAAACTCAACACATTTCCTAGACTTTTGGAGTAAATCTCGATTGCCCAGCGCATCACTTCAATCCTATCTAATTTACATTAAACCGGTGGATTGGAAGAGGTTCTGTAGTTCCTTGGCCAACAAGGTCACCAGACTTTAATCCCCTGGATTAATTTTTATGGGGAAGACTGAAAAGTTTAGTTTATGCAGGGAATATTGAAAACAGAGAACAACTATAGTCGCTAGAATCATGGATGCCGCAGAAACTATTCGTGCTGATCCCGAGACTCTTGGCAGAGCTACCATTTCAATACTAAGAAGAGCTAGACTGTGTATACAGCAACTGGGTGGACATTTTGAGCAAGTACTTCAATAAAGCGATTTTTTTAAATGGTTTTTAGATTAATTTCAAGGTCAAGGAAATGTGTTGAGTTTAATGGTGGTCTTCTTGACCATTACCTGCACTGAATTGTAGTTTTTCTTCCCAACATTTGTGTTGATATTTTTCTTCCTGTTTCGTTTATGTGGATACTTATTTGTCTATGTGGTAATGTGTTAAATTGCGTTATTTATTTTGCTGTTAAAACTTATTTCTAGCTCGAAACAATCTGTAGAAGGGTCCCCAATCTTGTCTGAATCTGCAGATAAAGTAAATTTATGTGAAATAACTACAAAATACCTTTTTGTAGTTATTTAGAACTTTGAGTTTGTAGAACTTTTTGACAAAATCGAAAGATATCAAAAAAATAAGTACGGCCCTGCAGTTTTCGAGTCGGCGAAAAATGCGAGGTATCAAGTGTCATTAGTAGAGAATATCTACCAAATTTCGTTAAATTCGATCAATTTGTTCAAAAGATATCAAGATTTCGGCAAATTTCACAAATCGAAACGAAGGGCCTCAGGAAAATTTCAAAACCAGATCCTGAATCGTATTGAAAAACTACACTTACCCTTAAGCTATGGCAGTCATGTCGTGGGACACCCTGGTATAAAAAGAGGCTTCAAAAAATGTTTCGTCTTTAATTTTTTCAAGAATTCAATTTAAAGGACAATTGAAAATTGAAATCGTGCAGGGTTCAACATGAGTTCAAAGTTCAGTTTGAAAAACTTTCAACGACATCAAAAGGGTTCGCCGTTCGTCGACTTTTTTAGACCAGGTTCGAGTTAAGTTCAAAAATTCAGGGTTCGCACATCCTTAATGATACCCCTAACCTGGTTGTCGTGTCGTGACTAAAGGTCTGCACTAGGGGAAACGGCGCCAGAGATATCCGACTGTGGACTATCTGATATACCGTATCATCTGTTGTCGTGGTCACGTTCCGCGCACAGAGAGATGCGGGGGTCTCGGCTTAATCGCCGGAACCAAGAGGAGACAACCTCACTAAAAAAACCTAAATCCTAAGGCGGGGGTCCAGACTGATGGGATGCGTGACTGGATAGAAGACCAGCCCTACTGGATTCAACCTTGGGGCACCAGGGGGCACCCCACTGTATCAATCCCCTCACCTTTGCATGCGGGGCTCTGCATAGGTGGAACACCCTTCCCTAGCTACTCGTGGGATCAACCATGGTAAGAAACAAAAAACCAAGAAATTGCGGGACATCACCGCGATACAGACTGCTGACCGAGCGGGGCTTGTCACCCGTCAAGACAGTCGGCAATCTAAACAATCCTTGTGCTCGAGACCACCTCGAGCGCAAGAAGAATGTCCACTCATTGGCAAGAAAAGGAGCATCGACACCCTTCATAGGACTAGAACCATTCTGTGGCTTCGAAGATACTTTCTTCAAGCAGAATTCCAAAAGGAAGAAGAAAACTGAGAGAAACTCATTGGAGGAACCTCTCGGGGTTGAGACAATCCAAAGAATTTCTCGGGAATTTTAACCGAGAGAATTAACAGAACACTGACGGGATTCCTAACGAGACATTGCAAGCTCAAGGAACACCTGAGGAAGCTAGGCATAGAAAAAATGGCGTCTGCAGATTCTGTGGGAAAGGAGACGAAACACCACGTCACCTGCTGCTCAACTGCGATGCGATAGAACTCAAAAGAAGTAATGTTCTGGGCCATCACCAGCTAGAGGCAGGGAACTTACCCGACCTTGATCCTCTCAAAATCCTGAAGTTTCTCAGGGAAACGGACTTGGAGAGGGTGCTTCACTAAAGGGATTCCACACCAGGCGAAGCACAGTAGAGGGGATACAATAGATCTTTTAGGTCGCAGTAACTTAATCACCCTCAAAAATACAATACAATACAATACAATCCTTAATGATAATGAACGACAAACAGTTAATTGTTTTACTGCAACACAACATTTAACCTATTCACCTTACTTATAATTATTAATTACCTTTAAACGAAGTAGCTCTTTTCATAGAAATTATTAAAGTTGTAACAGCCTTTAAAACAAATGAAATTTCTGACAGCCGATATCTAAAAATAAAATACAATCAACTACTGATCACTTGAAAAAAAAAATTTTAAATGTTACCTCGGTAATGGACACTTCCCGCTAAGCTTTTCATCTTCGGTATACTTTTTCAGCACTTCCTGAAATCTCTGTAAGAGAGAGGTAACAGCCAGTTGACCAGCGATGCTGTTATTTTCATCATTTCCCAACATAACTGACTTGTTTTCTTCTCCTATCAACGAAAATTGCAGTAAAGTCTCAAAACAGGTCTTTGCAAATTCTTCTCTCAACGTCAACTCGGCCTCAGTGTCAGCTTTCACGTTAGTCGCCGAATGAATCGAACCCTTATTCAATAAAATCACCACTTGCAATATAAAGTCTTTAGGAATGCAGTTTGAATATGGCAGGACTTCTTGTGCGAGCAGTTCAATTAACTGACAATCCATTGTCTCATCCGACACTAGATCGTCTAAATTTTTATCGGGTGGAGAACAACTGCAAAACATTTCTTTATTTAGAAGATTGAGAGAAACATTACATGACAGATTACTTACACTTTTGGGAAAAGAAAGTCGTTTAGGGTGGCAGACAGTTCATCCCACATCGATTCAAACTGATTTCCATGAGTCCTTGCTACCTTAAGACCAGGTCTGAGAACGACGATTAAACTGCTTGCTGCCAACTTCCAAATACTACTCGACACGCAATTATATTTCAAAGCCAAAGGCGTATGCAACATGACAATAATGTCGCACAATACGTTGGCACCAATCACTTCCGGATATTCGGCCGTCTTCTCGTACAACTTGACACACATCGACATTGCCCTCTCCCCAAATGGGACGTAGTTCATCGTCACCCAATCGACAAGCTTTTGATGCTTCACCTCGAATGAACCAAAAGTTGGAGGCTCACAGGTGAACTTGGAAAATACCAACAGTCTTTTGAATAATTCGGGCAACATTTTATTACTGGCATTGTTGTTCTTCAGCAAAACTTCCTTCTGGACGTATTCCATGGTGTTCAAGACGCTGTCGTGGAGAGGAGTCAAACTCAAATCCGAAGTTGTTATAATGTACGGCGTGCTGTCTCCGTTTGCCGGCAGGCTGACAGCATTGGTGAGCACAGTTCCTAACTGCTTCAAGGCATCCAAAGTGAAATTACTCTTAATGTGTTGAAATATGCTGGGGAATATTTGAATGAGTGCAGTCAAGTAAGCCTGTCCCGGTATGTACGGTTCTTCGCCAGCGATGGTTTCCAAGTGTGGAATGGTCACCTCGGAACCAATTTTTAGCCAGACCTTCCAAGCCACCATCCAAATTTCTTTATCATCTTGCGCCGTTTTTGCACTATCTTGACTTTTATTCTGAAACAGGATCTCGAGGAAAGATTTCAAAGCTGCAATTGATACTTCGTGGTTTTTGCTTAAAGCAGCATATTCTATGAATTCTAAAAGAATGGACCAAGCTCTAGGAAAATCCCCTAAAGCTTGTAAGAGTTGCCTTTTAGTGTTGAAAACTCTCGCGACACCAGAGAGAGTTAACACTTGAGTCTCGGCCCACTGCTTCTGAGCAGTATTTCTTGTGTGATGTATCAGAATATTCCCACCGGCATCTACTTTCTCACTGCTGGCCGAATTCGATAGAGTCTTCACTTTATCGAGTAAAGGAAACAGAACTTGCCAGAGTACCGCTTGCCACGTGGTCGGTTTTAGGAGACCACCATGTGCATAAATGGTCGAGAAGAGTGTCTGGCCGGCTGATTTCCTAACGGCAGGTCGCGAGTCAACACATAACTCCCCCAATCTCGCGTATAAGCACATCAAGAGCTTATCAAAACTGGGCATATTGTATGTACCTGGGAAATCGGGGAGAACTGTAATATCTTCTGTTAATGTCTGACTCAGTTTTCCTTGATTCTGGTGGAAGTAATCCGAAATATTCCACTGAAAAATATTTATTTAATTTTAATTAATTAGTTTCAATTTATTTTAATAAGCTCAATCAACAATTACATGAATTTGCATCTTACTGATGAAACTGATAATGCAAAAGAAAACTAAGAATGGTGGAATTTTGATGAAGTGTCAACTGGGTACATCAAATTGAAATCGCATTGCAAGGCCTTTGGCTGATAATTCACCTCTTTTTTCACGTGTTTTGAAAATGAATTTAATTGTGTTTAATCAACAAGAGTTTTCTGTACCATATGTATTAAAATGTCGTTTTATATTCAAATTTCATAATAATTTTGATTTGTTCACGCGAAATTATGATTTGAAGTTGTTAGAGAAATTTTATATATCGGAAACCATAGAGTAGCTTGAAAAAAAAAATGAAAGCAGATACATTCTTCGTTTTCGATGCTGAGTACCGTGTCAGTTTCAAGTTTTTACATTTCAGTGTAATTAAGTAAGTTTCTTTTTTAGTGTACTTATTACTTTTTTGTTTTTCATTTTCTGTTTTGTTAACTCAGGGCTACAAGTTAAATAGGTTGAACTTCTAATCTCTGCAGATTATACATTAAAACAAATTTGTCAAAATTTTTTGTACCTGGATTAATTAAAAAACTATGATTCATTCCAATTGACACACCTAATATTGCTTCAAGTGTTATTTGAACGGTGAATAATTTACAACAGTTATTTTCTAATAGTACACTAACGTTCATATTTATCAATAAATATAGCTCCTCAACACTACCAACACAAGCTGTCAAAATGCAAAAATTTAACCTCCTGAGTTATATTTTTAGCTTCGATGAACATGGACATTAGTGATAGAAGTGTAATTACCATCAATCCAACTGCGGTAAGGGATATGTTCAATTCTTGTGTCTGAGAGCCAAACTTGGCAACAGTGTCTGCGCAAAGCGGCAAACAACGCCATGGTATAACAGGTAGAAAATCTGTTATAACCAATTGCAAGCACTGAAATGCGATCCTGATCAAATTTTCCCTAAAAACAAAGACATACATTAGTATGGTGATTAACACACTTCATGCACGGTTTTAATTAAAACTTTACGAAGTCGTTGTTTACAATAATGAAATATTCGTTTCTTTTCTTGAGTGTCCTACTTTGGTTCGAGTAGAGTTTAGAGTTTAGTTAGTCCGAATTTCTAGAGAGAATTCAGAGATATGAATTAAATTAGGGAAAACCTGCCTATAAACAAGACAAACAATTTGGAAGAGGTAGACCTGCAATCGTTCCAGAAATACCCCTCCCCCACCCCCCAAAAATCTTTTTTTCTTGTTGCGCTCGTCTCTTTGTTTATAATAAATCTTCTAAAATCCATCAAGTAGTCATCCATAATTGTATTAGGGAATAAGAAAATTTTAATTCAAATTTGTTTTGGTCTAATGGATTATCTTCAGGGGTATATAGGGCTGAAAGCAAGGAATGTTTAAACATCCAGAAGGTTGATAAAATTGATCGTGCTCATAATATTAAAAGACATCAAAAAGTCGGCAAAATGGCAACTGAAATTGAGGCAGGGTCTACTACAAGAAACAGAAAGTGCAGATGTTCTAACCTCAGTTTACTGAATGTAAGTCGATCTATTGAATTCTCATTTCCTTGCGATTTTAATAATTTTATTCATTACTGACTGTCCTCGCTCGAGCAACTAGTCACCTCTAATCGAACCAAGACAGTTTGGTACTTAATTTAGTAAAAACATTTCTAGGGTATTCCAGAACATTCTTAAATATGCTAGAACTATTTCAGGATGTCCTGGACCACGCTAGAACATTTTATAACACAAAACATTCAAGAACAGTCTCTATTCAATTAATGATGTTATCAATTCTTGGATTCAGACCAAAGTAAAATGAAAACTACCCTGGTACATATATTATTCTTATTTACCCGTGTTGATCGTTCACAGCTCCAATAATTCCCAATATCAAAGGCCAGCCGTGAGAAAGAGTCTCGCCGACGCTGTGCAATATCTGCAAGACACACTCCAACTGTCGCTGCCTGACATCTCCGTGTGGGACCGACGACAGCTCATACAATGGGCCCAACAGTAAAGACTGTAACTTTTGATTCTCTCTCAATGGCACAGAATGTTTATACAATAAAGACGATTTCACTAAATAAGTTATAGCTTCCACACCCCATTCTCTCATTCTGATGTGCGGATGTCGGCAGACCTCCAATAAATGATTAGTCAGAGGTCGCCACAGTACTTCTATCCTTCCCATGTTAACCAGTCCAGTTTCTAGCAGTTTTGCAACCGCAAACAATGAAGGTTCCCTGTTCGAATAAGCCAGCTCCATGGCCTCCTGTGATAGCTTACAGAGAGCATCGATCAAGTGATGCAGGGCAACGTCATTCAAATACTGACTAGTACCAAACAAACGGCTCAACATGGTTGATAAAACCGGCAGATCTGCCATAACGGACGTCGTAATAACGGCGTTAGTGTCGTTGGCTGGACGAGCAGCTTTCAAACTGCCTCCCGTGGAAGGCTTTAATCCTAAAATCCAAGCAAGATGCTGTAAAGTAGTCAAGACGAGATGCCAAGCGGTGCCCAAAATCCCTCCGTGACAATGAGCCAAATTCAACAGGGCTCGCATTGCCTGTAAGTTCTTCGACGTCAACATTACCGGTCCTTGTTGGGTACCTAGAAAATTTGAATAAGTAACTTTTCAATAATTCTACTTGTAATTCTACTTGTAATTAATTCATTATGCTGCTTATATATAATCTATTGTTTGTATTGAAAAGGGGTTAAACCCGTTGACTTTAATAAAATAAATAATAATAAAATAAAAAATAATTCGAGGCACTAAATACAAACTAACTAAAGATAGAGATACAGAGGGAGGATCCAGTTGGAATGCAGGAATCAAACTAATGATCTTTATATCACTGCAAAAAAACTTATTGGAGGCCACCTTAACATGGACCACAAATGTCAGATAAATGTCGCATTTTTTTTGTTTTGAGATTACGATTGTTTCTGGAGTCTCGCAGGGACCCAATTTGTGATCTTTACTATTCCTAATATTCAATAATTTTGTTTTTCTAACAGAAACTTCTTAATTCTGAAATTTTATGACATCAACAATTATTGCTGATGCCTGCCTGAAGGAATATTAAAAGACGTCATTTGATCACTTTCATGAAACCATTTGCCACAAAAAACTTTTAATGCAGGCAAAATAGGACCGTTTTCAAGTGTTTGCTGGAAAAAACGACCCTTAACCCTTAAAAATTATAAAGAAACATTGACAAACCTGACATTTGAAGAATGGCTGCTTATTCTAGAAAACCATAATTTTCACCAAGAAGATTTTTTAAATTCTTTTATTCATATTTTATTATCATAAATACTTGTTGAAAATTTCTCAACTCATGTGCAAAATTTGCAATTGTAAATGTACTTTTTTAATTTCTTCCTCCAAATGCTACATCAAAGTTACAATCTAACAGGCAAAAATGTAGAAAATTTCCAAAATTCAACTGACAAAGACATTTTGAACTCTGTGCTGGAAAATTTGCAATATGTTAATCAAAAAGTGGTTGAAAAAGATGAATTTGAAAAAAAAGTAAAAATGATTAACCCAAGCATCAAGCTTCCCCCCCCCCAGTTATCGAACAAGATAATAATAAAAATAATAAGTCTTTATTTTGCGATCCCCATATTATTCAAGTCTCTTTTTTTAAATCTATTTTGACAACAATAATAATACTACCGATCAACAATAACCACAAAAACGGCAAAGTTCAGCATTGCACCAGCAGGCACCAGTACATGCTGTTCTTCCACCTTGATGCTTAACGACTGACATTAATTACTTAAATATAAATTAATCTAAGGTGGTCTTATCATACTTTTCCAAGATCGAATCTAACATCAGCGATCTTCAACTTCAAAATAAGAGGAGACATGCAAAATTTCTCTTCTCCTAACCAAGAAAGAGGTACAGCGGGAATTGGTTCACAGGATTGGTAAACTTGCAAATTAGCCGAGGAATAAAGGGAGAAGGTCAACACCAACACCATGCCACTTTTCAGATTATACCTGCTGGCACTGCAGAGGTTGGTAACGGTGTACCGACGGCCACCACTTGCTGTCTGAAATCGGGCTCACCATATTGAGCTACTAAAGTAGCAGCTAGATCATCACCACGATGACCTGAAAACATGTCAGAATGTAAATGGCCAAAAAAGACCACACAAACAAAAAATGTACATACAAATTTTCGTTAACTACATCATAAATTACTACTAAAATTAAAAGAAAAATTGATTACTTATATAAATTAAAAAGTTTATTTTCAATTTTACTCATCAATTTTACCTCGTAAATTGATTCCGGTCGTAACAGTATTTAAAACTGTCAAAGCATAGTGTGGTGGTAACGATGACTTACATATCGCCGTTATAAATGCATCCCTGGGTGTCGTCAAATCCAGCTGGCCACATAATGCGGCATATGTCTGAATTGCCTTTAGCACATTCTCCGTTATCTAGTAAAGTAATAACAACAAAATTAATAAATAAAAAAAAGTATTAAAAAATGATCCGACATACCAACTCGTCAGTACTGGCATCAATTAAGGGGCTCAATGCAGACAATAATCCACACCAACTAGAACTGATCAGCTGCCGATGCAATTCTTTATTAGTCTCTTTTCCTGATTTCAAAGAAGGCGGTTCACTATTCTCTGGCTGAGACTCAGGTGTAATTGTGATTTGTAAAGAACGAATTATTTCTAAAAGACAAGCGTATGCTACTGATATGCCATAACCGTTCGGAATAACAGGTGGTTCCATTTTGTCTAACATCTCCAAGCTACGACAGATCATAATATACGTCAATTATTATCTTACAAAGAATAAATAAAACTTTAAAAAACAGTAAATACTTACTATGTAGACTTCGTTTGACCTGTAGGAAAAAATATAACTATAGGTAAAAATACACCTCGCAGAAAGAACCCAGCCTGTTCTGCATTACCGGGGCCAGGTAAACCCCCTAGATATAGTGGTGCTGGTCCTTGTGTGATTGGCACTTGAACAAAAACGCAACATGAAACACTAGCCATCTGATTAAAAATAAAAATGTCTACCTGTCGTTCCTAACTGTAGCTGAGGACTAACAAATAATGACTGCACGTACGCCCCCAATGAGTTGACGATATCTTGGAAGATGCTCGTGGTGTGTTTGTTCAGGTCGTAGCATTCGCAGAACGAATTCAGTAAATCTGGTTGAATCGTCATTTTATGTAAGACTTCTAGAGCTAACGAACGTTGCCACGTCGGTTTATCCGGATCCAAAAATTTTACTATCAAGGATAAAAATATTTCACATTCGGTGACCTAGAACAACAAAAGGTCATTATCACGAAGATCAGACAATCAGTCAATGAATAACGACAAACTTACCAATAAACTGTGATACTTTCGAATTAGAATTGACACAACTCTTAATAATCTCATACTAACTGGAAAGTAGGGCTTCTCGAAAGAAGTAGCTTGTTGCACACTAGATGGTACATTACTACGATATTTGATATTTGGTGAAAATAATTTTATAACTAACGCACAAACTCTCTCTTTCAACAGAAAGCTAAATTCAGCATTCTGAAAGATATAATAAAATCATCTACTACTTTTGCTACTACTACTAATACTAGACTTACCTTATAAAAGACTACAGAATATTGCACTAAAACGCTTTCAAGCAGTTCCAAGCCAAAGGTTCTGGTCATCTCAGTCATCCCCTGTAACCAATAAGGCTGATCGACATTTACTAGCTGCACGAGGTCTTGGAAGAGCAGATACGCATCTGCGGCACACGGGGGAAGCCCTCGAGGGGGCACGCTACTCGGACACTTGAGCTCCTCCAGGTTCACTTGACGGGGAGACGGGGGATTCTCCAGCCGGGACAATTGCTCATCCTCAGTAACAACACGCTCAAACACCAGCGAGACAAGTTGGCGAACGGTCGCTCCAGCGGTGTTAATTGTAGTTGAGTTTTTGGTAAAGTGCAAACGAAAACAAAGCACCAACATCTGAAATCAAAGACTCATCTAGTTTAGTATTTTTGTTCATTTTGGCCTATTATTTGGGACTCTCAGCTCAGCTTTCTCCAGGGTGACGGGATCAAAATTTATGTTCCAGCAAAAAATTTTATTTTTTAATTACGAATCTACGCTGTTTAAAATACGGAAAAAATAAGTAAGTGCGTGACTTACTCGAGTTCAGCACATATGCAGTTCAAAATTTTGGAATTCATTAAAAAGACAAACTGTTATATACCAGAAAAGTGTCGTGAGAATTATTGAACAAACTCCTTAATGACACGTCTTTGTAAGCTGCTCATGTAATAGAACTGACTACTCACCCTTGACAAAGTATCACCATGGACGACAGTATTTTGTGTAAGCAGCAAAGTGACCAATTGTAAAATTTTTACTTCTTCAATACCACATTCCATGAGCGACCATAGCGTGTCAGTTATGTATAACGCTCCTTTTGGATCTATTAAATGATTTGTAATCAATTTTTGTATTATTTGTAGACAACCCTATAACAAATATAATTTATGATAAATAATAAATTATTATAAACAGAAAATTATTGATATCAATGAAAATATTCTTGAAGTATGTCACATTTCATGACCCAAGTCATCCTTCAACCACTAAAGGATAGAAGGGAATAAAACATAGCTCAGTTATCAAACCTCACGGAGAGCTTCTTTGACAGAGGCATACGATACAGGTGACAGAGCCACTTGAACAAGAAAGCCCCACCCATCAAGAGCAAAGAAGCAAGGAAGAGATTGAGCTTTGCCTAGTTTCAAAGCACTGCACCTACCACTTATTTCTTCGCTTTACCTTTTCCTCAAAAAAATCACTTACTTTTATGATCTTAACATCCTTCGTTTCACAACCTTGAGAGAGTGGATAAATAATTTGGTTGATGACATAATAAATCGATGGCTGTGGAGAATTCGAAGCATTCTTCAGTTTTGCAATAGCTTCCTCGCACGCCTACAAGTTCCAACGTTATGAGAAATGAAAATAAAATAAGTCCACAATTACCTCTTTGACATGGGAGTACTTCTTTTTGGACTCTGCTGAGAGATTTTTGAAATCATTCTGCAGGCCTTCGATGAATTGTTGTGATATTTCCAAATTGCTGGAGCAACTATCATGAGCCATTGTGTACCAATAATTGATCAGTTACAAATAATTTATAAAACCTGTTGAAAACTATAAAAATTTTCTGGAAAATAATAGGAAATAGGTGAGCTGGCAGGGAAACCGTCAAATGTCATTAAACAAGTGTGTAACCATCATAAAAAGTTTACCAAAACACTCCTTTACTACATAACACTCATTATTGGGGCCCTTCCTCAAGTTCTAACAGTCATCTTTTATGGGCGCCTGGTGTTTATTATTGCAAATGTGCTATTACATTACCATAATGTTTTTTCTTACATCATGCAATCTCAATTCACCTCCACTCACTCAAATTCAACCACAATAATAAAACCGTATTTATTAATTCCTTATTTTCATTCAATACATTACATTAATTAAAATGTTTAAGGTGACGTTTACTTTAATTTTTCAATTGAAAGTATTTTCACGCACGTCAAATATCAAATAAGTCAACTGTAAACGTCATGTTTTACATTAGCCACGGAGTGTCGTCCGTCAGTGGGATGATCCTGTCAAGCCGAGGCATCGAATATCGAAGTCTAACCTTGCGGCATAGAGATAGAATAGAGAGGAGCCGCTATGATCACCTAATAGTACATTAAAAAACGGCATCAGTGGGTGGAGCTTATTGGAGTAACAATATGGCGACTCGACAGGGTCAGACTTAATTTTTATTTGCAAAATTTTCATAAATAAAAATGTTTCTCACATTTCATACATATTTTTAACACGTCTTCAGATGAATATTGCAGACCTTTTGTGTTTTTCAAGTCAATAAAAGAATATAAAATATCCGGCAAATAATCATGGTCATTTTCAATTTTAGATTTTTAGTGTACTATGCAAGTAGGTACGGTCCTGTATATTGTTGATACTTACCTATGGAATGTTATTCCGGACGTTTTTTTTTATCAGTGCAGTCTCTACTACAGCAGGTACGAACTGCACAAGAAACCATCTTTGGCTTTTCAATTTAACACCAAAGATCTTAAAGACAGTCCTTAAATCAAATGAAATTCAATAAAAAGCGTTCACTTATGTCATAACATAAGTTTGACATAAAAGTGGTATCAATATGGCGGACCTGATCCCATTTGTGTCACGTCATGTCGTCTCCTCTCTATTCTATCTCTATGCCTTGCGGTAAACGAAATAACGCGCAATCGCAATGATTAGATAACGTACAAAGAGATAGTTTTAGGTAAGGTAACACGCACTAGTGCAGTATCCCCCATCTTTTTCTATCGCATGAGAGCTTTTATACTTGAGAAACGCGACGATTTGCTTAAGCGTGAAAGACAAAAGCGAGACTGCGACGGAGACACTGCAGTATATGGTTCGCTTGCCTTCTTTCTTGCCCTTACACTTTTTTGGTGCCATAGCGTAGGCGTAGAGTAATGTACGGGTTTTTTCCAGTTCCATAGATTAGAGTTCGATGTGCCAAGGCTGGTAAATTTAAAGATAAAGTAGAGCTCGTTGACGGCGTGTGGGTAATACGATACGTCATATCACGACGACCCGTGACCTCGTATTTGTTTTTTCTTTCTTTTTATTAGTTTGCTAGCATGGGCAATTATGTATATTACAAAATATCCTATCATATTACGTTTAATTACAACCAACAAATTCTGACTTCCACCTTCAAATACTTTCAATGCTTCCGTTAGTGTTCGGATTACAATCACCACAGTGACGTCATGCGCAGCACGGACGAGTTTTCAGTCTCAAGCTGAAATATCTTATGTATGAAGTGCAGTTGTTGTATCGTGGTCGCGATATGTACACGAATCTATTAGCTTTATTCGGGTGTCATTTCTTGAATCGTTCAAGAACCGTCCTGGGATTGCGCAGAACTAGTTGCGCAATCGTTCAGTTCTAGGAACCATTCTCGGATTGTCCTGGAAGTGTCCGCGACTTCATAAAACTCTAACAACAATTCCGAACTGTTATAAAATCTTGTAAATGGAAATCTTTAAAAGAAGAATTGAGAACCTAACCCTACTTTTCAATATGTAAAATTCAAATAAAAAACACAAAGCAAAGCATCCTACCCAACTTTTCTTTTAGTGAGAAGAGCGCTTTTGTTTGCGACACGCAAAAACTCAGTTTATTTATACTTAAGTCTTTGTTTATAATTTTTGTGAATTTACTCAATAATTTTCTGATGACCAACCAGTACTTTTTTAGGTACTTAATAAAGGAAAGTTCATCTTGCTCTTCCGAAGAGTCTGATGAGGATAATGATGAATTGAAAAGGATATTTTGTATGTAGTCATCCATTATTACCTAGGTATGCCTATTACCAATTACTTATCTAATAATTAACCTGAAAAAATAATAGTAACAACAAAACAACACAAGTCCAAGATCAACAAACGCCAGCGAGTACCGTCCTACAGTCGTCGTGTATCGTGTAAAATGAAAATGGGCATGCGTGAATTGACAATCTGAAATCAGTTCTTATTCCAGAGCGAGGACTGGTTTGGACGGTTCTTGAACGGTTCTAAAACGGTCCTGAGTTAAACCAAAACAGAGAACTTTTGTCTCAGAACTAGTTCAGGATTAGTTGTACAAAACCCGAACGCATGAATTTTGACTGCGCAAACTCCAGACAGTCGTCGTCGAAAGTTTATATAAATTACTTCTTCTTTCTAGTCAGAAATACAGAAGACAGACAATGTCAACGTCGCTATAATAAAATTGAATGACAATGTCAGCTGTCATAAAAATTAATGTCATTCGTTTTATTAATAAAGAAAGATAATAAAAAAATTCCATTTTCCAATTTTCCATTTCCATTGTTGTAAATATTATACATTTTGCACCGTGTACATAATATAATAATATTCTAAAAAATGAAGGTGTAATTTTTGGTATAGGTCCTTGATTTTTGTTTATAAAGTTACAAAATAATACATAAGATGTTACTATTACCAGAATTCGTAATAGTAGCGTGGAGAACTGGTTAAGTGGCAACTGGCAACTAAATTTGGTGTTGTAAAAAATTAGGTACCCTTTTCCTCAATTTTTTTGTGATTGTTTTTTTCCTTTTACTTTACTCTTTATCAAAACTACTTGGAATAATAAGTTATCGAATGTTGAATGTCTGAACCTTATCCTCGAAGAAAATTGAGGTATTTGAGGTAAAATACCATAATTGTAGAAGTTTTGATGTTACAGAAACAGAGCTTTTATTCAGCTTACTCCCACTTTCACTGTAGTTAGGACAGAGCGTGTTCCTCATTATTTAATTACATAAGACAAATAGGGCAATATCAGAAGAATATTACGTTGATGAATGTGGGTGAACAATAATCAGAGCGTCAATATGAATAGACTCTTGAAGAAAGTTCGAAGCAGTCGTAACCAAGTCGATCAGGATGAATTCATCAAAAAGTCGATAACTACTCAATTATCGCATAGTGTGAAAGAAATTCAATATTGTGAATTGGAAGAAAATAAGTCTAGCAAAGCAGAAGATGCACTAGAAGCGGCAAACACCTTATGTACGGCTATCGAAGCAATTTTCCTTCATGGTTTGAAAGATTCCCTTACTTATCGCTTTAGAAAAGCTCTTGCCGATGTGGAAGAAAGACCTGAACCCAGCTTCTGGGCGCCTCTTCTGATAATCTCTCATAGACAAATAATCGATCAAATCACAAGCCTCTCTCAGATCACAACAGAAGTTGGTCAATGTCGATCTTGGGTCAGGTTAGCTATCAATGATTGCCTCTTGTCTTCATATTTAATGACTTTGCGACAAGAGACTGACACAGTGAAGGGATTTTATCGAACATCTGCATATATTCGTGATACAGAGTTACTAGATGTGGCACAGAGACTTACTGAAGGTGTAGAAACTGTTAAATCGTTTACTTTACCTTGTAATTCGAGTTTGTTGAACAGTTGGGCGTTGCCTAGTTTATATTTAGCTGGAATATGGGCACCAGCAATGAAAGCTTGCCCATTGGCGCCTTGTGATGATGTGGCTCAATCATTGGATAGATACACCCCGACGACAGCTAGAGATTATGATTCCTATTCGATAATTTCTACGATATCTGGGTCATCTCAGGCTTCTAATTTGAAGACGATGACTCCTTTAAATGAAGAAGAAGCTTTAAGGATAATATTAGGGAAAGATTCTAATAAAGATATGGTCGGTAAATTATCAGATGATGTGAAGTCCTCATCTGATGCATCGGATAGTGAAGCGAAGATAAGCGATGTAGAAAATGTAAACTTTGTTTTTGGAAATTCTCTGAATGGAAGACGTGGATGGTCTTTTGACGAGACTCATGTGGAAAAAGAAGATGTCAAGAACACTGTGATAGTTGAGAAGGAAGAAGTTGCAGAAGCTGAGACAATTAATACTGTTGAAGAACCCAAAACTCCAGATGTCAGTTATCAGGCACTTCTGGAGAGTTATAACGTATTAAATGCAGGACATATAAAAACTCCCGATTTGAGAGATGTGATACAGAAATTTCCATCAGAGTCTTCGAATGGATTCATTCCTTCAGAAAATAATAACGTGAGATGAGAAGATTCATATTTTTTGTTTATTTTTTGACCTAATTTTCTATTTGCAGGAAAACATGAGCAATGATTTAATAAATAAGGTAGAAGTAGTTAATCAAAGGTCGGAAGTAATTGCATTGACAACACAATTAGGATTGATAGGCAGAGAGAAAGGACTAGACTTTCAAAATTTTAATTGTGCCAGTTGTAACGAGCGCATAGGAATAGATTGTAAGTTAAAGTACGTATTGAAACTGATTTTCTGATCATTAATGATAATTCAAATTTTTTTATTCATAAATATTTTGTTTTAGTGTATGTGCCTTTACTGGAGAATACTTCTGTGCTAGCTGCATGAGCAATGAAAAAATATCCATTCCAGCTCGTATTGTGCATAACTGGGATCATAAAAAATATTCAGTATCCCAGAAGGCTTTCAATTTTATTGATCAAATAAAAAATGATCCTTTAATAGATTTTAAGGTAAGTTACACATATACTATGTGGTAAAGCTATGTTGGTTTAATACGTTTACAATAATAATGTAGCTGGAAGCTTCAGTATGTATTCATTCAGTAATCAGTCTACCCATAAAAAAAAGAATCAAACAAATTTGGTCACTTTTAATGGCTGTCAGAATAAAACTAATAAGTCTGCCTGAAATTTTGAGAGATGTTCTTTGAAAAATCGCTTTGAGTGTTATTTTTGTAGGGCTCGACCGATACATCGGCATCGGCAATGCGCCGATGGTTCCGAAAAATCATGCATCGGCATCGGCAATCGGCAAAATAAACGCCGATTGTGCCGATTTATTTTCACAATAGAATTTTTATTTTAGTTTTGTAATTGAAGTAAATATTGTTGTTTTTTTTAAAGAAATTATTCTTTCTTAGAATAATCATAATAAATAATAATTAATTAAAGGGAATACAAAACATGTGTAATATAAAATTCTATCATTCCTAAAACTAAAAATGCTTACTAGATTTTCAATGATTTCTCACTGTTTAGTGCACATAAGGCGCAAAGTTGCCTCCTGTCATACTGTTGATTCATATTATGGTCACAAAGGAAATTGGACTTTATGGCTTGCTCTGTGTCAATAAGCAAGAAGTCCCGTATTTTATCTTTCATTAGTTATGGAAGCGCACAAAAGACCTCATGTTGGGGAAGAATGTTTGTTGCTTACTATGTACAAGGAACTGCCCAGTGGTTCTCAAACATTTTCACCCAAATTTTCATATTCCTTTGATTTTATTTGTTAATTTCCAATCATAGTTGATACTCAGATAATATATTATTTGATATACAATTATAATAATAATACATAATATACAAATTATTAATTGAAAAATGTAATATTATAATACAAAGCGGTTTATTAGGATTTTTAAAGTAAAAAACAGTTTTAGAGCCTCACCTGCATTTCAGATACCTAGGAGCTACCTACTTAGGTCTAAGTACCGGTTTTTATCCCCAATAAATCATTTTAACAATTGATCTCCGGATTCAAATTCTTAAAAATCTCTCCTCTCAACTCAAGTCAGAGGTATGGCATTACCAGTGAGTAAGAAAATAACAGATAATTATGTTTTCTTGTTTCTTGTTTTCCTATTCTTAAAATGGTTCTACTTATACCCATATTTTTTGCATCTCGTGTTCCTCTATGCATTTTTTGCTTTCAGATTATTGTCTGGGTGTCTAGATTTTCTGTCCTACCTCCCCCCTCAAATCCTTTAGGTATAGTTGTTATTCTGCCCTTGTTTTTATTGTATATTGCTTTTCAGGAGGTTTTTCAGTTAACAGCAAATAATAGTTGCCTGTAGGCAGTGACACAGTGAAGTCTGGGTGTTGTGTACTTCTTCACGCGGTGTGCTGTATTTTGGTTATTAATTATTAATTATAGTAAAAAACAAACAAAAAATGTCTAGTGCAAAAAAATTTAATACTGGAGTATTTTATTCCCTGTGAAGACCCAAAATTTATGATTTGCAAATCTTGCAAGAAGAAGATTTCTCAGGGAAATTCTCTTGCTCACAAAGCAAATACTTCAAATTTAGTTGGACACTTGAAAATTAAAGCTCATTCCTCTCTTTTTGCCGAATTCAATAACAAAAAGAGTAGTTTATTAAAAAAAGAACAAGAAACACAGAACACAGAAATTGCGACAGTTATAAAAGACTGTCGCAATAAAAAAGTTTACCAAGAAACACTACCGCAATGTCTCAATAAAATTCAAAAATGGAGATCAGACGACCACAGATCAAAAAAACTTGACAGCCTGTTAATGGAAATGATTGCAGTCGGAAACTATCCATTTACTGTGGTGAACGAAACTGGGTTTCTGCGTGTTATAAACTTTCTTGAGCCTAGAGCAGAACCAAAATCAGACAAATTTTACCGGGAACAATTAGTGCCTACATACCAAGCTGTAAAAAGCAAAGTAAAGCAAATAATAACATCTGCTCAATTCATTAGCTTTACTTCAGACGTTTGGACTAATAAGTCGAATACAACAAGTTTACTCAGCCTAACTTCTCACTATGTCGTACCAGAAAAGTTTACTCGTTTAAAAGTGATCCTGGCAGCTACCCCTCTTCATGACAATCATACAGGAATCTATTTAAAGGAAAAATTACTACAGATAATTGAAGACTACGACATTCCTTACGAAAAGATACATACCCTTGTACACGACAATGGGAAAAACATATGTAAAGCAGTCAATGAAGCAGGACTGTTTCAGGATGTGAGGTGTCTCGCTCATACACTTCAACTGGTAATTGAAGATGGAATTCACTCCCAGCGTTCTGTAAATGATTTATTGGCTAAATCGCGAAAAATTGTGGGACATTTTAGCAAGTCGGAACAGGCTAGGCGATACTTGGCAGACATACAAGAGGAATTGGGAGCTCCTCGACACCAACTTGTTCAAAGTGTTCCAACCAGATGGAATTCAACTTTTCACATGTTAGAACGTTTAGTAGAACAAAAAGAAGTATTAGTGTTATTTGATGTAAGATATGAGTTACCTGCTATCCTAACAGCAAATGAATGGAAATTGACAACTAAACTGATCGATATACTAGAATTTTTTGACACGGTAACTAAAGAAATCAGTAATGATACAGCGACAATATCTCTTACAATTCCAATTGCTAAAACGCTGACTCGTGAACTCCGACCCTCAGAAGAAGAAGGTGGTATAGGGACCATTAGGTCAAAATGTTTTGAATCTGTAAAAGAACGCTTCAAAAATATAGAAAACGATAAGGTGTATGTGTGCTCCACGTACCTGGATCCCCGATTTAATAAATGTGAACTTTCACCTGAAGCAAATTTGAAAGCCGTGGAGTGGTTGAAAGAAGAATTTGAACCATCTGTTACTGTTACTAATAAAGACGTTTCTCATACCAGTGACGAAATACAATCACAACCGTCGACTTCCTATCAAAACACAGACTCGGACATTCGTGAAAATTTTCCTCCCATCAAAAAAAGAAAAATTAACTTTTGGGATTTTTTGAAAAATAATCGACAAGTCGATAAAAATGAACAGCAAGAAGAGCCAAATAATCAACAAATTAATACATATCTTAGAACAAAATTCGAAAAACAGATTGAAAATTATGAAATTTTTAAAACAGATAATAAAGAAACTCCAATCAATAATGTTTTCGGTTGGTGGGAAAATTCGCAATTTGATTTATTGAAACCTGCTGCTAGGAAGTATCTCTCTTCACCACCGACCAGTGTTCCCAGTGAACAGTTATTCTCAAGTGCAGGAGAAATTTATGGTGACAACAGGTATTCCTTACAGTCAGAAAATGCAGAAATGCTACTTTTTTTTAAATAAAAACTTACCCTTACTTTCATATAAATATTAGCCATATTTAAAAATATGAAATATTATAATCATATAATCCCTTTCTCTTTCTCAAATATCAAAGCCTGTGAAAAATGAACAAGTTATGTATAATTAATTATCTTATTTAAATGTTACTTTTGTTTTTATTGCCAATAGTGTCAGAATTTACATTGGTTATTTTTTCCTAGATAGGTATTATTGCTGTTGTTCTTAGTTTAATTTTTATTATACATACCAATATCTATTAGTTTTTTGACTTATATTTAATAATTTGTTCTGCGAAGACCGAGGTCAACATATTTATTTTCTGTTGCGCATGTTTGCCATACTATTACATATTAGGAGATTATTTTTCTTTTTATAAATCGTTATATACCCACCTATATGTTTTTTCTTTTATTAAATCCTCTTAATTTTTTTTATGATGTGAAACGAAACTACAAACTTAAAAGAATAAAATTTCCAAGCATCGGCCATCGGCATCGGCAATAGCCGATGTTTATGTATGAACATCGGCATCGGTCCATCGGCAAAATTCTGCCATCGGTCGAGCCCTATATTTTTGACACCCGTCAAAATTTCAGATAGACTTATTAGTTTTGAAATATGTAAAAACATCAAGATCATTTATGTTTAAAAAAATTTCAGACTATGAATCCTTTTATATATGGTGCTGTGGACGATATGGCTCTGCTTCAGACTTTACGGAATCAATTAAATTTCATAAGAGCCTATCTATACACTTGTCGAGAACCTGTCATAGAGCAACTGCAAAAGCAAATGTGGCCGAGAGAGTACATGTACGAACACATCCATCAATACTCTTTCTCGGTTGGTATTGAGGACAATTATTGTTTCTAATTTAATTGTATATAAGTTTTTTTGTAGGACTTATTGCAAATTCCCAGTGGTGAGTTGGCGCGTCAACTACACAGAGTCGTAGAATTTGGTAAATATCACGTGACCAGTTGCTGGCTGTGCAGCCAAAAAGGTTTCTTATGTGAAATCTGCAAGGATCCGAAAACTTTATTCCCTTTCGATGTAGAACACGTATATAGAGTAAGTGATTTATTTTTAGCTTGGGTACTGTTGAAGGTTGTTTATGGTTCTAGTTTTTTTTCTTTTTAATTTTCATCTCTTATTGAAACAGTTATAAAAGTGGAGAAAGCGGGGGTAATTAAACTTCAATCCCTCCCTATACCATCGACACCCTGTATACCTACTTTTGATGCATGAACGTAATTTGAATGATATTTTTATTGCAGTGTGAAGCTTGTAACGGCGTGTATCACAAAAGTTGCCTTAGCGCTGGAAAGCCATGTCCAAAATGCAATCGAAGAAAAAAAAGAGACAATTGCTAGCACATTTTATATTATTACATATTAATCACGTACATTAATGAAATCAAAGATCTATTTTGTGATATATAAAAGAAAATTAAGAAGCCTTTTAAATTCAATGTGTTATTTAATCATAATTATGTCTTGTTTTGTTGGATAAATATTATGTTTTCCTTAGTTAAATAAATCGAAAGTCTTACAGTATTTTATGTGTAGTAATTTTAGTTTAGTTGATTTCGAGGTTTTGCTTTTCTATAAGTTATGTGTAGTAATTTTAGTTTAGTTGATTTCGAGGTTTCGCTTTTCTATAAGAAAACTTCCCAGTAATCTGAATTTTGAATCATTCTCTATTCTAATATTTTCAGACACTAACTATAATCTGAACGGTCAAAAGATATAGTAATAAAGCTGCGCGGAAATTATGGGATGGGCCTAGCGTACCTGTCACAAAGAACGTTTCACAGTGTAACAAGAGTCGGTAGTGTAGAACAATTTCCGCTGTTGCCAGATTTTAAATCTGATCTTGAAAAATAAAGACTGTTTTTTTACTAAAATTACAAATAAATTTGTAATGTAAGAGAGTAGTAAGTAAGTTCACGAGACTCGTAAAAGAAAAGTAGTTTTACGAAATCATAACTTCGTGCTTGAGATAGGTAACAAATCAGAATTGTTAAATTTTGTATAAAACAAAAACGAACTGTCATGATTATTTTGTAAAACTATTTAGGTACCTACACGCATTTTAGGAGCCTTGTGTTATTATAGTAGGTAAGTGGTATAAGTACCTATAGATTAGGAGATTTTCCATGACAAACGATTAGGCATGCTTCTTAAATTTGCCAGCTTATTAACATTTCGCAACTGCACCGCATGATCTCCGAGAGTTACCAATCTTCTTAGCTTTTATGGTTGTTTTAAAATATCTACCAAAACCTATTGATAGTTTCCTAGAAGCAGCAGGAAACATAATTTAATTCGGTACTGCCTTATCTTATCAGCATTATTTATAAAAAACGTATTGTTTATAATTTCATTAATAGCGGTGTTTTTGAGTCATTAATTCGGTAAGCCAAGCAAATAGAGCGAAAGGAGCGTTCAATCGTAATTTTGTTATCTTTCTGGTTTTATTTAAATGTAAAATCAGATCGTACTGTCAACTTTACAACCCAGCATTTCTCTATACAAATAGTGCAGCGTGGTTCAAAAATATTGAGCTAAACCACGTGCTCGTGAGTTGTGAATTATTATGGCGACCAAATCTTCATATTAAAAATAAAATACTTTCTGGCAAAAGTCGTGAAATTATTAATAATATTTTTATGTATTTTGCTAATGAAAAAGTGAATGGTGGGCCTGTTATAGCAATCGAGAAGGTACAAAAACGCGTGTCTTCGGCAACAGGGGTAAGTTTGAGATCAGTGAGAAGAATTATTGGTGAAAGTAAACAAGTCGGCATTAAATCGCCCAGTACAAAATGGGATAGACCTGCATCAAAAACTGACCTCGATGATTTTGATCAAGGATTGTTGCGAAGAATAATTCATAATTTTCACGTGACTGAAAAAACAACACCGTCCTTGAAAAAAATAGCTCAGAAATTTTGTGAAGATAGTGGGTACACTGGGTCAAAAGAAATCATAAGGCGCATTATCCATAAATTAGGGTTCCACTGGCGCAAAACAAAAACTAATCGATGTTTATTGATGGAGAAGCAGGAAATACGTTTCTTGCGACTTCAGTTTTTAAGAAGTATGAGAGACTATAGGTCTGAAGGAAGAAACATTGTATGTATATATGGATGAAACATATATTCATGCTTCTCACACCCATAAAAAATCATGGAACGATGATACGTCATACGTCTCTAGGTCTGAAACAATCTGTCTCAAAAGGACAACGACTTGTCATCATCCATGCCAGGCGGAGAGAATGGCTTCATACCCAATGCATATGTGCGCTTTAAATCAAAAACAAAGTCTGGTGATTATCATGATGACATGAATTTTACAAATTACAAGAAGTGGCTAGAGACACAACTTATCCCAAATTTACCAGCCCGAAGTGTACTCCTCATCGATAACGCACCATATCATAACGTGCAAGTTAATAAGGCACCCACCTCGATTTGTAAAAAGGCAGATATGCAGCAATGGTTGCGGGATAAGCAAATACCTTTTGACAAAGGTCTATTTAAGCCGGAGCTCTATAGATTAATTAAGTTAAATAAGCCCATCCACAAAATGTTCCAGATTGACCAAATTTTACAGCTGCATGGCCACAATGTTTTACGTCTTCCACCGTACCGTCCAGACCTAAACCCAATCGAGCTAGTGTGGGCGGATATGAAATGTTACGTTGCAGAAAAAAATGTTACACCCGCTTATCAACATGTTCAGGACTTATGTAATGAATTTTTCGCAGCCTACACAGCTGAAAAGTGGTCAAATAAGTGCCGTCATGCCAAGAAATTTGAAGAAGAGCTTATGGCCAAAGAAGGTGCCATGGACATTGTGGTGGAGAATTTAGTTATTCAAATGGGAGGCGTCGACGATGACGAAGATACCGAAAGTGACGACAGTGGTAGTGATAATGAACCGCTATCAGATGCAGATAATAGCATATCGGAGACGGGCTAGAAAATACGTAGGTGAATTTGAATTACAAATAATAATTTTTGTATTGAGTAATCGTTGATTCTCCTAAGTCGATTGAGCTATAATCTTTTTTTTTTTAATTGAAAGTGCACATGCACTGCAGGGAAATCCCTATGACGCTCTGGGAGCCTTGCATGAACGCAGATATCGATTCACGTTGGCCTTGAATCTCTGTAGGTTGTATACTTCGGGAAACACGCCCTTTGGAATGCTATTCCAAAGTGATGCGGTTCTATACATAAAAGAAGTTTGAAATAGGGTGGTACGAGGTGTAACGAGCTGAACCTGATACGGATGAGCGTCTGCGGCTCGACGTGTATTTCTGCCCGGTCTTATTCTTGGTGGGATCAAGCATCTGAATTGCTATACTAAATTAATCATTTTTTACTTGAGAAGTCTTTTGAAAATTTTGAAAAATATGAAAATAAATTCACAAGCTGGTGTTACCAGCACCAGTGACTCACTAAAGTAATAAAATTCCGTATTTTAACATTAATTACAGAACATTCATTTTTAGTCAAGAACTTTGATACTCAGTGTATCGACCACAGGCATGTTATCGTGTAGTGTATCGATAAGGCCACCTTATCTGATGTGTCGACCTGTCCAGGATTCAATTTGTGCTGTGTGCATCTGACGTCGGCTATCCTCATTACTTCCGCCCACTTACATTCAAATACCCAATAACAGGGATTGTGTTGGAAAATGGGTGTTATCCTAAAATTTCCGCGCAGCTTTATTACTATATCTTTTGGCCGTTCACGGTATAGTAAACTGTATCCTGTATGTATTGTAATGACTCCTTAGCATTCCAACAGATTTATCTTGAATGTTTATCTCACTTTATTATCTAATTATCTAATCTTAAAATAGTAATTCTTACATTATAAAAAAAATATTAAATATTAAAAAAATCTGTTGCCAGAACAATGAACACAATGAACACAAAATATTAAAATTTTAAGAGAATCAGTAATTCTTGGAACAATATATAAATATTTAATTGAGAGCATTGTCAGTCTTTCTCTCCTCCGCCACCATATTGGGTTCACTTTCTCACCAACCTTACTATGGCCCATATCTGGCCCTCTTGACCGGCATTAAACCCAAGCATGCTAGGAACTCTAATTTCTTCTCGTCATGTATGATTTCCTCCGGTTCTGGGACAGCCTCCGGTTCTGGGACAGGCTCCGGTTCTGGGACAGGCTCATTCACTTTGGGCGTGACTAGGTTTTGGAGCTCTGCAAGCTCCTTCATGAGTAATATTTGTGTCATCTCTTTGCCATTTATTCCCTTTTTCAGATCCTTAATACTGTTACACATCATGATCACGTTCATCCTCATTTCGTGCACGACATCTTGCCACTCCTCCAAGGTCTCATCTCCTTCAGGTTCGGTGATTTCCTTTTCAGACAATATACTTCTTAGCTCGATGAACTGCATTCTCTTCTCAGATAGAGCATTATTCAACTCTGTAACTTCACTCTTCGTCTGGAGCAAGGCCAACTCCAGCTGCTGCCTGATTTCCTCTACCTTTTCCATCTTTCTAGAATCAAGAACATGAGACTTATAATCAAATCTAGTAATGATATTTTTTCGTGAACATAAAAAATTTACATTGATTTGTGTAGAAAATACAAAACAAGTATTGACATTTAATGTGAAAATTCTGGGTGCTCAGGGAAGCTTACTGTCAAAATGAAAATATGTAGATGGATGTACAGGGTGGGCAAATTTGGATGTTTCTATAGGAGATCTTGGTAACTATAAGACCTATGGAAAAATGGATGGCACATTCACGATCGCGTTTTTTGAGAGGAACTCAATGGTGAAAACCGGAACTCGCTATCTTTTTTTGTTTTCGAACTATAATGAAAAGTACGATTTTTCACGATATCGATAAATGTCGATATCTTTCTTGGTTTTCAAGTTAGAGAAAAGACATTTGCACATTCTTCAGGCACTTTTTTGATTAGAATGGAATGGCCTTAACAGATTTTGAATATCTTTTTTAATATGTCAGTTATAACATAAAGTTATATTTTTTTAAATGGAAGTCATAGTGGGCCATGAACTAGTTAAATAGAGTATTTTTTTCTCTTTGCAACGATATACAGGGTGTCCCTGAATTGGTGTTACAAACTTAAAGGGGGGATAGTACGTCCAAAAAAATTAATTTTTTTTTTTTTAAACATACCCTTTTAAAATGCACCGTTTTTGAGATACAGGGTGTTTAAGTTGAAAAAATTAATTCGTTTTTTGCGGATAACTTGGGAACCGCTTGTCGCACGGATACCAGCTTTTGTACAAATAGGAACCTTAAAAAAGTAATAATTTCTAATGCCAAATGATTGGCTTTGCATAAAGCAGTGGCGGAGATTTTGGGGTTGACAAGGTTTTTTCGCCCCTATTTTCTACGCCACTGGGAAGATAGCTGCTTTGGAAACATTTTATAAAATTTTGGAGTTTTTTACGCAAAAAATTATTCTTTGTTAAAAAAAAAGTTAAAAATTTTGAAATTGTTAATACTTAGAGTTTTGTTAAATCGAATCTTGTTAATAACAATCATTAAAATTCAATTTATCTTTCGTTATGGTGTCAATGGTTTTCCAATTCATTAAAATTTTGTGTCTTTGAGTTTAATTTTTTAATCATAAAATGCCTTTTTTTCAAAAATGGTTAGTTTCACAAAAAATTACAAAGAATAATTTATGCAAAGCCAATCATTTGGCATTAGAAATTATTACTTTTTTAAGGTTCCTATTTGTACAAAAGCTGGTATCCGTGCGACAAGCGGTTCCCAAGTTATCCGCAAAAAACGAATTAATTTTTTCAACTTAAACACCCTGTATCTCAAAAACGGTGCATTTTAAAGGGTATGTTTAAAAAAAAAAAAAATTTTTTTTGGACGTACTATCCCCCCTTTAAGTTTGTAACACCAATTCAGGGACACCCTGTATAACATGTGTGGTAAAAATTTATGAAAAGTTACATTTTTCAAAATAAATTGAATTTATCATGGTACCTGAGATTTTTTTTTTTTTATTTTGACTTGTCACGTAGTGGGCGTGAATTTCATTTAGAATAGTGTATGAAGACGCCTGTCACAGCCAGTTCTCTTACATTTTTGAGTTAGAAAGTGACTGTTATTCCGCTTTGAAAAAAGTAAAATTTGGTTGATGACCAATGAAACTTTTTATATGTTATGTTAGATTGCTTTATGCAAAATAGTAACAATTCTGATATTTATATATATCATCTGATATTCAGAAAGAGAGACAAATTCACAAATCAATGTCAACAAATAAATATAACAATAAAAATTACAGCAAAAAACAATGAACTTGATTGATAATATTTGCCTTCAACCTCTCAAAAATAGATTTGTGGGGTTGTCTCCTCTCTGGATAACGATTGAAGTATGTTTCGGATGCAATATCAGAATTGCTGTTACTTTGAATAAAGCATTCTAAGAGATCATACTTTTGGTAGTTTTCATAAACCAAATTTGCCATTTTGCAAGCGAAACGAGCACTTTTTAACTCAAAAACTGCGTAAACTGGCTTTGACAGGCGATGTCGCACAATTTTCTAAATGACGTTCACGCCTACTAGGTAAATGGTTGAAACGAATTTCTAAGGTACCATGATAAATTAAGTTTATTTTTAAAAATGTAACTTTTCATAAATTTTTAACACACATGTTATATATCGTTGCAAAGAGAAAAAAAAACTCTATTTAATTAGTTCATGGCCCACTATGACTTCCATTTAAAAAAATACAACTTTATGTTATAACCGACAAATGAAAAAAGATATTCAAAATCTGTTGAGGTCATTCCATTCTACTCAAAAAAGTGCCTGAAGAATGTGCAAATGTCTTTTCTCTAACTTGAAAACCAAGAAAGATATCGACATTTATCGATATCGTGAAAAATCGTACTTTTCATTATAGCTCGAAACCAAAAAAAGATAGCGAGTTCCGGTTTTCACCATTGAGTTCCTCTCAAAAAAAGCGATCGAGAATGTGCCATCCATTTTTCCATAGCTCTTATAGTTACCGAGATCTCCTCTATAGAAACATCCAAATTTGCCCACCCTGTACACCTGGATAAAAATATACTCTTTCATCATTACAAAATTTTTATAAATATTCACTGAACCATCTTTTTTTTGCACACAAGACCTGAAGATTATTCATGTGGCTTTGTTGAGCTTCACAATTTGAAAATGAAAATGAAGTTATGGAGAAAAACAATTGTCATTGATGAATATCGGAAAGAGCGTTAGTCTGAGATAAGAACCTTGGGAACCCCTGAGGTAACAAGAGAAATGTTCGAGTCAAATACACCACAAGAAACATAATGAGTTGCAGAAAATATCTGAGAAAAAGCGAAATGAACTGACCATTGGAACCAAATAAATAGAGAAAGTTTACTAATATGAATTGAATAATTCAATCTGTCAAAAGTTTTAAAAAAATAAGTATAGACAACATTCACAACTTTTTTTTTTTTTTTAAATAATGACATTTGTAATATCGAATCGAAATGTTTTGTTCTGCCAATCCCTTCACTCGAACAAGCGCTAGCATAAATTATTCACGCATATTCACACGATTAGGCACATCACACTTTCTACCCATTTTTACTTATCAGTTATTAATAAAAAAATAAAATAGAGTAGCATGACATCCTGATACTGTCAATTTGTATGTGTAAGAGCAACAGGTCAGCGCCCTCTATGGCAAGACTCATACACTAACTGGTTGCCATCTCTTCCCTGACTGTTAAAATCCTATTTCATTCACTCACTTTATATATCTTACACCGTGATCACAACACAAGGGAAACTATCTAAAAACCCCATCTACAAAAAATAAAACCCCACACCCAGAATAATAAGTCAGACCAAGTCTAAAGTTCGATGAAGCAAACTCCATTTTGACATACCAAGCGGCCACGCCCTGACTTGAAAGACTTTGTTGGACTTGTAACTTCAACTACTGACATGAAACTTTACACAGCAACAGACAATAAGAAAACATCCCAGGAAAAACCAAATAGATATTAATTGAAAGAAAAACCTAACAAATGAAACTCATAAATTTGACTTACGTGAAAATATAATCGTCGCAATCCAGGCAAAGAATATCCTTGAAAATTGATAGGTACACAAATCACTTCACTCGCAAAAGGAAAACCAATTAAATAAAAAGGAAATTTATCTTCAAAATTTCAACCAAAGACCATCACTATGTCAGCCTGCGAAGTCACCGAAAGGAACCTGTTCGCAAAATTCTTTAGGAGATGAACGGTATTTTTAATATTTAGAAAATACTGAAAATAACACTTGTTAGTCGTTCACGTCCATGTCAGTAGTTAGCCATGTTGAAAAAATCTACAAAAACCAAGATTAAAGTGGATATAAAAAGAAATTGATTTATAAATAACAGACACAAAAAATGATTGAGAACACCTCGATGGTGAAAATATTAGTCTTGATTATTTGTACAATTTATTTTTTGTTTCAACTTTGACATAATTCGATAATTCTGGTCCAATGCAATAACCAGTCAAGTCCATTTTTAAGGCCAAAATTAGTTAGCAGTCGATTCTTACATAGTATAAAATTCTCTTTCGTCCTGTGTAATAACCAGCTCTTGATCATAGAAAATAAGGAAATTAAAAATTAAAATTAGAGTTGATGATATTGCTATTCTTATTATTTTCTATGATCAAGAGCTGGTTATTACACAGGACGAAAGAGAATTTTATACTATGTAAGAATCGACTGCTAACTAATTTTGGCCTTAAAAATGGACTTGACTGGTTATTGCAATGGACCCTGCAATTTTGACATGTTTAAATATAAATAAAAACAAAAAAAAACTTACTGATTAAATACCTAGGAACAAGTAGCTTTATGTAGGTACCAGTGGACTGTTGGGCGGCAGCAGGAAAGATGCGAGTCTAACTGGAACACTGCAATTCACAAATGGTAGAAAAGTTGACAATAATTTGTCTCAGGTACACGCGACGCCAGGGCGGCCAGGGAATAAAGATGAAACTAAAACTAAAATGTTAAATAAATTCAAAATTCGAATACTGATGACAATTTACAATAACGCATGCTTGCTTGGTAGCGCTGGTGCCAGAGTTTCCGTGAAACGTAAACCAATTCTTGATTTTAGAACCAGGCATTTTGCATAGTATTTATTTTGTAGATATGAGTTTGTATGCCGATTATTCGTATTTTTTTAATGAAAATTGATAACATTTTTTATTCAAATACTTGAGAGAATACTGGTGTACTTACTCATTGTTGAAACATATAAAAATGTGTTTTACGTTATTCTGTTAGACGTGACAACAGTGCGTGATAAGTTCTGGGAAACACATACGAAGGCCACCCGTCACCAGTCAAAGTCACCAATGACACTACTACTTATAAGAGAGGCCCACGCGCAGATTCCGTGACTGTGAAATACTAACGGCAACCCCAGCTCTCAATCTATTGTATTGTTGTTTTATTTGCTGTATTTCTTGTTTGGTGTTTGCCTTATTAAGTAAATATGGTATGTTGGGCAATACTATTGCAGATTCTCTTATATCATAATTTGAATTCCATTTTGTCATATCGGCGACACTTTCTTTCTCATTCTTGACGAATTTTTGCATACCTATTTAGTATTTAGGAAACATGAAGAATAATAAATAAGCTTCCGCTAGAAGCTTTTAGCCTTTTTGAATTACTTTTACAAGTAACAACCCTACAAATATTTCCACCAGGCATTTTATCGAGAGAAAAATTCGAGAGAGAAAAAAACGAAAGAAAAACAAAATACTCTGTCACCGGTCGTCGTGATGACGTCGTATTACCCTCACCCGTCATCTGTCAACGAGCTATCAGACAACCTCTCTACTTATACTTGGGTGTAGATCAGAAAAATATGGTTAATTTGTATGGGTTTATATGATTAATATCCGGTAAGTACTTTCAAAATCAGGACGAACTTGGAACCGCTACTTTGTAGTCTTATATCATTATAGGTGATATAGATGTGCGTATGCTACAGTGCCAACAGCGATGGAGTTAACGCACCCACTAAATAGAAGGACATTAAATTAATTGTCATCAATAGAGAACCGATTATAGGCAAAGTGCCTATCTGTGCCTTTTTTGCCTATATGAGTATCTGGTGCTTATTTTCACAAAAAATGCCTATTCTTGCCTATTCAAATAAATTTTAATTTATCCACCTCAAGATACCTATATTTCATGCTATAACCCCTTATAGAAATAATAACTGACCCGAACACCTGTGGTGAAGGCTGAGCGGCTGAGGCATATCTTCTCAAGTTCTCAAATTAATATTGTTTCCATTTACTTCTCATGAATGAATATGAAGGTAGGTACTGGTAGACCAGAATTTGCTGGCATAAAATTTTAAATGAGTAAATGAAGCAAAATTTCTTCGTGGATTAAACCATATCCTGAATTCTTGGATGGCGACACAATATTTTTCCGAGCTTGTAGCAAAATGATAATAAGTGTAATATTTGTAATTATTGTTGTATTTATCAAACAACGTGCTTGATGTAAAACAAAATCTTAGGAAAATTGCTGTAAATTTTTTGAAATCGGCAGTAATTTTTAAGGCACATATAAACGTAAATTTGTGTTACTCATTTTTTCTATGTAGTGAAAATTTGGTAGTAAAATTTGCCTATTTTATTGCCTATTTGGTTCAAGTTTAAACCTTTTTATCCCAAAAACTGTGCCTATAAAGGCGCCTATTTTCCATTTTTTCTTTGCCTATAATTTGTTCTCTAGTCATCAAATGTCAAAGAGTAATAACCTAACAACCAACCCAAATGACCTGTCCACCAGGTTTGTATCAGTTTTTGGCCACCCACATGTTCAAAAAATCAACTCTGAAATTTCAAAATCACCATCAATCATCACCCGAATTTTGGATCATCAAACGTGTAATGCGCAAGCGCTCGTTGTCTCCGGTCTAGCAACTACGTTTTATCGGTATGCCAATAGAACTGCGCAGGCTGCATCCCGGTCTTCTGACGTCACGCGGTTGGAAAACTACACCTGAGATTTCTCATATCTTTTTTATTGTCAGAAATAAATAAATAATTCTTTGTAGGCTTGCACAAGTCTTCAACAGCTATCCATTTGACGATTAAAAAATTTTCACGGCCAACTAAATCCCAGAGTTTTCATAGTCAACTTTTGTTTTTCTTATAGCCGCTATATTGTTTTTTTTTTTATGTCGTTTGGTACAAAAAAATCATGGAAAACAATGTGTATAGTTAGCTATAAAAAATATTCTGTCTCTTTTACCTACCTACACCTGGGCCTGCAGCTGTTACCTTCAAGGTTTGCTTCAAGCTCAACATTTGTGGCAACATCAAGCATATCTAAATTAGTTTCCTTAATCTTTTAACTAAAATTTTAACTTTTTCAATGGATTTTGGAATTAATTTTAAATAAAATAATATTAATTAAATAAATAAATACATCAACATTTGAAAGTATGAAATTTGTCATTGCGTCAATTTTGAAATTTAAATCTCAATTGACTTTATGGTTTAAAGTCGAAAATATCACTATTGATACTACTCGATAGTGGTGATTGTAAAAAGCTATCGATAGTGCCATCGACAGTTTTCCACCTCTAAATATCCTCTCATAACATGAATAATGGGGTTGAAATTTTAAAAGGTCATGATAAAGAATTTTTTCTCTCTATAGTAAAACTGATGATTAATGATCGGTAAATAAAAAAATCATAATACTTTTGTATTCAATATATTGATTTGTACTCAAAATACAACACAAAAACAAATAAGCGACACAAATTATTAGAGTGATGGAATGTTAAAAAAAGATATTCTGTCAATAGGTAGAATTTCGAGGCAGACCAATAATTACTGTGGTCCCTGTAGTATGAACAATACAAAACCCTAAACAATAATATTCTCAATTCATCAAATGATGATTCATTCATTAACATTATTAGAAACATTGGTATCTACATACATCATTATCATAATAATTATTAATTAACACTCTTCAATATGTTAACTGAATAATAAACAACATGTTAATATAATGTTTAATAATAATAATAATAGTAAAATTATTCAACACTGGGAACTATTTTGTATTTTTAGTATCGTTTAAGGCACGTGGATTATTTCTAGGTGGCAACGGAGATGACGGAGCGTTCGGACTTGCCATCTTATTTTTCTTAACTTTATTCCCGTGGGCCATTTGTAAGTTACGCTCGTGAGCGTACAACAGTACACCGATATGCCGATGTCCTGCCTCCATTGCAATCTTCAAAGCGGTGCTGCCATCCTGTAATTATGCACGACACATTAACAATAATAATGGCAGCAATTATTTACAACTTACCACATCAGCAATGCTCGAGTCGCAATCCGGTTGGTTGAGGAAATATTTCACAATTTCAATATGACCGTGTTCTGCAGCGCACATCAGTGCAGTGCTTCCATCTGCATCTTGGATATTAATATCTGCACCCGCTTCCACTAACATGCTTACCATGTCCAATCGTCCGTGGCTCACTGCCAACATTAACGCTGTTTGTCCATGCTAAAATAAATCAATTATTAGGAAATATAACATCTTGATTCCATCTTATCATCGAACCTGTTTAGCTCGTATGTTGACGTCTGCTAAACTGAACAACCTCTTGATAACATTGGCGTGAGTCTGTGATTTCACTTGCGCCAACGAGACCAACATAACGCAAGTGTATCCAGCCTTGTTGGCCTTATTTATATCACAAACTTTGGAATCCAACAGAATTGAGACAACATCAAAGTTACCATGGGAAACGGCATAGTGCATTGCAGTATTACCGCTCGAATCTGTCATATTGACAATATATTCCAACAGGAGCGAAGACATTTCTTCAAAGACGTCCAGGTAATCTTCGACGTCCAACGGATTCGCCGTTACAAGACTAGATACTTTGAACCATTCCTGTTGGATTATGTTTATGGCCGTGTGATTTTTGAAGTTCTTCGCTGAAGTTTTGTGTAAGGAATCATTCAGCACTTTCATTGCACCACACATTTCTTTACTGGGTTCAGCTCTAAAAATTTCACCAAAAATTATTTAACATTAACGAGAAAGAAAGAAAGAGAGAGAGAGATGGAAAAAATAGTCAACCACTTACTTTTTTCTTTGCGTTTGGTTAATTGACGTAAGGGAAACTATTTCAACTGTAGGTAAAGAAGTTTCTTGAACCGTGGCAGTCGTGATGGTTTCACTCGTACTGGCCACACTGACTCCATTGAGGGCTTTGAAAGGAGGGATATCTTGTAACTGCAGACTTTTGGTTCTCTCTAACGAAGTAGAATTATCTGTACCACTTCTAGGAGTCTCCAAATTTGATTGTCTAGAATAACAAAGCAAGTAAGTAAAATGTATATTTTTGTTTGAAATATACTCCAATTTAAGGGCAGTTTGTCTGACCTAAAACTTATTTTATAAAGTGTCAAAGCTGAACGTTCCTGCTGATGGTAAAAATACTGAAATATACAAAACAAAAACTAAAGTAAAAAAAACTTAAAATTCGTGAATTTTGCAGCTTAGAAAATAGCGACATAGACACCAATTTTCTTGAAGAAAATTGATTGTCGTTGCAAAAGTTTTATTGACGTACCAAGAAATTCAAATTAACAAATTTTTATTTTTATTTTGTATATCCTCATGTAAATCTAAAAATAATAAAACTAAGACCAAGTTCCGTCAATAGTAATCCATTACTTATGTAGGTTTAACAACAACTTAACTTAATGTTTACCTATATTTGTTTAACATTACCAACCGACTAAATCAAAGATTTAATTTTAAGAAAATTGGAGCATGTGGGACATTAGGAAAGATTTATAATGTCAATAAATAAATAAAAAATGAAAAGAACACCCTGTATATTAGCTTGCTTTTCAAACATTTTTGGCTTATTGGAATTCTATCCAAGCTTTTTCTATTGGTTCACAGTTATCAAACGCCTTTTACAAAGAAATCTTTTTTTTAAATGCCAATCTTCACTATTTCTAAGATTTTCACGTTATAAATAATTCAGATATAAAGACTATCTCCCATGACGGGCAACTTTCTTATTTTGCCGGATACAGAGTCGGTTAAGCCTGGAACTAAATTTTTGAAAATTCAGACATTACTGAAATAAGCAGAAAAAACTGAAAATTTTTTTCTTATTTTAGCCACATCTTTTTTATTGTTGAAAATTAATTGATTATTTTTCGTAAATTTACGTAAGTCGTCAAAAACTATCCATTTGACATTTCAAAAAATTTTTAATCCTACTTGTTCCCAGAATTTGCATAGCCAACTAGTGTTTTCTTATAGTATTTTTCTTATAAAAAAACAACAAAATTTAAAAAAATATTTTTTTTTCGAAATAAATTTATTTTCACCCAAAAACGTACGTTAATATGAAGTTATTTTACTTGCATTTATGTTTTTTTTTAAATTTTTGTATTATATTCAGCATAAAAGTTCTTTTTTTTTAAAGAAAAAAAATTCAAAATATTTTTTTGAATGTTATTAATTTTTGGTTTTCATGATTTTTTTGTAATACCAAACGACATGAAAAACCAATATGACGACCGTAAGAAAAACAAGAGTTGGGTATGAAAATTCTGGGATCTTTGAAATTTATTGAAATGTCAAATACATAGATAGCTTTTTACGACTTACGTAAATCTACGAAAAATCATCAATTCATTTTCAACAATAACAAAGATATGGCTAAATTAAGAAATTTAAATTTTTCAGTTTTTTCAACATATTCTAGTAATGGCTGAATTTTTCAAAAATTCAGTTTCCGATTCTTAATGGGCATCAAATTGGCGCCCAACTTCTCCCATTTAATGGGCATCAAATTGGCGCCCAACTTCTCCCATTTAACCGACTCTGTGTCTGGCAAGATAAGAAAGTTGCCCATATTGGAAGACATAGATTTTCGGAACCCTGTATAGGAGACTGGATCTGGTGTTTTGAGCGGAACTGAGGTTGCTTATTGAACCGTACTGGAACAGTGATAAACTCGCGATACCTCTCTTGATGTTTCGAGAATGTCTGTGCCTCTGCATAAATAAATAATCGACGGGCCGGTCTCGGCGCTGGTCAGTACAGTTTTGTGGATGTGTATTGAAGAAGAGATTCAGCTGTGTTTAGAGCTATAAAGTGTTATTTAGTGAGTATAGAAGAAAATCAATTGTGGAAGAATCTCATATAATGAATTTTGAAGAGCTACAGGGAAATCGACAGTGCGACGATAGTCATTCTATTTTAATGAGCACAGTTAAAGAGGAAATTGTTTGTTCTTCTGTAATGGAAGTGACAAGTGAAGTGAACTGAAATATAATAAGCAGTGATTATTATTTTGTGTAAAATCATTAATAAATATAGACTAAAATTATTATAGAATCCTATAAAGCTAATTAAGACAATAAAGTGAAAGTCGTTTTACCTACCTATCCTGTGATATTTTTATATTTTTTTTTATAAATTTAATCAGGAATTATCCAAAAGTGCTATAATACTTATAGTATTCTAATGAAAATGAGAAAGTTGACGGCGACTTCCAGGGGACCAAAATTATTTTAAGCGTGTTATTATGACTAATGTTCATCTGCGAATTTTATTTATTTTCATCAGTTACGCCTACTTTATCAGAGACACACTGATCACACAGAAGGGGTTCGAACAGTACAAACTAATTTTTTGGACAATTAATAATAATTTATTTTTTTACGGGATTTTCCCTTGCCTCATATCCTGCCAAGATGCGAAAGCGAAGCTGCTTGCCGCTCGATTTTCGATTTATGATCAAACAAAGGAGGTCGCGCTGGTAGCACCGCACTAGCACTAGTCACTAGGACTATCGGTAAAGGTAATGTTGTAGTTTAGTAGGTTATTAATTATGCATTGCAAGGGTTGGCATAGGCAAGGGCGGATATGACGAATTGGAATTCCTAGTTCTAAACTCAATATCAATATCACCTAATGTGTAAAGGTCAGGTTCCTAAGCAACATTACCTATCATAAAAAAATCACGAAAAAAAAACAGACAAGCAAAAAAGTCGTAATTTACGAAAAACAAACTTTATTTACCTACCCCGTTTGTGAGTCCGGATAGTCATCATTTTTCAAGGAATTCAAATTTGAACTTTCTTCACCGAACTCCGATGGCAACATCGGTCTGTATATCGATGAAATATAGAATCAATCGTGACTAGACATAGTCGGTTTAGTTAAATTTGTAAACGTGCCCTTTGTTATTGTTTTATATTTCTAATAAATAAAATCACGACGGCACGCACGAATCGTGCCATTGGTCTCTCTGTTTTGGTTTTGATTCAGTCGCTTCGTTACACAGAGCCAGATAGACCCAGACCAGACCAGAGTCATATTCTCTTTCTCTGTGATACTGTGATCACAATTCGCAAAAGCGCGAAAACTAATATATCCGTCCTGCCTTCACGACGCCTGCGCTAATTGATCCCATTGATTTTTGCTCCGTTTTCAGGGCTTCCGATTATACCTAACTCCCTTTAGTGCCTTTACCGCCTCAGTACCTTTCCTTTCCTACCTTCACCTACTCTCTGTTCTACTGTATTATGTAAATAATCGAGAAGGTAACTGTCACTTGTCAATAACTGATAACGATAACGGTGTTCTTAAATTTATAATAACATTTACGCGTACTTCAAAAGATCTTCTTCTCGTTTTTTAGTAGGTAGGTATAATTATTTTTTTAATATAGTAAAAAAAAACGCAAGCAAGTTCAATCTTTCTAAATTGTTCTTCTGATCAACCTGTATAGTATATGCTTGTAAAAAAAAATTGAAAAAATATTATGTAACCGTTTTCCTGTAATGAAGTATTTCGTATAATATGGTGGTCCACCCTGTTATACAGGATGTTTGGTAATTAGTAATTACTAACTGGACAGCCAAAATCAAACGTCATGTATAAAATCGTATTTTAAGCGTAAAAGAGAGAATAACCTTTTTCAAGATGAGGCCTCGTTTAGAAAATATCTCCAAAAATGTAAAACTAAGGCTATTTTGAGAAAAAATTTTAGTAACTGGACAGTCAAAATGAAACGCCATGTATAAAATCGTATTTTAAGCATAAAAGAGACAATAACTATCATCAAGATCAGGCCTCGTTTAGGAAATATTTCTAAAAATGTAAAACTAAGGCTGGCATAAAAATGTTTTAGTAATTAGACAGCCAAAATCAAACGCCATGTATAAAATCGCATTTTAAGCATAAAATGGAGAATAACCTTTTTCAAGATCAGGACTCGTTTAGGAAATATTTTCAAAAATGTTAAACTAAGGCTACTAAAAAATTTGTTTTCTAGTAACTGGCCAGTCAAAATTGAACGTCATGTATTTTAAGCATAAAAGAGAGAATAACTATCATCAAGATCAGGCCTCGTTTAGGAAATATTTCCAAAAATGTAAAACTAAGGCTGTTATAAAATGAGTCTTTTACAGTAACTGGTTAGCCAAAAGCGAACGTCAGGTGTAAAATCGTATTTTAAGCGTAAAAGAGAGAATAACCTTTTTCAAGATGAGGCCTCGTTTAGAAAATATCTCCAAAAATGTAAAACTAAGGATATTTTGAGAAAAAAAAATTAGTAACTGGACAGTCAAAATGAAACGCCATGTATAAAATCGTATTTTAAGCATAAAAGAGAGAATAACTATCATCAAGATCAGGCCTCGTTTAGGAAATATTTCCAAAAATGTAAAACTAAGGCTGTTATAAAATGAGTTTTTACAGTAACTGATCAGCCAAACTCAAACGTCATGTATAAAATCGTATTTTAAGCGTAACAGAGAGAATAAATTTTTTAAGACCAGGGCTGGTTTAGGAAATTTTTCCCAAAATGTAAAACTAAGGCTGCCAAAAAAATCTAATAACTGGACAGCCAAAATCAAACGTTATGTATAAAATCGTATTTTAAGCGTAAAAGAGAGAATAACCTTTTTCAAGATGAGGCCTCGTTTAGAAAATATCTCCAAAAATGTAAAACTAAGGCTATTTTGAGAAAAAAAATTTAGTAACTGGACAGTCAAAATGAAACGTCATGTATAAAATCGTGTTTTAAGCATAAAAGTAAGAATACATTTTTTCAAGATCAGGGCTCGTTTAGGAATTTTTTCCCAAAATGTCCTAAGGCTGCCAAAAAAATTTTTTTTTTCTAATAACTAGACAGCCAAAATCAAACATCATATATAAACTCGTATTTTAAGCATAAAAGAGCGAATAACTTTTTTCAAGATGAGGCCTCGTTTAGAAAATATCTCCAAAAATGTAAAACTTTTTTTATTCAACAATTTCTCTTCTACTTATACCAAAATTCTTCCTCCGACGATTGTACATTAGATTCCATTACAGTCCTTCAAATTTCACTTCTCTACTTCACTTAATAACAAACACCCCTAGTAGCTTTTCCTCTGCAACTGTACTGTTCTCTCTAGTAGCACTCTACACCTACTACCTGACTGGACGTCCTTAAATACATCAGTGACTCTATAAATGACAAGAGAGGACTGTCATGTGCGCGAAAATCGAGGTGAAAATGTCAGACTTAGACATTCGGGTAAATGGTAGAAAAGTTCTAGTTTCCCAAAGCTATGACTACACCATTCCGATAATAGAAGTCCACCGTGAGAGATCCGCCTTCCGGAAGGTGGGTCTGCTACAATATTTTTTAGGAAAGTTCAAAACGCAAGCAAATCAAAGTTGATGTAAAGTCGATATAAGTCAAACGTTTCTAAAATTGACTTTTCTAAACATGACGTTTCTAAACATAACTTTGACGCTTAGAGACTAGCTGGTGCTTTTCTTATGTTCGCGTGAATTGTGGATTTAACTGAAATTGCGGGGAAGTACCAGAATAACTGCTAGCAAACACTCAACGTTCGAGAATGTTATCTGTCTCTATATAAGGAGCTCGTTCGGCAGGCATAGTTAGTGAGTGTGAGTCAAGAGAGTTATATCTTATAGAGTGAGTCATTAAGCTGTTTATTTATAATCCCGATTCTTACTCTTAATAATATTTCGGCATGTATAAAATTTTCATATTTGAGAAGTGTTCGAGATGAAAGCTATGAAAAAAATATTTGTAAGAAAAAGAAAAGGTCATTATTTACATCCGCGGCTCCTACAGTTTCACTATGGCACCTATATAGGGGTGGAGGACATACCTATAGTAACATTTTTGCTTTGCAAATGAAAGATAAGCGAACAAAAGAGCATCAAAAGAAGGTCTTCCTGAGTGCGGGCCTGTTTAGAACAGCGAAAATCACAATAAACATGCAGGGTCAGAGTGTCGAGTGGACGGAATAAACATTAAAGCCGCCGGAAACTCGTAATATCAACACCAGGGCCGGTCTGGTAACATACGCAACATACGAACCGCATTCAAACGTAGTCGGACCATTATAGCGAGCGATGTGACGTATTTTGGAATATAAATGCAAAATAAATGCAAAATTTAAAATAAAAACTGTGCTATTGTTAATCTCGAAGATATTCCTTGCCCTGAAAGTGAAAAAAATAGAAATTCGACCGTAGTGCCAAAGAGGCCTTAGTTGTGACCTTAATATTAGTTTGCAATGGCTGTTTTTAGCTTCTTACCCACCCAACACCCCTATTTCGCTCCTCGGTCCCGAAAAAATTGATGAAACTTAGGAGCCGCGGATGTATACAATTACCAAAGAAAAAACTCACCCAGTAGAAAAATTAAGTTGATCCGGCATCATGTAGACCTTGGTGTAAGTGTCTTGTCTCTTGAATTTCCTAACTTCAGAAGGAGTCGTGGGAACTTGCGGTCGTGGTATCCTGGACGGCGTGGGACTTCCGCCTTCCTTCTTAATAACCTCTTCCTTATTGTCTTTAGCGTTGCCGTTCGAATTGGAACACTTTGAACAGACCGGATGCTTATCCGATTGAATCGCGTCAGTATTGACACCGACTTCACATACACTGTAACCGTTTCTATCCTTGGCGTCCCTTCCAGTTTCGCATCCTTTGTGGCTACACCTGATTAGGTCTTTGGTGTCGGTCAGTTTCGAAGCAAACGTCGCCAAGCTCTCCGATTGCGTGATCTTATCAACAACTTTGACGTTATTGTGTTGCGATGCACGAGAATGAGTCTTGATCTCGTATTGGCATCCTTTATTGGAGAGGCTATGGTGGTCGGTCTGGCAAGATACGGTTCTGTTGCGGTAATTCAAATTCAATTTATCCTCCCCCAAATTGAATGATTTGCTTCTGGTCGATAGGGAAGCTAAAGAAATTGGGCAAGTATGGGAATCTTCGGGAGATTCGGGTCCAACGGCGACAGTCTTTTTCTCTACTTTACACTTTTCACATAAAACGTCAGAGACCGAGTCATCAGAGACACCCAGGCTGACACTCTCGACAGTCTTTTGAACTTTAAAATCACGACACTGGGGCAAAACGGTTACGCCGACATTCACCAAAGATTTTTCTACCGCAATAGTTTGAGAACTGCTATTCACTTTCAATTTAGGAAGAGGTAACCTCTCGAGAACGCTCTGAATTCCCACATCCCTTTTCTCCCTGTCCGACAAAGTTTGCGTACTCCTGGCAGTCACGTTTACCTGTTTCCGCGAATCATCGTGGCTGTTCATGAATTTCAATTTTTCGCTGTACCACTTATCCGAGTAGTCGAAATCGCTGTTGATGGTCGTGGTTGCCACTGATTTGGTATTGGGCGTTTGCTGATGGCCCACGCCGATATTTCTCATCAGGACACCGCACATCACCCCGAAGTCTTTCCTTCGCGGTGGAGTCGGAGGTTGCTTCGGCGGCGAAACGTTATCAGAGCTGTCAGTGAAAGACAGCGATCGTTTCCTGTTAACAACGGCAGATTCTGGCGGCGAAGTGATGTAACTAGCATTAGCATTTAATTTCAACTTTGACTCTTCAGACGCTTTCAGCTGTAACAATAGCTTACGGTTCTCTTCTCGCAAGTCTCTAAGCTGATCCTGAAAGAAATTTACATGAGTGTGAAGGTGCGCTTTTTAATTTCACAGTTCAAAAGGTATTATACGGGCTATTAAGGAAATTTCGTACAATAAACATGTGCCACATTTAATGGTCGATTTACAATGCTAGACGCAACTACCTAGCGGCAGACGCAGGTTCTGGATCGTTTCTAGATGCTACTACTGGGTAGGTATATGAAAAGTTGGTAAAGGGATAATTTTTTAGTTTATTATGCTTAATTGACGAAATAAAAAAATTTGTATGGTGAGTTATTTTTCAAAATTATTTCAAAATCCCTATAAAGTATGAATCTTGTCAAAGTTGTGATCGTGATGATTAATTAAAGAAAAAACTAGAAATTAAACAAAAATTACAAAAAATTAAGCTTGTGACTAAGGTTGGAGCTTACACAAGGTGAGGCACAATTTTAGCATAAGAGCTTCTACTATTTCAGTGAAATCTATTTAGTTTATTGTTAAATTTAAGTATTGAGAAAAGGTGTCTCTAAATAAGAAAAAAAAGTAGAAAAATTTGCAAAAAGAAAACTCAGAAATTTACGATAATAATTATACATAAAACTGGAATAAATCTGATGTGAAATGAACACAATAAATAGCGATTACCTTCTTATCTTTGCACCAACACAATTTTAAGATCATTATTCACACGAAAAAAGACAGTAATGACGGTTTCCGTAAAGTTTAATTAATAAAATTGTCAATTAACAATAATTTATTACAGCGAACTGAGTAACGAAACGAGAAAGTAGAGAGGATAATTATTTATTGATAATCAAATTAAAGTGCAAGATAATAATCGTGTCATCTTTTTAGAGACAATAATAATATTTAAATGATTGTCAGGGTCAATAAATTACCTTCCTGGTACTGAATCACATTATGGGGGATAATAAATAATGGCATCATCCTGGGATCTTCAATTTTTTTTCCAAATTTCGCTTATGTCTCCGGAAAAGAGATGCTTTCCGAGATACTTCTACTAAAAGAAAACTCACCTTGAATCACTCTGTACATTTTATATCTGTAGCGAATCTAAACAAGTTCAAAAATTTTCAAAAAATGGGTTTAAAAATTCATGAATTTTCTCCTATAACATATAAAACACATTTTTGAGTATTTTTGTAAAAAAAAGTGTGCCACCTAATACAATCAGAAAAAAATACGAAAATCAAGGAGATGAAATTAAGGAAAAACGGACATAGATTTTTTAAAAGGTAGTTTTTATGCATATACACCAGTTTTCTGTTAGCCTGTAACTTTTTTTTTATTTACTTTTATTAATAAGTTATGGTAAATTAAAAAAAAAAAAACAGCGTAGGGTTAACTAAAATAAATCTCTTTGGTCTCTCCTGTTCTCCTGATGCTTGACTGATTACGAAAAAAAAACTTTTCCCCTCGATGTAGTTTCTGGCAACGATGCCCTTTGTGGTTGAACTGGTTGATCTAATAATAATAATAATAATTTTCTAATAATACTTGAACGTAAAATTTCGAAAAACTAATTATTATTTCATTCAATTGAAACGAATGACCATGTTGGCTGCGGAATAATTTTGTTTCACCACCTTTTTTTTTCTTTGAAAAAATTGATTGATTGAAAAAAAATTCTCCACCACCAACTTCACTAAATACATAGTGACTTTTGCTAAATCGTTTGACTACCGTAAATAACGCAAAGAAAGATTTAACAAAAGTCCAGAAAAATTGTTTTTTTCTTTTGAATCATCTCGAATTTGCCACTTGAAATAAATGTAGAGTTGCGATAAGTTAGCCACGACTGGCGAGCAAGAAGTCTCTTTTGTTCCACGTATCTTCGAGGGGGTGAAAATACAAAAATGAGTTAAACAGTTTTCGATCCTTGGAACTTTTGGAGGGACGTGTATAGTTTAGCTGAGACGAAAAATTAAAAAATGTCTTTTTTCTGGATTTAGTCAAATCTTTGTTTACGATGATGAGGAATAAATTACGTAAAATTGGCAGAGAAGTTATTTTCCGAAATTACACAAAAACAAAAGCAATGGCTTGGGTCATTCAATGGTCGAATGCGTTATGGAGACGCTTAGGTACTTCACAAACGTCGAAATCGCCATTACGCGGTTTTGACGACATCCTTTCTCGTTAATTTTCTTTGCAATTTGCATGACACATGTTTCAGAAAATGGATGATTAAAACAAAGTGCAAATTTTGTCTACATACACGATCATCGTTAACAATATGTAACTTTACAGACATCACACATACAAAGGTGTAATAATCAGATAAGTGAAATCGATTTGTTCTCAACAACACATCGCAATAATGTTATCTAATTTAATTATCCAACATTATACCGAACTTTGATAAGATAACGTTTTACTTTATAGCTGAGTGAAGTTGGCACCCCTAAGTGCAAATTTTTATCAAATTCAAGTGGAATTCGTTTTTCCACGTTTGTCCACTCTTCAAAAAAAAAAATTAAAATAGTTTTATTTTTATTTTTGAGGGAGGCCAAACGTGGTCATACGAATTCCGTCTGAATTTTATAAAAATTTGCACTTAGGGGTGTCAACTTCACTGAGCTCGTTTTACTGCATAAAAAAAACAGCTTCATATTCATAATAGAAAACACACTGAAAAACTATTTATTATAAACAAACAGGACCAAAGGTTATTAAAGAAATATACCAACGTTAAAATGACATTTAAATACATAGTAATAATTATTACCAACCTCCAATCCGGGTAAAAGTTTGACCTTTTCTTCAAGCTCTCTGGTCCTCTCCAAACTCAAGGCCATCTGTTCTCGTATCTTCTGCAGTGCCACAGGGCTCAATCCGCATGACTCAATGCTGACAGTGTCGAATTCCTTGGCCGCGGCTTCCGTCTGAATGGCCATCGTGCTCGAATTTGAAGCGCTCGAAATCGAGGATAAAGAAGGAACCCTCCTGATTTCTAAACATATCAAATCACTTATGATCACGCTCCCCCTCAGTCTGCCGTTGTAAGGCATAAACTCATTGTTGATTAGCTTGTCCAAAATAACCAGCAAGTTCTTGAGCGCACTGTACCACAACCAGACGATAATGTAGCAAATTTTATAAATAAACAATTTCTCCATCATTTCGGTTTCGAATTTTTTACAGCAGGTGCTTATTTTTTGTAACGTTTACTCTAACAATTTTTACAATTAGCCGGGTTATTATTGTTATGATCATCGGAGTCATTGCTGATGAATGGTGAAGCAACTGAAGGAAGAAATAAGCCATCGATTACAAATTATTATCGTGAACATAATTAATTTTATTTAGAAGCAGACGATGATGATAGGCTGGTGTGGTGTTGGTAAATTGGTAATATTTACCTATCTATTTACCAACCTATAGCAGCATTCACTAACACTATTATTACAAATCGCAATACCTAAAAGTTATGTACATCTATGTAACAAACAATGTTTTGCAGGAGTAACTGGAGTGTGAAAGAAGCGCAAGCGCATAGAAAACAATTGCTCGGCTCTACTAAACATTGAGCAAATTATTATAATAAAGTTGAAAAATCAAAATTAAATAAATAATTTTTCTTGAGCTGATTCGTAAGTGGACAAGCCCGGCTAAAGTCGTTGCACTACTTTTTAGAATATATCTAAAGCATGGATCTAGTATTAATTATTAATGTGACTTTTTTGGAGGTTAAATATGACAGTTATGACACACGTCAGTATAATACACTATGCACCCAACCTAAAAATTGGTGCGCACGCACGGGGTGTATTGTCACCAAAATTACTATTATGCAATTCCAATTTAGGGTGTTGTTTAATGTTTATACCATACCGGTAAATGCTATGCGATTTAAGACAAGAATGAAGGTTGTTTATTGTTTAAAGCATTAAATATTTCTGATTATAATATTTTCAGTAAGCATTACCACAAATACAAATTATTAATAATTATTGTAATTTTAGAAAGCTCTCGCGATGGCTTTATTATAAAAGCAAAACAATTCCAACGAACTATAAACTACAAGTGTACCAATTACAATTATTTTGATAGTGCCGGCACCGCAAACTAAACGCTAATAACAACTAACAATAACGGCATTAAGTCAGGTCAGGTCATGCGTCGATTGTCTTAGCGCAGTCAAGTAATGAGGTTAAATAAAAGTTTCAATGTTTATTGATTTATCTGCCCCTTGTCACATAAGCATAAGACAGAAATAACCCTAATCCCTCACAGTCCTACCCGTCACTCGCAGTACTCGCACCTGTCGATCCATATTTCCTAGGTAGGTACCTATATCAAGCAAGCATGACAATAATAATAGGGACAACAACACTTGTTGAATGTTCCATTCAATTGTACTTTAATGACTCGTTTCCGAAATAGGACAGGTAATAATGGTCTTAACCATTGAAACTGAAGACATTAGATATTTTTCTTCATTTGACGTTGCTAATGGCAATATTACTTATTAGAAAAACCTAAGACTCCTAAGACACAATATCTGAAATTTGCATAGGTACCTAACAACAAATCAACAAAACACGAACACAGCACCACAGACCACATTGCCGATATTATTTATTTTATCAACACCGGTACCGGTACCACAGACCTGTCATACCGGCAGACCGCAGGTCCTCAACCACAACACTAACTGGCCGACTGGCGTTAGTGTTGGTGTAAGTGTGAGTGAGTATAGTATAATAATGGGTGAGTTTGTTTGAAGCGCCAGGCCAGGCTACCGTTCAACAATCGGGCCAGGCCATTACGTGAACTATGACAAACGAGACTTTATGATGCACCCAAAAAAATTTATACGCAACGTGTCCCAGGTTTTAGTAGCAGGACTTCACCGGCATATGGAACTTCAAAAAATAAATAGATTTTCCTAGAAACAATTTAATAGTTTTAGTGTTAATAAAAAGTTTTTGCATTAATCAATTTTAATGGGAGAATAACACGTCTAGAACACACACTAATTCCATAAAATTGACAACTCCAAGGAGTTTCACTTCAAAAACTCCAAAGTTTTCTATATTTTTTGCCTTAATAGTTCATAATTAGAATTTTTTTTAAATGAAGCTTATCAATTTTGTGAAAAAACCCAGTAGTGTACATTTTATTTTTGGTGCCCCATATTTACCAACGCCACCTTCGCATAAAAATGGCAACAACTATCGAATAGAAGATACTAAAAAAATATAAAAGCCAAATGCCAGAGAAAGACAGATTTCTCAACACTAATTCATAGTCAAATATAAATATTTTTGGCATCTCTCAACACCATTTATATCCTTACCGAAATCCAATTCGATCATAGTTTAAGGCAAAAACCACCCTTATTTTTCGGTAAACTTTTCGCCGTGTTACTAATACTTAGGACACCCTGAACACTACTAACATGGTAAGCATTCACATCGTGATGAAAACAATATTTTGTTTTTCATTGCCATGGAAACTCTTCACTTTGTCGACCGATTTTGGTTTTATCGTCAGGTCACAACCCCAAGAATTTTTACTGACATTTTGTCCTCGAGTCTTATTATTATCCTAGTGTATATCTAGTTCTATTAGTGTATCATGTCAGGTTTGAAGCCCGGGTAACCTTTTTGGCAACCTTGAAGTCTAGTTTGGTATCCACTAAGTCCAAAATTATTGACCTCCTTGTTCACTGACATCTTGTCCTCCAAGTCGAACCCTCTTTAGGTCTACTAAGACTATTTTTGGTGTCTTGGTAGGGTTGACTGAAAGACTCATGTGAAGTTGGCGCCCGAAAGTTGGAAAATCGTAATTTTTCTTAGAGTTCTGGGAAGACTACGCATAGTTCTGGAGTTCTCCAAAAAATATCCAATAGTTCTGGCTTAATAAGCCCAAAAATTCATCATAAAAAATTTCGGCGCTAACTTCACGCGGCGCTCACTTTTTCGCAAAAAAGAGTTCTGGATCGGTTTTCTAATAAATTGTCAAGAGTTCCCGAGTTCCTGAAAATATTATAAATAGTTCTGGTGTATTAAGCCCAAAAAACGACTCCAAACAGTATGGCGCCCATACTGCGCCTACAATGGGATTTAATTTTTTTTTTTTTCGACGGTTCTGAAAGGAGTTCTGAATAGCGTCAGAAGAGTTCTAGAGATTATCCAAATAAAACTTCTCGCTAAAATCATTCGTCTTCGATTTAAAGCGAAAAAAAGTTCCGTTTCCGATGACTGAAAAAAAATTTTTAATATGATTTTTTTTTTTATTTCGACAGTTTTGAAAGGAGTTCTGAATAGCGCCAGAAGAGTTCTAGAGATTATCCAAATAAAACTTCTCGCTAAAATCATTCGTCTTCGATTTAAAGCGAAAAACAAGTTCCGTTTCCGATGACTTTGAATTTTTTTTTTTTAATTTTGAATTTTGCATTTATTTTGCATTTGCATTCCAAAAATCGTGACATCGTTCGCTATACTCTGGATACGATATGAGAAATCTTATATCCGGTCGAATCCCTCTCTGTGTCGTGCTCATGGCATCCGCCGCTTACGATCCGGTTGGCTTCGATGCGTATATTCATCATTTCGAGTGCGTGCTTCCTATGTATTTATACGCCGCCTACCCAGGACCGGACTCATTAGAGCGGCTCTTAATGCCTCTTTTTTTGGTTAACCATAAATTTGCAAAGCAAATGAATACCTTCCTGGTGTTACTATAGGTATGTTCTCCACCCATATATAGGTGCCATGTGAAACTGTAGGAGCCGCAGATGTAAATAATGACCCAATTTATTTTTTATTCCATGTCGTGTTATAAATTTTCAACTTAAACTAAATAATATTTTGCATTTATTTAACTAGAACATTTCTATTTAGTTTAATTTTGAGCGACTTTTTTCTTGTAGCCACCACAAGAGGTTTCTCCGTTTTTTGGTTTTTCATTATGTGGTGGTGTTCATTATGTAAAATAAAATGTTGAAAACCCCTTCAAATTTCTTTTATTGTTATTTATTTTGGATTATTTGCGAAACTCTTCCGGCGCTATTCAGAACTCCTTTCAGAACTGTCGAAATAAAGAAAAAATCATATTAAAATTTTTTTTTTCAAAGTCATCGGAAACGGAACTTTTTTTCGCTTTAAATCGAAGACGAATGATTTTAGCGAGAAGTTTTATTTGGATAATCTCTAGAACTCTTCTGGCGCTATTCAGAACTGCTTTCAGAACTGTCGAAATAAAGAAAAAGAAAATCCTATTAAAATTATTTTTCAAAGTCATCGGAAACGGAACTTGTTTTTCGCTTTAAATCGAAGACGAATGATTTTAGCGAAAAGTTTTATTTGGATAATCTCTAGAACTCTTCTGGCGCTATTCAGAACTCCTTTCAGAACTGTCGAAATAAAAAAAATATATATTAATTTTTTTTTTCAAAGTCATCGGAAACGGAACTTGTTTTTCGCTTTAAATCGAAGACGAATGATTTTAGCGAGAAGTTTTATTTGGATAATCTTTAGAACTCTTCTGGCGCTATTCAGAACTCTTTTCAGAACTGTCGAAATAAAAAAAAATCATATTAAAAATTTTTTTTTCAAAGTCATCGGAAACGGAACTTTTTTTCGCTTTAAATCGAAGACGAATGATTTTAGCGAGAAGTTTTATTTGGATAATCTCTAGAACTCTTCTGGCGCTATTCAGAACTGCTTTCAGAACTGTCGAAATAAAAAAAAAATTAAATCCCATTGCCGGCGCAGTATCGGCGCCATACTGTTTGGAGTCGTTTTTTGGGCTTAATACACCAGAACTATTGATAATATTTTCAGGAACTCGAGAACTCTTGACAATTTATTAGAAAACCGATCCAGAACTCTTTTTTGCGAAAAAGTGGGCGCCGCGTGAAGTTAGCGCCGAAATTTTTTATGATGAATTTTTGGGCTTATTAAGCCAGAACTATTGGATATTTTTTGGAGAACTCCAGAACTATGCGTAGTCTTCCCAGAACTCTAAGAAAAATTACGATTTTCCAACTTTCGGGCGCCAACTTCACATGAGTGACTGAAAGTACTTCCGCTTGACACCGTTTTCCTACTATGCTCAGATGCATGAGACTTGAAACAACATCTCAATGCTTGCTCGTTGTTGGAATAGTGATATGCATGTTACTTGTGCGGGAATTCTTTTTCCTTGAAATTCCCTGACTAGGCTGTCGACAATCAGACTCCACAGCAGCGCATTCTTTGGCGACCGCCGCCCCTCATATACGATTTAAAAATACACGGATAATTGAGGTTCTATATGTCATGAAGTATGGATACGGATAATCGAAGTTCTACTGTAACAGTTAATGATAAATACGGTACTTTCGGGACACTTTATGTAATGCCTACATTTCAGATGAATTCATATGGGTTTGGGCATTGAATTCTGGCTTTCTCTACGTCCACCGATGTGTGTATTGTGTATTCAACAATGTCGATGACATGTTCGTCTGTTCATTGTTATCAGACTATTGTATAAGTAGGTAGGTAGGTAGATATCGGTTTCGGCAGAAAATCGATTTCCCGCGATAGTTTTTCACTTTTTTTTTTAATTAACCAACTGAGTCGGCAAGTGGCTCAGTTTGCCTTGCGTAACTTATTCAAATTATATAATTTAATTAAAGAGGTACGTTACATAAGATTTGCTGAGCTTCAGCTATCGTTGCGGATTTTCTTCTATTACAGCGTCTATTACAATTGTTTATTCACGTCAAAATAAAAAATTAAAGTAACAGGAAATTATAAAAGTGAAGAACAGTTAGGCAATTAACTTACTCGTGTGTTAAGTAATTAAATTAAGTAGTCTAAATGACCATGAACTGACCATAATGCGTTAAAAAAGCACCAGGACCAGGTAATTAAAAAAATATATACTTATAAGAAAAATGCGAAAAAAAAGAGCAAGCACGTTAGAAAAAATAAAATAAAAACAAGCGTCGACATGATAGACATCTATAGATCTAGAAGCTTTATTTAATCGCGTTGGATTGCAGTGTTGCAGTTTTGATTCCGACCAATCAAAACGCATGCATTAAATAAAATAATATTCGATTCCAAAAAATAAAAATAAAAACAGTGCTACTAAAATGTTTGTGTGTGGTGGTGTTGGTGTGCGCAAACAAGAATTACGTTCAATAATAACAATAATAAAAAAGTGACTGACCTGCAAAAGTAACATCCGGCAGATTATTGGATATTTTGTTTTTAGAATACTCCAAAATTTTTTCAAAATCCGAAACAACATTTTCGAAATCGTCTTGATCTAGAAATACGAATTTCTCGGGAGATGCATGGTTTCGATGTAACGACGGTGATTTGTTATTATTGCAAGGCTGAAACAAGGCGAAAAAATAGATTTACACTATAATGAGATAAGACGTTACATTATAATGGTGCGTCTTGATCTGAACGTTTTACTATATGAACGCAGCGCGCGCACTGCGTTCGCGGTGTTACTTTTGAGTATTCCCGCAAATTTGGAGCATGGATAATGATATTGTTATGGTCTTACACTTTATTAATTCACAAATTCAAAGTCTTACAAAATTATTTTTTCTTTAATACAACTATAACCTATAACACCAATCTCCGAATCTAAATAATCAGCCGTTCTCTTATTTACACACACTGCCAACAACAACTGGTATTCTCTTTCACTCAACTCGTCACAATCAATTCACTCTGTTTTCTAACTCTCTTCCTTAATCCTTATGGCACTTCGAGTTAACCTGTCAAAATGTCATTCCTATCATGTCAAGTAGAATGTCGCAAACTGCTGAGTCATCATAATAATAATTGTAAGGAAGGTAAACGAAACAAATACGAGAAATCCAGAATATTTCGGTATTTCGCCAGTGTTCCTTATTCGTTATAAATGTTATAATATTGTTACGAGTCTCACAATAAATAAATCACCACCAAAGTCTGCAAATCTTTATTGACCAAATTATAACCTCTAATTAATAATAAACACACACACAGCTGACTACACTACTACTCTTGTACTTGTCTGTTATTTAAACCGCTATACTGTCACTACTGGCTTCCTTACTTCACACTTCACTTCACTACTGCTCTGTCTATACTTCAGTCTTCACTGCTTCACGTTCAACGTCCGGACTACTACTCTGTCTTCAGCTTATTCACTCCACGTCTCAAACTAAAACTGTCCCACGCAGCCGCGAGGCTGCTCTTATACAGGGTGTCTCTGAAAGGTGCGGAAAAAAAGCTACCACAAATTCCTGAGGCCTAAATAAGCCGATCTAACCCAACTTATCTCTGTCCAAAAGTGGATGATTTCGGAGATACAGGGTGTCAAAAGTTCAATTTGGTTTCCGTTTTTCTGAAATAACTTTTTTAATAATTGGTATATTTTCACAATATTCGGCTGAAAGGGCTTTTGTGGGGTGAAAAATTAAAAACTGCAATCATTTTTATTGTAAAATTTAGAGGGCGCCACCTGCGGTACCTTGAACACATTCAAAACGAACTATCTTTTCTGGGCCACTCTGTATTTAACTTTTAAATAAAAATTCTTATTCTCCAACGTCTTTTCCCAAAAAAAGGCATACGTGGTGAGAGTTGATTTGAGCAGCCGTTTCTGAGATATCTGGATTTAAGAAAGTCATTACGTGCATGGCCAGGCCTAAGTAAGTAGTTATAAGTAATTATTATTGTAATAATTGAACACAATTTGAAGCGAAGGCATTGAATTAAAATTATTTTACTTAAAGTGCCATACCAGGTTTCAGGTGTGAGCTACCTCTCACATATGCCTGTGGTGCGCGTACTGTTGAAGTTCACTCTTTTGGGGCCACCCTTTTTATCGGAAGAGTCCGAAAGGCACTATTTGAGAAGTATTACGAGGCAGAGTACTATGCGGTGCTTTTCCATTGCCTTCCACAAGGTGCATCCCGATTTTGGCTCGAGTAGCACAACAAATACTTTTCGGCTGCTGGTGAGTTTCAAACCAAGGTTTACCGGCTGGTGGACGAACGCTCTATCCACTACACCACGGGACCCTCTTAACGAAATTACATCAACGAGATCACTGTCACTATAAACCAAGTAAGTAATTGGTGTCAAATCGAATCTAAAAAAACAAATCAAGCATACACTGAAATAATTGTCAAACAATTTTCAAATTTACTTTAGTAATGGCTGTACAGTATACTAATGAAGAAATGAACGATATGTTATTGGTTTTTGGATATTGCCAAGGAAATGGTTTAGAATCTTGCAGATTATCAGTGAACGATTTCCGAATCGTCGTTTACCAAACCATAAAACCTTTAATGAAAGACGTCTTCGTGAAACAGGTAGGTTTACGCCTGTTTCTATTAATTAAGGTCGTGCACGTACGATAAGAACTCCAGAGGTTGAGGAAGATATTTTAAATAGGATTGAAGAAAATCCTAAACTCAGCACCAGACGATTGTGCTTAGAGCTAGGTGTATGCAAAGATACTGTTAACAGGGTGACCAGAGAACAATTACTGCACCCATTTCATGTTGAACTTTTACCCCATGATTATGAACCACGTCTAGCTTTCTGCCGGTTCATTTCCAAGAAGAATCAGGATAGGAACTTTACACAAGGAATTTTATTCACAGATGAAGCCTGTTTCACGCGGAGTGGCATAACTAATTTGCACAACGTACAGGTCTATGCTGGAGAAAATCCTCATGCGGTTAAAGTAAGCCATTACTTATCAAAAGTAAGCCATTATCAGCATGAGTTAAAGATCAATGTGTGGGCAGGAATCATAGACACTTTCATAATTGGTCCTGTCATTTTACCACCTCGACTTAATGGCGAAAATTATTTGGAACATCTGCAAAACGAATTACCACACTTGTTTGATCCCCTGCCCTTGGAACTTCAAAGATGAATGTGGTTTATGCATGACGGTGCTCCTCCACATTTTTTGATAAATGTACGTAATTATTTGAGGGAACAGTACCAAATAGATGGATAGGTAGAGCCAATGATGCACCGACAAGTTGGCCAGCTCGATCGCCTGCTATGACACCGATGGATTACTTTTTATGGGGAACTTTGAAAACCCTTGTGTATTCTAGGCCATAGGAAATAAGTACAGAAGGTTAATTAAGGAGACGTATTGAAACCGGAATGGACGTTTTGAAAAATGATCACGAAATGCTCCAAAGAGTTCAATTTAATTTTTTTTAAACGTATAAATTTTTGTATACACGAAAATGGATCATTTTGAACATTTGATAAAAGCATTTTTTTTTTTAAATAAATTAAACAAAATTTTTGTTGTTGATAAATCTCTTATTGACTGTTTTAACTAAAGTACCTATAAAGTTAAATCCACATTTATGTACCTAGTCGGTTTTTTGTAGCTTTCAGTGACAGTTATTTTAATTCAACGCCTTTGCTTTAAATTGTGCTCAATTAATACAATTACTTACTTAGGCCTGGCCATGCACGTAGTGATTTTCTTAAATCCAGATATCTCAGAAACGGCTGCTCAAATCAACTCTTACCACGTATGCCTTTTTTTGGTAAAAGGTGTTGGGGAATAAGAATTTTTATTTAAAAGTTAAATACAGAGTGGCCCAAAAAAGATAGTTCGTTTTGAATGTGTTCAAGGTACCGCAGGTGGCGCCCTCTAAATTTTACAATAAAAATGATTGCAGTTTTTAATTTTTCACCCCACAAAAGCCCCTTCAGCTGAATATTGTGAAAATACACCAATTATTAAAAAAGTTATTTAAGAAAAACGGAAACCAAATTGAACTTTTGACACCCTGTATCTCCGAAATCATCCACTTTTGGACGGAGATAAGTTGGGTTAGATCGGCTTATTTAGGCCTCAGGAATTTGTGGTAGCTTTTTTTCCGCACCTTTCAGAGACACCTGTATAGTTCCCTCGACGGGGCAGCAAAACAGTAGGTACATTCTCGAACGTTGCACCGGCCGTCGATTCGTGGATTCTGGAAATGTCGGATTGTTCGGCGAGCCCACTCCAGAAATCCATAGAACATTAGAACCAACACTGTCCGTCAATGTGTCACATGCACACGACATGTGACTGGAACTGTCGCGAACATGTCATTGACTAACTCAGTATAAAAAAAGAGAATGTAAACAAACAAGCAAATCGTGGACTAGAATGTTAAAGGTTAAAGAAGCAATTACTAGAATTTTTCCAGAGCGGTCTCGTTATACTGCCCCCTTTCTATTTTTCGAGCGTCCCGCTCGAACGGACTTATTCGCTGTCTCCACAGTAGGGTGCCGCCAGACGATTCAGGTGGACTACCTTCATCTTGCACTTGGGGGCTCCGCTCCGCTGTATCCTATACACCACGTCGTTTATCCTTTTAATAATTGTGTAAGGCCCTTCCCAGGATGACATAAACTTGAGCGACAGACCCTTCTTCCTAGTTGGATTATAAAACCACACTTTGTCTCCTTCTGTGAAGCCACCGGAGTTTGCCTTCAAGTCGTACCTCGCCTTCATTCGGTCGCTGGCCAACTTGATCTTCCTCCTGACAAGGGAATGCACTTCTGCCATGCATTTGTCTCATCTTTTGACAGTTCTTCGAAGTCAACTTCCGGCAGGACAATCTTCATCTTCCTTGTATCTGCCTTCTCCTTGCCCTCCATCTTCTCGCAACAGCTGATTTTATTGACTGGTACGCAAATTCCAAGTACGTCACCTTCCTTGATCCTAGCGCTGCCAGAAAACACATTTGCAACACGTACAGGAATCTCTCGGCTAGTGTTGACTAACGTCTTGGCTATTATCAGGTTCTTATTACTATCTGGGGATGGCTCGACTAACCCAACGCAGCTTCCAAGATCTGCTTGGATGGTGGTCGTTGAACTCGCAATGAGTCTCGTCATTACCTTCTGTGATTTTCTAGAGCTCAGTACCAAGTCTTCTTCACCCAATCTCAGGATACCTTGTTTCGGATCAATCCGCAGTCCGTGCTGTTGAATGATGTCTAGTCCCAGAATAAACTCGTCTTCAATCTCGGCTACCATAACCGTATGACGCAGTTCCAGGGCTCCAAGCTGGATTCGGCCATCTACTTCGCCGATGATATCTGCGATTTCACCTGTCGCTGTCTTCAACTGGACCCGTCTCGATGGATGACGAATTACAGCAGGACTGACGACGTCCTTTCTTACTAATGAGATCGATGATCCGGTGTCGAGTACCATGGTAACAGATTTCCCATTTATCTGCCCTTCAACGGCTAGGCTGTCTACGTGGCGTTGGAGTGTTCGGATGGAAACGATCTTGGGGGCCTTGTTGTTGTCAGCCAGCATTCGCCCCTCCACACTGGCTGAAGTTAGTTTTCCTGCCGTCGACGAGGAGCTTCCCGTTCTCGAGAGACATTTCTCTCTCTGCTTCTGCTCCTGTCCCTGCCTGGTCTTCGTTCCAGGGATCCACGACGTCTCGGAGTCTCGCTAACTTTACAGTCACGTATAAAATGTGAACTGGATCCGCAACGGTAGCACTGTTTCCTGTTTTCGTCCCTTCTCGGAGTCCAACTTATTTTCCCATTATTTAACTGCTCAGAGAGCTTATCCACCATCATTTTACTTAGCCTTTCCAATATGGTAGTCACGTCCTCCTCTTTATCTTCATTGATTGTTACTGCTCGTACCTTGGAGAAGTTTCTACCGTTGGCCGCCTTGATTGCTGCGTCTACTTCAAGCGCTCTAACTAACGCTTCGCTGGACTTTGTCAAATGTGACATGCGCAGGATCTTCTGTATTTCAGTGTCTCGTATCCCATTGACAAAGATTTGCGAGGCTAGTTGTTCCTTGAAATTCTGCGGCGAGTCTGGGTAGGCTTGATGGACAATCCTGTTGACATCTGCTTCGAACTCCTGTAGCGACTCGTTTGGCTTCTGCACTCTGCTCATCAACTGATTTTGGAACACCTGCTCCATATGGCGATTGCCGAATCGGAGTTCTAATGCTGCACTCAATTGATCGTAATTCGAGTGCAATTCTACCGGCAATGTTTGCAGCATGTCCACAGCTTGCCCCCGAAGAGCAAGAACCAGTGCCGTTGCCTTCTCTGCGTCGTTCCATCCATTGGCCATGCATGCGGCCTGAAACTGCATCTTGTACGCAGTCCAGGGAGTTGTTCCATCGTACGCTGGAGGTTTCACTTTCGCGCCAAACCTGCTAGACGGTGCGGCACACGGAGAATGCTTTACCTCAGAACTTTCCAGAGTTCTGAGTTTTGTCTCGAAGTCGTTCTTCATCTCCTCTACCAGCAGGTTTGTTTTGTGTTCCACCAGCTTCACTTCGTCGCGAACACCACCGACTTCATCACGAACACCATCAACGTCTTGTTTTACTTTATTCGGTTCACACACATAATCGTCTCTTTGTTGCAGGATAACTTTTAACAGCTTCCCTTCCGTGTCTTCGAGCTTCTTCACAATATTTTTCTGCTCCTCCTGGCCATCTTCAAGCTTCTTCATGATATTTTTCTGCTCCCCCTGGCCGTCTTCAAGCTTCTTCATGATATTTTTCTGCTCCTCCTGGCCGTTTTTTAGCAGTAACATCATATCCGCCAACATTTGCTCAGACATTTTGTCGCTTTCTGTTTCTTTTCCACTTCTTAATTTAACCATTAACTAATTAATCTTCTTGCTGGAATCCGTATCCCGCTTCTGACACCAGTTGTTACGGGTTTCTCAATAATAAATCCACCACTTAAAAGTCTTGCAAATTACTTTATTGACTAATCCAAGTTATAACCTCTAATTCTAATAAACACGCACAGCTGATTACTACTTGTACTACATCAACACCAACTTGTCTATTCTTTATAATTCACTATCCTGTCACTACTGGCTTCCTTACTTCACACTTCACTTCACTTCTGCTCTGTTCAGCTTCCTCTAGTTACTACTGCTCTGTCTTCAGCTTATTCACTCCACGTCCAAACTAAAACTGTCCCACGCAGCCGCGAGGCTGCTCTTATATAGTCCCCCGACGCATCAGTAGTCACGTTCTACTCCGTTCTAGTAGGTACATTCTAGTAGGTTGCACCGGCGCACCGGCCGTTGATTCGTGGATTCTGGAAATTTCAGATTGTTCGGTGAGACCACTCCAGAAATCCACAGAACCAACACTGTCCGTCAATGTGTCACATGACATGTGACTGGAACTGTCGCGAACATGTCATTGACTAACTCAGTATAAAAAAAGAATGTAAACAAATGAAACGGCGGGCTAGGAGCTCTTCACGAAACAAATAGAATGTTTCCAGAGCGCTCTCGTTATAATATAATAGTGGCAGCTGGTGCTTTTTTCCTGGTTCATCTCTGGCTTCGAAAAAGAAAATACGGTCGAGGATTTTATTTCCAAGGCGCGAAAACAATAATACTGTTACGGGTCTCACAATTATAAAATCACCGCCAAAGTCTGCAAATGCCTTTATTCTCCAACACAAATACAACTTATAACCTCTAAATCTAAATAATCAATAACCAGCTGTCCTCTTGTCTCCACTCACAGATACTACACCACTTGTCTATTCTCCTCTAAGTCACAATTCACTATATTATATATCACCACTGGCTTCCTTACTCTGTATACTTCAGACTTCACTTCCAACATCCAAGTTACTACTAATCGTTTCCACGTTTCCAGCCACGGTGGTTCTTATATAGTTCCCTGACGCACCGTCGAAACCTCTGGCATGTCAGTAGGTACGTTCTAGTAGATTGTATAACTCACACTGGCCGTCAATGTGTCATTCCTGGCACGTGACTGGAACTGTCGCGAAAGTGTCATTTCCTTTAATGGCTCTAAGTCATTATACTGATACGATCATAGAATTTTTCGAGAGTGGTCTCGTTATAATACATTGCTGAACGATGTGGACAGTGTGCATGTCGTGCTTTTAAACGCATTACAGCAGAAGATTTTGTAAGACTAATCAATCTTGTGGGTCCTAAAATATAAACTTTCAAACCGAAGTTTTCGATAGCCGATCTAAAATATTTGGCGCGTTCTGATCGGCGCGGAGACACGTCCTGACTAGCCGAATTCGTTCGTATGCACGCTGCGCGTTCGGAATGAAACGTTCAGATCAGAAACGCACCTTTATATGAAAATGTTACCATTGATCGCTATCGCTGCTGAATTAGTATGGAAGCAGTTCAGTTTCCATCAGTTTAGCAAACAAATCGTGAAAGATGCAAACCGAAAATAGTTACCTTGTACTCTTGGTCACTGGCATCGGAGGTCGGAGGAATGATTCCGAGCAGCACCTCCATGGACTGTCTTTGACGGCGTCGGTCCCTTCGTCTTTTGATCGAGCCAGTTCTTTCCGTTTCCTGACAGATCGACTCGCAATATCGAACGAAATCCAAGTCGATGTGATAACCGTACGGACAGCAGCTACACTCGTACAGGCCATATCCTCCTGTAACAACAATAATGAACTTTTTTATTTAATTTGTCTTATTCATTTATTGACAATAAATTTTTGCGCATCACAAAAACCTAAAATAAAGGCCTTTTAGACGCCATGGAAATACATTAGACGGTTTTCAAACGAGCGGGAAAAAATAGAAAAAGTTTATTTGCTTTTTCATACACGTTGATAACGACAAACTGTATAAACCGCCGTCTCAAAGACCGTATTATTAAGAGCGCTTCCTTTATCTCGCGATGCAGGATGCGACGCGGGTTCGCTCGGTTCTCGTACCTACAGGTGCACACACGGAAGTGGTTTTATTCGAACTCTTCAGAGTAGTTAGGTGGGCGCACGCACTGTTGTCACTTTCCCCTCCCGACCTGACTATCTCTAAAACTCTAGCTGATATGCCTCTTATAGCTGCTGAACTCTATTACTTTCCTCGACTACGCGTCTCTTATATAATATTTTTTGATTACTTTTGATAAAGGCAACATAAATGACGCCATGACTAGGATTAATAATGACCTCAGCACCTTGTATCGTATGTCGCAGCTCCATTCACTGCACTTGAATCCATCCAAGACCAAGGCTATTCTGTTTGGGAGTAAGATTGAGGTGCCGATCGTTTTGCAGCAACTATCTCTAAAAATTAATAATGAGCCTGTTGAATTTGTGGACAGGGTCTGATTATGGATAACACATTTCGCTACCGTCAACATGTATCAAGCTGCATATCGAGGGGCTACGCTAGTCTTCGGTTGCTCTATCCACATAGGGGATATTTAGGTTTTTTTTTTATTGAAAATGCACATGCACTGCAGGGAAATCCCTATGACGCTCTGGGAGCGGTGCATGAGCGGAGATATCGATTCACGTTGGCCTTGAATCTCTGTAAGTTGTATACTTCGGGAAACACGCCCTTTGGAATGCTATTCCAAAGTGATGCGGTTCTGTACATAAAAGAAGTCTGAAACAGGGTGATACGAGGTGTAACGAGCTGAACCTGATACGGATGAGCGTCTGCGGCTCGGCGTGTATTTCTGCCCGGTCTTGATCTTGGTGGGATCAAGCGGGCCACGTCTTTTGAACACTTTCCATTGAAATATCTGTAAAACAGACTCAGGTCAGCTACTCTTCTTCGATGTTCGAGAGTGTCTAAATTTTTTGTCAAATCTGGGTCCCCAATCAAGCGGATGGCTCTTTTCTGAATCGAGTCGAGAAGTCTCAGCGTATGTTTGGGAGCTGAGCTCCAAACATGTGAGCAGTACTCCAAGGATCAAGGATGGTCGGATTTGAGCCTTGTATAAGAGGAGAAGCTGTTGTGGTGTATAAAATTTCTTAGTGCGGAGGAGTGTTCCAAGTTTTTGAGAAGCACTCTTCGCTAGACCTGCAACATGATCATGCCAAGACATGTTCGCTCCAAAGCTCACTCCAAGTAAACGAAGAGATGACGCTGGGGTAAGAGAGTGTCCCGCCATCATCATATCTGGCTCCAAAACGTTGGTCTTTTTGGAGAAGATGACTGCTTGGGTTTTTCCAGCATTAAATTGGACTTGGTTTCTATCGCCCCAAGTTAGAATGGCTTGCAAGTCATTGTTAAGTATGGCAACTTCTTGCTCCCTGCGAGTCTGTGCGTCGATGGCAGATGTTCGCACATCTAACGTATAAGAAGATATGAGGGTACTGTCGTCGGCAAAACTGTATATTGGATTTTTTTTTTGTTGTTTCAAGCAAGTCGTTTATAAGTATTAGAAAGAGAGTCGGAGATAAAATGGATCCCTGAGGCACACCGGCATTGATGGAAAAGGTCTCAGAAAGAACTCCATCGACTGCCACCTGCAATGAACGATCTCCGAGATAACTCGCAATCCACAAGCAGAATTTCTCGGGCATGCCATAGGCCTGCAGTTTTGCCAACAGTCCATCATGCCAAACACGGTCGAAAGCTCTTAGAAATATCAAGCGCAACCCCTCGAGACTCCCCATGGTGCTCGATTACGCTGTTCCACAGCTCGGTGACGTAAGTGAGGAGATCACCAGTTGACCTCTGTTTGCGGAATCCGTATTGGCGGTCGCTGATTACATTAGCCCCTTCCAAGTATTTTAAAAGATGTTGGTTAATAGTTTTCTTCATAATCTTGGATATAACTGAAAGCAGTGCTACTGGTCGATAGTTACTTGGTATAGTCTTTTCGCCTTTCTTGGGAATAGGTTGGATCCGTGCACATTTCCAGCAAGAAGGAAATATTCCCTTTTTATACGACAAGTTGAAAAGTCGACAGAAAAACAGATGACAGCTCAGTGGCGCATTTTCTTAGTACGATGACAGGTACTTCATTGGGCCCAGAGGCTTTGTTTGGGTCTAAGGCTAACATAATGCTCTTTATGACACGCTGTCGGAAAACAATGTCTGACATTTTGGACTCCACGGAAGGGATTATTGGCGGAGTTCTTCCATGAAAGTCGACGGAAGAGTATGAAGAAAAGACTCCCGCCAACAAGTTCGCCTTCTCAGTAGCCGTGGATGCGATAGTCCCATCTGTCCGTGTAAGTGGTGGAATCGTGGATCTATTGAAGTTCTGGCTGATTAGTTACAGACCAAAAAGATTTCGAACCGTTAGGGCAGGAGAGAAGTTTGTTCCTAATTCTTTGGTTGTGAGTTTCCTTGGTTTGATCTATTATTTCTTTGCATCTGTTTCGAGCAAGGATGAAATTGTGATGGTTTATGCCGTCGGGGCTCTCTTGCCATTGGCGAAAAGCCAGTTGTTTGGAGGCGACAGCTTCCTTGCATCTTTTGTTGAACCAAGGTTGGCTGTTTGAGGGCTGTTTTTTTGAAAAGGGAATGTATATTAACTGCTTTGACTAATCGTCTTGGTGATTTCATTAATTGCTATTTCTTGAATAGTAAATTTTGGTAGATGAAATTTTATTATTTATTTAGACTACATTAAAATCACCCAAGATGGATATCTCAGCTTTGGGGTAGTTTATCTGTATGAATTCAACAGTTTTTGTGAGGGACAAAATAAGTGTCCTATACTGTGTATCGCTGGGTGGTCGGTATAAAAAACAGATAAATCTCGTTGTTTGTCGGTCTGTTATCCTAAGCCACATGACGTCGAAGTCATGGGGCTCAAAGACTTCCTCGCGCTGGCAGGAGAGGTCACTTCTGACAAAAATGCCAATTCCGAAGTTGTTACGTCCTTGGTGAATAATCGATTCGTATTCTCTAAGACACCACCGTTTCCTACCCCTTCCTATCCCTTTACACATTGGGACGAAGGAAAAGGACACCTGACCGGACAGGACCACACATAGAGAGAAGAGTCGAGGTTTAACATCGAGAGAGGAGAGAGCTCGACCAAGAGTGCCGTTCGTACCAGACTCGTCGATGCTGGTGTTACGAGAACGGGATACCTAGTTCCTTAATGAAATAAGGAAGCGGTATAAAGTAGTGGAACAATCGTGGGTACCTACATAGTGGAGCAAGTGAACAATAATAATAGTTACAACATCTCGCAAATTAAAACAAGTGCCCCTTTAGTCGGACAAGACACAAGGTCAGTAATTTCGATAATTATTATTAATAATTGTGTTCCTGTCAATCATTGGCAATTATAGCCTGGTCCTTCCCTAAATTTTGATCCTGTCTTCCGTGGCGATTCGTTATTACCATCGCGGCATCGAGCCGCATTAATTTAGCCCCCTTTCAGGATCGAATCGCGTCGTTAATATTTCGTGTTGCTCTTTGACGCGGAGTTAACATTTTTTTGGTCCCTCCGTAGTCGGATAGGAAAGCTCGTGGAAATATAGTTCATTAATTGGTTGCATCATTTGTTTGAAATTAGTTTCTCACTCACTGTGTTAAGGTAGCCTGTTTGTAGGTCAAAGGATTCGAAATAGTCGATCCAAAGGACGCCAGACGGTTTCACCCATTCCACTATTAGGTACTCGGTTTTCACCTCACTCCACTTCTTCGTTCGTTGCAGGTGTTCGTTTTAAAAACCTCTGTAATAGTTGAAATATTTTCTCTCTGAATTCGCAGGGCAGAATATTGATTTTGTATTCACGGTATACTGGGTACACTCGGTATCTTAAGTATTGTTTTTGGTGAATTCGAATTCAATAATTTATTTTCAACTCGATATTAAATAAGTAACTTTCACTTGGTTAGGTACTTATTTTTGGTATTGCTCATCGTTCGTTGTTGTTGTATTTTTACAGGTTTTTAACGAATAACCCTTTTTCGTTGTTACAGGGAAAATATTGATTTTTGTATTCACGGTATACCTACTGGGTACACTCGGTATCTCAAGTATTGTTTTTTGGTGAATTTCAAAGTCAATTTATTTTCAACTCGTTTTTAAATAAGTAACCTTCACTTGGTTAGGTACTTATTTTTAGTTATTGTTCGTATTTCGTTGTCGTTGTATTTTTTACAGGTGTAAAAAATAACCCTTATTCGTTTATTGCTTTAGTGTTTTGTTGATACTCTTTAGCAAAATGTCCAACACTTTGGTCGGAGCAAACGCTTCTGTTTCGAAGTTTTTGACTCGTTTGAACTCGATTCTGACAGTAGTTTCAGCACCCATTGATGAAAAGTCGCGTTTTATTGTCCTGGCTGCATGCGACAGCGCTTCAGATTTGTACAATCAGGTGCAGGAGGTTGATAGAAATATCCTGATTACGGTTGAGTCGGCAGATAAGAGTGCTTTGGTCGTAGATGTGTCATCGGAGATTTGGAAATCATACTCGGGACTACTTATCGAAGTTGATTCGGTTTATTTTCAGATTAGAGCGGTTCAATTGTCGTTGGAATCGACTCAGGATACGGTGGTGAAATCACGTCATGGTTCGAGTGAATCGTTAAATAGTCGACAGTCTGGTGCTCCCGCGCTACCCCCCTCTGCAAGTTCACATGTGAAATTGCCTCGTATCGGTATACCTACTTTTGATGGTTCGTTGAGGATGTGGTCGGTTTATTATGATTTGTTTAGGACTTTGATTCATTCGAATGATTCGTTAGCTCCAATTGAGAAGTTCCAGTATTTAGTTTCGACTTTGTCAAAGGAACCTCTTACCCTTGTCAAACATTTACCACTGACAGATGACAATTATGTGATAGCTTTCGATACTCTTGTCCAAAGGTATCAGAATGAGCGAGTACTTGCGACGTGTTATTGGCAGTCGATTTGTAATGCTCCCAAAATAACGGATTCTGATTCCTCACAATCGCTTCGTGAATTGTTGAATACCTTTTCAGAAAATATTACAGCTTTGGGTCAGGTCTCAGGCGTCTCTCTCTGGGATTTCACTTTGTTCAACTGGTTGCTACAGAAATTGGATAACGCTACTCGAAAGCGTTTCGAACTCCAATTTGCATCTGAAGAGTTTCCATCATATCAGGATTTGCACAAGTTTTTGTCGTCACAGTGTCGTGCATTAGAATCATCTTTGGGGAATGACCTATCTCCGTCTGCAGTCGTTGGTAAGCGGAGTAGCGTCAAGTCTGGTGGAAAAGTGGAATCGAGGAATTCACATGCATTTTTGTCAACGTCGAGTGCGTCTTCATCGAAGCAGTCGTGCTTCCATTGTAATGGAGAACACCCGATCTCGAATTGTCGTTCTTTTTTGAAGTTGGACCCGCGCAAGCGTTTTGAGGCTGTGAAGGCGGCGCGCTTGTGCCTAAATTGTTTTGGCCCTTCACACTTGGTGAAGCAGTGCCCCTCTTCTCATTCGTGTAAGGAGTGTGCAGGTCGGCACCACTCTTTATTACATTTCGTTAAACTTAGTAATTCGGATGGAGCAGCTTCTCATCGAGTTGAGCCGCCTCCAGTCGCATCCACGGTTGCCATGTCTTCTCTCCCATCCTTTCAGGATGTTCGTTCTCGTTCTCGTAGCAATACTACGGTTCTTTTAGCAACCGCATGTATTGAAGTTCAAGACAAGTGGGGCAACTATCAAGTGGTTCGTTCTTTAATTGACTCTGGCAGTCAGTCGTCTTTTATTACTGATCGGTGCCGCAAGCGTTTGGGCTTGCACTTGAATCGATCATCAACACCTATTTCTTGTTTGGGTCACGTGACCTTGGGATCGGCCCAGGGATCATCTGATTGCATTATTCGTCCCGTTGGGGTACCATCACCTACTTTTAAAGTAAGTACTTTGGTCTTGCCCAATATTTGTGGAAAACTTCCCAGTGTTGACATTTCGCCATCGAAGGCGCTTGATAATTTGAAGTTAGCGGATCCTAATTGGTACACGCCTGGTTCTGTCGATGTTTTGCTAGGAGCTGACATCTTTCCCAATATTGTTCATGGTGGTTATTTGTCGGGCAGTGATAACTGTCCAGCCGCAATGAACACGACGTTTGGTTGGGTTCTTTTGGGAACCATTTCGTCGAAGGTTGCGGGCGAGGTTCAAGCTTGTTTTGCGTCGGTAGATTCGACCCTTGAAGAGACTCTTAAGGCATTTTGGAGAGTTGAGGAGGTGCCTTCAGTTGAGGTTTGCTCTAATGAGGAACAAGAGGCTGAGTCGTTGTTCGTTGAGTCTCATTATCGAGAAGAATCAGGTCGTTTTGGGGTATTGTTGCCATTTAAGGATAGCAAAGAGTTGCCTATCTTTAATGATTCGTTGAATGTCGCAGATCGTCGTTTGCTCGCTTTGGAGAGACGATTGTCGAGGTTGCCTCACATTAGAGACATGTATGTAGAGTTTATGAAAGATTATTTGGAGGCTGGGCACATGTCGTTGGTGCCATTGGAGTCGGAATCTGCAAACTCTTATTACATTCCGCATCATTGCGTTTTTAAAGACCCTGGTGTTTCGATGTCTTCTGATGTGTCTTCGCTCGCCCCAGTATCGTCGAAAATTCGTGTCGTGTTCGACGCCTCGGCCAAAGCATCGAACAATCTTTCGTTAAATGATACCTTGTTGATTGGTCCGAAGTTGCAAAATGACATCACTAGTGTTTTGCTTCGTTTTCGAGAGAACAAATTCGTGTTCACTTGTGACATTAGGCAGATGTATCGGCAAATTTTAGTTGGAGATTCACATCGACAGTATCAATTAATTCGTTGGCGTTTTTCAGAAAAGGATCCTATTCGAAGTTACAAATTGAACACTGTAACTTATGGTGTTTCGTCCTCGCCATATTTGGCCATTAGGTGCTTGTTACAATTAGCTCAAGAAAATTCTGAGAAGTTTCCTCTCGCTTCGAAAGCCATTCGTCTCGGGCTTTATGTCGATGATTTTGCCATTGGGGCAAATCAAATCGAGGAAACCTTGGAGTTGAGAAATCAGCTCATTTCGCTATTGCAATTGGGACAATTTGAGTTGCGGAAATGGTCTGCTAACAATCCACAATTGCTTCAGGATCTGCCGGTTGAACATTGTCAACAGCAGTCATCCAACTTTGATTCGGAATCGGACTTTTCGGTGAAAATTCTTGGCCTTCAGTGGCAATCGGCTACTGATTCGTTTTCGTTCATGGTTAAGTCCATAGATTCACCTTGTACTAAGAGAAGCATTCTCTCAGAAGTCGCTAAGATCTATGACCCGTTGGGTTTCTTGTGCCCATTGACCTTTATGGCAAAACGAGTCATTCAACATTTGTGGTATCTCGGGCTGGATTGGGATGAAGATCCACCAGCTGATGTTGTCGAAAAGTGGAATCGATATAAGTCCACTCTTCATGTTTTATCCAAGTTGACAATCCCTAGGTGCTTGGTTCCCGAAGGATCTTTCGTGTCGTGTCAACTGCACGCATTTTGTGATGCGTCGACTGCAGGTTATGCGGGTGTGGTGTATTATCGTTTCGAGGACGCCGATGGCAATGTGCAGGTTCGTTTCGTTACTGCCAAGTCTCGTGTTGCTCCGCTCAAACCACTCTCCGTTCCACGGCTGGAATTGTGTGCCGCAGTCTTACTATCAGATCTCGTTTCGTTCGTCCTTGAACAAGGTCCTCAATCCATTGTTGTTGATAAGGTTTTCGCTTGGAGTGACTCTTCGGTCGCTCTATCCTGGATCAAGTCGTCTCCACATCGGTGGAAGACTTTTGTTTCGAATCGTGTCGTCCACATTCAGGATCGAATTCCTCCGGATTGTTGGAATCATGTACGTTCAGGTGACAACCCAGCGGACGTCGCGTCTCGGGGCTTGTTACCAGAGGAGTTAGTCGGGGCTTCCGCATGGTGGGCGGGGCCTGAATTCCTCAGATTGCCGCTGGAATCTTGGCCAGCACTCTTTCCCATTGCTCCCACTTCTGATGTTGAACTGGAGAAAAGGAATATTGTTTTGTTCGCTACGATAGAGATTTCGGATGTCGATGTTTTGTTGAAAAGATTTTCTTCTTTGAGGAAAATTCAGGGTATTATCGCTCGTTGTTTTCGTTTCACTAACAATTGTCGTGCTGTCAATAGGACCACTGGTGCATTGAGTGTCTCTGAGTTGCATGCTGCTCTCATGCACATTGTTAGAATTGTTCAATCTTCGGTCTTCTCTTCGGAATTGGAGAAAATTCGCTCTGGTAAACCATGTGCCAAGTACTTGCAGTCATTGTCGCCCTTTATTGATGATTTCGGTATTTTGCGAGTCGGGGGTCGACTGTTGCATTCGGGTTTAGCATTCGACGCTAAATATCCCGCATTGTTGCCAGGAAGGCATAGGTTGGTTGAACTTTTGATTGATCAGATACATCGAGGTAATTTGCACCCAGGAGTGAACACTACTCATTATCTCCTTCAACAAAATTTTTGGATCCTGTCTGCTCGTAGGGTCATTCGTAGTTATTTGTCGAAATGCAATCGTTGCTTTCGCACTCGTCCCCTCTCGTTGGAGCCTCCCATGGGGAATTTACCTGTCGCTCGTGTCTCCCAATTGAAGCCTTTTAGTTGTGTCGGGGTCGATTATGGGGGACCCTTTCCTATTGTCTTGTCGAGGTATAGGGGTGTCAAAACTTCTAAAGCCTATTTATGTTTGTTCGTATGTTTCGCGACTCGCGCGATTCATCTCGAAATCGCTTCTGATTTATCGTCAGAGACTTTCCTGGCAGCTCTTAGGAGGTTTGTCGCTCGCCGCGGTCGCTGTAGTGACATCTACAGTGACTGTGGAACCAATTTCGTCGGAGCTAACAAGGAGCTCAACTCAAATTTGAAAATCGCCGCAGAAGGGGAAGGTATTCGATGGCACTTCAATCCACCCTCAGCTCCACACTTCGGTGGACTGTGGGAGAGCGGTGTTAAGTCCGTCAAAATACACATGGCCCGTGTTATTGGTGGTCAAATTTTGACTTATGAGGAGCTGAACACCTTCATCGTTCAGATCGAGGCCGTCTTGAATTCGCGCCCCCTTTGCCCCATTAGTAGCGACCCCAACGATCTATCCGCGTTGACCCCTGGTCATTTTCTGACCTTGGAACCTCTGTCGTCGGTGCCGGATGTGAACTTGTCACATCTGAAGATTTCTCGTCTTTCTCGTTGGCAATTGGTGCAACGGATGCAACGTGATTTTTGGACACGTTGGAGGGCTGAATATCTTCATAATTTCCACCAGAGGAGTAAATGGTCGAAAACCCATTTGTTTGAGTCAACGGATATCGGTTCGTTGGTGTTGATAAAGGATGAATTGTTGTCTCCTTTGAAATGGGCTCTAGGAAGAATTGTTTCTCTGCACCCTGGTGCGGATGGTGTCGCCAGGGTTGCCTCGGTTCGTACGACCAGAGGTCTTTGTAAACGACCTCTGGTCAAACTTTGCCCGTTACCTAACCAGTAACGGACTCAGGGAATTTCGTCCCTGACTTGTCGTTTCGTTTCGTTTCGTTTTTGTTATTGTCGTTAGTTTCGTTTTCGTTAGTTTCGCTTTTGGTTCAATTTTCTGATAGCGGAAAATTCCTCCGGTAATTTTGGTGGGCGGTATGTTACGTCCTTGGTGAATAATCGATTCGTATTCTCTAAGACACCACCGTTTCCTACCCCTTCCTATCCCTTTACACATTGGGACGAAGGAAAAGGACACCTGACCGGACAGGACCACACATAGAGAGAAGAGTCGAGGTTTAACATCGAGAGAGGAGAGAGCTCGACCAAGAGTGCCGTTCGTACCAGACTCGTCGATGCTGGTGTTACGAGAACGGGATACCTAGTTCCTTAATGAAATAAGGAAGCGGTATAAAGTAGTGGAACAATCGTGGGTACCTACATAGTGGAGCAAGTGAACAATAATAATAGTTACAACATCTCGCAAATTAAAACAAGTGCCCCTTTAGTCGGACAAGACACAAGGTCAGTAATTTCGATAATTATTATTAATAATTGTGTTCCTGTCAATCATTGGCAATTATAGCCTGGTCCTTCCCTAAATTTTGATCCTGTCTTCCGTGGCGATTCGTTATTACCATCGCGGCATCGAGCCGCATTAATTTAGCCCCCTTTCAGGATCGAATCGCGTCGTTAATATTTCGTGTTGCTCTTTGACGCGGAGTTAACAGAAGTTATGTCTAAATCGGGAATGAAAGTCATATGCTGGATAAAGATAATAATTAACTGTGCTTGATGACGCTTGGACTTTTGTTTCGCACAGTGCTAGAATGTGAGGTTTATTTGTCTGAAGATGTTGATGTACTGAATTGATATTCGTATTTAAACCTCTAAATTACAAAAGTCGACTTTAAATTTTTCCATTCTGGAGGTGTTATTATTCTTTCTCTTGCATGGATGTGCCCCTGGATTAGCCCCCGCCCGGAGATCCGAATGGGGGGTCGTTTTAACTCCGGAAAATTTTAACCCCGGGAACGCCATCCATGCATATTAATTGTTTCTTACCCCAAGGACCGGAATCTCTGGCACAGCAACGAAACGTCAGCTCTTTAAAGCAACTTCACGCCGCCTAAGCCAGAAAGATGGTATCGCACCGGGCCAGGCTGTGTGGGTTCTATGTCCTCTACCATCTGGTTTGCTAGTTTTGGTCAGCCCCGGGGTATTTAATTTCCCCGGTGTCATCTATATGGACGACCTTCCCCTATCCGCCACCCGGGGAGGCTCCCGATGGGGGACTAGCAACCTCGACACGGGGTTGCTAGGGGTAAAACATTTGAAGAGTCTTCTTTGTGAGCTTCTGGTGCTGTCCAAATTCTGGTATGGCAGTGAGATTTATTCTCCATGTCTGGATAGTGAGACATCGAGCAGGGTACAGAGTGTCCAGAATTCATGTTTGAGATTCGTATACGGATTGAGAAAGTTTGATCATGTCTCTGACAGTCTTAGGAAATCGGGATGGTTGAGTATGAGAAATAGATGATATCTTTTGTCTGTCTGCTTTTATCATAGGGTTATCAGTGCCGGGACGCCATACCATACTTGTGTCATAAAATTCGATATCGCACGGACGTCCATAATGTGAACGTGCGTCAGAAAGATACGTTATCATTACCAAAATTCAAACTGGAATTATTTAGACGTTCGTTCACTTATGACGTGTGTGTGAAGATAAACGGCCTTTCTGAAAGTCTAAAGATATGCCCACTTCGAGATTAAGGAGGGAACTCAAAAAGTTGCTACTTAGCAAGCAATAGAGAGTGAAGACAAGGCTGGGAACTGTCTGATGGCAACTTCTTTCCTGTCCAACCAACTATCTTCTTCTCTTTTCTTTCTTCTTCTACTTCTTCTTTTTTATTTATTTATTTTTTCTTTTTTTGGGAGGGGGGGAGGGGGATATATCGTGGGGAGCATGTGCGAGGATCTCGCTACCATTTAACTGTTTATGGATAATTATGACAGGGTTTATGTGGTAGAGCAGGGAGCGGACATTGCAGACCTATGGATATGCAATGTCCAATCAGCTGAACATCGCTCTGTGTATTGACCATTTTATGTGAGTACTGAATTATGGTAAATTGGGTATTTTTTTTTTTGTAATAGTGGAAATAAGTTGGTCAATAAAAGTCTTTATTATTATTATTAATATCACGTCAGGCGACGAGGACAATAATGTTCCGAGCTAGAGAGTACAGTAGGCACGTGCGAGTGCCTCGGTTCATTCTAGAGTTTTTCTGGAATACAATAGACAGATCAACTGTCATGCCACTCCAACTGTCTGTAGAATTTCGTTATGACCATATTTTAGATTCCAATCGACCAAACTCTAGCTAAACAAGAACAGATCTATCAATAGACGCTGTCAGTGATGACGTCAGTGGGCGGGGCAAACGGCAATGGTTCCAAATAAACAAGCAACTTCAAATTTCAACTAAATCACGATAACTGACAACGAATGGTTTGTTTATTTGGAACCAAACCATTTCCGCTTGAAATCTGAATACTGCAAACGTCACTTCCGGAAGGGGATCGTGAAGCTGGACGAAGAGATATTGGGGCAAGGATTTTTGCGTCAGTTTCTTAAAAGGATCAATTTCCTAGATGGTTATCTTAGCAACAATGGTCCTAAGTTTATTAAATCTACCCGATGTAATGATACAATCGACAATGCAATAAATTATTAATTATTTAAATTTATTCATGGTCTGCTTAGCGCTTATCTAACGTTGGCGTGCACATATATAAAGATAGATGTACGCACTACCCACAATCGACGGGAAGGAACGAATTTAATTTGAGGCCTGTTCTTGAGACTTGGACTTGTGCTTGCAATTACCTTTTCACAAGTTGCAACGGTTTTGAGTGGGTGACTTGAAAGTAACAGAGTGTACATTCTTACCTACATACCGTTCGTATCTATCTATATGCATGTTCAATATTCATTACTTCCTCCATTGAGTCTTTTAGGAAGATCAAAACGTTCTAAACGCATAAAACCACTGTACCATCAAATTTCCCAACATTTCGGCTTCCAGCAAAAGGTGTACCGTCACATTATGGTAAATTATTTATTTATCAAATTCCTAAAACAGGAGCGTCACTTTTGGGACACTTCTTAAAAGCGAGTCTGCATCTCACGAACACTTGGGTCAGGAGCAATATTTAACAAAACTTGCTCAATGGTAGTGACCTCGGTAGCAGAAACTGCTGTAGTAGACAAACGCTACCAAGTTTCTTTTTCTAATCTCATGTTCATGACTTCATGACACTGTTGCATTGCAACACATCCTCGACATGGTCACCATTTGATGAACGTAGAGCCAATCAGGAATCATAACACTTGTAGCAGAGAAATTCCAAAACGCGCTTTCAAGATCCACGTGCACATTATTTGCATTCTTCATTTTGGCGGACATTTGATCGGACATCTGTGGCAGGTGAATCTGCCACATAAATTATTTTGCTCGTTATGGACTTCAGGGAGCTTGCACACACCCCACTAAAAATCTCTTACAAACCAACAACCGTAAACGCGCAGGAAACCAAGAAAGAATACAACCTATCGCGCTTGGTATAATGGTCTCGGGGCAGAAGGAGATGGAAGAACACCATCGATCGAACCAACAGCAGGTAGCAGAACTTTTTGGTCCCTAGAAAAAGGTGGCAGGTCAGAATTTTGCGACAAGGTCATTCCTACCCTCAACATGCATGTCACAACGGCATCTTCTGAAGAAAAGAATTTGACCGAAAATTCTTGACAATATGCCAGCAATTGTTCCAGGAAGATATCTCGTTAGGCTATTGCACTGCTTCCTCAGATCTGCAAGGTGATTGAGAGAGTCGCCAATTTAGAATCTCTTTCTCATCTGAAGCAAGATGGGACTTATGGTGAGCATTAGACATCTCAAAGGCGTTTGACAGAATCTTACATGAGGGTCTGATTGGTAAACTTCCTCCCTATGCATGGAATTTCTCGCTTATCTGTATCACCTCCTCCAATTTCCTTTCGGCCAGAAGCTTATAGTCGTATAGAGGGACGGTTTATCAGCTAAATCTTATACCAGAAACTCGGGAGTGTCCCAGAGCTCGGTGTTATCATTCTCTCTATTCTTTCTATTTTATATAAAGGACCTGCTTAGTCTAACGTCAAACCAGGTTCGCCGATTACAGTACTCTTCACATAAAATTGACATATTTTGCGAAATCGGCCAAATCACGGAAATCCCTACCATGAAACAATAACGTGGATAGTCCTGGAACACCAACACCATAAAGCACAGTCTCACCTCTTCCAACCTTGGACTGACAGAGGAAGATTGTCTTGTCAACAAAGTCAGTTACCAAAAAACTGAGAAACCAAATACAGTTCTCATATGTGAAATTCTGCCCTTAAGAAGCTTCTCGATTCTATTCAGAGAAAAGCAATTCGCATAATATCCGGCTAGTAGGTGACAACTTCCTGTTCTATCGGTACTTTCAGGTAGCTGGCGATCCTAATTCCGCCTAGAACTGTTTTTGTCAAGCGTCATCAATATAACGCTCCCTAGATAACTGCGTGGTGGTTTTCGATTCGCTTCCCGTCATGTCCTCCCTTTGTCACGGGAGTTCTTAAAGGTATAAGTCCGTCATTGTGCATCAAAGAGTGCGAAAAAAAGAATCCCGTGGACTCAATAATCCAACAAGAAATTTGATTTTATTCTTAGCAGGACTCGTATAGTTGATTAAAGTGTGCAATAATTTGACGCGCGCGTTGCACGTGCCGGTGCGCTATTAAAATTTATGGATTTTTAATATTAATGTCCAGCGTGGTCTGCTACAAGAATAATGATAAGTAATGCTTTGAGTGAGACTGATTCTTAAAATAAATCCCAACAGGAATAATAATTTGTTACATTATTAGAATCTATCGCGTAAAACTGGGTGACATTCACCGTCGCCAGTCCGAAGATTAGGTGCATTTTTCTGCATTTATGAGGACACCGCGACTGCTCAGACCATCACATTTAATATTTACCACAAACTATTATTATAATCTCATTCGGAGCGAAAATCACCGATAGACGCCAATAATTATATTTAATTTTATGACCCCCCGTGTGTTGATTGATACTTTTGGGTTTGCGTCCTCCCAGTTGATACAACAAAGTATTAAATTTTATTAAGTTTCAAATTACGTGACCGGTCCTCAGTGGTAAAATCACCTTGGACCTGCCAAGGTTAGGTACTGATGTTAAAAGTGAAGTGTTCTCATGTTATGTATGTCTGGATAACACGTAATACGATATAGTTGTTATAAATTGATTTTACCACGACGTCTAACGAGTAACATTCAAATTGGACTAGGTACGAGGGCGTCTCTTCTTATTTATCTGGCCTTCGGCCCTTCCATTACTATATACCTATTACCTAGGTGTCGAAATTAAAATCTGCCACTTTTTTTTTTCGAAAGACCAATAAAAAAATTACAATTTTTATGAAAATTCAAATGGCCGCCATTTTGAAACGGCTCGGCCGATTTTGCTCAAATACAGTACCAGACCACTCCTTGTGGATATCTTACTCCCACAAAAATGTCAGACACCTAGACTGAAAACTGCGACCAGAAACCGTGCCCCATGGACCGGATTTTTCGATTTTTTTTTAATGAAAATCCAAAGTCATTCCAAAGTTTTTTGGAAGAATTAAGCTCATAGGAGCGTTTTGAAAATAAAAAGTCGCGATTTTGGAGAAATATACAGGTGTCCCTGAAATTACAATACCAAAAATGTTCTTCGAGTGAAATTAAGTCGTTCTAAGTCAACTTATCTTAGTCCAAAGTGTCTTGGCTTGGCCGCTGGATGTCAAAATGTCATTTCTGAAATTGTTTTTTGATTATGGAAGCTAAGCCGCTGAAGCGATTTTGATGAAATTTGGAATGACGTTATGGTTTTATGACGTTAATTCATTTGCAAAGATCATGGAGCAAAAAAGGTACTCGTTATAAAAGTTGCCTAAACATTCTTCTAGAATGTTGGTTTTTATAGGAAATTTCGTATTTTTTTAAATTGGAAATTCTGGATTTACATAAAATAATAAAATTAATTCACATTTCAACATTAAAATGCCCAAACACGATTGTGAATATTCAAATGTTGAAATGTAAATTAATTTTATAAAATCCCATGAAAAAATTAATTATTCTCATCCCGAATAATTCCCAAATTCCGGAAAAAATATTACTTCCCGGGAACGAATCACGCTCACCTTAAAAAGAGCTAAAATTCAACCTCCCAGGAGGAAAAATTTACTAATCAACACATGCAACTTTTGCAATAGAAATAACTATAAAAAAATTAGCTTACCAGTTCCGGAAGAACGAGGCGGGTATCGTGACAGCGACATGTTTGACTATCTACTAGAATTTGCAACCACTGTAAAAAAAGTCTTGAATCAATAAAAAAAAATACCTAATAAAATAAGTAAATTAGTAAACATAAACATAAACACAACATACACGATAAAAACTGTTAATTAATAAATTTAAATGTGGTAACAATTAAAACCATTTTCCAGTTTTTTTTTTCAAATTTCAACTTCAATCGTTTTTTAGAATTAGTAATTCATACGTAGGCTGTCGAAACCATTACTTCAGGACACTCGATTAGTCGTCAAAATTTTCTGTTAACCTTTACTTAATAAACAAAAGCGAAAATTATTTTTTTGCTTTAATCTCAGAATATAAAATAAGAAATTTTAGGATTAACTTTAAGAGCACATGACAATAAGTAAGGGGTTCTGTATCAGTTTTAGAAAAAAAGGCTTAATTTTTTTGCGATTTTGTAGTAGGTTTCGTTTATTCGCCAAGAACCATCTTCAGGTTTTTTTTTTATTTAAACTGTCTTGGAAATCATTTTTCGTTCATTGAATTGAAACCATAGTAACAGCGTGTCACGAATAATAGTGGCCCACTAATCAAACAAAGAATAGTGTAGAAATAATAGTAAATAGCAAAACTATAAATGTCATTGAAATTATATAAATAAATATTACACAATTCGTGGAAATCTAGTACGTGTAACCACTTCCCTTCACAACTCATAGTAAGTAATTCAGTATTCTGAACACCGTCTTAGTCTTAATTATTTCGACAGCAGATTATAGGGCTTCTACTATAATATGACAAGGACAGCCGAACTTGCATTCGTGTATCATGAATAACGGATTTTTTGATAAAAAAATTCGGAAATTCTCTGAGATTTTATTAAAAAACTCTTCTGAAAATCTATAAATTTTGAGCACTTCAGAAGTGTAATCGATTCTTCTGTGGCCGTCCCAGTTTGCTAGATAGATAAAGGAGAAAGATCATTTTCCGGGTGAGGGTTTCTTTTGTCAATTTTTTCAAAACGATTCTTTGACATGCTCAATAACTTGCGGCACCTTGAAAATTTTCCAGAAGACGTGCCAGACGATGGCAATTCCGAAACTGAAAGCCGTTTTATCCTGCGCATTCGCGTTCTCGAGATGTGACTGTTCAAAGTTGAAAATTTGCCATTTTTTTATCTTTTTCTTGTTCTCGTATTGTGAGAAAACAGAGGACTTTATGGAAAACTTAATTTATTTTTTAACCGACTCGTATTATTGCGGTCGGCTGTGCTCACACAAAATTACGTCCCATTCTGAAGACATTAAACATTTCATGAAAATTTCAAACTAGGTGTGCAAATTTTTCGAAAAAAAGTTTTCTCATTGATTTTAATAAAAATCCCCCGTCAGACGATAGAAAGTGCAAGAAGTTCAGAACAGTAAGCGGTTCTGCTGTAGCTCTCCCCGTTTTCGAGATACAGGAAAAAGATCATTTTCCGGGTGAAGGTTTTGGAATTGTCGATTTTTTCAAAACGACCATAACTTGCGGCGCCTTGAAAATTTGCCGTAGGATGTGCCAGACGATGGCAATTCCGAAACTGAAAGACGTTTTATCTTGCGAAATCGCGTTCTAGAGATATAACCGTTCAAAGTTGAAAATGGGCGATTTTTTTTAGATTTAAAAAAAAACGAAAATTTTTTAGTTGATTTTTTCAAAACGATTTTTTGACACGCTCGTCAACATGAGGTGTCTCTTGCATCATTTCTTGAGGTCCCGCCGTTGAACGCCAATAACAGAACGACGTCCAGGATACGAGATTATAATGTTGTGACAAAAATTGTGACGATTTTTTTTTTAGATGGAACTTTGTAAACGTACAAAGACGTTTCCAAAACTAAAAATGGTTTTATTGTGCCAATATTAACGATAGACACTTTCTACGAAATTTATTTTGAACAAGTCAACAATTTTTATTGACGATAACTACGACAATTCCAAGTTACTAAGGGAAAAAATCAGTGACCGTGGGAAAAAGTTACTTCTTTCTATACATCCCTACTTAGTGCATGCTTTATTTATTTTATTTATACTGAATTATTTTTTTAGATCCCCGTATATGGCAAGAGTGGAGAGGCCAAATAAAAAATTATTTTTCAGGATCAACACAAACTTTTGGCCTCGAAAATATTGAGTTCAGGCTATCAACAAGACAGGCACGGGTTAGGATAATGGTCTGTTAAATTTCAGCTGGATCCAGGTAAGAGAAATTTTTCTGTGACAGACAGACAGACAGACAAATGACAGATCCTATTTATATTAATAGGAGTCGTTTTTTTTGAAAATCAACAGGTCAGGTTGAGCTGATTAAAAAAAGTGAATATGTTCCCTAATTTCGCTGTTATAGTTGAGTAGATATAGATAATTACCCAGGAATGTTTTTAACGGAGACAATGTAGGTGTGAGGAAAAATTTAAGCGTAAGAAAATTAATTACACACATAGGCAAATATTTACTTTTCATTGCCCTCTATGTAATATGTATACACATTTATAACATAAATGGTTAAACCAATGTTTATTCAGTTTGTCTCCCAGCAGCTCGACTTTGAGCATAATCATTAAGTTAAAAAATAGTTTCTCGAACGTTCCTTATTATGAGAACTTTTGGTATAAAAACTAAGTTCAATAACGTTAATTATACTATCTTTTGACGTAAGACTGATGTGTCAAATGTCAAAAATAACGTTGCAGTCTCTGTCAACTTCAAAATTTTGAACATAATTATTAAGGTCATTATTATGAAACATATTTAAAGCTATTTTAATTAATTATTCGCACAAAAATTTGTTAGTTGTCAATTTTGACAGTCTCCGTGTGTCAGTGAATAGTTTTAAGAGGCAAAATTACAATTAGCAATACCATTATTGCCATTTTCTTGTCCCTTAGTAATATTATTATTATTATTAGTTGAAGTAAGAAGTACACACGCCCAAACTGCCTACCTATAAATAGCAACAAAATGGCAACGTCAGAAAAATAAATAACAAAAATACTTATGTAGTTGGCTTTAAATAACTTCATTCATTAAGTAGAGCAAAAATAGACCGGGTAAATGACTTTTAAATGTGAAAAAAAAACAAGTGGTATATTTAAATAATTGTAAAACCGTTAAAGTTTAACTCCCAGATAAAAAGGTCGTAAATTAATTTTACATTATTTACTGTATGAAGATTAAATCGGCAAGACTTTTTGTTCAAGCTGCATAGGTACAAACAATAAACAAAACAAACACAATATTATCGCTCTTATTGGACGTGTTCCTATTAAATAAGAATTTACCTTATTTATTTCATAAAAAATTGAAGTGCCTACATTATGTAAAATACGAACTTAATGCAAATTTATGTCACTGATTCTGTTTCTATTTATACATAAAGGTGCTTGGTATTCCTATTTATACCTGCACTATTTACTTGTTTAGGTAAATAAACAGGTACGCAAAGATTATTTCATCAATTGTGTAAATATTTACCAAAAAATTTCATTTTTTCGACAATTATTGTCAAACAGCTGTTGTTGGCTTATACAGGCTGGTCCAACTTAAAACGTCAGCACTTTACCAAACGATAGATAACGTTAAAATAATGCCAGTTTCTCTAATACACTTATAGCCGGGAAAGCTTCCTTTTCAAGATACAGGGCGTTGAAGTTTTGGGAAAAAAAATAATGTTTTGTGAATATTGTCAAAACGGCTGCTTTAAAAAAATCGAAATTTGGCACGCAGCATGAGCTATAAGTATCTTTCATGATTTACGGCTTATGGTGATAAATTGCGAAAACCAGCGGCGGAGATATGGGTGTGTCATGGCCCCTTAAAAAAAAAATTGACGCCACTGACTATGGTTACTGACAATTGTTACATTAGTTAGGTGTTGTTTATTTATGTTATTTAATTATTTAAGTAAAAGTTATTTGATTAGAATTTGTTTGTTACTCTTAAAATGGCTACGGATATTACCTAAGAAAACCTGAATTATCTCGAAAACGGTGGTGCGCCTTGTGAAAAAAATTAGAGAGTACTTTTTTGTTCTAAAAAGCATATGGAGCATTGAATAGTGTTATTAAATTTGCCATAGAGTCAATGGCGTCAATTTTTTTTTTAAGGGGCGATGACACACCCATATCTCCGCCGCATATCTTTCCCAAAACTTCAACGCCCTGTATCTTGAAAAGGAAGCTTTCCCGGCTATAAGTGTATTAGAGAAACTGGCATTATTTTAACGTTATCTATCGTTTGGTAAAGTCCTGACGTTTTAAGTTGGACCACCCTGTATAGCTATAATATCAGTTCGAAATTTCAGGAGGGCTCTGGTGGAGCAGTGTCAAAATTTCTTGTCTTCAGTCTTATTATAGGTCGAAATTTCAAATTTTTTGTGCATTAATGATTTCTGAATAAATCGCACTTTTTTCAAGTCCCAACACGCGTATACATAAAAGGGGTATTCCCACCTTCACTGAGATAGTTTTGGTATGCAACACTTTCAAAGATTACGTTGTATTATTTTACCTTATATTTTATATTATTTATTAGTTTTATATTATATTATTGTTTACATTATATTACGTTGAAAAAATTAGTTTTACCTTAAAAACCGTTGCAGATTTCGGGATGCAGTTATCCCGAAACCACGAACTTTTTAGACAAATTATAATTTCCCATTTTTTTCTGGCAACTAATTTTACCTTCAAATTATTAATAAGTATCGGTCTCAGGAATTTATTTTGGAAATAGCTCATTGTGATCCGAGAATAAAATTTTCGGATTTAAGTTATTAAACTTTTTTGACAATATTAAATTCTGTTGAATATTTACAAAAAAAAAACTATAGCAAAACTCATTAACTTCATTTCCCAAAGTCATTCTAGTAGTCACTGTATGTAATAGTGAGAAGTGCAGTGAAAGAGCAGTTCTAAAAAAATCCACGAGTAGGGCGCTGCTGTTGCTGGAGATCAGCAATGTGGGTGGTCCTCTTATGTAGGTTTAAATCACTTTCAAAATCAGTTTTTATATATGTAATTTGATTTTTATAATACCGTCTTGTTAAATTGTGCTTGCACCCTGTTGCTAATCGAGGGAGGCAATGCATCGATTTCCCAAAAATTCAAAACTTGAGAAAAGAAGAATCTCCAACCACGGCAGCGCCACCTACCGGAATATGTATCTTGGCTTGGCGCCCATACTCCTCTGTGTAATAAAAAGTTATTATTGAGGAATTATTATTTTATGGATTGATTGATATTAATAAAATATAGACGGTAAAAAAAAATATCCTGTAAAGCAAAGTTAAAAAAGCTTTTCAATATTTAAAGTAAAGTAGATGTGCAATCATATTTGAAATAAGAAAAAAGGTGGTCAATTTTTGGTTGATGTTGGTGGAAAGATGACCTTATATTAGGTTTTAATAAAGAGTGAACAACAAAAAACAGACTGGCGTTGGCCACGGTGCCATGGAAGAGTGAGACAGAAGATTTAGGTATGTCTTCCAAAAATAAAATTTAAATTAAATTTTTGGTAATTGTTTACATCCGCGGCTCCTAAGTTTCATCAATATTTTCGGGACCGAGGAGCGAAATAGGGGTGCTGGGTGGGTAAGAAAGTAAAAACAGCCATTGCAAACTAACATTAAGGTCACAACTAAGGCCTCTTTGACACTACGATCGAATTTCTATTTTTTTTTTTACTTTCAGGGCAAGGAATATCTTCGAGATAAACAGTAGCACAGTTTTTATTTTGAATTTTGCTTTTATTTTGCATTTGCATTCCAAAAATCGTGACATCGTTCGCTATGCTCTGGATACGATATGAGAAATCTTATATCCGGTCGAATCCCTCTCTGCGTCGTGCTCATGGCACCCGCCGCTTACGATCCGGTGCGCTTGGACGCGTATTCATCATTTCGAGTGCGTGCTTCCTATGTATTTATACGCCGTCTACCCAGGACCGGACTCATTAGAGCGGCTCTTAATGCCTCTTTTTTTGGCTAGCCATAAATTTGCAAAGCAAATGAATACCTTCCTGGTGTTACTATAGGTATGTTCTCCACCCCTATTATAGGTGCCATAGTGAAACTGTAGGAGCCGCAGATGTAAATAATGACCAAATTTTTTTCGTTTTTTCAGTTGCCAAGCCTCCCGCGACAGTAGCTTATTTGAAGATAAAAACCTGCGCGCGCACTTGGATTAATTATAAGAATAGGTAACCTATAGCCTAATTAAAATAATTACCAGATATTTTTCAAATGTGAGACACACATAACCTGGCAATGATTCTTCAACTTCTCCTCACGTTAGAACATTAGAACTCTGAAAAAACAATACAAAACGAGCAGGTTTTTAGCTTCAAATGAGCCCTGTCGTTAGACGCTTTTTGAGTTCAGATAGGTAGTTCAATTTGAAAATTGTAGGTACTATTAGTTCAATTATTAGTTCCAATATTCGAAATTGCATCTCGACATAGGTTACAAAAGTTAATTTTTTGATTTTGAGAGGCATTTGAGTTTTTCTTCTGAATATGTAGGTACCTACTCATGCGGTAATTTTAATTTTTGACGCAATAATCAATTAACGGGTAACCCACCTGTAGGTATAATTAAAATTAATTTTTCATATCAATATCGAAAAGTAACATGTGTGGATCACGCCTACGATTTATAAATCGCAAGCTTGAGCAGGTATGTTAATGATATGTAATATCAACAGGTGGCCAAATTATTTAGGGTAAGTAGCATTACAAATATTACAATATTTGTTAACTCCGCGTCAAAGAGCAACACGAAATATTAACGACGCGATTCGATCCTGAAAGGGGCTAAATTAATGCGGCTCGATGCCGCGATGGTAATGACAAATCGCCACGGTGACAGGATCGAAATTTAGGGAAGGACCAGGCTATAATTGCCAATGATTGACAGGAACACAATTAATTAATAATTATCGAAATTACTGACCTTGTGTCTTGTCCGACTAAAGGGGCACTTGTTTTAATTTGCGAGATGTTGTAACTATTATTATTGTTCACTCTGCTTCACTATGTAGGTACCCACGATTGTTCCACTACTTTATACCGCTTCCTTATTTCATTAAGGAACTAGGTATCCCGTTTCCGTAACACCAGCATCGACGAGTCTGGTACGAACGGCACTCTTGGTCGAGCTCTCTCCTCTCTCGATGTTAAACCTCGACTCTTCTCTCTATGTGTGGTCCTGTCCGGTCAGGTGTCCTTTTCCTTCGTCCCAATGTGTAAAGGGATAGGAAGGGGTAGGAAACGGTGGTGTCTTAGAGAATACGAATCGATTATTCACCAAGGACGTAACATACCGCCCACCAAAATTACCGGAGGAATTTTCCGCTATCAGAAAATTGAACCAAAAGCGAAACTAACGAAAACGAAACTAACGACAATAACAAAAACGAAACGAAACGAAACGACAAGTCAGGGACGAAATTCCCTGAGTCCGTTACTGGTTAGGTAACGGGCAAAGTTTGACCAGAGGTCGTTTACAAAGACCTTTGGTCGTACGAACCGAGGCAACCCTGGCGACACCATCCGCATCAGGGTGCAAAGAAACAATTCTTCCTAGAGCTGCTAGGAAAGTCTCTGACGATAAATCAGAAGCGATCTCGAGATGAATCGCGCGAGTCGCGAAACATACGAACAAACATAAATAGGCTTTAGAAGTTTTGACACCCCTATACCTCGACAAGACAATAGGAAAGGGTCCCCCATAATCGACCCCGACACAACTAAAAGGCTTCAATTGGGAGACACGAGCGACAGGTAAATTCCCCATGGGAGGCTCCAACGAGAGGGGACGAGTGCGAAAGCAACGATTGCATTTCGACAAATAACTACGAATGACCCTACGAGCAGACAGGATCCAAAAATTTTGTTGAAGGAGATAATGAGTAGTGTTCACTCCTGGGTGCAAATTACCTCGATGTATCTGATCAATCAAAAGTTCAACCAACCTATGCCTTCCTGGCAACAATGCGGGATATTTAGCGTCGAATGCTAAACCCGAATGCAACAGTCGACCCCCGACTCGCAAAATACCGAAATCATCAATAAAGGGCGACAATGACTGTAAGTACTTGGCACATGGTTTACCAGAGCGAATTTTCTCCAATTCCGAAGAGAAGACCGAAGACTGAACAATTCTAACAATGTGCATGAGAGCAGCATGCAACTCAGAGACACTCAATGCACCAGTGGTCCTATTGACAGCACGACAATTGTTAGTGAAACGAAAACAACGAGCGATAATACCCTGAATTTTCCTCAAAGAAGAAAATCTTTTCAACAAAACATCGACATCCGAAATCTCTATCGTAGCGAACAAAACAATATTCCTTTTCTCCAGTTCAACATCAGAAGTGGGAGCAATGGGAAAGAGTGCTGGCCAAGATTCCAGCGGCAATCTGAGGAATTCAGGCCCCGCCCACCATGCGGAAGCCCCGACTAACTCCTCTGGTAACAAGCCCCGAGACGCGACGTCCGCTGGGTTGTCACCTGAACGTACATGATTCCAACAATCCGGAGGAATTCGATCCTGAATGTGGACGACACGATTCGAAACAAAAGTCTTCCACCGATGTGGAGACGACTTGATCCAGGATAGAGCGACCGAAGAGTCACTCCAAGCGAAAACCTTATCAACAACAATGGATTGAGGACCTTGTTCAAGGACGAACGAAACGAGATCTGATAGTAAGACTGCGGCACACAATTCCAGCCGTGGAACGGAGAGTGGTTTGAGCGGAGCAACACGAGACTTGGCAGTAACGAAACGAACCTGCACATTGCCATCGGCGTCCTCGAAACGATAATACACCACACCCGCATAACCTGCAGTCGACGCATCACAAAATGCGTGCAGTTGACACGACACGAAAGATCCTTCGGGAACCAAGCACCTAGGGATTGTCAATTTGGATAAAACATGAAGAGTGGACTTATATCGATTCCACTTTTCGACAACATCAGCTGGTGGATCTTCATCCCAATCCAGCCCGAGATACCACAAATGTTGAATGACTCGTTTTGCCATAAAGGTCAATGGGCACAAGAAACCCAACGGGTCATAGATCTTAGCGACTTCTGAGAGAATGCTTCTCTTAGTACAAGGTGAATCTATGGACTTAACCATGAACGAAAACGAATCAGTAGCCGATTGCCACTGAAGACCGAGAATTTTCCCGGAAAAGTCCGATTCCGAATCAAAGTTGGATGACTGCTGTTGACGATGTTCAACAGGCAGATCCTGAAGCAATTGTGGATTATTAGCAGACCATTTCCGCAACTCAAATTGTCCCAATTGCAATAGCGAAATGAGCTGATTTCTCAACTCCAAGGTTTCCTCGATTTGATTTGCCCCAATGGCAAAATCATCGACATAAAGCCCGAGACGAATGGCTTTCGAAGCGAGAGGAAACTTCTCAGAATTTTCTTGAGCTAATTGTAACAAGCACCTAATGGCCAAATATGGCGAGGACGAAACACCATAAGTTACAGTGTTCAATTTGTAACTTCGAATAGGATCCTTTTCTGAAAAACGCCAACGAATTAATTGATACTGTCGATGTGAATCTCCAACTAAAATTTGCCGATACATCTGCCTAATGTCACAAGTGAACACGAATTTGTTCTCTCGAAAACGAAGCAAAACACTAGTGATGTCATTTTGCAACTTGGGACCAATCAACAAGGTATCATTTAACGAAAGATTGTTCGATGCCTTGGCCGAGGCGTCGAACACGACACGAATTTTCGACGATACTGGGGCGAGCGAAGACACATCAGAAGACATCGAAACACCAGGGTCTTTAAAAACGCAATGATGCGGAATGTAATAAGAGTTTGCAGATTCCGACTCCAATGGCACCAACGACATGTGCCCAGCCTCCAAATAATCTTTCATAAACTCTACATACATGTCTCTAATGTGAGGCAACCTCGACAATCGTCTCTCCAAAGCGAGCAAACGACGATCTGCGACATTCAACGAATCATTAAAGATAGGCAACTCTTTGCTATCCTTAAATGGCAACAATACCCCAAAACGACCTGATTCTTCTCGATAATGAGACTCAACGAACAACGACTCAGCCTCTTGTTCCTCATTAGAGCAAACCTCAACTGAAGGCACCTCCTCAACTCTCCAAAATGCCTTAAGAGTCTCTTCAAGGGTCGAATCTACCGACGCAAAACAAGCTTGAACCTCGCCCGCAACCTTCGACGAAATGGTTCCCAAAAGAACCCAACCAAACGTCGTGTTCATTGCGGCTGGACAGTTATCACTGCCCGACAAATAACCACCATGAACAATATTGGGAAAGATGTCAGCTCCTAGCAAAACATCGACAGAACCAGGCGTGTACCAATTAGGATCCGCTAACTTCAAATTATCAAGCGCCTTCGATGGCGAAATGTCAACACTGGGAAGTTTTCCACAAATATTGGGCAAGACCAAAGTACTTACTTTAAAAGTAGGTGATGGTACCCCAACGGGACGAATAATGCAATCAGATGATCCCTGGGCCGATCCCAAGGTCACGTGACCCAAACAAGAAATAGGTGTTGATGATCGATTCAAGTGCAAGCCCAAACGCTTGCGGCACCGATCAGTAATAAAAGACGACTGACTGCCAGAGTCAATTAAAGAACGAACCACTTGATAGTTGCCCCACTTGTCTTGAACTTCAATACATGCGGTTGCTAAAAGAACCGTAGTATTGCTACGAGAACGAGAACGAACATCCTGAAAGGATGGGAGAGAAGACATGGCAACCGTGGATGCGACTGGAGGCGGCTCAACTCGATGAGAAGCTGCTCCATCCGAATTACTAAGTTTAACGAAATGTAATAAAGAGTGGTGCCGACCTGCACACTCCTTACACGAATGAGAAGAGGGGCACTGCTTCACCAAGTGTGAAGGGCCAAAACAATTTAGGCACAAGCGCGCTGCCTTCACAGCCTCAAAACGCTTGCGCGGGTCCAACTTCAAAAAAGAACGACAATTCGAGATCGGGTGTTCTCCATTACAATGGAAGCACGACTGCTTCGATGAAGACGCACTCGACGTTGACAAAAATGCATGTGAATTCCTCGATTCCACTTTTCCACCAGACTTGACGCTACTCCGCTTACCAACGACTGCAGACGGAGATAGGTCATTCCCCAAAGATGATTCTAATGCACGACACTGTGACGACAAAAACTTGTGCAAATCCTGATATGATGGAAACTCTTCAGATGCAAATTGGAGTTCGAAACGCTTTCGAGTAGCGTTATCCAATTTCTGTAGCAACCAGTTGAACAAAGTGAAATCCCAGAGAGAGACGCCTGAGACCTGACCCAAAGCTGTAATATTTTCTGAAAAGGTATTCAACAATTCACGAAGCGATTGTGAGGAATCAGAATCCGTTATTTTGGGAGCATTACAAATCGACTGCCAATAACACGTCGCAAGTACTCGCTCATTCTGATACCTTTGGACAAGAGTATCGAAAGCTATCACATAATTGTCATCTGTCAGTGGTAAATGTTTGACAAGGGTAAGAGGTTCCTTCGACAAAGTCGAAACTAAATACTGGAACTTCTCAATTGGAGCTAACGAATCATTCGAATGAATCAAAGTCCTAAACAAATCATAATAAACCGACCACATCCTCAACGAACCATCAAAAGTAGGTATACCGATACGAGGCAATTTCACATGTGAACTTGCAGAGGAGGGTAGTGCGGGAGCACCAGACTGTCGACTATTTAACGATTCACTCGAACCATGACGTGATTTCACCACCGTATCCTGAGTCGATTCCAACGACAATTGAACCGCTCTAATCTGAAAATAAACCGAATCAACTTCGATAAGTAGTCCCGAGTATGATTTCCAAATCTCCGATGACACATCTACGACCAAAGCACTCTTATCTGCCGACTCAACCGTAATCAGGATATTTCTATCAACCTCCTGCACCTGATTGTACAAATCTGAAGCGCTGTCGCATGCAGCCAGGACAATAAAACGCGACTTTTCATCAATGGGTGCTGAAACTACTGTCAGAATCGAGTTCAAACGAGTCAAAAACTTCGAAACAGAAGCGTTTGCTCCGACCAAAGTGTTGGACATTTTGCTAAAGAGTATCAACAAAACACTAAAGCAATAAACGAATAAGGGTTATTTTTTACACCTGTAAAAAATACAACGACAACGAAATACGAACAATAACTAAAAATAAGTACCTAACCAAGTGAAGGTTACTTATTTAAAAACGAGTTGAAAATAAATTGACTTTGAAATTCACCAAAAAACAATACTTGAGATACCGAGTGTACCCAGTAGGTATACCGTGAATACAAAAATCAATATTTTCCCTGTAACAACGAAAAAGGGTTATTCGTTAAAAACCTGTAAAAATACAACAACAACGAACGATGAGCAATACCAAAAATAAGTACCTAACCAAGTGAAAGTTACTTATTTAATATCGAGTTGAAAATAAATTATTGAATTCGAATTCACCAAAAACAATACTTAAGATACCGAGTGTACCCAGTATACCGTGAATGCAAAAATCAATATTCTGCCCTGCGAATTCAGAGAGAAAATATTTCAACTATTACAGAGGTTTTTAAAACGAACACCTGCAACGAACGAAGAAGTGGAGTGAGGTAGAATGGAGTAAAATAGTGGAATGGGTGAAAATGCCGTCTGGCGTCCTTTGGATCGACTATTTCGAATCCTTTGACCTACAAACAGGCTACCTTAACACAGTGAGTGAGAAACTAATTTCAAACAAATGATGCAACCAATTAATGAACTATATTTCCACGAGCTTTCCTATCCGACTACGGAGGGACCAAAAAAATGTTAACTCCGCGTCAAAGAGCAACACGAAATATTAACGACGCGATTCGATCCTGAAAGGGGCTAAATTAATGCGGCTCGATGCCGCGATGGTAATGACAAATCGCCACGGTGACAGGATCGAAATTTAGGGAAGGACCAGGCTATAATTGCCAATGATTGACAGGAACACAATTAATTAATAATTATCGAAATTACTGACCTTGTGTCTTGTCCGACTAAAGGGGCACTTGTTTTAATTTGCGAGATGTTGTAACTATTATTATTGTTCACTCTGCTTCACTATGTAGGTACCCACGATTGTTCCACTACTTTATACCGCTTCCTTATTTCATTAAGGAACTAGGTATCCCGTTTCCGTAACACCAGCATCGACGAGTCTGGTACGAACGGCACTCTTGGTCGAGCTCTCTCCTCTCTCGATGTTAAACCTCGACTCTTCTCTCTATGTGTGGTCCTGTCCGGTCAGGTGTCCTTTTCCTTCGTCCCAATGTGTAAAGGGATAGGAAGGGGTAGGAAACGGTGGTGTCTTAGAGAATACGAATCGATTATTCACCAAGGACGTAACAATATTGTAGTTGTATTCTAGCTATCTGCCTAGTGCCTATACCTAATTAGGCAGTAGGCACCAACACGAAAGACGTTTTTAAAGTTTTATAAATAAATAATAATTTATTAAGTACTTTAGTACCTACTTGAAGTACTTAAATAGATATAAAAACTACTATAAAGGTGTATATTTAAAATACCTACATACCTAATATTCCCACGCAAGATTTGAGATATTTAGTAAAAACGCTTACTAATAACCCAAAAGCGCTAGATCAAAAAATTAAATTTTTACCTATTCTACGAAATATCACGTTTTCATGTTGTATATTCATGTAATTTTAACTAGGGGGGGTCTCTGGACTGGAGAGACTAGTTTGTTTAGCTAATAAATATAATAATCAATATAAAGGTTTATTAACAAAAACTTATGTCATCGATTATCGCCGCTAAAAATAGAAATGAAAACGCATTTACTTTCAACAATTGAATGAAATTAATTAAGGGAAAACATGTAAACACAATTGTCTAAATACAAAAACCATAAATTACAAACAGATAACAGATGGCAAAATGATGGTGTTTAGCTCCTAGTTATACCTACATAATTATTATAAGTTCATCCACTTGTTACAAAACAGTAAAACACCAACAAACAACCTCCTACTTACCAAATTTTAAAGAAGTCTTGTAGTTTCAATGTCTTAAAAGAAACAAAAAGTACATTTGCACGTTAAAACTGGTAGGGCTCTTTCATTTCAAATGAATGTTAGATGGTTGATTAATTTTCTGTCACTTAATTGAATAAAATTACGAGTTCTTTCACATTTTTGTCGCTTCATTCGTCTAATTATGATTACGTTCATGCCGTGAAATGACAAAACAAATCACCGCCAGGCATTGTGGATTTGTGGCATCATCCACGACTTTCATCTCTCGCCGTCTAATAAATAACTAAACTAAAATAAAACCACAGAGCCACAGACAGACCACAGAAACTTTAATAAAAAATGTATGATGTATGAATGAATCTTGACGCAGATGCTGTATGTAACTTGTCCTGTAACTGAACTGAAAACTGACAGATATAGATGGTTCATAGCTTCTCTCTCACTCACACCAACACTTCTTGACGCGTTTATTTATATCCCAACTAGGTTTTGCCAATGCATGCAAATACCGCGTTTTGATTGGTAGCAGTAGTAGTATCAGAATAATAGCAACAGCAGCCTTTCTTTCGCTCAACCGCTATGAATCATGATCATGAAAGTTTAATAAATATTTTTAGGATCACTGAATCCGTATTCAATAGAGAATAGATTCGTTTACCTATCCTGACAAGAGAACAACAAAGGGAAAAGGGAAGTGTAAAGCTTATTCCAATTATTATTGTAAGATAAATAGAAAAAATTGATAGTCGAATTCTTAAAAGGAAATTAATAATAATATTAATTGTTAATGTTTTATTGTCTATACTCTATAATATTAAAATAGCAGGAAATGGGGTAATCCTGTTGTTTAGTCTTCCAAAACACCCCTCACATGCCCATTCCACTTTTTCCACTCGCGTCGCTCACAGGGTTGCTGCATTAAATCAGGTCTTTGGTCAGGGTAGGTTTTTTTTTCCTTTAAATGTCCGTAAAATTAAAAAAAAAACCTACCCTGACCAAAGACCTGATTTAATGCAGCAACACTGTGACTGCTGTGGACGCGAGTGGAAAAAGTGGAATGGGCATGTGAGGGGTGTTTTGGAAGACTAAACAACAGGGTAACCGGAAATGGATTTGGTAGTGTAGGTACCCAATAAGTAAATAACCCCATCATATTCTAAATGTAAGAAGTAAGATCATTCCATTATTTTCTAAATAAAACATATTTTTATCAAACTAAAAATTTATTCATTCAATTTTTTTGAATAACAAAAACGGTTAAATTAAAACTAATAATTCTAAAACATATTTTTATCAAACTAGAAATTTATTCACTCAATTTTTTTGAATAACAAAAACGGTTAAATTAAAACTAATAATTCTAGAAGAAACTAATTTTGATATTCCGTTAACTGTAGACAATAATAGATCATGTCAATTAATTATTTCACAGTAATAAGACACGAACTGAAGCAGTCACAAGATAGATCTGTAGATAAGAGTTGTCTTTAGTCTTTTGCACTTAAATCAGCACTCTTATCGATGACTAGTCTTGAAGGAGGCCACTCAGGAGTTTCACTGTCATAGTCGTCGGCTGCTAGGATGCCGACTCTTGTTCCTATTATGCTGTTTATGCTGGGTAACGTTCTTCCTAAATCTCCGGTCACAAATTCGTAAACGGAAAGATTCGGAGTAAAAGATACCTCCAAAATAAACAACCTGCTTTCACCTACAAAATAAAATGTTTAAGCATTCAAACTGTGCTACCACGACACTAAAAAACTCACCAATGACAGGCTTTGCCAACATGGAAAGTACCCAACATTCCGACTTTTTTGGTTTCTCGAAATGCACAATCAATGCTAGCGGTCGCTTCTGTGATACTTTCAACGGTGTTGATGTATTATTAATCTTACTTATTTGATCCAAAACGTTGACATTATCATCAACTATTAAAAGCAGCGTCGATTTTCTTATTGCATTTTTCGCCACTTCTGGCAATTCTTGCTTTATAACGCAGTTACAATAACTGAGATTCTTGAATTCATATCCAAGCCCAAGTGGCCCAAGTGGAGAACAAGCTTCGTTCAATTCGGTCTCTTTAATTTTCAAAAATCCTGAATCACATCTAGTCTTGAGAGGATTTTTCAATATGAAGTACACCGGACGACCGTTTCCCAGTATTCTAGCAGTTGGAAAACCAGATGTATAACTTATTCGAAATGTAACGGTGGTGCAGTCAACTCTGAAAATGTACGAGATGAATAATGCATTATTATATTTGTCATTATTATTGTACATACCCGAAAACCCTTGCAATGATGTTTCTGATGGTTAATACGCCGGAATGTACAATGTCATCGTCCATGAGGGCGTCTTTGTTATATTTCAACAATCTCGCCCCAAAGTACAAATCCTGGTGAGAAATAACATGCGACGACAGTTTCAGTGGCGAGTTGGGTGGAAGTGGTGGTATATTAAAAGCGCTTTTAAGATCCTCGTACTGAAATTTCTCCAAAGTTTCAAATAAAAGTTTTTTTGTAATCACTCTATTGTTGAATCTTCGGATCCTCTTTGCTCGGTTCAAATAAGACATTTCATCAAGATGTATCACTTTTATTAATTCCTACAACAATTCAGACTATTGAGTAACTAAATATTTATCAACTACAATTATAAGGTAATCCTGTTGTTTAGTCTTCCAAAACACCCCTCACATGCCCATTCCACTTTTTCCACTCGCGTCGCTCACAGGGTTGCTGCATTAAATCAGGTCTTTGGTCAGGGTAGGTTTTTTTTTCCCTTTAAATATCCCTAAAATTAAAAAAAAACCTACCCTGACCAAAGACCTGATTTAATGCAGCAACACTGTGACTGCTGTGAGAGACGCGAGTGGAAAAAGTGGAATGGGCATGTGAGGGGTGTTTTGGAAGACTAAACCACAGGATAACCCAATTATAATAACATCACTTACCCTCTCATCATCTTCATGTTCAAAAACAATGCCAAGATTCAACAAAGATTCCCTGTCGAATCTCTTATTTACTAGACTAGCTAGAACTGCTGCTTGATTTTTGAATTTACAGTTAAGTCTCTCAATAGGGTGCGTAACGTGTGCGTAATAATCCGGATACTTGTCCACTAAATACCCTTTCATCAAGTATTCTCTCAATAAAATACAAAGCGGGTAGGTCAATCCAATTTTGAAAGTTTCACAATCAAATTGTGCCAGTTCTTGTTTGATCTCGACTATTTTTTCTGAATTTATTTTACGAAAAAAGTCATCCTCCAATAACCCCATGCACAGGATACAAATGGCATTTCTCTTTGCACTTTTCTCAAGGGCAGGTACCGTAGTATAATAAGATGCTAGCTCTTCTTCGTCTTGTACCACTGCGTTTGTAGACCTTATCGCACATTGTACACAAAATCCAATTTCTAATAAGTGGTTAATAATATCGATATCATCGCAGTTCGCCATTGTTATATTTTGTATAATATGTAATTCTATTTTTTACTTGAATTAATAAGACCACATTTATTTAATATTTCTGTTGAATGGTAATTAATGACCACAAGGTCCACAAGCAACTCAAACAAAACAACAAAGCAAATTAGGCATAGGGCCCAAAACAAATAAACGACAAAATTATTTGTTATTTTCTAAAAACATTGAGGTTAATATCTAATAGCTTCTGGCAGCACTGACAAGTGACAACAACCGTTAAAACCAAAGAAGAAAAAAGCTCAGGAATGAGTATATTCGATATCCTTGGTGACCACCGGAATGGACCACCAATATGGCAGAGTGGCGGACGGTGCCAGACAGAGACAGAACACAACTGAAAGAAAAAAGAAACACTTCCGCCTGTCCGCCGACCGTCCGTCACGTAACAGTCAATCACCGGCCGAGCCTTACGGCACGGTTTGGGTTAATTCAACTGTCAATGTTAAATTTGGACTACCAAGATGGCTGACTTCCGCCGCATTCATTGGATAGGTAAAGTAACGTTATACTCTTTCCTGACCTTTTTTCTTCTTCGATTAAAACATCAAGATCAAGTAGCCATGTTTCTCAGTCTAAATGATAATATAAGTACCCAGGAAGTATCTTATTACACATGAACAAAATAAGAATAAACAAACATTAAACGAACGCGAGTCCGAACACGTTATAACGCGTTTTGGATTCAAACAGGAAACAGGCGTGTTCTTTTGTAAACGGATTCATCCCCACTCTTTGCCAGATTCGGATCGCGATCCGTACCGTAACCCCTTTTTTTATTTTTAGGATCGGAACGGATTGATTCGGATCCGAGAAACGTAACCCAAGTTTTTTTATCATGATTATTAATCAATCGGATCCTGAAGGTTTACTTAGTCTACGATGTGGTACTTTTATAGATTTGACACCGTGAGACTTGACAAGAATGACGTGAATGTCGTAAAAATTTTAGTGCGCTTAAAATATGAATATGGCTATATACACAAGGGTGCCCAAGCCATAGAAATAGAAATAGAAGAAAAATATGAATTGCCGCAAAAAAAATAAGTATGCCCTTGCCACAGAATAGACTAATCAGAATACAAACTTCAATAAAAATAACAGGTACGCGCATCTGCTCGCGCGGGTTTAGACGGGGTTAGAACTCAGCGGCAGTCAGCGGCGGAGCGCAACGGAGTCAGTTAATCTATATCGCTCGTTGCCTGTAGTACCAGTGGCGGAGTGGCGCTCTTCTATAACCGCGAATTTTATAGCTTCAGACGTTGATTTATCGTTTTATGTTTTTTCGTTTATTATTGTATATTGTTATTGGTAATAGCGTTAATATGTGTATGTTTTCTTTTATTTTTAGACTTTTTTACAACTTTTAGGATAAGCTCAATGTAGAATATTTTATTTTTTATTTCGGATATGTCTTATCGCTTTTATAGCGTAGGTGAAGAAAAAACATTCGTTTCAGTTTTGGCTTCAATTACCCAGATAGCACCGAGTGTCCTATGGACGTCCGTTGAGTATCCATTATACGTCCATTGGTCCATGGACAATAAATGGACGTCCTACGGACTTCTCCGCACGGACTTCCTATGTACGTCCACAAAAGTACGTCCATTGGACGTCCATCGAGTTATTTTTGACTATTGCGCATGACGTGCTGTCGCAGACAGGAAGAGAATAGCAGCACAAGTGCGCACGCACGCGCTAACCACCCCATCTTCCATTCTTCGACTATACAATCCACATTCCTACATTATACATTAATTCGTCCCAAGGAAAGACTTCCGCCATTCCCATCAAACTCAAGACTTCTAGCGTGAAGATGAAGACATCTGCATTATACAGTGAACAAAAGAAAGAAATTCGATGAATCTTTAATTTTTATAGAGTTTGTGAAAAATCGAAAAACGAAGATTTTCATTAAGTTTATCAATATATTATCATAAACTAATATAATTAACAACTTTTCAATGAAAATTACCAGATTTTACGTAAAACTTAATGATAGAAACACGTAAGTAGGTAGTACCTATAGTCATTTTCCTGTATCTTTAGCCATTATCAACGTTGTTTTCAAAACAGGAAATTACCGTATATACCCTATACCTATCACTACATTTATTGGATTTTTCAAAACTCTAAATTTCAAGACTTATCGAATATTTTCTGTCTTTTGTTCCTCACTAAGATATTTATCAGCAAATGCTTTGTGGACATCCGATAACGGACTCTCTATGGACATCCGATAACGGACTCCCTATGGACGTCCGATAACGGACATCCTATGGACGTCCGGTAACGGACATCCTGCGGATGTCCAAAGTTGTGACAAATGGACACTGAGTGGACGTCCCATGGACGTCCATAGGACAAAAACGGACGTCCGTTGGTACATAGAGGGATGTCCATTGGACGTCCATAGGACTACTTTGTGCTGTTTGGGTAGGTAGGTATACACGTAGGTTTGTAAATTGTATTTCAGTACAACCTCTTTAATCCGAACACATGTTAATCCGGACACTCAATTCTCAGAGTCATAGTCCGGACGCACCTAGGACCTAGGTACTCCGGACAATGAAATTGGGAACTCGTGCAATTATAAAATATGTGCGTATTTCAAGTTAACAAAACTAAACTCAATTCCTCTTGAACACACACTTATTGATGTAAAACAGACATTCATGTTTTGTATTCTATATACTTACAGATTCAATAGCTGAATGCCCTTGAGCTCGAGATTTATTGCCCTTTATTACCCAGATTTCCGGTGTATTGAAGAATAACCAGCCCAACCACCCTAATAAACATCACATCAAATTTTTTGCTGCAAAAACTTCCTAACAAAGCACTCAAATCAGAAATAGGTGCTAAAAAACAAAAAAAAATATCACCAATTATTTTCCTATACATAATAATAATTTTATTGTGATTTAGAATAATTTTTGTCATCTACTTATTCATTCAGACAAAATGTACAATATGATACATATGAAATTACATTTTTTCAAATACATCCAGTAATCCGGACAAATCGCTAATCCGAACATACCCCGTGCATTTAATTGTCTGATTAAAGAGGTTGTACTTTGTACTGTATAGGTATTATAATATTTTTTACTAATAAAACATTTTTTTGTGTGTTCCTGTAAATTTTGAGTTTTTTTTTGCTGCATTTATCCTAACAAGTGTGCTGATTTATTCAATGATTTTCTAAAAAAGGGAAAACACTTGAGAAGTATCGGTATAAAAGGAACCTTTATAATGTAATATCTAAGAATTAAAATCAAATTATTAAAAATTAATTAAAAATTTAAAAAATAACTAAAAAAAAGTAAAATCTAAAAAAGTAATAAAAAAAATAACAACTATAAAAATGTTCCAGAACCACTGGTCAGCCTGGTAGGCTGTATGTGATTTTTTCTGTTTCTTTCTACTTTTATGGCTTTGAAATGGTTCTATTCTTCTATTATATGCGCATTTATGACGAAGCCATTTACCGTCATTTAATTCTTTTGTGGATTTTATGGATCTGTTAACCTTTATTTTATTACTAGCTATCACTATCACTACTACTGTTGTAATAATAATAAACTGATACACATAATAGATGTTTTTGAAAACATCTATAATATAGTAATAATAAAATAATATATAAACATATATTTTAGTACGCTCCTGTGCGCTCTTGCACAAACTGATTTCATTAGTTTTGAATGCGGACCTGACTTCTAAACCCGAACGTGTGGCCGCTAGAGGTGGGGGTTGACTCTACCAGAACAAAGGCACCGACGGCGAGTTTGGCTTCTGATTAAGTCTATTCTGTGCCCTTGCCCTAGGCCTAGGCCCTAACCTATTAACTATGAATGATAAAAATGATTTTTGTTGACTTTTTTAAGGTTCTCAATTTATTCGACTCGCAAATAATACGAGTTTGAGTGACATAAAATAGAAATTATTTATCGTTGGGGCACACTTTTCAAGACCGATGTGTGAAGCTAAAAAGGCAAGTAGGAATGTTTTGAATTAAAGTTTTTTCTTCCTCAAAGGGAAGAAATAATGCTCAGTGCCTGGCAGGGACTAGAGGATATTTTTGCCCTTATTATTATTTTAACAACAAAACTACTAAGTAATAATTTAGGTATTTAATAAAATGATTTTTCTAATCCTTTTTATTCATAGGCAACTGAATACAAAAAGGAATTTCATTTAAAATGATGACACCAAGTTATTAGACCTCAACTTTTTATTACAAACTAGTCAAAACTACCCTTTATGGTAAGGTTGCTGATTGGCACCCCGACTTCCTCCTCACTAAGTCAAGTCTTTGGCCAGGTCAGGTTTTTTCCCCTTAAAAAATTTATGGCTCTTAATGGTTTTCTTTATCTTCTATAATTTTACTTTTCTTCTTTCATTTTCTTGAAATTTCAGGGAAAAAACCTACCCTGACCAATGGCCTGACTTAGTGGAGGGGAACTCAGGGTGTAGGTTTTCATCTTATATATTTTTCAACAATATTTTATTTGGGGTCAGCAAGGTTTAAATGAGTCATTTTTTATTATTATTCTTAACCCTTTGAAGCACACCATTCAAAAAAAAAATACAAAACAGATAAATCTTGTTTTTTTAATTACTGAATGGATATTAAAATACATTACCCTGGTATAAAAAAAATTGTCATCAAATTACTAGTTTTTTTGGAGGTGGTTACCCGTAAAGACCACTGTGCCACAAAGAGTCCTCGGATGTACCACCAGTATATTATGTCCCCGGATCTACTATAAAAACAATAATACTACTTGAAGTTGTATTTACGATTTAAAAACAAGAAATTAAAGAAAATATAATAAAAAAATCAAATTTGGTAAAAAAAGTAAATACATGGTAAGTAACCCACATCATTTTTAATTTTAATAATACACAAAATGCTGTTATAAACCTATTTCCTATGAAATTTTAAGAAACAATTTTTATTGTCATTAAGGCACAGAGCTATCTCACAAACAGAACAAGCCCACTTGGAGCGATGCACTTCTTCTTTAGTTGAACATAACCCACAGCGTCTAGAAGTGGATCTAACTGGCATATGGTCCGCATTTTTAAAACGTCGTTCTTGTAAGACATTGATTTTAAAAGAGTTTACTTCTTTTTGCTTTGACTTTCTTCCTCCTCGTTCTTTAGGTGAAGTGTCAATCAAAGCTACAGCAATGGCTATTTTAAACTCCTTTAAAGTCATCGATTTTCCTTCAGACAGCTTAGTGAACAATACAAAAGCATTGACGACAGTGGTATCCAGCATATGGAAAAATATTCTGTGCCACCATTTCCTTGATTTGCGGTCTATAGCATAAATGGATTTTAGCATATCTGCTTTATCTACATAGCCCATATGCTTATTGTATTCTCTTACTAGCTGTGGACATTCAATTGTAGAAAATGATCCATCTTTTTCTTTTCTGTCGACGGTTGTTACATCGTTAGGATCGTGAAAATTGGATAGAAAATATATATCTTTTCTGTCCTTCCACTTTACTGCAACTATTCCAGTTTTAGTTGACCTCCACTCAGAGAATCCTCGAGGTCCTTTTTTGTTTTCTGCAATTAGGTCTTTTGGGAAATGTTTCCTATTATTTCTGGTTGTTGCAGCCGCCCATATTTTGTTTTCCTGAAGATAAATCATTAGCTCTACAGAGCTAAAATAGTTGTCGAAGTAGACTGTATAATTTTTGTCCACTAATTCACGTGTCAAATCTTTAATAACTCTGGATCCTAGATTTGCTTCCTTGATATTATCCTTTTTCCCCTCATATATTTGGAACTCGACGACATATCCAGAAGAGTCAGCACGAACCCATACTTTATAGCCACGTTTTACAGGTTTATCTGGCATATATTGTTTGAGACTGCTTCTTCCCTTGAAGGGAATCATAGATTCGTCAATTGACTGATATTGTCCAGGAAAATAGCAGCTCTTGAAGGTTCTGGATAGAGTATCGAGAAGTGGTCGGAGTTTAAATAATTTATCAAAATTTGGTGTATTTCGTGCAGGCATAGCATTATTGTCGTTTATATGTAAATGAGACAAAAACCATCCAAATCTATTTACAGACATTGATGAAGATATATATTTATCTCTCATTACTGGGTTTGAAGACCAATAATCTCTATAATAGGGCAGTTTCTTTATTCCCATTAAAATATTAATCCCAAGAAAGGTTTTCATTTCATCTCCATTAGTGGCATTGTTATTTACACCAACTGTCTCTTGAACGCTGTACAGATTGGTTTCATATACCAAACGCTCAATGAGATCTTCTGGGAAAAGGGCAAAAAATGTATCAATTGGCTCTTCCGATTCTATTGTAGGGCCAACGGGTTCTTTAAATTCATAATTTGCTCTTTTGGTATGAATTTTTGACCAAGTGAAGATGCCTGACTGGTACATAATTGTAGCGAGAGGAATGTTGTCATCATCAGAGTCAATGCCGTGTTCAATATCATCAATGTCAACGTGAACATCAAAAACTTCTTCTTCATTGTGTTCTTGAATTTTTTCTATGGGATCGTTAATAGTTCGTATCAATACGTTGTCAGGACCTACTATGTAGTTTCCTTCTATTTCTCCAATATCTTCTACATTTTCTTCCTCATCTTCAGATTCTGGACCACTTGGAATCTCCTCAATTTGATCCCATAATCTCTGAAGGCGTGCTTGATCAGTTTCGTAAGATGCCATATTATCTGAAATTTTTTTTTGCAATTATATAGGTAGCTAAGATAATTTATCGTTTATAAATATGGAAATAAATTATAGAGAGAAAAATAAAATAATAGAAAAATATACATATTCAGTAACCTATATCATTATTAGGCATTGTGGCCATATATATGATGGCATAGTGGTCATGCAGCATAACCACCGATATTTTGCAAGATTTTAAAAATAATTATTAATATTATTCTTATTTAAGTGTTGTTACGAGAAATGCATATTATATACTGTATATTAAAAATCATATTACCTGTATTTATCCAGTATACATTCACATAAAACTATAAAATGCGACACTAGTATTATAACACACCATCACACGCGGTCATCAAATTGTAATCTGTGAAATAGCAGCTTGTGGGCAAACTATATGCATAGTTCCACAAATAGGCACTAGATGGCGCTCTATATTTCTTATTCTATTGGTTTACACAAGCTAACACTCTGCTGCAGGTATTAAATTTAAAAGAGAAAGGGTGGTTTCATAGCATAACCACTGTGCTGCAAAGGGTTAAGGAAGGCTCTGAATGCTGAATCTTAAGTGTCATTATTGTCAGGTTATATGCCACCACAATTTTTGACAGTTAACTTTGTAACCTATCTAAACGTTGGCATAGTGTATATTTAAAAATGAAGGAACAGATATTCTGTCGATATCTTTACAATAATTGAAAGGTTTCTCAGGAAAACCAACTGACAGTGAAAGCTACTTCGTTTAAATATTTTCACAATCCAAAGATATGAGGTTAACATGAAAATCTTGGCTTTAATCTATCTCGGTGCCAGACGTCTAACCTGAGATTCAGCATTTACAGCTACCATTGAGCATAATAATTAAAAATCACTATTGTGTATACTATTTTCCAGATAAGTAGATAGGACGAAGCTGGGTTCAGTACCTACATGGATTAAAAATGAAACAGTGTTTGATTTCAGGTAAAAAGTTATCAAAGTCTAGAATTTTTCTATTTGTTAAATTTCAGGCTTTTCTCTTCATCTAGAATTGACTAGCTAGAAAGATTGGATCAAATATTGTGAATTACTCATTAGCAAAGCAATTTGAGGTTAGTTTATTGCATTATTCCACTATATAACCTCGCTTTCTATACCTTTTTTTTATTCGAAACATAAATCCGCACATTTCTGCCAACATGACAGCCGATTTGTAAAATTATTTTAAGCGTAAATCACAGAACCTTTCAGATTGGTACTTATTGTTAAAAGTAACCAACGGATTTATGATGCAACTTCATACTATATCTACTTATTTGAAGAGACGTATAGTTATTATGTGAAAAATAACGTTTTAAAGGTAAATAAATTGATTTGTACTGCTAATCTCATAATTTCATAAAATTGACAATGTACAGGTACATGGTACATATAAATTAAAAAGTACCCACCCACTCGACATACCCTATATTATAGATCTTTTAAATAAAATTATGTATATACAAATATATTATAAATCTTCTCATAAAAGTTTCTATTGTTATAACAAGAACAAATCGCTTCACTAAAATATACAACAATAAATAGGAAGTTTTTACAAAACGGAAAAAGCATCTGTTCTGGAATTGAATAATGCTTTTAAAATTGATCACTTTGTTTTCTTTATTTCATCTTAACCTTCAAACGACAACACTGTGACATATTAGACCCCATAAATTTTGATTTTAACTTTAACCATCCAACAGTAAAACTGCTTCATTTAAAATGAAAAGTCTTCCATAAATACCAAAAATATTTATTCAAAGAGAAGCAACCACTCCTTCAATAATTATTCATGAATTCTCTGAGAGATATAACTAATCCAAGTAGGTATGGTATAAAAATGATGAGTTATCGTTTAAGGGTTAAATATAAATAAAAGAGACAGGTATATGTGTGAAGAGTGTGTCATTTTGAAACGATCACTTAATTTATAGTGGCAAGGTCACGGAGTTACTAACATAACGAAAATATTGACATTGTTTCTCAATTTACTACCTATCAAGTCACACCAGCGTTGAAAGTTCATGTGGAGAATTCGTAGTGGCAACGCTGCTCATGTCCAAAGTAGCTCCCGTCTGCAGCCCGGGACTCACACTTCCGCTGGCTTCCCTTGGGTGAGCTCTAGTGGTGGTCATGCTTAAAATCTCGGTACCAGTGGGCGGAGTCGTGGTTGAGGGTCGAACAAGAAATGGGCCCCCGTGTCCTCCGTGCGAGTGCGCGTAACCGTGCCCGTAGCCGCTGATGTGTGAATGATTGATTGGAGAGTGCATACTATGGAAGGAGGCATGGGGGTTCCCCGGAGGTGACGACAGGGCAAGCGTTGACTGTTCGTGCTGCTGCAACGCCAGCTCCTTTACTGCGTTGGTTTTCTCTCGTTGCCAGATGAACACATTATGGACCATCGCACAGCCACAGAAAATTATCCCCAAACCGATGAAGATACTCGTGACAATTGCCGGAGTCGAGTGAAATTGGATGAATGTATACAAGATTATACCTGTAAAAATATTTTTTATAAGCCTTTTTTTAACAAAATTATTCCTTCATTCGTTTACCTGTTAAGAATACAGGAATTGATATGAAAAAACCTCCAACGGCACACACTCTGCTTACAGATGATTTTTGTAAATATTTATTTGTCCTAAAACAAAATAAATCAGTTTAATAATAATTATAACATAACTACTATAATACTAGGGCTAATAAATAATTCGATTTTAGAGTGTTTCTCAGTTTCCTTATCCTAGAAATAATGAGTAGAAAGTTGTTGAATGAATCCAGAATGTTCTCGAGCAATATTCGAGCACTTGAACATCAAATGGGAGCTGAACCATTTTTTTGTTATATTAGCAATAAATTATGCCATTTTTCCATTTTAAGTTTTGAATACTCTGCTCAAAGAAGTACCGTATGATGACTATGAATCAAGCACGTTTTTTGTTTTTACAAAGAAAATTATATTATAACGAGATGTGATAAACTAGGACTGGCAGGGTCGCCATGTGATAAACTAATAGTAATATTGCAGGATCGCCATGTGATAAACTAATAGTAATGTTGCAGGATCGCCATGTGATTAACTATGAGTGAGTTTGCAGGATCGCCATTTGATAGATAAGGAGGATGTGCAGGATAATTAAAGTTGATTGGGTTTTGATCGGTTTATTAGGTAACACTTACTACATAACGACGGTTGTCTATGACTAAATTAATCTACTTAATAATCATGATTGATTATAATATCTATAATAATTGATAATAATTGATCGGATGGAGTGTCTGTCCATTATGTATGGCTGGGTCAATGCCAACGGCATTGTTTACCCTTATTCAGCATTTCTGCAAGGTTGAGTTACCGTCTTGTTATTAAACATATTATTTATGTGTGTCAGTATAATATTACAAATACTACTTGTTTTGATAACAAGATAGTTAATTAATTGACTTTAAAATATTTACTTATCGAAAGTAAGTTTCCTTGCTAATAATCTTAACTGGTCCATGACACATTCATCACAGAGACCACTCTCGAAAAATTCTATGATCATATCAGTTTGTTTCTTGACGGACAGTGTGCGTTGCGTTCTATTAAACACCAGAATGGTTTGACATTTCTAGAATCCACGGCCAGTGATATAAAGGCGGAGCTGTCGGCGCTCTAGCAGTCAGTAGTAACTTTGATGATGGAAGTGAAGTCTGAAATATACAGAGTAAGGAAGCCAGTGGTGGTATATAGTGAATTGTGACTCATTGAAGTATAGACAAGTGGTGTAATGTCTGTGAGTGGAGACAAGAGGACAGCCGATTATTTAGATTTAGAGGTTATCAGTTTATAAGTTGTATTTATGTTGGAGTAATAAAGACATTTTTGCAGACTTTAGTAGTGATTTTATAATTGTGAGACAATATCATAGCAATGATTGATTCATGGTTCATGGTACGCGCGAAAATGATTATAAAAACGGATAATCAAATTTATACTGTACTATCTGTATCTAATAATACAGATTCGACCTTCTTACTGTTAATTTGTTAAATTATATAGGGAAAATATTTAAGACAAGAGACTGGTTACAATTCGACGTAGGTAAAAATCAGAGACCTGCAATGTGTGATGAGATGAAGGTTTGTTGGTGAAGATAAGGTAAATAAATTGTACTGATTCTGGTTTGGTTTAGTTTAGATACAGGAACTTCGAAACACCGGATATATCCATAAATACCTAGACCAAATACCATCACTAATTACAAATCACTATTTTTATTAGGCTGCTGGTTGCTGAGGCACCGACGACCGTTGCAGGCGACGGAGGCTTCTAGCTTCCGCTTTTATTCTTTCAGTCTCAGTCCCACGACTCCCACTTACATGATGGGTACTTAACTAATGCCAGATAAGAGTAAATTAATTATAGCCGAGATTATAAGTATAAGGATATATCTTCCGCCTTATGTAAGGGCCTTCTTACATGAGTCTTTTAGCCTTTTATCAAAAATATTTTGGTGTTTTTACATTTTAAGTCTGTTGACCATTTTCAAAAAAATCTGGTAAAAATTAGCATTTATAATATCATTTTCATTGTTTTCCTTTCGTTGTGACGTAATTTTCGTCATTGTCTCTATATGTGTGCCGACACGTTTTTAACACGTACTAAAAAGTATAAAATTAAATAGTAAATAATTAAATAAATATCGATAATAGTAAGGTGTGTAGAGAGAATAGCCGATTTTAAATAGGAAGTCGCTAAAGGATGCGCGCCACGGTTTATCGTTTTAAATGTCACAAGTACATATTTCCATAGCTACTAAAAATAATTATTTCATAATTTTCATTATATTTTTTGGTAATTAAATACATCCGCGGCTCCTAAGTTTCATCAATTTTTTCGGGACCGAGGAGCGAAATAGGGGTGCTGGGTGGGTAAGAAGCTAAAAACAGCCATTGCAAACTAATATCAAGGTCACTACTAAGGCCTCTTTGGCACTACGGTCGAATTTCTATTTTTTTCTTCACTTTCAGGGCAAGGAAAATCTTCGAGATTACCAGTGTAGCATGATTTTTATTTTGAATTTTGCATTTATATTCAAAAAATCATTGCATCAATCCCTGTGGACTGGACACGATATGTGAAAGCGGATATATCGCCCAGTCCGCCTCTGTAAGCACTTGGCAATTATCGTGAAGTGGTTATATCCGTGATCGCGGCATCTAATCGGCTCCTCTTGTCAGGACCGAACTCTCTCCGCACTCTCAAAACCGTTTTTTTAGGCCGTTTTGTGGCTTTCCCTTTCATTTGCAAAGCAAATGAATACCTTCCTGGTGTTACTATAGGTATGTTCTTCACCCCTATACAGGGTGATCCCGAAATGGCGGACACGGTATACAGGGTGTTGTAGATGATGTTCAGAAAGACTGTAAATTTAAAACAAAAATTGTTTCCTCGCCTTCGTTACCGAGATATAGGGTGTCCTTTTTCTAAACTTTAAATCAAAACGGCAGTCAAATTTAAACAACCTCCACTGGCAAAGCACATGATTTGACATAACTATTACGATAGCGTTTGCTTTTTATTTTTATTATTATCGGGAACGGAATTACATGCATTCAAAGTTTACCTATTCCCTGAGTTCAACAAAATTTTTCAATGTGGCATCGTTGTTCAAATTCGAGCTCAACAATGCAACTAAAATAGATTTTGAATAATATTATCGGATATGTTTACCCGCAACGATTATTTTTTTGAACATTGTTGAACTTTCCATTTCATATGTTTCCATGGTAATATCTATCTGGGTATTATTGTAGACCTACACATTATTTTTTCCTTAAGAAGGGTAGTGCAGTGTTGTGACTTTTTTTTCCACAAAAGTGGTCATATCTTCTTAAGGGAGCCATATTGGAGAAAACAGTAAATAAAACTTAGAATCCTTAATCCACAATGGATGCTGTGGTGCTGTCCGTGTCCGCCATTTCGGGATCACCCTGTATAGGTGCCATAGTGAAACTTTAGGAGCCGCGGATGTAAATAATGACCTTTTGCATTTATATTCCAAAAATCGTAACATCAAATCCTGTGTTCTGGTCACGATATGAAAAGCGAATATAACGCAAGTACGTGACTGTATACGTTTCGAAGCGCTTGGCATTGTCCTTAAGTGGTTACATCCCATAGACTCGACTATTTAATCATCGCATCTGCCAGGTCCGTACTTTCATTGCACTCTCAAAATCGGTTTTTAATGTCGTTTTGTTGCCTTCCCTTTCATTTGCAAAGCAAATGAATACCTTCCTGGTGTTATTATAGGTATGTTCTCCACCCCTATATAGGTGCCATAGTGAAACTGTAGGAGACGCGGATGTATAAATGACCTCCGTTTTTTTCTAAATTTTGTACCAATGTGTGCAAAATTTTGTTGATGAGATTCTGACGGAGACATGTGGCTCAGACCACGCGCTCTTTCGTTGGCATCCCCCCCTCCGTAGTTGGCTCCGCCCACGCGCTTTTTCATCGGAACTTGGGATTTTCTAAATGTTTGCCGAACAAACAGACAGGCAAGAAGGCGAGTTGATAAATAAAGAAGAAGGCAGGTCGTATGAGTATAAAGCACATAAAGTGCAATTACTAGCCTGTTAAACGGGGTCGGAGTATTCCTCCATCGCCCATAACAGTTGTCATGTTGGCAGTGCCCGAAACTCCAATCAAGAGATAGATAGATAGATAGATAGATAGATAGATAGATAGATAGATAGATAGATAGATAGACAGATAGATAGAGAGAGAGAGAGAGAGAGAGAGAGAGAGAGAGAGAGAGAGAGAGAGAGAGAGAGAGAGAGAGAGACTCCGCACATCCAAAAACAGAGCCAACCAGATACCAGAAAAAGCACAGATACGTGTTTCGCCCTGTTGGGGCTCATCAGTGTGCTGCATCTGGAGTATCCGGAGGATGTTAATGAATGCATGGACGCTTCTCGACCGTCTTAAAGCAGCCATTGACACGGTTCTCCGTGTGGTGTGAGTTGGTTTTGAATTGTCATCCAGTTCAAAGATTTGTTTAAAGTTCAAGTTTAGCTATTTGAAATGTTAGTTTAAAATCGGCCTTATTTGAAGGAATTGTTTCGACTCACTTCACAATTGGGATATTTTTTTAAATCATCTGCATTTTCTTGCATTTATTTTCTACACAACTTCTTCCATGTTCTATATTAAATTTTTTGGTAGGTAGTAGAACTTTGATATATTTTTCTTGCACTTTATTGGCTTATCTTTATCTACCCACAACATCTACGAACGCAATAAGTAAGAAAAGAAGTGCCCTTGGGAGATACAGAATGTCGAGAACATCGAGAATTTCGCAGTGATTAATTAATTACTCGCAAGTCGCAATCCCGCATTGTCATCAGTGATCGTGATCGATATGTCGCAGCAATAGGTATGGTATAAGTACCCACTTTTCCGTATTCGTATTGTATCCGCATTTATCACGATTTAAACCCATAGATCTTAATTTTACACTCCACATTTTGGTTTATGTTTAATGTGCATAACCATTCGATTAATTTACACCTAAATTGTCAATAGATGTAACACTAGTTTAAGAATTTTATGACTGGAGTGCATGCATAATAATAAACAGAACAACCACAGATACAATTATTATTACTCCTATTGGGTATGGTAAAAGGATCGACCAACCTAATAATAATAACCCTTCCTAAAAAGGCGATTGTCTGGAGTAACTAAGTGGCTAAGTCAATAACGAAATCTACATAAACACTTCACTTAAGCAGGTACTTAAGTAGATGTGGGTAATAATAGTTCAATAACAAAGAGTATTGAAAAATTCAAGTCTAGGATGCTTATACTCGGTTAGTAATACATAATAAATAACTTCGTATATATATTATTGTATATAATATAAATAAATATACTAATACCACCCACTCTCAGCATTTATATGATGGGTACATAGTGCAGATATGTTTATTTAGTTTCGGCTAGATGTTAATTGCTAGAGCTGGAACTAGAAAAACATTTTTTTATACAGATTTTTGTTTTTTGCTGTCCTCTATAAACGTAAGCGACGGTAGACGATTTATCCATATACCCATACCCATATACCTACCTGCCTGCTGTTTAAAGTGCTATAGTGCTAGTAGTAGTGCTAATGCTAATGCTAGTGCTAGTGCCTGTTAAATTGGTAAAGAACACGGTGTGTAAAGAATCAGGGCGAGCTCTCTGAAAGATCAGATATTATTAAAAGAACCGGTCATTCCTAAAATCTTGTTCTCAAACAGTTATTTAATTATCAATAATAAAATACCTAATAAGTTTTCCTTAACACTCAACCTGTTTCATTTAATATGACATGTTAACGAACCTTATGGTTATGGTTCCGCAACTTCTGTCTGTCTGTTTGTAATGTGTGATTTCTTCTAATCTAATGACGTTATGTTTTCTTCTTTGGATCATCTACATTATTATATTTTATTTTCAATGTAATGGTAATTGAGTGTGAATAGATTTTTTTAATTTAAGAATTTCATTTTTCCCGCAATTATTCAAAATGGTCACGCCAACTTTAGCGTCGTGTGTCGAACAGTTGAAAAAACTCACGCCGAATAGTATTTTTTCGCTAATCTGACTCCTGCCTGACACCTTGTAACCCAGGTACCGATACCCGACGATAAAAAAATAAATATCAAAAACTTGATAAAAGCTGGATTGACAGAAATCGCTAATAAGATGAGCGCACGGAGCTCTAATTCAACAGAGAGGTAAAACGCCAAAACCTCACCGGCAGTGTATGAGAGAGGCGAAGCCATGCAGGCCATACCGTCTTACTCTTACACATGGTAATTGGTGCTTTTAACACGTCAATGTACTACGTTGTGCTTTTACCACATAACTACTAGTAAGTACAATTAAGCCTAATTGTAGAAGTGGATACGATGAAATAACTGCAATAATGCGCATTTCACAGTATAGTATCACACATTTATCAGTCAATCCGCCATGGAATAGCGTCGTGAAACTGCCGCACTTGGCACTTGCCCACCAGGAGCATGGCTAAGTTCGACGGTGAATTTGTGTAACTTCGAACGAACAAGAATTTTATTTTACTTAATGCGATATGCGGCATTGAGTGGTTTTAGAGCTTTACCAAGCTCAAGAAAGGTATTATAGATTACTTTACACTAGGGCTTGACCACCTACAACGCTGGATTTACGGAAGGGCAATAGCCCAGTTGCGCCAGGCCCCGCAGCTAGGGGAACCCCACTGGACGTGAGAAAAAAATTAGAATAGAAGTAGCCCCACAGGAGTAGAAAAAAAGGTCCGTGACGGAGCTATACTGGAATGGAAGCCGAGTGCTGGGCGAGTATCTGGGCAAGTATCACCTCCACCGTACCTTGCGATCCTGATATCCGCAATATTCGTCGTAAAATCTCGGTCATAAAAAGGAAAGTTCGAGACTTATAGCTTCAAGGGTGTCTAGAATAATTACTGCTTCGAATAATGTTCGAATCGGAAATGGAAAGCGAAAAGTCAAGAACAAACATATTCCAGAAGGCGCTAGGCTTCTATGGTTAGGTCACGGTTAATGTTAAATTAATGCCACAGCAAACATATTGATTGTTCATTAATCAAGGAAAAAATGCTTAAGCGATTTGTTGAAACGACTTATTTACTATTAAGGCTTACCTATCGCTTCCTCCATGCGGGCTCTTCACCAGCTTGACAGCGAACAAGAACTGTATAGCACACACGAGAAGGCAACACAGATTCAAACTCAAAGTAAGCGCGCACAATGCCAATGTTACTTCGTATACTACAACGTACTCCTCGGCCGTGATAACCGTCAACTGTTCGGACCTGAGTAACTCCCGTATGTCTGTCGCTGTCACCGGGGAGATCTTCAGCAGGAATATGAGGGAAAGTAGAGCGAGCAGCAGACTGACCAGACAGAGCAAGCCCAGGCTGACCAGCATTTCCTTGACGCCGACCTCCTTGGAGCGAGCGATGAACTTGTGCACGGTCCCTTGGGGAGATTGGCGGACACGCGAGATGTTCAGTCCGCCGTTGATGGCCTTCACGGCGGCTGCGGACGCGGGAGCGGACGAGGGGGCGGTGGGCACCGGCTGCAGGACCACATTGCCGTACAGGGAATGTTTTGATCCGTCCAGTACGGTGCTGTGCAACTGGGCGGCGTTCAAAGATAGCGGGAACGTCTGGTTGAGATTCGAGTGATGGGACAGCCGGGTCACGCCAGAAGAATTCTGTGCGTGACCTCCCGGTGTCCCAGAGGAACGGTACCGATGCGCCGGGGAGCCGGCTTGTTCCATGACTAGCGAGCTGTCCGCTCGAGGGTGCCGGCTGCCTACACCCCCGTTCGTGTTCAACATATGCTTCAACATAGCGCTTGGGGGCTGCTGCCGATACCATTGGATTGCAATTTAATCGCTTGATAAGTCGCTGAGATGCTGTGATATATTTTGTACATATACAGGTATGTCAAGTCATTATTTAATCCGATCCATGGTGAAGAACCGCGGCAGTACCCGCAGCGGTTTCCTCCGAGGAGTTCATGCTTATTTAATGGTCGAGTTTCGAATATCAATTTTCGAGATGGTCATTCTGGTGACCTTCCTTGTTCCATCATTTTTATCGACTATTAGGGTGTCTTTTTATGCGAAGTGAAAGGGAGTAACGGTTCATGTTCATTAATTTTCTTCACGCTCTCCTGATCTATCCTGAATAATAGTGGAGCCTGGAACAAAAAAGAATCATCATCATCATCATACTTCAAAATAATTTTAGTTTTGTTCAGTACCAATCACCAAACTTCAATTTAATTCCTGCATGACGGATTGAATTTGTATTTTCAATTTTTATGGACCGATTTCTGGTACTCTCGGAGCTCAGTGAAGTTGGCACCCTTAAGTGCGAATTTGTTTGTCTAACCAAAAATTTCGTTCGTCCACTTTCCAAAAAAAGTTACGACGAAATAAAAATAAAAAAAATTTGGAAGGTGGAAAAACGATAATTTTACTGGACAAACGTAAGCAAATCGTGCACAAACGAATGCAGGTGAATTTCATAAAAAATCGCAATTAGGGGTGTCAACTTCACTGAGCTCACTTCCTGACATTATCGGGATTCACGTCAATTTTTTAGGTCTGTGAAGTTGCCCCCACCCATCAAATGCGAATTTTGAAATTTTTTCTATCGCATTCATTTATCGTCCATCTTAGATCCATTGGTGATCCAACAATTTTTTTTGGTAATTATTTACATCCGCGGCTCCTAGGTTTCATCAATTTTTTCGGGACCGAGGAGCGAAATAGGAGTGCTGGGTGGGTAAGAAGCTAAAAACAGCCATTGCAAACTAATATTAAGGTCACAACTAAGGCCTCTTTGGCACTACGGTCGAATTTCTATTTTTCACTTTCAGGGCAAGGAAAATCTTCGAGATTGACAGTAGCACGGCTTTTATTTTGAATTTTGCATTTATATTCCAAAAATCATTGCATCAATCCCTGTGGACTGGACACGATATGTGAAAAGGGATATCGCGCCAGTCCGGTACTGCACGCTTCGAAGCGCTTGAAGTGGGTACTTCCTTAATTCGCGGTATCTACTCGCCGCCTCTTGTCAGGACCGCACTCTCTCCGCACTCTCAAAACCGTTTTTAGGCCGTTTTGTGGCTTTCCCTTTCATTTGCAAAGCAAATGAATAATTTCCTGGTATTAGTATAGGTATGTTCTCCACCCCTATATAGGTGCCATAGTGAAACTTTAGGAGCCGCGGATGTAAATAATGACCTTTTTTTTATTCCAGCGAATAAATTAAAAATATTTTATTTTGAAGAGCTGCCAATTAAAATTTTAGTAGTTTTAACTGACAATAAACAAATTTTTTTCAACGGCACTTGGACTAAAAAGCTTTTTGGTGGACAATCATGGACAAACGAATGCGATAAACAATATTTCAAAATTAGTGTTTGGGGAGGGGAACAGCTTCACAGAGCTCAATTTTTGGTGATTATTGAAATGAGCGGCATGGGTATAGGGCGAAATGGCTTATTGGCTTATACTATCGGATAGCTTGTGTCTCTAGGAGTATCAAGGTACCATTGAATTTTTGCGGCGGCAAGTAATAGTCGAGAAATAAGGCCTCAAAGTGTCATCCTTGCTCTAAACGTGTATTCGAACATTATGCGCTCGAACAGGCAGCTCGTTTCTCCGTCGGACACACGACGATCGAGCGCTTCCTGTTCGAGCGCAATCATAGTATAACGAGACCGCTCTGGAAACATTCTATTTGTTTCGTGAAGAACTCCTAGCCCGCCGTTTCATTTGTTTACATTCTTTTTTTATACTGAGTTAGTCAATGACATGTTCGCGACAGTTCCAGTCACATGTCATGTGACACATTGACGAACAGTGTTGGTTCTGTGGATTTCTGGAGTGGTCTCACCGAACAATCTGACATTTCCAGAATCCACGAATCAACGGCCGGTGCGCCGGTGCAACCTACTAGAATGTACCTACTAGAACGGAGTAGAACGTGACTACTGATGCGTCGGGGGACTATATAAGAGCAGCCTCGCGGCTGCGTGGGACAGTTTTAGTTTGGACGTGGAGTGAATAAGCTGAAGACAGAGCAGTAGTAACTAGTGGAAGCTGAACAGAGCAGAAGTGAAGTGAAGTGTGAAGTAAGGAAGCCAGTAGTGACAGGATAGTGAATTATAAAGAATAGACAAGTTGGTGTTGATGTAGTACAAGTAGTAATCAGCTGTGCGTGTTTATTAGAATTAGAGGTTATAACTTGGATTAGTCAATAAAGTAATTTGCAAGACTTTTAAGTGGTGGATTTATTATTGAGAAACCCGTAACAACTGGTGTCAGAAGCGGGATACGGATTCCAGCAAGAAGATTAATTAGTTAATGGTTAAATTTGTGATGTATTAATTTATAAAGGAACTGAGAGTGTACGGCGCAAGCGAGAACGTGATAAAAAGCCTGCGCCAGCGGGGAGAGAAAAATGACCAGTCAGTCATGTTTATGTTAAGTTGGGGACAGGATGTAATTATTATTACAATAAAATAAATGGTGTCATTATATCCAGAGGGTGTGATTTATTCCCAACATTACAAAATTAAGAAGTGGAAAAGAAACAGAAAGCGACAAAATGTCTGAGCAAATGTTGGCGGATATGATGTTACTGCTCAAAAATGGCCAGGAGGAGCAGAAAAATATCATGAAGAAGCTTGAAGACGGCCAGGAGCAGAAAAATATCATGAAGAAGCTTGAAGATGGCCAGGAGGAGCAGAAAAATATTGTGAAGAAGCTCGAAGACACGGAAGGGAAGCTGTTAAAAGTTATCCTGCAACAAAGAGACGATTATGTGTGTGAACTGAATAAAGTAAAACAAGACGTTGATGGTGTTCGTGATGAAGTCGGTGGTGTTCGCGACGAAGTGAAGCTGGTGGAACACAAAACAAAACTGCTGGTAGAGGAGATGAAGAACGACTTCGAGACAAAACTCAGAACTCTGGAAAGTTCTGAGGTAAAGCATTCTCCGTGTGCCGCACCGTCTAGCAGTTTTGGCGCGACAGTGAAACCTCCAGCGTACGACGGAACAACTCCCTGGACTGCGTACAAGATGCAGTTTCAGGCTGCATGCATGGCCAACGGATGGAACGACGCAGAGAAGGCAACGGCACTGGTTCTTGCTCTTCGGGGGCAAGCTGTGGACATGCTGCAAACACTGCCGGTAGAACTGCACTCGAATTACGACCAATTGAGTGCAGCATTAGAACTTCGATTCGGCAATCGCCATATGGAGCAGGTGTTCCAAAATCAGTTAATGAGCAGAGTGCAGAAGCCGAACGAGTCGCTACAGGAGTTCGAAGCAGATGTCAACAGGATTGTCCATCAAGCCTACCCAGACTCGCCGCAGAATTTCAAGGAACAATTAGCCTCGCAAACCTTTGTCAACGGGATACGAGACACTGAAATACAGAAGATCCTGCGCATGTCACATTTGACGAAGTCCAGCGAAGCGTTAGTTAGAGCGCTTGAGATAGACGCAGCAATCAAGGCGTCCAATGGTAGGAACTTCTCCAAGGTACGAGCAGTGACAATCAATGAAGAAAAAGAAGAGGACGTGACTACCATATTGGAAAGGCTGAGTAAAATGATGGTGGATAAGCTCTCTGAGCAGTTTAATAATGGGAAAAGAGGTTGGACTCCGAGGAGGGACGAAAACAGGAAACAGTGCTACCGTTGCGGATCCAGTTCACATTTTATTCGTGACTGTAAAGTTAGCGAGACGTGGTGGATCCCTGGAACGAAGACCAGGCAGGGACGGGAGCGGAAGCAGAGAGAGAAGTGTCTCTCGAGAACGGGAAGCTCCTCGTCGACGGCAGGAAAACTAACTTCAGCCAGTGTGGAGGGGCGAATGCTGGCTGACAACAACAAGGCCCCCAAGATCGTTTCCATCCGAACACTACAACGCCACGTAGACAGCCTAGCCGTTGAAGGGCAGATAAATGGGAAATCTGTTGCCATGGTACTCGACACCGGATCATCGATCTCATTGGTAAGGAAGGACATGGTCAGTCCTGCTGTAATTCGTCATCCATCGAGGCGGGTCCAGTTGAAGACAGCGACAGGTGAAATCGCAGATATCATCGGCGAAGTAGATGGCCGAATCCAGCTTGGAGCCCTGGAACTGCGTCATATGGTTGTGGTAGCCGAGATTGAAGACGATTTTATTCTGGGACTAGACATCATTCAACAGCACGGACTGCGGATTGATCCGAAACAAGGTATCCTGAGATTGGGTGAAGAAGACTTGGTACTGAGCTCTAGAAAATCACAGAAGGTAATGACGAGACTCATTGCGAGTTAAAGACCACCATCCGAGGGTTCAGCGAGCAGATAGTCCCGGCCAGACTGGAAGCAGATCTTGGAAGCTGCGTTGGGTTAGTCGAGCCATCCCCAGACAGTAATAAGAACCTGATAATAGCCAAGACGTTAGTCAACACTAGCCGAGAGATTCCTGTACGTGTTGCAAATGTGTTTTCTGGCAGCGCTAGGATCAAGGAAGGTGATGTACTTGGAATTTGCGTACCAGTCAAGAAGATCAGCTGTTGCGAGAAGATGGAGGGCAAGGAGAAGGCAGATACAAGAAAGATGAAGCTTGTCCTACCGGAAGTCGATTTTGAGGAACTGTCAAAAGACGAGACAAGGTTGGCGAAAGAATTTTTGAAGAGGAACCAAGACGTTTTCGCAACAGGGAATATGAAGTTAGGCAGAATGGACATTGTGCAACACCGAATAAATACAGGCGACACCCAACCAATAAGACAAGTCCCAAGAAGACTGCCGATTGCAAAACAAGAAGAGGTATCAACCATGCTGGACCAGATGCTGAAAGACGGAGTGATTGAGGAATCCAACAGCCCGTGGTCATCGCCAGTCGTATTAGTAACCAAGAAGGATGGAACAACGAGGTTTTGCGTCGATTATAGGAAGCTGAACGATGTTACGAAGGACAGCTACCCGCTACCAAGAATCGACGACATTTTATGTACTTTGTCTGGCTCAACCTGGTTCATAACTTTGGACCTGAAGAGTGGTTACTGGCAGGTTGGCATGCACCCAAACGACAAAGAGAAAACTGCGTTTTCTACTGGCACGGGTCTGTACAATTTCAAGGTTATGCCATTTGGTCTTTGCAACGCGCCAGCCACCTTTGAAAGACTGATGGAGATGGTACTCCGAGGGCTGACCTAGAAAACATGCCTAGTATACCTGGACGATGTCATGGTTATGGGTTCCACTTTCCAAAATCACATCGACAACCTTCAGGAAATTTTCGATCGATTCAGAACTGCCAACCTGAAGCTGAATCCAGAAAAATGTTCGCTATTTAAGAAGAAGGTTGAGTTTTTGGGACATACCGTAACTTCTGAAGGAATCCAGACCAGCGACAGCAAAGTAGCATCTATTCGTGATTGGCCGACTCCTAAAGACAGACACGAAGTCCGAAGTTTCCTGGGTCTTTGTACATACTACCGAAGATTTGTCAAGAAATTTGCAGATGTAGCAGCTCCGCTCCATAAGCTCACCGAATTGAAGACGCCTTTCATCTGGGATGCCAAGTGTGAAGACGCTTTCCGAAGACTGAAAAAGGCTTTGATTTCTAGTCCGATCCTGTCATATCCTCAAAGACAAGGAAAGTACGTACTTGATACTGACGCAAGTAATATCGGGATAGGTGCTGTTCTATCGCAAGCCCAAGATGGAGAAGAGCGAGTCATCGAGTACTACAGCAAGACCTTGACAAAGCCTGAGAGCAACTACTGTACCACCAGGAAAGAGTTACTGGTGATCATCAAATCGGTGGAGCATTTTAAAAATTATCTGCATGGGAAGGAATTCCTGATCAGAACAGATCACGGCGCGCTCACCTGGGTGATGAAGATGAAGAACGTAGAGGGTCAGACTGCTAGGTGGATAGAACGACTACAGCAGTTCAACTTCAAAATAAAACATCGTGCAGGCAGATTACACCAGAACGCTGATGCACTATTGTAAAAGAACGTAAGTCTGATTCATTCTCTTTCATTACATATTTGGTATCGATATATAAAATCCAGTAGATGTGTAACAACCGGTCGCTTTGTTAATATAAACATCCGGATGCTGAAGAATTAACATCCGTTGCGTGAAAGAAATGAAATGTCCATTGACCCTACTTGACTGTAAGACGCGGGGTGGTAAGTACCTACTCCCGATCGATCAGTTGTGTTTTGAAAGTCGTCGAGTGAGTTGGTGATCTTGTGTTTGTGTTTGGTGCGTTCTGGCGTTCTTTTGTAATAGATAACAGGTGAGTTGATTTACTCACTAAGTGTCATATTCCTAGGATTCCTAATTAGAGTTAGGATAAGCAACAGAGAGTTAAGTAATCATGATTATTAATTGAGATATAATTGATAAAGGTAATAATTATAATTAGCCTGTCTTAAGAATCGAACTTAATGAGCTCAGATCTATTTAGAGTCAAAATGAGAAACTGCATGTAAAGCATGAATCAATAAAGCATGAATAGGCGGAGAGGTAAATCAGTGAAAGACAGAATCATGATAAGTACTTATTGAGAGACAAAGGTTAATGAATGCTGAAGATGTCTAAATTGCTGAAGTGTAAAGGAGAAATGAGCGTTGATCGTAGAGTTCTAGTGGGCCTGTGTGGCCCGTGCATGTGTTAGTTTGAGAGAAGGTCTGTAGCCTGTGAGGCTGAGAGCGGCTTGGTGGCCGAAGGCAAGTGATGCCTGTGTGGTCTGCATGTGTAGACCCGAGAGAGACCTGAGAGCGGCCCGTGTGGCCTGCGTGACCTGCATGTGTAGGTCAGAGTGGAGGCCAGTGTGGCCGGACTTTGTTCCGGGTGTGAAGGATCGAGAGGATGATCCTGCCGATCACCCGTGAGTGGTTTCGAACCGGGCGTGAAGGATCGAGAGGATGATCCTGCAGAACGCCTATGGTGGCCTGGGCGGGAAGGATCGAGAGGATGATCCTGCAGAACGCCCAGTGGTCTCTAACCGGACGTGAAGGATCAAGATGGATCCTGCTGACCGCCTGGTGGTTCCCCGGGAGTGAAGGATCGAGAGGATCCTGCCGACCTCCCGCGAATGACCTTGAGATCGGGAGGACCGAGGTGGGTCCTGGTTACCACAGCGTGCCTTGGCGCCGTAATCCTTGGCAAGGCTACGATCAACGGCTTAAGAGCAAGATGTCTTAAGTAGAGTCTTGAGTCGAGTAACTTCAGCAATGGCCTTGAACAGTGATTTACGTATCTTCAGCAAGGTGATGTCAAAGCTCCAGAGAGAGGTTACCAAGAAGGCTAAGCGTTAGTGAATGATAAGCTTAAGCAAGCTTTAGGAGGAATAAGACACTTACGCAAGTTTTAACTCTTTAGGGAGTGAGCCGAGACGTCGCAAGGCAAGAGAAACGGTGAGTGACTAGGAAAACGACGGCCCTGACGAAATAAATTTGTGTATTTACATGTGAGTAATTCTTTCCCTCTTTTCTGCGTTACACTATCAAGCAGGCCATGCGTGAAATGCTCACATTGTGAGCGGATTGAGGATAGCCAGAAGGAAGAGTGCGTTCGAAGGATCGTGATCCATGCAGATACAGGATGGACGATAGAAGCATGCAGGAAAGAGCAAGAAAAAGACAAAGACATCGGCGACATTTTAAAACGTAAAGAAGAGAATGGACCGAGACCAACGTGGGCAGAGGTTTCTCCACGTAGCCCAGAATATAAAGCTCTATGGTCACAATGGAAGTCCCTGCAAATTGAAAATGGTCTGCTGAAGAGAGCCTGGGAGAGTGCCGACGGAAAGAAGATCGTCATGCAGTTGGTGGTTCCAAGGAGTAAAGTTCCGAAGATTGTCGAAGTAATCCATGGGGGTACATCAGGAGCTCACTTCGGAGTGAACAAAACACTAGCGAAAGTTCGAGAGAGGTTCTACTGGGTGAACTGCAAGAACGATGTCGAAGCCTGGTGCCGTAAGTGCGAGAAATGTGCTGCAAGCAAGGGCCCAAGCAGAAGATTGACAGGCGCTATGAAGCAGTACAACGTCGGAGCCTCATTCGAGAGGATAGCCAAAGACGTAGCAGGTCCTTTTCCAATCAGCGACAGCGGCAATCGCTTTATCCTGGTTGCCATGGATTATTTCAGTAAGTGGCCTGAAGCATACGCCATACCGAACCAAGAAGCTGCTACAGTTGCGAGAGTCTTGGTGGATAATTTAATTAGCAGATTTGGCGTACCTTTAGAGTTGCATTCCGATCAAGGACGAAACTTTGAATCCCAAGTTTTCGCAGAAATGTGTAAACTGCTCGGGATAAACAAGACAAGGACTACACCTCTCCATCCACAATCCGACGGTATGGTAGAACGGTTTAATCGAACAATGGAGGAACATCTGTCGAAGGTGGTGAGCAACAATCAGAGAGACTGGGACCAGTACCTGCCTTTGTTGCTGATGTCGTACAGGGCAGCCATCCATGAGACTACAGGGCAGACACCGGCCAAGGTTGTATTCGGCAAGGAGATTCGGCTACCCTGTGATTTGGTGTACGGTTCACCAAGCAGTCCACCATCGGAGATCAGAAACTATGTCGACGCATTAAGAAACTCCATGGCAGAAGTGCATTCCCTTGTCAGGAGGAAGATCAAGTTGGCCAGCGACCGAATGAAGGCGAGGTACGACTTGAAGGCAAACTCCGGTGGCTTCACAGAAGGAGACAAAGTGTGGTTTTATAATCCAACTAGGAAGAAGGGTCTGTCGCCCAAGTTTATGCCATCCTGGGAAGGGCCTTACACAATTATTAAAAGGATAAACGACGTGGTGTATAGGATACAGCGGAGCGAAGCCCCCAAGTGCAAGATGAAGGTAGTCCACCTGAATCGTCTGGCACCCTACTGTGGAGACAGCGAATAAGTCCGTTCGAGCCCGAAAAATAGAAAGGGGGCAGTATAACGAGACCGCTCTGGAAACATTCTATTTGTTTCGTGAAGAGCTCCTAGCCCGCCGTTTCATTTGTTTACATTCTTTTTTTATACTGAGTTAGTCAATGACATGTTCGCGACAGTTCCAGTCACATGTCATGTGACACATTGACGGACAGTGTTGGTTCTGTGGATTTCTGGAGTGGTCTCACCGAACAATCTGACATTTCCAGAATACACGAATCGACGGCCGGTGCGCCGGTGCAACCTACTAGAATGTACTACTAGAACGGAGTAGAACGTGACTACTGATGCGTCGGGGGACTACTTATATAAGGACCGCCTACGGCTGCGTGAAGTAGTTTTAGTTTGGACGTAGAGTGAATAAGCTGAAGACAGAGCAGTAGTAACTAGTGGAAGCTGAACAGAGCAGTAGTGAAGTGAAGTGTGAAGTAAGGAAGCCAGTAGTGACAGGATAGTGAATTATAAAGAATAGACAAGTTGGTTTGATGTAGTACAAGTAGTAATCAGCTGTGCATGTTTATTAGAATTAGAGGTTATAACTTGGATTAGTCAATAAAGTAATTTGCAAGACTTTTAGTGGTGGATTTATTATTGTGAGACCCGTAACAATATGTACGAATACACGTATTAGGCCAAGGATGACACTTTAAGGCCTTATATCTCGACTATTACTTGCCGCCGCAAAAATTCAATGGTACCTTGATACTCCTAGAGACACAAGCTATCCGATAGTATAAGCCATTTCGCCCTATACCCATGCCGCTAATGTACATATACAGGGTGTCCCATAATATGTGGGCAATCTCCTGGATTTGGGTAAATTTCGTAAAAATAAATGAAAAAATAGCTATAAAATTAATTCCTCAGAGACACCCCTACAAAGATATTAGCTGTTGAAGTTGAGGGTTGAAAATCAATTTTTTGCAATAACTTTTTTATTTCTTGAACGATTTGATAATTTTTGGTTTTATTCTGTATTATTTTGGACTGTTTAGAATAGTGTTTCATAATCTTTGGTAGCACATACATAGACCTCGGGATGGCATAACCCCTTTATTCACTTGAAAGAAAACAATAAAAATAATAATTTTACAGTTTTTTAAGGTTAATTTTCTTTTTATTTGATATTTTTTACATAAAAAATGTATCTTTATTTATTTCGATAGAGCGAACCGTTATCGAGATAAACGTCCTTCTAATAGGTGATTCGTTGCAGGAACTTTCTAAATTTCAAGTAAATTTTAACAAGATGGCTGACCTATGACAGTAAATTGAGCAGGAAACAAAACAAAAACTTAATTAAATACACGTCAAATAGTGTCAAAGATTTTATTTCATGCAGATTCAATTCTATAACTGATTTTAAAATGAGCTACACAAACGCTGAATACGCAGAAAATTAGTTAGATTTGAATCTGCATGAAATGAAATCTTTGACACTGACGTGTATTTAATTAAGTTATTGTTTTGTTTCCTGCTCAATTTACTGTCATAGGTCAGCCATCTTGTTAAAATTTACTTGAAATTTGAAAAGTTCCTGCGACGCATCACCTATTAGAAGGACGTTTATCTCGATAACGGTTCGCTCTATCGAAATAAATAATGATACATTTTTTATGTAAAAAATGTCAAATAAAAAGAAAATTAACCTTAAAATACTGTAAAATTATTATTTTTATTGTTTTCTTTCAAGTGAATGAGGGGGTTATGCCATCCCGAGGTCTATGTATGTGCTACCAAAGATTATGTATTCTAAACAGTCCCAAATAATACAAAATAAAACCAAAAATTATCAAAATCGGTCAAGAAATAAAAAAGTTATTGCAAAAATTTGATTTTCAACCCTCAACTTCAACAGCTAATATCTTTGTAGGGGTGTCTCTGAGGAATTAATTTTATAGCTATTTTTTCATTTATTTTTACGAAATTCACCCAAATCCGGGAGATTGCCCACATATTATGGGACACCCTGTATTTACCGAATTTTTTTATAATTTTATTTCTTTATTTACCTATTTCTCTCCCGTTTTAAAAACAGAAAATCTTAGAATATACAAACTGCATGATTTTACCTATGAAACCATCGCGGTATATAAAAAAAATATCAAAATTTATCTAGCGGGTATTTTGGGCCAGTTTCTGGCGCTTCCGAACCCCGGGGAACGCCAAATTCTAAGCGTTTCGTGGACAAAAAATGTATCCACGCGAGTAGAATGTTTTGGTCTAAAGGTGCGCTTATACATATATGCGAGAGCCGAGCAGTTCGCGTGCCGCTCGATGGAAATTATTTTCACAATAAACTAGGGAAGGGGACGAACCACCATCTTCAATCAGTCATCTAGGTAAAAGCACATGGCGCATGTCTATTGCGTTACTGTCTTCTTCTTCTATTTTTTAATGGCCTTTACAGACTCCTAATATTTCTATCTGGTAGGGTATCGCTCGGCTCGCGAAATATGTAAGCACTTCTATTAGAAAAAGGTTTCTTTTATAAAAATCACCTTTTCAAAAAAAAAAGTTCGCGGCAAAATCTAGCGCGAAACTTACGTATTTTGAAACCTTTTCGCTCATGAGTGACCGTTTTTCTAACTGATAAGTGTTTTCGATTCAGAGATTTATTGCGGCAGATTCCCCACCACCATACACAAACCACATTTACGAAACAATGAATGAAAAATAAATAAATAAATAAATACCAACGATAATCGCTAATCGCCATCACCATCCAAAATATTCGCTTAACGCTCAACGCACACCTTTTAGATTAACTAAATTTGCTAGTTGTGGAGACGTGGAATTTAACCTTGATATTAACGAACTTTGCTGTCGCCTTATAATTAGTAGGTATATACGAGGGGGAACTTTTATTTCCTCCTTCCAGTAGTAGGTATTAAATTATAAAGGGGTGCACTTTAAATGCACCTGTCTGATATTATTATTGTCGTGCTTCAGTAGTCTAACTATTCACGTTGTCGTAGTTTTAATTGCCCCACAACCTTAAGTTTTTCTTATCGATTTATGAATCCTTTCAAATTACACACGCACATATGCACCTGTCAGCGGAGCTAAAATAGTTTTAACTCTTATTAAAACGTAATTGTTCCTATTAAAACCGCATATACCTATATAATATAGGTAGGCATGTATTATCAAAAAAATTTATGATTTTTTACCTATGTACCTAAATGGGTACTAATATATCATGTATTTTTTTATAGTTTTATAATTATTTTTCATTTTTTTCAAAGTAATTATTTTTGAAATAAATTACCTATATAACTTGTCTATATAAATATAAAATTAATAAGTGGATAAATTAACATTATGATGTTTCAAGTGAAAATAGAAGATAAACAAATATATTAGACACTAGTAAGGTTAATTACCTACTTAAGTAATAAATAAGCATAAAATTAAATACGTAAGTATAGTACTGAAATAGTGTTATTAAATATTAACAATTCGATCTAGTCATCAATAAAGTGATGAAAAGGCAACTTTAATTACGGGAAATTAAACATAAAAATGTCTCATATATAAGTACAGCAGGTTATTCCAAGTGAATATGTATAGGTATAAGAAAAGAGGTTGTCTTACATCTTACATGTATGTAGGCAGGTAGGTAGGTACCAAATACCAACAATGTTGTAGACAAATATAATACGTGGCTGCAGAAACACACCGCACTAACAAAACTCGACGACTTCACTTACTATTTTCGGTAAATTGATTACATTATTTGAATCTGTCAGCGAACATCCCTTCCCCGAATTATAACCGACGTATGAAGATTTTTTTCTCTGGATTGGCGAGTAATTTAATACACAAGTGCGTACGCACTGGCCTGGCACTGGCACTAGCACTACGAATTCCGTTCCGTTCCCAGTTCTTCTAACTATAATAAACTAACTTTAAGTATAAGACTTGACTCCTCTACACACTGACAAGACAACTATGTCTAAAATAAACCAGGATCAACCGACCGACCAACCACTGAACCACTCTGTGGTACTGGTACTAGTACTAGTACCAGCACTAGCTAGCACACTATAATAGTCTAGTACTGTTTTGTGACTGTTTGGTTTATTTGATGAATTCAACACATATTTGTAACGGCAAGGCTGAGGCCGCGACCACGAAGATCGAAGATCGCTTGGGTACTTACTTTAGTGGTACTGTTTAGATACAGTTCAATAGGCGTGGCTACATCGCCTACCACCAATGAAAACCACTCAATATACCGCCAAATCATTCAAAAGTTCTACTTGAATGCGATATTCAAACCACACATCAGTCACATCACATGTTTATGTTATTATAAACTCCAGCGTCTTTACCGATGTACCTAGGTATCATGTTATGGCATCTTAAGTGTTCTTAAAAATATAAGTAGGTACCGACGCATCCAAAGAATTATATTTATTTTAGTAGGTAAGTACAAAATCTTGAAAGAACTTTAAAAAAATTATTTAGTTTTTTTTTTTGCTATTCAGTGGCTTCATAAACCACTTTTTTCTGAAGCGTCTTTTTTATTGTATAGATCATTATACAAAATAATAAATAAATGGATAATTGAAAAAAAAAATTCATCAAATAAAAAAAAATCATTTGTACGGTAGGTCACTAACGCTTTTTTCCCACGAGAAACTGAAAATACCATTTTTTCTCAAAATTTGCCTCCTCTCCCCGAAGGAGGAGACGATTCTGCCCTTAAACAATGCCAACCCCCCCTTGGATTCCATGCACACACAACTTGTTTTTTCTTTCGAAAATCCTGGTGTTCGTTGATTATCTAAAAAAATAAATTAAAAATAAAATGGATCAGCCTGTATAAGTAATTTGTGCCTCGGATAGGTTCGATTGTTATTTAATTATAGAAAGATATGTTTGAAACCATCAGGCGTTAACAAGTAAAATTACTTTCCTCCGCTTTTTTTAACTTAATCACAAAAGCGTGAAGCAAACAAACAATTTGAAATTTAAATATTCAAAAACAGAGCCATCTTCTTCGTACTTATCTAATGGCCTTGCAAGAATCATCGTATTTACGTATCTAGAGTAACCGCTAAACTGGTGTATTGTTGGTTGTATCTTCACATTACATAGCTGCTCTGCTATAGACGCCGACAGTGATGACGTCAGTGCGCGGGGCGAACGGCCAGGGTTCCATACAAACAAACGTTGTTTACAGGTTTGCCAGTTCTGATAGAAGTTGTCTCGTCAAACATCAAAGCTCTAATGAGGTCTCTCATTAGTAGAACTTCAAAAGTGCTGCAAATGTGATGGCATTTTATACCCTTAGGACAACTATACTTTTCTCAATGAGATAATCATCCTTCAATTCAATCTGTAAATTAAAAAAGCAATTAACCCATTGCCACTACCTGTTGAATTTGCTAGCAGGATATTCTTACCTCAACGCTATTAGGTTTTGTTTTTCATGCTGGCGGGTACTGTTCCACGAATTATTTTAAGTTCCGCCTCGAACTCCATTCTCTCAACATGGCCAGATTCCACAGCATTTTCACCTTTGGAAAATGCTTTGGTTTCTTCGTAAAACAAACTGAGGATAAACTTGGAATTTTACGGGAACATCCAAATCAAACCACCCTATCAATAAATAAATACCGACAGACGTACTATAAACTATAACTAAATAAGTAACTGAACTAAACTGCCTAATTTTAACTAAACTATAATATTCAGTATTCATTCACTAATGGCATCATTGGCATCACTAATGACTTTAGTAATGGCTTCACTAATCACTTCGATGTCAATGGCGATTGGCGACTGGCGGAGACGGGGTCAAACTTCAGGAAAAAACATGACAACTGACAACAATGACCACGTGAAGGGTTTGTTTGTATGGAACCAGAACCACTTAGCCCAGCCCTGTGACGTCAGACTGACGGCGACTATTTCTATGGAAAAAATCGACTAGCATGCGTGCGCATTTTACGTTTTCATGGACTTTTTTGTTATGGTCATGGATTTAGCCATGGCCTAGTTAACCCCACTCCCCCACTGTACACTGGGAGATATGGAGGACAAAAATACACGAACAACGCTGTGTTTAACTCGATATCTAATGTCTAATGCAGATACTGAGAAAAACGACGGTCTTTATAGACAGACACACGAACGACGGAGTGATCTAATAAAGTACCTATAAAAGACCCTCCCATACTGATCCTTAAAAATAAGATTCATCAAGATGTAATAAAACCTACCTGCCAAAGTTTCAGGTATACGGAAATTCTATTCCCCTTATATTTTCTGCAATCATGCCTGCTGGGAGTGCTGGGTGCATTTTTTTTCCAGAAAATCCCAGTAACAGGTAAGTACTGATAGAGGAATATAATGAGTTTAAAATATTTGAGGAAGTTATACATTTAGGCAACGTGAACAAGTAGATAAGCCCTATTTTTATTGTTGAAACATTGTCTAACGCAGCAAAAGTTTACCATTTTTATAAAATACGCGGACTTGATAACAAATTACCTATGTGAATTTTTAGACAGCAGTGCTATAAAAATATTTTCATGGAAAATAGGACGTTTTCGAAGTTGAATTTGACATTCCCAACTTTTTGTGAGAATGAGAATGCACTACCCTAGTAAGCGTTAGTGTCGGTAATGCAGGTTCCCTTCCCTATGTATTTCAGTTTTCCGTACGTTTTTATTTTGAACACTGACGCACTCGCACTGAGCATATTTCGGTTTCAGGTTAGGTTTCACTGATTTCAGTACAAAGTAAAAGTACAAACAAAACAAAATCAAAATTCAAAAAGTTGTAAGTTCCAGGAACGACTATGCCCCTTAGAGGAACTCCAGTCTGCTTGAAATGCGAAACCAAGGAATCTCTTTTATGGACAAATGCAGAAAATTTAGGAGCGATATGTTTGGATTGCGTAAACGAAACCAAGAATAACATTAAAAGTGAACAAGAAGAAGATGACGACAAATCTGAAGAATCGAAGCAAACCAGCAAGCGGAAAACCAGAACTACACGTTCCTATAAGACGAGGCTCAATCCCTTTGCTATACCCAAGGCCCAAGCTCCCAAAGGTAGAGGTCGAAGGGTTCTCAGCAAGAGGACACCCCTGAAAGCTCCGGCTCCTGTTGTTACTTTTGTCACTAGTGGTTTTGTATTTCATAAAGTATGCTTATTATTTTCTATTATAATAATAATAATAAATACTAAATTAATTACTTTAGGGCAGTTATATTCAAGTGGGCGATATTGTATCAATGCAAGATGAGAACGGCGGTACATTTTATGCTCAGATCCGGGGCTTGTTCACTGACCAGTATTGTGAGAAGAGTGCTGTCATTACTTGGCTCCTGCCTACTAAAGAAAGCCCACCACCTTCTATCCGTTTTGATCCATCTACTTATATTATTGGTATGTGAAATTCTCATTTTTATTTTAAACATATTGAAGATCTCATCACACAACAGTTAATACCTAAAGCTGCACAACAGCTAAATTATGGCAAGATACAGCAGTACAGTAAGCATGATCACTGGTAGAGACTTTTTATTTACTCAGTTATCAAAGATTGTCTACATGAGGACATTGTGGGGACACAACTAACACAGCTCATTTCTTTACTTAGGCATTACTTGTTGTTGACTTAATAAGAAAACTATCAAACTCTCTTTAAGGTAATTTAATAGGAAACGGTAAAACTAGTTCTTAAACGCAAATTTATTAAAATTCTAATTAAAACGAGTTGAAAGAAACCTTTTGGTGTAAATGTTGGTGAGAAATTAGGAACCAATACAACAGTTGTAAAAGAACACAGAAATGTTTCTCCTCTGTGGGGTAAATTCATGGTAATATCCTAATACCACATGAATACACGAGTTTTCTAATATCTTATTTTTTAACTAATAATAACAATATTTTATTTATCATGGACTAACAATATTTAACATGTTCAGGTCCAGAAGAAGAGACACCCAGGAAATTAGAATGTATGGAGTTCATCATGCACGCACCTTCGGAGTATTACAAGGCTAAAACTTACCCCTGTCCAATCGTACACGCCCCCGCCGTGCCCGGTTTTATTTGGTCATCTTTAGAAACTATCCGGAGGTTAATGAAACCTTAGGAGTGTAGTTATTATTTTATAACATGGTAAGGTGACATCTGATTAGAGTTAAGCTGACAATTATTAACCCATTTTTTGCAATATATTGTTGTTAAGGGGCAAATACACCTTGTCATTAATGTAAATAAAGTAATACGTACATGTTTATGAAGATAGGAGTTTTCATTTTATCTATCCACTGTATAAACTTTAATAGGCTTTTCTATGACGTTATTTTTGATTTATGAATAATTGATTTGAGTGACTTGAGATTATTATTATGGAATGAATGAAACACCAGAAAAACCCTTTATTTCTTGTTCTCCTAGTTAGTTTTGCTTTGAACCCACCTGAGCTTAGTTACAGGTTGCCAAGTGGTGCAATTGATCTTGAAATATAGATAGATACATAGTACATACAAAAACTTTCTGCTATGATAATAAAATACATATCAATACAAAACACCCACTCTTTTTAAATGTCTGGAAGTGATATGAAATTAAAATTAGTCAAGTGGGAGATTATTCTCACTAAAAGCTCTAAAAGTTAAATAAAGGGAAAAGCTGAGAAATCAAATAACACTGAAATTGGCAAGTTACTCCAAAATTAATGTTTTGAATTTTCCTCGTAAGCTTTCCGACCTCAAGGCTAATTTCTGCCAAATAATCTAACCTGTGAGTATTGGGTAAGCAAACATGATAAAAAGGGGCATTATTCAGTAAAATCTGTGCTATCTGATTATAAGAAGTACTATTTGGCAATACAGTGCAACAGTCAGCTGGCAGATAATTTTAGTTTGAATCTGGGTGGCCGCTTCTATGTATCTACCAAAAAAGGGCATTTAAATTGATATAAAATATAACAAAATGATTTTAATTATTTATTAACAGTTGTACACTAATAATTAATTTGACATAACGAAGAAAAAATTAGAGAAATAGAAAATACGTACGTATATGAATAATCTTATGAATAGAAAAAAAAATAGAATAAAAATATATAAAACTTAACTTATTGGTAGGATACTGAAATGGTCCAATTATTATCAAATAACTTTTATATTATTCAAAAATATACTTTAGGTTTTTTATTCCATTTTTTTACTTGAAAAATCAAATTATCCTTACCATTCGCTTAATGATAGAAATGCGTTTTAACAAGTATAAAATATAGAAATAAAAATACATTTTTTTTAGCAAGTATTTACACAGTCATGTCACAAGATCTCAAATTAAAATATACAAAGAAAATTATTAATAAAATATAATAAAGTATTAATTATTAAATAAAATTAACTAAATTATTTCACTAATTAATGTGAATGTGTATAAAAAATAATTTATTATCGATTATGGAACTCTTCCACTGTATAAAAAGTCTTCAATATTATGTACAGGAAGTCATTTAATCATAATTAACAGTTCCGTGTATTTATTATTTCATAAAATGCATCAGGTGTTTTTTATCTTGCTTAGTTCTGTATATTACCAGTTTATCAATAGTGAGGACAAAAAAGTTTCCAAAAATCTACAAGGTGACCTCTCAAAATTAAAAAAAATACTTTTTTAATCTAGGGGACTGAAATTTTTTTGGAGTAAGTTATCCATAAGCAGTGAGCTGGAATTGCATTTAAGAAATATCGGTTTAGTCGTTTTAAAATGGCGGCCATTTGAACTAAAAATTGTTTTTTTTTCACACCTGTCTATTTAAAACTAAACATAATTTTTCAATCAAATTAACAGAATAAGAAAGAACATACCCAAGTTATAGACTTGTGTCAAAATATTGGCATGGGTCAAATTTACACTATGCAGTTACACTAACTAAAATGATATGACCTTGAAAAATTTCAAAAACCCTGTAGAAATTTTTATTCCTGCCAGATTAGGGCTAGCAGGATCAAGGACGGATAACTGCTACATAAAACCCTGGGTGGTCCACATGGAGCTTGTTTTGCAATCAAGAAAAAGCATGAGGATCTGCAGGTGCTGGTGTTGGTACTGCTGGTGCATGAGTAGTCTAATAATAAGGAAAAGGTACACGACGCATCGGCATCGCTGAGCTGTACCATAATATATGAACATCAAATTCTTTCTATCTATACATCATCCTTATATTTCGTTCAGCAAGGTGGTTTTTTATGTTCAAGTGCTCAATATCCTCTTTTCTAGAAAAAAAGTGTTTAATAAGAATGACTTCCAAAGCAAGTAGATATTTTGGAGCCTGTAATCTAAGATCTATTCTATAAATTAGAAAATTCTCTCTGAAAAAGTCAGCTTTGGTCGACATAAGTGGTAAGGACAAATTGATCAGTATGTTAATACTAATATCTCAAGACTTTCTAATTACCTCCCATTACCATATTAACATAATTAACTCGTAGGTAACTGGCTGTAAGACAGCAATCGCTCAATAGCCGCACTGACGTCACCATAGGTAGCTGTCAGTGCTTGCAAGTTGTCCTCCCTGTTGACAAATCCCATAGCAATCAATTGTTCAAGCTGTTCCCGGTAACGCTCCTCCGGAGGTATCTGAGGCACGACCGGTTGCTCAGCCAGCTCGGCAACCATTTTCACCACAAACTGGCACAAAAAAAAAAAAAACAGCGTCACTTCAATGTATTCATTTAGTTATATTACAAATCATGAATACCTTTGACAAAGGATCGACCGTTGCTTCTGTACCCTCCGATGTCCCGGTCGCCTCAGAGGAACCACTCGGTGCGGTGATGTTCTCGGTTTGTGAATCAACAGCAACTGCAGCATCAGAGGTCGAGGCAGGAACTGTTTCTGATGTTATATTCTCAGCAGCATTACTCCCACGGGACAGCACAGCATCAGAAACACCAATTGCTGCTAATAAGTTGGGTGCTGTCTGCCGAAGCGTCTCCAGACCTTGCTGAATCTCTCTAACAGCACTCATAGCCTGAAGATAACCAAATTAGCAATTAATATTAATTCACATATCGAATAGTCAAACTTGATTTAAAAGAGATTCTCCGACTTGACATTTAGTAAATCTGAAATTAACTTCTCTCAACTTTCGAAGTACGATAAACTTGGCTATAAAGAATGTGATACGATAAACTGATCTACTTTAGGATCTCTAGTGTGGATTGATTCACTTATATTACACGTCTAAAAAGATCTATGCGGGTATCTATCACGGGGATCGACCTCGTCTTTATAAGTTACGAAACAAAGATGGGGCCTGTGCCCAACGGTTTGGACGAGTAATAGGGCTGGAAAAAATGCAGGAACTCACCTCTGGATTTGTCAAAACATTATGCACTTCGGGATTCCTCAGCTGTTCCAATAATTGTGGTAGCATCGAACTCAAATATTCTTGCATGTTGTGATTGCCAGACAACAAAGGATTGTTAGCCATGAGATTCCTGGTTACTGCCGGATTTTCGATCATGCTCTGGACCAGACTTGGCATGTAACTGGCATTGAGCAGGGAATTGATTTGAGCTGTATTTTCGCTCAGAGGCTGCATTAACACGGCAAACGGAGAAGTGGTTGTTTCCCGAGCGGGGGCCTCATGAGTAGTCTTGTTGTCAATGGTCGTTTCCTGAGGACGGGGAGCAGGTCTTGGAGACCGGTCTGCACTGTTGCTTGACCATGGATTCGGAAGCGGCTCTCTGTTCTCAGTCCCTTGCTGAGGATTGTTCACAGATGTGTTGTCTACTAATCCGGCGAAAGGATTACGACCAAATTGTTCGGTAGTTGCGGACAGCATTGGTTCTTGTATGTCTCGGTACATTCGTTGCAATGCATTATATCCGCCAGGAATGCTCTCTAGGTTGCAAATAGCCCGATCGTGAGTTCTCATCAGTTCTTGTAACATAGCTGGATTACGAGCTAGCTCAACGGTTTGCCTTAGCAGTTCAGGGTTATTTAGCATGTGACTTATTTCAGGATTACGATCCATCAGATCTTGCATTTGAGGATTTCTAACTATCAAGTTTCGCATTTGCTCAGGGTCGTTCATGAGGTGCTGCACTACTGGATTATCGAACAATTGCCTGATGAAGTCTGGATTATTCGTCATTTCATTTTGGAATTGTCGTTGTAGATCAGTCATGGTGTTGGGTCTCAAGCCGAACGCTTCTACGCCGACAAGACCTCCCAATGGTGTTGGTGGTATGTCTGGAATTTCCAGAAATTTGATAAACGAACATTTTAAGAATTATTATCGAAACTTACTCGGAGGTCTGCTAGGAACGCTTCCTTCAGGAGCGTTGCGAACCACTAGGTGAATAGTCAAACCATCTTTGATATCATGCTGACTCAGTTTGTCGTGATTTTTCAATACTTTTCCAGCAAAAATCAGCAGCATTTTATCAGAATCAATTTTATATATGGGGGCAAGTTGAGTTTTAAACTGACGAAAAAGAAAATTATGTTAATTCTTTTCCCCATGGTCAACGAAACCAATGATATGTAATTTAATAAACTAAACAACATGTTAATCGTAAGACTGCAATTTGTAATTTCAAAAAAACATCTGACCTGGCCGAACCTACACTTTACCTGTTTTTCACTCACTGTCAATTATTAACAAACGAGTGTCGGTAATACAGGTACCTATCCTATCAGTAGTACTAAAAAAGTACCTATGTCCTATGTGTCATGAGTAAAATAGCCAGGAAATTGTTTGACCTTGAACATTGAAAAATATTCCATCACATAAGAAACCTGATTTATGCCCTTTATGTTTGACTCGTAAGTGCGGTGGTTGCAATTAGGCACATTAGAGGAAAGGAAACTTTTTGCTCCCACAACAACGATGATACCTAAGAAACTCAATAATGAGAAAAATGCAAAGGTCAAAGTTTAATTTTTTCTGTAATTGTGACATTTCAGGTACTTATATCATTAGTGCACGCAAAAGCAGGGATGTGAAGATCATTATCCCATACCTACTTTTTTTTTAAATCTAATTCCTATTATTAAAACTATCGACTAAAAAAAGTTACCTCTTCAACAGTAGCATTTTCAGACACCTCATGCCTATTCATCTCTTTTGCTGTTTTCACAGTGATCTGAATAATTTTATTCTGCAATTCCCCCTGTGCAGATTCTGTAACCTTTTCCACTACTGGATCTACCTCCATTGGTTTGTCAGTATTATCCACCGTCATCGATACCACAGCATTATCATCCATTCTATTACAAGCGGCATTATCGAGATTTTCCCCTTCCTTAGCTGCATCACTTTTTGTTTCTTCCTTAGAGGGATCTTTCTGGGAGTTTTCACTGTCCCCTTGCTTACTAGGGAGGTCTTCCTCCATACTCAGAAAATGAATGCCAGAAGAGAAGACACAGAAAGAGCAGCCAGATAACAATTCTATAAAACAAACACCTCCAATTTAGTTACATTTGTCAATTGTACTGTTCAGTGTTCACTTTCACAATAATATAAAAAGAACTAATAATAGAAAAAGTAAATGCCGGGAAGGTGTCCTTTTCTTGTGGGTTATGATTACCAATTTATAACAGCAAATATCCAGTTGGCAAACAAATACTGTATTTTTATAATGATCTATCAAATACGTCTTATTAGCCAAATTATTATAGATAACACTCAAAGTTTAACTTACATTTTTTATTTACCGATAATTATGTATTTAACCAAGTAAACTAAAGCTCAGCAGTCAGAGTCAGAAGCAAGCAGCAACACTGCAACACAACATTTCATTTTCATTTATTTTCACCACCACTCTACTCTAAAGGTGGGTTTACATTATTCAACTGAGTTGATCAAGTTAGTTGAATTCAAGTCACTTGAATGCGAGTTGAACGTTTAAACCGGTTATTTTCATTTCAGATGATCAATTGACATGAAGTTAAGTGAGTTGAACCATGTTTAACTTTTTGATTCAATTCAGAAATTCAATTGGAGAGTAAACATGTCGTCGAGCAGGTGGTCGGAAGAAAAATCTGTGAAATTTCACATATATCTATGAGGAAACATGAAATTGTACACTTTGGCACTCTGTAAAGATATTGTAGACTTTTAAATGAATCTCCTGATGCTAGATATCGTAAAGTTATTTCCAGCTTAATACTGGGCGAGAGAGCTTCTCGCATAGCAACTGTGTCTTGTTTTTTAATTCTGTGTTCAATTTTTGACAACGATTCGTCAAATTGGTTTTCATTCATTCGTAACAAATTTCTAAAATTGTTAGAATCTTCTAATCTTAATTCGGGAATGAGGTTATTAGAGGCACCCTGTGCTGCCCTGCGATTAATCCAATCTTTAACCCATATCCTTTTTTTACGTTTTTTTTTTCTTTTTTGCTAATATTTTCTGCTAATTCATCAGCTAAAACTGAAACCGTTTGGAGAACTACTGCTCTGCAAATTACCACTTTCGCCATTTTGAATCAACTGATATGCATTCAATTCACTTAAAATGTGTAAACCAGTAATTGAATTCAATTCGCTTGAATTCAACTGACTTGATCAACTCAGTTGAATAATGTAAACCCACCTTAACTCCATCTCCATTCTCCAATCCCAAACCAAATATAAAATGATTGATGAAAGATGATAACTGTCAACTATCAGTCACTACTGTCTTGTCACTCTTTGAAGTCATATTGAATTGAATCATAGACTACATAGCTAAATTATGTTATAAAGAAAAAGCACTAACAGCCACCTTACTCAACTAACAGCATGGCGCAAACGCCTAAATAAAGTTATGGCCATCCTTGTTTTACTCACTGTATAGTGGTATCAAACACTATCAACGCAATAAGTCGCTAAATCTTCACAAAGTGTACTTCGCTCAGAAATGACAACAGGACAGGATGTCAGTTTTTCAAGGCAATCAGTATCTCGCTTATATCAAGAAAAAACCATTTCCGACCAGTCGAAAAGATATTTTACTTAATATACGTAGGTACTTTATGGAATATTTCTTAAAAAAATAGTTGAAGATCTTTTAATCTGAACATTAAAGGCACTTTTTATGGAAAATTCAAATTGGTCATTATTTTTTTTAATCCAAGAAAGTTTTTATTTAATTTCGGGTGCCATTTCAGATTTCCATATTTTTGAACAAACTTTATTAAAAAAAAAAATTAAATCCCCAAGATACGACCATAAAAAACAAAAGATGACAAAAGTATATATCAGTCATCTCGAAAGTTAAGAAAAAAGCCATGGCAAAATCTGAATTTGCTAAAAAAAAATGTATGTCTTGATAATGATAGAATAATTTATTACTTTTATCAAAATATTGTATTGAGTCCACTAAGGGTGGACATTGGGGCGTGACTTAATGACCGCGCCTCGGCCCTCGGCCATCTTATTTGAGTTACCCCGCTGCGCAATCTAAATATTAAAAGCTGCAAGACTCTTGTGCTTTTATACTTCTTTGACTACGTCCCTCCAAGCGTCCAAGCACTCCAAGCTCATATGCGTCTATGTTATCCTGTTACATTGGATCTCGCAAGTAGCAAACTGGTGAGTTCCACCGACGTCTTCAGATAGTCATGGCTAAAATATATAGGGTTTCCAGGGGGAAGGGGTGGGAGGTAGAGTATGTACTTTTTCAACGACCTGTTTAATTATGTATTTAAAAAATATATATAAAAAAGGCGGAGTAACGTAAATAAATTTTAATTGAACTCCATAATGTAAAACCTAACAATATTTAGGTAGCATCAGGATTGAATTGAATGTGAAGTGAAAAGAACAATGCGAATTGCGAATGGGTGTATATTATACCAATACTTTTAGCTTATAGTACTTTTAAATTCATAATATATGTCAACGTTTTATTTTATCTTCTTATTTTATTTTTATTTTTAGTGCCTATATAATTCCACCCGCTCAACCAGAAGCCTGGGGCAGAGCGGGTTTTTTCGCGACGTTGCGCGTTTTATTATGTTACGGGGTTGCTATGTGTTGCCATATCATCATCATCACCAACAACAATCACATTATAGATTATGTACGTATTTATGTAAAAAATAACGAAACTTTGATTATCTGTAGGTTGAGAAAGTAGGTATGTACCTGTACAGCATGGCGAAAATGATTAGAACCGTAAATATTAAAAAAGAGAATTCTTTAGGAAGGAAAATTATATTCACTTTAATTAGTACTATTTTTTTGTCTATTAAGACTTAGAGAGAAGGTGTTTGCTTGACTTTCTCGATAAGAAATAATAATGTCTTAATTGACTCCAGGCTTTTAATTGATAATGAATGACTAATAATGTTATATCCCTCATCATTAATATTCTTTTCTTAAATTTACAATAATTATTTAAGAGATAAAATATAGTTTTATTTACAATTAGGCTAAATATAACGCAACTGTCATAGTTAATTAAGTACCTACCTACCTACCTAATTAATATTAAATTATAGGTACTTATATTGTGTGAAATTTTCTAATGGAATAAAATTCCTAAGTAACTTATAATTTTTTGAATAAAAAGCTCTGACAATTAATATTTTTTATTTTATTTTAAAGTTTTTAAGATTTATTTAAAATGTTTGTCTCACCCTCATTATGTTCATATCTTTTTAAACAAACACCTCTTCTTTTCTTGCTGGGCATCACATCATCAAAAGAAAGAATATGTTTTATTCGAGGAAGCGAGTTTATCTCAAAAATTCTTGAGCTGGAAAAAGTCAGTCACTCATTAGGGATTTGGAAGAGCGGGTCACCTTACAAGTAGGTATACGGAGTTGGCCGTCGTTATCGTTTGCCTGGCAAATTCGGAGTCTCCATAAGAACCAATTAAGAGAGTCCAGGGCGGTGCCTGGGTTCGCAACGTAAGTAGGTATAGGAGTTAGAGTTAGGTAGGTATACGTGGTATACGTATGCAGGAAGAGAGAGCTTTTAGAATAGAGAGAAAGGAAAGGAGAGAACTTTGAAAGTCTGAGCTCGACGTGTGAGTCGGAGTTTAAGAGTAAACTTTCGAGGTCTGTTATTAAAAAAAAAAAAAAAAAACGGAAATTAATTTTTATTTCTTATTTGAAAGAACTAGCCTAGTCATCAAGCACAACTCACAACTCCATCCGTATACCTACTCGACATAAAAGGTAAAAAAATCGACTTTTCTCGAGTATATTGCACTATCGCAGATGATTTAATAATAACTGAACTTACGATTTTAATTAATTTATTAGGTAGGTATATATAGGTAATTACTTTTGTGTTAGATACCTACTTATTTAAATTTATTTTAAACGCATCCAATTTGCTTAAATTATAACTGTGATTAATAAAACTCATGTCTACCTTATTCATAAAAATATAAGAGTCAACGATCTGCACGCTGTACTTTGATCGATTATTAATAATTAAGTAGGTACCAGTATAAAATTAAATGTTTACTGTATAATATAACAACATATGGGTGCCTATAATATTAGGGGTCGTGTTCTAGCTTCCCCTCTATTCCTTATAAGCAAACCACCTCGTCTACAATTTAGATATTATTTACTAAAAAATTCTTATATTCTTTATTTTATCAAGAACATGATCGGACTTTTTCAATAGAAATACATACATATAATATTTTTATGTTATGATGATGTGGCAACAAGCAACGTCAGGTACGGACGTCTATGAACGCGCAACGTCGCAAGTCTCAATAACTCCTCGCAGTACAACCAATCCGCCTCCAACTCCAAAATTATTCTACTTGCAAGCTTGCAACACTGTAACTGTGAGCCCTCTCCCACAAAAATTACGTAATGATAATTAATTGCAGCCAATGTTGCCATTCTATGGGAAATGTTCTTTTAGCTGATTTAGCTGCTTCGTGCATAGGTACTACAATTCTCATAATTATTATGATTATGCAGAACGTAATAATAATTGATAACATTAGTCATCATATAATTTTCAGGTAGGTACCTATACCTATTTTAGGTACCTATAATATCGTAGGACCGTTTGACGTTGACAGAAATGACGTAGGTCAGGTAACATAAATAATGGAATAACAGTGATAGACAACTTATTTAATTTACCTAATTTTATTCCAATTTTTGCTTTCACCATATATATTTGGTCCCCACCATAAAAGTATGTCGTTAATGTTCATATTAATTGTGTTGTTTTATTAAATACATAGGTAAAATACCTATAGGTATAGCATTCTATTAATTTTTTGAATTTGATAATACCTCCAGAACCAGACAATTAAAGACTTTCACTTTATTCTCGTAATTACAGGTTTACGGGATTTTTTAATGATTTACAGTCTATATTACGTAATAACACAAAAGATTCAAACTTCCACTTGTCACTTTTTTTTTTCTTATTGCATGTGTCACGTTTCGTTCACTATAATCAGATTCTTCCACAGTCGGTTCTTTTTTAGACGAGTACTTAACTTCTCTTCCACACATATTCACTGGATACACTATACTTGTACTTGCAAGCTCTCTATTGATACAAGTTCAAAACTGTACTGACTTGCGCCGATGCACTTATACGGCAGAGACAGTAATTCTCGAAACGTCAAGAGAGGCATCATCAATGCCATGTCAAAAATTGAACATAGCTCCCTAATACACTAACAGAACGTTTTTGTTTATCAGAGAATGTGGGAATATGGAATATGTGCGTCATCGGAAACTTTTTAGAGGACTAATGATATCGTTGTTGATGCGAAAAAAAAATAAACAAAAATCACGAGCGTTTAATAATTAGAGGCAATTAAAAATAATCACAACAAAAATATAATTAATTATTAAAAAATGAAATTAAAAATAATTGTTTGGTAAAATAATTTTTGACAAATAGGTACGGTAAATGCGAAGCAGTCAGGTTTGCAACATTTTATGATGTAATTTTCGTAGGAGGTGTTGCAATTTAATATAGGGTTCGCAATAATTATTACAGTGTTGCATTTGGATCGCGGGTTTCCGTCGACGAATATCCTTGAAACGCTAGTCAAATCAAAAGACCTTGGAAACACTGTATGTAGCCTCCTCTGGGTACCGCTACGTCATCAATGATGTGTCGTCATAGCAGTGTTACATCAGTTCTCGGAACGTGATTGGTGGAAACCGCTTATTGGTAGCCATTTTCTAAAATGAAAATAAACCGAGATTGTCTGAAATTCTCGACGGTCTCGTGCACCCTGGTAGGAGACATCAACAGCAAAGCAAACTAGAACTTAGCGAACCCGCGGCACGGCACGGCAGCTACTGCTACCGCAAGCGAATCCTACGACTACGAGTACGAAATTCAGATTCAGACACTTTGGTAGAGAGATGAGCAGTTTGTTCTTGACGTTGGTATTGCTTGATGTTGCGCCTGTTTCGTTTCGAGTACAAACAATCGCCTTTCCTTCCTAGTAGTGACTGTTAACGAATAACGAACGCTCCGCGAAGGAATATCACCCAATTATCCATAGATACCAACCAACAGGACAGGATGAGGTGTATTTAATTTACTACAAGCGGTGATAAAATCAACAGTATACCCAGTTTGTGTCTTTAGTTCTCGGTTCAGTGTTTAGTTAGTGTCAAGCCAATTCAATTCAAGAGTGAATTATTTTCTCATGGATGATAATAATTAATAGTGTGCGGTGCCGAATCCGGCAACCTAGTTTAACGTAACGTCAAGTCAACTCAAAGTGTTCCCTTTCAGTAGTCGGCAGCGCTAGCGCTGGCGCCATGGCCGCTAAAACATCGGTAGAAATCAAATGAAATGCCCATCTACCAACCGAAAAGTGAATCCAAAAAAACAATTCATCCTGCCAGGTACTAATCATTATGGTGATACTAGTAATAAAATAGGTATTGATAATAATAAATAATAATAATAATAATGATGATGATAATAATAATAATAAAATACGGGGAAAATATAACCCGCCTTAACCTCATTCGAACTTTCATAAACAATAAAGTAGGAACCTTACTACCTAAGGTACCAGTACTAAAACGAAAACCTATTTAATTTTTAATTAGTTGATGTGGTAAACTGTGAACCGTGCTGACTGTTCCGACAGGTGTACCAGGTGCTAGACTAGGACTAGAGGACTAGACTAGGACTAGATTGAGGAATTGCGATGATGAAGGGGATTGCAATACAAGTGTCCGGAAATTGGGCGCTTAAAATTAAGGGGGTGGGGTGATTCTGCTTGGAAAAAGATTGCCAAAAGTTGCTAGAGCATTTTTTCGAAACCTCACAAATAAGGAAGGGGAAGTCATAGACTGTCAGTTGATTTTTTCTAGTAGGTGTATAGGGATTTTCTTTAAATTTGGCTCACTTACCAGTCCATAATTTTTTCCTTTATATATTTTATTTTGAATTTTGAAGATGTATACAATTGATGAAGATAAGACATAAGACAATATTCGGAAAAGGCCCTCTTGTTAAATTATTAATAACTTTCATGACAGCAAATTGAAATTAGTAGGTACAAGGTTTCAAGCTAGCACAACTAATATAAAAAAAAAATTATTGACGCACAAATTTTCAAAAGTTTCTGCACCTGTAATTTGATTTGCACAAAATTATGGATAAGTTAATGGTCTCATGTGATAAACAAGAAAAAGTAGTGCTAACTTGACTTTAGGCTATGTGCTATTAGGGTTGTTCTAATTTTTTGGACTCTTTTCGACTCGCTTTTCAACTAATCTTTTGATTCCTTTAGAATGCCAATAAAATGAAAATTTGGTATACCGAAAATTTTACCTAAAGAAATCACATAATTTAGGTAGGTTGGTAATTTTCATTTTTCAACGGCCTTCACACTATCGTGTATTTAGCCAGCTGCAAGTTTTTCGTGTTTATTAAGTAAGTATGTAAATCTCTTTTAGAGATTTAGACCTTAAGGGCACCTGAGCTTGGTGCTCCTAATCATTATAAACAAATTCAGAAAAAATAGATGTTACAAGTTTATAAGGAAGAATTTTACGAGGAATTCAAGAATGCAGTCAGTAATGTACAGGGTGTTGTATTAAAAATGTTTGACTTGCTGGCTCACAGTATAAACACCCCGTATAAGAGAATAATAAAAATTTTCTTAATTTAAAATCTAAATCTTTATCATTTGGCTACTTTTTTAATGCCGACTAACCTTTTTTCCTAAGCCAGTAGTGGAGATTTTGTTTTTTTTTGTCGCTAAATTCTATGGCACCGGTAAAATCGGCATTTGGAATTTTCTAGAAAAACGACCATTTACGATGAAGAACTCACTTTGGATGTTTCAAAAACTAATATTAGGAACTTTTGTCCTTAGAATGAGCCAAGGAATTACCCCTTAAAATTTTTCACACTTATTTAAAATAACCCTACATTATATTCAATCCACAATTTGAAGCAGAATCCAAAAATGCAGTAGTATTCACAGTAATCTGTTGAAAATAACAAATTTGATTTTTCTTAGTTTTATTTTTTATTTATATTTTACTGTCTATTGCAAAACTATAAAATCCCTAATTTTATTGAACAATTTTGTAACGTAAACAGCATACCTAGCATAGTAAACGACTTAGATTCGGTGAATTAGTATAGGAAAATAGCCTGGGAACTGGGAATTATAAAAAAATAGTGGTTTTAGTAGATAACGAAGCACTAGAGAATTCTTATGTCAGTGGCGGATCAAGAGTATATAAGACCCGGGGCGGAAAATTAGTTAGGGACCTCCTAGAGTTAGTGTTAGCCCTAAATTTCTTCCTCTCCCCTTGTAAAGCCTTACCCATGATTGAATGTTAGAACTCGACTTTTTTGCAAGGGAGAAAAAGATTTAAACATTTCGTATTAATATCAGCGGATGCTGTGATTATTAATGTTTGGCAACTAAAAAAGGTGACAAGAAATAGAATTGGATGAAAAATTGTGGTTCTTTCTGAATATTGTATATTTAGTCACCAAAAGTCATTGAAATTACTGAGGCAATTACCAAAAAAATGCTTTAAAAATCATTATTCATTATTGACTTTGAATATTTTTTATTTTTTATTATATTTATAATATATGCTTTGAAATCGGGGCCACCCCCTGAGAAGGGGGGTGACAAGGGCGAACCGCTCTTGCTGCCTTCCGCTTTTCCATTACTGTCATATATACATATAATTATAAGAGGAATTGGTAAAAATTTTGGGAAGTATTGAACAATTTTTAATTTTTTTCCCTCTTACCCCTAAAATTATTGTTTGAGATCCGCTCATAAATAATAAAGATATAGTGAGATTAATAAAAAAACAAAAAAAGGTTGATAAATGAAAGAAAACAGTGGAAAAAAATTGTTCTTGTAGAGATTTGGAACTCCCATTTGTATACTGCTCAATAATTAGGGATGTGCCGAAGTTTCACATTCCTGCAAGTTTGACACGAATTATAATACAATCAAAATAGATAGAAAAGTCAAAATTTCTGAAAAACTTCGATACAGCTCAAAATTAGTGTAGACTTTCAAATCATAAAGGCTTCATCAATCTCGGATGTGCAAAAAATTTTATTCAAGGTTGAAAGCGAGAAAAGTAAATGCTCTTTTTAAAAATAATGTACATTTATCGAAAACAATTTAATTTTCACAATTTTTATGTTTGAAAAATACCTAAATATCTTGCAATGATTACCTAATTGTGTAATTTTGAATTTTGACATAAACCAGAATAAAGTCCTATTATTATTATTATTATGATTATTATTATTATTACATTTTTCAGTTTTTTTTCATGAAATTCTCAATTTTTTCTTTAGGGAAAAAGGAAAGCAACATTAACGATTGGTTGTTGTGGTGCCTTCACTACGACCCGAAGATGAGCCCGAGCGTAATTTCTGTTTGCAAGTAAAACTTGAATGCTTGATTAAAGATGAATCAAATGGTCAAACAAGAAAGACACGATGAAGCTGAAATTGCAGCGTTGGCAGCAAAGATGTTGGAAGCAAATAAGAGCAAGAATAACCACAACCAGTTGGCGAAAAATTCGCCCGTACAGGGCCAAAGCATGAACATTCTGAGCTTTATGCAAAGTGATAAATCAAAGTTTAAAAATACCAACTCTAACTTGGCAGTGGGAGCGACAGGTTCAATTGCCACCCCGAACCACCTCTCCGCCACAATAAACGGGAACAATAACAATAACACCAGCGTTAGTAACAATAACACAAACCTTAACAGCAATAACGGCAGTAGTAATTGTTTGGGTCAAGAGCAGAGGTCGATCGATGAGGAATCGTTGAGAGGCCGGTTCGGTTGGACGAGCATTGGTAAAGTGCACATACCATACATAATGCGGAACAGTGAGCACTACGTCGCCGTCAGAATGGTCGAAATGAAGCTGTTGAACAAGTACCTGAGCTACCTGCATCAAGACATCTACAACTGCACCTGTGTCAGGAGCTACTACATCACCGAAGCCGAGGCCAGAGTGCTGAACGAAGTGAATTTTAGGCACTGTGATTACCAATTCGGTCGGGAACAATTCACTCTCAGAGATTTAATTGTGAGGCTTAGTGATGCTCATGAATTTTATAAATTCCTCAGTTCGTGTTATTCAAAATTAGTGAACGGAGAGACTAGTGCATTGGACAGGTGCGGTTTTATTAGGATAAACAAGGAATCAGTGGTACCTTACACATTGTATAATAGTCAAAAGGTGGTTCCCTTATTCTATTTCGAAGGTGAAACGGACAATTTGAAATTGAAAGCCGACAAACTTGAAGGCTGGGACTTGTCTTATTTAAAATTCTGTTGCAAAGTGCAAGGAATT